>JAPCWY010000003.1:25992500-27357500 GCA_028455895.1 Rhodomyrtus tomentosa | reverse complement strand
CGAGCAAGACTAATGTCAATCTACTCATCTCAACGTTTTGCATCACATATCTTAGAATTAACACATTTCATCCATAGAATCAAACGCAGGCAAGTTTGAACCAGAACGGATATAGCTACTCAAATCATGCGATTCGTGCATCTCAGGTCAATTTATCAACACAGAAGCATCATAAAAGATTCAGAACACTTGCCTCGAGCTCCGATTGAGCTCACATGACCTAGATTCGGCTAGGCGATTTTGAACAGTGTTCAGCGATAGAAATTGAGTTTGAAGACTCAATTCGAAGTATTCAAGCAAGGTCAATGTAAAATGAAGATGCGATGATGGTCAATGATGCTTGGGGAATAAAATGCCCACATAAACCCGAAGAATAATGATCGGATGTAAAATCCGCCGTTAGAGCATAGTGAGAAAACTCGAAATTGAACTTACCTATTTCGAGATGATAGGTGACGTGACCAACAGCGATCGCTTCCTTGAAGCTTGGGCGACCTCCTGACGACCTTTGCAAGCTTTCGTTTGGCCTGAAAAGACCTAACTTGTGCTCTGTAAATTTGAGCTTAAGCATTGGACAATAGCGATGGAAGGCGAGCTCTTCCTCCTTCTCTTTACTCTCTCTCTCTATTTTGTTTACCTCCGGTAACAGAATGAACCACCTCCCCTGCAACTGACTTCCCCCTCTCTGTTATGACAGAACGACCCTGTGAACAAATTCCTCGAGCCCCCATCACATGGCGGAGGCACGTGTGTTTTGGCACATTGGCGTCGAGCTCGATCTGGTGAATGCATCGGGGCTACTTTGAGCGCATGAGTGTGTCAATTCCTAGTCCGATTGTGGCCTCCATTTTTTTGTCTTCCCCCTGCGTTCGTGAAGGAAGAAGAACAAGGCCAGAGCGTTTGTGCTCATGGCCAATTTTTGTCGAGGGTTGACTAGGTTAGGTCAACTCAACCCAGTTGACCCGATTTGGCATTTTTCACAAATTAGGTGTCATGATGTGTAAATATCACAAAATTGACACTAAAATCATGTTCTATGGCATGAAATTCATCTAGGAATGTGAAAATGGGGCTGAATTGATTATAATTTGTGCAAAAGACCCAAATCTTTAGCTTGATCTGAATATGAAATTCACTCCATTAATGCCCTAAATGACCAAATCGAGTCCAATTAACCCCACCAATGGATTCAAAGAGGTTAAAAACCTATGAGTCAACGTTTATTCATGTATGATAGCCCCTAGATTAAAAGTAATTTCTTTTTTTTTTCAAATCCAGGGACTAAATGGCAATAAAAGTATGCAATTTTGCCCAACTCGCGTAATTGTGCAATTTTGGTGAACCATTGAACTAAATTGCAATTCAGGACAATTGAATTGAATGTCAAAACTCTCAAAATGCCAAAATTGCTAATTAAAAGACTCAAAACATATTTTTTGACAAATTCAATCTTATGTGTTACAAAGAAACACAAAAAATTAAACTTGAATTTTGACTTTTGATGAGGTCAACATGACAAGGGTATTAAAAGAAAACTATAGAACACTTTTTCATATTTTTGCAACCTCGAATGCTATTTTTTCTGATTTTCATTTATTTTCCTATTTTTCGAAAATATTAAAAAAATGAAAAATAGGAAAAATTATTTTTTATTCAAAAATGGTCCCTTAGTCTTGGCCAAGGCTACCAAAGTTGATTTTACAAATTTTCAAATTTTTATGGATTTTTTTTATGATTTTTCAAAATAAGACTGAAAAAAACTTATCAAAAATCAGGTGTCAACAATGAGCCTTTTGAGCCTGACCCTGTGGAGTCTGAGACTTCATCTGATGACGGCATGGACGGAGACTTGTTGTAGTTTCCTCTTGGCTTAACGGGCACCCTCTTAGTAGGAAGTTAGCAAATTGACGATTGCCTCTTTATGATTACGTTTGGTCGCCCTATTTAATTTGATTTGTGCATTTTGATTTGAGGACTATGTTGTTATGAATGTTTAAATCTTCATGTGGACTTGTCTTTCTGTCTCATCCTAAGTCATCTTAGTTACAAATGTTGCATGGAGTTTTGTTTTTGCTTCCGCAGGTGCATTTCATTTCTCGCTTAAGTTACGGCCGTTGGATCCTGTGTAGGTGTAATGTGGGTCTTTGACCGACTTTTTAACCCACTTTTATTAATATGGGTCAAATATGGGTTCAACAACTTTAAAAAATGTGTCAAATATGGGTTGAGGCCTATAAAGCCTATTCAAATATGGGTTTTAACCTAACCCATTTTCAACCCTTTTCCGACCCACAAGCAATACCTTCGCAAAACTACTTTTATTCACTTGTAAACTTCTGTCCACCGCTCTCACGTTGTCATCACAGACCTCTGTGACCACCCCGCCACCCTCCATCCCCTTGCTGCCTGCCTGCCCGCCACTTCTGTCGTTACCCTCCCCTACTATCGCCCTTGCCACCCACTCGTCGTCGCCGCCATTGCACGCCAGCCCGCCCACTACCTCCCTAGCCCAGCTGCGGCCGCACGCCCACTGCCGCTGCTCCTACCTGGCGGTGAACTTGTAGACTAACTCACTCGCGAACTGGACGTCCCGCAGCCACCGCCTTAGTTTGAACTCGCGGCAGTCCTTCCCCCATATTGCCTCCATCCTCCCCATTGCGTAGATCACGTAAAGGACATTGTACCTTTCTTGAGCACTGTTCCATCCGGGAACACATCATCTTCGGTAACCCAAAAACAAGTCCTCATTGCATTTATCGACCGAGTCAACTCTCCATTCCCAAGCAATTTAGTGAACCAACGATTAAACCATAACCCAATAAACTCAATCGAAATAAATGAAAGAATTATTAATAAGTAATAGAAAAAAATATTAATGAGTTTTTGCATAATCAAGCCTTTGGAAATCGTAGTATCTTTTGATCGCAGCAGAAGCATGAGGGAGAGTGGTTTTTACCTCTTTGTGATGGACGAGGACGTTAGATCCTGAGAGCCACGGTAATGACCGCCTGCAAATACTCTATCTTCTTTATCTCCTCCAGCTTGAACACCAAGCTCTTAGCTGCTACTCGCTCCTCCATGTTGGCTTGCCACCTTGCAAAGCTCGACCACGGTCCACTCCTCCGCGTCGCTGTTGCTGTGGAGCAGGTAGAAGAACCAGCTTAGCGCCACCGACAACGATAGATGGGAGGGCGAGTGGCGGTGGGTGGCAGTGGAGGGCGACAATGGCGGTGATGGGCGAACGGCAGCCATGGACAAGACATGATGGCCGCAGGTGGGTGGGCGGCGACAATGGAGGGGCTAGGGTGGTAACAGGGGGCCGGCGGTGGCACGCCAGCGGACGACGATGGCAATCTATGGTTGGCGAAGTAGTTTTTATATTTTTTAATTATATGAAATGAATATTTCATTATTTGGTTAAATACATATGTATTTAAATTATACGGGTTGAGTATGAATTGGGTTGGGTATGGGTCATAAAATTTGTACTATATAAAAATTGGTCAAAACAGATTAAATGTGTCAATATGGGTCGGATCACATTCGACCCAACCCAAACCCGACTCGACCCACCCATTTGATGCCTTTAGATCATGGGAAGTTTTAAGCTTAATGGCCTTTGAGGGATGTTGGCGCGTTTGTGAGGTTTGAGGCTTGACAGATAGTCATTATCCCAAGTAATTGTTAAAAAATATTATAAGTTAAAAATTTCTACACAAGGTTGTTTTGTAAGATCCATTAATATCAGTGTGAATTACATCCAACATGTCAGAATTACGGATTGCAATTTTCTTCTTTTATCTTAATAATCTTACCCCTAGTATAGTCTTGCAAGCTTGTCGATCACTTTTAAAAGTATAACAGATGTCGGTCTTTATCAGACTTTTCTCTTTTTCCCTAGAGATGTGGCCAAGTTATTTATACCACAACACATAAGGATGTTTTTTAGATAAATATTTTTTTCAAAATAACTTTTTCAGCTGAATAAACAACATATTAGAAGTTAAATACAAGATGTATAATCTACTCGATATTTTTTGCATCCAACCTTGTTTTTGTGGTATTCTTTTTCTTATTTCAAAAGAGTAGCCACACATGTCCAAACATAATACATAAATATCAAATTAAAATTAGAATCTAGAACTAAGATGATATCTTCCACGAACTCAGCGTCAGCTTCATTGTTGTTTTTCATTGTAAGCTTTGATTCTTGGCCTCCTCCTATTTATGAATCCATGTATGCCAAACGTAACATGACTAGTTGCACCGTCATTAGCCACCATAAACACGATGGGGCTTTTGATAGATAAGATTCACAAATCAATGGCAAAAAATATTATCTGCAGGCTCATGCTTAGATAGCCAAGTTTTATCTTTGCGAGTCTTTCTTTACATTACTTTTCTACTTACAAAAGAAACAGTGGTCACCATTCTCCTTGATAGATGTGTTCATATGACCAAATTGTCAAAATTACCAACACTTTGACTGGTTCCTATATGTGCACGATTTTTGAACTTCTTACTCTAGAAATCTACTATCCTTAAGATGTAATCTCTAATCCCACCAGAAGCATCATACCAAATGTTGAAGAGTCATTGTAAATGTGTTCAATTCTGAGCATTAGACGAGGCATGTCCCTAACCTCCAAAACTTCCATCATTATCTAGTAGTGCAGTTCAGTTGGCAAACTAATTTTCAAGTGTTCTTTGATAGATCGCTTTACAGCTACCAAATAAATCCGTTTGCTCTTTTTCCAAGCCGCGCATAGTGCTTTCTATGGAACCTCACTAGTGATAATGAGATTTACCGATTCATCCTCAACAAAAGTAATTTGAACATTCATCAGCTCCATTGCAAAGTGAAAATCCCCATTCCATTTTTTAAAATTTTTTAACTAGTATGTACCTCAATCCTAATGGGGTTGTTGTTTAGGAATAAGGTGACTGATTCAACAAGCAATGTATACAATTAGCATCATATAAGTACTCATCCCGAGAGTTACCCAGATCATTATATAATTAACTTTGGGCAGAATACATGACATTCAGTTATAATTTTTCTACATGCTAGCAGCCACAAGAATGTATTTTAATCTTTGTGAATCATCACCTTGGGGTGTATGAATCACTAGGATCAACCACTCTCCTCAATAATATGTTGCGCATGTACCCTCTATAGACCAATATAAAATAACCTCCTTTGGGATTATGACCATGCATTAGAATAGGATACATCCCACCACAATATGGGACGTGACATTTCTCAAACCCAGTGAAGTGTGTTACTTTGGCGGTCACAACACACTCGAATCTTTGAAACTCTCTCATAACAAGGATATAATCATGTCTCATGTTTACCATATACATGTAATTTGTATTTGGAAGACATGGGCTATTTATCACTAAAATCATGTGCTAGGCCAATTACATTGCTCCATATGCATGTTAAGCCTTATGCCTACTATCAATGAATAATGTTATACACATTTCGTAAATTGTTATATTCATGTGAGTTAGCATCTATATTTTCCAAACCATATGGAAATACTTCCTTAAAAATACATGTATATAGAGTTCTATACATATTTTTTCATCTTTAAAAACATCAAACATGCAAAGTAAGTATACGACCTTGTATAGCATGAAGATACCAGCACATAAGTACCAAGAACACCCCAATTAGAGCTTGCACGTGCCCTCATGCACTGCCTAAGTGCGCGACGCATGAATCCCACATGTGCCTTCCTTCATCCGAAAATAATGTCAGTTCGACCAGTCTAATTGGGTTAACTAATCAACAATTAAACTTTTAATAGGTCGATCCGACAGTCAATGTGTTAGGTCAGGTCAACGGCTCAATCAACAGGGTCGGGTCAGATCACTAGTTACTAACGTCAGCCTTGAGCGCGCATTTCTTACACTGGATGATGTTCGTTGTGGTTGCCATGCGCTTGAAGCGCCATCTGCGCGTGGGGCCGTGTGTCGCGTTCTCCGCCGATGATTCACCCATTATTTTGCTCGTCTCCATTAGCACAATCCGAATATGAGGTCAAAATCAATTTTCAATAGACAAAAATTTTGGAAAATAGGCCAAATCATGATTTCGAGTTCTAGGTTATGGAGGCTCTGATACCACATGTAAATCATGAAAAACTTAAGAATAGCACTCCAACAACACCATAACTAGATTCACGAAGCACGATAATGGAAAAAAGGACACCTAATTTGGAATTCATTGTCCATGATGTAGAATAGCAACGATTCAAGACTCCAATGCTTCACCCTGTGGAGCTCTGAATCACTAGTCTCAATCGTAACATCCCCGACCTGACCCACGTACCCATAATAGAAGGCGAAAGCTCTTTTTGGGATCTGGTCTCTTGAATCCCTCCAAGAGTCCTGCGGCATTTTGCCGTTCAAAAATCGAAACCGTGTGAGGATCGCAGAAGTCATGATGTTGGAGGGACGACATGTAGTGTCCCAGGTACACATTCCTCCTAACCTACCCTTAATCTTTTTCCACCTTTTTTTCTATCTTATTAATGATCGCATACGGAAGCGATTATTTCTTTTATACTATTCGTTAAGTGAGGAAACTAGAGAAAAACTTTTCACGTCATATTATACTCAATTTCCTTGTATAACATTTACATTAACTTTATAACATTTACAGACTTTGGAAGTCCCTCTATTTCGTTTACTTCATAGGCTTGGGAGAATAATTCAGTACTTGAGCTACCCTAAAAAATAGTACTTGGGCTTCCAAAAACTCCTCCAGACTAGCCGGTCACCTAGGTTTTGTGCACCATCCATATTCATGCTATTGCTTTCTTATCAAAAGGATCCTCCTCCACGACATCAACGCAGACAATTTCTACGGACATAACTATATTGAAATGAGAAGATGATAGACTTGCCATTACCTACAAGTTTGAAAAGATAAGGGGCGAGATACAACTATTCAGTAAGTATATATTTAAACCAAATATAGGAAGCAAGCTAAAAATACAAGTCATAATGCAAGCAACCATATCATATATGAATCGTTTCCTATTATTTTTCATATAAGAATAACTTCACCACTTTTCATATCATAGAGCGTACTTTTTAAGGTCATTTCACCCTTGCGAATGAGGCATGTACACATATCGTATCATATTATGTCATATGGATCCACCCTTTTCATATATGTGAGAGGCCCTCTCATCCTTGTGAATGAAGCATATAACATACAAAATCGTATAATCTCACCACCAAAAGTAGAAAGACCAAGGAGAGCATGCATCACAATAGTCCAAGGTTCTAGAGGTGGCCTCCACAAGACTCACATCATCGTATGGCACTTAATCCTTTACCAACATATCATGTACTTTTCAAGCAAGTATAAGAGTAGCTTGAGCTTTATACCCCAGATCAGGGTTAGTTTTCACTTACCTTTTGTGGATGAACGTAAGAAATAAAATGAACGACTAATTGTCTTATGCGTATTATGGCGATTCTGGAGGTGACTTGGTGATGGTGGCTTGAGGCGATGAAGGCAACGACACAAAGTGGTTGAGAAATATCAGAACGAGAGAGAGTGGGCAAGATAAAGAGGGAGAGGGAGAGAGCCAAAAATCTTGAGGGGCATTAGCAAAAATGAGAGGGGTCTTGAGCCCTGTTTATACCCTTTCTTTACTTGCTCCAAAAGTCAAAATTGTCATTATTCACTTTCCATGGGTCAATTTTCTATTTATTTAATTTTATTTTATTGCTACTTGTTGGCCAAGACAAGCTTAGGTGTCATGCTTTTGTCTTCTTCAATCAATTATTGGCCTATCACATAATGTCAAGAGCTAATCTTGCTTTGCCACGTCGACATTCTAGAGTCTTTTATTAGGACAATGTATTGCTCTTCAAGTTTCATAAAATTGTCATATGTTTATAAACTTTTGCTTGCTCATCAAGTTTCATTATATTGTCACATGTTTCTAAACATTGACTTGCTCCCCAAGGTTCACTATTTCTAGAAGTCCTCCCCTAGTTCACACCTACAATAGGGAATTTTATATTATATATATTTAAATATATTAACTATGAATAGTCGACGTGCGTGCAAGTTGGCCCGGACACCATGGTTATAAAAAAAACTATGAAAATATTAATTTCTTTCGTCTTTTCTAAATAAATTATTGGTATGAAATATTCTAGATATGCCATTTGATATTGCCACAAGGCTAATTTAGAATATTTTAATTTCTTAAGTTACTTTTTTTCTAATGTTGTTTTGTCTTTTGTGCTTGGCTTGTTCCCCAAGCCAATATTATAATTATTTCTCATTGTTTTCACTTGTTGCTCAACTCAATTTTGTCCTATGTACTTTTCGCGTGTCGCTTTCCTATTTCGACTTGCTCCCTAAGTCGGTTTTGTCTTCATATGCTAGCTCATTTTCCAAGGCAACCATTTTCTAATGCTAATTTGTCTTGAAATGCTAACTTGCCCTCCAAGTTCATATTTGCTTTTTAATTTTTTTTAATAATAGAGAGTATTCTAGATACTCTTTCCTTGTTCACCAAGCTAATATTTTATATATTCTTAAGAATATTCTAGGTGCCACATATCGAATTTTCAAATTAATTTATTTGGCTATTCTATAGTCGTATAATATTTAGGTGTTTATGTCAAGTTTTTATAATTAAACATTTGTCATGCCCCGCGCCCCGGGCATGAGCGTGCAACTCCCTGAAAGTACAAACTATATCTCGAGGTCCCAAGATTCAAATATGGTTCGAGAGATATACCCTATAAAAAAAAAACACGCGGAAGCGGCGATATAATAACTCCTCCGTGCAAATATAAAATGAGACTTGGGTAACGAGAACACTAATAATACATAAGATCCAAATGTTCATACAGAGCATAGTAAACCAGATCCGCTCGTCAGTAGGGGTGACAGGGTGAGTACAAAAGAGATCCATCATCATCGCCAAAAAGGAACGGGCGTCAGGGTCAACGTAAAAAACGTCAAACTAGTAAACTAGGAGCTCCTAAGTCGAGCTACTAGAGTCATCAATCTCCTCGACCTCCTCAGTAGGCTCATACTCCGAGAAAGTTTCTGAGTAAATCTCAACCATATCCTCGAGGGTCTCATCCGCGGACGGGTCCACCAAGTCATCCTCGGTAGCCTTGACCACAATGACCTCCTCCGTATCCTCTAGGGTCGAGGTTCTCTCAGGACCGTTTCTCGAACCGGCGACTAACCCCTCAACCTCCACTAAATCCCGGGCGGGATGGCACTAGTTAGGGATCACTCCATGAGGCACCTTAGTGGGTTTCAGTGGCTCTGTAGAAACATCTCCTGCCTTTCTAAACCAAGCCTCATATCTATGAGGCTTCTAGCTACTATGTCATGCGCCGCGCCTCGGGCATGAGGTACGTTAACATCCCTGCAAGCAAACCACTAATAATCTCTCGGCAGTCCCAAGATCCACCAAAGAAAGTCGAGAGATATGATAAATACCTAGAGCATACGGAAGCGATACTAACATAACCCCGTACAATTTATAAGATAAGTGGGACCTGGATAGCTTATATCATTCATACATCAAAGTGTGTTCATACAACACCGAATACTAAACCCGCTAAAGAAAAGGGCGACAGAGTAAACATATCAAAAAGAGATCATCTACAAAATCCATCAGGAGTAGGGTCAGGTTGCCAGTCAAAGATCAATCCACCAACTGAAGTATCCTAGGATGAGCTGCTGGAGTCATTCGTATCCACTACGTCGTCGGTCGGCTCATACTCAGAAAACGTCTCGGACGGGACCTCGACGGAATCCTCCATGGTAACCTCCTTCGACGGCTCAGCAAGGTCCCCCTCGGATGCCTCCAATACTATGACCTCCTCCTGCTCCTGCTCCTCGGTGAACTCTAAGGTCGGTGTCCGCTCTGGTCCGTTCCTAGACCCTACTACTGACCCCTCAAGTAACTCCTGCTCTGCTACAATTTGGCACCAATCGGGTACGACACCTTGTGGTACCTCGTGGGGCTTCAACGGCCCTATCTGTGAGTCCCCTTCCTACTTGAACCACACCTCGAATCTATGAGGCTTCCACTCTGGCTTACCCTTGTCCACCCATACAACATACATTTCCTCATATATATGTTCCCCTGCCTATCCGGGAACTCATCATAATACGCCGTCATCTCCTTTGGGTCCCCAAAACGTATTGGCCACATAGCTATGGCCTAGGATCTGTGAAGTAAAGGGTTCCCTAAAAGGGGTGCGATACACATCTCAGTAAGAAAAACGTTACCCTAGGTCAGGTTGATCGTCTACTCAAGTAGTCGCATCCCTCAACAGATCTAAACTCATGAATGCACAAGCATAACAATCACAATTCAATAAACAACAACATACAGAAGACAGGCATGCAATTATGATCCCGTGTTGCACTCAGATGCACATGTACCTTCAGCTTGCCACTTCACCACATCCATCAACCTCCGCCTGCCTCGCTCATTCTTTAGCCCGCGAACTAGTCGCCTCAGGCTCAGTTCGCGTAAATGCTTCAAACTGTCATCGATGACCCGCGTAAATGCATCAGGTCCCGATGAATCTCTAGGAAAAGCTCATTAACTCATACTCCATTTCGCGAATAATTCCATCAGGACCGTGGCTATCTCAACCCGTGATCTCGTTGCATCAGGGCGCCACACCACCATAACTTCACCCAACAATCCTGTCACATCAGGGTATTAACCTCCTGCCCCGCGTCTTACACATCTCAGGGCCTCGCCATGCCATGTTCATCCCACAATCAAGATTTATACTTTGACTTTCGATTCAATTGCACACTCAGTGGCAAGTGCCAATTCAACTGCATTTCATAAATTTTGTGCATACAAGCAAATCAGATGACATACAGACATGGTAACCACTTAAGCACAAACAACGTCACACATAGGCATCCTATAATACCTTAGGGCGTATTAAAAACCATCCCTTGTTAGGATTTCTCAAGCATTGATCCAATCAATTCTCGACACACCCAATAGAGTCCAATTCCCCTAGCCTCGGTTTCGAAAGTCCCTTACCTTAGCTTGACAACACAATTTCTTCTTCTTGGATAACCTAGGTTTCGGCCAACCAAGGTCCACACCCGTACTTGTCGCGCAATCTAGAATTTCAACCAATTCGTCAAATTTTCATACTCAATTTCTCAATCCATCAATTCCAATCATCCATAATACGCCCTCAACAAATTCGATTTGGGCCCGGCACCGAACCGATCGTACTCGGTTCTGTGCATGCCAGGTCCAACCGGTCCTAATCTACTCTAAATCCATCAATTATACACTATCCTACCTCTTATAATGTCTACCTAAGGGTTTGAGAGGCTCACCGTGAGTTTCGAGTCAAATGGTCGCCGGATTCCCGTTGAAGCTCGCCGGAACGCCCAAGGTCAGATTCCGGTAGATTCTGGGCAAAAGGTACAAGGTTGGTTTGTGGTAAAAAACTTATCAAATTAAGCCCTAATTTTTACCACAGAATCCTACACGTTTTAGCTAGATCTCTACAAAATTTGAGCTCTAAATTCCAACATTTCGACCATCAAAGGGACTGTGAACCGGACCTACCTCAGGTTTGTTTCGATTCTGTCGGCTCTCGGGAAATCTCTTGCCCAGAACTCTTCGGTGCTCCAATCGACATGATTCTTATTAGAGGAGTTCGGCAAGACGTGGATCTTCGTTGGGGTGGTTGGCCAGAGTAGAATGGTGGTCGGAATGGCCGGTCATGGGCGGCGAACGGTGGGTCAATAGCTGGTTGGCGTCAGACAGTTTGAAGAAGGAAGAAGATGATGATGCTCGGTTGTTGGGGGGCTTGGTCTGGCCGAATGGGAGGGTGAGGAGAGAGAGAGGAGAGAGAATTGTGTTATATCCAAATTTTGGCCAATGGTTTGAATGTTAAGTGTGCATAAAGATTGATATGACTACACTTCACCATCTAGTGACGCATGGCATTATCTTTTCCTATGGAGATCCAATGGCTCTCCTTTAGTCTTCATTTTCCGCAGCCATGGGAGGGTACAATTTTCACTATGCCCTTCTTCAATTTCAAGGGCAAAGTTCTAAGCTTGAGGGCAAAATGGTCATTTTACCCCCGACGTTCTGAAAGTCGTTTTTCTCGTTCCAAGATTATTCGATAGGGCGACGGCCAATCTAAATAACGTTGAAATTCTTGATTTTCCACTTCAAACTTTTCAGGACTCGTTTCTGATAGCTTTCTCTATCAGACGTGATTCCAGCCTATCCCGAACTGACGGGCGGCTTTTGCAGACTTTACGCGTATCGACCTCGTGATTCATATCACGTTTAGGGCTCGTCAATTCATGACGGTTTTGATTGTCATGTAACTGTGAGGGTTTGTCACTAGTCCCTATGGTCTCAATCATCACTGTCCGATTTAGAATAATTTTACAAATCATACGTTGGTTAAGGGGTATCACCCGTGCTCCAATCGTACGACTCTCGCATGGTAATCCTTGATCATTCTTAGATCGGCCTTTTGGTGGTTCTAAATATCCCCTCGACAATCCTTATGGTCAAAGCACCATATCCTTTTCTAAGTTGCCTAGGTCCATGTAATTCGTCTCGCGTTAGCCTTTTCCCTTTGGTCAGCCTACTCAAATTGATCAGGTTTGAGCAGAATACAACTGAAATGCATCGCTTGATATATATAAACTTCTCATTATAGAGTCTGAAGTTAATTGGAAATCAGAATGCAACATACTACCACCCTTGTCTACCCAAACGACTTACACTTCCTAACATAGATGGTCCCTTGCCCGTCAGGGAACTCGTCAAAATAAACCGACATTTCCTTAAGGTCTCCAAACCTGATGGACCACATCCTCAGGACCTAGGATCTGTAAAGAAGGAGGTCCCACAACGAGGTGAGATATACATCTCAGTAAGGTAGGTCCTAACCCTAGGTTATACTGACAGTCCACTCAGGCAAAAGTAAACGCAAATAATTCATACAAAATCGCATGAAGAATTCCACTATCACAAAATAACACACAGATATCAAGCATGCAATCAAGGCATCTCATCACATCATTAAACTCAAGCATGCATTTCAAACTAGAATGCACCTTCCACCCTTTTCCAGCCTTCTACTTTCATGCTCGCGATTAGAATTCCTCAAGCTCGGTCCGTGTAAACGCATCAGACCGTCTTATTGATAAACCCGCGTAAACGCATCAGGTTTTCAATGTTACTCCAGGCTTGTGTCGACACATCACAACTCTGTCCCGTGTTCCAACATATCAGGACTATGGCCTTCTCAACCCCGCGTCTCACAAGCCTCATGGTGCCTCTCAATTCAAACCCCACGCCTCAGGGCTTTCAGCCACACAACCCCGCGTCTCATATGCCTCAGGGTGTCACAACTCCTCAAATAAGCCATAAGTTCATTTTAATGTGCATCACACACAATCAAGTGCAACTCATGCACGAATAACACACTTATGGCATACGAAGCAATTAAGTTCAACACTCAAATACGACAAATCAATTAAGGCACAAGCATGGTCAAGTATTTGAGTCATCCATATCCTCCTAGGACATACAATGAACAATCACTTTAAAATCTTCCAAGAATCAATCAAACTTGCACTCGACTCACCCAATTGAGTCCAATCCTCCTATCAAAGGTCTAGAATCCCCTTACCTCAAGCTTAATGCAATACAATCCTTCTCCAAAGAACCTCAAGAGTTCGGTCCATATAGTCCAAGGATAACTCAACCGCCCAACCTAATGAAATTCATCCAATCGTCAATTTTTCTTGCTCAATTCGCCGATCCATGGGACATAAACCTTATTGACATGTTCCTCAACATCCTAGCATGTCTCAATGATGAATTTAAGACTCAATTTCAACACCAATGGCCTTCAACAGAATCGGCATACACAGAACCGAACTGGGCATTTTTCGGTTCTGTGTATATCCTAACTAATCAGCTCTTAAACTACCTCAAATCCTCAATTTATTCACTAATCTACTTGCTAACATGTAGTTCTAGGGGTTGGGGAGTCTCACCGAAGATTTGGAGCCAAGGTGACGCCGGAAAGTCCTTGAACGGCGCCGGTCTTCCAAAGTCTTCCACCGGTCAGTTCAGCCGTTCAAACACAAGACCCATTTGGGGTCAAAAATCCATCAAATTAACCTCAACTTTTTAGCACAACTCAATCTATGTGTCCCCTAGATGTCCACAAAATTTGATTGCAAAACTTCAAGATTTTGTAAGAGGCCTAAAACATGGCTTACCTCTGGTTACGACGATTTCCGTCGACTTTCGAGAGATCGGCTGGCCAGAGCTCCTCACTGAGCCAAATGGCTTACTTCCACTTCGAGAACATCGGCAAGAGGTTAAGGAAGGAGTGGGTGGTCGGCTTGGCAGCTAAAAGTCACCGAAAGTGACGGTCGACGGCAGCGAACATTGATGGCAGAACCGGTCGAGCAGTGGGCGGTCGGCAATAAGGAAGAGAAGAAGAAGAAGATGAAGAGCAGATTGGTGGGGGTTTTAGCCAAGAGGAGAGAGAGAGAGTGGTATATACACAAATCCATAAGTCAACTTGAGTTGAATGGTAGGTTAAAAGTGAACTTATTAATTCAAAGCTTAATCTCTTGACACTTGTCCAATGTGTCAATCAAAGCTCATCCAATGGCTATGTTTTCTTCAAATTTTCGGTAGTCTTGGGTGTGGTTTATGACCAAAATGTCCTCATCCAATCATATAGGCAAGGTTAGAGCTTGAGAGGCAAAATGGTTATTTTACTCCCGACGTCCGAAACGTCGTTTTTCTAATTCTCAATTTCTTCGATAAGGCGATCGCTAATCCAATTGTAATGTTGAAATTCTTAATTCTCCATTTTCAAATTTCAAGACTTGTTTCTGAATCATTTCTCTATCCGATGCGATTCCATCCTATCTCGAATTGATGGACGGCTTTTGCAGACGTTACGCATATCGGCCCTATGACTCATATCACAATTAGGGTTTCTCAATTCATGGCGACTTTGATTGTTATGTAATTGTGAGGTTCAATTACTAGTTTCGATGGTTTCGATCGTCACTAGTCGATTTAGAAAAATTTTGAAAATTATATATTGGTTAAGCGGCATCACCCGCGCTTCAATCATATAACACTAGCAATACATTCCTTAATCGTTCTAAGATCGGCCTTTTATGGCTCTAAATATCCCCACGACAATCCTTATGGTCAAAGCGCCATTTTCTATTCGAGTTCCCTAGGTCAATGTACCTTGTCTAGCGGTAGCCTTTCCCTTTGGTAGGTCAACTCAAATTTATCAGATTCGAGCGAGATATGACTGAATACATCGCTAGATACATTTCTCATTAATGAGTTTTGAAATGATAAGAAAATCAAAATGTCACATTTCTTCCCCCTTACAAAAATTTCGTCCTCGAAATTTATATCAAACTTAGCTACTCAAACAAATGGGGGTGTTGATCGTCTACTTGAAATTCCAAAGGCTTTCGCCGTTTATCTGCATAACTCTTCTGGCGACATTGTGACGTCTTCAGTCTATCCCGAATTATCTTCACCGCTTCTACCTATTGCTCTACCAACTCTGGGCTTGTGATACTGCTTTCTCCAACCTCATCCCAGCAAATTGGGTGTCACGCCCTGCGTCCCGGACCCGAGCACTTGAGTCCCTACAAGCAAACCAAGATATCTCTCGATGTCGCAGGATCAGCACATAAGTCGAGAAACGTGTTATATATAAACACGCGGAAGCAACAATGTAATAACTCCTCCGTACAAATATAAAGTGGGACCTAGATAGCGAGAATACCATAATACATAATATCCGAAAGTTCATACAAGAGCATAGCAAATAGATCCACTAAGGAGATGGGATAATACAAAGAAGTTCATCACCCATCAAACTAAACAGGCATCAGGGTCACCGTCACAAGTCGGACTAGAATACCAAGAGCTCCTAAGACGCACTGCTGGAGTCATTAGTCTCCTCTACCTCCTCTGTGGGCATGTACTCCGAGAAGGTCTCCGAGCAAACCTCTATGTTGTCCTCCATGTTCTCGTCAGCGGACGGCTCCACCAGGTTATTCTTTGTAGCCTCGACCACTTTGACCTCCTCAGTATCCTTCAAGGTCGGGGTCCTCTCAGGTCCGTTCCTCGAACCGGCAATTGACCCTCAACTTGCTCTAAATCCCGAGTGGGATGACATCAACTAGGGACGACTCTCTGGGGCACCTCAGTGGGTTCAGTGGCTCTGTAGAAACATCCGCAACCTTTCGGAACCAGGCCTCATATCTATGAGGCTTTTAGCTACTCCCACCCTCGTCTACCCATACTATTGTACACTTTCTGTCATAAATGGTTCCCTGCCTATCTAGAAACTCATCAAAATAGATAGACATCTCTTTGGGGTCTCCAAATCTGATAGGCCACATCCTCAGGACCTAGGATTTGTAAAAAGGGGATCCCACAATGAGGTGAGATTTACATTTCAGTAAGGTGGATCATAACCCTAGGTTAAGCCGACAGTCCACTCAGGCAGTCATAAATACTAGCATTTCACATAAATAAACATACGAGGCATTCAATTATCGATACAACACACAGACGTCAGGCATGCGGTCATGACATCATAACACATCCAGATGATCACACACAAATCGCCATGCCACATCACCACTTCTACCCTTCAGACTGCCTCATTCTCATGCCCGCGTTTAAAACGCCTCAACTTCGGTCCGCGTAAATGCATCAGATTGTCATTGACAACCGGCGTAAACGCATCAGGTTTCAATGTTATTCCAGGCCAGTGTCGACACATCACAACTCCGTCTCGTGTTTCAACGCATCAGGACTATGGCCTTCTCAACCACGCGTCTCTTACGCATCAGGGTGCCATACAACTCCAACCCCGTACCTTAGGATATTCCTCACATCATCCCGCGTCTCATACTCCTCAGGGTACTACCATGTCTCAGCCATGCCAAAGTTTCAATTCAATTCACACACATAATGCAGCGTGCAATTCAAGCACAAATCATACACTTATGGCATGCAAGAAGATCAATTGACATTTGCACATGGTAGTCATTTCAAAGCACAAACATTGACACACATTCAAATCCTTTATACCGTCCTAAGACGCGCAAAGAACAATCACAATAAAAACCATTCAAGGATCGCCCGAAAATTCACCCGACTCGCCCAATTGAGTCCAATCTTCCTATTATAGGTTTAGGATTCCCTTACCTCATGCTTAATGTCATAAAATCCTTCTCCCAAGCACCTCAAGAACTCAGTCCAACCAGCCCAAGAACAAATCGGCCGTGCAACCTATTGAAATTTCATTCAACCGTCAATTTCTCTTGCCCAATCATCAATCCATAGACCACAAACCTTAATGACATGTCTCCCAACATCCTAGCATGTCTCATTGATAAATTTGAGACTCAAATCCAACCATCAATAGCCCCCACAAAATCGGCATGCACAAAATCGAACCGGGCTATTTTCGATTCTGGGTATATTGCAATTATCTAGCCCTTAAACTACCTCAAATCCACCATTTATTCACTAACATACTTGCTAACAAGTAGATCTAAGGGTTTAGGAAGCTCACCGACGATTTGAGGCCGAGTCGTCGCCGGAAACTCCTTGAATATCATCGGTTTCCCTTAGTCCTCAAACCGGCAGTTCTGGCCCTTCAAACACAAGACCCATTTGGGTCAAAACTCCATCAAATTAACCCCAACTTTTTACGATAGATCACTCTATGAGTCCCCTAGATCTCCACAAAATATAGTTGAAAAATTCCAAAGTTTCGGGGTCCTAAGAGGCCAGAAATGTAGCTTACCTCTGGTTGCAACGATTTCCGTCGACTTGCGGGAGATCGGCTAGCCGGAGCTCTTTGGTGGGTCAAACGATTTGCTTTCACTTTGAGGATGTTGGCAAGAGGTCTAGTGAGGTATGAATGGTCGGCTCGGCGGCTAGAAGTCGCCGGAGAGGGTCGCTAGAGTGAGCGAACCGGAGGGACAGAAACCTGTCGGGTGGCAGCAGTTTGGCAAAGGGAAGAAGAAGAAGAAGAAGAAGAAGAAGATGGCTCATGGTGAAAATGGAGAAGATAGCCGGCCAAGAGAGAGAGAAAAGGCTATATTCAACTTTCAAAAGTCAATGAGTTGAATGGTAGTTGGGGAAAAGTGGTAATATCCACTCAAGGGCTAATCCATTGACACATGTCCAATGTGTCAATCAAGCCAATCCAATGGCCATGATCCTCTCTCATTTTCTACAAACTTGGGGGTATATTAAAGACCAAAATGCCCTCGTCCAATTATATAGTTAAGGCTAAGGCTTGAGGGGCAAAATGGTAATTTTACTCCCGACGTCCGGAATATCGTTTTTCTCTTTCCAATATCCTTCGATAAGGCGATGGTCAATCCAATCATGACGTTGGAATTCTTGATTCTCCATTTTTAATTTTCAATACTCGTTTGAAATCATTTTTTCTATCAGACGTGGTTCCAGCCTATCCCGAATCGACGGGCGGCTTTTGCAGACGTCACGCGTATCGACCCTGTGATTCATATCACCTTTAGGGCTCGTCAATTCATGGAGACTTTGGTTGTCATGTAATTATCTATCACTAGTTTCGATGGACTTGATCGTCACTGTTCGATTTAGGAAAATTTTACAAATTATACGTTGGTTAGGCGGCATCACCCGTGCTACAATTATATAACGCTAGCAATGCATTTCTTAATCGTTCTTAGATCAGCCTTTTATGGTTCTAAATGTCCCATCGACAATCCTTATAGTTAAAGAGCCATTTTCCATTCAAGTTCCCTAGGTCCACGTACCTTATCTCGCGCTAGCTTTTACCTTTTGGTCAGTCTATTCAAATTGATCAGATTCGAGCGAGATATGACTGACACACATCGCTAGATACACTTCTCGTTAATGAGTCTGAAAATAACTGAGAAATTAAAATATCACAACTCTTTCCCCTTACAAAAATTTCGTCCCCGAAATTTACATCAACCTTAATTATTCAAACAAATGGGGGTGTTATCGCCTCATCGTCTCTTCGTTTTCCCACGTGGTGCCTTCGGTTTCATGGTGCTCCCACACAACTTTGACCAATGGAATCGTCTTATTCCTGAGAATTTGCTCGTTCCGATCTTCGATCCTGATCGACTTCTCCACATAAGATACCCGGTCGTCCACTTCTATGACCTCATAGTTCAGCACATGTGTCGGGTTAGGTTCATATTTCTGCAGCATTAACACGTGAAAGACATTATGCACTTGGGATAGATTAGGCGGTAAGGCAAGCCTGTAGGTCAAGGTCCCAATCCGCTCCAGTATTTCAAATGGACCTACGTACCTTGGGCTTAGTTTTCCCTTCTTTCCAAATCGTGATAATCCCCTCATCGGTGACACCTTGAGGAAAACATGGCGGCCTACTTGAAACTTCAAAGGCTTACGCTGCTTGTCCGCATAACTCTTCTGACGACTCTGTGCCGTCTTCAGTCTATCCCGAATTATCCTTACCGCTTCCACAGATTGCTCTACCAACTCTAGGCCTGTGATACTTTTTTCTCCAACCTCATCCCAGCAAATTGGGGTTCTGCAAGCCCTTCCATAAAGTGCTTCAAATGGTGCCATTTGGATGCTCTGTTGGTAGCTATTATTATACGTAAACTCCACCAAATGCAGCTGATCTTCCTATCCACCTTTAAATTCTATGACGTACGCTCGCAACATGTCCTCAAGCGTCTGAATCGTCCTCTCCGTCTGTCCATCCGTGTGTGGATGGTACGCCATGCTAAACTGCAACCGGGTTCCCGTGGCTTCTTGAAGGCTTTTCCAAAAGTTCGCTGTGAACTTGGGGTCTCTATCTGAGGTAATTGTCATGGGTACTCCATGCAGCCTCACTATCTGCATCATGTACAACTCGACATTTCTATCCATTGCGAAGTCCTTTCACACCGGGATGAGGTGTGCAGACTTAGTCAATCTGTCCACGACTACCCATATAGAGTTGTGACCTCTCTGGCTCCTCAAGAGTCCCATCACAAAGTCTATCATTATATGCTCCCATTTTCATTCCGGTATTTCCAGTTTCTGTAATAATCCTCCAGGCTTACAGTGCTGCACTTTTACTTACTGGTATGTTAAGCATTTTGCCACATACTTCGCTACATCCACCTTCATCCCGTTTCACCAGTAGTGCTGGTGTAGATTCTGATACATCTTCGTACTTCCCGGGTGGATGCTATAATTGCTCATGTGTGCCTCTGATAAAATCCTTTCCCCGAGTCCTTCGTCCTTTGGCACGCATAGACGTCCTCGGAACCTCCAGATTCCGTCCTCCGACACCTAGAGCTCTGGTTTTCTCTTGTCACGTTCATCTCCAAAATTTTCTAAATTTCTGGATTAGTAAACTGTAAGGTTCTACCCTCAATGTAGCCATCAAACTGGACAATGGGCAAACTTCTAGTCTGAGCTCAGAATCTCTTAAATCCTCGATCATCGACCAACCTTTTACTAGTAGACAGACGATGCTCGAGTTCCGACTCAGCGCATCAGCGACTCTGTTTGCCTTCCCAGGGTGATACGATATATCACAATCATAATCCTTGAGCAGCTCCATCCACCGACGCTGCCTCACATTTAGTTCCTTCTAGGAAAATAGGTACTTTAAGCTCTGGTGGTCGGTATAAATCTGAAACTTCTCACCACACAGATCATGTCTCTAGATCTTCAGAGAAAAAATGATCGCTACTAACTCCAGATCGTGAGTTGGGTAGTTCATTTCATGTGATCTTAGCTGTCGGGATGCGTAGGCCACTACTCTTCCATGCTGCATTAATACACAGCCTAGTCCTTTTAGCAAGGCATTGTTGTATATCTCATAGCCTCCTGGTCCTGATGGAATCGTCAACACTGGTGTAGTCGTCAACCGATGTTTGAGTTCTTGGAAACTCTTTTCGCACTTATCTATCCATTCAGACCTTGTTTCCTTCTTTGTCAACTTCGTCAATGGGATGGCTATGGATGAAAACTTCTCCACTAAACGTCTATAATACCATGCCAATCCGAAGAAACTTCTGACTTCCGTGACCGTAGTAGACCTAGGCCAATTTGTTACAGCTTCGATTTTTGCAGGATCCACTGCGATTCCTTCTCCCGACACCACATGACCAAGAAATGCTACCTTATTCAGCCAGAACTCGCATTTGCTCAACTTAGCGTATAACGAGTGTTCTCTTAGGGTCTGCAAGACAATCCTCAGGTGCTCCTCGTGCTCTGCATCACTCCCCGAGTAAATCAGGATGTCGTCAATAAAGACTGACGGATCTATCCAAGAATTCCTTAAACACTCGATGCATCAAATCCATGAATGTGGCTGGACATTAGTTAATCTAAATGGTATCACTGTAAACTCATAATGACCATACCTTTTCCCAAAAGCAGTCTTAGGTATGTCTTCCCTCTTAATCCTCAACTGGTGATACTCGATTCTCAGGTCAATCTTAGAGAATACCGTCGTTCCTTGTAACTGGTCAAATAGGTCATCAATTCTCGGCAGTGGATACTTATTCTTCACTGTTACCTGGTTCAACTGCCTATAGTCGATGCATAGATGCAAGGATCCATCCTTTTTCCTTACAAACAATACCGGCGCTCCCCACGACGAAGCACTCTGTCGGATAAACCCTTTATCCAATAGTTCTTGCATCTGCACCTTTAGCTCCTTCAATTCTGATAGGGACATCCTATAAGGTACCTTCGAGATCGACTTCGTCCCGGGAGCTAACTCGATCATAAATTCTATCTCTCGCTCCGGTGGCAATCTTGGCAACTCTTGGGGAAAAATGTCAAGGAACTCACGCACTACCGGAATACTTTCTAGTTTTGGTTCCTCGGCAGTCGTGTCCACCACTGCAACTAAATACGCTTGACACCCTTCAAACATCAACTTTGTCACTTCAAGAAATGAGACTAAGGGAATCGAGATCCCTCCTCGACTTCCCACGAATTCAAAACTAGGGCGACCTTCCAGGTAGAAACGAATTATTCTACTACCACAATCTACCACTGCCCCTTGTTTACCCAACCAGTCCATCCCTATGATCACATCAAAATAATACATGGGTAATACAGCTAGATCAATATTCTCCTTACTCCCTCCAATCACAATTTCACAGTCAACACAGCCCAATGAAACCAATATATTATCCTTTAACGGAATGGCAACATGCAGAATTATACTCAATGGTCTTAACTTCATACCCACCAAATCAGCAAATTGAGCAGACACAAATGAATGCGTGGCACTATGGTCAAATAATGCATATGCAGCTTGGTCACATAAGTAAGCCGTACCTGTGACCACGCCTGGCCCTTCCTCCACCTTTCTGCGGGCTACTGCATATACCCTACCTTGAGCTAGGGATCAATTCTGCTCGATCTGGGGAGTGGTGGCCGATGGTCCAGCCTACGGTCTCTATCCTTGAGGTCGACTCGCCGGAGCTTGGTTAGGGCACGTCCTCATCTAGTGGCCCATTTGACCACACTTAAAACAGGCTTCTGTCCTTACCGGGCATGGCTTATTTCCATGCCTCCTACCATAGAGACGGCAACTCCAGTTCGTAGGGTTCGGCGGCTTCACTATGTTTTTTCTTACTGGAGGTACAAAACGCCTATTGCTCGCCATCGGTCTCTTGCCCATTTGACGGCTATCTCAAAATGAAGTAAACCACGATCTAGTTGCAGCATTCCTCTCCTTTAAATCCCTCTCGATCATCTGGCCTCGCTCATAAATTTCCTGATAGGTCCTCAAGTTCAGGGCTTTCATCTCACTGCGGAGTTCAGGCCTCAATTTGTCCCAAAATCTCCGTGCTTTTTCCTAGGGATCCTCTACAGATCGAGGTGCGTACCTTGATAGTCTGGAGAACTTGGCCTCATACTGATCTACCGTCAGCTGATTCTGACGTAGCTATAGAAATTCTATTTGCTTCCTTTCCCTAGCCGTCTCCGAAAAGTATTTGTCGTTAAATGTCGTCTTAAAGGCATCCCAAATCATGGTCGTTCCTTCAAGGAAAACTCCATTCTTGGTGGCAGCCCACCAATCGTTCACGATCCCTTCTAGTTGATACACCGCCAACAATACTTTATCTTCGTCTGTGCACCTCGGCACTTCAAAGACTTTTTCCAACTTCTTATTCCACCTGGGTGCTAGCTCGGGGTCTCTAGTCCCGTCGAATTGGGTCGGCTTCAGTTTTATGAATTGCTCTACCAGCTGACCCATCTGTCTAGCCACGACAATCTCCTCTTGGGCATTCACTGCCTCATTACTCTGGCCATGTTCACCTTGGGTTTCCATTGACCCCATTATTGCCGTTGTTGGGGTTGACGGCAGCTATGGTGGCTCCTACCGCCTAGCCTATGGCAGCATCCAGATCCTAGGTCTGCCTGTCAATGAGGTCGCCAATCCTCTCTAGTGTCCTTAGTACGCCATCCATCCTTGGGTCTTCTGCTATAGGCGGCCTCGAGCTAGAGGCTCCGCCTCTGGGTATTCCATATCTCCTAGATGGATTGCTCATCCTTATATTCTTCTACTGAGCCTGGTCCACCACAAGTTCATCAAGGAGTTAGTACTCACTCATTTATCCAAGTCCAGAGCTACCAACTATGCTTCAACAGAAACAATAATAACACAATAGTCCTCCATACAACAAATTCTAAAGACATTTCAATAAGTAACCCATGGCCATTCCTTAGTTCCATTTATCCCAACGGTTCACTACAACAAGCCATACTCATTCACTTAACAGGCCAAAATCTAGAAATGACTTTCAACACTGAGTAGGGAACTTAATCCTTATGCATTTCTATAACCCTACCAAGGCCAAATGCCAATCATAAGTGCCAAGTCGCATGTTATGCGTCCCATGTCTTACCCTAACCAGTTTCCTGAGGTCTCGCTACTCGTCCTTGTCCCAACTTAGTCCTCATTCAACTTTGGATCGAGCTGCCCCTTGCTCTGATATCAAGCAAACGGGGATGTTACGCCTCGGGCCCGAGCATGCGACTCCTTGCAAGCAAATCAAGATATCTCTCGATGTCTAGGATCCGCACATAAGTCGTGAGACGTGTTATATATAAACACGTGGAAGCAACAATGTAATAACACCTCCGTACAAATATAAAGTGGGACCTGGATAGCGAGAATACCATAATATATAATATCCGAAAGTTCATACAAGAGCACAGCAACTAGATCCACTAGGGAGACGGGGTAACACAAAGAGGCCCATCACCCATCAAACTAAACAGGCATGAGGGTCGCCGACACAAGTCGGACTAGAATACCAGGGGCTCCTAAGACGCACTGCTGGAGTCATCAGTCTCCTCTGCCTTCTCCGTGGGCATGTACTCTAAGAAGGTCTTCGAGCAAACCTCTATGGTATCACCTATGGTCTCGTCAACGGGCGGCTCCACCAGGTCATCCTCTGTAGCGTCGACCACTATGACCTCCTCAATATCCTCCAAGGTCGGGGTCCTCTCAAGTTCGTTCCTCGAACCGGCAACTGACCCCTCAACCTGCTCTAAATCCCGAGTGGGATGGCACCAACTAGGGACGACTCCCTAGGGCACCTCAGTGGACTTCAGCAGCCTTGTAGAAACATCCCCAACCTTCCGGAACCAAGCCTCATGCCTACGAGGCTTCCAGCTACTCCCACCCTCGTCTACCCATACTACTGTACACTTTCTAACATAAATGGTTCCCTGCTCAACAGGGAACTCATCAAAATAGACAGACATCTCTTTGGGGTCTCCAAATTTGATAAGCCACATCCTCAAGACCTAGGATCTGTAAAAAGGAGGTCCCACAACGAGGTGAGATTTACATCTCAATAAGGTGGATCCTAACCCTAGGTTAGGCCGATAGTCCACTTAGGCAATCATAAATACTAGCATTTCACACAAATAAACATACGAGGCATTCAATTATCGATACAACACACAGATGTCAGGCATGTAATGATGGCATTATAATATATCCAGATGATCATGCACAAATCGCCATGCCACATCACCACTTCCACCCTTCAGACTGCCTCATTCTCATGCCGCGTTTAGAACGCCTCAAGCTCGGTCCGCGTAAACGCATCAGACCGTCATTGACAACCCGCGTAAACGCATTGGGTTTTAATGTTACTCCAGGTCAGTGTCGACACATCACAACTCCGTCCCGCATTTCCACGCATCAAGACTATGGCCTTCTCAACCTCGCGTTTCTTATGTATCAGGGTGACATACAACTCCAACCCCGCGCCTCATCGCCTCAGGGTATTCCTCACACCACCCCGCGTCTCATACGCCTCAGGGTACTACCATGTCTCAGCCATGCCAAAGTTTCAATTCAATTCACACACATAATGCAATGTGCAACTAAAGCACAAATCATACACTTATGGCATGCAAGACTATCAATTGACATTCGCACATGGTAGTCATTTCAAAACACAAACATTGACATACATTTAAATCATCTATACCGTCCTAAGACGCGCAAAGAACAATCACATTAAAAACCCTTCAAAGATCACTAAAAAATTCACCTGACTTGCCCATTTGAGTCTAATCTTCATATCATAGGTTTAGGGTTTCCTTACCTCAAGCTTAATGTCACAAAATCTTTCTCCCAAGCACCACAAAAACTTAGTCCAAGGAGCCCAAGAACAATACAGCCGTGCAACCTATTGAAATTTCATTCAACCGTCAATTTCTCTTGCCCAATAATCAATCCATGGACACAAACCTTAATGACATGTCTCCCAACATCCTAGCATGTCTCATTGATGAATTTGAGACTCAAATCCAACCATCAATAGCCCCCACAAAATCGACATGCATAGAACCGAACCGGGCTATTTTTGATTTTGTGAATATAGCAATTATTCAGCCCTTAAACAACCTCAAATCCACCATTTATTCACTAACATACTTGCTAACATGTAGATCTAAGGGTTTGGGAAACTCACCAAAGATTTGAGGCTGAGTCGTCGCCGGAAACTCCTTGAATATCACCGGTTTCCCTTAGTCCTCAAACCGGCAGTTCTGGCCCTTCAAACACAAGATCCATTTGGGGTCAAAACTCCATCAAATTAACCCCAACTTTTTAGCATAGATCACTCTATGAGTCCTCTAGATCTCCACAAAATTTGGTTGAAAAAATCCAAAGTTTCAGCGTCCTAAGAGGCTAGAAATGTAGCTTACCTCTGGTTGTGATGATTTTCTTCGACTCGTGGGAGATTGGCTGGCCGGAGCTCTTCGGTGAGTCAAACAACTTGCTTCCACTTCGAGGATGTCGGTAAGAGGTCGAGCGAGGTGTGGATGGTCGGCTCAGCGAACCAGAGGGACAAAAACCTATCGGGTGGCAATAGTTCGGCAAAGGGAAGAAGAAGATGATGAAGATGGCTTACGGTGAAAATGGAGAAGATGGCCGATCCAGAGAGAGAGAGAAAAGGCTATATTATGAGTTGAATGGTAGTTAGGGAAAAGTGGAAATGTCCATTCAAGGGCTAATCCATTGACACATGTCCAATGTATCAATCAAGCCAATCCAATGGCCATGATCCTCTCTCATTTTCAGCAACCTTGGGAGTATATTAAAGACCAAAATGCCCTCATCCAATTATATAGGTAAGGTTAATGCTTGAGGAGCAAAATGGTAATTTTACCCCCGACGTCCGAAACGTCGTTTTTCTCTTTCCAATATCCTTCGATAAGGCGATGGCCAATCCAATCATGATGTTCGAATTCTTGATTCTCCATTTTCAATTTTTAATACTCGTTTCTGATCGTTTTCTCTATCAGACATGGTTCCAGTCTATCTTGAACCCACGGGCTGCTTTTGTAGATATCACGTGTATTGACCCTGTGATTCATATCACATTTAGGGCTCGTCAATTCATGGTGACTTTGGTTGCCATGTAATTGTGAGGGTCTATCACTAGTTCTGATGGTCTTAATCGTCACTGTTCAATTTAGGAAAATTTTGTAAATTATATGTTGGTTAGGTGGCATCACCCGCGCTCTAATCGTATAACGCTAGCAATGCATTCCTTAATCGTTCTTAGATCGGCCTTTTGTGGTCCTAAATGTCCCCTCGACAATCCTTATGGTCAAAGCGCCATTTCCCATTCGAGTTCCCTAGATCCACGTACCTTGTCTCGCGTTAGCCTTTCCCTTTTGGTCAGTCTACTCAAATTGATCAGATTCGAGCAAGATATGACTAAAACACATCGCTAGATACACTTCTCATTAATGAGTTTGAAAATGACTGGGAAATCAGAATGTCACATCGGGGTTCTGTAGGCCCTTCTATAAAGCGCTTCAAACGGTGCCATTCGAATGCTCTTCTAGTAGCTATTATTATATGCGAATTCTACCAAATGCAGCTGATCTTCTTATACACCTTTGAAGTCTATTACGCACGCTCGCAACATATCCTCGAGCGTTTGAATCGTTCTCTCCGATTGTCCGTCCGATTGTGGATGGCATGCCGTGCTAAATTGCAGCAGAGTTCCCATGGCATCCTGAAAACTTTTCCAAAAGTTCGTTGCGAACTTGAGATCTCTATTTGAGGTAGTTGTCATGGGTACTCCATGCAATCTCACTATCTACCTCATGTACAACTCGGCGTATCTATCCATTGCGAAATCTTTTTGCACAGGGATGAAGTGTGCGGACTTAATCAACCTGTCCACGACTACCCATATAGAGTCGTGACCTCTTTGGCTCCTTGGGAGTCCCGTCACAAAATTTGTCATGCCCTGCGTCTCATGGCAAGCACGCAATCATTCCTGCAAGCAAACAACAACAATCTCTCGACGGTCCCAAGGATCCACCTACATATAATGTCACGCCCCACGCCTCCAGCACGAGCATGCAATCATCCCTATAAGCAAACAACAACAATCTCTCAGCGGTCCCAAGGATGCACCTGTATAAATAAAGAAAGGTCGAGAGATATAATACTACATCAAGCATACGGAAGCGGTTTCCATCAAATCCCCGTACAATATATATACACAAAGATTAAGCAATACCTAGATAGCATCATAAAGTCATACATCATCAACTACTGGTCAACAACTACTATAAACCGCTATACATCAAGGCGACGGGGTAAGCATGCAAAAAAGGTATCCACAAAAAAAATCCGTCAAGGATGGGGTCAGGTTGCCATCTGGAGTCTTTAGGAAGAACTGCTAGAATCTCCGGTGTCTTCAGTCACCTTCGACGGCTCGTGCTCAGAGAAAGTCTCCAACGAAACCTCCACAGAGTCCTCCATAGTCGCCTCCTGCGACAGCTCGGCTCGGTCTCCATCAATGGTGGCCTCCTGGTCCGGCTCGGCTAGGTCCCCATCAGACAACTCCACCACAATGACCTCGTCCTCCAGCGGTGGCATAGAGTACTCCGCTGTCGGCATACGCTCCAGGCCGTTCCTCGACCCAACCACCCATCCCTCAGGGAAATCGTAGTCCAAGATCGTCTAACACCAGGGAGGTATGACACCCTCCAAACCTTCATGGGGCTTCAGAGGCCCGACCTTCCTGTCCCCGTCCCGTCTAAACCATGACTCAAACCTGTGAGGCTTCCAGTCCGGCTTCTCCTCGTATACCCAAACTACTGTACATTTCCTCACATAAATATGCCCTTGCCTATCGAGGAGCTCATCATAAAAGTTGTCATCTCCTGCGAGTCCCCGAATCTAATAGGCCACATCGCTACTGCCTAGGATTTGTAAAGTAAGGTTTTCCCAAAAGGGGCGAGATGCACATCTTAGTAAGAAAAACCTAATCCTAGGTTAGGTTGACTGTCCACACAGGCAATCACGTCACTCAACAGATCTCAACTCATGATCACACGCAAGTACAACAATCATAAATCGATAAACAACAATAGACATAAGACAAGCATGCTCTTATATTCTCATGTCACACACGAATGCACATATATGCTCGACCTGTCACTTCACCGCACCTATCAACCCCTGCCTATCTCATTCTCTAGCCTACGAACTAGTTGCCTCAGGCTCGGCCCGCGTAAACGCATCAGACTGTGATCGATGACTCGCGCAAATGCATCAGGTCCCGCATCATCTCTAAACAGGGTTTATGAGCTCATATTTTGCCCCACGATTAAATCTCATCAGGACTGTGGCTATCTTAACCCTGCGACTTCGTCGCATCAGGGCGCCACCTAATCACAATTCACCCCGTGACCTCGTCGCATCAGGGTTTCAACCTTTCGCCCTGCGTCTCACGCGCCTCAGGGCCTCGCCTTTTCATGCCACAATCATAATTCATGCCATGAATCTCTATCATTTACACACACAATGTCAATTGCATTTCAAGTATAATTCACAATCTCATGGCATGTAAAACAAAAAAATTGTTATCCAAACATGACATGCAATTCCAATACAAGTCATGGCACATATAAACTCCTTAATTAATCCTAAGACATGTTAAGACTCATTACTTTGGAAAAATGCCCGTTAATCGATCAATTTCACACACGATTTACCCAATCGAGTCCAATCCACTAGCCTTGGTTTAGAAAACTCCTTACCTTCGCTTAACAACACAAATTACTCCTATTTGAGCCTCCTAAGATTCAGCCAACCCAAGTCCAAAGCCGATTTGTTGCGCAACCTAGGATAATCAATCGATTTGTCAAATTCCAAGTCCAATTCCTCAATTCATCCATTTAGATCACCCATAACATACTCCTCATCATCTCTTCACATCATGCACAACAAATTGCAACATCAGGGAGGTATGACACCCTCCGAAACTTCATGGGGCTTCAGAGGCCCGACCTTCCTGTCCCCGTCCCGTCTAAACCATGCCTCAAACCTGTGAGGCTTCCAGTCCTGCTTCTTCTCGTCCACCCAAACTACTGTATATTTTCTCACGTAAATATTTCCCTACCTATCGAGGAACTCATCGTAAAAAGCTATCATCTCCTGCGGGTCCCCGAATCTGATAGGCCACATCGCTACTGCCTAGGATGTGTAAAGTAAGGTTTCCCCAAAAGGGGTGAGATGCACATCTCAGTAAGAAAAACCTAACCCTAGGTCAGGTTGACTGTCCACTCAGGCAGTCACGTCACTCAACATATCTCAACTCATGATCCCACGCAGGTATAATAATTATAAATCGATAAACAACAATACACATAAGACGATCATGCACTTATATTCTCACGTCACACACGAATGCACGCATATGCTCGGCTTGTCACTTCACCACATCTATCAACCCCTGCCTGCCTCATTCTCTAGCTCGCGAACTTGTCGCCTCAGGCTCGGCCCGCGTAAACGCATCAGGCCGTGATCGATGACCCGCGTAAACGCATCAGGTCCCGCATCATCTCCAGGCAGGGTTTATGAGCTCATATTCTGTCCTGCCATTAAATCGCATCAGGACTGTAGCTATCTCAACCCCACGACTTCGTCGCATCAAGGCGCCACCTAATCACAATTCACCCCGCGACCTCGTCTCATCAGGGTCTCAACCTTCCGCCCCGCGTCTCACACGCCTCAGGGCCTCGTCGTGCCATGCTCATGCTACAATCATGTCTCATGCCACATTATATTTAATGTCTTGATTTTCAATTCAAATTTCACAATCAATGACTAATGCGCATTCTAATACGTTTCTTAAATCCCGTGGCATGCAAATCGATTCAAATGGTACCCAGACACACAAACAACTCAAGCATAGGCTAGGTCATGCAATCATTCTATAACTTTTAAGAACACGTCCCGCTACTACATTTGATAATTTTCTCATAAATCGATCTAATCGGCCCTCGACTTACCCGATCGAGTCCAATTCCCCTAGCCTTGATTTAGGAAATTCCTTAACTTTGCTTAGTAACGCAATTCACTCCTCCTTGCACCTCCAAAGGTTCGGCCAACTCAAGTCCACGGCCAATTCGTCGCACAACCTAGGATAATCATACGATTTGTCAAAATTTCAAGTCTAGTTCCTCAATTCATCCATCCAAATCACCTATAACATACTCCTCATTATATCTTCACATAATACACACCAAATTACAACACAAATCCAGCATATCCAGCCACCCACGAAATTGGTTTGGCCTGGCATTGGACTGGTTCCATTCGATTCTGCTTATGCCGGGTCCAATCGGTTCTAGTCTACTCAAAATCCATCAATTCTACACCATTCTACCTCTTATAACATCTATCTAAGGATATGGATGGCTCACCATGAGTTTCAAGCCACGTGGATGCCGGAAAGTCGCCGAAGGTGGCCGGTCGTCCAAGGTCTAGAATGCTGGCAAATTTTATCAAAAATGTCCAAGGCCGATTTGTGGTAAAAAACTTATCAAACAAATGCTCAATTTTTACCACAGAACCATCTATATGTCTACTTGATCTTCACCAAATTTGAGCTCTAGATTCCAAGATTTTGACTATTAAAGAGGGTGAGATCCGAACCTATCTCAGGTTTGTTCTGTTCCCGTCGTCTCTCGGGAAAACTTCTTTCCAGAATTCCTCAGTGCTCCAAACACCTTGATTCCAGTTGGAGGACATCGGCAAGACGTGGAGCTATGTCTGGGTGGTCGGTCGGCAGTAGCTGATGGCCGGAGGTGCCGGTCGTGGGTGGCGAACGGCGGTGCTGGGGCCAGTCAGTGAGCGGCGGTTTGCAAGAGGAAGAAAATGGTGATGCTCGGTGATGGAGAGAGGGAGTCTGGCCGAATGGGGTCTATGGAGAGAGAAGAGATTGCTATATTCAATCTTTGGTCAATGACGTTGAATGGTAGGTGCAGAAAATGTGATATGATCCTAGCCCTTGGATCCCCAACACTTGCCATGTGCTTTATCCAATGAAGATCCAATGGCCATCTTTAATCCTTGCTTTTCGACAGTCTTAGGAGGGAAAAATGTCCAATTTTCCCTTTTTCAATTATAAAGAAAAGTCCTAAGCTTGAGGGGTAAAACGGTTATTTTACCCTCGACGTTCGGAACGTCGTTTTTCTCGTTTCTAACTCCTTCGACAGGGCGGCGGCCATTCCAAATGAAGTTGGAATTCTTGATTTTCCATTTCAAACTTTTCAGGACTCGTTTCTGATAGTTTTCTCTATCAGACGTGATTCCAACCTATCTCGGATTGACGGGCGACTTTTGTGGACATTACGCGTATCGAACCCATGATTCATATCACGTTTAGGGCTCGTCTATTCATGGCGGCTTTGGTTGTCATGTAATTGTGAGAGTTTATAACTAGTCCCTGTGGTCTCAATCGTTACAGTCCGATTTTGGATAATTTTGCAAATCATACGCTGGTTAAGCGACATCACCCGGGCTCTAATCGTACGACACTCACATGGTAATCCTTGATCGTTCTTAGATCGGCCTTTTGGTGGTTCTAAATATTCCCTCGACAGTCCTTATGGTCCAAACGCCATTCCTTATCCGAGTCGCCTAGGTCCACGTACCTCGTCTCGCTTTAGCCTTTCCCCTTTGGTCAGTCTACTCAAATTGATCAGACTTGAGCATAATACAATTGAGATACATCGTTTGATATATATAAACTTCTTATTACAGAGTGTGAAGTAGATTAGAAATCAGAATGTCACATATAAAGAAAGGTCAAGCGATAAAATAATTTACATTAAGCACACGGAAGCGGTTCCCAACAACTCCCCGTACAATATATATATATATATATATATATATATATATATAGACTAAGTTGGACATGAATATCATCATAAAAAGTCATACATGAACACATACAGCCAACGACTACTAACTCCTCTAAACATCAGGGCGATGGGTAAGCATGCCAAAAAGATATCCACAAAATCCACTATGGATAGGGTCTAGTCGCCAGTCAAAAAGTCAGATTGCCATCTGGAGTCGCCTCGGAAGAACGGTTGGAATCCTTGGTGTCCTCGTACTCGGAGAAAGTCTCCGACGGGACCTCTACAGAATCCTCCAGAGTCGCTACCAGCGACGGCTCGGCTCGATCTCCATCCGTGGTCGCCTTCTGGTCCGGCTCGACTAGGTCTCCATCAGATAACTCCACCACGATGACCTCATCCTCCGACGATGGTACAGAATACTCCATTGTCGGTGTCCGCTCCGAGCCTTTCCTCGACCCAACCACCGATCCCTCGGGGAACTCCTGGTCCGAGATCGTCTGACACCAAGAAGGTATGACACCCTTCGAAACCTCATGGGGCTTGAGAGGCCCGACCTTCGTGTCCCCATCCCGTCTAAACCATGCCTCAAACCTGTGAGGCTTCCAATCCGACTTCCCCTCGTCTACCCATACCATTGTACATTTCCTCACGTAAATATTCCCTGCCTATCGGGGAACTAATCGTAAAAAGCTGTCATCTCCTGCGGCTCTCCGAATCTGATAGGCCACTTCGCTACTGCCTAGGATCTATAAAGTAAGGTTTCCCCAAAAGGGGTGAGATGCACATCTCAGTAAGAAAAACCTAACCCTAGGTCAGGTTGACTGTCCACTCAAGCAGTCCCGTCACTCAACAGATCTCAACTCATGATCCCACGCAGGTATAACAATTATAAATCGATAAACAACAATACACATAAGACAGGCATGCACTTATATTCTCATGTCACACACGAATGCACGTATATGCTCGGCTTGTCACTTCACCACATCTATCGACTCCTGCCTGCCTCATTCTCTAGCCCGCGAACTTGTTGCCTCAGGTTTGGCCCGCATAAATGCATCAGGCCGTGATCGGGGACTCGCATAAATGCATCAGGTCCTGCATCATCTCCAGGTAGGGTTTATGAGCTCATATTTTGTCCCGCGATTAAATCTCATCGGGATTGTGGCTATCTCAACCCCGCGACTTTGTCACATTAGGGCGCTACCTAATCACAATTCACCCCGCGACCTCGTCGCATCAGGGTCTCAACCTTTCGCCCTGCGTCTCACACGCCTTAGGGCCTCGCCGTGCCATGCTCATGTTACAATCATGTCTCATGCCACATTATATTTCATGTCTTGATTTTCAACTCAAATTTCACAATTAATGACTAATGCGCATTCTAATATGTTTCTTAAATCCCGTGGCATGCAAATCGATTCAAATGGTACCCAGACACACAAACAACTCAAGCATAGGCTAGGTCACGCAATCATTCTATAACTTTTAAGAACACGTCCCGCTACTACATTTGAGAATTTTCTCATAAATCGATCTAATCGGCTCTTGACTTACCCGATCGAGTCTAATACCCCTAGCCTTGGTTTAGGAAATTGCTTACCTTCGCTTAGCAACACAATTCACTCCTCCTTGCACCGCCTAAGGGTCGGCCAGCTCAAGTCCAAGGCCAATTCGTCGCGCAAACTAGGATAATCAATCGATTTGTCAAAATTTCAAGTTCAATTCCTCAATTCATCCATCTGAATCACCTATAACATACTCCTCATTATCTCTTCACATCATACACACCAAATTACAACACAAATCCAGCATATCCAGCCACCTATCGAATTGGTTTGGCCCGGCATTGGACCGGTTTCATTCGGTTCTGCTCATGCCGGGTCCAACCGGTTCTAGTCTACTCAAAATCCATCAATTCTACACCATTCTACCTCTTATAACATCTACCTAAGGATATGAATGGCTCACCGTGAGTTTCAAGCCGCGTGGTTGCCGAAAAGTCGCCGAAGGTTGCTGGTCGTCCAAGGTCCAAAATACCGGGAAATTCTGTCCAAAATGTCCAAGGTTGGTTTGTGATAAAAAAAACTTATCAAACAATTCTCCAATTTTTACCACTGAACCATATATATGTCTAGTTGATCTTCACCAAATTTGAGCTCTAGATTCTAAGATTTCGGCTATTAAAGAGGCTGAGATCCGAACCTACCTTAGGTTTGTTCCGTTCCCCTCGGCTCTCGGTAAAACTTCTTCCCAGAATTCCTCGGTGCTCCAAACGCCTTGATTCCAGTTGAAGGACATCGGCAAGACATGGAGTTATGTCTAGGTGGTCAACCGTCAGCAGTTGATGGCCGGAGGTGCCGGTCGTGGGCGGCGAACGGCGGTGCTGGGGTTGGTCGGCGAGTGGCAATTGGCAAGAGGAAGAAAATGGTGGTGCTCGGTGATGGAGAGAGGGGGTCTGGCCCAATGGGGTCTGGGGAGAGAGAAGAGATTGCTATATTCAATCTTTGGTCAATGACGTTGAATGGTAGGTGTAGAAAAGGTGATATGACCCTAGCCCTTGGACCCTTGACACTTGGCATGTGCTTTATCCAATGAAGATCTAATGGCCATCTTTAATCCTTGCTTTTTGGCGGTCTTGGGAGGGAAAAATGTCAATTTTCCCTTCTTCAATTATAAAAGAAAAGTCCTAAGCTTGAGGGGCAAAATTGTCATTTTACCCATGACGTTCGGAACGTCATTTTTCTCGTTTCTAACTCCTTCGATAGGGCAACGGCCATTCCAAATGAAATTGAAATTCTTGATTTTCCATTTCAAACTTTTTAGAACTCGTTTCTGATAGTTTTCTCTATTAGACTTGATTCTAGCCTATCTCGGACTGACGGGAAGCCTTTGCAGACGTTACGCATATCGACCCTGTGATTCATATCACGTTTAGGGCTCATCAATTCATGGAGTTTTTGGTTATCATGTAATTGTGAGGGTTTATCACTAGTCCCTGTGATCTCGATCGTCACAGTCTGATTTTGGATAATTTTGCAAATCATACGCTGGTTAAGCGGCATGACCCGCACTCCAGTCGCACAACACTCGCATGGTAATCCTTGATAGTTCTTAGATCGGCCTTTTGGTGGTTCTAAATATCCCCTCGACAATCCATATGGTCCAAGCGCCATTCCTTATCTGAGTCGCCTAGGTCCGCGTATCTCTTCTCGCTTTAGCCTTTCCCCTTTGGTCAGTCTGCTCAAATTGATCAAATTTGAGAGGAATACAACTGAGATACATGCTTGATATATATAAACTTCTCATTACAGAGTCTGAAGTTGAGTGGAAATCAGAATGTCACAACTCTTCCCCCCTTTCAAAAATTTCGTCCAAATTTACATTACGCTTAACTACTCAAATAAATAGGGGTGATGCCGCCTCATCGTCTCTTCGTTCTCCCACGTGGGTCCTTCCGTTTCGTGGTGCTCCCATATTAATTTGACCAGTGGGATCTTCTTATTCTTGCGGATCTGCTCTTTCCGGTCCTCGATCCTTATTGGTCTCTCTACAAAGGACACTCTGTCGTCCACCTCTATGGCTTCGTGGTCCAGTACATGTGTTGGGTTAGGTTCGTACTTTCTTAGCATTGATACATATAATACGTTATTTACCTGGGATAGATTTGGCGGTAACGCAAGCCGGTAGGACCAAGGTTCCATTTCTCTCCAATATCTCAAAAGGGCCTACATATCTTGGGCTCAGCTTCCCTTTCCTTTCGAATCGCGGGAGTCCTCTCATTGGTGACACCTTGAGGAAGACGTGATCACCCACTTGAAACTCCAGAGGCTTGCGCCGCTTGTCTACATAGCTCTTTTGGCGACCCGGATCACCTTCACTGCTTCCATTGATTGCTCTACCAATTTGGGGCCTGTGATGCTCCTTTCTCCTACCTCGTCTCAACATATCGGTGTTCTGCAGGCTCTACCATAGAGTGCCTCAAACGGTGCCATATGTATACTCTGCTGGTAGCTATTATTGTACGCAAACTCTACCAAGTGCAACTGATCTTTCTATCCGCCTTTGAAATCGATGACATAGGCTCTCAACATGTCCTTGAGCGTTTGGATCGTCTTTTCTGACTGTCCATCTGTTTGGGGATGGTATGCTTTACTGAACTGCGGTCAGGTCCCCATAGCTTCTTGTAGGCTCTTCCAGAAATTTGTCGTGAATTTCGAATCCCTATCCGTGGTGATCGTCACCGGCACTCCATGCAGTCTTGCTATCCGCCTCATGTACAGCTCTGCATACTTATCCATGGCGAAGTCCTTTCGTATAGGAATGAAGTAGGCGGACTTGGTCAATCTATCCACGAATACCCAAATAGAGTCGTGTCCTCTTTGGCTCCTCGAAAGCCCCATCACAAAATCCATAGTTATGTGCTTCCACTCCCATTTCGAAATTTCAAGTGGCTGCAGCAATCCTCCAGGCTTACTGTGCTGCGCCTTCACTTGCTGGCAAGTCAAGCACTTAGCCACGAATCTTGCCACGTCTACCTTCATCCCGTTCTACCAATAATGCTGTCTCAAGTTTTGGTACATTTTTGTACTTCCAGGGTGGACACAATAGTTGCTCCTATGAGCTTCTGACAAGATTCTTTCTCGGAGTCCTTCATCCTTTGGCACACACAGCCGTCCTCGGAACCTCAAAAGTCCGTCCTCGGACACTTGGAATTCTGTCTTCCTCTTCGTTGCATTCATCTCAATGATTTTCTGAATTTTTGGGTCCGTAGATTGTAACGCCTTTATCTCACCTTGGATCTCAGGTTCCACCCTCAAAGTCGCTATCAAACTGGATAGTTGATCGACCTCTAATCTGAACTCAGAGTCTCTCAAGTCCTCTATCGTCAACCAACTTCTCACCAGCAGGCATGCAATGCTTGACTTTCTACACAATGCATCTGCTACTCTGTTTGCCTTCCCAGGATGATATAGTATTTCACAATCATAATCTTTCAACAGCTCCATCCACCTGCGCTATCTCAAGTTCAGCTCTTTCTGGAAAAACAAGTATTTCAGACTCTAGTGGTCTGTGTATATCTGAAACTTCTCGTCACAAAGGTAATGCCTCCAAATCTTCAAGGCAAACACAATCACCGCTAACTTCAAGTCGTGGGTTGGGTAATTCATCTCGTGCGGCCTCAGTTGTCTGGATGCATAAGCTACAACCCTATTGTGTTGCATCAATACACAACCCAGTCCTCTCAGCGAAGCGTCGCTGTAAATCTCATAGCCTCTTGGTCCCGATAGAATGCTCAGCACTAGTGCTGCCGTCAATCTATGTTCAAGCTCTTGGAAACTTTGCTCACATTTGTCGTTCCATTCGAACTTCGTTTCCTTCTTCGTCAACCGCGTCAGTGGGACGGCTATGGATGAGAACTTTTCCACGAATCGCCTATAATATCCTGCCAGTTCCAAAAAGCTCCTGACCTCCGTGATCGTAGTAGGCCTCGGTCAATTGGTTACAGCCTCTAACTTTGCAGGATCCACTACAATCCCTTCTCTTGACACAACATGACTAGAAATGCTACCCTATTCAGCCAAAATTCACATTTGGTTAGCTTCGCATACAGTGAATGTTCGCTCAGGTTCTTCAATACGATTCTCAAATGCTCTTCATGCTCTACGTCGCTCCTCGAGTAGATTAAGATATCGTCAATGAAAACTATGACGAATCTATCCAGAAACTCTCTCAATACTCGGTGCATCAAATCCATAAAAGCAGCTTGAGCGTTCGTCAATCCAAACGGCATCACCGTAAACTCGTAATGACCATACCTCGTCTTGAATGCAGTCTTTGGTATGTCTTCCTTCTTGATCCTCAGCTGGTGATACCCTGTCCTCAAGTCAATCTTCAAGAAAAATGTTGCTCCTTGCAATTGATCGAATAGATCATCAATTCTCGGCAGCGGATACTTGTTCTTCACTGTCATTTGGTTCAGCTGTCGATAATCAATGCATAGCTGCAGAGATCCATCCTTTTTCCTCACAAACAGCACTGGTGATCCCTATGGCGAAGCACTTGGTCGGATGAATCCCTTATCTAGCAACTCTTGCATTTGCACCTTTAACTCCTTTAATTCAGACAGGGACTTCCTATATGGTGCTTTCCAAGTCAGCTCCGTCCTAGGGGTTAATTCAATCACAAACTCTATCTCCCGCTCCAGTGGCAATCTCGACAATTCCTGGGGAAACACATCTGGAAACTCATGCACCATAGGAATATTCTCTAACTTGGTTTCCTCGACAGTCGTATCCATCACGGCTACTAAGTATGTCCGACATCCCTCAGACATCAACGTAGTTACTTCCAAAGACGAAACCAAGGGAATCGAGATTTCTCCTCGACTTCCCATCAACTCAAAACTAGGGCGGTCTTTCGGATAAAATCGAATTGTCTTATCGCCACAGTCTACTATTGCTCCCTGTTTACTCAGCCAATCCATTCCTATAATCACATCAAAATCAAACATAGGTAATACGGGTAAGTCGATACTTCCTTACTTCCCCCAATCACCATCTCACACCTAGCACACCCTAATGAAACCAAGACATTATCCTTCAATGGGGGTGGCAACATGCAATGTCATAGTCAATGGTTCCAATTTCATGCCTACCAATTCAGCAAACTGTGCAGATACGAAAGAATGCGTGGCACCTGGGTCAAACAATGCATAAGCAGTCTAGTTGCACAAGCAGATCGTACCCGTGACTACTCCTAGCGCATCTTTCGCCTCGCTGCGAGCTACAGCATACACTCTGCCCTACGCTTGTGGTCTGCTCTGGTCAATCCGAGGAGCGGCAGTCGACGGTCCTTCTTGCAGCCTCGGTCCTTGCTGTTGACTGGTCGGTGCTTAGTTTGGATACGCCATCATCTGGTGGCCCAATTGACCACACTTGAAATAGGCTCCTATTCTTATCGGGTATAGCCCATTTTCATGCCTTCGGCCACACAGTCTGCAGCTTCAGCTCGCCGGGTATTGGGGTTTCACTATATTTCTCCTTGCAGGCGGCACAAAACGTCTGTTACCTGCCATCGGCCTCTTGCCCACTTGGCAATGGTCTATGAACGATGGGAACTGCGATCCATTTGCAATATTCCTTTCCCTCAAATCTCGCTCAATCATCTGACCTCGCTCGTATATCTCTTGGTAGGTCCTCAAGTTCAAGGCTATCATCTGGCTGTGGAGTTTGGGCTTTAGGCCATCCCTGAATCTCCGTGCCTTCTCTAAAGGGTCCTCCACCGATCGAGGTGTATACCTCGAGAGCCTCGAGAACTCAGCTTCATACTGATCTATCGATAGTTGGTTCTATGACAGTTGCAGGAACTCAATCTGTTTCCTTTCCCTTGCCGTTTCTGAAAAGTCTTTATTGTTGAACGCCCTCTTAAAAGTGTTCAAGTTTAGGGTTATACCTTCAAGGAAGACTCCATTCTTGGTGACGGTCCACCAGTCATTTGCCGTAGCTTCTAGCTAATACACTGCTAGCAGCACCTTTTCCTCATCTCTACATCTCAGTACTCCGAAAGCCTTTTCCAGCTTCTCTATCTATCGGGGTGCCAGTTCAGGATCTCCAATCCCGTCAAACTGCATCGGATTTAACGTCATGAACTGCTCCACCAGTTGGCACATTTGCCTAGCCACCATAATTTCCTCTTGAGTATTCGCAACCTCATTACTCTGGTTTGGTTCCCCTTGACTCCCATTACCCCCAGTGTTGCCTTGGTTGGCGTTGACGGCTGCTATGGCCGCCCCTACAGCCTGGGTTATGGCAGCGTCTTGATCCTGGGCCTGTCGATCGATCAGGTCACTAATCCTTTCAAATGCCCTGAGTACACCATCCATCCTTAGGTCCTTAGCTACGGCGGCCTCGAACTAGAAGCTCCGCCTCTGGTCCTTCCAGATCTCCTGGACGGGTTACTCATCTTTGTCACTTACTAATGAACTCGGTCCACCACAAGTTCAGCAACAAGTTAGTAACTTACTCATCCATCCAATCCAGAGCTACTAGCTACTCTTTAACCGAACAGCTATACAACAACAGTACTTCATACATCCACATCAATTCCAGAAATGTTTCAACCAATGGCTCATGGCCATACTCAATTCCATTCACTCCAGTGATTTTCTAAAATCACTCACTTTCAAGCATCAAACAAGCCAAGGTCCAGAAATGACTCAATCCTAAGCAGAGAACTTAATTCTCTGTGCCATGTCACAACCTACCAAGGTCAAACACCATCCATAGGTGTCAAGTCACAACTAGGCATCCCATGTCTTATCCTAACCAGTTTCCTAAGGTTTAGCTATTTGTCCTTATCCCACTTAATCCTCCTTATTACTACAATCCTTCACCAATATTGTATCGACCTGACCTTGCTCTGATACCAAAACAAGTGGGGATGTCACGCCCCGCGCCTCATGGCGAGCACGCAATCATCCCTGCAAGCAAACAACAACAATCTCTCGATGGTCCTAAGGATCCACCTACATATAAAGAAAGGTCGAGAGATAAAATTATTAACATTAAGCACACGGAAGCGGTTCCCAACAACACCCCGTACAATATATATATATACAGACTAAGTAGGACATGAATAACATCATAAAAAGTCATACATCAACACATACAGCCAACGACTACTAACTCTAAACATCAAGGGGATGGGTAAGTATGCCAAAAAGATATCCACAAAATCTACCAGGGATGGGGTCAGGTCGCCAGTCAAAGAGTCAGATCGCCATCTGGAGTCTCCTAGGAAGAACTGCTGGAATCCCCGGTGTCCTCAGTCTACTCTGACGGCTCGTACTCTAAGAAAGTCTCCGACAGGACCACCATAGAATCCTCCATAGTCGCCACCTATGATGGCTCGGCTCATTCTACATCCGTGGTCGCCTTCTGGTCCAGCTCAGCTAGGTCTCCATCAGACAGCTCCAACACGATGACCTCATACTATGGCGGTGATACAGAATACTCTGCTGTCGGCGTCCTCTCCGGGCTGTTGCTCGACCCAACCACCGATCCCTCGAGGAACTCTTGGTACGAGATCGTTTGACACCAGGGAGGTATGACACCCTTCGGAACCTCATGGGGCTTCGGAGGCCTCACCATCCTGCCCCTGTCTCGTCTAAACCATGCCTCAAACCTGTGAGGCTTCCAATCCGGCTTCCCTCATCTACCCAAATTACTGTACATTTTCTAAAGTAAATATTCCCCTGCCTATCGAGGAACTCATCGTAAAAAGCTACCATCTCCAGCGGGTCCCCGAATTTGATAGGCCACATCGCTACTGCCTAGGATCTGTAAAGTAAGGTTTCCCTAAAAGAGGTGAAATGCACATCTCAGGAAGAAAAACCTAGCCCCAGGTCAGGTTGACTGTCCACTCAGGCAGTCGCGTCACTCAATAAATCTCAACTCATGATCCCACGCAGGTATAACAATCAAAAGATAGGCATGCACTTATATTCTCATGTCACACACGAATGCATGTATATGCTCGGCTTGTCACTTCACCACATCTATCAACCCCTGCCTGCCTCATTCTCTAGCCCGCAAACTTGTTGCCTCAGGCTCGGCCCGCGTAAACACATCAGGCCGTGATCGGTGACCCGCATAAACGCATCATGTCCCGCATCATCTCCAAGCAGGGTTTATAAGCTCATATTCTGTCCCGCTATTAAATCGCATCAGGACTGTGGCTATCTCAACCCCGCGACTTCGTCGCTTCAAGGCGCCACCTAATCACAATTCACCCCGCGACCTCGTCGCATCAAGGTCTCAACCTTCCGCCCCGCGTCTCACACACCTCAAGGCCTCGCCGTGCCATGCTCATGCTACAATGATGTCTCATGCCACATTATATCTAATGTCTTGATTTTCAATTCAAATTTCACAATCAATGACTAATGCGCATTCTAATACGTTTCTTAAATCCCGTGGCATGCAAATCGATTCAAATGGTACCCAGACACACAAACAACTCAAGCATATGCTAGGTCATGCAATCATTCTATAATATTTAAGAACACATCCCGCTATTACATTTGAGAATTTTCTCATAATTGGTTTGGCCCGGCATTGGATCGGTTCCATTTGGTTCTACTCATGCCGGGTCCAACCGGTTCTAGTCTACTCAAAATCCACCAATTCTACACCATTCTACCTCTTATAACATCTACATAAGGATATGGATGGCTCACCGGGAGTTTCAAGCCGCGTTGTTGCCAGAAAGTCGCCGAAGGTCGCTGATCGTCCAAGGTCCAGAATATCGGCAAATTCTGTCCAAAATGTCCAAGGCCGGTTTGTGGTCAAAAACTTATCAAACAAATCCTCAATTTTTTCCATAGAACCATCTATATGTCTACTTGATCTCCTCCAAATTTGAGCCCTAGATTCCAAGATTTTGGCTGTCAAAGAGGGTGAGATCCGAACCTACCTCAGGTTTATTTCGTTCCCGTCGGCTCTCGAGAAAACTTCTTCCCAAAATTCCTCAGTGCTCCAAACACCTTGATTCCAGTTGGAGGACGTCGGCAAGACGTGGAGCTACGTTTGGGTGGTTGGTCGGCAGCAACTGATGGCCGGAGGTGCCGATCCTGGGCGGCGAACGGCGGTACTGGGGCTGGTTGGCGACCGGCAATTTGCAAGAGGAAGAAAATGGTGATGCTCGGTGATGGAGAGAGAGAGTCTGGACGAATGGGGTCTGTGGAGAGAGAAGAGATTGCTATATTCAATCTTTGGTCAATGAGGTTAAATGGTAGGTGTAGAAAAGTTGATATGACTCTAGCCCTTGGATCCTTGACACTTGGCATGTGCTTTATCCAATGAAGATCTAATGGCCATCTGTAATCCTTCCTTTTCGGCAGTCTTGGGAGGGCAAAATGTCCAATTTTCCCTTCTTCACTTATAAAATAAAAGTCCTAAGCTTGAGGGGCAAAATGATCATTTTATTGCCGACGTTCGGAACGTCGTTTTTCTTGTTTTTGACTTTTTCGATAGAGCGACGGCCATTCCAAATGAAGTTGGAATTCTTGATTTTCTATTTCTAACTTTTTAGGACTCGTTTCTGATAGTTTTCTCTATCAGACGTGATTCCAGCCTATCTCAGACTGACGGGCGACTTTTATAGACATTACGCGTATTGACCCCGTGATTCATGTCACGTTTAGGGCTCGTCAATTCATGGCAGCTTTGGTTGTCATATAATTGTGAGGGTTTATCACTAGTCCCTGTGGTCTCGATCGTCACAGTCCAATTTTAGATAATTTTGCAAATCATACGCTGGTTAAGCGGCGTCACCCGCGCTCCAATCGTACGACACTTGCATGGTAATCCTTGATCGTTCTTAGATCGGCCTTTTGGTGGTTCTAAATATCCCCTCGAAAATCCTTATGGTCCAAGCGCCATTTCTTATCCTAGTCGCCTAGGTCCACGTACCTCGTCTCGCTTTAGCCTTTCCCCTTTGGTCATTCTACTCAAATTGATCAGTTTTGAGCGGAATACAACTGAGATGCATCGCTTGATATATATAAACTTATCATTACAGAGTCTGAAGTTGTTTGGAAATCAGAATGTCACAAAATTCATCGTTATGTGCTCCCATTTGCGTCTTGAAATTTCCAGTGGCTGTAATAATGCACCAGGCTTACAGTGTTGTGCCTTCACTGCGATGTCAAGCACTTTGCCACATATTTAGCTACATCCACTTTCATCCCGTTCCACTAGTAGTGTTGACGTAGGTTCTGATACATTTTCGTGCTTCCGGGGTGGATACTGTAGTTGCTCCTGTGAGCCTCTGATAAAATCCTTTCCTTGATTTCTTCATCCTTTGGCACGCATAAACGTCCTCAGAATTCCAAGATTCCATCCTCTGACACCTGAAACTCTGGTTTCCTCTTTGTCTCATCCATCTTTAGGATTTTCTGAATTTCTAGGTCTGTAGATTGCAAGGTCTTTATCCCTTCCAAGACCTTAGGTTCTACCCTCAATGCAGCCATCAAACTGGACAGTTTGCAGACTTCTAATCTGAACTCAGAATCTCTCAAATCCTCGATCATCGACCATCCTTTTACTAACAGACAGGCGATGCTCGATTTCCGGCTAAGTGTATCTGCGACTCTGTTTGACTTCCCAAGGTGATACAATATATCACAGTCATAATCCTTCAGCAGCTCCATCCACCGACGCTACCTCATATTCAGTTCCTTCTGGATAAATAGATACTTCAGGCTCTGGTGATTAGTGTAAATCGGGAACTTTTTGTCACACAGATAATGTCTCTAGATTTTCATAGCAAAGATGATCGCTGCCAATTCCAAGTCATGAGTCAGATAGTTCATCTCGTGCGATCTCAGCTGTCGGGACGCGTAGGCCACTACTCTTCCATGCTGCATCAACACATAGCCTAGTTCCTTTAGTGAAGAATCGCTATATATCTCATAGCCTCCCGGTCCTTATGTAATCGTCAATACGGGTGCAATTGTCAACCGATGCTTGAGCTTTTGGAAACTCCTTTTGCACTTATCCGTCCATTCGAACCTCGTTTCTTTCTTTGTCATCCTCGTCAATGGAATGGCTACGGATGAAAACTTCTCCACAAAACGTCTGTAATATCCTGCCAATCCCAAGAAACTTCGGACTTCCGTGACCGTAGTAGGCCTAGGCCAATTCGTTACAGCTTTGATCTTCGCAGGATCCACCGCAATCCCTTCTCCAGATACTACATGACCAAGAAATGCCACCTTGTTTAGCCAGAACTTGCATTTGCTAAGCTTAGCATAAAGCGAGTGTTCCCTCAGGGTCTGCAAAACAATCTTCAGGTGTTCTTCGTGTTCCTCGTTGTTCCTTGAGTAAATTAGGATATCGTCGATAAAAACTATGACGAACTTATCCAAGAATTTTTTAAATACCCGATGCATCAAATCCATAAATGCGGCTGGAGCATTGGTCAATCCAAAAGGCATTACTGTGAATTGATAATGACCATACCTTGTCCTAAAAGCAGTATTAGGTATGTGTTCCTTGTTAATTCTCAACTGGTGATACTCGGTTCTTAGATCAATCTTAGAGAATACCGCTGCTCCTTGCAACTGATCAAATAGATCATTAATTCTCGACAGTGGATACTTATTCTTCACTGTCACCTAGTTTAGCTGTCTATAGTCGATGCATAAACGTAAGGACCCATCCTTTTTCCTTACAAACAAAACCGGTGTTCCTCACGGTGAAACACTCGATCAGATAAATCCTTTATCCAATAGTTCTTGCATCTACACCTTTAACTCCTTCAATTCTGATAAGGATATTCTATAGGGTGCCTTCGAGATCGGCTTCGTTCCAGGAGCTAACTCAATCACGGATTCTATCTCTCGTTCTAGTGGCAACCCTAGTAACTCCTGGGGACAAATGTCAGGAAACTCACGCACTACTGGGATGCTTTCTAGTTTAGGCTCCTCAGTAGTCGTGTCCAAAATTGTGACCAAGTACACCTGACATCCTTCAATCATCAATTTCGTCACTTTGAGAGACGAGACTAAAGGAATGGATGTTACTCCTCAACTTCCCACAATTTCAAAACTAGGGCGACCATCTGGGTAGAAACCAATTTTCCTACTACCACAATCAACTACTGCCCCTATTTACCCAACCAATCCATCCCTATGATCACATCAAAATCATACATGGGCAACACCACTAAATCAATACTCTCCTTACTACCTCTAATTATGATCCTACAATCAGCACAGCCCAATGAAACCAGTACTTTATCCTTCAACGGGGTGGCCACATGCAGAATCACACTCAATGATTCTAACTTCATATTAACCGAATCAGAAAACTGTGCAGACACAAATGAGTATGTTACACCAGGATCAAACAAAACATAAACCGTACATGCGACCACGCTTGGCGTTTCTTCTACCTCCCTGCAGGCTACTACATAAACTCTTCCCTGAGCTGGGGGTCGATTCTGATCAACTTGGGGAGTGGCATTCGATGGTCCAGCCTGTCGTTGCTATCATTGAGGTCGATTCGCTGGAACTTAGTTCGAGCATGTCCTCATCTGATGGCCCATTTGACCACACTTGAAGCAGGCTCCAGTCCTTGCCGGGCATGGTCCGTTACCATGCCTCCTGCCATAGGGCGACGGCTCCAGTTCATGGGATTCAGCGGCTTCACTATGTTCTTCCTCACAAGAGGAACAAAACGCCTGTTGCCAGCCATTGGTCTCTTACCCATCTAGCGATTGTCTCGGAATGAAGTAAACCGCGATCCAGATACAACATTCCTCTCCTTTAAATCCCTCTCGATCATCTAGCCCCGCTCATAAATTTCCTTATAGGTTTTCAAATTTAGGGCTATCTGACTACGAAGCTCAAGCCTCAATCCATCCCGAAATCTCCGCGCCTTTTCTTGGGGATCCTCTACTGATCGAGTTGCATACCTTAACAGTCTAGCGAATTTCGCTTCATACTGGTCCACTGTCTGCTAATTCTGACACAGCTGTAAGAATTCTACCAGTTTCTTTTCCCTGGCCGTCTCCGAAAAGTATTTGTCATTGAATGCCATGGTGAAGGCATTGCAGGTCAAGGTCGTCCCTTCTAGGAAAACTCCATTCATGGTGGCAACCCATGTCATGCCCCGAACCCGATGAACGCGCGAACACATCCCACCGAGCCAACTCCAATTATAAAAATACAACATCGCCCGATGACTTAAGACACAAGGGTACATCGAGTTATAATTGCCAATTAGTCAAATATCAATTCCTAATACACCAACCAAGAGTACAATCCCTAATATAACAAAAGACAAATCCATTCTAAATACATTTGGTCAACTAATTCTTCAAATGCCAATCCTTGGCAAGCTCGCGCTTCCTCCGCCTGGAACTTGAAAAATTAAGCCCCCATTGGGGAGAGATATAAATCTCAATAAGGTGGGTCCTAACAAGAGGTTATACCGACCGTCCACTCAGGCAGTCATCTATCCCGATATTTTAAACTCATAATCATACTGGCATATCAAGCGCAAATCGATAAAACAACAGCATGCAGATGACAGGCATGCAATGGTGACCTCATGTCACACTCAGATGATCGTGTACATTCGGCCTACCACTTCACCACATCCACCAATCTTCGCCTGCCTCAATCTTTAGCCCACGATTAAATCGCATCAGGCTCGGTCCGCGAAAATGCATCAGACCGTCATCGGCAACCCGCGTAAATGAATTAGGTTCCAATGAATCTCCAGGCCAATATTACCATCTCATAACTCCGTCCCGCGAATGGTTTGCATCAGGACCGTGGTCAACTCAACCCCGCGATCTCGTTGCATCAAAGGCGCCGTACGACATCAACTCCACGCTACGATCTCGTCGCATCAGGGCATCTGTCTTCCGCCCCTCGTCTCATATGCCTCAAGGCCTCGCCATGTCATGCTCATACCATGATTCACTATTCAATGCACAAATAAATCAACAATTGCATCTCATGCACAATTTGAAAACCCATGGCATATAAGAAAATCAATGACATTCGACATGGCACACAATTTGAACACAATAATATCGCACATGTCTTTCTTTAACCGCTTAGGCATTTTAAAAGCTACCCCTTTGGAATATCCTCCTAAATCGATCAAATTAAACCTTGACTCACCCAATCCAGTCCAATCTTCCTAGCATAAAGTTAGGAATTCCCTTACCTTGGGTTTGATTACACAATTTACTCCTCTTGAGCCTCCAAAGCTTTGGCCCCCAATGTCCACGACCAGACTTATCGCGCAACCTAATAAAAACCAACCAATTCCATAAATTTCCAAGTCTAATTCAACCATCCATGAATCCTAATCCACCATAGCATAATCCTCAACATCTTAACATGTTCTATTCACCAATTTGAGACTCAAAATCCAACGCCAATAGCCCCCTCATGGTTCGGCCATGCACAGAACCAAATCGGTTCCTCACGGTTCAGTGCATGCCATGAGCTACTAGCCCTAATTCAACTCCAAATCCAACATCTAACCCTTATCTTACCTCTTAACATGTCTACCTAAGGGTTTGGGAGGCTCACCGAAGATTTGAAGTCGATTGGTCACCGGAAACTCGCCCAAGGTCGTCGAATAGCCCAAGTCAGCTTTCTGGGCAATTTCTACCCGATATTTGCAAGACCGGCTCATGGTCAAAACTTTATCAAATTGAGCCCCAATTTTTTCCAAAGATTCCTACATGTCTCTACTAGATTTCCACAAAATATGGCTCCAAAATTCCAAGACTTCTACCATCAAAAGGACTGGGAAACGGAACTACCTCTGTTTGAGTCAGTTTGCGTCGACTCCCGGGAAAACGCTTGGCCAGAGCTCCTCGGTGCTCCAAATGGCGTGATTCCACTTCGAGGAGGTCGGCAAGACATAGATCTAGGTTGGTATGGTCGGCTGGTGTCCAAGTGGTGGCCGAAAGGGGGAGTCAACGACGGTGAACAGCAGCTCCAGAAATTGTTGCCAGCGAGCAGCGAAGAAGAAGGAAGAAGAAGAAGTTGCCATGGGTTTAGGGGGTTGTGGCCGGCCAAAATGAGAGATGAGAGAGAGGGCAAGATACTATATTCAAATCTCAAGTCAAAGGGTTGAATGGTAGGTTAATAAAGTTAGACATGACCCATCATTTCTTGATCTTGTGACACTTGTCCTAAGTGTCAATCAACTTGATCTAATGGCCATCATCTCTTCTAGTTTTCAGCAGCTTATGGGGTAGGGATAAAGACCAAAATGCCCTTCTTCAATTGTATGGGCAAGGTTTAAGCTTGAGGGGCAAAAGGATAATTTTACCCCCAATGTCTGGAACGTCGTTATTCTCAGTCCAATAATCTCGGATAGGGCGACGGCCAATCCAATTGAAATGTTGGAATTCTTGATTCTCCATTTTCAATTTTCAAGACTCGTTTCTGATGATTTTCTCTAATAGACGTGGTTCCAGCCTATCCCGAACCGACGGGTGGCTTTTGTAGACATTACGCGTATCGATCCTGTAATTCATATCACGTTTGGGGCTCGTCAATTCGTAGCGGCTTTGGTTGTCATGTAATTGTGAGGGTCTATCGCTAGTTTCCTCGACAATCCTTATGGCTAAAGCGTCGTTTCCTATTCGAGTTCCCTGGGTCCACGTACCTCGTCTCGCGTTAGCCTTTCCCTTTTGGTCAGTCTACTTGAATTGATCAAATTCGAGCGGAATACGACTGAAATACATCTCTAGATATACACTTCTCATTAATGAGACGAAAATTGACTGGAAATCAGAATGTCACAACTCTTCCCCCTTAAGGAAATTTCGTCCTCAAAATTCGCAAGCTTCTACCTATCCAATACTTTAGGGTATTGGCACCTCGTCGCATCCCCACTCTTTCAGATAATCCTTTCCATGGCTTGACGATCTTGCTCGTCCTTTCCAACCCAAACTATATTTGCTCTGGGACTTGTCTCCTTCAGTCCTTAATCAATGGGCTTCTCTCCATTCTCTTTTGGTATTCATATCATTTGCTAGCAGCTCTTCCTCGAGCGTTCACCTTATCCCCTTCATTTGTCCAAAACCACTATTCTCAAGCCCTCGCCAAGATGCACTCTTAATGTCCATACCCTTCGGCGTATTACTCCTTTCAAGCTTCCTCTCCCGCTAACAAAGATTTCAAGGCTTTATCAATTTGCCCTCCATTAATCAAATCGAGTTATGGTCCTCTTAACTCCTTAAACATTTACATGGTTATTTCCGTAGCAATCCATTCTTGACTCCATCTGAAAATTCCTTTGGATCAAAGTGGTCCTTTAACTTTCATCGTCATGTCCTTCCCTTCCATCGACACGTCTAGTGCTCGACCACAAGATAGACAAATTTCAACTTTCAACCTTATTACCGATATATATATATATATATATATATATATATATATATATATATATATATATATGCATCTTGGCACATCTTTGTGCCATCCTCAGGAAACACCATAATTCTCCCTTTGAATTTCAATGAGGTTATCTCCTTAAGTTTCTCTTCAATGCCGGACTCGTACTTCCGTCCATGGACCTCAAAGGTTCCTTTCATTCCTATAATCCTTCCAGTATCGATGTTTAATCATGGCACACCTCAATTTCCTTCTGGCCTTCAGGCTAGGTGTTTCTAGTGGCCATCATGCTAGTCCATTAGCAAACTTCCAATTTAAGAGTTGAATCTCTTGCTTCTTGAGGGAAGATCTATCCCTCCATTGCCAATTAAACCATGTTTAATTCTTAACGGTAAGCATCCATCAAACAATCCACCCTTCCTTATCAATACGAATATCTCTATAACAACACTTGGGTGATCTCTTCGTTCCACATGCCTCGCCTTCAATTCCCTTTTTGACAGTCCATGCTCTTAATCTCTTATAGTTCACATAACTTCGAGGTCTTTTCTTATCAATGCAACGCTCTCATATCCACAAGCAATTTCATCCTTTGGCGTTGCCTCTCGTTCAATTCCTTTCAGAAAACTACTACTCGATATCTTTGGAGTAGATATAAACTTGAAATCTTCTTCCACCCAAGTAAGATTTTTCCAAATCTTGTTGCGAGAATATTCGCAAACCAATTCCATTCATGCTCCAAGCATGCCAATTCATATGGCATTATTGTCACGACATACAAGCAGCATTCAATTCAAATCGCCTTGTTATGCCTCAAGTTCCTTTCCACATCACATCATCAAGACTCTATCGACTCTTTGGATTCCGAACAGGAACGCCACTACCAGCGTAGGCATCCACTTGACTCAAGTCCTCGAAAGTGCAATTCACGTATGTTTCTCCCTTCGCATTACATCTTATATTTAACCCATTTCATCGTTTGAACAGCTCTGGTGGGGAATCTTCCCACGATTCGTCTGTAACAATTCACCAATCTCAGTGAATCTCAACTTCCCGCAACTCACATCGACTATAGTCGATTCATCACTCATTCCAGTCCTCAAAGGATTTATCACTTATTCCAATGCGTGAATCCTACTTCATTAGGTCCACAACTTGCGCCCTTCACACTTAGCATGCAATAGACATTTCCTTAGAGCCCATATGACACTCTCAAATACTGTTCATGTTTCTCATGGCTCTTTACATGAGTTCAACCATCGTTTCTTGAGATGATAACGACCCACTCAATCATTCCTTGGGCACTTAGTCCGGCAATTATCAACTTCCTTCCACCAGGTGTCGAATCTTCCCAACTATCCCTCGCACCTTTCACTTGAGAGCTCAGACCTTGGCTCTCTATCGGCACAGGTCTCCTCTAGGACCACATGACATTTTTCTTATTCTTATCACTCTTCTCTTGAGAAGCATTAGTGCTTTAGTCTCTGAGATCTATAACTCGCTAATGCGACCTTATCCCAATTCCGTTCATTCCACTGAACGTCAACATCATCTTGAAATTCAACATTGTCTACAAGACAGTCTCTCGGATTTCACTTCCAGGTGTCATTCAAGTTCTGCGTCCTCTTTCTCAGTACAGACGCTCAATCATAATACTAAGACAATTTAAAGTTTTTCTTCCTTTTACAATAGGGTCTCTTACCCTAAGGGAGTAACTACACAACTCCGTGGCATTCTCACTTCAAATTCACCTTGTCCATCCCATTCCATAGGACAACAACCTTGGAGTCTGCGCCGATGGCGATACCTTTACTACAGGATTCAAATGCCACCATGCTTTCACATTCTCTTTCCCATATCTCAGTCACCTCCAGTGATAATATCTGTTCATCCTTGGGTCTTCACCAGTTCGCTTGTCGAATGCTCAATTCGATCACCTCAAATCACTTTGCAAGTATTATCTAAGCGCTCTTTTCATTTACTACACCATTTATTAGAATTATAACCAGTCAAGACTACCAAGTCCGTTCACTTTTCTTTTCGTCAATGACCAATTCATGGTCCAATCACCCTTTAAGAACAATGCCCTATTCTTTAGGGAATAGCAACTCATGATTTCATTCCTCTAGGTTCCAATTCAATCAACCGATCTCAAGAAATCATTAACTTCAGGCAATCCGGCATGCCGATTCTTCTTCGACCTCATTCGTAACGGAAAAGACTTACTACTCACTCTTCACTATGTGTCTTGTGCCCAGGTAATCAGCCATTTCCCGTATGCACGTTCTACACTCGTAATGAACATCTCTTTGTCCGTAACCCATGAGCAGGAGGTCTCTTATTCGTAAGTCTTTCGATCATTCTCCTCTTTTACTGCGTCCCATTACCATTCCTCAAAATCAGGAATAATAACTAGCCATGAGGTTCTCAAGTTCCAATCCACTTGGGGACTTACTCATCTTATTCAAGGGTCTTTGACCACCTTTACCATATGTCTAAGCGACCTCAAGAACTCTGTCTCATACCGGCTGACCATCCTATGATCCTTGCAAAAGTATTAGAATCCAAACAACCCTTGCCCTCAAGCAATCCCAGGATGATACATTCAATTGAACAACTCAACAGAGGTAGTCTAGGCAGATCTCATGCCTTCGAGGAAATTCTTCCTCTAGCGACCTTTCACCAATCCTTAATAGCCTCTTAGGGCTAGTACTGTCGGGGTCACTTTCTTTCTTCAGTGTGCCCAAAACCTCTAAGGTTTTCTCATTAAGGTCCTCAATCCAGAGGGAGACAATTTCAACTTTCATTCTTCCATCAAACTCAGTCATTCTCATTCTTATTCATAGCTTCACAAGCTTTTCAGAACTCTCATGGTTCTTCCCATACATTCACTTTTCTCGTGAATAAAATAACTCAGAGTCACCTTTCTCGTGGCTTCTATCGCCCTGACTCATCAGCACTAGCATTTATCACCACCGTGACTTAGAGAATCTTAGCAGCTCCTTCTCGAGCTTGCTTAGCCAACAAATTTTCTCATTTTCATTTAAAATTCTCACGACCCATTCAGCTCTTGGGTCTCGTACGATTAACCGATCGAGCCATATTCTCTTTTAGTACTCATGCTCCAATCGTCCATCTTTACTCAATCCTCATGATCCATGCCAGTTCTTGGATCTTTTCGTATCTCACATACACAAGCCAAGTGTCACTCTAGCGACCATACTTTGGTCTTTCAATCTTTTTAGATTCTCATGTCACTTGAACCACTATGATTCCCTCCAGTAATCCAAGACTTATGCCATCTACTCAAGTTTATCAGTCTCTGGCTGCTCATCTCAATATCTTTCACAATCAACTAACCCTCTAATAGTTCTTAGGCAATTCTCAATTAATTGCCAATTATTCAAGGATCCAAAATCGTCCTTGGTCAGCAATCCTTCCTTAAGCCAGCCTTAACGAGGCAACTTCTCAACTGACAACCACTACTAGGCTAGCCTCTACTAGGCAACTGTCAAACAAGCACTCAAGGCAGGAACTCATTGAGTCAATAGCTCCTACTCTAGGCCTAAAGGCATCCACCACTCTAGCATGGTCACAACAGACTATCTCATTCCTAGCATGCCTCAGTTCCACGGGTATACACCCCCTACGTCGTCTAACCTCTTAGTTAAACCTTGGCCAAGCCAATCACATGAGGCTAATCATAACATGCCTAACAGGCTCATCACAACCATCGCTTTTCTTTTCCCAAGGGCCTCCATTTTCAAGCACGACGCCTTTAACCATGCCACTCATAGGCGCCATTACACAGGTCATGCCACTTTCAATCATCCTTGATGAGAATCAATCCGTGTCACACGTCCCTTATCTACGATTGGACTCAACCTGATACCTAGACTTTCCCTTTCAAGTTATGACATGGGTCATTCCAGCCTCTTGCCATCTTAGAAGCTTGTTAGAAGCCGCTCCTTGTTCGAACCTCTCTGTCCCGGCGATCACTCCCCTTCCTCATCAGACCTGGACATTGCAGGTTGTCCCAAGTCATACATTTACGGAGAAAGCCCTGCTCCGCATACCATGTTTCATTACAGTTTATAGGTATCCCATCAACTTATCCCATGCCAAGCGACAGTTTATTAAGTCCAACAACGATAAGTCATCACATGCACCCTCATGAACTTTCGTTTCAAGCCATAAACTTAAGCACAACATGACCGCCCTCATCACTTGTCCTGTCAAAATCGCCTTCAGATCAATTCCTATCCATCAAGAGTTCTAATTCCACCAATGACCGTCATATCTCACAAATCACTTGCCTATATTCCATTATATATCTTAAGTCCAGTCAACATTCAAATCAAATCCCTATGCATCCGATCACAACTAATCTTCAATTCAGATACTCCTTGTATTCATCACAACTCATATCATCCAACGTTGTCAATAATAATCGATAACTAAAACCATCATGATATCACGTAGTTCAAGCCTGAATCCACCAATACTAGCTGTCTCTTTATAACTCGTACTTCTCAAGTTGGGGTCATTGATAAACCAAAATCACAATCATACACTTCAATTGATCCCTCATTCACAATTCACTCTCTAGCAACCTCAAATCTAGGCTCATGACTCCTCACTCATAAGCAATTTACTACTATCCTCAAGCACAATTACTACCTCAAAATCTATACTTATGACTCTTTAATCCCAGCTTGCCTCTACTTAAACCTTAATAACCACACAGCTCAAGGTCATCCATTAAAGTCAACTCTAGGACCATTAAAGTGTACACAAGTTCAAGCGTACAATCCTCAAGATTTAGCAATCCCTGCTTAGTCCTATAGGTCTCACTACCTAATTGTCCTCAAGTCATCGCTCCTTATCACTCCAAGTCTCAATCACATTGGATCGAGCTGACCTTGCTCTGATACCAAATCAAACAGGGATATCACGCCTCGAACCCGATGAACATGCGAACATCCCACCGAGCCGTTAACTTAATCAAGAACTCTAGGATCTAATGCCCAATATTCTAAGCACTGAAGGAAACACGCATGCGGAAGCGATGCCATCTCCAATTATATAAATACAACATTGCCCAATGACTTAGGACACAAGGGTACATTGAGTTATAATAACCAATTAGTCAAAGATCAATTCCTAATGCACCAATCAGGAGTACAATCCCTACTATCACTAAAGACAAATCCATTCTGTCCGTGCATTGGGTTCTCTTTGACTTAGAACACAAGGGTACATTGGGTTCTCTTCGACGTGCTGGCGGTCAGATTCTGCCTCAGGAAAACCATCTCAAGTCAGCCATGGAAACATATCTTAACTCAACTAAACTTGTTATCCTTGCTCAGCCAACTTGAGTAAAATATGTTATGAAGCTTTTGCTGCAAATTTGAAGCTGAACGAAGTCTCTAAGAGGAAGAACGAAGTCTTTACCTCAACTCAGTCAGATTCTGTCCATTTTTTATTTTAGGGCTGGTCGGAAGAAAGGGGACCTCCAATGGACGATCAACCACTAGGGATGTGTAGAGGAGAGGTCGAGGGTGACAGTGGTGGTCGGCGCAAGGAGAGGTGGCCGTCGGAGACGACGGTCGTGAGCGGCAAAGCGGCGACAACGGGCTAGTCAACTGGAGTAGTTTCGACCAAGAAGAAAGAAGAAGAAAAATGAAGAAGGGAAAGAGAGGAGAGTCACGCTGAAGCAAATGCTAGGGAAGTCTTCCACACAAATTATTAAGGACAAAGAGGTTGAATAGTAGTTGTGTGACATTCTGATTTCCAATTAATTTCAGATTCATTAATGAGAAGTGTATATTTGGAGATATATTTCAGTTGTATTCCGCTCAAATCTGATTAATTCAAGTAGACTGACCAAAAGGGAAAGGCTAACGCGAGACGAGGTACGTAGACTTAGGGAATTCGGATAGGAAATGGCGTTTTGGCCATAAGGATTGTCGAGGGAACTAGCAATAGACCTCACGATTACATGACAACCAAAGTCGCCACGAATTGACGAGCCATAAACGTGATATGAATCATGGGGTCGATACGCGTAATATCTGCAAAAGCCGCCCGTTGGTTCAAATAGACTGGAATCACGTCTGATAGAGAAAACTATTAGAATTGAGTCTTGAGAAGTTTGAAATGGAAAATCAAGAAATTCCAACTTTATTTGGATTGGTCGTCGTCCTATCAATGAATTTTGGAGCGAGACAAATGACGTTCTGAACGTCAGGGGTAAAATGACTATTTTGCCCCTTAAGATTAGAACTTTGCCATTGCAATTGAAGAAGGGTATTTTAGACATTAAACCCCTCATGGCTGTCGAAATTCATGGAGGAATAAGAGCCATTGGATCATCTTGGAATTGCAAGTAGACAAGTGTCACAAGATCAATTGAGGAGAGGTTTTATCCAACTTTTTCACCTAACATTCAACTCACCTTTGACCCAAGCTTGTACATTAGCCTCCTCTCTCTCTCCTCAATCATTTTTGGCCGGCCATTTCACCCCTAAGCCACCGAAACCCCATCTTCTTCTTCCTACAGTTTCTGCTCGTCGGCAACAGCTTTAGGGGCTGCTGTTTGCTGCCCACGAGAGCCACTTCCAGCCACCACCTGCCGACGTACTAACCACACACACCTTACCCCATGTCTTGGCGACATCCTTGAAGTGGAATCAAGTCATTTGGAGCACCGAGGAGCTTCGGCCAAGAGTTTTCCCGAGAGTCGACGGAAACTGACGCAACCTGAGGTAGGTTCGATTTTTGACTCTTTTGATGATCGAAATCTTGAAATCTTGGGCTCAAATTTTGTGGAGACTCAGTGGACATATGTAAGGTTCTGTGGTAAAAATTGGGGATTTATTTGATAAGTTTTTGACCACAAACCAACCTTGTACATTTTGCCCAGAAACTGCCAAATTCTGACTCGGGAAGAACCGGCGACGTTCGACGAGTTTCCGGCGACCAATTGACTTCAAATCTACGGTGAGCCTCAAGAACCCTTAGATAGACATGTTAAGAGGTAGGATAAGGGTTAAATGATGGAATTGAAGTTGATTTAGGATGGATAGTGCACGGTACGCACAGAACCGAATTGAACCGGGTAGGTTCTGTGCAAGACCGGTTCTGGTGGATTGAAGAGCGGGTGATTTTGAACCTCAAATTGATATTTAAGACTTGATTAGATGATGAGGGTTAGGATATGGATGATAGGGGTTCGTGGATTGAGGAATTGAGTATGAAAATTGACGGAATTGGTTGAATTTTGTTAGGTTGCTGACAAGTCCGGTTATGGACATTGAGGCCAAAACTTTAGGGCTCAAAAAGAGTAAATTGTATTGGCATTGAAGGCCGTCTTAAAGGCTTCTCAAGTCATAGCTGCTCCTTCAGGGAAAACTCCATTCTTGGCGGCAGCCCACCAGTCATTCGATGTACCCTCTAGCTGGTATACTGTAAGTAGCACCTTCTCCTCATTTGTGCACCTCAGCACCCCAAAAGCTTTCTCTAACTTCTCGATCCACCTGGGTGCTAACTCAGGATCTCCAGTCCCATCGAATTGAGTCGGCTTCAACTTTATAAAATGCTCTACTAGTTGGCCCATCTGTCTGGCCACGATGATCTCTTCTTGGACATTCACAGTCTCATTGCCCAGGCCATGTTCATTCTGACTTCCATTGCCACCATTGTAGCCATTGTTGGCATTGACGGCTGCTATGGCAGCTCCTACTGCCTGGGCGATGGCAGCGTCCTGATCTTGGGCCTGCCTATCAATCATGTCACCAATTCTTTCCAGCGCCCTCAACACGCCATCCATTCTTGGATCTTCAGCAACAGGCGGCCTCAAGCTAGAAGCTTCGCCTCTAGTTCTTCTAGACCTTCTAGATGGGTTGCTCATCTTTATCACTTTCTATTGAACTTGGTCCACTACAAGTTCAGCGAGGAGTTAATAACTTACTAAATCATTCAAATCCAGAGCTGTTAACTACCCTTTAACAGAAATAGTTACAATCCAACAGTACTCCACACCACAGACTCCAGAAACATTTCAACAAATAGCCCATGGCCAATTCTCAATTCCATTTACTTTAGTGATTCACTAAAACCAATCACTTTCCTTCCTCAAACAAACCAAGGTCCAGAAATGACCTTTAATCCTAGGCAGGGAACTTAATCCTCCTACATTACCACGACCCTTCCAGAGTCCAATGCCAACCTTAAGTACCAGGCCACAAACCATACACCCATGCCATATCTTAAAGAGACTTCTAAGGTCTTGCTATCTGTCCTAGTCCCAACTTAATCCTCCTTATTACTCTAGTCCTCAATCAACTTTGGATCAAGCTGACATTGCTCTGATACTAAATCGGACGGGGGGATGTTACGCCCCGAACCCTTCGAGTACGCAAACATCCCTGCAATCAAACAACACATCTCTCGTGGTCCTAAGATCCACAAACAAGTCGAGAGATAATATATATATATATATATATATATATATTAAGCATGCGGAAGCGGTACTCAAATAAATCCCCGTACAAAATATAAGTTAAGTGGGACCTGGATAGCATAATAACTGGCATACATCATAACATACTATTCGTACAAATACTGGCTACTACAATCCGCTAGGCAAAGGGCGACGGGGTAAACACATCAAAAAAAGGAAGATGTGACCATAATCAACATCCAAAATAGCCATGGCCGGGGGTCGCCATAACAAGATCGAGCCAATAAACTAGGACACCTAAGATGAGATGTTGGAGTCCCCTGTATCCTCTGCATCCTCTATCGGCTCATACTCCGAGAAGGTCTCTGACTGGATCTCGATGGAATCATCCATGGTCGTCTCATGTGACGGCTCCGCCAGATCCTCCTCGGTAGCCTCCATGACAATCACCTCGTCCTTAGTGAACTCCAAGGTCGGGGTCTTCTTCGATCCATTCCTAGACCCAACTACAGAACCATTGGGCAGTTCTTGCTCCCTAGCAGTCTGGCACCAATCAGGGATAACTCCCTCGGGTATCTCGTAGGGCTTTAGCGACCCAATCGACTCATCTCCGACCTTTTTAAACCATGCCTCGAACCTATGAGGCTTCCAATCCGGGCTACCCTCGTCAACCCATACAACAATACATTTTCTCACATAAATGTTCCCTGTCTATCTGGGAACTCGTCAAAATATGCCGTCATCTCCTTGGGATCCCCAAAACGAATAGGCTACAAAGCTACGGCCTAGGATCTGTAAAAATGGGGGTCCCCAAAGGGGTGAGATACACATCTCAGTAAAAGAGTCCTAACCCTAGGTCAGGCTGATCGTCCACTCAAGTAGTCATCTATCCCAAAATTTCAAACTTTAAAATCATACAGGCACATACAAATAAGATAGTGACACACAAATGATGGGCATGCAACTATGACACCATGTCACACTCAGATGATTATGCACACCTCATCGAGCCATTTCACCACAACCACCTCTTCCTGCCTACCTCATTCTTCAGCCCACGATTAGATCGTATCAGGCTCAATCCGCGTAAACGCATCAGACCGTCATTGACAACCCGCATAAACGCATCAGGTTCCAATGAATCTCTAAGCCCATATCATCACCTCATACCTCCGTCCCGCGAATAATTCGCATCAGGACCGTGGCCATCTCAACCTCGTGATTAGATCGCATCAGGGCGCCACACAATATCAACTCTACCCCACGATTACATCGCATTAGGATATCCATCTTTTGCCCCGCGTCTTATACGCCTCAGGGCCTCGCCATGTCATGCTCATGCCATGATTTTCAATTTGTTTTCCATACAAGATGACATGTGCAATTCAGGCACAATTCAAAGAACTCATGGCAGCAAGGCAATCAAGTGACACAAACACATGGCGAATGATTTAACAATAGCACACATAACCCTCCTATAACCACTTAGGATATACCAAGAATTATCATTTGAAAAATTCTCATAAACCGATCAAACTAAACCTCGACTCACCCAATTGAGTTCAATCTTCCTATCCTGAGTTTAGGATTCCCTTACCTTGCGTTTGACACCACAATAATTCTCCTCTTGAGCCCTCACCAATTCGGTTCTGAGGGTCCAACGTCAAACTCACCACGCAACCTAGAATTTCCAATCATTCTATCAATTTCCATGTCCAAATCCTCAATCCATGAACCATAATCCTCCATAACACAACCCTCATCATCTTAACATGTCTTAAACATCAATTTGGAACTCAAAATCATCGGCACTTTACTCCAACAGAACCGGTCTTGCACAGAACCGAACCGGTTCATTTCGATTCTGTGCAAACCGTGCACAATCCATCCTAAATCAACTTCAAATCCATCATCTACTCACTATCCTATCTCTTAACATTTCTATCTAAAGGTTTATGAGGCTCACCGTAAGTTTGAGGTTGAATGATCACCAGAAACGCGTCAAAAGTCGTCGGTTCTCCCAAAGTCAGTACCGGCAAATTTCTGTTCCAAGTTCACAAGATCGATTCGAGGTCAAAAATTCATCAAATCAAGCTCAACTTTCTACCACAGATTTATATACGTGTCTTCTAGACCTCCACAAAATTTTACCTCAAAAATCTAACATTTCGGCCTTCAAATGGGTCAGAAACCGAACCTACCTCAGGTTGAGCTCGATTCTGTTGACTTCCGGGAAAACTCTTGGCCGGAGCTCCTCAGTGGTCCAAATGGCTCGTTTCTACTTTGAGGAGGTCGACAAGACATAGAACTAGGTTGGTATAGTCGGCCGGTGGTCAGGCAGTGACTGGAGGATGGCGTCGTGGGCAGCGAACAGCACGGGCAGGATTGGTCGGCGACGGCAGAAAGAAGAAGGAAGAAGAAGATGGTTGTTTTGGTGAGTGAGGGGTTTATGGCAGGCCAAAGTAAGGTGAGGAGAGAGAGAAAATGCTATATACCACTCACTTGGTCAATGGGTGGAATGGTAGGTGAATAGAGTTGGACATGACCACTCAATGCTTGATCTTGTGACACTTGTCCACTTGTCATTCCAATTCAATCCAATGGCCCATATTCTTTCAAATTTTCGGTGGCTTTGGGGTGGATTTAATGACCAAATTGTCTTTCTTCAAATGCATGGGCAAGGCTTTAAGCTTGAGGGGCAAAAGGGTAATTTTACCCCCGATGTTCGGAACGTCATTTTTCTCGCTCCAAAATTCTTCGATAGGGCGATGGCCATTCTGAATAACGTTGAAATTCTTGATTTTCCATTTCAAATTTTTCAAGACTCGTTTCCGATTGTTTTCTCTATCAGATGTGGTTCCAGCTTATCTCGAACCGACGGGTGGCTTTTGCAGACTTTACGCGTATCGACCCTGTGATTCTCATCACATTTAGGGCTCGTCAATTCATGACTGCTTTGGTTGTCATGTAATTAAGAGGATCTATCACTAGTCCCTTTGGTCTCGATCGTCACTATCCGATTAAGGAAAATTTTGCAAATCATACGTTGGTTAAGCGGCATCACCCGCGCTCCAATCGTATGACACTTGCAAGGCATTCCTTAATCGTTCTTGGATCAGCCTTTTGTGGCTCTAAATATACCATCGACAATTCTTATGGTCAAAGCACCATTTATTATCCGAATTCCCTAGGTCCACGTATCTCGTCTCGCGTTAGCCTTTTCCTTTTAGTCAGTCTACTCGAATTGATTAGATTCGAGCAAAATACGACTAAAATACATCTATTGATTCATTTCTCATTAATGAGTCTGAAATTGAATGGAAATCAGAATGTCACAATCGACCAATGTGAGACAGAGTTCTCAAGGTCGCCTAAGTACATTAAGCGTGGTCGATGACCTTTGAATAAGATAAGTAAATTCCTAAGTGGATTGGAACCTGAGAGCCTTATGGCTAATTGATGTTCCTGATTTTGAGGAACTATAATGGATCTTAATGAAGGGAGAAAATGAACGGAAGAAATATGAGCAAGAGAATTCCTGCTTATGGATTACGAGCAAAGAGATGTTCATTATGAAATATAAAACGTGCCTACGAGAAAGGGTTGATTACCCGGGCGTAAGACCCATGGTGAAAAATGGATAGTCAGTCTCTTCTATTATGGAAGGAAACGAGGAAAAAAAATCGGCATACTAGTTTTTCTAGAATTAATGATTTCCTGAGATCAGTTGATTGAACTGGAACTATAAGAAATGAAATCATGAGTTGTTGTTCCCCAAAGAATAGGGCGATTGTACCATGAAATGGTCGTTGATGAAAAGAAAAGTGAACAGACTTGATAGTCCTGACTGATTATAATTCTAGTGAATGATTTAATAAGTGAAAAGAGGGCTTAGAGAATACTTGCAGAGTGATTTGAGGTAATCGAATTGAGCATTCGATATGTGAATTGGTGGAGACGAAGGACGAACGGATATTGTCACTTGAGGTGACTGAGTTATGGGAATGAGAATGTGAAAGCATGGTGGCATTTGAATCATGGAGTAAAGGTATCGTCGTTGGTGCAGACTCCAAGAGTGACATACTATGAAATGGGAAGGACAAGGTAGATTTGAAATAAACGAATGCCACAGAACTGTATAATTTCCTTCATAGGGTAAGAGACCCTAGTGTAGAAAGAAGAGAATATTCTAATTGACTTGATGTTAAGGTTGAGCGTTTAAACTAACGAGGAAGATACAAAGTTTGAATGATTCCTGGAAGTTAAGTCCGAGCGATTGTCCTGTAGACAACGTTGAATTCCAGGATGATGTCGATGTTCAGTTGAATGGATGGAATTGAGACAAGATCGTATTAGCGAGTTGTGGAACTCAGAGGCTAAAGCACTAATGCTTCCTGAGGAAAAAGTGATAAAAATGAACAAAGCATTATGTAGTCCAAGTGGAGACCCATGACAAACAGAGAACCAAGATCTGAGCTCTCAAATGAAAACTGTGAGGAATAGTGTGAAAGATTCGACACATAGTAGAAAGAAACTGTGAGAATCAGCAGTTACCGTTTTGAGAGACGATGATTGGACTTATTTAAGAAGTCATGATAAATATGAACAACTTTTGAGAGTGTCCTATGGACTCTAAGGAGATGCTCTTTATATGCTGAATGTGAAGAGCACGAGCTATGGATCTGATGAGGTAAGATTCCTCAGTTGTGAAATTGCTATGGAGCCTTTCAGGATTAGAATAAGTGATGAATCGACTAGAGTCGGTGTGAGTTTCTAGAAGTTGAAATTTCTTGAGATTGGTGAATTATTACAGACGGATCGTGGGAAGTTTCCCTACAAGATTTGTTCCATTAGTGAAATGGACTAAGGATGAGACGTAACACGAATGGATGAATGAACATGAAAAGAGTTTTCGAGAACTCAAGTTAAGCTAATAACTATGTTGTTTATGGCTTTTCCGATTGGAAAGTGAAAAGCTTATGACGGTCGCAATGACATGACGTAAAATGGAATTTGAGGCGTAATCAAGCAATTTGAAATGGATATTGCTTGTACGCCGTGACAATAATGCCATATGAGTTGGAATGCTTAGAGCATGATTGGAGTTGATTTGTGAATGCCTTCGTGACAAAGTTTGGGAAACATTGTTTAGGAGGAAGAAGATTTCAATTTTATATCTACCCCAAAAGATATCGAGTAGTAGTTTCTTGAGAGGAATTGATGAGAAGCAACGCCGATGAATGAAATTACTTACGAATACGGGAGCGTTGCTCATGTATGGAAAGACCTCGCAACTGTGTGAACCGCGAGAGTTGGGAACGTTGACCGTTCCAAAGGGATTAAAGGGAAAGTATAACCGTTGCAAGCTAGTGGATTAATTGGTCATTGGAGAATCTCAAATATAATCGAGGAAAAGCTATTAAGGACTCAATCATGAGTTGGCCGGAGAAGTCGAGAAGGCTAAGGTTTGATTTGGACAATCGAGGGTAAGTTAATGGAACTTGGGCGTTCCCGACGGTTCAACATGACATTTGAATTGGATGATCATGCCAATTGATAAAGGCACTCAAGGAGTGCGATTTCATGACGGTTGGGCAATGATTGTGGTAGAAAACGATCTTGAATCTACTGCAGCGTTCTGGAAAAAGCCTTCCGACAAGGCATTTAAACAGCGAGATTACAGTATGACGTACATATTATTCCTGGACCATTGGACGAATTGGAAAGAAGATCCAAATGCTTGAAGGTGTATCACCGATAGATATTGTGAATGTATAGGTTAAGGACTGAGGGAAATAAGTCCCGGATGAATATAACTTTTGTCAGAAAAGACAAGTGGGAATGTCAAGTAAAGGGAGGATCTACTTTGGAGAATGAGGATGCGATGAGGCTCGATACCCATGAGATTGGATAATTGGAAAGTGGCAAATTATGAGGACAAAATTTCTTTAAGGGGGGAAGAATTATAACATTTCGAATTCCGACCATCTCGAGGCTATTGAATGGAAGGATATCGATCAGTGTATTCCAGTTGACTCACTTGGAATTGGCCACTCTTGAGTCATCTAACCAAAAGGGAACGACTGTTGCAAAATCGGGCACGTGGACCTGAGAAATTTGAATGAGAAATGGCACTTTAACCATAAGGATTGTCGAGTGAATATCTTGGGCCAGCAGAGATCGATTTAGGAACGATCATGGAATGTCTTGCTAGCCTTATACGTTGGGACGCGGGTGATTCCGCTTAACCAATGTGCAATTTGTGAGAATTTCCTAAATCGGATTCCAACGATCAGGATCGAAGGAACGAACGATAACCCTCATAATTACATGACAACCAAAGTCGTCACGGCTTAAGAAAAACTCTAAGGTCGATACTCGTAAGAGTTGCCCGTCAGTTTGAGATAAACTGGAATTACAATCGACGAGAGTTCGACATGAAATTGAACCTCGAGATTTGGGTATTGGACATTGAGGAATTCCAATGTTTGAATTGCAATGAACGTCACCTCATCGAGGGTGGTTTATACTGGAAAAATGGAAGTTCGGACGAAAAGTGCAAAATGACCATTTTGCCTCTTGACCTTTGGCCTTGCCTTAAGAAGTTTAGAAGGTTATTTTGGTCATTCAACCCCCTCTATATACTGCCGAAAATTGATGAAGATTGGTCAAGGGAAGTCAATGGTGGACAAGGCCTTCTAGAAGCAAGACAAGTGTCACTCTTTGAGGAATTTGAGAGTGTAAGCATTAATTAAACCCACCTAACCATCTTATCCTTGACTAAACTCAATTATTGTGGAAGATTCTCTCTCTCTCCTCCATTTGGTCGGTCAAAATTCTCCCTCTCCTCTTCTTCTTCTTCTTCTTCTTCTTTTCCTCTCGATCGAACGGTTTTTCTCGCGGACAGACAGAAACTGGTTCACTATTTCGACCATAACTTTGTCTTTCAATATCGGATTGAGATAAAACCACCGCCATCTTAAAGCTTATCGACTTACCGTTCTAGAAAGATATTATAAGCTTGATTTGGCCTATCCTTTTATCCCGTAGATCTATTTTAGTGGGAAAAGGTCAGGATGAAGGTTGATTCTGACCAGTTTTGGGGGAAAGATTTGTTTCGAGGGTTTTCGGACTTCAAATGGCTCAAATATTTGGCGAGATATTCTAAATTCATAGTATTAAAGTTGACTAAGCTTGGATTGTAATTTTAGTTGAGGTTTGATTGGTGTACATGGCTGATTTGTGGAGGTATTTATCGAGCAAATTCTGCCCGTTTGAAGACAGTGAAGGAACCAAGCTGTTCGAAGGTCTTGGGGGATTATTTTGCAACAAAACTCTTGGTGAGGTACCTAAACACATAGATTGAGGTCCTAGAAAGTTTATTTTGTGAAGAATTAAGCTTGGAATTGAGTAATGGCTTGATTGAGCGGTTAGAACCGAAAAACGATTCTGTTTTGTGGGTGGACCATTGCTGGCCAATTCTATTGGGGGATGATTAAGAAGTGTTCGAACTTCAAATTGGCTTATAATGTCTTATAAGATATGATGTGAGGTGTTAATGGGAATTGTGTGAAGTGGATTAGAGTTAAGAAGTGAATTATGGCAAAATTAGTGCATGAATCTCTAAATTGAGTTTTGCCTTGTATGTGGCCTTGTGAACCGAACCAATTGAGGGTATGTGAGAGTGTTATTATGCATTCAATTTATCAATAAGACGTCATGAATTGCCAATGATATGGCTAATGAGAAATTAGATTAATGGAAGTGAGCATTCTATAGTTTTTTATTCAAGATTGGTAAAAATTTCTAGTTGACGAAGGATTCTTTGAGAGTTCATACTTGTGGCATTAAGGAGAGTCACTTTGTGTGACGTTGTGCTAATTGATCAAGGCAAGTGGTTCCTAAACCCTTACTTGAGCCCTAGGACGCTTCTAGATAGTTGTCTTGTGTAGCGTGATTGTGCGATAAAAGCATGGTGATTGACGGTGTGTTATTGAATTGGCTGTAAACCTTGTTCTTGTTATTGAATTAGTTGTGAGATTTGTTCTTGTTATTGAATTGGATGTGAGCCCTGTTACTGTTAAGAAATTGGCTGAGATGCCCTGGTAGTGAATTGATCATGGGCCCTGGTGATGACATCGCGGCCGTGGGCCCTAGCGATGATTGGTGTTGACATTGCAGCCGTCGGCCCTAGCAATGATTTGGCTTGGAACCCTATGAAATTATATTACGACTTGGAGCCCTAGCGATACATCTCGGCCATGGGCTCTAGCAATGATTAATGGTTTGTCTCATTGAAGACAATATGCTTATTTTAGGTTAATGTGTGAAGCATAGATCCTATAGCATGTGGTGTGTTCGTTAATGATTTGATATGTCAATTATTATATGATAAATGATGCCTTGTTGTGGAATTTGGCTATAGTGCCTATATTATTGAATTGGCTATAATGCCTATGTTGTATGAATGAGCTATAGTGCCCCGCGATCATTGGCCTGTGGCCCCGAAGATCGCATGGGCTTGATGCCTATGTTGTATGAATGGGTTATAGTGTCTCGCGATCGTTGACCTGTGGCCCTGGAGATCGCATAGGCTTGATGCCTCTGATAATATCAATTGGCCTGTGGCCTCAGTGATGTCAGCTGGCAAGAGTGCCAGAAAAATACATGGCGGCCTGAGAACCGGGCAATGATTGATGGTGGTGACTTTGAAAGTCATGAGTGCTAGTTTTTGTACCATGTACTCGAAGCATGAATGTTATGCCCCGAACCCGGCAAGTGAGCGAACAGCACCAAGCCGTACTTTTCTAAAAACTCCAAGATCCAACAGCCAATAACTTACAACTCTATTAAAATATGCATGCAAAGCGATGACAACTCCATTCATACCAATAAATCAACACTCGATGACTTAGGACAAATACATCAAAATTTCATTAATTCAATAATCTACCAATCAGAAGGACAATCCCTAATATCACAAAATGTAAATCCATAACTTGCAACCCTCTTTAGTACAGTTGATCAACTATGCCTTTAGTGCCAATCCTTGGCCAATTCGTGCTTCCTTTGCTTGGAACTTGAAAAATTTAAGCCTCCACTAGGATGAGATATAAATCTCAGTAAGGTGGGTCATAACTCTAGATTAGGCCGACCGTCTACTCAAGCAATCATATATCCCGAAATTCCACACTCATAATCATACGGGCGCATCGAGCCCAAATCAATCAAACAACAACATGCAAATGACAGGCATGCAATGATGACCTCATGTCACACTTCAAATGATCATGTTCACCCGTCCTATCACTTCACAACATACCCAATCCCCACCTGCCTCAATCTCTAGCCCGCGATTTGGTCGCATCATGCTCGGTCCGCGTAAATTCATCAGACCGTTATTGGCAACCCGCGTAAACGCATCAAGTTCCGATGAATCTCCAGGCCAATATCACCATCTCATAACTCCATCTCACGAATAGTTCGCATCAGGACCGTGGCTATCTCAACCCCACGATCTCATTACATCAAGGGGCCACATGACATCAACTCCACCCCGTGATCTCGTCGCATCAGGGTATACATCTCCTGCCCCACGTCTCATATGCCTTAGGGACCCTTCGTCTCGCTAGTAATTCGCATCAGGACCGTGGCCACCTCAACCCCGTGATTTCATCACATCAGGGCGCCACATAATATCAATTCCTCCCCGCGATCCTATCGCATTAGGGTATTAACTCCTGTCCCGCGTCTCACACGCCTTAGGACCTCGCCATGCCATACTCATGCAACAATCAAGACTTATGCTTTAACTTTCAATTCAATTGCACACTCACTGGCAAGTGCCAATTCAAATGCATTTCATAAATTCTATGGCATGCAAGCAAATCAGATGACATACAAACATGACAACCACTCAAGCACAAACAACGTCACACATATGCATCCTATAATACCTTAGGGTGTATTAAAAACCATCCCTTGTTAGGATTTCTCATACATCGATCCAATCAATTCTTGATACACCCAATAGAGTTCAATCCCCCCAGCCTCGATTTAGGAAATCCCTTACCTTAGCTTGACAACACAATTTCTTCTTCTCGGATCACCTAGATTTCGGTCAACCAAGGTCTACACCCGGACTTATCGCGCAACCTAGGATTTCAACCAATTCGTCAAATTTCCGTACCCAACTCCTCAATCCATCAATCTCAATCATCCATAACATAACCCTCAACATCTCATCACATCATAATCATCAATTTGCAGCTCAAATCATCCACAATCAGTCCTCAACAAAATCGATTTGGGCCCGGCACCGAGCCAGTCCTACTCGATTTTGTGCATGCCGGGTTCAACCAGTCCTAATCTACTCCAAATCCATCGATTATACACTATCCTACCTCTTAGAATGTCTACCTAAGGGTTTGGGAAGCTCACCGGTCGTTTGGAGTCGATTGGTCGTCGAAAATTCGTCCAAGGTCGCCGGATCACCCGCAGTCAGAATACCAACAATTTTTGGGAAAAATTTACAAGGTCAGTTCGTGGTCAAAAACTTATCAAATTAAACCCCAATTTTTATCACAGAATCCTACACGTTTCAGCTAGATCTCTACAAAATTGGAGCTCTAAAATCCAAGATTTCAACCAGCAAAAGGGTTGAGAACCAGACCTACCTCAGGTTGATTCCGATTCTGTCGGCTCTCGGAAGATTGCTTGCCCGGGACGCCTTGGTGCTCCAAACGACTTGATTCTTGTTGAAGGAATTCGAAAAGACGTGGATCTTCGTCAGTGTGGTCGGCCGACAATCAAATGGTGGCCGAAAAGGGTGGTCGTAGGCGGCGAACGGCGGATCTAGCGATGGTTGGGCGATGAGCAGAAACTGAAGAAGGAAGAAGATGGTTGGCTCGGTGATGGAAGGGGAGTCTCGGCTGAACGGGAGGGTGAGGAGAGAGATAAGAGAGAGAGAGAGTTTGACTATATCCTAAGCTTGGTCAATGGAGTTGAATGTTAGATGTGGAAAAGGTTGACATGACTACAACCCTTGATCTTGTTACACTTGTCTTCTTGCTTTTCCAATGTAATCCAATGGCCATCCTTTGTTCTTCTTTTTCGGCAGCTAGGGGAGTGTGTATGGACCAATTTGCCCTTCTTCCTTTGCATGGATAATGTTTTAAGCTTGAGGGGCAAAACGGTCATTTTACCCCCGACGTCCGAAACATCATTTTTCTCAATCCAATTATCTCTGATAGGGCGATGGCCAATCCAATTGTAATGTTGGAATTCTTGATTCTCCACTTCCAATTTTTAAGGCTCATTTCTGATGGTTTTTTCTGCTAGACGTTGTTCCAGCCTATCCCAAACCGAAGGGCGGCTTTTGCAGACATTACGCATATCAACCCCGTGATTCGTATCACATTTAAGGCTCATCAATTCGTGGGGGCTTTAGTTGTCATATAATTGTGAGGGTCTATCATTAGTTTCCTCGACAATCCTTATGGCCAAAGCGTCGTTTCCTATCCGAGTTCCCTAAATTCATGTACCTCGTCTCGCGTTAGCCTTTCCCTTTAGGTTAGCCTACTTGAATTGATCAAATTCGAGCAGAATACGATTGAAATACATCTCTAGGTATACACTTCTCACTAATGAGCCTGAAATTGACTGGAAATCAGAATGTCACAACTCTCCCCCCTTAAGAAATTTCATCCTCGAAATTTGCAACCTTTTAACCCATCCAATCCTTTGGGGTATTGGCGCCGTGTTGCACCCTCACTCTTCCGGATAATCCTTTCCATGGCTTGACGATCTTGCTCGTACTTTCCAACTCAAAACTATCTTTTCTCTGGAACTTGTCTCCTTCAGTCCTCAATGCAATGCGCTTCCTCCATTCTCTTTTGGTATTCATATCATTTGTTTGTAGCTCATCCTCAAGCATTCGCCTTATCTCTTTCATATGTCCATAACCATTATTACCAAGCCCTCACCAGAATGCATTCTTAATGTCCACACCCTTCGACGTATTACTACTTCCAAACTAACGGAGATTTCAAGGTTGCATCAACTTGCCCTCCATTAACCAAATTGAGTTATGGCCCTCTCGACTCCTTAAATGATTACTTGATTACTTCCGTAGTAATCCATTCTCGATTTCATCCGAAAATTCCCTTAGATCAAGGTGGTCCTTCAACCTTCATGGTCATGTTCTTCTCTTTTATGACATGTCCAGTGCTCGGCCATACAATAGAATAATTTCCCCCCTCCGATCCTTATCACCGATAGTATATTCATCTTGGCACATCTTTGTGTCATCCCCAGAAAACACCATAATTTTTCCTTTGAATTTTCAATGAAGTTGTCTCTTTAAGTTTCTCTTCAATGCTAGACTCGTATTTCCGTCCATGGCCTCAAGGGTTCCATCCATTTCTATAATCCATCCTGTATCAATGTTTAATCATGGTAACACCCCAATTTCCTTCTGGCCTTCAGGCTAGGTGTTTCCAGTAACCATTACGCTAGTCCATTAGCGAACTTCCAATTTAGAAGTTGAATTTCTTATTTCTTAAGGGAAGATCCGTCCCTCCATCTCCAATTACTCAATGGTCAATTCCTAACTGTAGGCATCTGCTAAACAATTCACCCTTCCTTAGCGATATGAATATCGCTATAACAACACTTGGGTGATCTCTTCGTTCCCCATGCTTCGTTTTCAATTCCCTTTAGGCAGTTCCTGCTCTCAACCTCTTGTAGTTCGTATACTTCGAGGTCTTTCTTTACACCAACAACGCTCCTATATCCACAAGCAATTCTACACATCTGCGTTGCCTCTTGTTCAATTTCTCTCAGAAAACTACTACTTGATATCTTTTGGAGTAGATATAAACTTGAAATCTTCTTCCACCCAAGCAAGATTTCCCAAACTTTGTTGCGAGAATATTCGCAAACCAACTCCAATCATGCTCTAGGCATGCCAATTCATGCGGCATTATTGTTACGACGTCCAACCCATATCCATTTCACATTGTCTTGTTACGCCTCAAATTTCCTTTCCACATCACATCATCAAGATCCTGTCGACTCCTTTGATTTTAAATAGGAACGCCACTACCAACGTAGTCATCCATTCGTGTTACGTCTCGTCCTTAGTCCATTCACTAATAGAACGGCTCTTGTTGGGAATCTTCCCACGATCCGTCTATTGCAATTCATCAATCCCAAGAAGCTTGCACCTTCTGCAACTCATATCGACTATAGATGATTCATCTCTTATTCCAATCCTCAAAGGATTTATCACTTATTTCAATGTGTGAATCCTACTTCATCAGGTTCACAACTTGCGTTCTTCACACTTAGCATGCAATAGACATTTCCTTAGAGCCCATATGACACTCTCAAAACCTGTTCATGTTTCTCATGGCTCCTTATATGAGTTCAACCATCGTCTCTAGAGATGGTAACGACCAACTCAATCATTCCCTGGGCACATAGTTCCGCGATTATCAACTTCCTTCCATCAGGTGTCGTATCTTCCCAACTATCCCTCGTACCTTTCACTTAAGAGCTCAGACCTTGGCTCTCTATCGTCACGGGCCTCCTCTAGGACCGCACAACATTTTACTTATTCTTGTCACTCTTCTCTCGAGAAGCATTAGTACTTTAGCCTCTGAGTTCCATACTCACTAAGGCGATCTTATCCCAATTTCGTTCATTCCACTAAGCGTCAACATCATCTTGAAATTCAACATTGTCTACAAGACTGTCTCTCGGGTTTCACTTCCAAGAATCATTCAAGTTCTGCGTCTTCTTCCTCAATCCAAACGCTCCACCCTAAACACCCAGACAATCGGAAGTTCCTCTTCCTTACACACTAGGGTCCCTTACCCTATGAAGGAAACTATACACTTCCGTGACATTCTCTCACTTCAAATTTACCTCGTCCTTTCCATTTCATAGGACAGCAACCTTGGAGTCTGCACCGACGACGATGCCTTTATTCCAGGATTCCAATGACACCATGCTTTCACATTCTCTTTTCCAAAACCCAATCACCTCTAGTGACAATATTTGTTCGTCCTTGAGTCTTCGCCAGTTCACTTGTCGAATGCTCAATTCGATCACCTCAAATCACTTTGCAAGTATTCTCTAGGCGCTATTTTCATTCACTACATCATCCACTGGAATCACAACCAATCAGGACTACCAAGTCCGTTCACCTTCCTTTTCGTCAATGACCGATTCATGGTCCAATCACCCTTTAAGAGCAATGCCCAATTCTTTAGGGAACGACGACTCGTGATCTTATTTCTCTAGGTTCTAATTCCATCAACTGATCCCAGGAAATCATTAATTCCAGGCAAACAAGCACGCCAGTTTTTTCCTCGACCTCACCTATAACAGAAAATACTTACTACTTACTTCCCACCATGTGTCTTACGCTCAGGTAATCAATTATTTCCCGTAGACACGCTCCATATTCATAATGAACATCTCTTTGCTCGTAATTCATGAGCAGAAGTTCTCTTATTCATAAATCTTTCGATCGTCTTCCTCTTTTGCTGAGTCCCATCATCATTCCTCAAAATCAGGAGTAACAATCGGCCACATGATTCTCAAGTTTCAATCTACTCAGGGACTTACTCATCTTGTTCGAGGGTCTTTGACCACCTTTACCATATGCCTAAGCAACCTTGAGAACTCTGTCTCATACTGGCCGATCATCCTATGATCCTTGCAACAGTATCAGGATCCAAACAATCCTTGCTCTCAAGTAACCCAAAGATGATACTTTCCATCGAACAACCTAGTAGAGGTAGTCTAGGCAGATCTCATGCCTTCGAGGAAACCCTTGCTCTAGTGACCTTTCACCAATCCTCAATAGCCTCTTAGGGCTAGTACTGCCATGGTCACTTTCTTTCTTCCGTGTACCCAAAACCTCTAAGGTTTTCTTATTAAGGTCTTCAATCTAGAGGGAGACAATTTCAACTTTCATTCTTCCATCAAACTCAGTCATTCTCATTCTTATTCACAACTCCACAAGCTTTTCAGAACTCTCATGGGTCTTCCCATACATTCACTTTTCTCATGAATGAAACAACTTAGAGTGACCTTTGTCGTGACTTCTATGGCCTTGACTCATCAGCACTAGCATTTATCACCACTGTGACTTAGAGAATCTTGGTAGCTCCTCCTTGAGCTTGCTTAACCAACCATTTCCTCATTTTCGTTCAAAGTTTCTACGACCCATTCAGCTCTTGGGTCTCATACGATTAACAGATCAAGCCATATTTTCCTTTGGTACTCATACTCCAATTGTCCATCTTTACTCAATTCTCATGATCCATATCAGTTCTCGGATCTTTCATATCATATATACTCGAGCCCAAAGTTCTTCTACGACCACACCTTTGTCGTTCAACCTCAGTAAGTTCTCGTGTTACTTGAGTCACTATGATTCCCTCCAAGAATCCAAGACTCAAGTCATCTACTCAAGTCAATTAATCTCAGGCTGCTCATCTCAATATCTTTCGTCACCAACCAGTCCTCTAATGGTTCTTGGGCAATTCTCAATTAATTACCAATTATTCGAGGATCCCAAATCATCCTTGATCAGCAATCATTCCTCAAGCCAGCCTTAACGAGGCAACTTCTTAATTAACGACCACTACAGGCTAGCCTCAACTAGGCAACTATTAATCAAGCACTCCAGACAGCGATTCACTGGGTCAAAAGCTCGTACTCTAGGCCTAAAGGCATCCGCCACTCTAACATAGTCACAACAGACTATCTCATCTCAACATGCCTCGGTTCCACGGGTATAAACCCAAGCGTCGTCTAACCTCCCAGTCATACCTTGGCCAAGCCAATCACGTGAGGCTAATCATCAAACATGCCTAACAGTCCCATCACAACTATCGCTTTTCCTTTTCCAAGGGCATCTACTTTGAAGCACGAAACTTTTAACCATGCCACTCATAGGCGCCATTACACAGGTCATGTCACTTTCAATCACCCTTGATGAGAATCAATCCCGTGCCGCACATCTCTTATCCACAATTGGACTCAACTTGATACCTAAGCTTCCCCTTTCAAGTTATGACTTGGGTCATTCCTGCCTCTTGCCATCTTAGAAGCCTGCTAGGAGCCGCTCCTTGTCCGGACCTCTCTGTCCCGGCAATCACTCCCCGCCCTCATCAGACCTGGCCGTTGCAGGTTGTCCAAAGTCATACATCTACGAAGAAAGCCCCGTTTCACATGTCTCATACCATGTTTCTTTACACTTTATAGGTATCTCATCAACTTTTCCCATACCAAGCGACGGTTTATTAAGTCCAACAGCGATAAGTTCATGCATGCACCCTCACCAACTTTCATTTCAAAACCACAGACTCAAGCATAGCATGACTGTCCTCATCACTTGTCCTGTCAAAGCTGCCCTCAAGTCAATTCCTATCCATTCAAGAGTTCTAGTTCCATCAATGACCGTCATATCTCTCAAATCAATTGCCTATATTCCATTATATATCTCAAGTCCAGTCAACATTCAAATCAAATCCCTATGCATCCGATCACAACTGATCTTCGATTCAGATACTCCTTGTATTTATCTCAACTCATCTTATCCAACGTTGTCAATAACATTTGATAACTAAAACCATCAAGATATCACGTAGTTCAAGCCTGAATCCACTAATACCAGACGTCTCTTTATAATTCTTACTCCTCAAGTTGGGTCATTGACAAATCAAGATCACAATCATGCACCTCAATTGACCCTTTCTTCATAAGCAATTCCTTATTATCCTCAAGCACAATCACTACCTCAAAATCCATGCTTATGACTCTCCAATCCCAGTTTGCTTTCACTTAAACTTTAATCATCACAAAACCCAAAGTCAACCATTAAAGTCAACTCTAGGACCATTAAGGTATACACAAGTTCAAGCCTACTGCCCTCGAGACTCAACAATCCATGCCTAGTCTTTTAGGCCTCAATATCTAATTGTCCTCAAGTCATCGCTCCTTATCACTCCAAGTCTCAATCATATTGGATCGAGCTGACCTTCTTTGATACCAAACAAGCTGGAGTGTCACGCTCGAACCCGGCGAGCGCGCGAACATCCCACCAAGCCGTACTTTTCTGAAAACTTTAGGATCCAACGGCCAATAACTTACAACTCTTTTAAAATATGCATACGAAAGTGATGCCAACTCCATTCATACCAATAAATCAACACCCGATGACTTAGGACAGATACATCAAAATTTCATTAATTCATTCCCAAAGGTTCAATTCAATAATCTACCAATCAGAAGGACAATCCCTAATATCACAAAATGTAAATCCATAACTTGCAACCCTCTTTAGTACAGTTGATCAACTATGCCTTCAGTGCCAATCCTTGGCCAGTTCGTGCTTCCTTCGCTTGGAACGTGAAAAATTTAAGCCCCCACTAAGATGAGATATAAATCTCAGTAAGGTGGGTCCTAACCCTAGGTTAGGCCGACCGTCCACTCAAGCAATCATCTATCCCGAAATTCCACACTCATAATCATACGGGCGCATCAAGCCCAAATCAATAAAACAACGACATGTAGATGACAGGCATGCCATGATGACCTCATGTCACACTTCAAATGATCATGTTCACCCGTCCTGCCGCTTCACAACATACCCAATCCCCACCTGCCTCAATCTTCAGTCCGCGATCTCATCGCATTAAGCTCGGTCCACGTAAACGCATCAGACCGTTATCGGCAACCCGCGTAAACGTATCAGGTTCTGATGAATCTCCAGGCCAATATCACCATCTCATAACTCCATCCCGCGAATAGTTCGCATCAAGACCGTGGCTATCTCAACCCCACAATCTCGTCACATTAGGGCGCCACACGATATCAACTTCACCCCGCGATCTCGTCGCATCAAGGTACACTTCTCTTGCCCCACGTCTCATACGCCTCAGGGCCCCTTCGTCCCTCTAGTAATTCACATCAAGACCTTGGCCATCTCAACCCCACGATTTCATCACATTAGGGTGCCACATAATATCAATTCCACCCCACGATCCTGTCGCATCAGGGTATCAACTCTCGCTCTGCGTCTCTCACGCCTCAGGGCCTCGTCATGCCATACTCATGTCACAATCAAGACTTATGCTTTAACTTTCAATTCAATTGCACACTCAGTGGCAAGTGCCAATTCAAATGCAGTACATAAATTCTGTGGCATGCAAGCAAATCTGATGACATATAAACATGGCAACCACTCAAGCACAAACAACGTCACACATATGCATCCTCTAATACGTTAGGGCGTATTAAAAACCATCCCTTGTTAGGATTTCTCATAAATCGATCCAATCAATTCTCGACACACCCAATAGAGTCCAATCCCCCTAGCCTCGATTTAGGAAACCCCTTACCTTAGCTTGAAAACACAATTTCTTCTTCTTGGATCACCTAGGTTTCGGCCAACCAAGGTCCACACCCGGACTTGTCACGCAACCTAGGATTTCAACCAATGCTTCAAATTTTCGTACCCAATTCCTCAATCTATCAATCTCAATCATCCATAACATAACCCTCAACATCTCATCACATCATAATCATCAATTTGCAGCTCAAATCATCCACAATCAGCCCTCAACAGAATTGGTTTAGGCCCGGCACCGAGCCAGTCCTACTCAGTTCTGTGCATGCCGGGTCCAACCGGTCCTAATCTACTCTAAATCCATCAATTATACACCATCCTACCTCTTAGAATGTCTACCTAAGGGTTTGGGAGGCTCACTGGTCGTTTCGAGTCGATTGGTCATCGAAAATTCGTCCAAGGTCGTCTAATCACCCACGGTCAGAATACCATCAATTTTTGGGAAAAATGTACAAGGCCAATTCATGGTCAAAAACTTATCAAATTAGACCTCACTTTTTACCACAGAATCCTACACGTCTCAGCTAGATCTCCACAAAATTTGAGCTCTAAATTCCAAGATTTCGACCAGCTAAAAGGTTGGAACTAGACCTACCTCATGTTGGTTCCGATTCTGTCGACTCTCAGGAGATTGCTTGCCCGGGACGTCTCGGTGCTCCAAACGACTTGATTCCTATTGGAGGATTTCGACAAGACGTGGAGCTTCTTTGATGTGGTCGGCCGGCAGTCAAATGATGGCCGAAAAGGGTGGTCATGGGCGGCGAACAATGGGTCCAACTATGGTTGGGCAGCGAGCAGAAACTGAAGAAGGAAGAAGATGGTTGGCTCGGAGATAGAGGGGGAGTCTCGGCCGAATGGAAGGGTGAGGAGAGAGAGAGAGTTTGACTATATCCTAAGCTTGGTCAGTGGAGTTGAATGTTTGGTGTGGAAAAGGTTGACATGACTACAACCCTTGATCTTGTGATACTTGTCTTCTTGCTTTTCCAATGTATTCCAATGGCCATCCTTTCTTCTTCTTTTTTGGCAGCTAGGGGAGTATGCATGGACCAATTTGCCCTTCTTCCTTTGCATGGGTAATGTTTTAAGCTTGAGGGGCAAAATGGTCATTTTACCTCCGACGTCCGAAACATCATTTTTCTCAATCCAATTATCTCCGATAGGGCAACGGCCAATCCAATTGTAATGTTGGAATTCTTTCTCCACTTCCAACTTTCAAGGCTCATTTCTAATGGTTTTCTCTGCCAGACGTGATTCCAGCCTGTCCAGAACCGACGGGCGGCTTTTGCAGACATTACGCATATCAATCCCGTGATTCATATCATGTTTAGGGCTCGTCAATTCGTGGCGGCTTTGGTTGTCATGTAATACTGAGGGTCTATCACTAGTTCCCTCAACAATCCTTATGGCCAAAGCGTCATTTCCTATCCGAGTTTCCTAGGTCCACGTACCTCGTCTCGCGTTAGCCTTTCCTCTTTGGTCAGCCTACTTAAATTGATCAGATTCAAATAGAATACGACTGAAATACATCTCTAGGTAGACACTTCTCATTAATGAGCCTGAAATTGACTGGAAATCAGAATGTCACAATGAACACTTGTGGTTGATTTTGTTTGACTGTGACTCCTAATTATATATATCTTGCTAAGATAGTTGATTGATGAATGCCTGCTTCTGGTATTGTTGAGTTGGTCTGGGGGGACTGGTGTTCAGGTCTAGGTTTAGGTTTCACTTATTGAGATTTATATCTCACCCTAGTGGGGGCTTAACTTTTTCAGATCCCAGGTGAAGAAAGCCCAAACATGCCAAGGATTGGCATTCAAGGAAGTGGGTGATCAAACGTATTTAAGACGTTGGTTGACATTAGAGATTATATATTGTTTGGTTGATGTAGAAATTAAACAATTAGCTTTGATCATTGAATCTAATTGAAGTGTATTTTATGGATTTGAGAAAGGTACTATTTTTCCGTCCTAAGTCATCATGATTATAATTATGTATGGAGTAGTTTCTTGCTTCCGTGTTTATACGATTTGTAAACATGAGGGTCGTAGGATCATGGGAGATTATTGAAGATCAACGACCTAGTGGGATGTTCACGTGCTCGCCGGCTTCGAAGCGTGATAGGGAGAGTCTAGGTATCGAGTTAAGTCTGATTTTGGTTAAGGGATGTATTGCATTTAGTTGATCCTCAAGGTGAATTTTCAAAGGTTGCATGGCATTTGTAATGGCACTTGTGATTGGCATGGTTAGGAGTTTCGTGCTTCGTAGTGGGTGTTATTTGAAAAAGAGAAACTTTTGACGTGTATGTTTAGCCTGTTTGGGCAAGTTTCTTATTGAATGTTGCTTGGTTGATGCTTTGAAATTGAGATAGCTTGTCCTGCTTATCGTAAAGCGGCAGATGCCTCTAGACTTAATGTGTGAGCTATTGACCCATTGAATTGATGCCTTGAGTATTTGTTTGATAGTTGATGAATTAAGGCTTATCTCGTAGATGGCCGTTAATTGGAATCCCTAAATAATTGGCAATTAGTCGAGAGTTGCCTAAGAACCATTGGATGGTTGTTTGCTAGTGATAGATGATGAGATGAGCATCCTGAGACTGCTACTAGACTCAAGTAAATGACCTAAGTCTTTAATTCATGGAGGGAATTATAGTTGTTCAAGTGTCATGAGAGCCTAATAAGGTTGAACGACCAGAGAATGGTCACTAGAAGAGCATTGGCTTAAGTATGCAAGATATGATAAGATTCAAGAACTGAAAGGAATCATGAGAAATGAGTAAAGAAGAACTAGTCTTCGGGCTACGAGGTATAAGGCGAGAGCCTGCTAAAGAACCCAATAAATTATACTGCAACTAGAATATGAGTGCTGGAAGAGCGCCTAGTTAGAGCTTGTGAATTGTGCAAGACCCAAGAGTTGAAAGGGTCATGAGAACTGTGACATTCTGATTTCCCAGTCATTTTTAGACTCATTAATGAGAAGTATATCTAACGATGTGTTTCAGTCATATCTCGCTCAAATCTTATCAATTCAAGTAAGCTGACCAAAAGAGAAAGGCTGACACGAGACAAGGTACGTAGACCTAGGAAACTCGAATAGGAAATAGCGCTTTGACCATAAGGATTGTCGAGGGGACATTTAGAATCGTAAATGGCCGATCTAAGGACAATTAAGAGATGCATTGCTAGCGTTATACGATTGGAATCCCTAAATAATTGGCAATTAGTCGAGAGTTGCCTAAGAACCATTGGATGGTTGTTTTCTAGTGATAGATGATGAGATGAGCATCCTGAGACTGCTAGACTCAAGTAAATGACCTAAGTCTTTAATTCATGGAGGGAATTATAGTTGTTCAAGTGTCATGAGAGCCTAATAAGGTTGAACGACTAGAGAATGGTCACTAGAAGAGCATTGACTTGAGTATGCAAGATATGATAAGATTCAAGAACTAAAAGGAATCATGAGAAATGAGTAAAGAAGAACTAGTCTTCGGGCTACGAGGTATAAGGCGAGAGCCTGCTAAAGAACCTAGTAAATTATACTGCAACTAGAATATGAGTGCTGGAAGAGCGCTTGGTTAGAGCTTGTGAATTGTGCAAGACCCAAGAGTTGAAAGGGTCATGAGAACTGTGACATTCTGATTTTCCAATCATTTTCAGACTCATTAATGAGAAGTATATCTAACGATGTGTTTCAGTCATATCTCGCTCGAATCTGATCAATTCGAGTTGGCTGACCAAAAGAGAAAGGCTGACGCGAGACAAGGTACGTGGACCTGGGAAACTCGAATAGGAAATGGCGCTTTGACCAAAAGGATTGTCGAGGGGACATTTAGAACCGTAAAGGGCCGATCTAAGGACGATTAAGGGATGCATTGCTAGCGTTATACGATTGGAGCGCGGGTGATGCCATTTAACCAATATATAATTCGTAAAATTTTCCTAAATCGGACAGTGGCGATCGAACCATAGGAACTAGTGATAGACCCTCATAATTACATGACAACCAAAGCTACCACGAATTGACGAGCCCTAAATATGATATGAATCACAGGGTCGATCCGCGTAACGTCTGCAAAAGCCGCCTGTCGGTTCGGGATAGGCTGGGACCATGTTTGATAGAGAAAATAATCAGAAACAAGTCTTGAAAATTGAAAATGAAGAATCAAGAATTCCAATGTTATATTCGGATTGACCGCCACCCTATCGAAGAATATTGAAACGAGAAAAACGACGTTCCGGACGTCGGGGGTAAAATTACCATTTTGCCCCTCAAGCTTAAGCCTTGCCCATGCAAATAAGGAAGGGCATTTTGGTCTTCATATAATCCCCAAGGCTACCGAAAAAGTGAAGGAATTGTGGCCATTGGATCAAGTTGGAATGACACTTAGGACATGTGTCAAAAGATGGACTAAAGAGTAGTCATGTCCACCTTTATTCACCTACCATTCAACCATTGACCTTAAGCCTTGTATATAGTCTTTTTCTCTCTCTCTCCTCTCCCCTTGACCGGCCAAACACCCCCACCATCATCGAAACTTCATCTTCTTCCTATTGCTCTCTCTGCCGTTGCCGACCAGTTCTACCCTTGCAGTTCGCCGCCGTCGACGCCCCCTTTTGGCCACCGCTGGACTCCAGCCGACTACCCACGCCTAGCCGCACCTCTTGCCGACCTCCTCGAAGTGGAAGCACGTCGATTGGACCACCGAGGAGCTCCGGCCAAGCATTTCCCCGAAAGCCGACGAAAATTAACCCAATCTGAGGTAGGCCGAGTTTCTGGCCCCTTAGGACATCGAAATGTTGGAATATTGCAACCAAATTTTATGGAGATCTGGGGCACCTCATGGATGGATGAATCGGATAAGGGAAATTAACAATTGTCTGAAATTTCCTAGGTTGTGCGATGAGATTGGTCTTGGATCATTGAGGGCCAAATCTTTGAGGGCTCAAGAAGAAAATTTTATGACATCAAACTTAAGGTAAGAGAATCCTAAACTTAGGATAGGAAGATTGGACTCAATTGGGTGAGTCGGACGTTAGTTTGATTGATTTGTGAGAGATTTCCAAGAGGATTGTTCTTGGTATGCCCTAAGATGGTATATGGGATTAATGTGTGTTAATGCTTGTGCTTGAATTATCCGTTTTGCCTGAGTGTCGCTTGGATTGCCTTGCATGCCATGGGTTTATAATTGTGATTGAGTTGCACATTACATTATGAATGTGAAATGAATTAAGAATCATGGCATGAGTGAGGCATGGCGAGACCCTGAGGCATGTGAGATGCGGGGTGATGTGGTGGATACCCTGAGACACTGAGGCACGGGGTAGAGGTCGTGTGGCGCCCTGATGCGATCTAATCGCGGGGTTGAGATAGCCACGGTCCTGATGCGTTTACGTGGGACAAAGATATGAAGTGTCGACACTGGCCTGGAGTATCATTGAAACCTGATGCGTTTACGTGGGTTGTTAATGACGGTCTGATGCGTTTACGCGAATCGAGCCTAATGCGATCTAATCGCGGGCATGAGAATGAGGTAGATAGGAAATGGTGGATGTGGTGATGTGGCAAGACGAGTGTGCATATCATCTGAGTGAGTTATGATGTTTGTAAATGTGTGCCTGTCATCCGTGTGTTGTGTTCTATGCTTGCATTTGCCTCGTATATCTATGAGTTTGACTTATTAGGCATATGACTGCTTGAGTGGACAGTCGGCCTAACCTAGGGTTAGGACCCATCTTACTAAGATGTGTATCTCACCCCTTTGGGGACCCTTATTTTTACAGATCCTAGGCCTTGACAATGTGGCCCATTCATTTTGGAGACCCGAATGAGATGTCCACTTATTTTGACGAGTTCCCTAATAGACAAGGAACTATTTCTGTAAGAAAGTGTACGGTTGTTTGGGTAGACGAGGGTAGTACAAGCTGGAAGCCTTATCGATATGAGGCCTGGTTTAGGAAAGTTAGGGATGTGTCTACCGGGCCGCTGAAGCCCCATGAGGTACCTCAGGGAGTTGTCCTTAGTTGGTGTCATCCCACTCGGGACTTAGACCAGGCTGAGGGGTCTGTTGTTAGGTCAAGGAATGGACCGAAGAGGACCCCGACCATAGAGAACACGGAGGAGGAGGTCACTGTGGTTGAGGCGACCGAGTAGAATCTCGTGGAGCCATCTACTGAGGAGATCACTGAGGATACTATAGAGGTTCACTCCGAGACCTTGTCAGAGTACGAGCCCACGGAGGACACCGAGGACTCCAGCATCTCGTCTTAGGAGTTCCCAGCACATCAGTCGATCTTTTGGTGGCGATCCTAACCCCATCTCTTGATGTATGATGTCGATGGACTCTTTTTTTGTACGTACCCGTCACCCCATGTGTTGGCGGCTCTAGTAGTTATGTGTCTGTATGAACAGTCGGGTTTTATGTATGACAGTATTTGCACTATCCAGGTCCCACTTATATTTTTTACAAAGGAGTTATTTCATTATCGCTCTCACATGCTTGGTATATGTATATCATGTCTCTCGACTTAGTAGTGGATCTTGGAATCACGAGAGATATTTGTTTTGTTTGTAGGGATTCGCGTGCTCGCGTCTGAGGCGCGGGGCGTGACGAGAACTTTGAATGGAAATGGGAAAATGAATGGGAAGGTAGACTTGAGAAGGAGCTGCCTTATTACCCAAGTCGCTAAGACTGTTGTTGTCGTTGCTAGTAAAGTAACAAAAGCCATAAAAAGTGTGATAGATAATGGGAAGGAAAATCGTCCGACGGATAACTTGTGTAATGGCTTACGAAGTTCATGTGGCTAAGTTCTATGGAGAGAAGGAATTTGAAACTTCCTTTCTCTAGATTGGGGATTTTGTAAGGAAACCTTAGATGTTTTGGGTACACTGAAGAAAGAAAGTGACCCTGGCAGTTTTAGCCTTGAAAGGCGATTGATGATTGGTGAAAGACCACCAAAGGAAGAATTTTCCTTGAAGGTATGATGTCTAATTGGGTTGCCTTCGTGAAGTTATATGTACAGAAAGACGTTATTAAGATTGTTAAGGGGCAAGAGTTGTTGGAGTCCCGGAAGTTTGAAATAATCAGAAAGGGACCTACAATGGTAAAGTAGAGTTCTCGAGGTATAACACCCCGTGTCCTTTGGGGCTCATCATATCTACCTTTAAGCCAGTAATTTCCCAGGAACCTCACACGGCCTAGTATAATATGAAATGCGTAGATGGAAAACGAGATAACATCTCCGTACAATAAGAAATAAAAAGGAAATGGGATGAGTTAAAAGCACACCATATATACACCTCGCAACTATCCAGTACAAACAACAGAAGGGAAAAGACAAAAAGATAAAGCCGCACACCTGGGTAGAAAAAGGAACTAAGGCCTAAGTTTAAGATTACCATTTAGCCTTACCCCAAAGTCTAACATCAAAATTTTCCTAATTCCTTTTTCTTACACCTTCATCTTCAAGTGCAACTACTCAGAAGAACTACTTGACCCATCGCTTTCATCGTCCTCCTCGTCCTCGGGTTTATACTCTAAAAATGATTACGATGGCACCTCTTCAAATGATTCTTCAGTGTCTTCTTTCGTTTCCTCCTTATTGTCTGCCTTGTTGTCCTTGTCGGTGGCCTCGATCGCATCAGCAGAGATTTCAATGTAGTTCATGTATTCCTCTAAAGGCGGTGGAGACTTTAACTCTTCAGGTATGTTCCTCGAGCCTCCCAGTAACGCCAGGTTATCCACCTTGATCTCCGGTCGGGATGGATGACACCAATTCGGAACCACCTCCGTTGGAACATCCTCTGGCAGTAGAGGTCCCATTAACCTATTGTTTCCTAATCGACGGTACCATGCTTCGGAGCAGTGGGGCTGTAACTCCAGTTTACCCTCGTCTACCCAGACGGTTGTGCGCTTCCTGACATATACAATACCCTTCTTAATGGGAAATTTATAAAAAATGGCAGTCATCTCCTTTGGATCACCTAGCCGGATTGGCAGCATAGTTAAGGCTTGGGATCTGAAAAGTTTATCCCACTCTGAGGTGAGATCAACATCTCAGAAAGTGGAACCCAATCCTATACCTCAATACCACACACAAATGAGTAAGCAATACAACCAATATTTAATCAATAATACAATGTCATAAAGCATCAAACAACGGATATATCAATAGTCAAGCATGGGTAAGCAATACAACCAACCACTCTCAACTTTAGGGTCCCAAGCTCAATGCACAAGCAACATGCAATTCAATACATAATTGCCACAACTTTCTCGTTCACCCACGAACTCCTCTGGCACTCATGCCATATGATGCCACTGTGGCCATAGGCTAATCAGCATTCTCATTATTATCCGAGCTCGCTATCATTCGATACCATTGGGGCCACAGGCTAATTGGTATCCTCATTGTCTTTCTCAATGAGTTCACAATGTCATCATAACACATAATTCAAATCATGGATTTCACCCGTCATTCAATTCATTCAATAAATCGTCCAACAGTGTCCTAGCATTCAAGAAAAGGTTTAGGAAACACTTACCTTGATTAATTTAGCAAAATTTCACACGAGGTGACTCTCCTCAATGCCACAAGTACGCAATCTCCAAGAATCTTTCGTCAACCTAGAAAGGTTCACCAATCTTGAGTCAAAAGCCATTGAATTCTCACTTCCATTAACTCAATTTCTCAATAGCTACACGATTGGCAACTCAAGACACCTCATCGATAAATTAAACACATAACAATACTCCCATGATCCCTCAATATGCTCAGTTCATATGGCCACTCACAAGGCAAGATACAACTTAGAGGTTCGTGCATCAATTTTGACCATAATTCACTTCTAACTCCCAATCCACTTCACATACTCCTCGCTAACACCTCACATCACATCTTATGGAATATTAAGGGTCAATTTGAAGTCTAAATACCCTTTAATCAACCCCCCAACAGAACCGGCCAGAATAGGGTTCATCGCAAAACAAAGCCGATTTTCGGTTCGACAAGCACAATCAAGCCATACTTCAATTCCAAGCCTTAATTCTTCACAAACAAACTTGTTAAGACCTTCATTTATGGGTTAAGAGAGCTCACCAAGGGATTTAAAGTGGAACAATACCCCCAAACACCTCTGAACAGTCCGAATTCCACAAGGTCAGAATCTGTCAAATTTTCATCATCACTATTCAGCCACGAAAACCTATTTTAACACCATCAAACTTACAACCACAGACCATCCAACCTAAGTACTAGATGTTATGAAGATCTCCTAAAACATTTGAGGCCAATTAGAGTCTATAAGAGAGAGAACGGAAGCCTTACCCCAGCTCGCGCGGATTTCGTCTGATTTTGGTCTAGGGTTTGGTCGGGAAAAACCACTCAATGAAACGTCAAGCTACCACTTGAAACGTGTCAGGGACATGTTGATATTACTCCTGGTGGTTGGTGCACAATATGGCGGTGCCAGAAAGTGGCCGGTGAGCAAACCGAACAAGCAGGCAGAAACTTGTCTTTCTGGGCAGTTTTCGATAGAGTGCAAGTGGAGAGGAAAATCAAAGAAAAATGGTGGGATGGCTATACACGGCTGATGAGGGCTTCAAATGGATGTCTCACACAAATAATTGGGGTTAATTGACAAGATTTAGTTTGGTGGGGGTAATTAATGCCAAATACCTTCAATGAGCGACATGTGGCTCTAGTCAAATAATGCACTTCTTGGCTTTGACTTTCTTTGACTCAAACACATAAATTTCGACAACCCTATGGTTGAAAAGAAATGATCATTTTGTCCTTCTTGAATTCATAAGACAAAGCAAATGGTCGAGGGGCAAAATTGTAATTTTGCACTTTCAATCCAAACTTCAATTTTACAATTCGAAATTATCATTTGACGAGATGATATCAAATTCTTTTCTAATATTTTTGAGCTTCCATTTCATGATCAATTATCCGTCGATCGTAGCTTCAGTTTGTCTCAAACTAACGGGCGGTTTTTGCACACATTACGCATATCGACTCTGTGATTCTCATCACACTCAAGACAACTCAAGTTACGATGGCTTTGGTTGTCATGTAATTGCAAGAGTTCATACTAGTTCCGACGGCTTCGATCGTTATAGCTCGATTTAGGGAAATTTACAAATTATACATTGATTAAGTGGCATCACCCATGCTCCAATCGTATAACACTAGCATTGTATTCCTTAATCGTTATTTGATCGGCCTTATTGGTTCTCAATGTTCCCTCGACATTCCTTATGGTTAAAACATCATTTCCTTTTTCGAGTTTCCTAGGTCCACGTACCTTGTCATACGTTAACCTTTTCCTTTTGGTCAGTTTACTCGAGATTGATCAGCTCTGAGTGAGACAAAGCTGAAATACATCGAAAGATACATTCTCATTCAACAGTCTCAAAATGGCAGGAAATTCAAAATGTCACATGAGGTGTCTAAGTATGCACCAAGGATGGTCGAGAACCCTTCGAATAACACAAAGAGGTACATGAATGGATTGAAAACTCAAAGCCTTGCAACTAGTTGGTACTATTGAATCTGAAGAATTATGACTAACCTCGTCTCGAACAGCTACATAATCGGAGGAAGTACGAGTGAAGAGACTTTCATTTAAGGACGATGAAATATGCCTATAAAGAATGAATATTTCTTGGGCATAAGGCCCATGGAGAAGAACAGATAGCCCATCTCACCTGTTATGGAAAGTGTTAAGGAAAACCAGCATGCTAATTTGCCTAGATTTAATGGTTCTATGAGATTGGTTGAGATTGAACTGAAACCATTGGAAATGGGGTTATAAGTTGTTGTTCCCTAAAAGAACGGGGCGTTCTCCTTAAGGACGATTGGGCCCTGAGATGGTCATTGAGGGAAAGGAAAGTGAATGGACTCAATAGTCCTAGCTATTTGCAATCCTAATAGATGGACGAGCAAGCAGAAAGGGCTACTTGGATCATAACCCCAAGGTGATTTGATTTAATCCATTGGGATATCCAAGGTGTGGATGTGCGGAGATCGAGGAAGAACCTCGACTCCTTGGAATATTGTCACTTGAGGTGACTGAGCCATTGGAAGAATAATGTCAAGTATGGTGGCATTTGAATCCTGAAGTAAAAACATCGTTATTGGCACAGACTCCAACATTGACATCCTATGGAATAGGAAGGACAAGTTGGATTTGAAGTAAGAGAATGCCACCGAAGTATATAGTTTCCTTCATAGGGTAAGAGACCCTAGTGTGGAAGGAAAAGGAAATTCTAATTGTCTTGGTGTTAAGGATAGACATTTGAATTAACAAGGAGGACGCAAAATTTGAATGATTTCTGGAAGTTAAGTCTGAGAAATCATCCTGTAGACAAGTTGAATTCCAAGATAACGTCAATGTTTAGTTGAATGGAGAAAATTGGGATAAGGTTGAAGTAGCTGGTCGTGGAATCAAGAGGTTAAGGCACTAATGCTTCTGATGGAAAGTGTGACAAAAATGAACAAAATGCTACATGATCAAAGTAGGGACCCATGAGAGCAAAGAGCCAAGGTATGAGCTATCGAGTGGATAGTACAAAGGACAGTTTAAACGATTCGACATCTGAAAGTAAGAAGTTGATAATAGCCGGATTGAGTATCCAAGGAATAATTAGGTTGATTGTTACTATCTTGAGAGACGATGATTGGAATCATTTAAGGAGTCATAAGAAATATGAACAACCTTTGAGAGTATCCTATGGATACTAAGGAAAACACTCATTATATGCTAAATGTGAAGAACGCGAGCTGTGGGCTTGAAAAAGTAAGATTCTTTAGTCATGAAGCTTCTGGGAAATGAAATCCCTATGGAACATTTGAGGAACGGAATAAGTGATGAATTGATTAAGGTCGATGCGAATTGCCAAAACTTGAAGTTTCCTGGAATTGATGGATTGTTATAAACGGATCATGGGAAGATTTCCCACAAGAGCTATTCCATTGATGAAATGGACTAAGGACGAGAAGTAGTGCGAATGGATGAATGAACGTGAAAAGAGTTTTCAAGGACTTTAGTCAAGCTAGTGACCACGCCAACAACGGCATTTCCATTTGGAATCGAAAGGATCAAGAGAATTGAATGAAGAGCAATGTGGATGAATGAAGTTGCTTAAGGGCTAAGGACAAGATAACCGATATCGCTTTGAAAAGGGCGATTAAGGCAGCGGATGCATGTAATTGGAATTTGAGCATCATGCAGTTAGCGATAAGAGAATAGACTTTACCTGAGAAATAAGAGATTCAGCTTCTAAATTGGAAGCTGCCATTTGGCTAGTTTGATGGCTACCTCAAGCATCAAACTTGAAGTTAAGAAGGGATTAAGATATTGTGATGAACGGATCCTGAAGTCCAAAGGCTTATGGAAATAAACATAACAAGGAGAAAATCCAAACTTCCGAATACTTGGAAAAGAAACCTTGGAGTTGAAGATAGGAACCTTGAAGTTCCATGGACGATTGTACGAATTCAATATTGAAGAGGAACTTAAAGAAATGATCTCGTCGAAAATTCAAAGGAAGAACTATGGTATCCATTGAAATGGCAGAAAAGTGTGCCAAGACTTGCATCAATCCTATCGATGAAATGGGATACAAGTTGGGTTAGTCTAACATGTGGTCAAGCATTAGACAAGCCGATAAGAAAGGAGCATGATGTTGGAGGTTGATGGACTACTATGATCGTTGGAAGCCTCCGAATGGAACCGAGAGCGGATTACTACGGGATAATCATGAACTTGTTTAAGGAGTCGAGAAAGCTTTGACTTGATTTGGATAATAGAGGCCAAGCTGATAAAGTCTATGTATCCTTGATGGTACGAAAGGATGCTTGAAAGGAATGATACGCCAAATGATACGGGCACCAAAGAGTGCATTCTTGCAATGGTTTAGTAATGATGGAGATAGGTAAAGAACTTGAGTTTAATGTGATGCTCTAGAAAGGCCTTCAGTCAAGAATTAGGAAAGCTAGATTGTAGTACGACATGCATATTATCCTCGGACCTATGGACAATTGAAAAGGTGAACTGAATGCTCAAGGGTGTACCACCAATTGATATTATGAATGTGGGAAGAGAATAGAGAAAGGTGAGCACAGATTGAGGATAAAAGGAAACGAGTTCTAAAGGATAATAGCTGTTACTGGTAAGGATATTATGGAAATGTCAGGTAACAAAAGGAATTACTTTAGAAAGTGAGGTAGCATCGTTAGTACCCCATAAGACTGGATGATTGAAAGGTCATAAATTTCAAGGACGAAATTTCTTTAAGGGAGAAGAGTTGTGACATTTCGAATTCTGACCCTTTTAGAGGCTATTGACATGAAATGGGGTCTCGAAATTGGATATCAGACAATGAAGAATTTCAATATTTGAAAGGAATTAGATGTTGCCTCATCGAGGGTAATTTATATTGAAAAAATGAAACTTTGGACTATAAGTGTGAAATTACCATTTTGCCATTGGATAAGTAACCTTGCCTTAAGAAGTAAACAAGAAAATTTTAGTCTTTTATCACTCCCCTAAGTTGGCCAAAATTATGGGGGTATAAAGGTCAATTGGCCACAAGATATTCTTTAGCTAATGGACAAGTGTCATTACTAGATTAAGCCTATTCACTTAGTATTAATTGGATTACTATTACAACTATCATTCAACTCCTTGACCAAATAAATTTGATGGAAGACTCTCTCTCTCTCTCTTATCTCATTTTGGTCAGCCAAAGCCTGCCCCTCACTCTCTCTCCTTCATTTTTCTCCTTCTTCCTTCTTACCGAGGAGCTCTCTCGCGGCCAGACCAACACCACTCCACTATTCTGACCATAACGCCTTCGTCCAACATCAGATTGAGGCGTACCACCCACCATTGGAAAGCTTATCCTCTTGCCATTCCAACAAAATATTATAGGCTCAATTTGGTCCAGCCGTTTTTCCCTTAGAGCAGTGTGAAGGAGAGAAGGTCAAACGAATTAGTTTGGAAACTGATTTTAGGGAGAGTACAATTTCACCGGCTTAAAGAGCTCATTTGACTTCCAATCTTCGGTAAGATCTTTTCAAAACATAATATAAGGGTTTAGCAAGATTATTTATTAAAGTTAGGATGGATTTTGATGGATGGAATTAGATGATTTTGCAAGGGCAATTTCTGCTCACTCGCTGCCGGTTTGGAACCGAGCTGTTCGGAGGTCTGTGGAGGCATCGCCCTGCTTCGAAACTCTTGATAAGATACCTAAGGACGTAGATTGATGTATTGACAAGGTGTATGTGTAATAGAATTGGGTTTAGAAAAGAATTAACGGATGTTTGGTGTAATACTCCTAGGGACTGAACACTCCCCTACATCGGACAAAATTGAATCGAGCCATTGGAGGCTTGCCAAGGTGTCGGCTTGCTTCAACATCTTCGGTAAGGTATCCTAGAGTGTAGTATGATGTGTTAACAAGGTGAGATGGCGTGAAAGAATGGAAAATTGGAAGAGCTTTAATGGATGAATTGTGTGATTTTCTAGGGACCAATCTGCCCTGTTTTGGCCGGTTTAGCTCAAGGGTTTCATGTGACCAATTGATGGATTTTCTAGCTTGATTGGTGTGGTAAACGACCCCTAAACCATTATTAGGACGTTAAGGTACTAATGGACGAGTTTGAGGCTCAGTTGATGAGATTTGTGAATTGAAATATGCTTGAATTAAGTGACGCCGATTGTGGTTGCCTGAGACGAGTGATACATTGCTTGCCTTGAGATGAACTTGTGATATTCACGACTGAAATTTATTATGTGGGCATTTGATTGATATGAGTCCTTGCATGGTCATGTGGCATTTGATCCTTGTAGCTCAATTATTTGAAATTGATGCTTAAATTGGCAAGAGAGTGCCTTGTTTGATTGTTTGCCTTGGTGTACAATTGTGCCATGCATTGTGCGTATCGATCGTGGTTACTTCTCATGATAAAAGCTTAGCTATTTGCTTAATTGAGTTATGGCTTGAGAGCCCTTGATTGATGAAAAGTAGGATTAATGAGAAGTATGTTATATGATGGCAAATCTTGATTGATTGAGCTATGAAACAATGGCAAGTTGAACCTTGATACATCAGAACGCGAGGTCGATTGGTGTCCTGATGCGTCATAACGCGGAATAGCCTTATTACGTGTCGATACAAATATTAAAATGGCTTTGCAACTTGATGCGTTAGAACGTAGGTTGCCAATTGCTCTTAGCCTGAGGCAAATTGACGCAGGCACATCCATTAAAAAGAGAACTATGATGAGATTGATGAGCCTGATACGGTTTTACGCGGGCCTAGCTATTGGAGTTGAAATTATGATGAGCCTTGAAACGTGTCGACACGAGTACTGAAATGGCATATGTAACTTGATGCGTCAGAACGTGGGTTACAATTTGACTTAGCCTGATGCGCTTTTACGCGAGCATAGATATTGGAATGGAAATCTTGATGAGCCTAAGGCATATTGACGCGGGCCTAACCATAGAAATGGGAAATTGTGATGAAATTGAGCCTACTCCCTTGTATATGAATGAATTATTATGGTAGTATGAAGCTTGGTCTTGACATTATGAATGTCTCTTAATTGTAATTATTCTATGTCGATTGTGATGACTTGTTATAATGCATTGAATGCCATGTGCTATTTTTTTTTTTTTTTTGGATGAGTTAGTACATGTTGTTTTTAAAAGATGTTTGAAGGTACCAATGCCCTAGTCTAGGTTTAGGGTTAATTTACTGAGATTTATATCTCACTCTGTCATGGGATTAATATTTTCAAGTCTCAGGCGGTAGTAAACCAAGTGTGCAATGGAACAACATTGGAAGAAAAATAGATATTAACCCTTTTTGTAACCTTAGGGATCGCTTATTGTTGTGGAGTTAGAATTGTACCTGACTTCGGAATTATGAAATTGAGATGTGTATTTTCTATCCTGAGTCATCTTATATTTTTTTTTGTACGGGATGTTTTATCGTTTCCATATACGCAAATCAATTGCATGGAGTTTTAAGTTATGGGACGAAGAATTCTAGGCAACAACCAAAAGAAGAACGGCTTGGCGGGATATTCGCGTGCTGTCGGATTCGTGGCGTGACATCCCCGCTTGTTTGGTATCAGCGCAAGGTCAACTCGATCCAATTTGATTGAGATTTGGAGTGATAAGGAGGGATGACTTGAGAACAATTAGATAGTGAGACCATCAAGATTAGGTATTGATTGCTGAATCTTGAGGATTATAGGCTTAAACTTGTGTCGTACCTTAATGATTATAGTATCGATTTTTAATTGATGATCTTGGGTGGTGTTATGTTGGAAATATGCAATGAAGCAATCAGAAATCGGGAAGCTATAAGTGTGAATTCGAGGTTGTTGATGTGCTTGAGGTTGATGGGGAATTGCTTATGAATAAAGGGTCAGTTAGATTATATGATTGTGATTGTGGCTTGTCAATGACCCAACTTGAGGTCTATGGTTGAACATAGGAAATTGATCTATGAGATGTGAGGGTCATTGGTGAAATTAGAAATCTTCTGTTGAGTAGAATTGATCTGAAGATGAATGAGATGTTATAAGTAGCGAGGGCAGCCATGCAACGCAAGTGTTTGTGGCATTACAATGGAAGTCGAGGAATGTGCATGCATAAGCTTATCACTATTGGACTTAATAAACCGTCGTTTGGTATGGAACAAGTTGATGGGATACATATAAACATAAGGAAGCACGGTATGAGACGTGTGGAATGGGATTCTCTCCGTAGATATATGATTTGGAACAACTTGCAACGACCAGGTCTGATGAGGGCGGGGGGGGGGGGAGTGATCGCCGGGACAAAGAGGTCCGAACAAGGAGCGGATCTTGGTAGGCTTCTTAGATAGCAAAGAGGCAGGAATGACCCAAATCATAACTTGAAAAAGACAGTCTAAGTATCGGATTAAGTCTAATTTTGATTAATGGATGTATTGCATTGAGTTGATCGTCAAGGTGATTTTCAAAAGTTGCATGGCATTTGTAATGGCGCCTGTGATTGGCATGGTTAGGAGCTTCGTACTTCACAATGGGTGTTATTCGAAAAAGAGAAACTTTTGACGTGTGTGTTTGGCCTGTTTGGGCAAGTTTCTTATTGAATGTTGCTTGGATGATACTTTTGAAATTGAGATAACCTATCGTGCTTATACTAGAGCGGCGGATGCCTCTAGACTTAATGTATGAGCAATTGACCCATTGAATTGATGCCTTGAGTACTTGTTCGATAGTTGATGAGTTAAGGTTTGTCCCGTAGATTGCTATTAATTGGAATCCCTTGATAATTGGCAATTAGTCAATAGTTGCCTAAGAACCACTGGATGTTTATTTGCTGGTGATAGATGATGAGATGAGCATCCTGAGACTGCTAGATTTGAATAGATGACCTAAGTCTTTAATTCCTGAAAGGAATTGTAGTTGTTCAAGTGTCATGAGAGCCTAACAAGGTTGAACAACCAGAGAATGGTCACTAGAAAAGCATTGGCTCAAGAATGCTCTCTTTAATTCAAAGAGAAGACATGTGGGACTGAGATGTGCATTGTTGAATTATCTAAGAGAACAAGTAGTTGTCACATTGATCAATGTTAGATCGAAGGATAATATGGCCGATGCTCTGACAAAAGGTTTGCCTAAAGATTGATTATTCAAAACAATGGGGGAAATGAGGTTAAAGACTGTGTAGACAAGTCTTAATTACCATTTACTTACCTTCTAATTGTATGTTTTGAATTGTCAAATCTTCTTTTGTTGGCCAAAATGATGAGCACAGTTTATGCGTTTCATCGATGTTCATGTTTGCTGATGAATTTGAAAAGGGTGAGCTGTCTCATTCCAAATTTGATCAAGATGACTTTAACCTAATTCAAAGGTTCTAATTGGAAAGCTTGTCTCATTCCAAACTTAATGATACAATCCAACTAGGTTGGACTATCCTTTTGGTTAAACGATATCATTCCAAACTTGATACTAGATTATTTGACTTTAAGCAATTAGTAATTGTAACATTCCAAATTGAAACATATAAATAGTTGTTTGCATAAGAAGCCTGTTGATCTTGTTTTTAATTGAATCTTGATATGTGACTAGGTTATTGTAAGTTACTGGACTATTGGTCATGTTTTTTTTTTTTTAACTAGACAATGGTTATTCTCTTACAAATAAACGTAGGTTCAAATTGTTTAGGTCTTGTTCATAATTTATGAAACTAGCTTGATACTTATGAACATAATATTGTGATGTTTTATGACATTAATATATGTTCTTCTCTGCCTGGTGTAGTAGAACTAGACACTTTTAACAGATTATTCAAATGATTGAATTCATGATAATATGAAATTTATATTTGGCATTCTATAGGGAATGAAAGAGATGAAGGAGAGCTTAATAAATAGGATCTTGACCAGGATGACCTACTTGATGAATAAATATATATTATTTAAAGCATGTAGGGACTTGATAGTTCATCTGCTATTGCCCATTTTGATGGAGTCCATTTACACTTACATTTTGATATTTCTATTTAGTGAATATTATTATGTTTGTTTCTTATATTTGTAAGGTCTTGGACAATTTTCGTTGGCCTACTTATACTTGACTATTATACATATGTTGGTTATGAACATATTCATGATAAGGATGTTTCGCTTATTGGGATTGAAAATAATGATTGAATTTAATATTTTACTGCAAAAACTCTTTGATTGATCCGAGTTGATTGTCTTGGACTGAATGTGGATGATTCATATTTTTTTGGATATTACACTGACCACCGTATTAGATTGTGTTGTATGGTGAACATTGGAGGAGATTGTTGAATATATTGTTAATATAGTCCATATAATATGTTTGCATATAAGCATGGTTATTTGAGTCCATCTGGGCTGGAGCTCAATAACTTGCATATTAACTTTAAGGTTCTCCTAAGTTGGAGTTAACACTGTTGAACGTTCCAAACTTGACTTCTCTTGGTGTAATACTTCAAGCAACCAAAAAGACTCTCTACTCTTTCAAACCTTAACCTTCGACACAATTTCTTCTATTGTTGTTGCATGAAATCTTCTTCAACTATACTCTTAATTGGTGGGTTACACGTCGCAAACTTAGATAAAGATAAATATATCTATGTCCATACTTGAAACCGACCCGTAAAAAACCATTCGGTAAAATCCTTCGACTAGGGATGACAGAAAACATGATTCAATTTCAAAAGGACTATACTTTCCTCCATTTCTAAAAGCCATGTTTTTTTTTATTCTTTCATGTCTTTTATTGGTATGTTATGTGTCGTGCATATCCCCAATTTCTAAGTTTAAGAGAATTGATCATGTAACAGTCTTTAGATGACTATAAAACTAATAATCTATTTTAGGCAAAAATTAACAATTAATTAAATCTTGTTGTGGGGTCCATTTTTTTAAGAACTTTTGGCTTGCAACATACTATTATTTTTTAAATCATCCAAAAACTGTTATGCTAGCAAAATATTAAATTTAACTGATATTAAACGTGAGTGATGTACATAATCCGTCAATTAGAGATAAAGTTGGGAGGATCTTCCAACCCAAAAGCGGGTTACATGAAACCTTTTGGTAGTACATACTAGAGATATCAATATGGGTCGAAAATCAATATGGGTTGTTAATGAGTATGAATTTTAAGTCTAATTATATGTGGATTATAAATCTTTTGTCTTTGAATCCATTTACAATCTATTTAGCTAATTATAAAAATTACAACAAATAAATATTTCATGATTTGGTTAAATATAAAAGTGCTTAAGTAATACTGTTTGGGTTGGGTTGGGTATAAATTGAATCGGGTATAAATCGTTAAATTTGTACTATATAAAAATAGATCGATATGAATCGAGTAACAAATTCGTTCTGATCCACCCATTTCACACATCTGGTATAAACTAATTGCCGGCTGGTTCACTCCCAAGGGAAAAATCACGTGCTATGCGTTGGCATTAGACTATTAAGTCCGTACTATTTTGTTATCACTTCATATATTTTCGTTTATTTATAGCTCGCTCTCAAGTCTCAGTCTGCTACATTGAACTGGCAAGAGAGACTTGAGACGTCAAGTCGAGCAGCAGCCATGTTCACCGAGCTGCTCTTCTCCTTCTTCCTCCTCATCCTCTCTCTCTTCTCTATCCTCTTCACCAGCAAGAATTCCATCACTCATCACAAGAAGACAATACCATCATCACCCGCTAAAAATCTCCTCCCAAAATCGTATCCGATCATTGGCTCCTACTTTGCGATCTATGCGAACCGTGAGCGCCGCGTCGAGTGGCTCTCGGACATGATCAAGCTCTCCCCGTCTGCCACCTTCGTCCTCGACCGTTTCTTTGGCCAGCGCCAAGTCTTCACCGGCAACCCCTCCAGCGTTCGGCATATCCTGAAGACCCACTTCCGCATCTACCCAAAGGGTGAGCTCCTCCGCTGTAGCCTCCGCGACTTCCTTGGCGACGGCATCTTCAACATCAATGGCGATGCCTGGAAGTTCCAGCGGCAGGTCTCGAGCCACGAGTTCAACCGCAAGTCCCTGCGCAAGTTCGTCGAGCATGTGGTGGACGCAGAACTCTCAGGACGCCTCGTCCCCATCCTTGCCTCTGCCGCCAAGACCGGTGCCGTGCTTGACCTGCAGGACATCCTGCAGCGGTTCACGTTCGACAACATATGCAAGATCGCCTTCGGGTACGACCCGGCATATCTTCTTCCCTCCCTTCCGCAAGCCCAATTCGCTGAAGCATTCGAAGAAGCAGTCATGATAAGCAGTGGAAGGCTGAATTCGATCTTGCCCATCATATGGAAGCTCAAGAGGTTTCTCTGTATGGGTTCGGAGAAGCGTCTTAAGAAGGCAGTTTCTAAGGTACGGTATTTTGTACATCGACCTGATGTGACCAACTTACAGCTCTATGAGCGAAGTCATGACAACTTTTGCATTTGAATGCTAAAGGAACCTCACTTCTCCGGTTGTCATTGATCCGTGGGTTGACTGTATGACTGATGCGTATACTATGTTTCAGGTGCGAGGCTTCGCGAGAGAACTCATAAGAGAGAAGAAAGAGAAGATGAGAGAGGGTCGCTCGCAAGACGTCGACCTCGAACTGGACATCCTGTCTCGGTTCTTGATGTCGGGTCACTCCGACGAGGACTTCGTGATTGACATTGTCATCAGTTTCATCCATGCTGGTCGCGACACCACTTCGGCCGCGCTGACGTGGTTCTTCTGGCTTGTCTCACAGAACCCGCGAGTGGAGAGAGAGATACTCGATGAGATTGCACAGAAGACCGGGACACTATCGGCCGTCTATGAGGAGACCAAGGACATGGTGTACACGCACGCCTCTCTGTGCGAGAGCATGAGGCTGTATCCTCCTGTTCCCGTGGACACCAAGGAAGCCACTGTTGACGACATTCTGCCGGACGGGACACGGGTGAGGAAGGGAACGAGGGTGGTGTACCATCCGTACGCGATGGGGAGGCTGCCAGAGCTGTGGGGCTCCGACTGGCCGGAGTTTAGGCCTGAGAGGTGGCTGGCGGAAGGGGGTGGAGGAGGGAAATGGGGCTTCGTGGGCCGGGACCCGTACGAGTACCCGGTGTTCCAAGCGGGACCTAGGATTTGCTTGGGGAAGGAGATGGCGTTCCTCCAGATGAAGAGGGTGGTCGCCGCCGTCCTAGGGCGGTTCAGGGTGGTGCCGGCAATGAAGAAGGGGGCCAAGCCAGTGTACTGGGCCGACTTGACGTCAAAGATGAAGGACGGGTTCCCGGTGAGGATTCAGGAGAGGAGTGGATTATTGTAGAAAACCTCAACAAGGGATTTGTGCGTGGAGGTTTTGTGGCTTAGTGTGTAATAATTGCGTTATCATATTGGAAAGTGCGATTCCTATGAGCATGTTTCGGAATGTACTTTTTTCTTCTTCGACATAGAAAGTATTTTAGGAAGCATGTCTAATTAGGTAAGGGTGTTCCGCCAAAAAGAAAAGAAAAGGAGAGTGTGGTGTCTACGTGCTCTAATGACAAATCAGAAAGGAATCTCAAACCTCATAATTACTTTTAGAATTTATTTCAAATACATGGATTACGTAACGCTCGCTCTATATATATATATATTGGTCAGAACGTAACAAATATTTCACAACCTACATTTATCACTATAAATTCCACGACCTACATTCATTACTTTAAATTTATATAATCAATAGGTTTAGACTATAACTATCCATGTCAATAACGATATACGTGCATCGTAATTTATGTAACATATGGTTTATTATAATCCGTACAATGTAAAATTAGTGTCATAGACTGTATTCCAATATTATCTCCACGCTTTTAGGGCTTGGCAACTAGGTGCAATAGCATTTCCCATCGTAATGTCATGTCTAATATTTTTGTCCATATATTACTATTACTTTTTTTATTATTATTATCATTGTTGTGTTGTTATTATTTTTGTTTAATTTGTAACTATACAATGTTTGAAATGAAAAATATAAAAGATATTATGCACAAACCACGAGTAAAGATTGTGATGTTATCAATACGCGATATGGCTTCACTAAAGCATAAAGTACTTTCTTTGAGGTGTAGGCAAGATAGGTCTTCGTTCGATTCATGAGATCATGAATGGAAAACTGAAGATCCCACAGAGCGAAAGGTGGGCATCAACATATTTTTTACATGCTCTTGGAATATCACGTTGTCCACTCAAACGTATCATGAAGCATTTAATAAATGAAATTTCTTTTTTTCTACGAAACAATCATGGTGCCGACAATTTTGTGGTATTTAATGACCACTGAAATGTTCCCGAATGATAAATTCGTGCAAATATGAGTGGGATCCCACTTTACGGTAGCTCGACGGTTATTCAATTAATGTGACAATTGATTTACTTCTTGTATCATAGCACCGGACATTTTATGGAATCACTATCAACTTTTTTAAAACCTTAATTTGTGAGATGAATGGGAATTTTGATATTTAAATATCCAACACTCTTCTTGCGCGCAAGCTGGACTTTGGCATGATTAAGTGTCTATCCTTAATTTATTGCAAGAATAATAGTTTATTTTGGGCTCCAAAAAATAAATAGCAAATAATCATAAATTATTGTGATATCCACTCTTTCAAAAATTTATGGCTTACAACATGTTGTTATTCTTTCAGTGGCCCAAAAACTATTATTCTAGAAAAAACTCATCCTTAAATGTATGATAATGGAGTCATACAAGGCTCTTGGAAATATTTGTACTCAGAATCTCATGATCTAATATCATGTAAACTTTATTAACCCACTGCAACTGTCATAAAAATTTAAATTATTAGTCAAAAGCATGTTTTATTATTTTAATATTCTACCATCTTCTTGTTGATTGCTCATAGTCAAAAACTTTCTTCGATTAGTAGGGCATGTTATTTGCTCAGCCATATCTATAATGAAGAAAATGCACCTGAATGTTGTGTAGCCAAGTTATCCACAGCAGAGTTTTATTTTTTAGTTTTTGTCCGAAATCGACAACAGAGTTTATTGACATGCTTTTTCTAGTCATCTTTGACAGATCTAGGAAACATTTTTCTTGTAGATTATATGTGGAAATTTGATTTTCAAAGAATTCTAAAATACTTGAATCTTAGATGATCTTTAGAGAAACATTGTACCATTCTTTTAAATTAGAATCGCAGTTATTGAATTTTTTAAAATACTCGAATTTCAGATAGTTTTCATAAAAAAATAACAAACATGTGGATTTTAACACAGAAGAAGAAGAAATGACAGTTTAGTAGATTTTGATAAAAATACTCAAGTGATGTAATAAAGGTATATTTTTCCTTTTTTCATCGATCTTACCATTAATGAGTTTTCAGAGAGGGCTAATTTTGACCATATAAATTTAGTGTGTGTCCAAAGCTATTAGAGGGGATGAAAATGGTGCGAGCCTTATCTTATTTGATCGGCAAAATCTAAAATAGGCTCAAGTGTACAGTGAGATTATTGAAACCAGAAGCTTATATTGTAGCGGAATTTGATCCCTTCTCAATTGTATTACAAGGAAGTAATTCATGTAAGAGCATATAAAGAACAAGTGGAAAAAAATCAGGGGAAAGAAATTGAAGTTACGTCTATCAGTTAGAATATATTTGTTTCGCTGAAATTGAAAAACAATAACTTGGAAATTGCCCTGAAATTAGTTTATTGTATTGATTATAAAAATGATGAACGACGAATGTATTCACTGTTAACGAAAAAATTAGGAAATTACATTTCATATTAATTAATCACATCACTGATCTTGCAAATATAAACTTTTCTCTCTGACACGACGCTTTACAGGCCACGTGACTCCACGTTCTGGTCCCAGAAAAGTCAGATAATGACTCTAGACTCGGACAAGAGCCAAACTTGAGTTTTTTTTTTTTTTTCGATTCAATTAAAAAAAATAATTATTTATGAAATTACATAAAGAAAAAAACATTTTACCGATTTGAATCGCGCGTGACACTTATTACTGCGCGTGACACCCGCGCGCGGCTATGCTTGCGCGCCACCTGAAATGAGGGGCAATCACTTGCGCGACAAGTGTAAACCCCAAATTGGGGGCGCAAGCACTTGCTTGCTGCAACAAAAAAAAAAAAAATCTATTTATCATAAAAAAATTATATTTATCATCAATTCGCGATGAATTTTATTAGGAGCGAATTTTGCTAGAGACGAATTCTACGACGAACGTATCGTTGGCAATGTAAGCTATATATTTTGCGATGAAATTTACAACAAATCTGATGTTTCGTTGCAAATTAGGAAGGAATTTTTTTTCTTTGCTAATTTTCCGTAACTAAAATCTTTTTTTTTACGTTTTTCAATTATTTTATATTTTTAGATGAAAAATTACTTTTTTTGTATTTGTCACCAATTTGTGACGAATTTTTACGCTATAGATTTTGCAACACGTTTGTCACAAAATATACATTGTACATTTCGAATGACACGTTCGTTGTAGAATTTGTCACTAATAAGATTGTTCACCCTGAATCACTCCAAGTATATATTTTGCGACGAACATGTCGTTGGAAAAGTACGTTTTATAGTTTGCGACAAACTCGCAAAAAACGTATCGCATGAGTTTGTCGCAAAATATATACTTTGAGTGCCGCACAAGACACGCGGCAATGTGCCTCAAAGTATATATTTCACGACAAAATTTGTGACACATTTGTCGCAAAATATATAGCATAGAAATTCGTCGCAAATTGGCGACAAACACAAAAAGGAAAATAATTTTTCATCTAAAATTATAAAATATTGAAAAACGTAAAAAAAAAGGATTTTAGATACGAAAAATTAGCGAAGAAAAAAAATTCCTTCCTAATTTGCAACGAAACATCAGATTTGTTGCAAATTTCGTCGCAAAATATATCGCTTACATTTCTAAGGACACGTTCGTCGTAGAATTCGTGGCTAACAAAATCCGTCCCTAATTTTTCACAAATTGATGATAAATGTAATTTTTTTTATGATAAATATATATATATATATTTGTTCAGCACCTACAAGCAAGTGCTTGCGCCCCATTTTGGGGTTCACACTTGTGACACTTGCAGTGTCGCGCATGTGTTTGACCCCCATTTCAAGTGGCGCAATGTTTGCGCCACTTTAAATTGCGGGCGGGTGTCGCACACCATAATAAGTGTTGCGCAAGATCCAAATCGGTAAATATTTTTTTCTTTATTTAATTTTGTAAATAATTATTTTTTTGAATTAGATCGGAAAAAAAACTCGCCAAACTTCCTCTTACGTTACCTACACGAAAGGTGAGCCATCTCCAATTTTTTACTTTTTAAATTCTTTTTGGTCACATTTTTTAAAAAATTTAAAGTGTGCTATTGTGTTGGAATTTTTTTTTCGACTTTCCGATATTTGAAATACAGAAAATTATTTGAGGTATGAAAAACACTTTAGGTACATATTTGGGAAAAAAAAATTGACTTTCTCTTCTACAAAAAGAAAACTTCTTTCCTAAATGTTCTTTTTTTTGGAAACTTTCCTAAATGTTTAGACAATGAAAACGGACTATTTTCTTTGAAAATAATGTTCATGAAAAAGTATTTATTTTATCATAAATTTTACAGTAAAATAAACGCATCATCGATTTTTTTTTGGGGGGTCGGAAACGCATCATCGAATTGAAAATTCAACGTTTGCAACATTTTAAAGACATGGAAATGCTATATGTGATGAAGGACCGGACTAGCTTTTTTTTGTCGAAAAAAAAAATCCTCCTAAAATCTCGTTAGTCGTGGGCCAAGTTCCAATTAAGCATATCAATAAGCGGGACTTGTCACATCACTCTGTAAAGGCATTTTCCTAAGCTTTCTTAATGCATCTAGCAATGCCCACAGGGCATGTTTTGTGCTGGGGAATGATACCTTTGGAATGGGAATGGAAAGCTCATTCCATTTCCTAATGCTGTTTGAAAAATTGGAATGAGACAATCGAAATTGGAAGTTAAATTTGCACATTATTGCATTTTTATAAGGTACGAATAGGTGAGAACCATTGCAAATAGAGAAATTTTATTTAAAAAGTCATAAATCGATTATAATTGTGTCAATTTAGTCATAATTTTTTTTTGCTAATTATGTAACATCCCACGTTTGTTAGAATCCTAATGGTTAAGGACGACCAAAATGAGTTTGAAAGCCGACTTTGACTCAAGAACTCGAGACCTCATTATATAGAATTAAGGAAGGAGGCCTAGTGATGTCAAGGAGAGTATACAAGAACACAACTGGAGAAATACCAAGGAATTGATTAGATTAAGGTTGACATTGTTTAAAATATACCATAAGGAATTGATTGTGGACAATGAAGCTTTCCATGGACGAAGATCCTGTTTTATATGACCAAATTTCTATTAAACGAATCGATGAGACATTGAGGTGTAAAATTGAGAAGTTTCCAAGTTAATGAATCATGATTCATGGCAGAAATTACTAACAATTTTAATCACCATCGGATTGACATTTGGAAAACAAGGAATCAAGGGAGTGGGCGACTAATTATGGGTTCATAATGATTATAATGTGCATGACTATATATCCCCATTTCCCTTAATCTTGGAGAGCAAGTAGGATTGGCCATTAGGGGTAAGTCCACGTGGCGCCATTATCCCTTATGCAAGAAAGATTATTGGCCAAACTACCTAGTAAAGGCACAAGAGAATGTGTTCAACCATTGGCATAATGTTTAATCAAGATCTTGCAATGGATGACAAACTAATGGGGGCAAAGCAAAGTGGCATGAACTCTAGAGTGAGATCCCTAAATCATGGGATTTATGGCAAATGGCAATAATCAGAATTTTGAGCAACATGCAAGAGGACATGTCACGCCCCAAGCTCGGCGGGTTGCGAGCATCCCACCTTCGTTGTTACCTTGTTATGATCTCCTAAGATCCATCGGCCTTAACTATTCAGAACTTGCAAATGATGCATGCATGCGGAAGTGTGAAACAACCCCATACAAATAAACTAACAAGATGACTTAGGACAAAAAGGTATACCTTTCATAAAGGTCGATCATTTTGTAAAGGTTACAATTCTAAATCCCCAAATTTCATCATTACAATCTAAAGTCACAAAAGGATTCATAACCGTTTCTTCTAATGACTTCATCGGATGCCAATACATGGCAATCATGGGTTTCCTTCGTCTAGGACCTGAAAAATGTTATCTCACGATGGGATGAGATATAATCTTAGTAAGTCAAAACTAACTCTAAACTCAGTTGCTAGTATCTCCAGACACTTTTGAAAAATGAGTATTTTGGGATAAAATCTTTGGCACGGTAAAACAGAGTACTTGTCAAAACTTGGCATTTCATTACCTTCAAATCATCCTAACTCAGTCATAAATCATAACAAATCTAAGTTTCGTACAATGACAGGGTTTTCAATCAAAAGCAAGTACTCAACGCCATTTCGAAACATGATGATATTTCCAATTCCATTTCATGAATTTCTAGAAAACATATCCTTTTCTATCACGCCCTTCGAGGGCCATTTTTAACTCATGAGGCAAACATAAAATTCGTGAGTCAAACTTCCATACTTGAGATAAATCATCAAAACATGAGACATATTCAATTTCTCAAAAATCATTCTTGATTTTTCTGAAACAATATATCTTTCCATATCCACCCATCCTGGGCCGCCCACTTTGGGGCTGCGAGATGATTCGATCTCCATATGATCCGTCGGTTCATATGAGACTCTCGCGTCCGGACCTAGAGATGATTCTGTCATCATACGACTCTCGACGCCCATTTCCAAATGAGATGAATCATGTCAATATGAGACTCTCTAGCCGCACAACCTCATCAGGTCAAATGGGAGTAACTCCCTCCCAATACGTTGGCCAAAATATAATTTCTCGGCAATCCCACACGTCACTGCACTTATAATTTTTCCCGGTGATCCCACATGCCAGTATACATATCATTTTCTCGGCAATCCCACTTGCCATTTTATTCATAAAAATTTCAATTATAGAAAGCCTCAGATTTTCATTTAAAGAAAACAATTCATGCCTCAAAATTCATCATTCAAGAAAAACTCAAGAAATCAAGCAGTTCATCGCCTACTCGAGGTATTCCTTTCAAACGTCCGTCACTGGACACAACATGTTTCAAATCATAAATTTCTTAGTCAAGCACGTATAAATTCAAGGAAAGCCTCAGGCAATTCAATGATTACGACCAATTTATGAAACACGCGCTTGACTTAGTCATGGCCCCCTCAATATACTCGACTCAAACATGAATTTTCATAAAACATGCCAAAAGGTCCAACCACACTCCATGACCAGATTAGACTCCTCAATTCAACCTCGATTTCAAAAGTTTCATGCCATGAAATCACTCACATTCAATTCATCAAAACATGGCAGAATTAATTTTCCTCATGGCTCTCACAAAATCAATCCATAAAACCTTTCATTCCAACTCAAAACTTTGTCATTTAGTAACCTAATATCCTAATAAAGGTTTAGAACTTACCTCGAGATTAGGCCAAGCAATTCCATAACACAATCGACGCATCGTCGCGGCATCAAGCTATCCACTCTTGGCCTTCCACGATCAGTTTCATTCCCAAATTAACTGGTATTGATCTGTTAACCTTTTGAGAAATATACTTTCATAAACTTATCCTTCAAGGTCTTACGGACGTGTGAGCGAAAACGGGGCTCAATTCGGATATCGGACGACCAAGCAATTCATAGCAAGGCAACGGTGCAAAGCTCTTCGAACAATTTCGATTTCTCATGGTCAGCAAGCGAACATAAATGAAATTTTGGAAGCAATCAAGTCCTCGAAGTGGGCGAACGAAAACCCTTTCCCAAACCAAGTCAGATCTCGACCAGTCACCTTTGCCCACTCAAACAGACCTCGATCCGATATCGGACGACAAAGTTATGGCCGAAACAATGGAGTGGTCGGAGCAGGGCAGTGAACTGGCGACGGGCGAGAAAGAGAAGAGGAAGAAGAAGAAGAAAAGAAAGATAAAGTGGAGAGAGAGAGGGCTGAAGAAAATGAAGAGAGAGAGAGGTTTTCTTGCTTTTCTTAGTCCTCAAGTTAAGGAGAGAGAGAGGAACGGTAAGCGGGGAAATGACTTGAAATTAATGCCAACTTAGGTCCCCAAGTCCTAATTAGTAGGCTTGTTGTTTCTCCATCAAAATATCAAGAAACTAAATTGACCATAGTGCCTTTTAAATTTCGGTCACCAAAGGGGAAAGTAAATGACTAAAATGCCATTGCTTACTCTTAAAAGAAAGAATATTTTTGAGGGGCAAAATGGTCATTTCGCACTTTCCGTTCAAAATCTCACTTTTCCAATTTAAATTGCCCTTGATGAGGCGATGTCCAATTCTCTTCCAATGTTGGAATTCCTCAATGTCTGATACCCAATTCTGAGGCCAAATTCATGTCGAGTTCTCTTTGACTGTAATCCCAATTTATCTCAAACTGATGGACGACTTTTGCAGGCGCTACGTGTATCTACCTTAGGATTTCTTATGTCGTGGCGACTTTGATTGTCATGTGATTACAAGGGTTTATCGCTAGCTTCTGCGTTCCTGATCATCGGAATTTAATTTAGAAAATTCTCGCAAATTACACATTAGTTAAGCGGAATCACCCAAGTCCCAACGTATAACACTAACAAGGCATTCCACGATCGTTCCTACATTGATCTCTGCTGGCCCAAAATATTCTCTCGATAATTCTTATGGTCAAAGTGTCATTTCTCATTCAATTTCACAAGTCCATGTACCCGACTCCCCGTCAGTCTTTCCCTTTTGATCAGTTAACTAGGGAGTGGCCAACTTTGAGCGAGTTACAACTTAAACACATTGATCGATATTCTTCCATTCAATGGCCTCGAGACGGTCGGGATTCGGAATGTCACAACTCTTCCCCCTTAAAGAAGTTTCGTCCTCGAAATTTGTCGTTTTCTAATTATTCAATCTCATGGGGTATTGACACCTTATCGCATCCTCATTCTCCAAAGTAGTTCCTCTCATTACTTGTCGTTCCCACTTGTCTTCTTTGACAAAAGTCAACTTCCCTTAGGACTTGCTTTCCTTAGTCCTCAACCTGTACTTACTTTTCTCTATGCTCTTAATATATATCGGTGATGCACCTTCGAGCATTCGAATCTTTCTTTCAATCTGCCTATTGGTCCAAGAATAATACGTACATCACACTGCAACCCTACTTTTGAAATTCCCAGTGGGAAGGCTTTTCTAAAATGGCGCCTTAAATTCGTGTTCTTTTCCTCTCACGATCCTTATCAAATCATCATGAAAACGTATTCCTTGGTGCCTCTATCATTTAGCATAATCATCCAATTCAAACATACTTTCGTATTGTTGGGGATGCCCAAATTTCATTAGCTTACCCTCGATTGTTCAAACCGAACTATATCCTTCTCGACTTCTCAAGCAAACTCATGATTAAGTCCTTAATAGGTTTTCCTCAACTATATTTGAGATTCTCCAATGACCAATTTAATTCACAAACTTGCAACAATTATGCTTTTCCTTCAGTCCCTTTGGAGCAGTCAACATTTCCAACCCTCGTAGTTCACATAGTTGCGAGATTTTTCTTTAGACAAGCAACGCTCCCGTATCCGTAAGTAATTTCATCCATTGGCGTTGCTTCTCATCAATTCATCTCGAGAAACCCATACTTCAAGTTCTTATGGTTTGTATAAACTCGAAACCTTTCTTCTCGTGAGTCTTGTTTTCCTAGCTCTTTCGCAAGGACAGTCGTATTTCAATTTCAATTATGCATTGGGTATTTCAACTCATGAGGTCCTATGGCCGTAACGTGTAAGCAACAACCTTCCACGTTGCACTAATTTACAATTAAATTTTCTTTTCTTGTTACGCCATCGTAAACTCTCGCAATCCTTCACTTTCTAATGAAATCACCATCATTGGCGTGGTCGCCAACTAGGCTTAAGTCCTTAGGACTCCTTTTCACATTACTTCATCCACACCCTATGAAGGAAACTACACACTTCAATGGCATTCTCCCACTTCGAATCCACCTTGTCCTTCCTATTCTTTAGAGTGTCAATCTTAGAGTATGCGCTAACGACGGTACGTCCACTCCAAGATTCAAATATCACCTTGCTTGACACTCTTCTTCGAGTGGCTCAGTCACCTCAAACGACAAGATTCCAAGTTGTCAAGGTTCTTCATTGGTCTCTACAAATTCCCACATCGAATACTTAATTCGATTATCTCGAGTCACTTTGTAATTACACTTTAAACGCTTTTCTTTTTTTCGCTTACTCACCTATTCATTAGGACCGTGAGTAGCCAGGACTATCAAATCCATTCACTTTCTTTTCCATCAACGACCATCTCATAGTCCAATCGTCCTTTAAGAACGACGCCCTAATCTTTACGGGTGATAACACACAATATCACTTCTAGTGGTCTAGATTCATCCTCAATCAATCTCATAGAATTGTCAATGTTAGACAACTGACATATCTCTTTCCTCAACTTTCCCCACAACGGAAGGAACGACATATCAGTCTCTCATTATGAGACTTGCGCCAAGGTAACAACCATCCCTTACAGGCTTATTATGTGGAAATCTCTATATTCATAATCCATGAATGGAAATCCTCTTGTTTATTCCTCTTTCGATCATCCATTTCCTTTCTTAGGGTTTATTACAGTTCATCTGAATCAAGAATAACAACTAGCCAGAAAGCTCTTAGGTTCCAATCTACTCAAGGATTTACTTTTCTTATTCAAGGGTCATCGACCACTCTTAATGTACTTAGGCGACCTTGAGGACTTTGTCTCACATTAGTTGATCATCCTCTGATCCTTGCAAAATTATCAAGATCCAAACAACCTTTGCTCTCGAGCAATCTCAGGAGTATACTTTCCGTCAAACAACTCAATAGAGGTAGTCCAGGCATATATCATGCCTTCAGGGAAAACTTTTCCTTTGGTGACATTTCACCAATCAACAATAGCCTCTTAAGGCTAATAACTGCTAGAGTCACTTTCTTTCTTCAGTGTACCCAAAACCTCTAAGGTTTTCTCACAAAACCCTCAATTTAAAAGAAGGCAGTTTCAAATTCCCTCCTTCCATCAAACTCAATCAATCTCAACTCTATAAATAGCTTCACAAGCTTTTTAAAACTCTCGTGGTTCTTCCCACACATTCAATTTAGAAAGCAGTAATTCAAAGTTACCTTTCTCATGACTTCCATCTTTTAACTCATCAGTACTAGTATCAGTCATCCCAGCGACTTGGGTACAATGTCAGCTCCTTCTTGAGTCTGTCTACTCATCCACTTTTCTCATTTTCATTGAAAGTTCTCATGGCCCCTTATCACACTTGGGTCTCGCATGATTAACAAAATCTAGTACTCATACTCTAGTCGCTCATGTTTACTCAATTTGCATGATCCATCTCAATTCTTAAATCATCCACACCATGTATACTTGAGCCCAATACTCTTCTACGATCATACTTTGATCGTTCAACGTCATTAGGTTCTCATGTCACTTGAACCACTATGATTCCCTCTAGGATCAAAGACTTAAGTCATCTACTCAAGTCTAGCAGTCTCAGCCTGCTCATCTTATCATTTATCACAAGTAATCAACCATCTAGTAGTTCTAAGCAAATTCTTAATCAATCGCTAATTATTCAGGGATTTCAAATCACCATTCATCAGTATTCACTAATCAAGCTAGCCTCTTCCAAGCAATTCCGTAACTAGTAGTCATCTACTATACAAACTCTCTAGTCACAATTCATTGGGTCAAGTGCTCACACCTTAAGTCCAGATGTATCTGCAACTTAACAGTAACTCAATCGGCTATCTCAATTTCACAAGATACCAGTCAAACGACATTCGTTGCCAAAACTCACCATACAAACTAAATACACGCGTCAATTTCCTTTTTTTAAACGACATATACAACCATGTACGAAGCTCTTAACCATGCCAATAACATATGCCATTACAATTGCCATGCAATTTTGAAAATTCACCTTGAGGGTCACTTTAGTACAATACATCTCTTAACCAAAATTAGACTCAACCCGATACCTAGACTCTCTCTTTCAATTTTTAACTTGGGTCATTCCTGCCTATTTGCTATCTTAGAAGCCTGCCAGGAGGCGCTCCTTGTCCGAACCTCTCTGTCCCAACGTACACTCCCCGCCCTCGTCAGACTGGGTCATTACAAGCTATCTCAAGCCATACATCTACGAAGAGAGTTTGGCTCCACACGTCCCATAACATATTTCACTACGGTTTATAGGTATCTCATCAGCTTGTCCCATACCAAGCGATGGTTTATTAAGTCTGATAGTGATAAATTCATGCATTCACCTTCCTCAACTTTCATTTCAATGCCATAAACACATGCACTGAATGATCGTCCTCAATACTTGTCGCACCACATTTGTTTTCAGATCAATTCTTATCCATGGAAGGTTTCTAATTCCACAAATGACCATCTCACAGATCAATTTCCTATGGTCAACCATATACCTCTAGGCCACAATCACGATCATATAATACATTCGACCCTTTACTCATAAGCAATTCTCTATTAACCTCAAGCACATTCACAACCTCAAATCCATGCTCATGGCTCCTCAATTTCTACTCACTTCATTGCGAACCTCAATCACACCATTACCCAAGATCATTAATTAAAATGATATTATAACCATTAAAGCGTAACACAAGTTCAAGCCTATAATATTCAATAATCGACAATCCATGCTTAACCCGGTAGGTTTCACTACCTAATTATCCTCAAGTCATCGCTCCTTATCACTCCAAGTCTCAATCAAATTTGATCGAGCTGACCTGCTCTGATACCACTTAAATGGGGATGTCACGCCTCGAGCCCGGCGGGTTGCGAGCATCCCACCTTCTTCGTTACCTCGTTATGATCTTCCAGGATTCATCGGCTATTCAGAACTTGCAAATGATACATGCATGCAAAAATGTGAAACAACTCTATACAAATAAACCAACAAGATGACTCAGGACAAAAGGGTACACCTTTCATAAAGGTCGATCATATTGTAGAGGTTACAATTCTAAATTCCCAAATCTCAATAAGTTAAACCTAACCCTAAGCTAGACTGCCAGTACCTCCAGACACTTTGAAAAATGAATATTTTCGGATAAAATCTTCGGCATGGTAAAACAGAGTACTTGTCAAAACTTGGCATTTCATTACCTTCAAATCATCCTAACTCAATCATAAATCATAACAAATCTAAGCTTCGTACGATGACAGGGTTTTCAATCAAAAGCAAGTTACGCCATTTCGAAAAATGAGAATATTTCCAATTCCATTTCATGAATTTTCAGAAAGCATATCCTTTTCTATCACGCCCTTTGAGGGCCATTTTTAACTCATGAGTCAAACTTAAAACTCGTGAGGCAAAATTCCATACTTGAGGTAAATCATCAAAACATGAGGCATATTCAATTTCTCAAAAATCAGTCTTGATTTTTTCAAAAAATAGATCTTTCTATATCCGCCCATCTTGGGCCGCCCACTTTGGGGCTGCGAGATGATTCGGTCTCCATATGACCCGTCGGTCTAAATGAGACTCTTATGTTCGGACCTAGAGATGATTCAGTCACTATACGACTCTCGACGCCCATTTTCAATCTAGATGAATCGTGTCAATATGGGACTCTCTAGTCACACGACCTCGTCAGGTCAAATGGGAGCAACTCCCTCCCAATATGTTAGCAAAAATATAATTTCTCGGCGATCCCACACGCCATTGGCGATCCCACATGCTAGTGCACTTATAATTTTTCCCGACGATCCCACACGCCATTTGCCATCCCATATGCCAGTGCACATATCATTTTCTCGGTGATCTCACACGCCATTTTATTCATAAAAATTTTAATTATAGAAAGCCTCAAATTTTCATTTAAAGAAAACAATTCATGCCTCAAAATTCATCATTTAAGAACAACTCAAGAAATCAAGCAGTTCATCGCCTACTCTAGGCGTTCCTTTCAAACGTCCATCATTGGACACAACATATTTCAAACCATAAATTTCTCAGTTAAGCACATATAAATTCAAGTAAAGCCTCAGAAAATTCAATGATTACGACCAATTCATCAAACTCACGCTTTACTTAGTCACGGGGCTCTCAATATACTCGGTTTAAATAAGAATTTTCATAAAACATGCAAAAAGGTCCAACCACACTCCATGACCAGATTAAACTCCTCAATTAAATCTCTATTTTAAAAGTTTCATGCCATGAAATCACTCAAGTTCAATTCATCAAAACAGGGCAGAATTAAGTTTCCTTGCGCCTATCACAAAATCAATCCATAAAACGTTTCATTCCAACTCAAAACTTTATCCTTTAGTAACCTAATATCCTAATAAAGATTTAGGCATAACTTACCTCGAGATTAGGCCAAGCAATTCCATAAAACAATCGATGCATCGTCGCGGCATCAAGCTATCGACTCTTGGCCATCCACAACTAGTTTCATTCCCGAATTAACTGGTATTGATCTATTGACCTTTTGAGAAATATACTTTTATAAACTTATCCTTCAAGATCTTACGGACGTGTGGGCGAAAATGGAGCTCAATTCGGATATCGGACGACCAAGCATTTCACAGCAAAGCGACGGTCCAAAGATCTTCGAACAGCTTTGGTTTCTCACGGTCAACAAGCGAACAGAAACGAAATTTTGGAAGCAATCGAGCCCTCGAAGTGGGCGAACGAAGACTCTTTCCCAAACCAAGTCAAATCGCGACCAGCTTGACCTTTGCCCACTCAAACAGACCTCAATCCTATATCGGATGACAAAGTTATGACCAAAATAGTGGAATGGTCGGAGCAGGGTAGCGAGCTGGCGACGGGCGAGAGAGAGAAGAGGAAGAAGAAGAAAAAAAGAAAGAGAAAGTGGATAGAGAGAGGGTTGAAAAAAATGAAGAGAGAGAGGTCTTCTTGCTTTTCTTAGTCCTCAAGTCAAGGAGAGAGAGAGTAATGGTAGGTGGGGAAATGACTTGAAATTAATGCTAACCTAGGTCCCTAAGTTCTAATTAGTAGGCTTGTTGTTTCTCCATCAAAATATCAAGAAACTAAATTGACCAAAGTGCCCTCTAAAATTCGGTCACCATAGGGGAAATAAATGACTAAAATTCCCTTGCTTGCTCTTAAAAGAAAGAATATCCTTGAGGAGCAAAATGGTCATTTCGCACTTTTCGCCCAAAATCTTACTTTTTCAATTTAAATTGCCCTCGATGAGACGACATCCAATTCTCTACCAATGTTGGAATTCCTTAATGTCCGATAATCAATTCTGAGGCCAAATTCATGTCGAGTTCTTGTCGACTATAATCCCAGTTTATCTCAAACTGACGGACGACTCTTGCAGGTGCTATGTGTATCGACCTTAGGATTTTTCATGTCGTGGCGACTTTAATTGCCATGTGATTGCTAGGGTTTATCGCTAGCTCCTGCAGTCCTGATCATTGAAATTCAATTTAGGAAATTCTCGCAAATTACATATTAGTTAAGCGGAATCAGCCGAGTCCCAACGTATAACGCTAGCAAGGCATTCCACAATCGTTTCTAGATCAATTTCTGCTGGCCCAAAATATTCCCTCATCAATTCTTATGGTTAAAGTGCAATTTCTCATTCAAATTTCATAAGTCCACGTACCCGACTCCCCGTCAATCTTTCCCTTTTGGTCAGTTAACTCGGGAGTGGCCAACTCCGAGCGAGTTACAACTGAAACACATCGATCGATATCGTTCAATTCAACGGCCTTGAAAGTGTCGGGATTTGGAATGTCACAGGACATTTGGATTAAAACCCTAGGAACTTCAAGAACTTGATCCCCACTTGTCCCTCAAAGCTTCACTTCGTCCTCTCTTCTTTCAAGAATATATAGGTGGCCTTGGTGAGCAAGGAAGATTTTCAGCTCACTTCACTTCCCCACCTTTGACCGAGAGAGAAAGTAGAGAGGGAACTGGTCGGGGTTGCACAGAGGAGCAAGGAGGAGATCGAGGGAGTTCAAGCGGGTTCAAACTGCAAATAGGCGAGAGAATCCTTCAATCTTGCCGTAGGTTAGATATATTTTGTATTCTTGTTATGCTAGGGAGTTTGAATCAGATTTTGATGGCAAGAAACTGATTCTGTGGACCGAGATAGTGCTGGTGCAGTTCGATTCTGTTCTAGGTGTGAAGATGAAGTTAATTCGAGCTACATTGTAGGTTTTTGAGTTAAATATTGAGGAGCTGGACTAGGACATTGTAGATAGGGCAATGACTAGTTGATTTAAAGAAATTAGAACCTGATTTGTGACTTAGAACCGAAACTGCACTCGGTTTAGGACAGGACTGCCATATTCTATTTGAAGCGTCGTTTGGTGCTAAATCGAGCTAGATTGCGTTATCTTACTTTGTCTAATGAAGTGCTAAGTTTGAATGAGGAAGAGCCTTGAGTGACTAGCTAAATTGAGGAAGTTTGGAATTAAATTGTAGATTAAGAAACCGAAGCTATTTTCGGTTCAGGGCAAGACCATTCTTATTTAGGTGCTGAATAGATGTTGGAATTATATTACATTGGGCTACCCTATGCTGAATAGTAATGAGCTAGACTTGGATAATGTAGGAATGTGAATGATTAATACATTAGTGGGAGTTCGAGTCTCATTTGTGGCTGGAAAACTGAAATTGTGTTCGGTTGAGGTGCGTTCTAATTAGGCGCCGATTTTGGCGTCAAGGTCGAGCTACATTATAGTATCTTGTACTGATTTTCGAGGAGCTAAACTCGGATAATATGGAGATGTAAATGACTAGCTGAACCAGGTTATTTTTGGGACTGTAATAGAAGGGGATTAAGAAGCGATTCTTGTGACTTATGAATTGAACTTGATGAATAAGTTTAAGTCTGTGAATACAATGCTTTATTATGATCAATGTTGATGCATCTCCATATAATTGCTTGTGAGGTCATTGGTAGACATATGTTGGCATTACATTCTGATATTGACAAGCAAAAACCAAAAGTGAGAACTAGATAGCTCTCGGCCAGCATACATTAATCCGTGGATGAGATGATCTTGAGGAGTAATTTCTCTTCAGAGCACTTAATCGAGTTTGATGCCCCTGAGTTGTTTGCGGGGATTTGTACAACTTGACGACCCTGAGCTGTGTGCGAGTAGAGTCATACCTTGCCTCGTGGAGCCCTGACGTAGGGGGTTATAAGTCAATTGACTTGCAATGGTGAGATGAATGAAGAGCATGACATGTGCATGATTTGGTTGGCATTTTCATGATCCTTGATTATATTTGTCATATTATTTCGTATTTTGATTGTGTTCATATTTTATAGATTTGATTTAGGGAGTCTTAGGAATCCTATGGTGTGGTTGACTATTTTTCTTGTTAGATGTTGCGCTTACCCACGTTTGTGGTTACATTTTCAGATTGGCATCCACGGCTGCTGTTCCTAGACGCTTTAGCATTCCTTTTGATTATGAGTCTTATTATCGTGAATGATCCATCTTGACATACCACAGCTGGGACTTGTTATGCATTTATATATACCTTATGGGTTGATGAGGGAGCTCCTCTTGGTTTAATTATCTAGCGTTGGTATTCCATATATATCCGAGTAGGTGAGAGGTTAGTAGGTCTTTTTCCTAAGGACGTCTTTGATGCACCCCGGACACTGTAGAGCCGGTGGTACCTGCCCCTCGTGTTGTGCCTTCTGCTGCTGTATCTTTCCCTCCTCCGGAGCCTGCCGACTGGAGGCGTTCATACCTTTACCAGAGCCTCTAGGGGATGAGGACACTAAGTACGAGGAGCTGTTGATTACCGACCTATCTGAAGAGGATTGAGGATCGGAGTTATCTTTTAGAGACTCTTTTGCTTTAGGTAACTTTTGGTGAACGATGGAGTAGTAGCCATTTGCCATCCTAGTTTCGCATATGAATCGATGGCTTTAGTCACATGCTTATTCATATGAACTTCTTATATGGTCATTGAGCTATGGTATACAAAAGACTTAGATCTTTGTTCTTATGATGATTTGACCATGCTTCCTTTATCGTTTGTTATTAGAACTGAAATTTTTAAATTTCTGTTCATAGGTTACAGTCTCAAGACTATTGCATGATATTAAGGTTGTCTATATTAATATGTAATGAGAGACCTTTGACCGCTAGTGCGGCAACTTGGAATGCCACAAATTCAGTCCTAAATATTTCGCAATTGTGCCAATTTAGTCCATTTGTCTGGTCTGTGCAAATGCGATAGTATTTAATAATTTCTTAATATGAATTCCTTAATTATTTTTTATTTTTAGTAATTTTTTCAGTCATTCTTTTCTTTTTTATTGGTTGGGCCGGTGACCTCCATTGGCCTAGCCGACAACCTAATGCTAGCCCAAAACCAAAAAAATGAAAAAGAAAAGCGATAGAAAAAATTATTAAAAAATTTAAAAGTTGGAAAATTACTAAAAATTTGTTACATCGGAACTAGCATCCAATTGTGTTGAATTGACATAATTACAAAAAATCAAATTGCACTGGACAAAAAATAGTTTAGAATTGAATTGGTTCAATTGCAATGGATTTAATATTTTTTTTTTGGTAATTCTCTCAACTCTACTGCGGTGACGATACTGCAAAGGAGGTCTTGCGAAAAAATAGCTCGACGCCAAGATGATACTTGAGACCTGAAGGGAATGAAATAGAATACCTTTACCGAAAGAAGGGCGAGGTAGGCTACAGCCACTCTCAAACCGTGAGCTCATAACCTGGTTCCACTCTCTACCCCTCTTTTCTCATAAGCCATTGGTTCCTTTGCTACCACCGGCTTTACGCAATCGATCGAAATGCGAGTGTGTTAAAGGCAAGCCGACAAGTAGATCATTGACTAAATCTCGGATTTGGTAACGTTTCTGTGAAGAAAAAAAATTTGATATGGCGAGTAGGCTTGACATAATTTACGTTATAGTAGCAATTTACAGCAATAAAAATGACGCCACAAAAAGGTACATTCCAATCTTGATGCGACCAAAAATGCAGTAATTATCAAATTAATTCATATTTCAACTAACATAAGGTCAATGCCAATAAGATAAACCCTTTGTCAACACCTAAGTTTGACTTCTCTTTTTTATGTCTTTACACTCAAAGACAAGTGTGCCACTCAGTCTAAGCGGTGACCTTCTTTCTTACTTTGGATGTTTAACTTAATAATGACGTCACGAATTAAATGGCATTTTTTCCCTCTCATTAACCTCAATAATAGAATGAACGAAATCCATTGGATGGTAAATTGAAAGTACATAACTGAAATAAAGGGTTTTATGTCAGCCGTTGTTGTTAGTGCAAAAAGACAATGCAGTTTTTTTAATGAGTGAGCCATCAAGTAAGCACCAAACAAAGGTTACTACTTTGCTTTGCTTTACTTTGATCCTTACCTGTCGAACATTAGTCTTACATTTTTACGCCTTCAAAATACTTGCATCTACTTATCGTTGTAGCCGCTGTCCATGTACTTTAGCTTTCTCAGCGAAGTAATTGCTGCAATTCTATATGCATCGACGTTTTGATTTTTTGTGTATTAAATACAGATGGGAAAATGGATTTATAACTCATATTTTTATCCATATTTGAGGATGCATGTCCTAAATGAGTTGTCTTAAATTTTGAAACTAAGCTTAATTGGCTTATAAATGGGTTGCATAACAATCAATGGATCTTAAATGGGTTGAGAACTAATCCATTTCTAACTCATTTGAGGAATAAAGAACCTTTTCACCAGTTTTCTAGTAATAAATAAAGCGCCAATGCTTCAGGAAAAATTGGAGATGTGAGGATAATTCTATATTTATTTAAATTTTCATAAATTTTAAATTATAATATGCTATTTTTCTTTGTTTTCCTTTTCCTCTCTACGAAGTTTGGCAAGAGGGCCATAAAAGCCCTATGGCGCAAGGGAGGGTCGTGGCTATCAAATAGACGACCTCTAGATGAGGGATTCGCGGCCATTGCCATATCTCGGCAAGGACTTGACCTTAGACAACAGCCAGCGAATGAACCTAGAAGGGGGAAAAAGAAAAAGAAAGCAAGAAAAAGAAAAAAATGAAAGAAAAAATAAAAAAAATGATTTTTTAAATTTTTTTTATAAAAAGTGTTCATTAGATTTGTATTGCATGGAAGTATTTTAGCAATATATCTTTATTAAAAATTATAATAAATAAGTTTTCTTACATTAGGTTTAATATACAAGTATTTTAGTAGTATCAGACTAGTCAATTATGTGTAAAATATGAGTCGCTAGATTTGTATTGCATGGAAACATATAAAAATGTGTTAAATGGGGTCAATTTAGGTCTGATCATTTTTAACTCTCAAACCTGACTCGATTCGCCCGTTTGACTGGTTTAATATGTTGTTATTATATAAAAGCATTCCCTTGTTAATTATGTTCAATAAGTACCCTTAGAGCAATTGTTTAGCATGACTATATTTTATATATATATAGATTTTGCTTGAGTGCCAATAAAATAAGCTTCAAATGTTGTAAACCCGAGGAAGTAAAATCAGATAGGCAGTTGACTTTTCATTGAGATAAGTACTCAATGACTTAGCGTTTACTTAACATAGTAGCAATTGTTGTGACTAGTGTTATCACATAGAGGGTGTCACGCCCCGTGCCTCGGGCACGAGCGCGCAACACCCTATAAGCATAAACTCTCTCGGACGTCCCAAGATTCACATAAATCGAGAGATGCACCATATCGATAGCATGCGGAAGCGATAATATACAAACTCCTCCGTACGATAATAAAAGGGGACCTGGGTAACGAGAGTACCAATAAATACATAACCTCCCAACTGATCATACAAAAGCACTGGCAAGCTAAACTTGTTGGTCGGTAGGGGGAACAGGACCAGTACAAAAGGCGATCATCAACATCTCCAAAAGAAACAGGGCATCGAGACCATCATCAAAATATATCAGTCCAGAAAACGGGAGCCCCTAAGTCGAGCTATTGGAGTCATCAGTCTCCTCAGTATTCTCAGTAGGCTCGTACTCTGAGAAAGTCCCTGAGCAAACCTCCATTGTATCCTCCATCGTCTCGTCAGCTGACGGCTCCACCACGTCGTCCTCGGTAGCCTTGATCTCGATGACCTCGTTGGTGTCTTCTAGGGTTGGGGTCCTCTTGGGAACATTCCTCGAGCCAGCTGCTGACTTCCCGGTCTCCACCGAATCCCGAGCGGGATGACATCAACTAGGGATTACCTCCACTGGATACTTCAGTGGGCTTCAGTAGCCCCGTAGTAACTTCCCCTACCCTCCTAAATCAAGCCTCGAACCTATGAAGCTTCCAGCTCTTTCCACCCTCATCGACCTAGACTACCGTGCACTTCCTAACATATACGGTTCCTTGTCCGTCCGGGAACTCCTCAAAATAAGCAGACATTTCCTTCGGGTTACCAAATCTGATTGGCCACATTTTCACGGCTTAGGATCTGAAAATGGGGTCTCACAACTGGGGTGAGATTTACATCTCAGTAAGACAGGTCCTAACCCTAGGTTAGGCTGAACATACACTCAGGCGAATGCAATCAAGGATAAAATGCACATGCGATCACATGAAGCATTCAATAGTCATTAAATAACATACAGGATCAAACAAGTGTCAAGCATGCAATCATGGCACTGTATCACATCATTGGAATCACGCACATATTACCAAGCCAGAACACACTTTCCCTTCCAATCCTCCTTATTTTCATGTCCGCGTTTAGAACGTCTCAGGCTCGGTCCGCGTAAATACGCCTCAAACCATCACATTGACAAACCCGCGTAAATGCATCAGGTTTTTAATCTCATTCCAAGCCTGTGTTGACACATCCCAAATTTCGTCCCGCGTTTCAACGCATCAGGACATTGGCCATTTCAACCTCACGTCTCGTACGCCTCAGGGTACCATTCAACTCAAACCCCGCGCCTCAGCGCCTTAGGGTATCTAGGACATTCTGATTTCCAGCCGATTTCAGACTCGTTAATGAGAAGTAAATCTGGAGACGTATTTTAGTCATATCTCGCTCGAATCTAATCAATTCGAGTAGGCTGACTAAAAGGGAAAGGCTAACGCGAGACGAGGTACGTGGACCTAGGAAACTCGAATAAGAAATGACGCTTTGACCATAAGGATTGTCGAGGGGATATTTAGAACCACAAAAAGGTTGATCTAAGAACGATTAAGGAATGCCTTGCGAGTGTCATACGACTAGAGCGCGGGTGATACCGCTTAACCAACATATGATTTAAATTTTTTTTCGAAATCGGACAGTGACGATCGAGGCCGTAGGGACTAGTGATAGACCCTCACAATTACATGACAACCAAAGTCGCCACGAATTGACAAGCCCTAAACGTGATATGAATCACGAGGTCGATAAGCGTAATGTCTGCAAAAGCCTCCCGTCGGTTCGAGATAGGCTGGGACTACGTTTGATAGAAAAAACCATTAGAAACGAGTCTTGAAAATTAAAAATGGAGAATCAAGAATTCCAACATTATATTAGGATTGGCTGTCGCCCTATCGAAGATTATTGGAACGAGAAAAATGACGTTCTGGACGTCGGGGGTAAAATTACCATTTTGCCCCTTAAGCTTAAGCCTTGCCCATGCAATGAAGGAAGGGCATTTTGGTCTTTATCCCTTCCCCAAGGCAGCCAAAAAAGTGGAGAAATGGTGGCCATTAGATCAAGCATGAATGACATGTGGGACAAGTGTCAAGAGATGGATTAAAGAGTGGTCAAGTCCACTATTCCCTACCTACCATTCCACTCTTTGTCTTGAGCCTTGGATATAAGACTTTTTCTCTCTCTCTCACCTCACTTTGGCCGGCCATAACACCCCCAACTTCACCGACAGCCTCTTCTTCCTCTCTTTCTCTACTGCTCGCCGGCGACAGTTTCTGGGGTTTCCTTTCGCCGCCGTCGACGCCATCCTCTGACCAACACCTACCGACGCATCAACCACACCTTCTTAACTCAACATCCTGCCGACCTCCTCGAATTGGAAGCAAGCTGTTTGGACCATCGAGGAGCTCCGGCCAAGCGTTTTCCCGGGGAGTCGACGAAAATTGATCCAATCTGAGGTAGGTGATGTTTTTGACTTTAGGAGGCCGAAATGTTGGAATCTTGAGGTCAAATTTTGTGGAGGTCTAGGAGACATGTATGTGAATCTGTGGTAAAATTTTGAGAATGATTTGATGAAGTTTTGACCTCGAATGGGTCTTGTAAACCTTGGATAGAAAACTGCCGGTTACTGACCTTGAAGATCCGGCAACTTCCGACGGGATTCCGGCGACGACTCGACTTCAAACCTATGGTGAGACCCTTAGACCGTTTGATAGACATGTTAGGAGGTAGGTTAGTGAGTAAATAATGGATTTGGCGAAGGTTTAGGACCGGCTATGCTCGGTTTGCATAGAACCGAAAAGGACTAGTTCGGTTCTGTGCAAGGCCGAATCTGTTGGGGTTGAGGGCTAATGATTTTGAGTCTCAAATTGGTGATTTAGACATGCTAGGATGATGGGGACTATGTTATGGAGGTTTGTGGTTCATGAATTGAGGAATTGGACAAAGGAAATTGACGAATTGGTTGAAATTCCTAGGTTGCGCGGTGAGTTCGACCTTGGACCCTTGAAGCTGAAAATTGTGGGGGCTCAAGAAGACAAAATTGTGATATCAAATTCAAGGTAAGGGAATCCTAAACTTAGGATAGGAAGATTGGACTCAATTGGGTGGGTTGGGCGATAGTTTGATTGATTTGTGAGGGATTTCAAGATGATTGATACTCGTGTATGCTAGAAGAGTTTATATGATTCAATTATTTGATTATGCTTGTGCCTTGAGTAAATTGCCACATTTGATTGTGCATTTGAATCGCCTTGCATGCCATGGATGCATTGTTAATGCATGAGTTGCACTTGACCTTGTATGTGTGAGTTGTGATTATGGCATGGCGGAGCTGAGGTGAGCCCTGATGCGTATGAGATGCGGGGTGATGTGGTTGATACCTTGAGGTGCTGAGGTGCGGGGTAGAGGTTGTTTAGCGCCTTGATGTGATCTAATCGCGAGGTTGAGATGGCCACGGTCCTGATGCGATCTAATCGCGCGACGGAGATATGAGGTGCCAATATTGGCCTAGAAAATCATTGAAACCAGATGCGTTTACACGGATTGTCAATGACGGTCTGATGCGTTTATGCGGACCGAGCCTGATGCGATCTAATTACGGGCATGAGAATGAGGCAGGCAGGAAGAGATGGTTGTGGTGAAGTGGCAAGACTAGGTGTGCATGATCATCTGAGTGTGATATGATGTCATAGTTGCATGCCTGTCATCTGTGTGTCATCATCTTTAATTGTATGTGCCCGTGTGATTATGAGTTTGGAATTTAGGGGTAGATGATTACTTGAGTGGACGGTCGGCCTGACCTAAGGTTTGGACTCTTTTATTGAGATGTGTACCTCACCCTTTTGGGGACCTTTATTTTTACAGATCCTAAGCCTTGACAATGTGGCCTATTCGCTTTAGAGACCCTAAGGAGATGACCGTGTATTTTGATGAGTTTCCTGACGGTCAGGGTACCATATACGTGAGGAAGTGTACAGTGGTGTGGGTTGACGAGGGTAGTACAAACTGGAAGCCTCATAGGTACGAGGCGTGGTTTAGAAAGGTCGAGGACGAGTTGACTGGGCCGTTGAAGCCCCATGAGGTGCCCTAGGGAGTGATCCCTGATTGGTGCCATCCCGGTAGGGACCAAGATTAGGCAGAGGGATCGGCAGCCGGTTCTAGGAATGGACCGGAGAGGACCCCGACTATGGAGTTTATCGAGGATGAGGTTATTGTGCTGAAGGCGACCGAGGAGGATCTCGCTGAGCCATCACATGAGAAGACCATAGAGGATACCATTGAGGTTCGCTCCGAGACGTTTTCAGAGTATGAGCCGACGGAGGATGCTGAGGACACTGAGGACTCCAGTAGCTCTTCCTAGGAGATTCTAGTTTGTGGCTTGATCTTCTATGGCGACCCCGACCATGGTTATTTTGGATTTTGTTGATGGTCCATTTTGTATGCTCACCTTGTCACCCCCTTGCTTATCGGATTCAGTACTTATGTATTCGTACGAATAGTGGGCTTTAAGTATGAGCAGTCGGTTATTATGCATGATAGTTTTATGTTATCCATGCTTTGTACATATATATATTATGTCTCTCGTCTTAATTGTGGATCTTGAGACCACAAGAGATATTTGCTTTGCTTGTATTGTGCCCGGGGCACGGGGTGTGACGTCCCCCGTTTTGCTTAGTATCAGAGCAAGGTCAGCTCGATCCAAAGATGATTGAGGACTGGAGTAATAAGGAAGATTTAGTTGGGACTTAGACGGATAGCGAGACCTTAGGAGACTAGCTAGGCTAATGGATGGGGAACATAGCATGTGACCTGGTACTTAAGGTTGGTGTTGGCCTTAACGGGATTATGGTAAGGCATGAGGATTGAGCTCTCTGCCTAGTGTTGGAGGTCATTTCTAGACTTTGGCCTGATAAATGTTTGAATAGAGTTGTTTTAGTGGACCGTTGGGGTGAACGGAATTGAGGAATGACCATGTGCTGCTTGTTGAGATGTCTCAAGAGGTTATTGTGTGGAGACTGATGTATTATGACTGTTTTTGTTAAAGTATAGTCAGCCGCTCTGGACTTGGATGATTGAGTGAGTTACTAACCCCTTGCTGAATGTGTGGTGGATCATGTTCAATAGAAAGGGATAAGGATGAGCAACCCGTCTAGAAGATCTGGAAGATCCAGAGGCGGTGCCTCTATTTCGAGGCCGCCTGTAGCTGAGGACCCAAGAATGGATGGCGTGCTAAGGGCGCTAGAGAGAATTGGTGACTTGATTCATAGGCAGACCAGGATCGGGACGCTGCCATCGCCTAGGCAGTAGGAGCTGCCATAGCTGCCGTCAACGCTAATAATGGCAACAACGGTGGCAATGGAAACCAGAATGAACATGACCAGGGCAATGAAGCTATGAATGCCCAAGGGGAAATCGTCCTGGCCAGACAGATGGGCCATCGGATGAGGACGTGCCCGAGTCAAGCTCCAACAAATCGACCTCAAGGACAGAGACCGTAGGCTAGGCCGTTGACTGCAACTCTCCAGATCGAGTAGAATTGACCACCGGCACAGGGAAGACTGTATGCAGTAGCCCGTAAAGAGGCGGATGAAGCGCCAGGTGTGGTCACATGTACAGTTTACTTATGCAACCAAGCTGCATATGCATTGTTTGACCCTGGTGCCACGCATTCATTTGTGTCTACACAGTTTGCTGATTTGGTGGGTATGAAATTGAAGCCGTTGAATATAATCTTGCATGTTGCTACTCCGTTAAAGGATAATATATTGGTTTCATTGGGCTGTGCTGGTTGTGAGATTGTGATTGGAGGGAGTAAAGAGAGTATTGACCTAGCTCTATTACCCATGTATGATTTTGACGTAATCATAGGAATGGATTGGTTGGGTAAGCAGGGGGCAATAGTGGACTGTGGTAGTAAGATAATCCGATTTTATCCGAGAGGTCGCCCTAGCTTTGAATTGGTGGGAAGTCGAGGAGGAATCTCGATTCCCTTAGTCTCATCTTTGGAAGTGACCAAGTTGATGTCTGAGGAGTGTCAGGCATACTTAGTGGTAGTAATGGACACGACTACTGAAGAGCCAAAGTTAGGGAGTATCCCGGTAGTGCGCGAATTTCCTAATGTGTTTTTTCAAGAGTTGCCAGGATTACCACCGGAACGAGAGATATAATTTGTAATCGAATTAGCCCTTGGGATGGAGCCGATCTCGAAAGCACCTAATAGGATGTCCTTATCAGAACTGAAGGAGTTAAAGGTACAGATGCACGAGCTACTAGATAAGGGATTTATCCGACCAAGTGTTTTGCCATGGGGAGCGCCAGTGCTATTCGTAAAGAAGAAGGATGGGTCTTTGCGTTTATGCATTGACTATCGGCAGCTGAACCGGGTTACGATGAAGAACAAATACCCATTGCCGAGGATTGATGATCTGCTTGATTAGTTGTAAGGAGCGACGGTATTTTCAAAGATTGACTTGAGAACTTGGTATCACCAACTAAGGATTAAGAAGGAAGACATACCTAAGACTGCTTTCAAGATGAGGTATGGTCATTATGAGTTCACGGTGATGCCGTTTGGATTGACGAACGCTCCAGCTGCATTCATGGACCTGATGCATCGAGTATTTAAGGAATTCCTGGATAGATTCGTCATAGTCTTTATTGACAATATCTTGATTTACTCGAGGAGTGATGCAGAACATGAGGAGCACCTAAGGATTGTTTTGCAGACTTTGAGGGAACATTCACTATACGCGAAGTTGAGTAAATGCGAGTTATGGCTAAACAGAGTAGCATTTCTTGGCCATGTGGTGTCTGGAGAAGGGATTGCAGTGGACTTGGCAAAGATCGAAACGGTAACGAATTGGCCTAGGCCCACTACAGTCACAGAAGTCAGAAGTTTCTTGGGATTGGCTGGGTATTACAGGCGTTTTGTGGAGAAATTCTTATCCATAGCCATCCCATTGACGCGGTTAACGAAGAAGGAAACAAGGTTTGAATGGACAGACAAGTGCGAGAAGAGTTTCCAGGAACTCAAACATAGATTGACAACCGCATAAGTACTGACAATTCTATCAGGACAGGGAGGTTACGAGATATACAGTGATGCCTTGCTGAAAGGATTGGACTGTGTATTGATGCAGCATGAAAGAGTAGTGGCCTACGCATCCAGACAGTTGAGGCCACATGAAATGAACTACCCAACTCATGACCTGAAGCTGGCAGTGATTATATTTGCTCTGAAGATTTGGAGACATTACCTATATGGCGAAAAGTTTCAGATTTATACTGACCACCAGAGCTTAAAGTACTTGTTTTCCCAAAAAGAGCTGAACATGAGGCAGCGTAGGTGGATGGAGCAGCTCAAGAACTATCATTGTGATATACTATATCACCATTAGAAAGAAAATAGAGTAGCAGATGCGCTGAGTCGGAAGTACGAAAATGTATGTGGCTAAGTGTATCAGAACTTGCGACAACACTATTGGTGGATGGAGATGCTCACAGGATCAATTATAGCATCTACCTTAGAAGTACGAAAATGTATCAGAACTTGCGGCAGCACTATTGGTGGAACAGGATGAAGGTGGACGTAGCAAGATATATGGCTAAGTGTTTGACGTGCCAGCAAGTGAAAACGCAGCACTATAAGCCTAGAGGACTATTACAGCCACTGGAGATTCCGGAATAGAAGTGGGAGCATATAACTATGGATTTTGTAATGGGACTCTTTTGGAGCCAGCGAGGTCACGACTCTATATGGGTAGTCGTGGACAGATTGACCAAGTCCGCACATTTCATCCTGGTGCGAAAGGACTTCGCTTTGGATAGGTATGCAGAACTGTACATGAGACAGATAATGAGGTAGCACGGAGTGCCTGCGACGATCATCTTGGATAGAGATCCCAAATTCACGGCAAATTTTTGGAAGAATCTACAAGATGCTATGGAAACCCGACTACAATTTAGTATGGCGTACCATCCATAGACGGACGGACAGTCGGAAAGGATGATATAAATGCTTGAGGACATGCTGCGAGCATGCGTCATAGATTTTAAAGGTGGATGGGAAGACCAGCTGCATTTGGTAGAGTTTTCTTATAATAATAGCTACTAGTAGAGTATCCAGATGGCACCATTCGAAGCACTCTATGGAAGAGCCTGCAGAGCCCCGATTTGCTGGGATGAGGTTGGAGAAAGGAGTACCACAAGCCTAGAATTGGTAGAGCAATCGGTGGAAGCAGTGAAGATAATTCGGGATAGACTAAGGACGGCACAGAGTCGTCAAAAGAGCTATGCAGATAAGCGGCGCAAGTCCTTGGAGTTTCAAGTGGGTGATCACGTCTTCCTCAAAGTGTCACCGATGAGAGGATTATCGTGATTTGGAAAGAAGGGGAAGTTGAGCCCAAGGTATGTAGGCCCATTCGAGATACTGGAGCGGATTGGAACCTTGGCCTACAGGCTTGCCTTGCCGCCTAATCTATCCCAGGTGGATAATGTATTCCACGTGTCGATGCTGCGAAAGTATGAACCAGATCCGACACATGTGTTGGACTACGAAGCCATAGAAGTAGATGATCGAGTGTCTTACGTGGAGAGGCCGATAAGGATGGAGGACCGGAATGAGCAAATCCTCAGGAATAAGAAGATCCCATTGGTCAAGGTAATATGGGAGCACCGTGGAACTGAAGGTGCCACGTGAGAGAATGAAGAGACGATGAGGTGAAACACCCCAATTTATTTGAGTAATTAAGTGTAATGTAAATTTCGAGGACGAAATTTTTGTAAGGGGGGAAGAGTTGTGACATTCTGATTTCCAGGTGATTTCAGACTCATTAATTAGAACTAAATCTGGAGACGTATTTCAGTCGTATCTCGCTCGAATTTGATCAATTCGAGTAGGCTAACCAAAAGGAAAAGGCTAACGCGAGACGAGGTACGTGGACTTAGAGAACTCGAATAAGAAATGGTGATTTGACTATAAGGATTGTCGAGGGGATATTTAGAACCACAAAAAGGCCAATCTAAGAACGATTAAGGAATGCCTTGCGAGTATCATATGACTAGAGCGCTGGTGATGCCGCTTAACCAACATATGATTTACAAAATTTTCCTAAATTGGACAGTGATGATTGAGACCATAGGAACTAGTGATAGACCCTCACAATTACATAACAACCAAAGTCGCCACGAATTGACGAGCCTTAAACGTGATATGAATCACGGGGTCGATACCCGTAATGTCTACAAAAGCCGCCCGTCGGTTCGAGATAGGTTGGGACCACGTCTGATAGAGAAAATCATCAGAAACAAGTCTTGAAAATTAAAAATGGAGAATCAAGAATTCCAACGTTATATTAACATTGGCTGTCTCCCTATAGAAGATTATTGGAATGAGAAAAACGACGTTCTGGACGTCGGGGGTAAAATTACCATTTTGCTCCTCAAGCTTAAGCCTTGCCCATGCAATGAAGGAAGGGCATTTTAGTCTTTATCCCTCCCACAAGGCTGCCGAAAAAGTGGAGAAATGGTGGCCATTGGATCAAGCATGAATGACATGTGGGACAAGTATCAAGAGATGGATTAAAGAGTGGTCAAGTCCACTATTCCCTACCTACCATTCCAATCTTTGACTTGAACCTTGGATATAAGACTTTCTCTCTCTCTCTCTCTCTCTCTCTCTCTCTCTCACCTCACTTTGGCCGGCCATAACACCCCCCACTTCACCGACAGCCTCTTCTTCCTCTCTTCCTCTGCTGCTCGTCGGTGATAGTTTCTGGGGTTTCCGTTCGCCGCCGTCGACGCCATCCTCTGACCACCACCTGCCGGTATGCCGACCACACCCTCTTAGTTCAATGTTCTGTCAACCTCCTTGAACTGGAAGCAAGCCGTTTGGACCACCGAGGAGCTCTGGCCAAGCGTTTTCCCAGGGAGTCGACGAAAAATGATCCAATCTGAGGTAGGTAATGTTTCTGACCCCTTAGGAGGCCGAAATGTTGGAATCTTGAGGTCAAATTTTGTGGAGGTCTAGGAGACATGTATATCAATCTGTGGTAAAAGTTGAGAATGATTTGATGAAGTTTTGACCTTGAATGGGTCTTGGAAACGTTGGATAGAAAACTGCCGGTTACTGAATATACGACAACTTCCGAAGGGATTCTGGGGATGACTCGGCTTCAAACCCACGGTGAGACCCTTAGACCCTTAGATAGACATGTTAGGAGGTAGGTTAGTGAGTAAATGATGGATTTAGCGGAGGTTTAGGATAGGTTGTGCTCGGTTTGCATAGAACGTAAAAGGACCAGTTTGGTTTTATGCAAGACCGAATCTGTTGGGGTTGAGAGGGCTGATGATTTGAGTCTCAAATTGGTGATTTAGACATGCTAGGATGATGTGGACTATGTTATGGAGGTTTGTGGTTCATGGATTGAGGAATTGGACAAAGGAAATTGACAAATTCATTGAAATTCCTAGGTTGCGTGGTGAGTTCGGCCTTGTACTCTTGAAGCCTAAAATTGTGGGGGCTTAAGAAGAGAAAATTATGATATCAAATTCAAGGTAAGGGAATCCTAAACTTAGGATAGGAAGATTGGACTCAATTGGGTAGGTCGGGCGACAGTTTGATTGAATTGTGAGGGATTTCAAGATGATTGATACTCGTGTATGCTAGAAGAGTTTAGATGATTCAATTGTTTGATTATGCATGTGCCCTGAGTAAATTGCCACATTTGATTGCGCATTTGAATCGCCTTGCATGCCATGAATGCATTGTTAATGCATGAGTTGCACTTGACCTTGTGTGCATGAGTTGTGATTGTGGCATGGCATAGGTGAGGTGAGACCCTGATGCGTATGAGACGCGAGGTGATGTGGTTGATACCGTGAGGCGCTGAGGCGTGGGGTACTGGTTGTTTGGCCCCCTGATGCGATCTAATTGCTGGGTTGAGATGGCCACGGTCCTGATGCGATCTAATCGCAAGACGGAGATATGAAGTGCCGATATTGGCCTGGGGAATCATTGAAACCTGATGCGTTTATGTAGGTTGTCAATGACGGTCTAATGCGTTTACGCGGACCGAGCCTGATGCGATTTAATCGCGGGCATGAGAATGAGGTAGGCAGGAAGAGATGGTTGTGATGATGTGGCAGGACGAAGTGTGCATGATCATTTGAGTGTGATATGATGCCATAGCTGCATGCTTGTCATCTGTGTGTCGTCATCTTTAATTGTATGTGTTCGTGTGATTATGAGTTTGAAATTTTGGGGTAGATGACCATCTGAGTGGACGGTTGGCCTGACCTAGGATTAAGACTTTTTTACTGAGATGTGTATCTCACCCCTTTGGGGACTTCATTTTTAGAGATCCTAGGCCTTGACTATGTGGCCTATTCGCTTTGGAGACCCTAAGGAAATGACCATGTATTTTGATGAGTTCCCTGAAGGTCAGGGGACCATATATATGAAGAAGTGTACAGTGGTGTGGGTTGACGAGGTTAGTATAATCTGGAAGCCTCATAGATACGAGGCGTGGTTTAAGAAGATCGGGGACGAGTCGACTGGGCCGTTGAAGCCCCATGAGGTGCCCCAGGGTGTGATCCCTGATTGGTGCCATCACAGTAGGGACCAAGATTAGGCAAAGGGATCGGTAGTCGGTTTTAAGAACGAACCGGAGAGGACCCCGACTCTGGAGTTTATCGAGGATGAGGTTATTGCGCTGGAGGCAACCAAGGAGGATCTCGTTGAGCCATCGCATGAGGAGACCATGGAGGGTACCATTGCAGTTTGCTCCGAGAAATTCTCAGAGTATGAGCTGACGGAGGATGCTGAGGACACCGAGGACTCTAGCAGCTCTTCCTAGGAGATTCTAGTTTGTGGCTTGATCTTCTATGGCGACCCCGACCATGGTTATTTTAGATTTTGTTGATGGTCCATTTTGTATGCTCACCCCGTCACCCCCCTTGCTTATCGGATTCAGTACTTATGTATTCATATGAATAGTGGACTTTAAGTATGAACGGTCAGTTATTATGTACGACAATTTTATGCTATCCAGGTCCCACTTAACTTATATTTTGTATGGAGGAGTTATTTCATTATCGTTTTCGCATGCTTTGTACATATATATATTACGTTTCTCGTCTTAATTGTGGATCCTGGGACCACGAGAGATATTTGGTTTGTTTGCAGGGAGTTGCGTGCTCGTGCCCGGGGCGCGGGGCGTAATAGTATCCATCCATACAACCCCGCTTCTCAATGCCTCAGGGTGTCACAAGTTTCTCAGACATGCCAAATGCTCATTTCAATTCAAAACTCATGATCAAGTGCAAACTCATGCAACGAGCAACGCATCTATGGCGTGCGAGACAATTAAATTCAACACTCACATGTGACAATCAATTCATGGCATAAGCATTGTCAAGCATTCAAGCCATCTATATTTCTCGAGGACGCACAATGAATAATCACATCATAAACTTCCAAGAACCAATCTATTCACACTCAATTCACCTAATCGAGTCCAATCCTCCTGACCAAGGTTTAGAAACTTCTTACCTCAAGCTTAATTCAACAAAATTCTTCTTTCAAGTACTTCAATTACTCGGTTCTAATGGTCCAAGAACAAGTCAGCCGCGCAACCTAAGGAAATTTATCCGATCGTCAATATTTCTTGCTCAATTCACCAATCCATGAAGCATAAACCTCAATGACATGTTATCGACATCCTAGTACATCTCAACGATGAATTTGGGACTTAATTCCATCACCAACAGTCCCCCACAGATTCGGTATGCACGGAACCGAACTAGGGCATTTTCTGTTCTGCGTATATCTCAACCAATCAGCCATTAAACTAACTTAAATCCTCAATTTATCCATTAATATACTTACTAACATGTATTTCTAGGAGTTGGGAAGCCTCACCGAAAATTTTAGCTTAAGGCGACGTCGGAAAGTCCTCGAACAGCGCCGGTTCCTCCAAGTCCTCAACCGGTCAGTTTTTGCCCTTCAAACACAAGACCCATTTGGGGTTAAAAATCCATCAAATTCATCCAAAATTTTTACCATAACTCAGTATCCATGTCCTCTAGATTTTCACAAAATTTGACCGAAAGATTCAAAGGTTTCGAGGTCCTACGGAGTCTAAACAGTGGCTTACCTCCAATTGCGACGGTTTTCGTCGACTTCCGGTAGAATGGACGGCCGGAACTCCTCAGTGGGTCAAATGACTTGATTCCACTTAGAAATTGTCGGCAAGAGGATGAGAAAGGTGCTGGTGGTCAGCTCGACTGCTGGAAGTCACCAGAAGTGGCGGTCAGAAGTGGCGAAACCGGCGAGCAGAATCAGTCGGCCTGGGAGCTCTTGGCTGAAGAAGAAGAAGAAGAAGAAAATGAAGATAGTGATGGCTGTGGGGTGTTTGGCTGAAGGGAGGGAGAGACTGAGGTATATACACAAATGGCTTGGTCAACTTGGTAGAATGGTAGGTTAAAAGTTGGACATTAAATGCCAATGCCTAATCCTTTGACACTTGTCCATATGTCAATCAAGGCTCATCCAATGGCTGTTATTTCTCTCCATTTTCGACAGTGTTGGGGTGTTTTGAAAGACTAAAATGCCCTCATTCCATTTATTAAGGCAAGGCTAAGGCTTGAGGGGCAAAATGGTAATTTTACCCTCGACGTCCGGAACGTCGTTTTTCTGATTATAATTTTCTTCGATGAGGCGACAACCAATCCAATTATAATGTTGGAATTCTTGATTCTCCATTTTTTAATTTCGAGACTCGTCTCTGAACCAATCCTCTATCCAATATGATTCCAGCTTATCCCGAACTGACGGACGGCTTTTGCAGACGTTACGCGTATCGACTTTGTGATTTATATCACATTTAGGGCTCGTCAATTAATGTGACTCTGGTTGTCATGTAATTGCGAGGGTTTATTACTAGTTCCGACGGTCTCGATCATCATCGTTCGATTTAGGAAAATTTTACAAATTATACATTGGTTAAGCGGCATCACTTGTGTTTCAATTATATAACGCTAGCAATGCATTCCTTAATCGTTTTTAGATCGGCCTTTTATGGCTCTAAATGTCCCCTCGACAATCCTTATTGTCAAAGTGTCATTTCTTATTTGAGTTCCCTAGGTCCACGTACCTTGTCTCGCGTTAGCCTTTCCCTTTTAGTCAGTTAACTCGAGATTGATCAGATTCGAGCAAGATACGATTGAAATACATCGTTAGATACATTCTCATTAATGAGTCTCGAAATGACAGGAAAATCAGAATGTCACAACTCTTCCCCCTTACAAAAATTTCATCCTCGAAATTTACAATAAACTCGTTACTCAAACAAATGGGGGTACTGACGCCTCATCGTTATCTCGTTTTCCCACGTAACTCCTTCGGTTCCATGGTGCTCCCAAACAACTTTGACCAATGGAATCGTCTTATTCCTCAGAATCTGCTCCTTTTGATCTTCGATCCTAACTGGCTTTTCTACGTAGGATACCCTGTCATTCACTTCGATGACCTCGTAATCCAGTACGTGCGTCGGGTCCGGCTCATACTTCCGTAGCGTTGATACATGGAAGACGTTGTATACTTGGGACAAGTTAGGCGGTAAGGCAAACCTGTAGGCTAAGGTCTCAATTCGTTCCAAAATCTCAAAAGGCTCTGCGTACCTTGGACTCAGTTTTCCTTTCTTTCCAAATCGAGATAATCCCCTCATTGGCGACACCTTAAGGAAAACATAATTGCCTACTTGAAACTCCAAAGGCTTACGTCGTTTATCCGCATAACTCTTCTGACGATTCTGGGCCGTCTTCAGTCTATCCCAAATTATTTTTACCGCCTCTACTGATTGCTCTACCAATTCCGGGCTTGTAATGCTTTTTTCTCCAACTTCATCCTAGCAAATCGACGTTCTGCAAGCCCTTCCATAGAGCGCTTCAAAAGGTGACATTCAGATACTTTGCTGATAGCTGTTGTTATATGCGAACTCTACCAAATGTAGCTGATCCTCCCATCCACCTTTGAATTCTATCACACGCTCGTAACATGTCCTCGGGCGTCTGAATTATCCTCTCCGATTGTCCGTCCGTCTGTGAATGGTATGCCGCACTAAATTGTAGTAGAGTTCCCATGGTATCTTGAAGACTCTTCCAGAAATTCACCGTTAATTTGGGATCTCTGTCCGGTGTGATCGTCATGGGTACTCCATGTAGCCTCACTGTCTGCAGCATGTACAGTTCGGCATATTTGTCCATCGCGAAATCCTTTCGCACAGAAATAAAGTGTGCAGATTTGGTTAATCGCCCAAATAGAATCGTGCCTCTCTAGCTCCTTGGTAGTCCCATTATGAAATCCATCGTCACGTGCTCTCATTTCCATTCAGGGATATCTAATGGCTGTTACAATCCACCAGACTTACAGTGTTATGTCTTCACCTGCTGGCATGTCAAGCACTTCGCCACATACCTCGCCACATCCACTTTCATCCTGTTCCACCAATAATGTTGACGCAAGTGCTGATACATTTTCGTGCTACCTGGGTGGATACTATAATTGCTTCTATGAGCCTCTAATAAAATCATTTCCCTAAGCTCTTCGTCCTTTGGTACACATAGACACCCTCGAAATTTCAAAATTCCATCCTCTAACACTTGAAACTTTGATTTCCTTTTTATCGCGTCCATTTCGAGGATCTTTTGAATTTTCGCGATAGTAGACTATAAATCCCAAGGTCGATACGCGTAGCGCCTGCAAGAGTCGCCCGTCAATTGAGATAAATTAAAATTATAGTTGACGAGAGTTCGACATGAAATTGGACCTCAAGATTTGGGTATTGGACATTGAGGAATTTCAATAATTGAATTGAAATGGACGTTGCCCCATCAAGGCTGGTTTATTGTGACATTCCGAATTTTCGACCCATCGAGGCTTGAGATATGAAATGGAATCTCAAAATTGAAAAATGAAAAATAAAGATTACAACGTTCTAATCGAATTAGATGTCGTCTCATCAAAGGTAATTCGAATCAGAAAAACGACGCTCCGGACGTCGAGGGTAAAATTACCATTTTGCCCCTTAAGCCTTGGCCTTGCATTTATAATTGAATAAGGGCATTTTGGTCAATCACAATACTCTATAGGTTGTCGAAAATCAAGAAAAATGAGGACTATTGGATAAGCGTTGATTGACATGAAGACAAGTGTTAAAGGATTAGGCTATGAGTTGATGTAAATACTTTTAACCTACCATTCAACTCAAGTTGACCAAGCCCATTGAAGTATAAACCTCTCTCTCTCTCCTCTTGGCCGAGCACCCCTCCATTGCCGGTTTTCTTCTTCTTCCTCTTCTCTCTCTTGCCGACCAGCACGTCACTCTATTACAACAGTTTCACTGTTTCGGCCATAACTTATTCGTCCTTCATCAGATTAAGACGTACCACTTACCATTGGAAAGCTTATCGTCTTGCCGTTCCAACAAGGTATTATGGGTCCAAATCCACCCAGCCGTTTGTCTCGTAGAGCCGTTTGAAGGAGCAAAGGTCAGGCTGGTCAGTTTTGAATCCGAGAGCTCCCAACCGACCAGTCCCGACAGTCCCACTGTTTTGGCCATATCTTCTTCGTCCAATAGAGGTAAAACCACTGCCAAATGAAATCTTATTGTCTTATCTTTCCATAGACATATTATAAATTCAATTTGACTCGATAGATCTTCCCGTAGCTCAATTTTAGTGGACAAAGGTCCAGACGGGGCAGATTCTGACCGAGTTGGGAGAATGTCTTTGTTTGGCCACTTCAAGACTTCAAATTTCTTTAAATTTTCGGTGAGGTCTTCTACACTTATAGTATTAAAGTTGGATGAGCTGTGGTAAAAAGTTTGAAAGAATTTGATAGAGTTTTGACCCCAATGGGTCTTGTGTTTGAAGGGCAAAACTGACCGTTGGAGGACCCGAAGGAAATGGCGCTGTTCAAGGATTTTCCGGCGCCGCGTTGGCTCCAAATTTTCGGTAAGGCTTCCCAAACCTTAGAACTATATGTTAGCAAGTAAATTAGTGATTAAATTGAGGATTTATGATAGTTTAAGGGATGTTTAGTTGGGGTATACACAGAACTGAAATTACCCTGTTTCGGTTCTTTGCATAACGATTTTGTGGGGGCTATTGGTGGTTGTAATTGAGCATTAAATTCATTGTTGAGAAGTGTTAGAATGTTAATTGATTGGCCCATGAGGTGTATGATTAGTGGGGTGATGATTTGAGCGAGGAAATTAACGATTGGATGAAATTTTCTCAAGTTGCGTGGTTGAGTTGTCCTTGGACTAGTAGGGCCGAACCCTTGAGGTGCTTGGAAGAGGAATTGCATTGCATTAAGCTTGAGGTAAGTGGATTCTAAACCTTTGATAGGATGATTTGACTTGATTGGGTGATATGAATATGAATTTGATCGGTTCTTGGGAGATTATACCGTGATTGTTCAATGTACATCCTAGAAAGACATAGATGACTTGAATGTCTGACAATGCTCGTGCCTTGATTGATTGTCACATTTGAATGCCAAATTTAATTGTCTCATTAATATGTTGCTCATTGCTCGAGTTTGCAATTGATTGTATGCTATGAATTGAAATGAGCATTTGGCATGTCTGAGAAGTTGTGATACCCTGATGCGTTGAGACGCGAGGTTGTGTGACTGGATACCCTAAAACACTGAGCCGCGTGGTTTGAATTGAATGGCACCCTGAGGCGTATGAGACGTAGGGTTGTGTGGATGGATGCCTTGAGGCGCTGAGGTGCGAGGTTTGAATTGAATGGCACCCTGAGACGTATAAGATGCGAGGTTGAAATGGCCAATTTCCTGATGCATTGAAACGCGGGACGGAGTTGTGGTCTGTCGACACAAGCCTGGAGTGAAATTGAAAACTTGATGCGTTTATGCGAGTTTGTCAATGAGACGGTTTAATGCGTTTACATGGATCAAGCTTGAGGCGTTCTAAACGCGGGCATGAAAGTGAGGCAGACTGGAAGGGTGGAAGTTGTGATTTGACATGGCAATGTGTGTTTGATCCTAATGATGTGAAATGATGCCATGACTGCATGCTTGACATCCGTATGTTATTTATTGACAGTTGAATGCCTCATGTGATTACTTGTACAAATTATTTGTGATTACTTGTACAAATTATTTGTGATTACATTTACCCGAGTGGATGGTCAGCTAACCTAGGTTTAGGACCTACCTTACTGAGATTTATATCTCACCCCGTTGTGGGATTAACTTTTTCAGATCTCAAGCGATGGAAATCTGAGCTTGCCAATGATCGGTATCTAAAGAAATAATTATAGGAAATGGATTTGCACTTTTGTGACTTTAAGGATTTCATGTTACTTTGAAGTTAGAGTTGCATTCTCTGAACCTGTAGTTGGCGTTTATGAGAAGACATTCCCTATGTCTTGAATCATCTTAAGAGTGAACTGAATGGAGAAGTTTTATCATTTCCGTATGTTTGTATCATTTAGAAGTTTTTAAATGGTTGGTCGACGGATCCTGGTTACCACCGAGACAAGACGGCCCTGGTGGGATTTTGTGTGCCCGACGGGTTAATGAGGTGACATCCCCATTTAAGTGGTATCGGAGCAAGATTAGCTTGATTCAATGTGATTGAGAGTTGGAGTGATAAGGAGTGATGACTTGAGGACAATTAGGTAGTGAGACCTTGAGGGATAAGCACAGATTGCTGAATCTTGAGGACTATAGGTTTGAATTTGTGTAGTATTCTAATGGTCCTAGTGCCAATTTAAGGGATGATCTTGAGTGATTTAGGAATAAGGCTCACAAAGAAGTGAATAGATATTGAGGAGTCAGAAGCCTGGATTTGAGATTGCTAAAGAATAAATTACGAATGAAGGGTCAATTATAGTGTATGATTGTATCTTGGTTTGTCAATGACCCAACTTGAGGAGTACGAGTTATAAAGAGGCGACTGATGTTAGTGGATTCAGGCTTGAATTGCATGATATCTTGATGGTTTAGCTATCAATTGCTATTGCCAGCCTCGGATGAAATGAGGTGAGGTGGACACAAGAAATATTGGATTAAAGGCCAATTGTGATTGAATGCATATGGATTTGGCTTGAATAGCGACTGAACTTGGGATTTGTGGTTGAACAAAGGCAATTAATCTATGAGATGTGATGGTCATTATGGAATTGGAAATCTTCAATAGATAAGAATGAATCTAGAGATGATTATGGTATGATGGATGGCGAGGACAATTAGGATGCGCATGTGTTTGTGGCATTAAAATGAAAGTCGAGAAAGGTGTGTACATGAGCTTATCATTATTGGACTTAATAAACTATCGCTTGGTATAGGATAAGTTGATGGGATACCTATAAACCGTCATGAAGCATGGTATGGGACGTGTGAAACGGGGCTTTCTCTGTAGATATATGACTTGGGACAACCTGCAATGGCCAGGTCTGAAGAGGGCAGGGAGTGATCGCTGGAACAGAGAGGTTCGGATAAGGAGAGGCTTCTAGCAGGCTTCTAAGATGGCAAGAGGCAAAAATGACCTAAGTCATAACTTGAAAGGGGAAGTCTAGGTATTAGGTTGAGTCTAATTATGGTTAAGAGATGTATGACACGAGATTGATCCTCGAAGAAGATGTTCAAAAGTGGCATGACATGTGAAATGATGCCGTGATTGGCATAATTAAAAGCTTTGTGCTTGGCGGTCGATGCCGTATGAAAGGAAAAGTGATATCTATGATTGGCCTGTTGGGCATGTTTTGTAATTAGTATCATGTGATTGGCTTGGCCAAGGTCTAACTAGGAGAGTAGACGACATGTGGGGTTTATACCCATTAAACTGATGCCCGTTGAGAATGAGAAAGCATGTCGTGTTTGTGACAGAGTGCAGATGCCTTAGACTTATAGCATGATTGATTGACTCATTGAATTGTTGCCTTGAGTACTTGCTCGGTGTTAACCTATTTGAGTTTTGGCCTAGTTGAGGCTTGCCTATTAATTGGCTGAAGATTGAGAAGTTGCCTTATTGAGGCTGGCCTGTTGAGTAGTCATTGACTGATGAGAATATGGAATCTTTGGGTAATGGACAACTAGTTGAGAGTTGTTTGGGAACCACTGTAAGATTGATAGTGATGAATGATGAGATGAGCAGCCTGAGACTGATAGACTTGAGTAGATGACTTAAAGTTTTTTATTCTTGGAGGGAATCATAGTGGTTCAAGTGACATGAGAACCTAATAAGGTTGAACGACCAAGGTATGGTCGTAGAGAGCATTGGGCTTGAGTATACATGGTATGGAAGATTCGAAAACTGATATGCATCATGAGAATTGAGTAAAGATGGGCGATTGGAGTATGAGTACCAAATGAGAATATGACTCGATCTGTTAATCGTATGAGACCCAAGAGCTGAATGGGTCGTGGGAACTTTAAATGGAAATGAGGAAATTTGTTGGTTAAGTAAGCTCGAGGAGGAGGAGCCATGATTGTCTAAGTCACTATGGTGATAGATGATAGTACTGATGAGTTAAAGTGATGGAAGTCACGATAAAGGTGACTCTAAGTTAATCTTTTCTAAATTGAATGTGTGGGAAGGACCATGAGAGTTTGGAAAAGTTTATAAAACTATGTATAAAGTTGAGATTGACTGAGTTAGGTAGAGGGATAAGATTTGAAATTGTCTCCCTCTAGATTGGGGATCTTGATAAGAAAACCATAGAGGTTTGGGTACACTAAGGAAAGAAAGTGACCCTGGCAGTTTTAGCCTTAAGAGTCTGTTAGTAATTGATGAAAGGTCATTAGAGGAAGGGTTTCCTCAAGGGCATGATATCTGCCTGGACTACCCCTGTTGAGTTGTTCGATGAAAAATATCCTCTTGGGATTGCTCGAGAGCAAAGGTTGTTTGGATCCGAATAATCTTGAAAGGATCCAAGGACGATCGATCAGTGTGAGACAGAGTTCTCAAAGTCGTTTAAGCATATGATAAAGGTGGTCAAGGACCCTTTAAATGAGATGTGAAGTCTCTGAGTGGATTGGGATTTGAAGGCCTTATGCTAATTGCTATTCCTGAATCTGATGAACCGTAATGGACATCAAGGAAAGAAGTGGATGATCGGGAGAGGAATAAGTAAGAGAATTTATGTTCATGGATTGTGAGAAAAGAGAACTTCATTATGGAACATAGAATGTGCCTGTAAGGAAATGTCGCTACTAAGACATAAGGCTTATGGTGATTAACCTTTTGTTGTCATGAGGAATAATAAGGAGACTGATGTGTCAGTCTGTTAGACCTTGTGGATTTTATGAGATTGATTGAGGTTAAATCGAAAACACTAAAAGTGGCATTGCGAGTTATCACCCCTAGAGAATAGGGCATTGTCCTTAAGGACGATTGGATCATGACATGATCATTGATGGAAAGAAAGGTGAATTGACTTGATGGTCCTAGTTACTTGCGATTTTAATGAATGGGTGAATAAGCAAAAAGGATGCTTAGATTATAATCGCGAGGCGACTTGAGGAAGTCGAGTTGAATATCTAAAATATGAATTTGTGGAGACCAAGGAAGAATGAAACTTCTCATTTGAGGTGTCTGAACTATTTGAAGGAGAATGTTAAAGTGTGGTGGCATTAGAATCCGAAAGTAAAGGAACTGCTATTGGCGAGACTCCAAGACGGGTGTCCTATAGGATAAGAAAGACAAGGTGGATTCAAAGTAAAAGAATGTCACTAAAGTGTATGGTTTCCTTCATAGGGTAAGAGATCCTAGTGTGGAAGGAAGAAAAAAAAATATACCAATTGTCTTGGTGCTAAAATGAAACGCTTGGACTAACGAGGAGGATGCAAGCTTGAATGATTTTTTTTGAAAATCAAGTCCGATAAGCTATCCTGTGAACAATGTTGAATTCCAGGATGATGTCGATGTTGAGTTAAAACGACGAAATTGAGATAAGGTTGCATTAGCTAGTTGTGAAACCATGAGGTCAAGGCACTAATGCTTCCTGAGAAAAGAGTGACAAAAATGAACAGAATATTATGTAGTTCAAGTGGGGACTCATGAGAGCAGAGGGCCAAGGTTTGAGCTCTCAAGTGAAAAGAATGAAGAACAGTTTGGAGATTCGACACCTGGTAGAAAGAAATTGACAAAAGTCAAATTGAGCATCCAAGGAATAATTGGATTGATTGCTACTGTCTTTAGAGACGATGAATAGACTCATTTATGGAGTCAGGAGAAACATGAATAACTTTCGAGAATATCCTACGGACTCTAAGGAGATGCTCGTTGTGTGCTGCTAATTGTGAAGTGCACGAGTTGTAGGCCTAATGAGATAAGATTCCTCAGTAGTGGAATTTCTGGAAAATGAAATCCTCGTGGAGCACTTAAGGAATGGAATAAGTGATGGATCGACTAAGATTGATGTGAGTTGCAGAAATTGAAAATTTCCTGGAATTGGTGAATTGTTATGGATGGATTGGGGGAAGATTTCCTATAAAAGCAATTCCATGGATAAATGAATACGAAAAGAGTTTTCGAGAACTTAAGTCAAGATGATGACTACGCCGACAATAGTGTTTCTATTTGAAATTAAAAAGGGGTCGAGTGAATCATAATGAAGTGACGCAGAAGGGAAATTTGAGGCGTAGCAAGGCAAACTGAAGTGGGCTATGTGATACGTTGTGATAGTAATGCCATATGAGTTGGAACGTCTAATGCATGGTTGGAGTTGGCTTGCAAATGTTCTTACGATGAAGTTGGAAAACAAGACTCACATGGAGAGGTTTCAAGTTTACACGAACCATAAGAATTTGCGGTATGTGGTTGCCTAGAAAAATTGAATGAGGAACAATGTGTGTGAATGAGATTGCTTAAGGACTAAGGATGAAATATCCTATATCGCCTAGAAAAGGGTGATTTAAGAAGCAGATGCATATAAGTGAAAATTGAGCATCGTGCATTTGGCGGATAAAGGATAGGCTTTGCTCAAGGAATAAGAAATCCAACTCCTAAATTGGAAGATTGTCAATTGACTAGTTTGATAACTACTTGAAGCATCAAGCGTAAAGTCAGAAAGGAATTGATATGCTGCGATGAATAGACCTTGACATTTAAGGGGTTATGGAAATGGATAGAATAGGCAGGAAATCCAGATTTTCGGATACTTGGGAAAGAAACCTCAAAGTTGAGTGTAGAAACCTTAAAGTCCCATGGACGAGAGTACGAGTCCAATATTGAAAAGGAACTTAAAGAAATGACCTCATCAGAAATTCAAAAGGAGGATTATGGTGTCCCTTGGGATTACATAAAGGTGTGCCAGACTTACATCGGTATTATCGATGGAATGGATTGAAAGTTTGGTTAGTCAAACATGAGGTCAAGTACTAAAGGTGCCGACAAGAAAAAGGCATGCCCTTGAAAGGATTGGTATGCCAAATGATATGGGCATTAAAGAGTGCATTCTGGTGAGGGTTTGGTAATAATGGTGAAGGACAAATAGAAGAGATGAGGTGAACGCTCGAGGATGAGCTACTGACACATATTATGAATATCGAAAGAGAATGGAGAGAAGCAAATCAGATTGAGGACTGAAGGAGATAAATCCTAGGGAAAGATGGCTTTGGTCGGAAAGGGCAAGTAAGATCGTCAAGTCATGAAAGGAATTATCCAAAAGAATGAGGATGCGTTGAGACGACAATACCCCAAGAAACTGGATGGTTAGAAGGTTGTAAATTTCGAGGATGAAATTTTTTTAAGGGGGGAAGAGTTGTGACATTCCGAATTTTCGACCCATCGAGGCTTGAGATATGAAATGGAATCTCAAAATTGAAAAATGAAAAATAAAGATTACAACGTTCTAATCGAATTAGGCGTCGCCTCATCAAAGGTAATTCGAGTCAGAAAAACGACGCTCCGGACGTCGAGGGTAAAATTACCATTTTGCCCCTCAAGCCTTGGCCTTGCATTTATAATTGAATAAGGGCATTTTGGTCAATCACAATGCCCTATAGGCTACCGAAAATCAAGAAAAATGAGGACCACTAGATGAGCCTTGATTGACATGAGGACAAGCGTCAAAGGATTAGGCTATGAGTTGATGTAAATACTTTTAACCTACCATTCAACTCAAGTTGACCAAGCCCATTGAAGTGTAAACCTCTCTCTCTCTCTTCTCTTGGCCGAGCACCCCTCCATTGCCGGTTTTCTTCTTCTTCTCTCTCTTGCCGACCAGCCCGTCACTCTGTCACGATTGCTTCACTATTCCGGCCATAACTTCTTCGTCCTTCATCGGATTAAGGCGTACCACCTACCATTGGAAAGCTTATCGTCTATCCGTTCCAACAACATATTATGGGTTTAAATCCACTCAGCCGTTTGTCCCGTAGAGACGTTTGAAGGACCAAAGGTCAGGCTGGTTAGTTTTGAATCCGAGAGCTCCCAGCTGACCAGTCCCGACCGTCCCGCTATTCCGGCCATATCTTCTTTGTCCGATATCAGATCGAGGTGAAACCACCGCCCAATGAAATGTTATTGTCTTATCTTTCCATAGACATATTATAAACTCAATTTGACTAATTATATCTTCCCATAGCTCGATTTTAGTGGACAAAAGTCCAGACGGGGTAGATTCGAACCGAGTTGGGAGAATGTCTTCGTTTGGCCACTTCAAGACTTCAAATTGCTTCAAATTTTCGGTGAGGTCTTCTACACTTATAGTATTAAAGTTGAATGAGTTGTGGTAAAAATTTTGGAGGAATTTGATGGAGTTTTGACCCCAAATGTGTCTTGTGTTTGAAGGGAAAAAACTGACCGTTGGAGGATCCGAAGGAATCGGCGCTGTTCAAGGACTTTCCGGCGATGCCTTAGCTTCAAATTTTCGATGAAACTTCCCAACCCTTAGAACTATATGTTAGCAAGTAGATTAGTTGGGGGGTATACACAGACCTGAAATTGTCCTGTTTCGGTTCTATGCATATCGATTTTGTGGGGGCTGTTAGTGATTGTAATTGAGCTCCAAATTCATCATTGAGAAGTATTAGAATGTTAATTGATTGGTCATGAGGTGTATGATTAGTGGGGTGGTGATTTGAGTGAGGAAATTAACGATTGGATGAAATTTCCTTAGGTTGCGGGGTTGAGTTGTTCTTGGACTAGTAGGGCCGAACCCTTGAGGTGTTTGGAAGAGGAATTGCATTGCATTAAGCTTGAGGTAAGGGGATTCTAAACCTTTGATAGAAGGATTGGACTCAATTGGGTGGTATGAGTATGAATTTGATTGGTTCTTGGAAGATTATATCATGATTGTCCAATGTACGTCCTAGAAAGACATTGATGACTTGAATATATGACAATGCTTGTGCCTTGATTGATTGTCACATTTGAATGCCGAATTTAATTGTCTCGCATGCCATTAATGTGTTGCTCGCTGCTCGAGTTTGCAATTGATTGTGTGCTATGAACTGAAATGAGCATTTGGCATGTCTGAGAAGTTGTGATACCTTGATGCGTTGAGACGCGGGGTTGTGTGACTAGATATCCTGAGACGCTGAGGCGCGTAGTTTAAATTGAATGGCACCCTGAGGCATATGATATGCGGGGTTGTGTGGATGAACGCCCTGAGGCGCTGAGGCGCGAGATTTGAATTGAATGGCACCTTGAGGTGTATGAGACGCGGGGTTGAAATGACCAATTTCCTGATGCATTGAAACGTGGGATGGAGTTGAGGTGTGTTGACATAGGCCTGGAGTGAAATTGAAAACCTGATGTGTTTACGCGAGTTTGTCAATGAGACGGTCTGATGCGTTTACGCGGATCGAGCCCGAGGCATTCTAAACGCGGGCATGAAAGTGAGGCAGACTGGAAGGGTGGAAGTTGTGATTTGACATGGCAACGTGTGCTTGATCCTAATAATGTGAAATGATGCCATGACTGCATGCTTTGACATTCGTATGTTGTTTATTGACATTTGAGTGCCTGATGTGATTACTTGTACAAATTGTTTATGATTACATTTGCCTAAGTGGACGGTCAGCCTAACCTAAGGTTAGGACCTACCTTACTGAGATTTATATCTCACCCCGTCGTGGGATTAACTTTTTTAGGCCTCAGGCGATGGAAATCCGAGCTTGCTAATGATCGGTATCTAAAGAAGTAATTATAGGAAATGAATTTGCACTTTTATGACTTTAAGGATTTCATGTTACTTTGAAGTTAGAGTTGTATCCTCTGAACTTGTAGTTGGCTTTTATAAGAAGACATTCCCTATGTCCTGAGTCATCTTAAGATTGAACTGAATGGGAAAGTTTTATCGCTTCCGTATGTTTGTATCATTTAGAAGTTTTTAAATGGTTGGCCGACAGATTCGAGTTACCACCGAGACAAGACGGCCCAGGTGGGATTTTGCGTGCCTGATGGGTTCGGGACATGACATTTATACTGAAAAAATGGAATTTCAAACGAAAAGTGCCAAATGACCATTTTACCCCTCTACCTTTGGCCTTGCCTTGAGAAGTTTAGGATATTATTTGGTCAATCTACACCCCTATATGCTGCCAAAAATGGTGTATGGATATGGTCAAAGGAAGACAAAGGTGGGCCATGGTCTTCTAAAAGCTTGGACAAGTGTCAACCGACGAGAGTCCATGCATTAAATAGCAATCTTATCAAATTGACCCAAAAATGAATTATTGGGATGAATACTCTCTCTCCTTCCTCATTTTGCCGTCCACCTTCATTCCCACAATCTTCTTCCTCTTCCTCTCTCTCGGCCGAATGGGTTTCTCGCGGACAGGGAAAAATGGCTCCATTGTTCTGGCCGTAACTTCGCCGTCCGACCTCAGATTGAGGTAAAACCACTGCCACCTTAAATCTTATCGTCATTCCATTCTAAAAAGGTATTATGAGCTTAATTTGACTCATCTATTTGTCTGTAGGTCTATTTGAGTGGGTAAAGGTCAAAATCTGATCCGGTTTTGGAAAGGCTGCATTTATGGAGCTTCCGGACTCCAAATGACCTCAAATTTTCGGTGAGATCTTCATAACATCTAGTACTCAAGTTGGATGGTATGTGGTTGCAAGTTTGGTAGTGTTAAAATAGGTTTTCATGGCTGAATTGTGATGATAAATATTGGACAGATTCTGACCTTGTGGAAGCCGGGATGTTCAGAAGTCTTTGGAGTGTCGTTCCACTTTAAATCTCTTGGTGAGCCTTCTAAACATATAAATTAAGGTCTTAGTACATTTCGTATGAAGAATTAAGGCTTAGGATTGAAGTATGGCTTGATAGAGCGGTTAAAACCTAAAATCGGTTCTGTTTTGTGATGAATCCTTGCCGGCTGGTTCTGTTGGGGGCTGATTAAGGAGTGTTTGGACTTCAAATTGGCTTATAATGTCCTATAAGATGTGATGTGAGGTGCTAATGGGAAGTTTGTGAAGTGTATTGGGATTTAGAAGTGAATTAATGGCAAAATTAGTGCATGAACCTCTAGGTTGTGTCTTGCCTTGTGTGTGACCATGTGAACCGAACATATTGAGGGTTCGTGGGAGTATTTTCATGTGTTCAATTGATCGATAAGACGTCTTAAGTTGTCAATTGAATGGCTAGTGAGGAATTTATTTAATGGAAGTGGAATTCAATGGCTTTTGATCCAAAATTGGTGAACTTTTCTAGGTTGACGCAAGATCCTTGGTTGGTTGCATACTTATGGAATTGAGAAGGATTGTTTGATTGGAAATTTATTAGCTTGATCGAAAGGTAAGTGTTTCCTAAACCCTTACTTGAACATTAGGACACTACTGGATAGAGTGGTTGAATGATTTGGTTGCTTGATGAAGCCTATGGCTTGAATTGCTTGATTGAGTAGTGAATTCCATGACTTGAATGTCGTAGTATTGCAATTGAACTGTGATCTGCCTTAATGACATATTTGGCTATTGAGCCCTTAGTTGTTTAATTAGTTGTGATGCCTACGTGATACATATGGTTATAGTGCCGATACTATATGAATGGGCTATATTGTCCCAGCAATCGTGGCCTGTGGCCTTGGAAATCGCATTGATTGTGAGTCCCTGAGATGATAATTGGTTGTGAGTCTTGAAAGTACTAATTGGCCAGTGGCCGAAGTGGCATTGAATGGCTGTGAGCCTTGAAAGTACCGATTGGCCTATGGCCCTAGTGGTACTAGGACATCGATTGGCCTGTGGCCCCAGTGATGTTAGATGGCAAGAGTGCCACAGGAGTATGTGGGTGGAAGAGAAAATGGTGGCAGTCGTGTATCGACGTATGTGATTGTGCATTGAGCTTAGGATCTTGATATTGAATGCGGTTGATTGTACTGTTTTTCTATACTTGACTATTGATATTGTTATTGATGAATACATGCACCTGATAACATTGGGTGTGTTCTGGAGGGACTGGCGTTCAGGTCTATGTTTAGGTTTCACTTATTGAGATTTATATCTCACCCCAATGGGGGTTTAACTTTTTCAGGTCCCAAGCGAAGGAAGCCTGAACTTGCCAAGGATTGGCATTCGAGGAAGTAGTTGATCAAATGTATTTAAGACATTGGATGACTTTAGAGATTGTATATGAGTTTGGTGGATTAGTTTTGATCATTGGAACGAGATGTATTTTATAGATTGAAAAGTGTTCTATTTTTTTTTTCCTAAGTCATCTTGATTTTATTTGTGTACGGAGTAGTTTCTTAATTCTGCATGTATAAGATTTGAGAACATGAGGGCTTAAGGATCCTGGATGGCACAACTTGATTATGACCTAGTGGGATGTTCACGTGTTCACCGGGTACGGGGTGTGACACGTTGTGACTTGAGCAGGCCTATGTGTGATGAGAATCACTAAGTCGATACGCATAGCGTTTGTAAAAGCTGCCCGTTAGTTTAAGATAAATTGAAATTACGATTGACGGAGAATCGACCATGAAATGAGATCTCGAAATTGAAAAAACGGACAATGAAGAATTTCACCATTTGAACAGAATTAGAAATTGCTTTATCGAGGGTAATTTATATTGAAAAAGTAAAATTTCAGACTGGAAGTGTGAAATTATCATTTTGCCCCTGAAAGGATAACCTTGCCTTAAGAATTGAATAATGGCATTTTAGTCATTTGGTAAATTCCCTAGTTAGTCGAAAATCACAAGGGCAATTTGGTCTTTGGAGCTTCAAGATATTATGAAGATAATGTCAAGTGTCATCTTAAGGAGCAAGCTATCCATTTAGCATTAATTTGGGTCTTTTCTCAACTACCATTCAATCCTTGACCAAATAGGAGATTGAAGAAGACCTCGCTCTCCCTCCCTTTCATTTTTGGGTCAGGCGACTTTTTCACACCCCAATTCTTACAATGAACAGGAAAATGACATGGTCGTCCTTATGTCTAATGGACGCAACCTCAAATAGAAATTGATATAAACCTATTATCAAATATATATTCAACTATCTATAGATAACTGACTAAACATAAAGGTGATTCATTCATCAGAGTTTCTACAATCCTCAAAGATATTTATATCTCATCATTCAACTAAACTTGATAACTAACAATATATATGTGCACAACTCTCCTAGATCATAACCAAAATTTAGCTCCCAAAAGTCCCCGACGATTGCGCTCTCGTTCTACTTTCCGATGACTGAAGAACCTTAAAAGATTGGGAAGGAAAGGGGTGAGCAATAACAACTCAGTGAGTAGTACATATCTCTTTTAAGCAGATCGAGCATTTACTATACACATATATTAATAACATATACCGTAGAAATATCCTGTTAATCAATAAAAATCATAACAAAAATTAATGGTCAAGTCCATTGATTAATCTCAAATCATCCATCGATGGTCCATCCATTGACAAATCTCAAATCATGTGTTAATGGTCCATTCCATTGACCAAACTCGTGCTCAAATATCTAATCATGGTCATGTATAACGCCTCGTGACAAGGCAACCAAGATTCCCTCCTTGGTAAGATCTCCACCTATCTCAGCTGGTGGTTCGGCTTCAAAGAATATCCTAACTAGTATGTGCATACCCAAAAACCCTTCATTGGGTTCACAGCATATTGAGCATCAAAACCAACGTTTGTGAACAATCCACAAATCCAATCTAGAAACCATTTTGCAAACCAGAATATATTCCATAATCATTTATGATAAACCAAGTTCACAAATCGAGCACATATTTCACAATTCATTTCGTAATACATTTCTCAAATAGTTCACAAGTATCAAAATGCAGTGATTGCCAGATCTAGATTTTGATGCAACAAATATGCGTTTAGCATTCATAGTATATCAAATCTATACCGTTTTCAAGATATGACTTTATAAATTCATAGAAGAGATAAGCACCACTCAACTGATATAGCCTAACTCAGATCTCGATAACTAATTCAGGCTCTCGAACTCAACTCCTATCAATTTAGCGAAAATCGATATGACAGTCAAGTAAAAATGCTATCGTAACTACGAATCGACTAAGATAAGCTTATTCACTAGGTAAACTATTTCTATAAGCTAACAAAATGCTACTCGGAATTGCATGACCTAAACTATCCGAACGCGGAGCCTAAACGTAGTGTAACTTCGAAAACTATTCCGATGATATGAACGAGGGATTCGAATTCTTACTAAACGCCGAAGAACGAAATTGATTCAACTTGATTCTTGACTCCAACGGATTTCTTTTTATCTTTCTCCTTTTTCTTCTTCGCATTTTCTCCGTTTTTGTTATGCAGAACAAATGAAGCACTCTCCCTCATTTATATTCGGTCATGCACGAAGACTTGAGGCAGCTACTCTTTATTTTATTTTATTTTTTCTACTTTTGACTCAACAAGCTACTTGGCACTACAAGACTATAATACAATGCCACGTATGTATCGCATATTACATTCTACCTTCCTTAAAAGAAATTTCGTCCTCAAATTTGAACTCACCTCAACTATTGAACAAGCTAGGATACTTGTGTCTTGCTTCTTCTTCGAGTTCCCAAGTAGCTTCTCTTTCAGTATGGTTTTCACATTGTATCTTTACATAGGAAATAGTTCGATGTTGGAACACTTGATCCTTCTTATCTATGATTCGAATAGGTTGTCCCTTGTAAGTCAGGTTTTCCTTCAATCTCAAAGGTGTAAAATCTAGTACGTGTTCCGGATTCGACACATATTTCCATAACAGAGATACGTGAAATACATTATGCACTCCGACAATGCTGGTGGCAAGGCCAACTTGTAAGCAACTTCGCCAACCCTTTCCAAGATAAGGAATGGTCCTAAGTATCTTTGACTCAACTTGTCACGCGTGCCAAATCTCATAACACCTTTCATGGGTGAAACTTTGAGGAATACATGATCTCCTATATCAAATTCCACGTTACGCCTTTTAAGATCTGCACAACTTTTTAGACGACTTTGAGCTGTTTTGATGCGCTCCCTTATCAACTTGACTTTCTCTTTTGACTGCTGAATAAACTTTGGGCCAGTTAATCTTTTCTCACCAATGTCATCCCAACAAATAGGAGTTCTACAGTTTCGACCATATAAAGCTTCAAAAGGTGTCATCTTAATACTTGAATGATAACTGCTATTATAAGAAACTCTGCCAAATGTAAATGTTCATCCCAAAAACCACCAAAGTCGATGACACAGGATCTCAACATATCCTCTAATGTTTGAATAGTTCTCTCCGACTTTCCATCTGTCTGTGGGTGAAAAGTTGTACTAAAGTTTAGTTTAGTGCCTAAGGCTCTTGCTCTTCCAAAAGTTGGATACAAATCTAGGATCTCTATCAGAAACAATACTCACTGGAACTCCATGAAACTTCGTTGTCTCATTGACGTATTGCTTTGCTAAGTTTTCAAGTGGAAGACTAAACCGATAAGATAAAAAGTGGGCAGATTTAGTCAATTGATCAACAATTACCCATATAGCCTTTTTGTCGCTTGGTGTCCTCGGTAGACCGACAACAAAATCCATGGTGATATGCTCTCACTTCCATTTAGGTACTTCAAGTAGGTGAAATTGTCCACCAAGTTTCTGATGTTCGATTTTTACTTATTGGCAGATTAGACATTGATTGACAAATTTTACGATATCTTTCTTCATAATAATCCACTAAAAATTCTCTCTCAAGTCCCAATACATTTTAGTGCTTCCTGGGTGGATTGAGAATATAGTACTGTCAGCTTCTTGTAGTATCTCCTTTTTCAACTCTGAATCGTTAGGAACACATAATCATCCACGAAATCTCAAAGATCCATCTATGTGAACGTTAAAATCTATTTGACCATTAGCCTCCATGCCTTCTCAAATTTTCTGCAATTGAGGATCCTCATTATGTTTAGACTTGATTCTGTCAATCAATGTTGATTGCACTCGAATATTAGCCAATCGAGAACCAAGTTGATGTACCAATACTTCCAGGTCCAGTTTTCTCATATATTCAAGAGTAGACTTTTGAGTGGTGAGCAGCACCGCCATATTTCTAGACGATTTACGACTTAAGGCATCTGCTACCACATTAGCTTTACTTGGATGGTAGTTGATTGACACATCATAATCTTTCAGGAGTTCTAACCATCTCCTCTACCTCATGTTTAGTTCCTTCTGAGTGAAAATATACTTCAGGCTTTTATGATCCGTAAATACTTCACACTTCTCCCTATACAAGTAGTGTCGCCATATTTTCAAAGCAAATACAACCGTTGCTAATTCTAGATCATGAGTGGGGTAATTCTTCTCGTGTGGTTTTAATTGTCTAAAGGCATAGGCAATAACTTTATCACTTTGCATAAGAACACAAGCTAAACCTTCTTTAGAAGCATCACAATAAATTGTGAAACCACCAGTTCCTGAAGGCAAGGTCAATATAGGAGCTGATACAAATCGCCTTTTTAACTCTTGAAAACTATATTCACAACGATCAGGCCACACAAATTTAACTCCCTTCTGAGTTAGCCGAGTAAGTGGACCGGCGATTATGGAGAATCCCTCTACAAATCATCTATAATAACCAGCTAGTCCAAGAAAACTTTGCACTTCTGTAACATTAGTAGGATGATTCCATTGAACAATTGCTTCAACTTTCTTTCGGTCAACTGATATATCATCTTTCGAAATTACATGACCCAAAAACTCTATGTAGTCAAGCCAGAAATCGCATTTATTAAACTTAATATACAACTTCTTTTCACGAAAAGTCTGCAAGACAAATCTCAAGTGTTGCTCATGTCCTTCCAAATTCCTTAAATAGACTAAAATATCATCCATGAACACCACTATAAATCTGTCTAGATTCTCCTTGAATATTCGATTCATTATATCCATGAAAGCAGCATGCGCATTTGTTAATGCAAAAGGCATGACAAGAAATTCATAATGACTATATCTTGTTCTAAAGGCAGTTTTAGGCACATCACTTATTTTTATCTTGAACTGATGATACCCAAAACGAAGGTATTAGAGAATACCTTTGATCCTTGAAGTTGATCAAATAAATCATTGATCCTGGGTAAAGGATATTTATTTTGATCGTGACCTTGTTAAGTTTTCGGCAGTCTACGCAAAGTTTTATGGTACCGTCTTTCTTTTTCACAAATAAGACTGGAGCTCCCCAAGGTGAAACCCTAGGTCTGATGCAACCTTTATCCAAAAGCTCTTGAAGTTGAGTTTTCAACTCTTTCAATTCGGCAGGTGCCATTCGGTATGGTGCCTTTGAAATAGGTGTTGTACAATGCATCAATTCTATATAGAATTCAATTTATCTGTCAGGTGGAAGGCTTGATAAATCCTTAGGAAATACATCTGGAAACTCTCTTACCACAAGAATGTTTTCCAGTTTTACAATATCCACCTTTGTATCTTTTACACAAGCCAAATAACCACAACAACCCTTTCTTAAAAGTTTTCTAGCTTGCATGGATAAAATCTGTCACGCCCCGCACCTAGAGTAAAGGTGTGCGGCTCCTTGCAAGCGAACTCTCGAGTCCCAGGAATCACATAGCGAGAGATGCATAATGTAATGAGCATACGGAAGCGACGTAATAAAACTTCTCCATACAATAACAAAGGGAACATGGGTAACGAGAACTTCACATTAATATATACATATATGCATCCCATGGGTCCGTACAAAAGTGTAGGTGATTCAATCTTATAGGCCTGGGCAACGGGACTAAATCAAAAGATATCTAAAACAAGTCCCCAAAAGAAATAGACCGACGAGGTCATCAAAAATAGCCAAGTAAAAGCAGGAAACCCCTAGGTCGAACCACTGGAATCCTCAGTCTCCTCCACGTCCTCAGTAGGCTCGTAGTTCGAGAAAGTCTTGGATCGCACATCCACGGTATCTTCCATTGTAGTATCCTCCAGCTCGTCCTCTGAAGTGTCAATCTCGATCACCTCAACCATCTCCTCCAAAGAAGGGGTCTTCTCGGGTATGTTCCTCGAGCCAGCTACCGACCCCTTAACCTCTACCGAATCCTAAGAGGGATGACACCAACTAGGAATAACCCTGCGAGGTACCTTCGTGGCCTTCAGCGGACATGTGGTAACCTTGCTTACTCTACGGAACCAAGCTTCAAACCTATGCGGTACCTAGTCCTTACTGCCCTCGTTGACCCAAACCACTGTACATTTTCTAACATGCACAGTTCCTCGACTGTCCGAGAACTTATCAAAATATGCTGTCATCTCCTTGGGGTTACCTAGTCGAGTCGGCATCATTTTCAAGGCTTAGGGTCTGAAAAGGTGGTCCCACAACGAGGTAAGATTCACATCCTAGTAAGACAGGTCCTAAGCCTAGGTCAGGCTGATAGTACACCCAGATGAATGCAAACAATGAACAAGAATATGCTCTCAGTAATATAATGCACTCATCAGTCAATATGCCACAGAGATGCAAGCGTTCGTTAATCACACAGTAAAAGCATCATATTATGTCAATCGAGTTAGGCATGGCGATATTAAATCAAGGCACAGATTCCACCCTTTCAACATTCTCAAAGTTCACGCCGTGTTTAAAACGCCTCAGGTTCGGTTCGCGTAATTACGCCTTAGACCACCCAATTAACAAACCCGCGTAAACGCATTAGGTTTTCAATTTCATTCAAGGCCCGTGTCGACACATAATCATTCTCACCCTACGTTTCAACGCATCAGGACATAATTTCTCACTACCCCGCGTCTCAACGCATCAGGGTACAAACCGTCACAATCCCGCGTCACAACGCCTCAAGGTATCACAAGTTATCATGCATGCCAGAAATCATTTCAAATCAAACTTCATCATCAAGTACAAGCTCATGCATCGAGCTAGATATCTATGGCATCAAGACAATCAATTCATGGCATATGTATTAAGCAAGCATTCAAGCAATCATCCATCCACCATGACGAACATTATACAATCATGCCATAACTCACGAAAACTAACTCAATCCGCACCCAAATCATCCAGTCGAGTCCAATCCTCCTTGCCAAGGTTTAGGAACTTCTTACCTTGTGCTAAAATCAACAAATTTTCCTTTCCAAGCACCTCAAGTAATCGGCTCCAAGGGTTCCAAAACAGGGTAGCTTTGAACCTAATGGAATTCTATCCGTTTCGTCAATATTTCTTCGTCCAATCATCGAACCATCAAGTATAGCCTTAATAACACATCCATTGACATTCTAGTACACCTCAACAAAGAATTTAGAGCTCAATTCCGCCATGAACAACCCTTAAAGTTTCCGTATGCACAGAACCGAAACATGGCATTTTCGGTTCTATGCATATCTCACTAAATCAGCCTATTCAATATAAATCCCCAATTTATCTACTAATCTACTTGCTAACACCTAGTTTTACATGTTGGGAAGTCTCACTGAAAATTTGAAGTCAAGGCAAAACCGAATGGTCCACGAACGGTGCCATTCTTCAAAGTCCTCTACCAGGCATATTCTGTCCTTCAATCATAACACCCATTTAGGGTCAAAACTCCATCAAATTTAGCCCAATTTTTCACCACAACTAAGTATATGAATGCCCTAGATGTCTACAAAATTTGGCCTAAAGTTTGAGATAAAATGAGGTCTTATGGAGCTCAAAAGGTGGTTTACCTCCAGCTACGACAGATTCCGTTGACTCGCGGGAAAACAACCGAACGGGGCTCTTCCAGTGGTCAAATGCAGTGCTACAAGTTGGAGTAAGTCGGCAAGAGGATGAAGAAGACATGGGTGGTCGGCTCGACGGATGGAAGTCGCCGGAGGTGGGGCTTGGGATATGCGAAGGGGGCGGTCGGGTCTGGTTGGTGGTGACAGCTCACGGCAAGAAGAAGAAGAAGAAAAACAAGAAGAAGATGGTAAGAAGGAGATGGTGTTCGGCTGAGGGAGAGAGAGAGAGAGAGAGAGAGAGAGAGAGGTGTATACACAACTTTGAGAGTCAACCAAGGTTGAATGATAGGTTAAAAGTTGGACATTTAATGCCAAAGCCCCATCCTTTGACACTTGTCTTCATGTCAATCAAGTCTTCAACCAATGGCTGGTATATCATCAAATTTTCGACAGCCTAGAGGGGGTGTCAATGACCAAAATGCCCTTCTCCATTTAGTAAAGCAAGGCCAAGACTTGAGGGGCAAAATGATAATTTTACCCTTGACGTTCGGAACGTCGTTTTTCTGATTCAAATCTTCTTCAATGAGGCGACGTCCAATCCAATTATAATGTTGGAATCCTTGATTCTCCATTTTCTAATTTCGAGACTCGTCTCTGAATCATTTCTCTGTCAGATGTGATTTCAACCTATCCCGAACTGACGGACGGTTTTTGCAGACGTTACGCGTATCGACTCTGTGATTCATATCACACTTAGGGCTCATCAGTTCATGGCGACTTTGGTTGTCATGTAATTATGAGAGTCTATTACTAGTTTCGACTGTCTCGATCGCCATCGTTCGATTTTGAAAATTTTACAAATTATACATTGGTTAAGCGGCATCACCTACCCTCCAATCGTATAACGCTAGCAATAAATTCCTTAATCATCCTTAGACCGGGCTTTTATGGTTCTAAATGTCTCATCGACAATCCTTATGGTCAAAGTGTCATTTCCTATTCAAGTTCCCTAGGTCCACGTACCTTGTCTCATGTTTGCCTTTCCCTTTTGATCAGTTAACTCGATATTGATCAAATCCGAGCGAGATACGACTGAAATATATCGTTAGATATATTCTCATTAATAAGTCTCGAAATGACTAGAAAAATTAGAATGTCACAACTCTTTCCCCCTTATAAAAATTTCATCCTCGAAATTTACAATAAATCAAACTACTTAAATAAATAGGGGTATTGACGCCTCATCGTTTCCTCGCTTTCCCACGTAGCGCCTTCGTTTCCATGGTACTCCCAAACGACTTTGACTAATGGAATCGTCTTGTTCCTTAGAATCTGCTCCTTTCGATCTTCGATCCTGATTGGCTTTTCTATGTAGGATACTCTGCCATCCACTTCGATAACCTCGTAATCCAGTACATTCATCGAGTCCGGCTCGTACTTCCATAACATTGACACATGGAAGACGTTGTGTACTTGGGACAAGTTAGACGGTAAGGCAAGCTTGTAGGCTAAGGTCCCAATCCGTTCCAAAATTTCAAATGGACCTACGTATCTTGGACTCAGTTTTCTTTTCTTTCCAAATCGAGATAATCCTCTCATCGGCGACACTTTAAGGGAAACATGATCATCTACTTGAAACTTCAGATGTTTACGTCGTTTATCCGCGTAGCTTTTTTGACGACTCTATACTGTTTTCAATCTATCTCGAATTATTTTTACAGCTTCTACTGATTGCTCTACCAACTCTAAGCCTATAATGCTTCTTTTTCCAACTTCATCCCAGCAAATAGGCGTCCTACAAGCCCTTCCATAGAGTGCCTCAAAAGGTGCCATTCGAATACTCTGCTGATAGCTGTTATTATATGCGAACTCTACAAAATGCAGTTGATCCTCCCATCCACTTTTGAATTCTATCACACACGCTCGTAACATATCCTCGAGCGTCTGAATCGTCCTCTCCGATTGTCCGTCAGTCTGCGGATGGTATGCCGTACTAAATTGTAGTTGAGTTCCCATGGCATCTTGAAGACTTCCAAAAGTTCGCTGTGAACTTGGGATCTCTGTCCGATGTAATCGTCACAGGTACTCCATGTAGTCTCACTATTTGCCGCATATACAATTCGACATATCTATCCATCGCGAAGTCCTTTCACTCCGGAATGAAATGCGCAGACTTGGTCAATCTGTCTACGACTACCCATAGAATCGTGACCTCTCTGGCTCCTTGGTAATCCCATTACGAAATCCATAATCACATGCTCCCATTTCCATTCAGGAATCTCCAACGGCTGTAGCAATCCACCAGGCTTACAGTGTTGCGCCTTCAACTGTTGACACGTCAAGTACTTTGCTACATATTTTGCTACGTCTACCTTTATCCCATTCCACCAATAATGCTAACGTAAGTTCTAGTACATTTTCGTGCTACCTGGGTGGATACTATAATTGCTTCTGTGAGTCTCTAATAAAATCTTTTCTCTGAGCTCTTCGTCCTTTGGTACGCATAGATGCCCTCGAAATTTCAAAATTTCGTCTTCTAACATTTGAAACTCTGATTTCCTTTTTGTCGCGTCCATCTCTAGGATTTTTTGAATTTCCGGGTCCGTAGGTTGCAAGGCTCTTATCCTTTCTTAGGTCTCAGGTTCTATTCTCAGTGTGGCTACCAAACTAGATAGTTGACAGATTTCCAATCTAAATTCAGAATCCCTCAAATTCTCAAATAATGACCACCCTTTTATCAGTAGACAGGCAATGCTCGATTTTCGACTGAGCGCATCCGCGACTCTATTCACTTTCCTAGGGTGATATAATATGTCACAATCATAATCTTTAAGTAGTTCCATCCATCGACGTTGTCTCATGTTCAGTTCCTTCTGGGAAAGGAGATATTTTAGGCTTTGGTGATCTGTGTAAATCTGAAACTTCTTACCACACAAATAATGCCTCCAGATCTTCAGAGCAAAGTTTATCGCTGCTAATTCCAAATCATGAGTCGGATAATTCATCTCGTGCGGTCTCAGTTGTCGGGACGCGTAGGCAATCACTCTTCCATGTTGCATTAGCACACAACTCAATCCCTTTAGCAAAGCATCGCTATACATCTCATAGCCTCCAGGTCTTGATGGGATCGTTAATACCGGTACGGTCGTTAACCGATGCTTAAGCTCTTGAAAGCTCCTTTCACACTTGTCCGTCCATTCAAACTTCGTTTCTTTCTTAGTTAACCTCGTTAATGGAATGGGTATGGAAGAAAACTTCTCCATAAAACCTTACCAAAAAAAAAAACTTCTCCACAAAACGTCTGTAATATCCTGCCAATCCTAGGAAACTTTGGACTTTCGTGACCGTAGTAGGCCTAGGCCAATTCATGATGGCTTTGATCTTCACAGGATCCACATCAATACCTTCTCCAGATACCACATGGCTAAGAAATGCTACTTTACTCAGCCAAAACTCACATTTGCTAAACTTAGCGTAAAACGAGTGTTCCCTTAGAGTCTGTAAAACAATCCTCGGGTGCTCTTCGTGTTCTTCGTTACCCTTTGAGTAAATTAGAATGTCATCAATAAAGACAATAACAAACCTAACCAAGAATTCCTTGAATACCCGATGCATCAGATCCATGAATGAAGCTGGACATTGGTCAGTCCAAAATGCATCATAGTGAACTTGTAATAACCATACCTCGTCCTAAAAGCGGTCTTAGGTATATCCTCCTTCTTAATCCTCAACTGATGATACCCGGTCTCAAGTCTATCTTAGAGAATACCGCAGCTCCTTGCAACTGATCAACTAAGTCATCAATCCTCGGCAGTGGGTACTTATTCTTTACAGTCACTTGATTCAACCGTCCATAGTCAATGCATAAACACAAGGACCCATTCTTTTTCCTCACAAACAACACTGGCGCTCCCCACGGTGAAACACTTGATCGAATAAATTCTTTATCCAGTAATTCTTGCATTTGCACCTTTAACTCCTTAAGTTCTGATAAGGACATTATATAGGATGCCTTTGAGATTGGCTCCGTTCCTGGAGCTAACTCAATCACGAATTCTATTTCTCGCTCTGGTGGCAATCCTAGTAACTATTGGGGAAAAATATCAGGAAACTCACGCACTATCGAAATGTTTGCTAGTTTAGGTTCCTCGGTAGTCGTGTCCATAACTGCAACTAAGTACGCCTGACATCCTCCAGTTATTAGCTTTGTCGCTTCAAGAGACAAGACTAAAGGAATCGAGGTTCCTCCTCGACTTCCCACAAACTCAAAATTTGGGCGGCCATCTGGATAAAAATGGATTATCTTACTACCATAATCAATTACTACCCTTTGCTTACCCAACCAATTCATTGCTATGATCACATGAAATTCATACATGGGCAATATAGCCAAGTCTATACTCTCTTTACTACTACCAATTACTATTTTACAATAAGCACAGCCCAACGAAACCAACACATTATCCATTAATGGGGTAGCAACATGCAGAATCACACTTAACGGTTTCAACTCCATATTAACCAAATTAGCAAATTGAGCAGACACAAATGAGTGTGATACGCTAGGGTCAAACAAAGCATAAGCAGCTTGGTCACATAAATAAACCGTACCTGTGACCACGCCAGACGCTTTTTCTGCTTCCCTACGTGCCACTGCATAGATTCTTCCTTAAACTGAGGGTCGGTTCTGATCATTCTGTGGAGTGATAGTTGACGGCCCTACCTGGAGTCGTTGCCTTTGAGGTCTATTTACTGGAACTTGATTTGGGCAGATTCTCATCTGATGGCCTATCTAACCACATTTGAAGCACGTTCCGGTCCTCGCCGAACAAGGTCTATTACCATGCCTTCCGCCATAGAGGTAGCAACTCTAGTCATTGGGTTCGGTGGCTTCACTATGTTCTTTCTTACTAGAGGGACGTAGCGTTTATTGCCAGTCATAGGTCTTTTTCCAATTTGGCGATTGTCTCTGAATGAATTAAACCGTGATCCAGATGCGGCATTCCTCTCCTTTAGGTTCCACTCGATCATCTGTCCCCGTTCATAGATATCCTCATAAGTCCTCAGGTTTAGAGCTATCATCTGGTTGCGAAGCTCTGGTCTTAATCCATCCTGAAATTTCCGCGCCTTCTCCAACGGATCCTCTACTGATCTGGGCGCAAACCTTGGCAATCTAGAGAACTCAGCTTTATACTGGTCTATGGTCAGATGATTCTAACGCAGCTTTAAAAACTCTATTTGCTTCCTTTCTCAAGCTGTCTCAAAGAAGTACTTGTCATTGAATGCTGTGATAAAGGCATTCCAAGTCAAAGCTGTCCCTTCTAGAAAAACTCCATTCTTGGTGGCAGTCCACCAATCATGTGACATTCTGATTTCCAGTCAATTTCAGACTCATTAATGAGAAGTAAATCAAGAGATGTATTTCAGTTGTATCTTGCTCGAATCTGATCAATTTGAGTAGGCTAACCAAAATAGAAAGGCTAACGCGAGACAAGGTACGTGGACCTAGGAAACTCAAATAAGAAATGATGCTTTGACCATAAGGATTGTCAAGGGGATATTTAGAACCACAAAAAAAGGCCAATTTAAGAATGATTAAGGGATGCATTTGCTAGTATTATAAATTGGAGCGCGGGTGATGCCGCTTAGCCAATGTATAATTAGTAAAATTTTCCTAAATCGGACAGTGACGATCGAGACCATATAAACTAGTGATAGACCCTCACAATTACATGACAACCAAAGCCGCCACGAATTGACGAGCCCTAAATGTGATATGAATCATACGGTCGATACGCATAAAGTTTGCAAAAGCCGCTCGTCGATTCGGGATAGGCTGGAACCACGTCTGATATAGAAAACAATCAGAAATGAGTCTTGAAAATTGAAAATAGAGAATCAAGAATTTCAACATCATGTTTGGATTGGCCGTCGCCATATCGAAGAATATTAGAACGAGAAAAACGATGTTCCGAACGTCGGGGTGAAATTATCATTTTGCCCCTCAAGTTTTAGCCTTGCTTAGGCAATGGAGGAAGGGAATTTTGGTCTTTTAAACCACCCCAAGGCTGCGGAAAAAGGAGGATGAATTGTGACCATTGGATCAAGTTGGAATGACACTTAGGATAAGTGTCCAAAGATGGACTAAAGAGTGGTCATGTTCACTATTCACCACCTACCATTCAACTCCTTGACTTGAGGATTGTATATAATCTTTTTCTCTCTCACTCCTCTCCCCTTGATCGGCCATAACACCCCCTAGGCTCACACCAACTCCTTCTTCTTCTTCTTCTTTCTCCTTCTGCCGTCGCTGACCAGCTTTTGGATTCCTGTTTGCAGTCACCGACGCCACTTTCTGGCTACCACCGGCCGGCAAGCCGACCATCTAAGCCTAACCCCACCTCCTGTCGACCTCCTCGAAGTGGAAGCAAGTCGATTGGGCCACCGAGGAGCTCCAGCCAAACATTTTCCCGGAAGCCGACGAAAACTGACCCAATTTGAGGTAGGCCGAGTTTTTGACCTTAAGACATCGAAATGTTGGAATCTTGCGACCAAATTTTATGCAGATCTAGGGGACTTGATATCTATCTGTGGTAAAAAGTTGAGCTTGATTTGATGAATTTTTGACCTCAAATGGGTCTTGTGAACCTTGTATCGAAACTACCGGTTTACTGACTTAGAGGATTCGAAGACTTTCAAAGAGATTCCGGTGACGACGCGACTTCAAACTCTCGGTGAGACTCTTAGACCCTTAGATAGACATGCTAAGAAGTAGGTTAGTAATTAAATGATGGATTTTGTGGAGATTTAGGAATGGTTATGCTCGGTTTCCATAGAATCGAAAATAGCCGATTCGGTTCTATGCAAGACCGAATCTGTGGAGGCTGATGGCTATGGGTTTTGAGTTTCAAATTGGTGAGTTAGATGTGGTAGAATGATGAGGATGTGTTAATGAAGGTTTGTGATTCATGGATGGTTGAATCGGACAAGGGAAATTAACAATTGGGTGAGTCGGACATTAGTTTGATTGAATTGTGAGAGATTTCCAAGAGGATTGTTCTTGGTACGCCCTAAGATGGTATAGGGGATTAATGTGTGCTAATGCTCGTGCTTAAATTATCCGCCATGCTTGAGTGTCGCTTGGGTTGCCTTGCATGCCATGGGTGTATGATTGTGATTGAGTTGCACATTGCATTATGAAGGTAAAATGAATTGAGAATCATGGCATGAGTGAGGTATGGCGAGACCATGAGGCGTGTGAGACGAGGGTTATGTGGTGGATACCCTGAGGCGCTGAGGCGCGGGGTTAGAGGTTATGTGGCGCCCTGATGCGATCTAATCATGAGGTTGAGATGGCCACGGTCGTGATGCGTTTGCGCTGGACGGAGATATGAGGTGTCGGCACTGGCCTGGAGTATCATTGAAAATTGATGCATTTACGCGAGTTGTCAATAACGGTCTGATGCGTTTACGCAGACCGAGCATGATGCGATCTAATCGCACGCATGAGAATGAGGCAAAAAGGGAAATGGTGGATGTGGCGATGTGCCTACCGTCCGTATGTTGTTATCTGTGCTTGCATTTGCCTCGTATATTTATGAGTTTGACTTATTGGGGTATGTGACTACCTGAGTAGATGGTTGGCCTAACCTAGGGTTAAGACCCACCTTACTGAGATGTGAATCTCACCCCATTAAAGACCCTTCTTTTTACAGATCCTAGACCTTGATGATATGGCTTATTCATTTTGGAGACCCGAAGGAGATGTCCACTTATTTTGATGAGTTTCTTGACGGGCAGGGAACTATCTATGTAAGGAAATGTACTGTTGTTTGGGTAGACGAGGGTAGTACGAGCTGGAAGCCTCATCGGTATGAGGCCTGGTTTAGAAAAGTCAGGGATGTGTCAACTGGGCCGTTGAAGTCCCATGAGGTACCCTAGGGAGTCGTCCCTAGTTGGTGTCACCCCACTGGGGACTTAGGCCAAGCTGAGGGGTCGGTTGCCGGTTCTAGGATTGGTCTGGAGAGGACCCCGCCCTTGGAAGTCATGGAGGACGAGGTCATTATTGTGGAGGCGACTGAGGAAGAGCTCGCGGAGCCATCTGCCGAGGCGACCATGGAGGATACTATCGAGGTTCGCTCAGAGACCTTCTCAAATTATGAGCCGATGGAGGATGCCGAGGACACCGGAGACTCCAGCAGTTCTTCTTAGGAGCTCCCAGTTTGTCAGTTGACCTTTTAATGGCGACCCTTTTGGATGCTGATGATGGATCATTTTGTGTGCTTACCCCGTCGCCCTCTTGTTAGTGGATTTAGTAGTTATTTTTCTGTATGAACAGTTAGATGTTTGTATGACAGTATTTGCTCTATCCAGGTCCCACTTATATTTTGTACGGATGAGTTATTTCATTATTGCTTCTGCATGCTTAATTTATATATATTGTGTCGCTCGACTTATTGTGGATCTTAGAACCATGAGAGATATTTGTTTTGTTTGCGGTGAGTCGACGGGGCGTAACATCCCCGTTCGCTTGGTATCATAGCAAAGTCAGCTCAATCCAAAGTTGATTGAGGACTAGAGTAATAAGGAGGATTAAGTTGGGACTTAGATGGATAGCGAGACCTTAGGAGACTGGTTAGGATAAGACATGGGGTGCCTAGCATGTGATTTGACACTTATGAATGGCATTTGGCCTTAGTAGGGTTGTGGTAAGGCATGAGGATTCAGTTGAGAATCATTTCTGGACTTTGGCCTGTTGAATAAATGAGTATGGTTGGTTTTAGTGAACCATTAGAGTGAACGGAACTGAGGAATGACCATGTGCTGCCTGTTGAGATGTCTCTGGAGATTGTTGTGTGGAGACTGTTGTATTATGACTGTTTTTCTTAAAGTATAGTTAGCAGCTCTAGATTTGGATGATGAGTAAGTGCTAACTCCTTGCTAAACATGTGGTGGACCAGGTTCAGTAGAAGGGGATAAAGATGAGCAATCCGTCTAGAAGGTTTGGAAGGTCAAGAGGCGGAGCCTCTAGCTTGAGGCCGCCTGTAGCAGAGGACTCAAGAATGGATGGCGTGTTGAGGGCATTGGAGAGAATTGGTGATCTTATTGATAGGCAGACCCAGGATCGGGATGTTGCCATAGCCCAAGCAGTAAGAGTTGCCATAGCTGCCGTCAACGCCAACAACGGCAACAACGGTAGCAATGGAAGCCAGGGTGAACTTAATCAGGGTAATGAGGCTGTGAATGCCTAAGAGGAAATCGTTGTGGCCAGACAGATGGGCCAGCTAGACGAGCAGTTTATAAAGCTGAAGTCCACACAGTTTGACGGGACTGAAGATCCCGAACTAGCACCCAGGTGGATCGAGAAGCTAGAGAAAGCTTTTGGAGTGCTGAGGTGCACAGATGAGGAGAAGGTGCTGCTAGCAGTGTACCAGCTGGAGGGTACGACAAATGATTGGTGGGCTGCCATCAAGAATGGTGTTTTCCCTAAAGGAGCAACCATGACTTGGGAAGCCTTTAAGACGGCGTTCAACGACAACTATTTCTCGGAGACGGCCAGGAAAAGAAAGCAAGTGGAATTTCTACTTCTACGTTAGAACCAGCTGACGATAGATCAGTATGAGGCCGAGTTCTCGAGGTTGTCAAGGTACGTATATCGATCTGTAGAAGATCCTCAAGAGAAAGCAAGGAGGTTTAGGGACGGATTGAGGCCCGAGCTCCGTAGTCAGATCATTGCCTTGAATCTGAGGACTTATAAGGAGATCTATGAGCGGTGCCAGATGGTTGAAAGAGACTTGAAAGAGAGGAACACCACAATTGGATCGCGATTTACCCCATTCAAAGATAATCGCTCGATGGGTAAGAGACCGATGGCAGTCAGCAGGCGTTTTGTGCCTCCCGTAAGGAAAAATATTGTGAAGCCGCCGAATCCCACTAACCGGAGCTGCCGCCTTTGTGATAGGAGGCATGGAAATGGGCCATGCCCAGTAATGACTGGAACTTGTTTTAAGTGTGGTCAGTTGGGCCACCAGATGAGGACGTGCCCAAATCAAGCTCCAGAGAGTCGACCTCAAGGATAGAGACCGCAAGCTGGACCATCGATTGCCACTCCCCAGATCGAGTAGAATCGACCACCGGCCTAAGGAAGGGTATATGCAGTAGCCCGCATAGAGGCGGAGGAAGCGCCGGGCGTGGTCACAGGTACGATTTACTTGTGTGATCAAGCTGCATATGCATTGTTTGATCCTGGTGCCACACATTCATTTGTATCTGCTCAGTTTGCTGATGTGGTGGGTATGAGGTTAAAACCATTGAATATGAATCTGTATGTTACCACTCTATTAAAGGATAACCTATTGGTTTCTTTGGGCTATGCTGGTTATGAAATCATGATTGGAGGGAGCAAAGAGAGTATTGATCTAGCTGTATTGCCCATGTATGATTTTGATGTGATCATAGGGATGGATTGGTTAGGCAAGCAGCGGGCAGTAGTAGACTGTGGTAGTAGAATAATCCGGTTTCATCTGAGAGGCCGTCCTAGCTTTGAATTAGTGGGAAGTCGAGGAGGAATCTCGATTCCCCTAGTATCATCTCTAGAAGTGACCAAGTTGATGTCAAAAGGGTGTCAAGCGTACTTGGTTGCAGTAATGGACACATCTACCGAAGAGCCAAAACTAGAGAGTATCCCGATAGTGCGTGAATTTCCTGACGTATTTCCCCAAGAGTTGCCAGGATTGCCATCGGAGTGAGAGATAGGATTCGTGATTGAGTTAGCTCCTGGAACGGAGCCAATCTTGAAGGCACCTTATAGGATGTCCCTGTCAGAATTAAAGGAGTTAAAGATGCAGATGCAGTAACTGCTGGATAAGGGATTTATCCAATCGAGTTCTTCACTGTGGGGAGCGTCGGTGTTATTCGTAAGGAAGAAAGATGGGTCTTTGCGTCTATGCAACGACTATCGGTGGCTGAATCAGGTGACAGTGAAGAACAAGTACCCACTGCCGAGAATTGATGATCTGTTTGATCAGTTGCAAAGAGCGGTGGTATTTTCGAAGATTGACCTAAGAATGGGATGTCACCAGTTAAGGATCAAGAAGGAAGACATACCTAAGACTGCCTTTAGGACGAGGTATGGTCATTATGAGTTTACAGTGATGCCGTTTGGTTCGACTAACGCTCCAATTGCATTCATGGATCTGATGCATCGAATATTTTGGGATTCCTAGATAGATTCGTCATAGTCTTTATTGATGACATCTTGATTTACTCGAGGAGTGATGCAGAACACGAGGAGCACCTGAGGATTGTTCTGCAGACTTTGAGGGAGCACTCGCTCTATGCAAAGTTGGGTAATGTGAGTTCTGGCTGAGCAGGGTAGCATTTCTTGATCATGTGGTATGTGGTGAAGGAATCGCAATGGATCCTGCGAAGATCGAGGCTGTAACGAATTGGCCTAGACCTACTACGGTCACTGAAGTCAGAAGTTTCTTCGGACTGACGGGATACTACAGGCATTTTTTGGAGAAATTCTCATCCATAGTCATCCCATTGACGTGGTTAACGAAGAAGGAAACAAGGTTTGAATGGACAAGCAAGTGCGAGGAGAGTTTCCAGAAACTCAAACATAAATTGACAGTCGCACCAATGCCGACAATTCCATCAGGACCGGGAGGTTACGAGATATACAACGATACCTCGCTGAAAGGATTGGGCTATGTACTGATGCAGCATGGAAGAGTAGTGGCTTACGCATCCAAACAGTTGAGGCCACATGAAATGAACTACCCAACTCATGACCTGGAGTTAGCGGCGATTATATTTGCTCTGAAGATTTGAAGACATTACCTGTGTGGCGAAAAGTTTCAGATTTACACCGACCACCAAAGCTTAAAGTACCTATTTTCCTAGAAAGAGCTGAACATGAGGCAGCGTCGATGGATGGAGCTGCTTAAGGATTATGATTGTGATATACTGTATCCCCCTGGGAAGGCAAACAAAGTAACAGATGCACTTAGTCGGAAGTCAAGCATCGCGGGTCTGCTAGTAAAGGGATGGTCGATGATTGAGGATTTAAGAGATTCTGAGTTCAGACTGGAAGTCTGCCAGTTGTCCTGTCTGATATCTACGTTAAGGGTAGAACCTGAGGTCCAAGAAGGAATAAAGACCTTACAGTCTATGGACCCGAAAATTCAAAATAATTTAGAGATGGATGCGACAAAGAGAAAATTAGAATTTCAGGTGTCAGAGGACGGAATCCTGAAGTTCCGAGGGCGAATATGCGTACCAAAAGATGAAGGGCTCCGGGAAAGGATTTTGTCAGAGGCTCATAGGAGCAATTATAATATCCACCCTAGAAGTACGAAAATGTATCAGAACTTACGACAACATTATTGGTGGAACGAAATGAAGGTGGATGTAGCGAGATATATGGCTAAATGTTTGACATGCCAGTAGGTGAAATCACAGCACTGTAAGTCTAGAGGACTATTACAGCCACTGGAGATTCCGAAATGGAAGTGGGAGCATATAACTATGGATTTTGTGACGGGACTCCCGAGAAGCCAGAGAGGTCACGACTCTATATGGGTAGTCGTGGACAGATTGACCAAGTTCGCTCACTTCATTCCTGTACGAAAGGATTTCGCAATGGATAGATACGCCAAGTTATACATGAGGCAGATAGTGAGGCTGCATGGAGTGCCTGTGACGATTACCTCGGATAGGGATCCTAAGTTCACGGCAAACATTGGAAGAGTCTTCAAGAAGCCATGGGAACCCGACTGCAGTTTAGCACTACGTACCATCCACAGACTGACGGACAATCGGAAATGATGATTCAGACGCTTGAGGACATGCTGCGAGCATGCGTCATAGATTTTAAAGGTTGATGGGAAGACCAGTTACATTTGGTAGAGTTTGCTTATAATAATAGCTATCAGCAGAGCATCCAAATGACACCTTTCGAAGCACTCTATGAAATAGCCTGCAGAACCCTAATTTGCTGGGATGAGGTTGGAGAAAGGAGTATCACAGGCCCAGAATTGGTAGAGCAATCGGTGGAAGTAGTGAAGATAATTCGGGATAGACTAAGGACGACACAGAGTCGTCAGAAGAGCTATGCTGATAAGTGGCATAAGCCCTTGGAGTTCTAAATGGGCGATCATGTCTTCCTTAAGGTGTCACCAATGAGGGGATTATCGCGATTTGGAAAGAAGGGAAAACTGAGCCTAAGATATGTAAGCCTATTCGAGATACTGGAGCGCATTGAAACCTTGGCCTACAGGCTTGCCTTGCCGCCTAATCTATCCCAAGCGCATAATGTCTTCCACGTGTCGATGTTGAGAAAGTGTGAACCAGACCCGGCACATGTGCTGGACTACGAAGTCATAGAAGTCGACGATCGGGTGTCTTATGTGGAGAACCCGATAATGATCGAGGATCAGAAGGAGCAAATCCTCAGGAATAAGAAGATTCCATTGGTCAAGGTGGTGTAGGAACACCATGGAACTGAAGGTGCCACGTGGAAAAACAACGAGACGATGAGGCGACAACACCCCCATTTATTTGAGTAGTTGAGTTTGATGTAAATTTCGAGGACGAAATTTTCTAAGGGGGAAGAGTTGTGACATTCTGATTTCCAGTCAATTTCAGACTCATTAATGAGAAGTAAATCTAGAGATGTATTTTAGTAGTATCTCGCTCGAATCTGATCAATTCGAGTAGGCTGACAAAAAGGGAAAGACTAACGCGAGACAAGGTACGTGGACCTAGGAAATGGCGCTTTGATCGTAAGGATTGTTGAGGAGATATTTAGAACCATAAAAAAAATCGATCTAAGAACGATTAAGGGATGCATTTGCTAGTGTTGTACGATTGGAGCGCGGGTGATGTCGCTTAGCCAATGTATAATTTGCAAAATTTTCCTAAATCGGATAGTGATGATCGAGATCATAGGAACTAGTGATAGACCCTTACAATTACATGACAACTAAAATCGCCATGAATTGACGAGCCCTAAATGTGATATGCGCAAAGTTTGCAAAAGCCGCCCGTCGATTCGGAATAGGCTGGAACCACGTCTGATATAGAAAACAATCAGAAACGAGTCTTGAAAATTAAAAATGGAGAATGAAGAATTCCAACGTCATGTTTGGATTGACCGTCGCCATATTGAAGAATATTGGAACGAGAAAAACGACGTTCCGAACATCGATGGTGAAATTACCATTTTTTCCCTCAAGTTTTAGCCTTGCTTATGCAATGGAGGAAGGGAATTTTGGTCTTTTAAACCACCCCAAGGCTGTCGAAAAAGGAGGATGAATTGTGGTCATTGGATCAAGTTAGAATGACACTTGGGACAAGTGTCCAAAGATGGACTAAAGAGTGGTCATGTCCACTATTCACCACCTACCATTCAACCCCTTGACTTGAGGATTGTATATAGTCTTTTTCTCTCTCTCTCTCCTCTCCCCTTGACCGGCCATAACACCCCCTAAGCTCACGCCAACTCCTTCTTCTTCTTCTTTCTCCTTCTGCCACCGCCGACCAGCTTTTGGATTCCTATTCGCTACCGTCGATGCCACTTTCCGGCTACCACCGGTCAGTAAGCCAAACCTGAGCCTAGCCTCACCTCTTGCCGACCTCCTCGAAGTGGAAGCGAGTCGTTTGGGCGACTGAGGAGCTCCGGCCAAGCATTTTCCCGAAAGCCGACGAAAACTGACCCAATCTGAGGTAGGCCGAGTTTCAGACCCTTAGGACATCGAAATGTTGGAATCTTGTGACCAATTTTTATGCAGATCTAGGAGACTTGTATATTTATCTGTGGTAAAAATTTGAGCTTGATTTGATGAATTTTTTAGCCCAAATGGGTCTTGTGAACCTTGGATAGAAACTACCGGTTTACTGACTTGGAGGATCCGGCGACTTTCGAAGAGATTCCGGCAACGACGCGACTTCAAACTCTCAGTGAGACTCTTAGACCCTTACATAGACATGCTAAGAAGTAGGTTAGTTATTAAATGATGGATTTGGCGGAGATTTAGGAATGGTTATGCTCGGTTTGCATAGAACTGAAAATAGCCGGTTCGATTCTGTGCAAGACCGAATCTGTGGAGGCTGATGGCTATGGGTTATGAGTCTCAAATTGATGAGTTAGATGTGATAGAATGATGAGGATGTGTTAATGAAGGTTTGTGATTCATGGATGGTTGAATCAAACAAGGGAAATTAACAATTGGTTGAAATTTCCTAGGTTGTGCGGTGAGATTGGTCTTGGCCCATTGAGGGCTGAATCTTTGGGGGCTCAAGAAGAGAATTTTGTGGCATCAAACTCAAGGTAAGGGAATCCTAAACTTAGGATAGAAAGATTGGACACAATTAGGTGAGTCGGACGTTAGTTTCATTGAATTGTGAGAGATTTCCAAGAGGATTGTTCTTGGTACGCCTTAAGATGGTATAGGCAATTAATGTGCGCTAATGCTTGTGCTTGAATTATCCACCATGCTTGAGTGTCCCTTGGGTTGCCTTGCATGCCATAGGTGTATGATTGTGATTGAGTTGCACATTGCATTATGAAGGTGAAATGAATTGAGAATCATGGCATGAGTGAGTTATGGCGGGACCCTGAGGCGTGTGAGATGCGGGGTGATGTGGTGGATACCCTGAGGCGCTGAGGCGCGGGGTTAGAGGTTGTGTGGTGCCTCGATATGATCTAATCGCGGGATTAAGATGGCTACGGTCCTGATGCGTTTACGCGGGATGGAGATATGAGGTGTCGACACTGGCCTAAAGTATCATTGAAACTTGATGCATTCACGCGGGTTGTCAATGATGGTCTGATGCGTTTATGTAGACCGAGCCTGATGCGATCTAATCGCGAGCATGAGAATGAGGTAAAAAGGAAAATGGTGGATGTGGTGATGTGGCAGGATGAGTGTGCATATCATCTGAGTGCGTTATGATGTTACGACTGTGTGCCTGCCATCTGTGTGTTGTTATCTATGCTTGCATTTGCCTCGTATATTTATGAGTTTGACTTATTGGGGTATGTAACTGCCTGAGTAGATGGTCAGCCTAACCTAGGGTTAGGACCCACCTTACTGAGATGCGAATCTCACCCCATTGGGAACCCCTTCTTTTTGTAGATCTTAGGCCTTGACGATGTGGCCTATTCATTTTGAAGACCCGAAGGAGATATCCACTTATTTTGACGAGTTCCCTAATGAGCATGGAAATATCTATGTAAGGAAATGTACTGTTGTCTGGGTAGACGAGGGTAGTACGAGCTGGAAGCCTCATCGGTGTGATGCCTGGTTTAGGAAAGTTGGGGATGTGTCGATTGGGCCACTGAAGCCCCATGAGGTACCCCATGGAGTCGTCCCTAGTTGGTGTCACCCTACTCGGGACTTAGACCAGGCTGAGGGGTTGGTTGCTGATTCTAAGATTGGACCGGAGTGGACGCCGATCTTGGAGGACACGGAGGACGAGGTCATTGTTGTAGAGGCGACTGAGGAAGATCTCGCAGAGCCATTGCCGAGGCGACCATGGAGGATACTATTGAGGTTCGTTCAGAGACCTTCTCAGATTATGAGTCGATGGAGGATGCTGGGGACACCGGGGACTCCAGCAATTCTTCTTAGGAGCTCCCAGTTTGTCAGTTGGCCTTTTAATGGCGACCCTGACCTTGTTTCTTTTGGATGCTGATGATGGATCATTTTGTGTGCTTACATCGTCACCCTCTTGTTAGCAGGTTTAGTAGTTATTTTTCTATATGAACAATTAGATGTTTGTATGACAGTATTTGCGCTCTCCAGGTCCCACTTATATTTTGTACGGAGGAGTTATTTCATTATTGCTTCCACGTGCTTGATATATATATTATGCCTTTCGACTTATTATGGATCTCGAGACCACGAGAGATATTTGTTTTGCTTGCGGTGAGTCGACGGGGCGTGACAAGTCATTGGCGGTGCCTTCCTGCTGATACACTACCAGTAGTACATTTTCTTTGTCTGTGCATCTCAAGACTCTAAAGGCCTTCTCAAGTTCCTCGATCCACCTTGGCGCCAACTCAAGGTCTCCAGTCTCATCGAACTGGGTTAGCTTCAGCTTGATAAATTGTTCGACCAGTTGACCCATTTGCTTGGTCACAACAACTTCCTCCTGGGTATTTCCTACCTCATTGCCCTGGTCATGATCGCCGTTGTTCCTGTGGCCTCCAGTATTGCCATTATTAGCGTTGACAGCGGCTATTGTGGCTCCCACCGCTTGAGCTATGGCAGCATCCCTTTCCTAGGTCTGCTTGTCGATGAGGTCGCCGATCCTTTCGAGTGCCCTTAGCACTCTGTTTATTCTCGGGTCTTCCGCCAAAGGTGGCCTCGAACTAGAGGCTCTACTCCTGGGTCTTCCAGGTTTTCTGAGCAGATTACTCATTCTGGTATACTTTTACTATGCCTGGACCACCACAATTCCACCACGGAATTACTAACTTATTCATCTAATCAAGTCTAGCGATACTAAACTAGGTCTAAAAGAAGCAGTCATAACATAACAACCTCTCACACAACTATTTCCAGAGGCACTTCAATAAACAGTCCATGGCCATTCCTCAATTCTGTTCGCTTCAACGGTTCACCAAAACTAGCCATGCTCATTTACTCAACAGACCAAAATCCAGAAATGACTTTCAGCGCTAAACATGGAACTTAAACCTCATAAAACACCACAATCTTATCAAGACCAAATGTCAATCATATGTGCCAAGTCATATGCCATGCATTTAGTGCCTAACTCTAAGGAGTCTCCTAAGGTCTTGCTACTTAATCAGTCTCAACTCATCCATCCTTATTACTCCAATCCTTAATCAATTTGGATCGAGTTGATCTTGCCCTGATACCAAGCAAGGCGGGCTGTCACGCCCTGCACCCCGGGCACGGGCGCGCGACTCCCTGCAAGCGAACTCTCGAGTCCTAGGAATCACAAAGCGAGAGATGCATAATATAATGAGCATGCGGAAGCAACATAATAAAACTTCTCCGTACAATAACAAAGGGAACCTGGGTAACGGGAACTTCACATAAATATATACATATAAGCATCCCATGGTCCGTACAAAAGTGCAGGTGATCCAATCCTGCAAATGGCCTGGGCAACGAGACTAAATCAAAAGAAAGCTAAAACAAGTCCCTAAAAGAACAGACCGATGAGGTCACCAAAAATAGCTAAGTAAAAGTAGGAAACCCCTAGGTTGAACCATTGGAATCCTCAGTCTCCTCCACGTCCTCAGTAGGCTCGTAGTCCGAGGAAGTCTCGAATCGTACATCCACAGTATCCTCCAGCTCGTCCTCTGAAGTTTCGATCTTGATCACCTCAACCGTCTCCTCCAAAGTAGAAATCTTCTCCGGTATGTTCCTCGAGCCAGCTACCGACCCCTCAACCTCTACCGAATCTCGAGTGAGATGACACCAGCTAGGAATAACCCTGTGAGGTGCCTCCGTGGCCTTTAGCGGACTTATGGTAACCTTGCCTGCTCTACGGAATCAAGCTTCGAACCTATGCGGTACCCAGTCCTTACCGCCCTCATCGACACAGACCACTATACATTTCTAACATACATAGTTCCTCGACCGTCCGGGAACTCATCAAAATATGCTTTCATCTCCTTGGGGTCATCTAGTCGAGTCGGCAACATTCTCAAGGCTTAGGGTCTGAAAAGGTGGTCCAACGACAAGGTGAGATTCACATCCTAGTAAGACATGTCTTGACCCATCCTAGGTCAGACTGACAGTACAACTAGATGAATGCAAATAATGAACAAGAATATGCACTGATCAGTTAACATGCTACAGAGATGCAAGCGTTCGTTAATCACACAGTAATAGCATCATATTATGTCAATCGAGTCAGGCATGGCGATAATAATCAAGCCACAGATTCCACCCTTCTAACGTCCTTAAAGTTCATGCCCGCGTTTAAAACGCCTTAGACCACCCAATTGACAAACCCGCGTAAATGCATCAGGTTTTCAATTTCATTCCAGGCCTGTGTCGACCACGAGTCACAACGCCTCAAGGTATCACAAGTTCTCATGCATGCCGGATATCATTTCAAATCAAACTTCATGATCAAGTACAAGCTTATACATCGAGCTAGATATCTATGTCATGTAAGGCAATCAATTCATGGCATATGTATTAAGCAAATATTCAAGCAATCATCCATCCACCATGGCGAACATTGGACAATCATGTCATAACTCACGAAAACTAACTCAATCCGCACCCAAATCATCCAGTCGAGTTAAATCCTCCTAGCCAAGGTTTAAGAACTTCTTATCTTGTGCTAAAATCAACAAATTTCCCTTTTCAAGAACCTCAAGTAATCGACTCCAAGGGCTCCAAAATTTGGCAGCTTTGTACCTAATGGAATTCGATCCGTTTCGTCAATATTTCTTCGTCCAATTATCGAACCATCAAGTATAAGCCTTAATAACACATCCATCAAAATTCTAGTACACCTCAACGAAGAATTTAGAGCTCAATTCGCTCATGAACAACCCCTAAAGTTTCGGTATGCACAGAACCGAAACAGAACATTTTTGGTTCTGTGCATGTCACTCCCCGAACTAGGCGAGCACACGAACATCCCTGTCCATGCCATTCTTTTAAGAGTACTCCAGGATCCAACGGCCAATTCCTTCTAACTCCTTTAAAGAATGCATGCAGAAGCGATGCCATCCCCCATCATATAAACACAACAACATATAGATGACTTAGGACATCAACAACAAAATCTCATTAATTCATTCTCGAGGATTCAATTCTATAATCCACCAATCAGGAGTATAATTCTAATACCACATAAAAAAAACAACTTCATCCAAGGTACAATTGGTCCACTTTCTCTTCAAATGCCAATCCTTGGCAAGCTCACGCTTCCTTCGCCTAGAACCTAAAAAAGGTAAGCCCCCACTGGGGTGAGATATAAATCTTAGTAAGGTGGGTCCTAACCCTAGGTTAGGTTGACAGTCCACTCAGGCAGTTGTGTCACTCGACAAATCCAAATTTATGAACGGATAGGCATAACAATCACAGCTCAATAAATGACAACACACAGAAGACAGGCATGCATTTATGACCTCGTGCCACACTCATGTGCACATGTATACTCGGCCTGCCTCTTCGTCACATCCATCAACTTCTGCCTGCCTCATTTTCTAGCCCACGAACTAGTCGTCTCAGGCTCGGCCCGCGTAAACACATCAGATCGCCATCTTCGGTGACCCGCGTAAACGCATCAGGTCCCGGTTCATCTTTAGGCAAGGTTTATGAGCTTATATTCTGTCCTGCGATTAGATCACTTTAGGACTGTGGCTATCTCAACCCCGCGATTTCGTCGCATCAGGGCGCCATCTAAGCATACTTCACCCCACGACCTCGTCGCATCAGAGTCTCAACCTTCCGCCCCACGTCTCACTCGCCTTAGGGCCATGCCATGCCATGCTCATGCCACAACACATCATATGCTTGATTTTCCATCCACTCTCACACTCACTAGCAGGCGCGCATTCAAATGCGTTTCATAATTTTCGTGGCATGCAGTTCAATTGAAATGATATACAGGCATAGCAAATAACTCATGCACACAATAATACTCATAATCAATCCTATATCATCTTAGTATATCACTAAGCTACCCACTTGAATAAATTCTCATAAATCGTTCCAATCGGCCCTCGACTTACCCAATCGAGTCCAATGCCCCTAGTCTCGATTTAGGAATTTCCTTACCTCGCATTTGATTACGCAAATTCCTCCTCTTGAGCCTCAAATTTTTGGCCCCCAATGGTCCAAGACCGAACTCAATGCGCAACCTAATAAAATCCAACCAATTCATCAATTTTCATGTCCAATTCAACATCCAGACCCACAACCCTCCATGACATATTCCTTATCATCATAACATGCCTCAATCACCAATTTGAGACTCATAGTTCAACCATCAACAGCCCTACAGATTCGGTTTGCACAGAACCGAACCGGGCTATGTTTTGTTCTGTGTGAACCGAATGGATCCAGCCATAAATCAACTCCAAATCCACCATTTAAATGCTATACCACCTCTTAACATGATTATCTGAGGATCCAAGAGGCTCACCATGAATTTTAGGCTGGTTGGTCGCCGGAAAATCATCCAAAGTCGCCAGATTGTCTAAGATCAGAATTCAACAGTTTTCTGGGCAAGGTTCACAAGACCTGTTCGAGGTCAAAACTTTATCAATTCAAGCCCCAATTTTTACCACAGATTCATCTACATCTCTACTGAGTCTTTACCAAATTTGAGCCCAAAATTCCAAGATTTCGATCTGTTAAAGGGGTAAGAACCAGACCTATCCGATTCCGTCGGCTTTTGGGAAAACTCCTGCCCAAAATGCCTCGGTGCTTCAAACGCCGCAATTCTTATTGGAGGAGTTCGGCAAGACGTGGAGCTTTTTTGTGGTGGTCGGCCAACAGCAGATGGTGGCCGGGAGTGGCCCTCATGGGCACCGAACAGAAACTCCAAAACAGATCGCCAGTTCCTCCAAGTCAGTTTTTCGGCAGTTTTTGGGGGAAATGTACAAGGTCGGTTTGTGGTCAAAACTTATCAAATTAAGCCCAAATTTTTCCCAAAAATTCCTACACGTCTCAGCTTGATCTCCACAAAATTTGAGCCAAAGATTCCAATATTTCAACCACCAAAGGGACTGAGAACTGAACCTACCTCAGTTTGAGTCCTAATTTGTCGGCTTTTGGGAGAATCCTTGCTTCGGGATCCTCAGTGCTCCAAATGCCCCGATTCTTGTTGGAGAATATTGGCAAGACATAGATATTTGTTTCTATATTAGCTAAAAGTCAAAGAGTGGCCAGAGGTGGCCGTAATGGCCAGCGAACAGGAGGCCAGAAACTGTCTCCGGCGTGTAGAGTGGAGAGGATGGAAGAAGAAGTGGTTTCGGTGGTTCTCCAAAGGTGTGGCCAGCCAAATCACTTGAGGAGAGAGAGAGAAAGCTTATATTCAACCTTTGGTCAAAGGGCTTCAATGGTAGGTATGAAAAAGTTGGACATGACCTCACCCCTTGATCTTGTGACACTTGTCATTTGCCCTCTCCAAGATGATCCAATGGCTCATTTTCATTCTTGAATTTCGGCAGCCCTTGGGGTGTTTATTGTCCAAATTGCCCTTCTTCATTTGCTTGGGCAAAGCTTTAAGCTTGAGGGGTAAAACGGTCATTTTACCCTCGACATTCAGAACGTCGTTTTTCTCGTTCCAGAAATCTTCGATAGGGTGATGACCAATCCAAACAACGTTGGAATTCTTGATTTTCCATTTCAAATCTTTCAAGGCTTATTTCTGATAGTTTTCTCTATCAGACGTGGTTCCAGCCTATCCCGAATCGACGGGCGGCTTTCGCAGACATTATGCGTATCAACCCCGTGATTCATATCACGCTTAGGGGTCGTCAATTCGTGGCGACTTTGGTTGTCATGTAATTGTGAGGGTCTATCACTAGCTCCTAAGGTCTTGATCTTCACCGTCTGATTTAAGAAAATTTTGCAAATCATATGTTGGTTAAGCGGCACCACCCGCAGTCCAATTGTATGACACTCGCAAGGCATCCCTTAATCGTTCTTAGATCGGCCTTTTTGCGGCTCTAAATATCCCCTCGACAATCCTTATGGTCAAAGCGTCATTTCCTATCCGAGTTCCTCAGGTCCACGTACCTCGTCTCGCGTTAGCCTTTCCCTTTTAGTTAGTCTACTCGAATTGATCAGGTTCGAGCAGAATACAACTGAAATTCATCTCTAGATACACACTTTTCATTACTGAGCCTAAAATTGACTGAAAATCATAATGTCACAGTGCATATGTCACTTAATCAGCCCATAATTCAATCTAAATTCTCAATTTATCCACTAATCTACTTGCTAACACCTAGTTCTACACATTAGGAAGCCTCATCGAAAATTTGAAGTCAAGGCGACGCCGAATGATCCATGAACGACGCCGGTTCTTCAATGTCATCTACTGGGCAAATTCTGTCCTTCAATCACAGCACCAATTTGAGGTCAAAACTCCATCAGATTTTTCACCACAACTCAGTATATGAATGCCCTAGATGTCTACAAAATTTTTCTAGAAGTTTGAGAAAAAATGAGGTCCTATGGAGCTTAAAAGGTGGCTTACCTCCAGCAGCGACGAATTTCGTCGACTCGCTAGAAAATGGATGAACGGGGCTCTTCCGGTGGTCAAATGTTGCGCTTCAAGTTGGAGTGAGTCAGCAAGAGGATGACGAAGACGTGAGCGGTCGACTCGATGGCTGGAAGTTGCCAAAGGTAGGGCTCGAGATCGGCGAAGTGGGTGGTCGGGTCTGGTCGGCGGTGACAGCTCACGGCAAGAAGAAGAAGAAGAAGAAGAAAAACAAGAAGAAGATGGTAAGAAGGAGATGGTGTTCGGCTGAGGGAGAGAAAGAGAGAGGTGTATACACAACTTTGAGAGTCAACGAAGGTGGAATGGTAGGTTAAAAGTTGGACATTAATGCCAAAGCCCCATCCTTTGACACTTGTCTTCATGTCAATCAAATCTTCATCCAATGGCTGGTATATCATCAAATTTTCGACAGCCTAAAGGTGGTGTCAATGACCAAAATGCCATTCTCCATATATTAAAGCAAGGCCAAAACTTGAGGGATAAAATGGTAATTTTACCTTCGACGTCCTTAACGTTGTTTTTATGATTCAAATCTTCTTCAATGAGGCGACGTCTAATCCAATTATAATATTGGAATCCTTGATTCTCCATTTTTTAATTTCGAAACTCATCTCTAAATCGTTTCTCTATTAGATGTGATTTCAGCTTATCCCGAACTGATTGGCAGCTTTTGCAGACGTTACGCGTATCGACTCTATGATTCATATCACACTTAGGGCTCGTCAGTTCATGGCAACTTTGGTTGTTAGGTAATTATGAGGGTTTATTACTAGTTCTGACTGTCTCAATCGTCATCGTTCGATTTAGGAAAATTTTACAAATTATACATTGGTTAAGCGGTATCACCCGCGCTTCAATCGTATAATGCTGGCAATGATTCCTTAATCATCCTTAGACCGGCCTTTTATGGCTTTAAATGTCCTCTCGACAATCCTTATGGTCAAAGTGCCATTTCCTATTCGAGTTTCTTAGGTCCACGTACCTTGTCTTGCGTTAGCCTTTTCCTTTTGGTCAGTTAACTCGTGATTGATCAGATCCGAGCGAGATACAATTGAAATACATCGTTAGATATATTCTCATTAATAAGTCTCAAAATGATTGGAAAAATCAGAATGTCACAAAATCAATGCAGGAAAAGTGCCCTTACAACTTCCCGAAAAACAGAATTTAAGCTGATTCGGAAGTCGAAAGAATACTTTCTTCGAAAAACAATCTACAGTAGCATGATATATAGACAGCCAATCCATTCCTAATATGACATCGAAATCCCGCATATTCAACTCCACTAAATCTACAGGCAATGCAGCTTTGTTTATCTGGAGTTCTCAACTCTTGAACACACGATTGACAATTAGAAAATTACCAGCAGGAGTATTAACACATAGTTCACATTCAAGAGGCTCAGGCAACAGATTAAGTTTTCTTGCAAATTCAGCTGAAATAAAGGAATGTGTAGCGCCCGGATCAAATAATGCATATGCATATTGTGAGGCAACAAAAATATTACCTGTAACAACTGCATTAGATGCCGCTGCATCTTCTTCTATCATAGCAAAATCCTCTCCTGTTGTCCTTTGTTTTTGCTGATTTTCCGGTAGTTTACCAACTGAAAGGGCATCTCTTTGCATGGAGCAATGGCTTACTATATGTCTGGTTTCCCACACAGATAGCATGACCTGCTGTCAATTGTAGCATCCTTTCATGTACAGCAATCCCGTTGTGACATTTTGATTTCCTAGTCATTTTCAGACTCGTTAATGAGAAGTATATCTAGCGATGTGTTTCAGTTATATCTCGCTCAAATCTGATTAATTTAAGTAGGCTGACCAAAAAAGGGAAAGGCTAACGCGAGACAAGGTACGTGGACCTAGAACTCGAATAGGAAATGATGCTTTGACCATAAGGATTATCGAGGGGACATTTAGAATCACAAAAGGCTGATCTAAGGACGATTGAGGAATGCATTGCTAGTGTTATACGATTGGAGCGCGGGTGATGCCGCTGAACCAATGTATAATTTGGAAAATTTTTCTAAATCAGACAGTGACAATCAAGGCCATAGGAACTAGTGATAGACCCTCACAATTATATGACAACCAAAGTCGCCATGAATTGACAAACCCTAAATGTGATACGAATCACAAGGTCGATACGCGTAACGTCTGCAAAAGCCGCCCGCCAATTCGGAATAGCTGGATTCACGTCTGATAGAGAAAACAATCAGAAACGAGTCTCGAAAATTGAAAATGGAGAATCAAGAATTCCAACGTCATGTTTGGATTGGCCGTCGCCTTATCGAAGAATATTGAAATGAGAAAAACGACGTTCCGGACGTCGGGGGTAAAATTACCATTTTGCCCCTCAAAACTTTAGCCTTGCTTATGCAATTGAAGGAGGGCATTTGGTCTTTTAATCACCCCCAAGGCTGCTGAAAAAGAGGAAGGATTATGGCCATTGGATGAAGCTTAATTGACACTTAGGACAAGTGTCAATAGATTAGGTAAAGAGTGGTCATGTCCACTTTTTCCCAACTACCATTCAACTCATTGACCTTGAAGTTAAATATAGCTCTCTTCTCTCTCCTTGGCCGGCCATTCACCCTCCATCTTCACTGAGACTTCTTCTTCTTCTTCCTCTTCTTTCTGCCGCTCGCCGATAGGTTTCTATGCTGCCATTCACCTGCTCCAACGACCCCCTCCGGTGACCTCTAGCCGGCGATCCGACCATCCACACCTAGCCCGACCTCTTGCCGACATCCTTGAAGTGGAAACGAGTCTTTTGACCCACCGAAGAGCTTCGGCTAGCCATTCTCCTAGAAGCTGATGGAAACCGCCACAACCTGAGGTAGGCAACATTTCTGACCTCTTAGGACCTCGAAACTTTGGATTTTTTCTATCGAATTTTATGGACTTCTAGGGGACTCATGGAGTGATCTGTGGTAAAAAGTTGAGGTTAATTTGATAGAGTTTTGACCCCAAATGGGTCTTGTGAATGATGGATAGAAACTACCGGTTGGAGGATCAAGGAGAACCGGTAACTTCCGAAGGGTTTCCGGCGATGACTTGGCTTCAAATCTTCGGTGAGTCTCACTCTTAGATCTACATGTTAGCAAGTAGGTTAGTAAATAAATGGTAGATTTGGAGTAGTTTTAGGGCTGGAAAACCTCGGTATGCAAACCGGTTCTGTGGAGGCTGATGGTTGTTGGTTTTGAGTCTCAAATTCATCAATAAGACATTTTAGGATGTTGAGGAATGTGTTAATGAGGTTGGTGATCCATGGATTGGTGATTGGACAAGAGAAAATTGACGATTAGTTGGAATTTCATAGGTTGCGCGGTGGATTTGATTCTTGGACTACTTAGCCGAATCTTTGAGCCTCTTGGAAGGAGAAATTTGTGACATTAAGCTTGAGGTAAGAAAATCCTAAATCTAGTGTCACGCTCCGCGCTCCGCGCTCCGGGCAGGAGCATGCGACTCCCTACAAGCAAACCAAATATCTCTCGTGGTCCCAAGATCCACACATAAGTCGAGAGATATATAATATACAAACACGCAGAAGCAGTAATGAAATAACTCCTCCGTACGAAATATGAAATGAGACCTGGATAGTGCAAATACTATCATACATGATATCCAACTATTTATACAGATACAGAGCTACTAAATCCGCTAACATGGGGGATGGGGTAAGTACACAAAAAGAGGTCCATCCTCAAGCATCCAAGGAAAATAGGGTCAAGGTCGCCACCAAAAGATCTAACTAACAATCTGGGAGCTCCTAAGACAAACTGCTGGAGTCCCTGGTCTCCTCTACGTCCTCCGTGGGCTCGTACTCTGAGAAGGTCTCCGAGAGAACCTCGATGATGTCCTCCATGGTCTCCTCAGTCGACGGCTCCACGAGATCCTCCTCAGTCACCTCAATCACAATGACCTCCTTCTTCGTGTCCTCCAAGGTCGGAGCCCTCTCCGGTCCAATCCTTGAATCGGCAACAGACCGTTCAGCCTGGTCTAAGTCTCGGGTGGGGTGGCACTAACTAGGAACAACTCCCTAGGGCACCTCATTGAGCTTCAGTGGCTAGGTAGACACATCCCCGACCTTCCTAAACCAAGCCACATACCTGTGAGGCTTCCAATTAGTACCACCCTCGTTTACCCAAACTACGGTACACTTCCTGACATAAATGGTTCCCAGCCCGTCAGGGAACTCATCAAAATAGGTGGACATCTCCTTGGGGTCACCAAAACGCATAGGCTACGTCGTCAAGACCTAGGATATGTGAAAATAAGGGTCTCCAACGGGGTGAGATTCATATCTCAGTAAAAGAGTCCTAACCCTAGGTTAGGCCAACCCTCCACTCAGGCAGTCACATACCCTAAAATTCAAACTCATAGATATACGAGGCAATGCAAATATAGTTAACAACACATGGATGACAAGCATACGGTTATGGCATCATAACACATTCAGATGATTATGCACAATTCGCCCTGCACATCACCACAACCACCTTTTTATGTCTGCCTCATTCTCATGCCCGCGTTTAAAACGCATCAGGCTCGGTCCACGTAAACGCATCAGACCGTCATTGACAACCCGCGTAAACGTATCAGGTTTCAATGATATTCTAGGCTAGTGTCAACAAATCACATCTCCATCTCGCGTTTCAACGTATCAAGACCGTGACTTTCTCAACCCCGCGTCCCGTATGCATCAAGGCACCACACAACTCCAACCCCGCCCCTCAACACCTCTGGGTACTCATTCCACCATCCCGCGTCTCATAGGCATCAGGGTCTCACCATGTCACACTCGTGCCATGATTCTCAATTCATTTCATATTCATAATGCAATGCGCAATTCAAGCACAATCATACACCCATGGCATGCAAGACAATCGAAGTGACACTCAGACATAGCAGGTAATTCAAGCACAAGCATTAGCATACATTAATCCCCTATACCATCTCAAGATGCATCAAGAACATTCATCTTGGAATCTCTCACAAATCAATCAAATTATCGCCCAACTCACCCGATTGAGTCCAATCTTCCTATCCTAAGTTTAGGATTCCCTTACCTTGAGTTTGATGTCACAAAAATCTTCTTCTCAAGCCCTCAATAATTTGGTCTCAATGGTCCAAGAGCAAACCCACCTTGCAACCTAGGAAAATCCAACCAATTGTCAATTTCCCTTGTCCATTTCACCCATCCATGAATCACAAACCACCATAACACAATCCTCATCATCCTAGCATATCTCAATCACCAATTTGAGACTCAAAATCAACAATCATCAGCCCCCACAGAACCAGTTTGCACAGAACCGAACCGGGCTATGCTTGGTTCTATGTAAACCGAGCATATCCAGCCCTTAATCTACTCCAAATTCACCATTTAATCACTAACCTACTTGCTAGCATGTCTATATAAGGGTTTAAGAGGCTCACCGAAGATTTGAGATCGAGTCGTCGCCGGAATTCCTTCGAAAGTCGCCAGCTCCTTCAAAACTGCAAATCGACAGTTTCTATCCAAAATTCACAAGACCCATTTGGGGTCAAAACTCCATCAAATTAAGCTCAACTTTTTACCACAGATCACTAAACGAGTTGTATAGGTCTCCACAAAATTTGGTCGCAAGAATCCAACCTTTCGAGGTCCTTAAGAGTCAGAAACTCTGCCTACCTTAGATTGTGTCGGTTTCCGTCGGGTTCCGGGAGAATGGTTGGCCGGAGCTCCTCGATGGCTCAATTGACGCGCTTCCACTTCAAGGAGGTTGGCAAGAGGTTAAGCTAGGAGGAGTGGTCGGCCGGAGTCCAGGCGATGGCCGGAGTGGGTCGTCGAAGCTGGCGAACGGGCGGCGCAGAAGCTATCGGTGAACGGCAGGGAAGAAGAGGAAGAAGAAGGAAGCTCTCGGTAATGGTGGGGAGTGTATGGCCGGTCAAAATGAGAGGAGAGAGAGAGAAAAAGAGTTATATTCAAGATTCAACGTTGAATGGTAGTTGGGTAATAGTGGATAAGACCACTCTTTAGCTCATCCATTGGCACATGTCCTAAGTGTCAATCAAGGGTGATCCAATGGCCATGCTCTCTCCCAATTTTCAGTGGCTCTTGGGGGAACAAAAGACCAAAATGTCCTTCTTTAATTGCATAAGCAAGACTAAAGCTTTGAGGTGCAAAATGGTAATTTCACCCCCGACGTCCGAAACGTCGTTTTTCTCGTTTCAATATTCTTTGATATGGCGACGGCCAATCCAAACATGACGTTGGAATTCTTGATTCTCCATTTTGAATTTTCAAGACTCGTTTCTGATTGTTTTCTCTATCAGACGTGGTTCTAGCCTATCCCGAACTGACGGGCGGCTTTTGTAGACTTTACGCGTATCGACCCTGTGATTCATATCACATTTAGGGCTCATCAATTTGTGGCGACTTTGGTTGTCATGTAATTGTGAGGGTCTATCACTAGTTCCTATCGTCACTGTCCGATTTAGGAAAATTTTGCAAATTATACATTGGTTAAGCGACATCACCCGCGCTTCAATCGTATAATGCTAGCAATGTATTCCTTAATCTTTCTTAGATCGGCCTTATATGGTTCTAAATGTCCCCTCGATAATCCTTGTGGTCAAAGCGTCATTTCCAATTCGAGTTCCCTAGGTCCACGTACCTTGTCTCGCATTAGCATTTTCCTTTTGGTCAGTCTACTCAAATTAATCAAATTCGAGGAAGATATGACTGAAACACATCGCTAGATATATTTCTCATTAATAAGTCCGAAAATGAATGGGAAATCAGAATGGCACAACACTTCCCCCCTTACAAAAATTTCATCCCGAAATTTGCATCAAACTTAATTACTGAAATAAATGGGGGTGTTGTCGCCTCATCGTCTCTTCGTTCTCCCACGTGACGCCTTCGGTTCCATGGTGTTCCCACACCACCTTGACCAATTGAATTTTCTTATTCCTGAGCATTTGATCTGTGACATTCTGATTTCCAGTCAATTTTAGACTTATTAATGAGACGTAAATCTAGAGTGTATTTCAGTCGTATCCTGCTCGAATCTGATCAATTTGAGTAGGCTGACCAAAAGGGAAAGGCTAATGCGAGACGAGATGCGTAGACCTTGGCAACTCGGATAGAAAATGATGCTTTGACCATAAGGATTGTCGAGGGGATATTTAGAACCACAAAGAGGCCGATCTAAGAATGATTAAGGAATGCCCTGCGAGTGTCGTACGATTGGAGTGCGGGTGATGCCGCTTAACCAACGTATGATTTGCAAAATTTTCCTAAATCGGATAGTGACGATCGAGATCATTGGGACTAGTGATAGACCCTCACAATTACATGATAACCAAAGCCGCCACGAATTGACGAGCCCTAAACATAATATGAATCATGGGAGTCGATACGCGTAATGTCTGGAAAAGCCGCCCGTCGGTTCGGGATGGGCTAGAACACGTCTGATAGAGAAAATAATCAGAAACGAGTCTCGAAAATTGAAAATGGAGAATCAAGAATTTCAACATTATATTCGGATTGGCCGTCGCCCTATCGAAGATTATTGGAGCGTCGAGGATAAAATTATCATTTTGCCCCTCAAGCTTAACCATTGCCTATGCAAATAAGAAAGGGCAATTTGGTCTTTATCCCTACCCTATAGCTGCCGAAAAAGTGAGTGAATTGTAGTCATTGGATCAAGTTGAATTACATTGAGGACAAGTGTCAATAGATGGACTAAAGAGTGGTCTTATCCACTATTGGCCACCTACCATTCCACTCTTTGACTTTGAGCCTTGTATATACACCTCTCACTCTCTCTCTCACCTCTCATTTGGCCGGTCACCACCTCATCTTCACCAAAACCTCTTCTTCTTCCTTCTTTTTTTCACTGCTTACTGGCGACAGTTTCTGGAGCTGCCGTTCGCCGCCGTCGAAGCCACCTTTCGGCAACGACCTATCGGCGCGCCGACCATACCCTCTTAGCTCCACGTCTTGTCGACCTACTCGAACTAGAAGCAAGCCGTTTGGACCACCTAGGAGCTCCGACCAAGTATTTTCCTGGGAGTCGATGAAAACTGATCCAATCTCAGGTAAGTGATTCTTCTGACCCTTTAGGACGCTGAAATGTTGGAATTTTGAGGTCAAATTTTGTGGAGGTCTAGGAGATATGTATATCAATCTACGGTGAAAAGTTGAGAGAATTTGCCGGTTACTAGCCTTGGAGGATCCGTCGACTTTTGACGGGATTCCGGCGACGACTCGACTTCAAACCCACGATAAGACCCTTAGACCCTTAGATAGACATGTTAAGAGGTAGGTTAGTGAGTAAATGATGGATTTGGCGGAGATTTAGGACTGGTTGTGCTCGATTTGCATAGAATCGAAAATAGCCGGTTCGGTTCTGTGCAAGTCCGAAGTTGTTTGAGTTGATGACTATTGGTTTTGAGCCTCAAATTGGTGATTTAGAAATGCTAAGATGATGAGGATTTTGTTATGGAGGTTTGTGATTCATGGATTGGTGAATTGGATATGAAAATTGACGGATTGGTTGGAATTTTCTAGGTTGCCATTGAGGGCCAAACCTTTGAGGGCTCACAAAGAGAAAATCGGGATATCAAAGTCAAGGTAAGGGAATCCTAAACTTAGGATAGGAAGATTGGACTCGATTGGGTGAGTCCGGTAAGAAATTGATTGAACTATGAGAGATTTCTAAAGTACTTGTTCTTGGTGCGGCCTAAGGCAGCATATAGGGGATTAAGGTGTGTAAATACTTGTGCTTGAATTATCTGCCATATGTGTGTGTCACTTGATTGCCTTGCATGCCATGAGTCTTTTGAATTGTGCTTGAATTGCACATGTCGTCGTGTATGGGAAACGATTTGAAAGTCATGGCATGAGTGTGACATAGCGAGACCCTGATGCTATGAGACGCGGGGTGGGTGGATGATACCTTGAGGCACTGAGGCAAGGGGTGGAATTGTGAGGCACCTGATGCGATCTAATCGCGAGATTGTGAAAAGGCCACAGTCCTGATGTGTTTACGCGGGTTGTCAATGAAGGTTTGACACATTTACACGGACCGAGCCTGATGCGATCTAATCGCGGGCGTGAGAATGAGGCATGTAGGAAGAGACGATTGTGGTGAAGTGGCAGGACGAGGCGTGCATGATCATCTAAGCGTGATATGATGTCATAGCGCATGCCTATCATTTGTGTGTCGTCATCATTATTTGTATGTGCCTGTGTGTTTATCAATTTGCAATTTTGGGGCAGATGACTGCTTGAGTGGATGGTCACCCTAACCTAGAGTTAGGACTCTTTTACTAAGATGTATATCTCACCCCTTTGGGGACCCTTATTTTTACAGATCCTAGGCCTTGACTATGTGGCCTATCCGCTTTGGGGATCCTAAGGAGATGACCACGTATTTTCATGAGCTCCCTGATGGTCAGGGGACCATATACGTGAGAAAGTACACAGTGGTGTGGGTTGACGAGGGCAGTACAGACTAGAAGCCTCATTGGTACGAGGCCTGGTTTAGGAAGGTTGGGGATGTGTCGACTAGGCCACTGAAGCTCCATGAGGTGTCCTAGGGAGTGATCCCTAATTGGTGCCACCCCGATAGGGGCTTGGATCAGGCAGAGAGATCGGTAGTCGGTTCTAGGAACGGGCCGGAAAGGACCCTGACGCTAGAGTTTACTGAGGAGGAGGAGGTCATTGTCTAAGAGGCGACCGAGGAGGATCTCATAGAGCCGTTGTATGAAGAAATCGTGGAGGATACTATTGAGGTTCGCTCCGAAACGTTCTCAAATTATGAGCCGACGGAGGATACCGAGGACACCGATGACTCCAGCAGCTTTTCATAGGAGATTCTAGTTTGTGGCTTGATCTTTTGGTAACGACCCCAACAATGGTTATTTTGGATTTTTGTCAATGGTCCATTTTATATGCTCACCCCATCACCCCCTTACTTATCGAATTTTAGTAGCTCTGTACTTGCATGCACAGTCGGTTATTATGTACGACAGATGCTATCCTATCTAAGTCCTACTTAATTTATATTTTGTACGGAGGAGTTGCTTATTTATCGCTTCCGCATGCTTGATATATTTGTTATATCTCTCAGCTTAGACTGTGGATCTTGGGACCGAGAGAGATTATGTGGTTTACTTGCTGGGAGTCGCGCACTCATGCCCGGAGCGCGGGGCGTGACATCCCCGTCCGATTTGGTATCAAGCAAGGTCTGCTCGATCCAAGGACGGTTGAGGATTGGAGTGATAAGGAGGGTTAAGTTGGAACAAGGATGGATGGCGAGACCTTAGGAGACTGGTTAAGATGATGTCTGGGGTGCATGGTGTGGGACCTGGTACTTATAGTTGGCGTTTGATCTTGATAAGGTTGTGGTAAGGCGTGAGGATTGAGTTCCCTGCCTAGTGTTGGTGGTCATTTCTGGACTTTGGCCTGATAAGTGTTTGAACAGGGTTGTTTTAGGGAACCGTTGGATTGAACAGAATTGAGGAATGGCCATGAGTTACTTGTTGAAATGTTTGTAGAAGTTATTGTGTGAAAGGACTGTTGAATTGTAGCAGTTTCTGTTAAGGATTAGTTAGTAGCTCTGGATTTGGATGAATGAGTGAGTTACTAACTCCTTACTGAACTTGTGGTGGACCAAGTTCAATAGAAGGAGATAAGGATGAGCAATTCATCTAGGAGATCTAGAAGATCCAGAGGCGCAGCCTCTAGCTCGAGGCCGCCTGTAGTAGAGGACCCAAGAATGGATGGCATATTGAGGGCACTGGAGAGAATTGGTGACCTTATTGATAGGCAGACCCAAGACCGGGATGCTGCCATAGCCTAGGCAGTACGAGCTGCCATAGCCACTGTCAATGCCAACAACGAAAACAACGATGGCAATGGAAGCCAAGGTGAGCTTAACCAAGGCAATGAGGCGGTGAATGCCCAAGAGGAAATTGTCGTGACCAAACAGATGGGCCAACTAGTGGAGCAGTTCATAAAGTTGAAGCCGACTCAGTTCGATGGGACTAGAGATCCTGAGCTAGCACCTAGATGAATTAAGAAGCTAGAGAAAGCTTTTGGTGTACTGAGGTTCACGGACGAAGAAAAGGTGCTACTAGCAGTGTACCAGCTAAATGGTACAACGAATGATTGGTGGGCTGCCACCAAGAATGGAGTTTTCTCAAAGGGAACGACCATGAACTGGGATGCCTTTAAGACGGCGTTCAACGACAAATATTTCTCTATGACGGCCAGGGAAAGGAAGCAGGTAGAGTTCCTGTAGTTGCGTCAGAACCAGTTGACGATAGATCAGTACGAGGCCGAGTTCTCGAGGCTGTCGAGATATGCACCTCGATCTATAGAAGACCCTCAAGAGAAAGTAAGAAGATTTAGGGATGGTCTGAGGCCCGAGCTCCATAGTCAGATGATCACTCTAAATCTACGAACGGGGCCAAATGATTGAATGAGACTTGAAAGAGAGAAACACTGCAACTGGATCACGGTACACACCATTTAGAGATAACCGCCAGATGGGCAAGAGGCCAATGGCGGGCAACAGACGTTTCGTACCTCCAGTAAGGAAAAATATCGTGAAACCGCCAAATCCCACTAACTGGAACTGCCGCCTTTGTGGCAGAAGGCATGCAAATGGGTCATGCTCGGTAAAGACTGGAGCTTGTTTCAAGTGTGGTCAGCTGGGCCACCAGAAGAGGACGTGCCCGAGTCAAGCTTCGATAAATCGACCTCAAATGCAGCAACTGTAGATTGGATCATTGACTGCAACTCCCCAGATCGAGCAGAATTGACCACCGGCATAGGAAAGGGTATATGCAGTAGCCCGCAGAGAGGCAGAGAAAGCACTAGCTGTGATCACAGGCACGGTTTACTTGTGTGACCAAGCTGCACATGCATTGTTTGACCCTGGTGCCACGCATTCATTTGTGTCTGCACAGTTTGCTGATTTGGTGGGTATGAAATTGAAGCCGTTGAATATAATCCTGCATGTTGCCACTCCGTTAAAGGATAATATATTGGTTTCGTTGGGCTGTGCTGGTTGTGAGATTATGATTGGAGGGAGTAAAGAGAGTATTGACCTAGTTGTATTGCCCATGTACGATTTTGACGTAATCATAGGAATGCATTGGTTGGGTAAGTAAGGGGCAGTAGTGGATTGTGGTAGTAAGATAATCTGATTTTATCCGAGAGGCCGCCCTAACTTTGAATTGGTGGGAAGTCGAGGAGGAATCTCGATTCCCTTAGTCTCATCTTTGGAGGTGACTAAGTTGATGTCCGAAGGATGTTAGGAATACTTAGTGGCAATAATGGACACGACTATCGAAGAGCCAAAGTTAGAGAGTATCCCGATAGTGCGTGAATTTCCTGACATGTTTCCCCAAGAGATGCCAGGGTTACCATCATAACAAGAAATAGAATTTGTAATCGAGTTAGCTCTTGGGACAGAACCGATCTCGAAAGCACCTTACAGGATGTCCCTGTAAGAACTGAAGGAGTTAAAGGTGCAGATGCAAGAGTTGCTAGATAAGGGATTTATTCGACCAAGTGCTTCACCGTGGGGAGCGCCAGTGCTATTCGTAAGCAAGAAGGATGGGTCTTTGCGTTTATGCATTGATTATCGGCAGCTAAACTAGGTAACGGTAAAGAACAAATACCCACTACCGAGGATTGATGATCCGTTTGATCAGTTGGAAGGAGCGACGGTATTTTCGATGATTGACCTGAGAACAGGGTATCACCAGTTGAGGATCAAGAAGGAAGACATACCTAAGACTGCTTTCAGGACGAGGTATGGTCATTATGAGTTTACGGTGATGCCGTTTGGATTGACCAACACTCCAGCTGCATTCGTGGACCTAATGCATCGAGTATTTAAGGAATTCCTGGACAAATTCGTCATAGTCTTTATTGACGACATCTTGATTTACTTGAGGAGTGACGCAGAATACGAGGAGCGACGTAGAACACGAGGAGCACTTGAGGATTGTTCTGCAAACCCTGAGGGAACACTTACTCTACGCAAAGTTGAGTAAATGCGAATTCTGATTGAACAAAGTAGCATTTCTTGGTCATGTGGCATCTGTGAAGGAATCGCAGTGGATCCTGCGAAGATCGAGGCTGTAACAAATTGACCTAGACCTACTACGGTCACTAAAGTCAAAAGTTTCTTGGGACTGGCAGGATACTATAGGCATTTTGTGGAAAAATTCTCATCCATAGTCATTCCATTGACGCGGTTGACGAAGAAGGAAACAAGGTTTGAATGGACTGACAAATGTGAGAGGAGTTTCCAAGAATTCAAACATAGATTGACAATCGATATGACAATCGCGCCAGTGCTGACAATTCAATCAAGACCAGGAGATTACGAGATATACAGTGATGCTTCGCTGAAAGGATTGGGCTGTGTATTGATGCAGCACGGAAGAGTAGTGGCCTACGCGTCTAGACAGTTGAGGTCACATGAAATGAACTACCCAACTCATGACCTGGAGTTAGCGGCGATTGTATTTGCTCTGAAGATTTGGAGACATTACCTATGTGACGAAAAATTTCGGATTTATACTTACCACCAGAGTTTAAAGTATCTGTTTTTCCTGAAGGAGCTGAACATAAGGCAACGTAGGTGGATGGAGCTGCTCAAAGATTATGATTGTGATATACTATATCACCTTGGGAAAGCAAACAGAGTAGCAGATGCGCTGAGTCGGAAGTCAAGCATCGCATGTTTGCTGATGAAAGGTTGGTCGATGATAGAAGACTTAAGAGATTCCGAGTTCAGATTAGAAGTCGATCAGTTGTCCAGCTTGATAGCTACGTTGAGGGTGAAACCTGAGGTCCAGGAAGCAATAAAGGCCTTGCAGTCTATAGACCCAGATATTCAAAAGATCCTTGAGATGGATACGACAAAGAGAAAACCCGAGTTTCAGGTGTCTGAGGACAAAATTTTGAAGTTCCGAGGACGATTATGCGTACCCAAGGATGAAGGACTCAGGAAAAGGATTTTATCAGAGGCTCACGGGAGCAATTATAGCATTCACCCTGGAAGTAAGAAGATGTATCAGAACTTACGACATCACTATTGATGGAATGGGATGAAAGTGGACGTAGCAAAGTATGTGGCTAAGTGTTTGACATGCCAACAAGTGAAAGCACAGCACTGTAAGCCTGGAGGACTATTACAGCCACTGGAGATCCCAGAATGGAAGTGGGAGCATATAACTATGGATTTTGTAATGGGACTCCCAAGGAGCCAGCGAGGTCACGACTCTATATGGGTAGTCGTGGACAAATAGACCAAGTCCGCACATTTCATCCCGGTACGAAAGGACTTCGCTATGGATAAGTATGCAGAGTTGTACATGAGACAGATAGTGAGGCTGCACGAAGTGCCTGTGACGATCATCTTGTATAGAGATCCTAAATTCACGACAAATTTTTGGAAGAGCCTTCAAGAAGCCATGGGAACCCGATTGTAGTTCAGTATGGCATACCATCCACAGACGGACGAATAATTGGAAAGGATGATTCAGACGCTTGAGGACATGTTGAGAGCGTGCGTCGTTGATTTTAAAGGTGGATGGGAAGATCAACTACATTTGATAGAGTTCGCTTATAATAATAGCTACCAGCAAAGTATCTAGATGGCACCATTCGAAGCACTCTATGGAAGAGCCTGCAAGACCCCGATTTGCTGGGATGAGGTTGGAGAAAGAAGTATCACAAGCCTAGAATTGGTAGAGCAATCGATGGAAGCAGTGAAGATGATTCGGGATAGACTGAGGACGGCACAGAGTTGTCAGAAGATCTATGTAGATAAGTGGCGCAAGCCCTTGGAATTTCAAGGGGGCGATCACGTCTTCCTCAAGGTGTCACCGATGAGACGACTATCACGATTTGGAAAGAAGGGGAAGCTGAGCCCAAGGTACGTAGGCCCATTTGAGATACTAGAACGGATTGGAACCTTGATCTACAGGCTTGCCTTGTCGCCTAATCTATTCCAAGTGCATAATGTATTCCACGTGTGGATGCTGGGAAAGTATGAACCAGATCCGACACATGTGTTGGACTACGAAGCCATAGAAGTGAATGAACGAGTGTCTTACGTGGAGAGGCCGACAAGAATTGAGGATCGGAAAGAGCAAAACCTCATGAATAAGAAGATCCCACTGGTCAAGGTAATATGAAAGCATCATGGAATTGAAGGTGCCACGTGGGAGAATGAAGAGACGATGAGGCGACAACACCCCATTTATTTGAGTAATTAAGTGTAATGTAAATTTCGAGGTTAAAATTTTTGTAAGGGGATAAGAGTTGTGACATTCTTATTTCAGTCAATTTCAGACTCATTAATGAGAAGTAAATCTAGATATGTATTTTTGTCGTATTCCGCTCCAATCTGATCAATTCGAGTAGGCTGACCAAAAGGGAAAGGCTAACGTGAGACAAGGTACGTGGACCAAGGCAACTCGAATAGGAAATGGCGCTTTGACCATAAAGATTGTCAAGGGGATATTTAGAACCACAAAGAGGCCGATCTAAGAACAATTAAGGAATGCCTTGCGAGTGTCATACGATTGGAGCGGGGGTGATGCCATTTAACCAATGTATGATTTGCAAAATTTTCCTAAATCGGACAGTGGCGATCCAGACCATAGGGACTAGTGATAGACCCTTACAATTACATGATATCCAAAGCCGCTACGAATTGACGAGCCCTAAACGTAATATGAATCACGGGGATTGATACACGTAATGTTTGCAAAAGCCGCCCATCGATTAGGGATAGGCTGGAACACGTCTGATAGACAAAACAATCAAAAATGAGTCTTGAAAATTGAAAATGGAGAATCAAGAATTCCAACGTTATATTCGGATTGGCCGTCGCCCTATCGAAGATTATTGGAACGAGAAAAACGGCGTTCCGAACGTCGAGGCTAAAATTTTCATTTTGCCCCTCAAGCTTAAGCCTTGCCTATGTAAATAAGAAAGGGCATTTTGGTCTTTATCCCTACCCCATAGCTGCCGAAAAAGTGAGTGAATTGTGGCCATTGGATCAAGTTGTATGACATTGAGGACAAGTGTCAATAGATGGACTAAAGAGTGGTCATATCTACTATTGGCCACCTACCATTCCACTCTTTGACTTTAAGCCTTGTATATACACCTCTCACTCTCTCTCTCACCTCTCATATGGCCGATCACCACCTCATCTTCACCGAAACCTCTTCTTCTTCCTTCTTTCTTCACTGCTTGTTGGAGACAGTTTCTGGAGCTGCCGTTCGTCGTCGACGCCACCTTCCGGCCACCACCTGTGGTGCGCTAACCACACCCTCTTAGCTCCACGTCTTGCCGACCTCCTCGAATTGGAAGCAAGCCATTTGGACCATCGAGGAGCTCCGACCAAGTGTTTTCCTGGGAGTCGACGAAAGCTGATCCAATCTGAGGTAGGTGATGTTTCTGACCCTTAGGGGACCGAAATGTTGGAATTTTGAGGTCAAATTTTGTGGAGGTCTAGGAGACATGTATATCAATCTATGGTGAAAAGTTGAGAATGATTTGATGAATTTTTTACCCCAAATGGGTCTTGTGAATATGGGGCAGAATCTGCCGATTACTGACCTTGGAGGATCCGGCGACTTTTGACGGCATTCCGGCGACGACTCGACTTCAAACCCACAGTGAGACCCTTAGACCCTTAGATAGACATGTTAAGAAGTAGGTTAGTGAGTAAATGATGGATTTGGCGGAGATTTAAGACTAGTTGTGCTTGATTTACACACAACCGAAAATAGCCGATTCGATTATATGCAAGATCGAAGCTGTTGGAGTTGATGGCTATTGGTTTTGAGCCTCAAATTGGTGATTTAGAAATGCTAAGATGATGAGGATTATGTTGTGGAGATTTATGGTTCATGGATTGGTGAATTAGATATGGAAATTGACGGATTTGTTGGAATTTTCTAGGTTGTGCGGTGAGTTTGGTCTTGGACCATTAAGGGCCGAACTTTTGAGGGCTTATGAAGAGAAAATCATGATATCAAAGTCAAGGTAAGGGAATCCTAAACTTAGGATAGGAAGATTGGACTCGATTGGGTTAGTCGGGTAAGAAATTGATTGAACTATGAGAGATTTCCAAAGTACTTGTTCTTGGTGCGGCCTAAGGCAGCATATAGGGATTAAGGTGTGTAAATACTTGTGCTTGAATTATCTGCCATGTGTGTGTGTCACTTAATTTCCTTGCATGCCATGAGTCTTTGAATTTTGTTTGAATTGCACATATCGTCATGTATGGGAAACGATTTGAAAATCATGGCATGAGTGTGACATGGCGAGACCCTGATGCATATGAGACACGGGGTGAGGTGGATGATACCTTGAGGCGCTGAGGCACGGGGTGGAATTGTGAGGCACCCTGATGCGATCTAATCATGGGGTTGTGAAAAGGCTACGGTCTTGATGCGTTTACGCGGGACGGAGGTATAAGGTGGTGACATTGGCCTAGAAAATCATTGAAACCAGATGCTTTTACGCGGGTTGTCAATAACGGTCCGATGCGTTTACGCGGACCGAGCCTGATGCGATCCAATCGCGGGCATGAGAATGAGGCAGGTAGGAAGAGATGGTTGCGGTGAAGTAGCAGGACGAGGCGTGCATAATCATCTGAGTGTGATATGATGTCATAGCTACATGCCTGTCATCTGTGTGTCGTCATCTTTATTTGTATGTGCCTATATGTATATGTGTTTGCAATTTTAGGGTAGATGACTACCAAGTGGACGGTCGGCCTAACCTAGGGTTAGGACTCTTTTACTGAGATGTGTATCTCACCCCTTTGAGGACTCTTATTTTTACAAATCCCAGGCCTTGACTATGTAGCCTATCCGCTTTGGGGATTCTAAGGAGATGACCACGTATTTTGATGAGTTCCCTGACGGTCAGGAGACCATATACGTGAGAAAGTGTACAGTGGTGTGGGTTGACGAGGGTAGTACAGACTAGAAGCCTCATCAATACGAGGCCTGGTTTAGGAAGGTTGAGGATGTGTCGACTAGGCCGCTGAAACCCCATGAGGTGCCCAAAGAGTGATCCCTAATTGGTGCCACCCCGGTAGGGACTAGGATTAGGTAGAGGGATCGGTCGTCGGTTCTAGGACTGGGCCGGAAAGGACCTTGACGCTGGAATTTACTGAGGAGGAGGAGGTCATTATCCTGGAAGCAACCGAGAGGGACCTCGTAGAGCCGTCGCACGAAGAAACCGTGGAGGATACTATTGAGGTTCGCTTCGAGACGTTCTCAGTGTATGAGCCGATAGAGGATGCTGAGAATACCGATGACTCCAGCAGCTCTTCCTAGAGGATTCTAGTTTGTGGCTTGATCTTTTGGTGACGACCCCGACAATGGTTATTTTGGATTTTTGTCGATGGTCCATTTTGTATGCTCACCCCATCACCCCCTTACTTATCGGATTTTAGTAGCTTTGTACTTGTATGCAAAGTTGGTTATTATGTACAATAGATTCTATGCTATCCAGGTCCCACTTAATTTATATTTTGTACGGAGGAGTTGGTTATTTACCGCTTTCGCATGCTTGATATATTTGTTATATCTCTCGGCTTAGATTGTGGATCTTGGGAACGCGAGAGATTTTGTGATATGCTTACAAGGAGTCGCGCGCTCGTGCCCGAGGCACGGGGCGTGACATGCTCCTTCCGGTCTTCAATCCTGATCGGCTTTTCCACGTAAGATACTCTATTGTCCACCTCGATAACTTCGTAATCCAACACATGTGTCGAATCTGGTTCATATTTCCGTAGCATTGACACATGGAAAACATTATGCACCTAGGATAGATTAGGCGGCAAGGCAAGCCTGAATGCCAAGGTCCCAATCCGCTTCAGTATCTCGAACGAACCTACGTATCTTAGGCTCTGTTTTCCTTTCTTTCCAAATCGCGATAATCCCCTATTCGGTGACACCTTGAGGAAGACATGATCGCCTACTTGAAATTCCAAAGGCTTGCGCCGTTTATCTACATAACTCTTCTAACGACTCTGTGCCGTCTTCAGTCTATCCCGAATTATCTTTACTGCCACCACCGGTTGTTCTACCAACTCTAGACTTGTCATACTTCTTTCTCCAACCTCATCCTAGCAAATTGGGGTTCTGCAGGACCTTCCATAGAGCACTTCAAATGGTGCCATCTGGATACTCTGCTAGTAGCTATTATTGTACGCGAATTCCACCAAATGTAGCTAATTCTCCCATCCACCTTTAAAATCTATGACGCATGCTCGCAATATGTCCTTAAGCGTTTGAATCGTCATCTCCGATTGTCTGTCCGTCTATGGATGGTTTGCCGTACTAAATTGCAGTCGGGTCCCCATGGCTTCTTGAAGGCTCTTCCAAAAGTTCGCCGTGAACTTGGGGTCTCTATCTGAGGTAATTGTCACAGGCACTCCATGTAATCTCACGACTTGCCTCATGTAAAGCTCGGCGTATCTATCCAATGCGAAGTCCTCTCGCACAGGAATGAAGTGGGCAGACTTGGTCAGTCTATCCACGACTACCCATATAAAGTCGTGACCTCGATGTCTCTTCGGGAGTCCCATCACAAAATCCATAGTTACCTGCTCCCACTTTCATTCCGGAATCTTTAGCAGCTGTAATAGTCCTCCAAGCTTACAGTGCTGCGCTTTCACTTACTAGCATGTCAAACACTTCGCCACATATTTCGCCACATCCACCTTCATTCCGTTCCATCAATAGTGCTGTCGCAAGTTCTAATACATTTTCGTACTTTCAGGGTGGATACTATAATTGCTCCTATGAGCCTCTGACAAGATCCTTTCCCTAAGTCCTTCATCCTTTGGCACACATAGTCGCCCTCAGAACTTCAGGATTCCGTCCTCTGACACCTGGAACTTTGGTTTCCTCTTTGTCGCTTCCATCTCCAGGATCTTTTGAATCTCTAGGTCCATAGAGTGTAAAGCCTTTATTCCTTCCTAGACCACAGGTTCTACCCTCAATGTAGCCGTTAAGCTGGACAACTGGCAGACTTCCAGTCTGAACTTAGAATCTCTCAGATCTTCTATCATTGACCAACTTCTTACCAGTAGACAGGCGATGCTTGACTTCTGACTAAGCGTGTCTGCTACTCTGTTTGCCTTCCCAAGGTGATACGATATATCACAATCATAGTCTTTGAGCAGCTCCATCCACCTACGCTGCCTCAAATTCAGCTCTTTCTAGGAGAACAGATATTTTAAGCTCTGGTGGTAGGTAGTGTTTCCAAATCTTCATAGCAAATATGATCGCTGCTAATTCCAGATCATGCGTTGGGTTGTTCATTTCATGTGGTCTCAACTGTCGGGATGCGTAGGCCACTACTCTTCCATGCTGCATTAACACACAACCCAATCCTTTCAGAGAGGCATCGCTGTATATCTCATAGCCCCCTGGTCCTGATGGAAACGTCAACACCAGTGCGGTCGTCAACCGATGCTCGAGTTCTTGGAAACTCCTTTCACACTTGTCTGTCCATTCAAACCTTGTTTCCTTCTTTGTCAGCCTCGTTAATGGGATGGCTATGGATGAAAACATCTTTACAAATTGTGTCACGCCCGGAACCTGTCAAGTACGCAAACATCTCTGCAAGCAAACAATACACCTTTCGGGGTCTCAAGATCCACAAACAAGTCGAGAAATAATATATATATATATATTAAGCATACGGAAGCGATACCCAAATAAATTATCGTACAAAATATAAGTTAAGTGGGACCTGTATAGCATAATAACTATCATACATCATAACATATTATTCATACAAATACCAGCTACTACAATCCGCTAGGCAATGGGCGACAGGGTAAGCACATCAAAAAAAGGAAGGTGTGACCATAATCAACATCCAAAATAGCCATTGTCGTGGGTTGCCATCACAAGATCGAGCCAATAAACTGGGACACCTGAGATGAGCTGCTGGAGTCCCCTGTATCCTCTGCATCCTTTGTCGGCTCATACTCCAAGAAGGTCTCTGACTGGACCTCGATGGAATCCTCCATGGTCGCCTCATGTAACGACTTTGCTAGATCCTCCTCGGTAGCCTCCACAACAATCACCTCGTCCTTAGTGAACTCCAACGTCGGGATCTTCTACGGTCCATCCTAGACCCAACTATAGAACCCTCTCGCAGCTCCTGCTCCCCGGCGGTCTGGCACCAATCAGGGATAACTCCCTGGGGTACCTCGTGGGGCTTCAGCGGCCCAATCGACTCATCTCCGACCTTCTTAAACCATCCCTCGAACCTATGGGGCTTCCAATCCGGGCTACCCTCGTCAACCCATACAACCGTACATTTTTTCACATAAATGTTCCCTTGTCTATCTGGAAACTCGTCAAAATATGCCGTCATCTCCTTAGGATCCCCAAAATAAATAGGCCACATAGCTAAGGCCTAGGATCTGTAACAATGGGGGTCCCCAAAGGGGTGAGATACACATCTCAGTAAAAGATTCCTAACCCTAGGTCAGGCTGATCGTCCACTTAGGCAGTCATCTATCCCAAAATTTCAAACTTTAAAATCATACAGGCACATACAAATAAGAATAGTGACACACAGATGATGGGCATGCAACTATGGCACCATGTCACACTCAGATGATTATGTACACCTCATCCAGCAATTTCACCACAACCACTTCTTCCTGATTGTCTCATTCTCCAGCTCGCGATTAGATCGCATCAGGCTTGGTCCACGTAAACGCATCAGACCGTCATTGGCAACCCGCATAAACGCATCAGGTTCCAATGAATCTCTAGGCCCATATCATCACCTCATATCTCCGTCCCACGAATAATTTGCATCAAGACCGTGGCCATCTCAACCCCGCGATTAGATCGCATCAGGGTACCACACAATATCAACTCCACCCCGCGATTACATCGCATCAGGGTATCCATCTTCCGCTCCGCATCTCATACGCCTCAGGCCTCGCTATGTCATGCTCATGCCATGATTTTCAATTTATTTTCCATGCAAGACGACATGTGCAATTCAGGCACAATTCAAATAACTCATGGCATGCAAGGCAATCAATTGACACACACACATGACGAATGATTTAAACACAAATAATAGCACACATAACCCTCCTATAACCACTTAGGATATACCGAGAACTATCCTTTGAAAAATTCTCATAAACCGATCAAACTAAACCTCGACTCGCCCAATTTAGTCCAATCTTCCTATCCTAAGTTTAGGATTCCCTTACCTTGCATTTGACACCACAATAATTCTCCTCTTGAGCCCTCACCAATTCGGTTCCAAGGGTCCAATATCGAACTCACCACGCAACCTAGAATTTCCAATCAATCCATCAATTTCCATGTCAAAATCCTCAATCCATGAACCATAATCCTCCATAACACAACTCTCATCATCTTAACATTTCTTAAGCATCAATTTGAGACTTAAAATCATCGGCTCTTTACTCCAACAGAACCGGTCTTGCATAGAACCGAACCGGTTCATTTCTATTCTGTGCAAACTGTGCACAATCCATCCTAAATCAACTTCAAATCCATCATCTACTCACTATCCTATCTCTTAACATGTCTATCTAAGGGTTTATGAGGCTCATCGTGAGTTTGAGGATGAATGGTCGCCGGAAACCCATCGAAAGTCGCCGGTTCTCCTAAGGTCAGTACCAGCAGTTTTCTGTTCCAAGTTCACAAGATCGATTCGAGGTCAAAACTTCATCAAATCAAGCTCAAATTCTACCACAGATTTATATTCATGTCTTGCAGATATCCACAAAATTTAACCACAAAAATCCAACATTTCGGCCTTTAAAAGGGTCAGAAACCTAACCTACCTCAGGTTGAGCTCGATTCTATCATCTTCCGGAAGAACTCTTGGCCGGAGCTCCTCGGTGGTCCAAATGGCTCGCTTCCACTTCGAGAAGATCGGCAAGATGTAGAAATAGGTTGGTATGGTGGGATGGTGGTCAAGCAGTGACCGGAGGACAGCGTCATGGACGGCGAACGGCACGAGCAGGATTGGTTGGCGATGGCACAAAGAAGAAGGAAGAAGAAGATGGTGGTTTCGGTGAGTGAGGGGTTTATGGCCAGCCAAAGTGAGGTGAGGAGAGAGAGAAAATGCTGTATACCAGTCACTTGGTCAATGGGTAGATGGTCGGTAAATAAAGTTGGACATGACCACCCAATGCTTAATCTTGTGACACTTGTCCACTTGTCATTCCAATTCAATCCAATGGCCCATATTCCTTCAAATTTTCGGTGGCTTTGGGGTGGATTTAATGACTAAATTGCCCTTCTTCAAATGCATAGGCAAGGCTTTAAGCTTGAAGGGCAAAAGGGTAATTTTACCCCGACGCTCGGAACGTCGTTTTTCTCACTCTAAAATTCTTCGATAGGGCAACGACCATTCCGAATAACGTTGGAATTCTTGATTTTCCATTTCAAAATTTTCAAGACTCGTTTCCAATGGTTTCCTCTATTAGACGTGGTTCCAGCTTATCTCGAACCGACGGGTGGCTTTTGTAGACTTTACGCGTATCGACCTTGTGATTCTCATCACATTTAGGGCTTGTCAATTCGTGTCAGCTTTGGTTGTCATGTAATTGAGAGGGTCTATCACTAGTCCCTTTGGTCTCGGTCGTCACTATCCAATTAAGGCAAATTTTGCAAATCAAACGTTGGTTAAGCGGCATTACTCGCGCTCCAATCGTATGACACTCGCAAGGCATTCCTTAATCGTTCTTAGATAGGCCTTTTGTGGCTCTAAATATCCTCTCGACAATCCTTATGGTCAAAGCGCCATTACTTACTCGAATTCCCTAGGTCCACATATCTCGTCTCGCGTTAGCCTTTCCCTTTTGGTCAGTCTACTTGAATTGATCAAATTCGAGCGAGATACGACTAAAATACATCTCTAGATTCATTTCTCATTAATGGGTCTGAAATTGACTGGAAATCAAAATGTCACAACTCTTCCCCCTTACAAAAATTCCGTCCCCGAAATTTACATTACACTTAATTCCTCAAATAAATAGGGGTGTTGTCGCCTTATCGTCTTTTCATTCTCCCACATGGCACTTTCAGTTCCATGGTGCTCCCATAATAGCTTGACCAGTGGGATCTTCTTATTCTTGAGGGTTTGCTCCTTTCGGTCTTCGATCCTTATTGGCCTTTCCACGTAAGATACTCGGTCATCCACTTCTTTGGTCTCATAGTCCAGCACATGTGTCGGATCTGGTTCATACTTTCGCAGCATCGATATATGGAAAACGTTATGTACCTGGGATAGATTAGGCGGCAGGGCAAGCCTGTAGGCTAAGGTTCCAATCCGTTCCAGTATCTTGAACGGGCCTACATACCTTGGGCTCAGCTTCCCCTTCTTTCCAAATCGTGATAGTCCTTTCATCGGCAATACCTTGAGAAAGATGTGATTACCCACTTGAAATTTCAAGGGCTTGCGTTGCTTATCTGCGTAGCTCTTCTGACGACTCCGTGTTGTCCTTAGTCTATCCCGGATTATTTGCATTGCTTCCACCAATTGCTCTACCAGTTCTGGGCTTGTGATACTCCTTTCTCCAACCTCATCCCAGCAAATCGGGGTTCTGCTGGCTCGTCCATAGAGTGCTTCGAATGGTGCCATCTGGATACTCTATTGGTAGCTATTATTGTAAGCAAACTCTATCAAATGCAGTTGGTCTTCCCATCCACCTTTAAAATCAATGATGCACGCTCATAGCATATCCTCAAGCGTCTGTATCGTCCTTTTCGATTGTCCGTCCGTCTGTGGATGGTAGGCTGTACTAAACTGCAATCGAGTTCCCATGGCTTCTTGCAGACTTTTCTAAAAATTTGCCATGAACTTAGGTTCTCTATTCGAAGTGATCTTCACTGGCACTCCGTGCAACCTCACTATCTGCCTCATGCACAGCTCTGCATACTTATCCACAACGAAGTCCTTTCGCTCCGGGATGAAATGTGCGGACTTGGTCAATCTGTCCATGACTACCCATATAGAATCGTGACCTCTTTGGCTCTTTGGGAGTCCCATCACAAAATCCATGGTTATATGCTCCCATTTCCATTTCGGAATCTCCAGTGGCTGTAATAGTCCTCCAGGCTTACAATGCTTTGCTTTCACTTGCTGGCATGTCAAACACTTAACCACATACCTTGCTACGTCCACTTTCATATCATTCCACCAATAGTGTTGCCGCAAGTTCTGATACATTTTCGTACTCATAGGGTGGATGTTATAATTGCTCCTGTGAGCCTCTGATAAAACCTTTCTCGGAGCCCTTCATCCTTTGGCATGCACAATCGTCCTCGGAACCTCAAAATTGCGTCCTCAGACACCAAAAACTCGGGTTTTCTCTTTGTCGCATCCATCTCAAGGATCTTCTAGATCTCTAGGTCCGTAGACTGTAGGGTCTTTATTCCTTCTTGGATCTCAAGTTCCACCCTCAATGTAGCCATTAAGCTAGACAACTGGCTAAACTCTAGTCTGAACTCGGAATCTCTTAAATCCTCAATCATCGACCAACCTTTCACTAACAGACAGGCGATGCTCGACTTCCGACTCAGGGCATCTACTACTCTATTTGCTTTCCCAGGGTGATATAGTATATCACAGTCATAGTCCTTGAGTAGCTCCATCCACCTATGCTGCCTCATGTTCAGCTCTTTCTGGGAAAATAGATACTTTAAACTTTGGTGGTCGGTATAGATATGAAATTTCTTGCCACATAGGTAATGTCTCCAAATTTTCAAAGCGAATATAATCGCCGCTAACTCCAAGTCATGAGTTGGGTAGTTCATTTCATGTGGCCTCAACTGTTTGGATGCGTAGGCTACTACTCTCCCGTGCTGCATCAACGCATAGTCTAATCCTCTCAGCGAAGTATCACTGTAAATCTCGTAACCTCCTGGTCCTGGTGGAATAGTCAGTACTGGCGTGGTTATTAGTCTATGCTTAAACTCTCGGAAACTCTTCTCACATTTGTTAGTCCATTCAAACCTAGTTTCTTTCTTTGTCAACCGCGTCAATGGGATGGCTATGGATGAGAATTTCTCCACAAAACGCCTATAATACCCTGCCAATCCCAAGAAACCTATGACTTCAGTGACCGTAGTAGGTCTAGGCCAATTTGTTACAGCCTCGATCTTCGCAGGATCCACTGCGATTCTTTCACCAGACACCACATGACCAAGAAATGCTACCCTGTTCAGCCAGAGCTCACACTTACTCAACTTCGCATAGAGCGTATGCTCCCTCAGAGTCTATAGTACAATCCTTAGGTGCTCCTCATGTTTTGCATCGCTCCTCGAGTAAATCAAGATACCATCAATAAAGATTATGACGAATCTGTCTAGAAATTCCTTAAATATTCGATGCATCAGGTCCATAAAAGCAGCTGGGGCATTGGTCAATTCGAATGACATCACCGTGAATTCATAATGACCATACCTCGTCCTAAAGGCAGTCTTAGGTATATCTTCCTTCTTAATCCTCAACTGGTGATACCTTGTCCTCAGGTCAATCTTCGAAAATACTGCCGCTCCTTGTAATTGATCAAACAGATTGTCAATTCTCGACAGTGGGTACTTGTTCTTCACTGTCACTTGGTTCAGCTGCCGATAGTCAATGCGTAAATGCATAGACCCATTCTTCTTCCTTACAAACAGCACCAGCGCTCCGCACGGTGAAGTACTAGGCCCGATAAATCCCTTGTCTAACAACTCTTGCATCTGCACCTTCAACTCCTTTATTTCTGATAGGGACATCCTGTAAGGTGCTTTCGAAATCAGCTCCGTTCCAGGAGTTAACTCGATTACAAATTATACTTCCCATTCCGGTGGTAATCCTGGCAATTCTTGGGGAAACACATCAGGAAACTCACGTACTACCGGGATATTCTCTAACTTTGGCTCTTCGGTAGTCGTGTCCATTACTGCCACTAAATATGCCCGACACCCTTTAGACATCAACTTAGTTACATCCAAAGATGAGATTAAGGGAATCGAGATTCCTCCTCGACTTCCCACCAATTCAAAGCTAGGGCGGCCTCTTGGATAAAATCGAATTATCTTACTACTACAATCTATTACTGTCCCCTGCTTACCCAACCAATCTATTCCTATGATTACGTCAAAATCGTACATGGGTAGGACAACTAGATTAATGCTTTCTTTACTCCCTCCAATCAAAATCTCACAATCTGTACAGCCCATTGAAACCAATACATTATCCTTTAACGGTGTGGCAACATGTAGAATTATGTTTGACGGTTTCAATTTCATCCCCACTAATTCAGCAAACTATGCAGACATGAATGAATGCGTAGCACTAGGGTCAAACAATGCATATGCAGCTTGGTTGTACAAGTAGACTGTACCTGTGACCACGCCTGGCGCTTCCTCCGCCTCTCTACGAGCAACTGCATACACTGTGCCCTATGCCGACGGTCGATTCTACTCGATCTGGGGAGTTGCAGTTGATGGCCCAGCTTGTGGTTGCTGCCCTTGAGGTCGATTTATCGGGGCTTGACTCGGGTACGTCCTCATTTGGTGGCCCAATTGACCACATTTAAAGCAAGCTCTAATCCTCATTGGGCATAGCCCATTCCCATGCCTTCTGCCACAAAGTCTGTAGCTCCAATTTGGGGGATTCCGTGGTTTCACAATATCTTTTCGTACGGAGGGCACAAAACGCCTATTGTTCGCCATCAATCTTTTGCCCATCTGGCGGTTATCTCTAAAAGACGTAAATCACAATCCAGTTGCGGTGTTTCTCTCTTTCAAGTTTCTTTCTATCATTTGGCCTCGCTCAAAGATCTCCTTATAGGTCCTCAAATTTAGAGTAATCATCTAGCTACGGAGCTCGGGCCTCAGACCATCCCTAAACCTCCTTGCTTTCTCCTAAGGATCCTCCACAGATCGTGGTGCGTACCTCGACAGCCTCGAGAACTCAGCCTCGTACTGATCTATCGTTAATTGGTTCTGGCACAACTGCAGGAATTCTATCTGCTTCCTTTCCCTGGCCGTTTCAGAGAAGTACTTGTCATTGAAGGCCGTCTTAAAGGCTTCCAAGTCATAGCTGCTCCTTTAGGGAAAACTCCATTCTTGGTGGCAGCCCACCAGTCATTCGCTTTACCCTCCAGCTGGTACACTGCAAGTAGCACCTTCTCCTCATCTGTGCACCTCAGCAACCCAAAAGCTTGCTCTAACTTCTCGATCCACCTCGGTGCTAACTTAGGATCTCCAGTCCCATCGAATTGAGTCGGTTTCAACTTTATAAACAGCTCTACTAGTTGGCCCATCTGTCTGGCCACGATGATCTCTTATTGGGCATTCACAGTCTCATTGCCCTGGCCATGTTCATTTTGACTTCCGTTGCCACCATTGTTGCCATTATTGGCATTGACGGCTGCTATGGCAGCTCCTACTACCTAGGCGATGGCAGCGTCCCGATCCTGGGTCTGCCTATCAATCATGTCGCCAATTCTTTCCAACGCCCTCAACACGCCATTCATTCTTGGATCTTCAGCGACATGCGGCCTCGAGCTAGAAGTTTCGCCTCTGGTTCTTCCAGACCTTTTGGATGGGTTGCTCATCTTTATCACTTTCTATTGAACCTAGTCCACCACAAGTTCAGCGATGAGTTAGTAACTTACTAAATCATTCAAATCCATAGCTACTAACTACCCTTTAACTGAAATAGTTACAATCTAATAGTACTCCATACCACAGACTCCATAAACATTTCAACAAATAGCCTATGGCCAATTCTCAGTTCCATTTACTTCAGTGATTCACTAAAACCAATCACTTTCCTTCCTCAAACAAACCAAGGTCCAAAAATGACCTTCAATCCTAGGCGGGAAACTTAATCCTCCTGCATTACCACGACCCTTCCAGAGTCCAATGCCAACCTCAAGTACCAGGCCACAAACCATGGACCCCATGCCTTATCTTAACCACACTCCTAAGGTCTTGCTATCCGTCCCAATCCCAATTTAATCCTCCTTATTACTCCAATCCTTGACCAACTTTGGATCAAGCTAACCTTGCTCTGATACCAAATCGGATGGGGATGTCACGCCCCGAACCCGTTGAGTACGCAAACATCCCTACAAGCAAACAACATATCTCTCGTGGTCCCAAGATCCACAAACAAGTCGAGAGATAATATATATACATTAAGCATACGGAAGAGGCACTCAAATAAATTCACGTACAAAATATAAGTTAAGTGAGACTTGGATATCATAATAATTATCATACATAATAACATACTATTCATACAAATACCGGCTAATACAATCCTCTAGGCAAGGGGCGACAGGGTAAGCACATAAAAAAAAGGAAGGTGTGACCATAATCAACATCCAAAATAGCCATGGTCGGGGGTTGCCATCACAAGATCGAGCCAATAAACTGGGACACCTAAGATGAGCTGTAGGAGTCCCCTGTATCCTCTGCATCCTTTGTCGGCTCATGCTCCGAGAAGGTCTCTGACTGGACCTCAATGGAATCCTCTATGGTCGCCACATGTGACGGCCCCGCCAGATCCTCCTCGGTAGCCTCCATAACAATCACCTCGTCCTTAGTGAACTCCAAGGTCGAGGTCTTCTCTGATCCATTCCTAGACCCAACTACAGAACCCTCTAGCAGCTCTTGCTCCCCGACAGTCTGGTACAAATCAGGGATAACTCCCTGGGATATCTTGTGGGGCTTCAGCAGCCCAATCGACTCATCTCCAACCTTCTTAAACCATGCCTCGAACCTATGAGGCTTCCAATTCAGGCTACCCTCGTCAACCCATACAACCGTACATTTTCTCACAGAAATGCTACCCTATCTATTCGGGAACTCGTCATAATATGCTGTCATCTCCTTGGGATCCCCAAAACGAATAGGCCATATAGCTAAGGCCTAGGATCTGTAAAAATTGGGGTCTCCAAAGGGGTGAGATACACATCACAGCAAAAGAGTCCTAACCCTAGGTTAGGCTGATCGTCCACTCAGGCAGTCATCTATGTCAAAATTTTAACTTTGAAATCATACAAGCACATACAAATAAGAATAGTGACACACAGATGATGGGCATGCAATCATGACACCATGTCAGACTTAGATGATTATGCACACCTCATCTAGCCATTTCACCACAACCATCTTTTCCTGCCTGCCTCATTCTCCAGCCTGCGATTAGATCGCATCAGGCTCGATCCGCGTAAACGCATCAGACCTTCATTGGCAACCCACGTAAATGCATCAGATTCCAATGAATCTCCAGGCCCATCTCATCACCTCAAACCTCCGCCCCGCGAATAATTCGCATCAGGACCGTGGCCATCTTAACCCTGCGATTAGATCGCATCAGGGCGCCACATAACATCAATTCCACCCCGCAATTACATCGCATTAGGGTATCCATCTCCCGCCCCGCGTCTCATACGCTCCAGGGGCTTGTCATGTCATGCTCATGCCATGATTTTCAATTTGTTTTGCATACAAGACGACATGTGCAATTCAGACACAATTCAAAGAACTCATGGCATGCAAGGCAATCAAGTGACACACACAAATGCGAATGATTTAAACAAAAATAATAGCACACATAACCCTCCTATAACCACTTAGGATATACCAAGAACTATCCTTTGGAAAATTCTCATAAACCGATCAAACTAAACCTCGTCTCACCCAATTGAGTTCAATCTTCCTATCCTAAGTTTAGGATTCCCTTACCTTGCGTTTGACACCACAATAATTCTCCTCTTGATCCCTCACCAATTCGGTTCCATGAGTCCAACGTTGAACTCACCACGCAACCTAGAATTTCCAATCAATCCATCAATTTCCATGTCCAAATCCTCAATCCATGAACCATAACCCTCCATAACACAACCCTCATCATCTTAACATGTCTTAAACATCAATTTGGAACTCAAAATCATCGGCTCTTTACCCCAACAGAACCGATCTTGCACAGAACCGAACCGGTTCATTTCGGATTTTTGCAAACCGTGCACAATCCATCCTAAAGCAACTTCAAATCCATCATCTACTCACCATCCTATCTTTTAACATGTCTATCTAAGAGTTTATGAGGCTAACCATGAGTTTGAGGTTGAATGGTCACTGGAAACCCGTCGAAAGTCGCCAGTTCTCCTAAGGTCAGTACTAGTAATTTTCTGTTCCAAGTTCACAAGATCGATTCGAGGCCAAAACTTTATGAAATCAAGCTCAACTTTCTAACACAGATTTATATACATGTCTTCTAGACCTCCACAAAATTTGACCTCAAAACTCCAACATTTCGGCCTTCAAAAGGGTCAGAAACCGAACCTACCTTAGGTTGAGCTCGATTCTGTCGGCTTCCGAAAAAACTCTTGGCCGGAGCTCCTCGGTGTTCTAAATGGCTCGCTTCCACTTCAACAAGGTTAGCAAGACATAGAAATAGGTTGGCATGGTCGGCTGGTGGTCAGGTAATGACCGGAGGATGGCGTTGTGGGCGGCGAACGGCACGGGTAGGGCTGGTCGGCGATGGCAGCAAGAAGAAGGATGAAGAAGATGATAGTTTCGGTGAGTGAGTGGTTTATGACCGGCCAAAGTGAGGTGAGGAGAGAGAGAAAATGCTATATACCACTCACTTGGTCAATGGGTAGAATGGTAGGTGAATAAAGTTGGACATGACCACCCAATGCTTGATCTTGTGACACTTGTCCACTTGTCATTCCAATTCAATCCAATGGCCCATATTCCTTCAAATTTCGGTGGCTTTGGAGTGGATTTAATGACCAAATTGCCCTTCTTCAAATGCATGGGCAAGGCTTTAAGTTTGAGGGGGCAAAAGGGTAATTTTACCCCCGACGTTCGGAACGTCATTTTTCTCGCTCTAAAATTCTTCGATAGGATGACGACCATTCCGAATAACGTTGGAATTCTTAATTTTCCATTTCAAATTTTTCAAGACTCGTTTTCGATGGTTTCCTCTATCAGACGTGGTTCCAGCTTATCTCGAACCGACGGGTAGCTTTTGCAGACTTTACGTGTATCGACCCTGTGATTCTCATCACATTTAGGGCTCGTCAATTCGTGGCGGATTTGGTTGCCATGTAATTGAGAGGGTCTATCACTAGTTCCTTTGGTCTTGATTGTCACTGTTCGATTAAGGAAAATTTTGCAAATCATACGTTGGTTAAGCGGCATCACCCGCGCTCTAATCGTATGACACTCGCAAGGCATTCCTTAATCATTCTTGGATCAGCCTTTTGTGGCTCTAAATGTCCCATCGAGAATCCTTATTGTCAAAGCGCCATTTCTTATCTGAATTCCCTAGGTTCACATATCTAGTCTCGCCTTAACCTTTCCCTTTCGGTCAGTCTACTCGAATTGATCACATTCGAGCGAGATACGATTGAAATACATCTCTAGATTCATTTCTCATTAATGAGTCTGAAATTGACTGAAAATCAGAATGTCACAAATTGTCTGTAATACCTTGCCAATCCTAAGAAAATTCCGACTTCCGTGACTGTAATAGGCCTACGCCAATTGGTTACTGCTTCAATCTTTGTAGGATCCACTGTGATCCCTTCTCTAGATACCACATGACCAAGAAACGCTACCTTGTTCAGCTAGAACTCGCATTTACTTAACTTAGCATATAGCGAGTATTCCCTCAGGATCTGCAGGACAATCCTCAAGTGTTCCACATGTTCTTCGTCACTCCTCGAGTACATCAGGATATCGTCAATGAAAACTATGACGAATCTATCTAGGAATTCCTTAAACACTCGATACATTAAATCCATGAATGCGGCCGGAGCATTGGTTAATCCAAAAGGCATCATTTAGAACTCATAATGACCATACCTAGTCCTAAAAGCAGTATTAGGTATGTCTTCCTTCTTGATCCTCAACTGGTGATACCCGGTCCTCAAGTCAATCTTTGAAAATACTGCTGCTCCTTGCAACTGATCAAACATGTCGTCGATTCTTGGCAGTGGGTATTTATTCTTCACTGTTACCTAGTTCAACTGCCTATAGTCGATGCATGAACGCAAAGACCCATCCTTCTTCCTTATAAAAAATACCGGCACTCCCCACGGCGAAGCACTCGGTCTGATAAATCCCTTATCCGGTAATTCCTGCATCTGCACCTTTAACTCCTTTAATTCTAACAAGGACATCCTATAAGGTGCTTTCGAGATCGGCTCCGTTCTAGGAGCTGACTCGATCACGAATTCTATCTCTCGCTTCGGTGGCAATCCTGACAACTTTTGGAAAAACACGTCAGGAAATTCACGCACTATCGGGATACTCTCTAGTTTTGGCTCTTCGGTAGCCGTGTCCATTACTCCCACTAAGTATGCTTGACACCCTTCAGACATCAACCTGGACACTTCTATAGATGAGACTAAGGGAATTGAGATTCCTTCTCGACTCCCTACTAATTCAAAGTTAGGGCGGCCTTCAGGGTAAAAGCGAATTGTCTTATTGCCATAATCTATTACTGTCCCCTGCTTACCCAGCCAATCCATCCCTATGATCACATCAAAATCATACATGGGTAATACGGCTAGGTCAATACTCCCCTTACTTCCTCCAATCATGATTTCGCAATCAACATAGCCCAATGAAACCAATATGTTATCCTTTAACGGAGTGGCAACATGCAGAGTTATATTCAACGGTTTTAACTTCATACCCACCAATTCAGCAAATTGAGTAGACACAAATGAGTGCATGGCACCAGGATCAAACAATGCATATGCAACTTGGTCGCACAAGTAAACCGTACCTGTAACCACGCTTGCTGCTTCCTCCGCCTCTTTGTGGTCTACCGCATAAACTCTTCCCTGAGTCGGTGGTCGATTCTACTCGATTTGAGGAGTAGCAGTTGACGATCCAGCTTGCGGTCTCTGTCATTGTGGTTGACTCGCTAGAGCTTGATTTGGGCGCGTCCTCATCTGGTGGCTCAACCGACCACACTTAAAGCAAGCTCCAGTCCTTACTAGGCATGGCCCATTTCCATGTCTTCTACCAAAAAGGCGGCAGTTCCAGTTTGTGGGATTTGGCGTCTTCAAAATATTTTTCCTTATTGGAGGCACGAAGCGTCTATTGCCCGCCATCCGTCTCTTGCCCATTTGGCGGTTGTCTCTAAATGGGGTAAACCACGATCCAGTTACGGTATTCCTTTCTTTCAAGTCCCTTTCAATCATCTAGCCCCGTTCATAGATCTCCTTATAAGTCCTCAAGTTCAGGGCTATCATCTGACTACGGAGCTTAGGCCTCAATCCGTCCTGAAATCTCTTTACTTTCTCCTAGGGATCCTCTACAGATCGAGGTGCGTACCTCAACAGTCTAGAGAACTCGGTCTTGTATTGGTCTACTATCAGCTGGTTCTGACGCAGCTGTAAGAATTCTACCTACTTCCTTTCCTTGGCTGTCTTCGAGAAGTACTTGTCGTTGAACGCCATCTTAAAGGCTTCCTAGGTCATGGCTACTCCTTCAGGGAAAACACCATTCTTAGTGACAGCTTACTAGTCGTTTGCAGTCCCTTCTAGCTAGTACATCGCCAGCAGTACCTTCTCTTCGTCTGTGCACCTCAACACTCCAAAGGCTTTTTCCAATTTCTCAATCCACCTAGGTGCTAGCTCGGGATCTCCAATCCCTTCGAACTGGGTCGGCTTCAGCTTTATGAATTATTCCACTAGCTAACCCATTTGTCTAGCCACGACAATTTCCTCCTGGCCATTGACTGCCTCATTGCCCTGGTTAAGTTCACCCAAGCTTCCATTGCCACTGTTGTTGCCGTTGTTGGCATTGACGGCAGCTATGGCTGTTCCTACCGCCTGGGCTATGACAGCATCCCAATCCTGGGTCTGCCTGTCAATCAGGTCACCAATTCTCTCCAGTGCCCTTAGCACACCATCCATCCTCGGGTCTTTTGGCACAAGCGGCCTCGAGCTAGAGGCTCCGCCTCTTGACCTTCCAGATCTCCTGGATGGGTTGCTCATCTTTATATTCCTTTACTGAGCCTGATCCACCACAAATCCAGCAATGAGTTAGTACTTACTCATTCTTCCAAGTCCAAAGCTACTAACTATACCTTAACAGAAACAGTCATAATATAGCAATCTCCACACAATAATTTCCAGAGACACTTCAACAAGCAGCACATGGTCGTTCCTCAGTTTCGTTCACTCCAACGGTTCACTAAAACCAACCATACTCATTCATTCGATAGGCCAAAGTCCAGAAATGACTTTCAACACCAAGTAGGAAACTTAATCCTCATGCCTTACCACAACCCTATCAAGGCCAAATACCATTCATAAGTGTCAAGCCACATGCTATGCACCCCATGTCTTATCCTAACCAGTCTCCTAAGGTCTCGTTAACCGTCTAAGTCCCAACTTAATCCTCCTTATTACTCAAATCCTCAGACACGTCCCGAGCCCCGGGCACGAGCACGCGACTCCCTGCAAGCAAACCAAATATCTCTCGTGGTCTCAAGATCTACACATAAGTCGAGAGACATATAATATACAAACACGCAGAAGCATTAATGAAATAACTCCTCCGTACAAAATATGAAGTGGGACCTAGATAGCGCAAATACTGTCACACATGATATCCAATTGTTTATACAAATACAGAGCTACTAAATCCGCTAACATGGGGGACGGGGTAAGTACACAAAAAGAGGTCCATCCTCAAGCATCCAAGGAAAACAGGGTCAGGGTGGCCACCAAAAGATCTAACTAACAATCTGGGAGCTCCTAAGACGAGCTGCTGGAGTCCTCGGTCTCCTCTGCGTCCTTCGTGGGCTCGTACTCTAAGAAGGCCTCCGAGCGAACCTCGATAGTGTCCTCTATGGTCTCCTCAGCAGACAGCTCCACGAGATCTCCTCAGTCGCCTCAACCACAATGACCTCCTCCTTCGTGTCCTCCAAGGTTGGTGCCCTCTCTGGTCCAATCCTTGAACTGGCAACAAACCCCTTAGCCTGATCTAAGTCTCAGGTGGGGTGGCACCAACTAGGAACAACTCCTTGGGGCACCTCATTAGGCTTCAGCGGCTCGGTAGATACGTCCCCGACCTTCCTGAACCAAGCCTCATACCTATGAGGCTTCCAACTAGTACCACAATCGTCTACCCAAACTACGGTACACTTTCTGACATAAATGATTCATTGCCCGTCAAGAAACTCATCAAAATGGGTGGACATCTCCTTAGGGTCACCAAAATGTATAGGCCACATCGTCAAGACCTAGGATCTGTAAAAATAAGGGTCCCCAACGGGATGAGATTCACATATCTGTAAAAGAATCCTAACCCTAGGTTAGGCCGACCTTCCATTCAAGCAGTCACATACCCCAAAATTCAAACTCATAGATATACGAGGCAATGCAAATATAGTTAACAACACATGGATGACAAGCATACAGTTATGGCATCATAACACATTCAGATGATTATGCACAACTCGCCCTGCCACATCACCACAACCACCTTTTCCTGTCTGCCTCATTCTCATGCCCTCGTTTAAAATGCATCAGAGTCGGTCCGCGTAAACGCATCAGACCGTCATTCACAACTCGCGTAAACGCATCAAGTTTCAATGATACTCTAGGCCAGTGTCAACAAATCACATCTTCGTCTCACGTTTCAACGCATCAGGACCATGATCTTCTCAACCCCACATCTCGTACGCATCAGGGCTCCACACAACTCCAACCCTGTGCCTTAGCGCCTTGGGGTACTCATTCCACCACCCCACGTCTCATACGCATCAGAGTCTCACCATATCACACTCATGCCATGATTCTCAATTCATTTCACATTCATAATGCAATATGCAACTCAAACACAATCATACACCCATGTCATGCAAGACAATCAAAGTGACACTCAGACGTGGCAGGTAATTCAAGCACAAGCATTAGCACACATTAATCCCCTATACCGTCTTAGGACGCACCAAGAACATTCATCTTGGAATCTCTCAAAAATCAATCGAATTATCGCCCGACTCACCCTATTGAGTCCAATTTTCCTACCTAAGTTTAGGATTCCATTACCTTGAGTTTGATGTCACAAAAATCTTCTTCTCAAGCCCTCAATAATTCAATCTCAATGGCCCAAGAGCAAACCCACCGTCCAACCTAGGAAAATCCAATCAATTGTTAATTTCCCTTATCCATTTCACCCATCCATGAATCACAAACCTCCACAACACAATCCTCATCATCCTAGCATGTCTTAATCACCAATTTGAGAGTCAAAATCAATAATCATCAGCCCCCACAGAATCGGTTTGCACAGAATCGAACCGGGCTATGTTCAGTTCTGTGTAAATCGAGCATATCCAGCCCTTAATCTGCTCCAAATTCACTATTTAATCACTAACCTACTTGCTAGCATGTCTATCTAAGGGTTTCAGAGGCTCAACAAAGATTTAAGGTTGAGTCGTCATCGAAATTCCTTCAAAAGTTGCCGGCTCCTTAAAGACTGCAAACCAGCAGTGTCTGTCCAATATTCACAAGACCCATTTGGGGTCAAAACTCTATCAAATTAAGCTCAACTTTTTACCACAGATCACTAAACGAGTCTCCTAGATCTCCACAAAATTTGATTGCAAGACTCCCAGATTTCAAGGTACTTAAGGGTCAGAAACTCTGCCTACCTCAGATTGTGTCAATTTCCATCGGCTTCCGGGAGAATGGCTGGCCGGAGCTCCTCGGTGGCTCAATCGACGCGCTTCCACTTCGAGGAGGTCGGCAAGAGGCTAAACTACGAGGGTATGGTCAGCCGGAGTCCAGGCGATGGCCAGAGGGGGTCATCGGAGCTGGCGAACGGGCGGCGCAGAAGCTGTCGACGAGCGGCAAAGAAGAGGAGGAAGAAGAGGGAAGCTCTCGGTGATGGTGAGGAGTGTAGGGCCGGCCAAAATGAGAGGAGAGAGAGAGAGAGAAAAAGAGTTATATTCAAGGTTCAAGGTGAAAGGTTGAATGGTAGTTGGGTAATAGTAGACAAGACCACTCTTTAGCTCATTCATTGACACATGTCCGAAGTGTCAATCAAGGGTGATCCAATGGCCAACCTCTCTCCCAATTTTCTGAGGCTCTTGGGGGAAATAAAAGACCAAAATGCCCTTCTTCAATTGCATAAGCAAGGCTAAAGCTTTGAGGGGCAAAATAGTAATTTCATCCCCGAAGTCCGAAATGCCGTTTTTCTCGTTCCAATATTCTTTGATAAGGCGATGACCAATCCAAACCTGACGTTGGAATTCTTGATTCTCCATTTTCAATTTTCAGACTCGTTTTTAATTATTTTCTCTATCAAACATGGTTCCAACCTATCCCGAACCGACAGACGGCTTTTGCAGACTTTATGCGTATCGACTCATATCACATTTAGGACTCATCAATTCGTGGCGACTTTAGTTTTCATGTAATTGTGAGGGTCCATCACTAGTTCCTATAGTCTCGATCGTCTCTGTTCGATTTAGGAAAATTTTGCAAATTATACATTAGTTAAGCGGCATCACCCACGCTCCAATCGTATAACGCTAGCAATGCATTCCTTAATCGTTCTTAGATCGGCCTTTTATGGTTCTAAATGTCCTCTCGACAATTCTTATGGTCAAAGCGCCATTTCCTATTCGAGTTCTTTGGGTCCACGTACATTGTCTCGCGTTAGCTTTTCCCTTTTGGTCAATCTACTCAAATTTGTCAGATACGAGCGAGACATGACTGAAACACATCGCTAGATATATTTCTCATAAATGAGTCTAAAAATGACTGGAAAATCAGAATGTCACACCTAGGATAGGAAGATTGAACTCAATTGGGCGAGTCGGGTGAACTTTTTTGGAATAGCCTTGAAGGATTTTTATGTGATGGTCTATTGCACATCCTAGGAGGGTGAAGATTATTCAAATTGTTTGATCATGCTTGTGTCTTGAGTAATTTATCGTATTTGAATGTAAATTTGAATGTCTTGCATACCATAAGTGTATGGTTTGTGCATGAGTTTGCACATGGCATTATGTGTATGAATTGAATAGAATTATGGCATGTTTGAGGCATGGTGAGACCCTGATGCGTATGACACGCAAGGTGGTGTGATGGATATCCTGAGGCGCGGGGTTAGAGTTGTGTGGCACCCTGATGCGTATGAGACGCACGGTTGAGACGGCCACGGTCCTGATGCGTTGAAACGCGAGACAGAGAAGTGATGTGTCGACACTGGCCTGGAGTAACATTGAACCCGATGTGTTTACGCGGGTTGTCAATGACGGTCTGATGCGTTTACGCAGACTGAGCCTGATGTGTTCTAAACACGGGCATGAGAATGAGGCGGGGGTAAAAGGTGGAAGCGGTGGTGAGACATGGCAGTATGTGCATGATCTTAGTGATGTGTTGTGATGCCGTGACTGCATGCCTGACATCTGTGTGACGTTCGATAATTGATTGCCACTCATGTTTATTTGTATGAATTGATGGTTTTTATGATTGCCTGAGGGGACGGTCAACCTACCATAGGGTTAGGACCCACCTTACTAAGATGTGTATCTCATCCCGTTGGGGACCCCTTTTCCTTAAAGATCCTAGGTTTTGAAGATGCGGCCTATCCATTTTGGTGACCTCTAGTAGATGTCCGTTTATTTTGATGAGTTTCCTGACGGGCAGGGGACTATCTATGTTAGAAAATGTACAGTGGTGTGGGAAGACGAGGGTAGCATTAGCTGGAAGCCTCATAGGTATGAGGCCTGGTTCCGAAAGGTTGGGGATGTGTCTACAGGCCCGCTGAAGCCCACTGAGGTGCCCCAGGGGTTGTCCCTAGTTGGTGTCATCCCACCCGGGATTTAGAGTAGGCTGAGGGGTCAATTGCCGGGTCGAGGAACGGACTTGAGAGGACCCCGACCTTGGGAGATACTAAGGAGGAGGTCATAGTGGTCGAGGTTACAGAGGATGACCTGGTAGAGCCGTTTGTTGAGGAGACCATCGAGGATATCATCGAGGTTCGCTCGGAGACCTTCTCGTAGTACGAGCCCATGGAGGAGGCAGAGGAGATCGAGAACTCCAGCAGCTCGTCTTAGGAGCTTACAGTTTGTGAGTCTGAGCTTAGTTGGTGACCCTGATGTCTGTATCTTTTGGTGGTGATGATGGATCTTTTGTATTTACCCCATCTCCCTAGTAGATTTAGTTGGCTATGCTTATGTATGAACTTTCAAGTATTATGTATCATGGTATTCTCGCTATCCAGGTCTCGCTTTATATTTTGTATGGAGGAGTTTTATCATTGTCGCTTCTGCGTGCTTTGTATATAGCATGTCTCTCGACTTATGTGTGGATCTAGGGACCACGAGAGATATTTTGGCTTGCTTGTAGGAAGTCGCGTGCTCGTGCCCGAGGCACGGGGCGTGACATTCCCATTTGATTTGATATTAGAGCAAGGTTAGCTCGATCTAAAGTTAACTGAGGATTGGAGTAATAAGGAAGATTAAGTTGGGACAAGGACGGGTAGCGAGACCTTAGGAGACTAGCTAGGATAAGGCATAGGATGCATAACATGTGACTTGGCACTTATGGTTGGCATTTGGCCTTGGCAGGGCTATGGTAATGTATAAGGATTAAGTTCCCTACTTAGTGTGGAAAGTCATTTTTGGATTTTGGCTTGTTAAGTGAATAAGTATGGCCTGTTTTAGTGAACCGTTGGAGTGAACGGAACTGAGGAATGGCCATGGGCTACTTGTTGAAATGTCTTTGGAGTTTGTTGTGTGGAAGATTGTTATGTTATAACTATTTCTGTTAAGGCATAGATGGTAGCTCTTGACTTTGATGAATGAGTGAGTACTAACTCATTGCTGAACTTGTGATGGATCAGGCTTAGTAAAAGAATACAAGGATAAGCAATCCACCTAGAAGATCTAGAAGGCCCAGAGGCGGAGCCTCTAGCTCGAGGTCGCCCGTAGTAGAAGATCCAAGGATGGATGGCGTGCTGAGGGCACTAGAGAGGATTGACGACCTCATTGACAGGCAGACCCAAGGTCGGGATGCTACCATAGCCCATGCAGTAGGAGCTACCATAGCTGCCGTCAACGCTAACAACGGAAACAACAGGGGCAACGGAAACCCCAATGATTACAACCAGGGTAATGAGATTATGAATGCTCAGGAAGAGATTGTCATGGCTAGACAAATGGGTTAGCTAGTGGAATAATTTATAAAGCTAAAGCCGACCCAGTTCGACGGGACTGGAGATCCTGAGCAAGCACTCAGGTGGATTAAGAAGTTGGAAAAAGCTTTTGGATTGCTAAGGTGCATAGATGAGGAAAAAGTGTTGTTGGCAATGTACCAGCTGGAGGGTACTGCAAACGACTGGTGGGCTGCCACCAAGAATGGCGTTTTCTCAAAAGGAATGACCATGATCTAAGATGCCTTTAAGACGTCGTTCAACGATAAGTACTTTTTGGAGACGGCCATGGAAAGTAAGCAAGTAGAATTTCTACAACTATGTCAAAATCAGCTAACGGTGGACCAGTATGAGGCCGAATTCTCCAGACTATCAAGGTACACACCTCGATCCGTAGAGGATCCCCAGGAGAAAGCACGGAGATTTAGGGACGGATTGAGGCCTGAACTCCGCAGTCAGATGATTGCCCCAAATCAGAGGATCTATAAGGAAATATATGAGCAAGGCCAGATGATAGAGAGGGACTTAAAGGAAAGGAATGCCGCATCTGGATCGCGGTTTACCCCGTTCCGAGACAACCGCCAGATGGGCAAGAGAACAATGGCGGGCAATAGGCATTTTGTACCTCTAGTGAGGAAAAATATTATGAAGCCGTCAAATCCTATGAACTGGAGCTGTCGTCTCTATGGCAGGAGGCATGGAAATGGGCCATGCCCGGTGAGGACTAGAACCTATTTTAAGTGTGGTCAGATGGGCCACCAGATGAAGACGTGCCCGAATCAAGCTTCGGCGAGTCGACCTCAATGTCAAAGACCGCAGGCTGGACCATCGGCTGCCACTCCCCAGATCGAGCAGAATCGACCCCCAGCTCAGGATAGGGTATATGCAATAGCCCACAGAGAGACAGAGGAAATGCGAGGCATGGTCACGGGTACGATTTACTTGTATGACCAAGCTGCATATGCATCGTTTGACCCTGGTACCACACATTCATCTGTGTTTGCTCAGTTTCCTGATCTGGTAGGTATAAAGTTAAAACCGTTGAATATAATTCTGTATGTTTCCACTCCATTAAAGGATAATAAATTGGTTTCATTGTATTGTGATGACTGTGAAATCGTGATTGGAGGGAGTAAGGAGAGTATTGATTTAGCTGTATTGCCCATGTACGATTTTGACGTGATCATAGGGATGTTGGTTAGGTAAATAGGGGACAATGGTAGATTGGGGTAGTAGGATAATTCATTTCTACCCAGAAGGCCGCCCTAGTTTTGAATTCGTGGGAAGTCGAGGGGGAATCTCGATTTCCTTAGTCTCACTCTTGAAGTGACAAAGTTGATGTCTGAAGGGTGCTAGGCGTACTTAGTTGCGACACGATTGCTGTGGAGCCAAAACTAGAGAGTATCCCGACAGTGCGTGAGTTTCCTAACGTTTTTCCCAAGAATTGCTAGGATTGCCATCGGAGCGGGAGATAGAATTCGTGATCGAGTTAGCTCCTGGAACGGAGCAGATTTCAAAGGCACCTATAGGATGTCCCTGTCAGAACTGAAAGAGTTAAAGGTGCAAATGCAGGAACTGTTGGATAAAGGATTTATCCGATCAAGTGCTTCGCCGTGGAGAGGACCGGTGTTATTCGTAAGGAAGAAGGATTGGTCTTTGCGTCTGTGCATAGACTATCGGCAGCTGAACCAGGCAATAGTGAGGAATAAGTTCCCACTGCCGAGAATCGATGACGTGCTTGATCAGTTGCAAGGACCGGCGATATTTTCAAAGATTAACTTGAGGACCGGATATCACCAGTTGAGGATTAAGAAGGAAGACATACCTAAGACTGGTTTTAGGACAAGGTATGGTCATTATGAGTTCACAGTGATGCCTTTTGGATTAACTAATGCTCCAGCCGCATTCATGGATTTGATGCATCGAGAATTTAAGGAACTCCTAGATGGATTCGTCATAGTCTTTATTGACGATATCCTGATTTACTCAAGGAGTGATGTAGAACATGAGGAGCACCTAAGGATTATCTTGCAGACCTTGAGGGAACACTCACTCTACGCGAAATTGAGTAAATGCGAGTTCTAGCTGAATAGGGTAGCATTTCTTGGCCATGTGGTATCTGGAGAAGGAATCGCAGTGGATCCTACGAAGATCGAAGCTGTAAGAAATTGGCCTAGGCCTACTACAGTCACGGAAGTCAGAAGTTTCTTACGATTGGCAGGGTATTATAGACATTTTGTGGAGAAATTCTCATCCACAGCCATTCCGTTGACGAGGCTGACAAAGAAAGAAACAAGGTTTGAATGGACAGATAAGTGCGAAAGGAGTTTCCAAGAACTCAAACATCGGTTGACAACTGCACCAATGTTGACGATTCCATCAGGACCAGGGGGCTATGAGATATACTGTGATGTCTCGCTGAAAGGATTGGGCAGCGTGCTAATGCAGCATGGAAGAGTAGTGGCCTACGCGTCCCGACAGCTGAGACCACACGAAATGAACTACCCAACGCATGATCTAGAGTTAGCAGCGATCATTTTTGCTCTGAAGATTTGGAGACATTATCTATGCGGCGAGAAGTTCCAGATTTATACCGACCACCAGAGCTTAAAGTATATGTTCTCCCAGAAAGAGCTGAATATGAGATAGCGTTGGTGGATGGAGCTGCTCAAGGATTTTGACTGTGATATATTGTATCACCCTAGGAAGGCAAACAGAGTAGCATATGCGCTTAGTCGGAAGTCAAGCATCGCCTATCTGTTGTAAAGGGTTGGTCGATGATTGAGGATTTGAGAGATTCGGAGTTCAGACTAGAAGTCTGCCAGTTGTCCAGTTTGATGGCTACATTGAGGGTAGAGCCTGAGGTCCAGGAAGGAACAAAGACTTTGCAGTCTACGGACCTAGAGATTCAGAAAATCCTGGAGATGGACGCGACAAAGAGAAAACCAGAGTTTCAGGTATCTGAGGACGGAATCCTGAAGTTCCGAGGATGTCTATGCGTGCCAAAGGATGAAACTCAGGGAAAGGACTTTGTTAGAGGCTCACCGGAGCAATTATAGTATCCACTCGGGAAGTACGAAGATGTATCAGAACCTGCGTCAACACTACTGGTGGAACGGGATGAAGGTGAATGTAGCGAAGTATGTGGCAAAGTGTTTGACGTGCCAGCAAGTGAAAGCGTAGTACTGTAAGCCTGGATGATTATTACAGCCACTAGAAATACCGAAATGGAAATGGAAACATATAATGATGGACTTTGTGATGGGACTTCCGAGGAGCTAGAAAGGTCACGATTCTATATGGGTAGAGTGGACAGATTGACCAAGTCCGCCCACTTCATTCCTATGCGAAAGGATTTCGCAATGGACAGATACTCTGAGTTGTACATGAGACAGATAGTGAGGTTACATGGAGTGCCTGTAACAATTACCTCAAATAGAGATCCCAAGTTCACAACGAACTTTTGAAAAAGCCTGCAAGATGCTATGGGAACCTAGCTGTAGTTTAGTACGGCATACCACCCACAGACAGACGGACAGTCGGAGAGGACGATTCAGACACTTGATGACATGTTGCGAGCGTGCGTCATAGACTTTAAAGGTGGATGGGAAGATCAGCTGCATTTGGTGGAGTTTGCGTATAATAATAGCTACCAGCATAGCATCCAAATGGCACCATTCGAAGCACTCTATGGAAGGGCTTGTATAACCCCAATTTGTTGGGATGAGGTTGGAGAAAGAAGTATAACGGGCCCAGAGTTGATAGAGCATTCGGTGGAAGCAGTGAAAATAATTCAGGATAGACTACATACGGCACAGAGTCGTCAGAAGAGTTATGTAGATAAGCGGCGTAAGCCTCTGGAATTTCAAGCAAGCGATCATGTCTTCCTCAAGGTGTCGCCGATGAGGGGATTATCGCGATTTAGAAAGAAGAGAAAACTGAGCCTAAGGTACGTAGGTCCATTTGAGATACTGAGCGGATTGGGACCTTGGCCTACAAGCTTGCCTTGCCACCTAACCTATCCCAAGTGCATAATGTATTTCACGTGTTAATGTTGCGAAAATATGAACTAGACTCGACACATGTGCTGGACTATGAAGTCATAGAGGTGGACGATAGGGTATCTTACGTGGAGAAGCCGATCAGTATCGAGGACCGGAAGGAACAAATTCTTAGGAATAAGACGATTCCATTGGTCAAGATAGTGTGGGAGTACTATGGAACCGAAGGCGCTACGTGGGAAAACGAAGAGACGATGAGGCGACAACACCTCTATTTATTTGAGTAATTAAGTTGATGTAAATTTCGGGGACGAAATTTTTGTAAGGGGAAAGAATTGTGACATTCTGATTTCCCAGTCATTTTTAGACTCGTTAATGAGAAGTATATCTAGTAATGTGTTTCAGTCATATCTCGCTCGAATCTGATCAATTTGAGTAGACTGACCAAAAAGGGAAAGGCTAACGCGAGACAACCAACGTGGACCTAGGGAACTCGAATAGGAAATAGCGCTTTGACCATAAGGATTGTCGAGGGGACATTTAGAACCACAAAAGGCCGATCTAAGGACGATTGAGGAATGCATTGCTAGCGTTATATGATTAGAGCGCGGGTGATGCCGCTGAACGAATGTATAATTTGTAAAATTTTCCTAAATCGAACAGTGACGATTGAGGCCATAGGAACTAGTAATAGACCCTAACAATTACATGACAACCAAAGTCGCCATGAATTGACGAGCCCTAAATGTGATACGAATCACAAGGTCGATACGTGTAACGTCTGCAAAAGCCGCCCATCAGTTCGGGATAAGCTGGAACCACGTCTGATAGAGAAAATGATCAGAAACGAGTCTTAAAAATTGAAAATGGAGAATCAAGAATTCCAACATCATGTTTGGATTGGCCGTCGCCTTATCGAAGAATATTGGAATGAGAAAAATGACGTTCCGGACGTCGGGGATAAAATTACCATTTTGCCCCTCAAAGTTTTAGCCTTGCTTATGTAATTGAAGGAGGGTATTTCGGTCTTTTAATCACCCCCAAGGCTGCCGAAAAAGAGAAAGTATTATGGCCATTGGATGAAGCTTGGTTGACACTTAGGACAAGTGTCAATAGATTAGGTAAAGAATGGTCGTGTCCACTTTTTTCCAACTACCATTCAATTCATTGACCTTGAAGTTGAATATAGCTCTCTTCTCTCTCCTTGGCTAGCCATTCACCCTCCATCTTCATCGAGATTTCTTCTTCTTCTTCCTCTTCTTTCTGCCGTTCGCCCGCTCCGGCAACCCCCTCCGGCAACCTCTAGCCGGCGATCCAACCATCCACACCTAGCCCGACCTCTTGCCTACATCCTCGAAGTGGAAGCGAGTCGTTTGATCCACCGAAGAGCTCCGGCCATCCATTCTCCCGGAAGCCGACGGAAACCGTCACAACCTGAGGTAGGCAACGTTTCTTACCTCTTAGGACCTCGAAACTTTGGAATTTTTCTACCAAATTTTATGGACATCTAGGGAGACTCATGGAGTGATATGTGGTAAAAAGTTGAGGTTAATTTGATGTAGTTTTGACCCCAAATGGGCCTTGTGAATGATGGACAGAAACTGCCGGTTGGAGGATTAAGGAGAACCGACGACTTCCAAAGGGTTTCTGGCGACGACTCGGCCTCAAATCTTCGGTGACCCTCATAAACGCTTAGATCTACATGTTAGCATGTAGGTTAGTGAATAAATGGTGGATTTGGAGTAGTTTTAGGGCTGGAAAACCTCGGTATCCACAAAATCGAAAATAGCCCGGTTCGGTTCTGTGCAAACCTTCTATGGAGGCTGTTGGTTGTTGGTTTTGAGTCTCAAATTCATCAATGAGACATTAGGATGTTGAGGAATATGTTAATGAGGTTGGTGATCCACGGATTGGTGATTGGGTAAGAGAAAATTGATGATTGGTTGGAATTTCATAGGTTGCGCGGTGGATTTGATTCTTAGATTACTTGGCCGAATCTTTAAGGCTCTTGGAAGGAGAAATTTGTAACATTAAGCTTGAGGTAAGGGAATCCTAAACCTAGGATAGGAAGATTGGACTCAATTGGGCGAGTCGGGTGAATTTTTTTGGAAAAGCCTTGAAGAATTTTTATGTGATGGTCTATTGTACATCCTAGGAGGGTGAAGATTATTCAAATTGTTTGATCATGCTTGTGTCTTGAGTAATTTGTCGCATTGGAATGTAAATTTGAATGTCTTGCATGCCATAAGCGTATGGCTTGTGCATGAGTTTGCACAGGACATTATGTGTATGAATTGAATTGAATTATGGCATGTTTGAGGCATGGTGAAACCTTGATACGTATGAGACGCGGGGTGGTGTGATGGATACCCTAAGGCGCTGAGGCGCGGGGTTGGAGTCGTGTGGCACCCTAATGGGTATGAGAGGCGGAGTTGAGATGGCCACGGTCCTGATGCGTTGAAACGGGGGACGGAGAAAAGATGTGTCGACGCTGGCCTGGAGTAACATTGAACCTGATGCGTTTACGCGAGTTGTCAATGACGGTATGATACGTTTACGCAGACCGAGTCTGATGTGTTCTAAACGCGGGCATGAGAATGAGGCGACGGTAAAAGGTGGAAGTGGTGGTGAGACATGGCAGTATGTGCATGATTTTAGTGATGTGTTGTGATGACATGACTGCATGCCTGACATCTGTGTGACGTTCGATAATTGATTGCCACTCATGTTTATTTGTATGAATTGCTGGTTTTTATGACTGCCTGAGCGGACGGTCGGCCTAACATAGGGTTAGGACCCCACCTTATTGAGATGTATATCTCAGCCCGTTGAGGACCCTCTTTCCTTACAGATCCTAGCTCTTGAAGATGTGGTCTATCTATTTTGGTGACCCTAAGGAGATGTCCGTTTATTTTGATGAGTTCCTTGACGGGGAGGGGACTATTTATGTTAGAAAATATGCAATGGTGTGGGTAGACGTGGATAGCACTAGCTGGAAGCCTCATAGGTATGAGGTCTAGTTCTGGAAGGTTGGAGATGTGTCCACAAGGCCGCTGAAGCCCATTGAGGTGCCCTAGGGAGTTGTCCCTAGTTAGTGTCATCCCACCCGGGATTTAGTGCAGTCTGAGGGGTCAGTTGTCAGGTCGAGGAACGGACCTGAGAGGACCCCGATCTTGAGGGATACTAAAGAGGAGGTCATAGTAGTCGAGGCTACAGAGGATGACCTGGTGGAGCCGTCTGTTGAGGAGACCATGGAGGATACCATCGAGGTTCGCTCGGAGACCTTCTCGTAGTACGAGCCCACAAAGAAGGCAGAGGAGACCGAGAACTCCAACAGGTCATCTTAGGAGCTTACAGTTTATGAGTCTGAGATTAGATGGTGACCCAGATGTCTGTATCTATTGGTGGTGATGATGGATCTTTTGTTTTTACCCCATCTCCCTAGTAGATTTAGTTGGCTATGCTTATGTATGAGCTTTCAAGTATTATGTATCATGGTATTCTCGCTATCCAGGTCTTGCTTTATATTTTGTAAGGAGGAGTTTTATCATTGTCGTTTCTGTGTGCTTTGTATATAGTATGTCTCTCGACTTATGTGTGGATCTTGGGACCACGAGAGATATTTTGGCTTGCCTGCAGGGAGTCGCGTGCTCGTGCCCGGGGCGCAGGGCGTGACACCCGTTGCATGTGTCCCACTTTCCCACATAAAAGCACGCTCCGTTTTTCCTGTAACACTCACCCTTGTGATATTTTTCACATGTATTACATGGCTTCTGAGTTTTAAACTTCCCCAATTGACTACTACTACTTCGACTATTGCTGCCACTTATACGGCTCTCTTGAGGGACACTGAACTTGGGCCTCTTTTGTTGGTGAACACCAGTTGTGTCACGCTCCAAATGGTCCTATTCTACCTTGATTGCTCGTTCTAAGACATCATTGTATGTCTTTAATGTAAGAGGTGCAAGCTTAGATCGAATATCAAGTCGAAGACCTCTTTGAAAATGTTCAACTCGTACTTTCTCATCAGCTATAAGAGTTTTCGCAAATCTACTTAATTGATTAAAGTAACCTGCGTGCCTCATAACAATTGAATCACCCTGAGATATTTGCATAAAATCACTCCTCATCTTTATTTGGAAGGACTCCAAAAAGAATTGAGCAAAGAATTTCTCAGTAAAGTCTTTCCAGGATATTGTAGCATTCTCACCCCCTAAAGTTGGTCGTGTCCCCTCCCACCAATACTGAGCTTCAACTATCAAATACTGACTAGCAAAATCAACCTTTTGATTTTCATGAACTCTATCAGCTTTGAAAATACCTTCCTTCCTTCTAACCCAACCTTCAGCTATAAAAGGATCAGGCTTTCCATCATAGGTGGGTGGATTTGTCTTCCTAAATTGAGCATATGTACACACTCTATCATCTTTAGATTCATTAGTTCCACTCTTGAATTTCTTGAAATCACGTTGCAATTCAAACACTACTTGACAAACCCTAGATAAATCCTTTTCAGTAATAGGTCGATAGGGCTCTTTCCTTACTTCCTCCAAGTCTGAACTTCTTCCATAATTTTCTTCTCGTCTATCCGTTGATGCAGTACTTCGAGAATCTTTTAACATGTCTCTAATATCAGAGGTACACTTCGCTTGCCTTTAAGGTTCTTACGAAATGAAGCTAGAGTTTCTGAGTCAAAATCCATGATTACCTAAACCTACAATAAAATATAACTTAAATTTTGGAGAATTATTTTGCTAGAATTATCACACAATCTCATCGCGCCTCCAAAATTCTACTCCCAAATAGATCATAACTTAAGCTCTAATACCAACATTTGTTACAGTATAATTTTTACAATGAACAGGGAAATGACATGGCCGTCCTTATGCCTAGAGGACGCAGCCTCAAATAGAAAGCAACATAAACCTGTTATCAAATATATATTCAACTATATATAGATAACTAACAAAATATAAAGTTGGATCCTTTATCAGAGTTTCTACAATCCTCAAAGATATTTATATCTCATCATTCAACTAAACTTGACAACCAACAACATATATGCACACAACTCTCCTAGATCATAACTAAAATTTAACTCCCAAAAGTCCCTGACGATTACGCTCTCGTTCTACTTGCCGATGACTGAAGAATCTGAAAAGATTGGGAAGGAAATGGGTGAGCAACCACAGCTCAATGAGTAGTACATATCTTTTATAAGCAGATCGAACATTCACTATGCACATATATTAATAACATATGTCATAGAAATATCATGTTAATCAATAAAAATCATAACAAAAATCAATGGTCAAGTCCATTGATTAATCTCAAATCACACATCGATGGTCTATCCATCAACAAATCTCAAATCATATGTTAATGGTCCATTCTATTGACCAAACTCGTGCTCAAATATCTAACCATGGTCATGTATAACGCCTCATGACAAGGCAATCAAGATTCCCCCCTTGGTAAGGTCTCTACCTATATCAGCCGGTGGTTTGTCCCCAAAGGATATCCTAACTAGTATGCGCGTACCCAAAAATCCTTCAATGGGTTCACAACGATATTGAGCATCAAAACCAACGTCTTTGAATAATCCACAAATCCAATCCAAAAAGCATTTTGCAAATCAGAATATATTCCATAATCATTTATGATAAACCAAGTTCACAAATCGAGCACATATTTCACAATTCATTTCATAACACATTTCTCAAATAGTTTACAAGTATCAAAACGCAGCAATTGCCCGATCCAAATTTTGATGCAACAAATATGCCTTGAGCATTTATAGTATATCAAATCTATACTGTTTTCAAGATATGACTTTATAAATTCATAGAAGAGATAAACTCTGCTTACCTGATATAGCCCAACTCAGATCTCGATAACTAATTCAGGCTCTCGAAGACAACTCTTATCAATTTAGCGAAAATCGATATCACAGTCAAGTAAAAACGCTATCGCAACTACGAATCGACTAAGATAAGCTTATTCACTAAGTAAACTATTTCTATAAGCTAACAAAACACTAATCCAAATCGCATAATCTAAACTATCAATAACTTGGAGCATAAACGTAGCGTAACTTCGAAAACTATTACAACGATATGAACGAGGGATTCAAATTCTTACTAAACGCCGAAGAACGAAATTGATTCAACTTGATTCTTGACTCCAACTAATTTCTTTTTATCTTTCTCATTTTTCGTCTCAGCGTTTTCTCCGTTTCTATTATACAGAACAAATGAAGGACTCTCCCTCTTTTATATTCGGTCGTGCATGAAGACTTGAGGTGGCTACTCATTATTTTATTTTATTTTTCTGCTGTTGACTCAACATGTTACCTGGCACTACAAGACTATAATACAATACCATGTATGTATCGCATATTACAAACTCCCTCTCTCCTTCACTCGCTTTTTCTTTTTTTTTTTCTTCTTTTTCTTTGATCGAGAAGGCTCTCGCTTGACCGGTCGCTCGCCTCTCATTCGCTCCACTCGACGGCCATCTATGGCTGTCACCGAGCTGATCGTCGATAACAACAACACTCCCTAGCCTCTCCTCTACAACTTCCTTGTCGTCGTTCAACCACTCGTCTCCCCGATCACGCCGTTTAGCCGTCGGAAGCAAGACTATTCACCGCTGGACCCGGTTTGAGCAAGGGATCTCTTGTGCTAGTTTTAAGTGCCCATTTGATCTCCATTTTGTGGTAAGACTTCTCTCACACCTAGCTTAAGGACCTAGTGAGCTGATATTGAAGATTGATTAGCATTGAGATGGCTTTTGATGAATGAAATGTTGTGGTCTTGTAAGGGCAGAATCTGTCCCCCTGTACACCAATTAGAACCAAGCCATTTGGAAGCTCGTTGAGGTGTCAGCTTGCCTCGAAACTCTCGGTAAGACACCTAGAAACATGTATTGATGTGTTGACAAGGTGCATGTGCGAAAGAATGAAGTTTTGAGGTGTTATAATGGTTGATTGGTGTGATTATCCTAGGAACCGCAAGCTGCCCTGCGCCGAATAGAGTGAACTGAGCCATTTGAAGGATTTCCAAGATGTCGCCTCACTTCAAAATCTTTAGTAAGGCATGTTCGAAGGTATTAGAAAAGTGGTAGCGTGAAAGAATGGAATTTGGAAGAGTTGTAATGGTTGATTTGTTGGATTTTTCTTAGGGTTGTATGCTGCCTTGTTTTGACCGTTGATAATCGAACCTTGTTGCTATCTTTGGAGAGAATTCCTAGCTCAATTGAAGTGGTAAGTGACCCCTAAACCCTTATTAGGACGTTAGGGTACTAATGAACGAAATTGAGTATAGAAATGATGGTTTTCTGAACCAAATATGCTTGAATTTACCTATGCTGATCGTGACTCATGCCCGTCGAACCATGGTTGTGTGCCTTGGGATGTTATGGTGAAATTCTTGATAGGAATTGACATGCGAATGTTCGGCTGGGTTCTATACTCGAATGGCCATGAGGCATGTAATCCCTTGAGTGACAAATGTGTGCTGTCTGTGCTTGAATTGGAGAGGGAATGACTTGTTTGATTGATTGCCTTGACATGCAAGTTTGTGCCATGCGTTGTGTAATTCGGCCATGAGTGATTCACACGTTAAAAGGCTAATTGCTCGCTAAGTCGAGTTATACTCGATCATGAAGTTGTTTAAAAGATGAGTTTTAACTTGTGAGCCCTTGATTAATGAGAAGCATAATATATAATGGCAAACCTCGATTGATTGAGTTACGAACTAATGACATATCAAACCTTGATGCACCAGAACGCGAGGTCGATTTCTATCCTGATGCGTGAGAATGCGAATAGACTTGATACGTGTCAACACGAGTATTGAATGGCATTGAAACTCAAGGCGTCAGAATGCAGGTTGTCAATTATTTTTAGCCTGAGGCGTATTGACACGGGCCTACTCATTGAAATGAGAAATTGTGAAGAAATTGACATGAAAATAAGACGAACTCCTTGCATATGAACTTGATCCTATGCTAGTACGAGAAGCTTATTTTATTGTGGTGTTTGTCGTTGAATTATAATCGTTTTATGCTAAACGTGATGATTTTTATGATGCCTTAAGTACCATTTGCTATCTTCTTAATGAGTTATTGCATTCATCTTTTAAAAAGTTGTTTGGAGGTACTAATGGCCTAATCTAGGTTTAGGGTTAGCCTACTAAGATGTAATCTCACCCCGTCGTGGGATTTATTTTTCAAACCCTGATCAATTCCATAACGAGTACTGTTTTACCTACTCCAGCTTGCCCTTTCATAAGTGGAGATAGAATAAAGCGCCCATAATAAAGACGCTGTTAAAAAATTCTTGTTTAGGCTTGAATCGTTCCGCCTTAGAAGGAAGCACCCGCGAGAGCAGGGGTGGACGAAGCGGACATTGTTGAGAAAAAGATGGTAGCTTGCCTCTTTTTGGGTGTAAAGCAATGTCAAACCAAAATACCCAACAAGCGAATAAAATGGAAAATTTTACTGGATACTAAACATAAGATAAGTAAGTGGAGAATAGAAAAGCCTCAGGTAATTTGGCTAAGAAAAAACTATAGGAGGGTCTGTCTCTTAACGCCTTCTTTTTTCTTCTTTCGTGAACCACTACGGGCATTCCTACTTGAACCAGTTCCATATTTTTTGTTTGGTCAGAAGAGTCCTCCGAATATTATTTTGGTCTTGATTCTTCCTGAGTCGATGCTCGAGCGGTTAATGCGGAAGGACTGAGATTGATCGAAAAGCAAGGATATGGGCTCGTGTGAGTAGGAAACCGAAAATATCTTACGGTGGATACCTAGGCACCCAGAGACGAGGAAGGGCATAGCATCAGATTCGGTCCAGAAAAGCCATCATGGACCCAATTCAATTCCGTGGGATCTTTCGTTCACATTTTTTTCCACCAACTTCCATTCCTCTCATTAGACCATCTGTAGATTCTCGTTCTTGAAAATTCGCACTTTTCCAAATCCAATAATAGCTTGTTCTACAGCACAACTCAAATTGGAGAAGAATATGGTCCATGGGTTCCTACGCGTAAAATGAGGAAATGCTTAATGTATTATTAAAAGTATTTTAACAATGTTTTCCATGATGTTAGTGGATGCTATTTGAATCTCAAGAAAAACAGATTGGGGGAATAAGAAGAAATCTTTTTTTATTGGATATTGAACATATTCGCTCATTTAATTTTGAGCAAGAAGATCATACAAGATCTTTTAATGAAATACTGTACATTGAATCGAAAGCACGAAGGTATTCGTGCTTGGATGGGGGCATTGCTCCGTCAGGCTTTCGCCCATTGCGGAAAATCCCTAGGGGATCTTCTATAATTTCGCACGTGAGGTGTTATTTCTTGGTTTCACTCATCCATAAACCGGTTACTGGTACAAATAACATAAAGGGCAATCTGTTCAGGGTTCCAAACTCAACGGTGGCAACTAAACACGAGGGTTGCGCTCGTTGCGGGATGAATTCTTCTTTGTTCGGTTTCTGGAAATTAACCAACACTCTTGATAGAATAAGAAATTGGTTATTGTTCCTTTATTTAGTGCTCTTTTCTTTACATAAGATAAGTGTTTCTTTTATCCTCATGAATCGGACAATACTATGCTATTTTTTTATACCCTTTTCTTTTTCATGGATACAAATTCCTCTTTTCTTTTGATCTTTTTTTTTAATCGTATGGAATCGATTTTTCCCGGCTATTCACGGAACGTGAGAAGGAGATGAAGAATCATCTACTTCCGGAAGAAATCGAAGAATTTCTTGGGAATCCTACAAGATCCATTCTTTCTTTTTTCCCTGACAGATGGTCAGAAATTCATCTGGGTTCGAATCCGAAGGAACCGGACATGATAATTTTTCATACTTGAAAACTTCCTATTTGCCAATAGAAATGTTGGCCTACTTCCACTGACTTGGGTTACAGGTGTGGTTCTGGCTGTATTAACCGCATCCTTCGGTGTAACTAGTTATTCCTTACCTTGGGACCAAATTGGTTATTGGGCAATCAAAATTGTAACAGGTGTACCGGAAGCTATTCCTGTAATAGGATCTCCTTTAGTAGAGTTATTACGCGGAAGTGCTTTTCGCAATGTAATGACTAAGAGAGCTACTGATAATAATGATCCGCATAAAAGAGCCGTGTAGCTCAATATCATCATACTTACATGCATCATTAAGAAATTTTGCACAGGTGATACATGTTCCTTCTATTTCCCCAAGCAAAGCTCTTCACCGGCTCGCTTATTGATAGAGTGAATCGGTCTGCCATTTCTTGAAATCTCTCTTCTGATTCAAAATCATGCTGTAACGTGTATCCCCCCTGTTCCGGTCATGGAATAGATGAAATAAATCAAAAAATATATTTTTGTTCAAGAATGAAATCTTATGGGAACTGTCCATATCCAGTTCATCCTTTAGAACCATATCACATCCCAGATCTGATGAAATAGGATGATTTCAAGCAAATGCGCACTCTCCTCTTTTTTTGGACAGAATAGACAAACCCCTTTTTTCTTTGGATATATTTGGGATGATAAAATTCATTTTGAAAAAATGGATGTATAAAAAAAGAACAGAATTAAGAATTTCGGAGTCTACCGAGGAAAGGACATTTATTCAAAAAAAAATTTGAACAATGCATAAGATCGGATAAGTCTTACAGGATGAACCCTCGATTCAGACAATTCTCTCTCTCATTTAATAAATGCCTTGAATTTTGGATTACTAATTGGTGGAATACTAGGCAATCCGAAACTTTTTTGACTGATATTCAAGAAAAGAGTATTCTAGAAAAATTCATAGAATTGGAAGAACTCTTACTCTTGGACGAAATAATAAAAGAATATCAGAAAAATGAAGTTTTTTTTTTTCAAAATCGGGAAAGGTTATTTCTTTTTTATGTCGACTAATAAAAAATTATGAAAGCTTAAGAAGGGGATTCTTGCCTTCTTAAGCTTTCATATCTCCGAGTTCATCTTATTATTAGATTATTACAGAGATGAACCTAACCCAAAGTATGAACCATAAAAGAAAATACCTTTGAGTGGATTTCCATACGCATAAATTCTTTTTTATGCAGACAAAAAAAGTTTCTTATGGATGTTCAATCATTTCCTTCACGAGTACGTTCACCTACTCCTCCAAATACGGATACCCCCCCCCCCCATGAGCGATATAATCATAAAAGGCTAATTTTTCAAGAATTTTAGACCAATGGAGAAAGAATATCACCATTTTTGTTCAATAAGATACCAAAGTGATTTAGTGGCAATAGGTGGCAAAGTTGTTTTATTACCTATTCCATTAGGAACCGCCATTGCGTGTGCTTGGGGTACAAGTTTTGTATAAAGATCCATATATCTCGATCGGAAAAGAATCAATAGAAAAAGAAAGAATCGGAATTGATAGAATATTTTTCTAGTATTTCATTTTTTATCTGTTAGAAAAAAAATGAGAAGTGAATTTCCTATTATAGAGATTTCTTGCAAAAACACTAGCCCCGCACCCTTGAAAGAGTGCGTAATAGCTCACTAATCGAGCGCTCTTGCGCCGAAGAGGAATTGAACCTACGAATTCGCCAATTATGAGTTGGTCTTTTTTATTTATTTATTTTATTTATTAAATAAAGAGATATGCGTCAGATACAACCTATCTTTCTTTCATATCTTTCGAGATCCACCCTACAAGCTGCATTCAATAGGATTTTCCTAATCCTCCCTTCCCGAAAGGAAGAACAAGTCCAATTTCAATATATTGATTTCGAATGGCGGCTCTCTTAGGGTTCCCTCATCTGGGATCCCTGGGGAAGAGGATCAAGTAGAGTCTTTCAGTGGCATGTTTCGATCCTCTTCCCCATTACTTAGAAAAAGTGAGCCACCGGTTCAAGTACAAACCTTCCCGTCGATGTGAACTCTTGGGGAAGATCAGCCTGTTATCCCATTGTTTAACCAAATCCAATTCTCTCTCGATATGTTCCTCAAAAAATCTTCTTTTTGATGTCTTTTGTTCATTTCATTTCAGACTGTGTCTCCTCTCGTTCAACCTCTTTCTTTCAAATATAAATATACAACATGGATTCTGACAATGTCATGAGAGGGATTTTACAATGAATCCATTGATTCGAATTTTTAGAGAAAGAGAATTAGTATATGATCTATTTGAAGCTGCCACTAGTATCGGCGTGGAGGAAAAATAGGACTATTCGGAGGGGGGGGAGGGAAATCAGAATTAAAAAAAAAAGCGTCCATTGTCTAATGGATAGGACAGAGGTTACAATCCCCATCCCACCTAAAATTCTAGGAATTCGTTGCTCACAAAACTTCGGGTCCTCTTTTTCATCTCTGATTACTCGATAAAGCTAAGTGGGAAAGTAAAATTAATCCTTGTTCATACATGGGCTTCATTAAAGGGATGTTTCCAATAAAAAGAGTTTGTTCTTGCAGAAGTGATGTGGATTATTCAAGAATCGAAGTCGATTTGCTTTATAAAAAGAAGATATCAATGAACTTCTATGAAATCGTCAAGCGTACCCATTCCGAATTTCATTCCAATCAAATGATCAGCAGTAAAAGCTATGAATAGTCATCGACTCCCGGGAAAGGGTAGAAGAATGGGACCTATTCTAGGACACACATGGATGCTTAGCGGGGATCCTCGTACTCATGTTATGATCTTCTACATCCTAAACGAATTGTATTTTTATTTGTTTTAAAAATATTTTCTTTATTGTTTTCATTATTGTAAATGTATTTATCGATCATTTTTTTTGTAACCATGAACATGATGCATGCACACCTTGGTGATTCGCAAGACATGAACGCCTCTTTTGAAGAGTTTCCAACTGACCCAGGTAGAGTTTGTGTTAGGAAGGGGACTACTGTTTGGGTTGACAAAAGGGGAGAACATTGGAAGCCTCACCTTTACGAGGCTTGGTTTTATCGAGTTGGGGATACTACCACTGGACCGTTGGAGTCTTAGGAGGTACCTAGGGATGTAGTACCTAAGTGGTGTCATCCTGCCCGTGGAGAGGTCGAGGTGGAGGTTTCTGTAGCAGAGTTTAGGAGCATCCCTGAGAAGACCCCGACCGTCAAGAAAGATATAGAAGCGATAGAACCATCTGCTTCTGAGCTTGACAAGGAGGAAGAGCCCATGGGGGTTCGTTTCGCGAGCTTTTTCTGAGTATAACCCTGACGAAGACGAAGATGAAGTCGACAATACCGATGCTGATTAGAGGTCCTAGGAGATGATGGTTCTTTTTGGTTGACCTCTTAGGTTAGAAACATAGTAGTGGGATCAATAGAGTTGTCTTTTGATTTGGTCCATAGTTCCCTTCGATCCCCGTCTTGTATTTTGTACCTTGCCCTTATCCCCGGTCTTTTGTAAAGGATGGTTGATGTTTTTGATAAGTAAAGCTTGTTGATATCCCAACTCATCTTTTATATTTGTGTACAAAGTTGTGTACATTTCCACTTGCGCATTTGTATTCATTCGCTTATCGTTGGCCATTCAGATCCTGGGTTTGTCATCTAACTCGAACATGACATTATGGGATGTAGCGCGCTCGCAAGGGATCGTAGGGCGTGATAGGTAATATCTTGCCAAGGGATAGTTCATCAATTTATCCCTTATACTTTTAGTAAGAAAAAGTTCTGAAGTTCAAAATTTAATATCACAGTATCTTGAATGATCTTAGAACTTGTAGGACTTATAAAAAATTTAGAATTTAGGTACACATACAGATATAAAGCATTTAAATTGTGAAATCATGTGATTCCAAATGATTTCAACATTTTTTATACGTGAACATGAAAGTGTTCAATAATCACAAGCAATGCAATAATTGAGAGTATAATATTTGTAATCTAGAATTTGTACTCAAATGCTCAGAACATCTTGTTCTATCTTTGTTCAAAGAACTTTGTATAGAACTTATTCTTCTTTAATCAACCTACTTAGGTTATAACTCAATTGTAGCACATTTGATTTAATTAGTTGAGCACGATTTATTTCCATGTGCTCAGAGTTTAAAGAAATGAAATGCTCAAAGTAAAAATCTGTTCACTTGTTCAATTTAAGAAGTATAATTTCTCTTCAGATCGTGTAATCTATTGAACATAAGAACCTGTGTACTTAACTTTGGTATTAACTTCTCCTATTTGTACTCACTCACAATGCATGTACTTAGCTTTATACTTCTCCCCCTTTTTGTCATCAAAATAGAAGGGCGAAGCAAATGGTGGTACAAACATAGCACAAGATCCATAAGGGATTCAATGACAGAGCAACATATCACTTTTATGTTATAGCACAGGTCAAAGCAAATGGTCGAGGGGCAAAATAATAATTTTGCACTTTCAGTCCAAACTTCACTTTTCAAATTTGAAATTACCATTCGGCGAGACATTGTCAAATTCTTGTCTAGAATTGGAAATCTCTATTTCCAATTGCCAATTTTGAGCTTCCATTTCATGATCATTCGTCCGTCGATCGTAATTCCAATTTGTCTCGAATTAATGGGCGGCTTTTGTAGACGTTACGCGTATCGATTCTGTGATTCTCATCACACTGAGGAAAACTCAAGGCATGACAACTTTGGTTGTCATGTAATTGTGTGACATTCTGATTTCCAGTTAATTTCAAGCTCATTAATGAGAAGTGTATATCTAGAGATGTATTTCAGTCGTATTCTGCTCGAACCTAATCAATTCGAGTAGACTGAAAAAAAGGGAAAGATTAACGCGAGACGAGGTACGTGGACCTAGGAAACTTGGATAGGAAACGACGCTTTGGCCATAAGGATTGCCGAGGGAACTAGCGGTAGACCCTCACAATTACATGACAACCAAAGCCGCCACGAACTGACGAGCCCTAAACGTGATATGAATCATGGGTCGATACGCGTAATGTATGCAAAAGCCACCCGTTGGTACGAGATAGGCTGGAACCACATCTAGTAGAGAAAACCATCAGAAATGAGTCTTGAAAATTAAAAATTGAGAATCAAGAATTCCAACATTACAATTGGATTGGTCTCCGCCCTATCGGAGATAATTGGACTGAGAAAAATGACGTTCCGAACGTCGGGGGTAAAATTATCCTTTTGCCCCTCAAGTTTATAACTTTGCCCTTGCAATTGAAGAAGGGCTGCCGAAAAAAGAAGAATAAAAGAGAGCCATTGGATCTCCTTTGAAAAAGGCAATGCCAATCGTCACAAGATGGGCAAGTGTGGTCATTTCACACTTTTGGCCACCTACCATTCAAACCCCATTGACAAAAATTTGAATATAAACCATCCTCTATCTCTCCTCGCCCTCATTCGACCAGACCTTCATCCCCAACACCATCGAAATTTCCTCCTCCTTCTTCCTCCAATTTGCCGATCGCCGCACAGCCACTGAACTCGCCGTTCGCCGGCCACGACAGCCCCTTCTGGCCACCATTCGATCACCGACCGACCACATTGACGAGGCTTTACATCTTGCCGACGTCCTCGAACAAGAATCAGGTCGATTGGAGTACCGAGGAGTCCCGAGTAGAGATTCTCCCGAGAGCCGACAGATTAGGACTCAATCTGAGGTAGGTTCGGTTCTTAGCCCTTTTGATGGTCTAAATCTTGGAATTTTGAGCTCAAATTTCGTGGAGAATTATTAGGCATGTGTAGGATTCTGTGATAAAAATTGGGGCTCCATTTGATAAGGATTTGACCATGAACCGATCTTGTACATTTTGCACAGAATCTGCCCGGTAAGCTGACTTGGGTGAGGCGACCTTGGACGAGTTTCCGGCGACCAATCGACTCGAAAATCATGGTAAGCCTCTCAAACCCCTAGATAGACATGTTAAGAGATAGGGTTATGATTGAATGATGGATTTAGGAGTAGATTGAAGACCGGTAGTGTTCAATTTGCACGGAACATAGGAGGACCGGTTTAGTTCCAGGCAAACCGAATCTGTTGGAGGCTTGGATTGGTGATTTTGATTTTCAAATTGGTGATTAAGATATGATGAGATGTTGAGGGATATGTTATGGATGATTGGGGTTAATGAATTGAGGAATTGAGCTTGAAAATTGACGAATCGGTTGAATATTCTAGGTTGTGTGGCAAATTGACCCTTGGATTTGGGTTGGCCGAAACCTTGGGGGCTCAAAAGGAAGAATTTTATGTTGTCAAGCTCAAGGTAAGGAAACTCCTAACCTTATGCTAGGAAGATTGGACTCAATTGGGTGATTCGATGATTGTTTGGATCGATTTATGAGGATTTTTCAAAAGATAACAGTTGGTATGTCCTAAGTTATGATAAAAGGGTTACGTATGCTATTGTTTATGCTTGGATTATCTTCCATGAGTATTCAGACTGTGCATGAGTTGCACTTGATGTTTGATTTGTGAAATTGAATTAAAATTCATAGCATGAACATGACATGGTGAGATCCTGAAGTGTATGAGACGCGGGGCAGGAGATGAATACTCTAATGCGACGAGATCGCGTGATGGAGTTGATATTGTGTGGCGCCCTGATGCGACGAGATCGTGGGGTTGAGATAGCCACGATCTTGATGCGAATTGTTCGCGGGACGGAGAGGCTCTGAGGTGTATGAGACGCGAGGCAGGAGATGGATACCCTGATGCGACGAGATCACGAGGTGGAGTTGATATTATGTGGCGCCCTAATGCGACGAGATCGCGGGGTTGAGATAGCGACGGTCCTAATGTGAATTATTCGCGGGATGGAGAGGCCTTGAGGTGTATGAGACGCGGGGCAGAAGATGGATACCCTGATGCGACGAGATCGCGGGGTGGAGTTGATATTGAGTGGCACCCTAATGCGACGAGATCGCGAGGTTGAGGTAGCCACTATCCTAATGCGAATTATTCATGGGACGAAGTTATGAGATGGTGAAATTGGCCTGGAGATTCATCGAAACTTGATGCGTTTACGCGGGTTGCCGATGACGGCCTGATGCATTTACGCGGACCGAGCCCGATGCGATTTAAATCTCCGGCTAGAGACTGAGGCAGGCGGAGATTAGTGGTTGTGGTGAAGTGGCGGGATGAGGTGTGTATAATCATTTGAGGGTGACATGGTGTCATAGTTGCATGCCCATCATCTGTGTGCCACTACCTTTCTTCATATGCGCCTGTTTGATTATAAGCTTGAATTTCAGGATAGATGACTGCCTGAGTGGACGGTCGGCCTAATCTAGGGTTAGGACCCACCTTACTGATATTTATATCTCACCCCAGTGGGGGTTTACATTTTTCAAGTCCTAGGCGAAGGAAGCGCGAGCTTGCCAAGGATTGGCATTTGAAGAGATAGTCGACTCATTTGTATTTAGGAATGGATTTGCCTTTTGTGATATAAAGGATTGTACTTCTGATTGGTGTTATATGAATTGAAATAATGAAACGAATGGGTTAATGAGATTTTGATGTATCTATCCTAAGTCATCGGTTGTTGATTTATTTGAGAATGGAGTTGGCATCGCTTTCGCATGCGTGTTTCTTTTAGTGTAAAGAACATTGGCCGTTGGATCCTCGAGTTTTAAGAAAAGTACGGCTTGGTGGGATGTTAGTGTGCTCGCCGGGTTCGGGGCGTGACATCCCCGCTTGATTTGGTATGAGAGCATGGTCAGCTCGATCCAATGTAATTGAGGTTTGGAGTGATAAGGAGTGATGACTTGGGGACAATTAGAAATTGAGGCTAATAGGACTAAGTAAGATCATTAAATCTTGAGAATTGTAGGCTCGAACTTGTTTACACTTAACGGTCCTAGAGTTGACTTTAATAGATGATCTCGGGTTATGCGGTGATTAAAGTTTGAGTGGAAGCAAGCTGGGATTGTAGAGTCATAAGCTTGGATTTTGAGATAGTAATTGTGCTTAAGGATAATAGGAAATTGCTTATTAATGAAGGGTCAATTGAGGTATGTGACTGTGATCTTGATTTGTCAATGACCCAACTTGAGGATACGAATTATAAAGAGACGACTGATGTTAATGGATTCAGGCTTGAGTCGCGTGGTATTTTGATGGTTTAGCTATCAACGACTATTGACAGCCTTGGGTGATATGAGTTCAGATGAATACGGGAAGTATCTGAATTGAAGATCAATTGTAATTGGATGCATAGGGATTTGATTTGAATGTTGACTGGACTTGAGATATATAATGGAATATAGGCAATTGATCTATGAGATATGACGGTCATTGGTGGAATTGGAACTCTTGAATGGATAGGAATTGACCCAAAGGCAGCTTTGACAAGACAAGTAATGAGGACGATCACGCTGTGCTTGAGTTTGTGGTTATGTAATGCAAGTTGATGAGGGTGCATGCATAAACTTATCGTTGTTGGACTTAATAAACCGTCACTTGATATGGGATAAATTGATGGGATAGCTATAAACTGTAATGAAACATGGTATGGGACATATGGAACGGGGCTTTCTCCGTAGATGTATGACTTGGGACAACCTGCAACGGCCATGTCTAATGAGGGCGGGGAGTGATCGCCGGGATAGAGAGGTCCGGACAAGGAGCGGCTCCTGGCAGGCTTCTAAGATGGCAAGAGACAGGAATGACCCAAGTCATAACTTGAAAGGGAAAGTTTAGGTATTAGGTTGAGTCCGATTGTGAATAAGGGATGTGCGGCACGAGATTGATTCTCATCAAGGATGATTGAAAGTGGCATGACCTGTGTAATGGCGCCTAAGAGTGGCATGGTTAAAAGCCCTATGTTTGACAGGGATGCCGTTTGAAAAAGAAAATGATGCTTGTGATGGGCTTGTTAGGCATGTTATGATTAGCCTCATGTGATTGACTTGGTCAAGGTAGAATTGAGAGGTTAAACGACGTATGGGTTTATACCCAAGGAACCGAGGCATGTCGAGATGAGATAGTCTGTTGTGACTATACTAGAGTGGTGAATGCCTTTAAGCCTAGAGTATGAGCTTTTGACTCAGTAAATCGCTGTCTTGAGTGCTAGATTGATAGTTGCCTAGTTGAGGCTAGCCTAGTAGTGGCTGTCAGTTGAGAAGTTGCCTCGTTGAGACTGGCTTAAGGAATGATTGCTGACCAAGGATGATTTGGGATACTCAAATAATTGGCGATTAATTGAGAATTGCCCAAGAACCATTAGAGGTCGGTTGATGGTGAAAGATATTGAGGTGAGCAGCCTGAGACTAATAGACTTGAGTAGGTGATTTGAGTTTTGATTCCTCGAGAGAATCATAGTGGTTCAAGTGACATGAGAATGTAAAGACGTTGAACGACGACAGTATGGTCGTGGAAAAGCCTTGGGCTCGAGTATGTAAGATATGGGAAAAATCCAAGAACTAAGAAGGATCATGAGAGTTGAGTAAAGATGGATGATTGAAATATGAGTACCAAAGGAAAATATGGCTCGTTCGGTTAATCGTACGAGACCCAAGAGCTGAATGGATTGTGAAAACTTTAAACGGAAATGATAAAACTTATTGATTAATCAAGCTCGAGGAGAAACTGCTAAGATTGTCTAAGTCACTGTGGTGATAAATGCTCGTGCTAATGAGTTAAGTGACAGAAGTCACGATAAAGGTGACTCTGAGTTATTTCATTCACGAGGAAAGTGAATGTATGGGAAGAACCATGACAATTCTGAAAAGCTTGTGAAGCTGTGAATAAGAATGAGAATGACTGAGTTTGATGGAAGAATGAAAGTTGAAATTGTCTCCCTCTGAATTAAGGATCTTGATAAGAAAACCTTGGAGATTTTGGGTACATTGAAGAAAGAAAGTGACCTTGGCAGTACTAGTCCTAAGAGGCTATTGAAGATTGATGAAAGGTCGCTAGAGAAGGGTTTTCTCGAAGGCATGAAATCTGCCTAGACTACCTCTGTTGAGTTGTTCGATGGAAAGTATCATCCTGGGGTTGCTTGAGAGCAAGGATTGTTTGGATTTTAATACTTTTGCAAGGATCATAGGATGATTGACCCGTGTGAGACAGAATTCTCAAGGTTACGTAAGCATATGGTAAAAGTGGTCAAAAACCCTTGAATAAGATGAGTAAGTCCCTGAGTGGATTGGAACTTGAGAACCTTATGGCTGATTATTATTCCTGATTTTGAGGAATGGTAATGGGACTTAGCAAAAGAGGAGAATGATCGAAAGACTTATGAATAAGAGACCTCTTGCTCATGGGTTACGAGCAAAAAGATGTTCATTATAAATATGGAGCGTGTCTATAGGAAATGATTGATTACCTGGGCGTAAGACACATGGTGGGAAGTAAGTAGTAAGTCTTTTCTATTATAGGTGAGGTTGAGGAAGAATCGGCATGCTAGTTTGCTTGGATTTAATAATTTCCTGGGATCTGTTGATTGAATTGGAACCATGAAGAATGAAATTATGAGTTGCTATTCCCTAAAGAATAGAATATTGTTCTTAAAGGGTGATTGGACCATGAATTGGCCATTGACGAAAAGAAAAGTGAACAGACTTGGAAGTCTTGATTGGTTATGATTCTAATGAATGGTGTAGTAAATGAAAAGAGCGCTTAGAGGATACTTAAGTGATTTGAGGTACTCGAAATGACCATTCGACAGGTGAACTAGTGGAAACCCAAGGACGAACAGATATTGTCACTTGAGGTAACTGAGTTATGGGAAGAGAATGTGAAAACATGGTGGCATCTGAACCCTTGAGTAAAGGTGTCGCCGTCAGCACAGACTCCAAGGTTGTCGTCCTATGAAATGGAAAGGACCAGGTGAATTGGAAGTGAGAGAATGTCACGGAAGTGTATAGTTCCTTCACAGGGTAAAGGACCCTAGTGTGTAAGGAAGAGGAACTTCTGATTTTCTTGGTGTTTAGGATGGAGCGTCTGGACTGAAGAAGAAGACACAGAACTTGAATGATTCCTAGAAGTGAAATCCGAGAGACAGTCTTGTAGACAATGTTGAATTCCAGGATGATGTTGACGTTCAGTGAAACGAACGGAATTGGGATAAGGTCGCCTAAGTGAGTATGGAACTCAGAGGCTAAAGCACTAATGCTTCATGAGAGAAGAGTGACAAGAATAAGTAAAATGTCGTGCGGTTCTAGAGGAGACTCGTGACGACAGAGAGCCAAGGTCTAAGCTCTCAAGTGAAAAGTGCGAGGAACAGTTGGGAAGATTCGACACCTGGTGGAAGGAAGTTGATAATCGCCGAACTAAGTACCCAATGAATGATTGAGTTGGTCGTTACCATCTCGAAGGCGATGGTTGAACTCATGCAAGGAACCATGAGAAACATGAACAGTTATGAGGGTGTCATATGGGCTCTAAAGAAATGTCTATTGCATGTTAAATGTGAAGAGCACAAGTTGTGAACCTGATGAAGTAGGATTTACACATTGGAATAAGTGATAAATCCTTTGAGGATTAGAGTGAGTGATGAATCGACAAGTCGATGTGGGTTGCGAAAAGTTGATATTTACTGAGACTGATGAATTGCAATAGACAGACCATGGAAAGATTCCCTATAAGAGCTGTTCTATTAGTGAAATGGACTAAGGACGAGACGTAACGAGAATGGGTGAATTGACGTGAAAAGAGATTTCGAGGACTCGAGTTAAGCAAATGACTACGCTGTCTATGACAATTCCAATCAAAAATTGAAAAGCTTATGAAGGTCGAAATGACACGACGCAAAATGGAACTTGAGGCATAACAAGATGATGTTAAATGGACATGGTTTGTACGTCGTAACGATAATGCCGTATGAATTGGCATGCTTAGGGCATGATTGGAATTGGATTGCGAATATTCTCGCAACAAGATTTGGAAAAATCTTACTTGGGTGGAAATAGACTTCAAGTTTATATTTACTCCAAAAGATATCAAGCAGTAGTTTCTGAGAGGAATTGAACGAGAGGCAACGCCGAATGATGAAATTACTTGTGGATATAGGAGCGTTGCTTGTGCAAGAAAGAATCTTCAAGTTATGTGAACTAAAGGAGGTTGAGGGTATGGACCGCTTAAAGGGATTTGAAGGCGAGGCATGTAAAACGAAGTGATCACCCAAGTGGTGTTATAGCAGTGTTCGTATCGCTAAGGAAGGGTAAATCGTTTAGCGGATGTTTACAGTTAAGAATTGAGCCTTGTATAATCGGTGATGGAGGGACAGACGTTCCCTCAAGAAGTAAGAGATTCAACTCTTAAATTGAAAGTTCGCTAATGGACTAGCGTGATGGCCACTGGAAACACCTAGCCTGAAGGCCAAAAGGAAATTGAGGTGTGCCATAATTAAACATCGATACTTGAGGGATTATAGGAATGAAAGGAACCCTTGAGGTCCATGGACGGAAGTACGAGTCCAGCATTGAAGAGAAACTTAAGGAGATAACCTCATTGAAATTCAAAGGGAGAATTATGGTGTCTCCTGGGGATGGCACAAAGATGTGCCAAGATGCATATATATATATATATATATATATATATATATATATATATATATCGGTGATAAGGTTGAGAGTTGAAATTTATCTATCTTGTAGTCGAGCACTAGACGTGTCGATGGAAGGGAAGAACATGACGATGAAAGTTGAAAGATTCAAGGGAATTTTCGAATGGAGTCGAGAATGGATTGCTAAGGAAATAACCATGCAAATGTTTAAGGAGTTAAGAGGGCCATAACTCGATTTGATTAATGGAGGGCAATTGATAAAGCCCTTGAATCTCTATTGGTGTGAAAGGAAGCTTGAAAGGAGTAATACGCCGAAGGGTATGGACCTTAAGAATACATTTTGGCGAGGGCTTGGTAATAATGGCTACAGACAAACGAATGAGATAAAGTGAACGCTCGAAGATGAGCTGTTAGCTAATGATATGAGTACCGAAAGAGAATAGAGAGAAGCAAATTAGATTGAGGGTTAAAGGAGACAAGTTCTAGGGAAGGATGGCTTTGGGTTGGAAAGGACGAGCAAGATCGTTAAGTCATGGAAAGGATTATCCGGAAGAGTGGGGATGCGACAAGGCACCAATACCTCAAAGGACTGGATGGGTAGAAGGTTGCGAATTTCGAGGACGAAATTTCTTTAAGGGGGGAAGAGTTGTGACATTCTGATTTCCAGTCAATTTCAAGCTCATTAATGAGAAGTGTATATCTAGAGATGTATTTCAGTCGTATTCCGTTCGAATCTGATCAATTCGAGTAGACTGACCAAAAGGAAAAGGCTAACGCGAGACGAGGTACGTGAACCTAGAGAACTCGGATAGGAAACGACGCTTTGGCCATAAGGATTGTTGAGGGAACTCGCGATAGACCCTCACAATTACATGACAACCAAAGCCGCCATGAACTGACGAGCTCTAAATATGATATGAATCACGGGGTCGATATGCGTAATGTCTGCAAAAGCCATCCGTCGGTTCAGGATAGGCTGGAACTTCGTCTGGCAGAGAAAACCATCAAAAATGAGTCTTGAAAGTTTAAAATGGAGAATCAAGAATTCCAACATTAGAATTGGATTGGTCGTCGCCCTATCGGAAATAATTGGATTGAGAAAAATGACGTTCCGGACGTCGGAGGTAAAATTACCCTTTTACCCCTCAAGTTTATAACTTTGCCCTTGCAATTGAAGAAGGGCATAATGAACATTGCACCCTCCCATGGCTGCCGAAAAAAGAAGAATAAAAGAGAGCCATTGGATCTCCTTTGGAAAAGACAATGCCAAGTGTCACAAGATGGGCAAGTGTGGTCATTTCACGCTTTTGGCCACCTACCATTCAAACCCCATTGACTAAAATTTGAATATAGCCCATCCTCTCTCTCTCCTCACCCTCACTCAGCCAAACCATCATCCTCAAGACCACCGAAACTTCCTCCATCTTCCTCCAATCTGCCGATCGCCGGACAGCCACTGAACCCGCCATTCGCCGGCCACGACCGTCCCTTCCGGCCATTTAGCCACCGACCGACCACACCGACGAGGCTTTACGTCTTGCCGACATCCTCGAACAAGAATCAGGTCGATTGGAGTACCGAGGAGTCCCAAGCAAAGTTTCTCCCGAGAGCCGACAGATTAGGACTCAATCTGAGGTAGGTTCGGTTCTTAGCCCTTTTGATGGTCGAAATCTTGGAATTTTGGGCTCAAATTTCGTGGAGACTTAATAGACATGTGTAGGATTCTGTGGTAACAATTGAAGCTCCATTTGATAAGGATTTGACCATGAACTGGTCTTGTACATTTTGGACAGAATCTGCCCGATAAGCTAACTTGGGCGATCCGGCGACCTTGGACGAGTTTCCGGCGACCAATCACCTCCAAACTCATGGTGAGCCTCTTAAACCCCTAGATAGACATGTTAAGAGATAGGGTTATGATTGAATGATGGATTTAGGAGTAGATTGAAGACCGGTAGTGTTCGGTTTGCACGGAACCGAGGAGGACCGGTTTGGTTTAGGGCAAACCGAATCTATTAGAGGCTGGGATTGGTGATTTTGAGTTCCAAATTGGTGTTTAAGATATGATGAGATGTTGAGGGATATGTTATGGATGATTGGGGTTAATGAATTGAGAAATTGGACTTGGAAATTGACGAATCGGTTGAATATTCTAGGTTGTGCGGCAAATTGACCCTTGGATTTGGGTTGGCCGAAACCATGGGGGCTCAAAAGGAAGAGTTTTGTGTTGTCAAGCTCAAGGTAAGGGAACTTCTAACCTTATGCTAGGAAGATTGAACTGAATTGGGTGAGTCGATGATTGTTTGGATTGATTTATGACGATTTTCCAAAAGATAAATGTTGGTATGTCCTAAGCTATGATAAAAGGGTTACATATGTTATTGTTTATGCTTGGATTATCTGCCATGAGTATTCGGACTGTGCATGAGTCGCACCTGCTGTTTGATTCGTGAAATTAAATTAAAATTCATAGCATGAACATGACATGGCGAAGCCCTGAAGTGTATGCGACGCGGGGCAGGAGATGGATACCCTGATGCGACGAGATCACAAGGTGGAGTTGATATTGTGCGACGTCCTGATGCGACGAGATCGCGGGGTTGAGATAGCCACAATCCTGATGCGAATTATTCGCGGGACGGAGAGACCTTGAGGCGTATGAGACGCGGGGCAAGAGATGGATACCCTGATGCAATGAGATCGCAGGGTCGAGATAGCCACGGTCTTGATGTGAACTATTCACGGGACGGAGTTATGAGATGGTGAAATTGGCCTGGAGATTCATCGGAACTTGATGCATTTGCGCGGGTTGCCAATGACGATCTGATTTATTTACGCGAACCGAGCCTAATGTGATTTAAATTGCGGTCTAGAGACTAAGGCAGGCGGAGATTAGTGGTTGTGGTGAAGTGGCGGGATGAGGTGTGTATAATCATTTGAGGGTGACATGGTGTCATAGTTGCATGCCCATCATCTGTGTGCCATACCTTTATTCCTATGCGCCTGTCTGATTATGAGCTTGAATTTCAGGATAAATGACTGCCTGAGTGGACAGTCGGCCTAACCTAAGGTTAGAACCCACCTTATTGAGATTTATATCTCACCCCAGTGGGAGCCTATATTTTTTAGGTCTTAGGCGAAGGAAGCGCGAGCTTGCCAAGGATTGGCATTTGAAGAGATAGTCGACCCATTTGTATTTAGGAATGGATTTGCCTTTTGTGATATAAAGGATTGTACTTTTGATTGGTGGAATATGAATTGAAATAATGAAATGAATGGGTTAATGAGATTTTGATGTATTTGTCCTAAGTCATCGGTTGTTGATTTATTTGTGAATAAAATTGGCATCACTTCTGCATGCATTTTTCTTTCAGTGTAAATAACATTGGCCATTGGATCCTGGAGTTTTAAGAAAAGTACGGCTTGGTAGGATGTTAGCGCGCTCGTCGGGTTCGAGGCATGACAAATTGAGAGGGTTCATCGCTAGTCCCGACAGCTTCGATCGTCAAAGTTCGGTTTAGGAAGATTTGCAAATTATACATTGTTTAAGCGGCATTACCTGCGACCCAATCGTATAACGCTAGCATTGTATTCCATAATCATTATTTGATCGGTCTCACTGGCTCTAAATGTTCCCTCGACAATCCTTATAGTCAAAGTGTCATTTTCTTTTTCAAGTTTCCCAGGTCCACGTACCTTATCATACGTTAACCTTTCCCTTTTGGTCAGTTTACTCAAGATTGATCAGATCTGAGCGAGACAAAGCTGAAATACATCGAAAGATACATCCTCAATCAATAGCCTCTAATGGCAGGAAATTCAGAATGTCACGATTCTTCCCCCTTACAAAAATTTCGTCCTTGAAATTTACAATAAACCCAACTTATGTAAACAATTGGGGATATCGACGTCTTATAGGTTCTTCACTTTTCCACGTTGCTCCTTCAGTCCCGTGATGCTCCTAAATCACCTTGACTAATGGAATCATTTTATTCCTTAAAACTTGCTCCTTTCGATCCTCAATTCTGATCGGCTTTTCCACAAACTCCACATTGTCATCAATCTCAATGGTTTCAAAATCCAAAACATGACTTGGATCTAGCTCGTATTTCCTCAGCATTGACACATGAAATATATTGTGCACTTGTGATAAGTTCAGCGGCAAGGCAAGTCTGTATGCCAAAGTTCCAATTCACTCGAGAATTTGCAAAAAGACCTACGTATTTCAGACTAAGTTTTCCCTTTTTCCCAAATCGAGACAATCCACGCATTGGTGATACCTTCAAGAAAATATGATCGCCAACTTGAAATTTCAATGGTTTGCGTCTTTTATCAGCATAACTCTTCTATTGACTCTGTGTCATTCTCAACCTTTCTCTAATGACCTTAATCATCTCAACAGATTGTTCCACTAATTTAGGGCATGTTATACTCCTTTCTCCAGCTTCATCCCAGCACACAGGCATTCTACAAGCTCGACCATAAAGTGCTTCGAACGGTGTCATACCAATGCTTTGTTGATAACTGTTATTATACGCAAACTCTACCAAATGCAGTTGATCCTCCCATCCACTTTTGAAGTCTATGACATACGCTCGTAACATATCTTCGACCGTCGGAATCGTCCTTTCCGACTACCTGTCCGTTTGTGGATACGCCGAACTGAATCGCAACCTAGTTCCCAAAGCCTCCTGCAGACTCTTCCAAAAGTTTACTGTAAACTTAGGATCTCGATCCGACGTAATCGTAACTGAAACTCCATGCAATCGCACAATCTAATGCATATGCAATTTTGCGTACTTATCCATTACAAAATCCTTTCGCACTGGTATAAAATGTGCCAATTTGGTTAATCTATCCACGGTTACCCAAATTGAGTCATGGCCTTTCTGACTCCTCGGTAACCTCATCACAAAATCCATCGTCACATGTTTCCATTTCCATTAAGGAATTTCTAGAGGTTGTAGTAATCCTCCCGGTTTGCAATGTTGAGTCTTTACTTGCTGATAGGTCAAATACTTCGCCACATGCTTAGCTACATTCACTTTCATTCCGTTCCACCAGTAGTGTTGACGCAGATTCTGATACATCTTTGTGCTTCTTGGATGAATACTGTAGTTGCTCCTATGAGCTTCCGACAAAATCCTTTCTTTAAGCTTCTCATCACCAGGTACATATAGACGTCCTCGAAACTTCAGAATTCCATCTTCCGACACTTGGAACTCAGGTTTCCTTTTTGTCGCATCCATTCCAAGAATCTTTTGAATCTCCGGATCCGTTGACTGCAAGGCTTTTACTCTTTTCTGGATCTCAGGCTCAATCCTTAAGGTTGCCACCAAACTTGACAGTAGGTAAACTTCCAATTTAAACTCAGAATCTCTTAATTCTTCTAACAAGGACCATCTTTTAACCAATAAGAGTGCAATACTTGATTTCCGACTAAGCGCATCTACGACTCTATTCGCTTTTCCAGGATGATACAGAATCTCGCAATCATAGTCCTTAAGTAATTCCATCCATCGATGTTGTCTCATATTCAGTTCTTTTTTAGAAAACAGATACTTCAAACTTTGATGATCTGTATAAATCTGAAATCTTTCACCACATAAATAGTGTCTCCAGATCTTTAAAGCGAAGATGATAGTAGCTAATTCCAAATCATGCGTCGGATAATTCATCTCATGTGGTCTCAATTGTCGTGAGGCATAAGCAACCACTTTTCCATGTTGCATCAACACACACCCTAATCCTTTTAGCAAAGCATCGTTATATATCTCATAACCTCCAGGTCTAGAAGGAATGGTCAGTACTGGTGCGGTCGTCAATCGGTGCTTAAGTTCTTGGAAACTTTTTTCACACTTGTCCGTCCATTCTAACTTCGCATCCTTCTTCGTTAACCTCGTCAACGGAGTAGCAACAAATGAAAACTTCTGCACGAATCGCCTATAATAACCTGTTAATGTCATGCCCTGCGCCCTCAGGCACGATCATGCGACTCCCTACAAGCAAACCAAATATTTCTCGTGGTCTCAAGATCCACACATAAGTCGAGAGACATATAATAGACAAAGCACGCAGAAGCAATAATGAAATAACTCCTCCGTACAAAATATGAAGTGGAACCTGGATAGCGCAAATATTGTCATACATGATATCCAACTGTTTATACAGATACAGAGCTGTTAAATCTGCTGACATGGGGGACGGGGTAAGTACACAAAAGGGATCCATCATCAACAACCAACTCTTAAACAGGGTCAGGGTCGCCATCAAATGATCAACTGACAAGCTGGGAACTCCTACAACGAGCTACTAGAGTCCCCGATCTCCTCTATGTTCTTCGTGGGCTCGTACTCCGAAAAGGTCTTAGAGCAAACCTCTATGGTATCCTCCATAGTCTCCTCAGCAGATGGCTCCATGAGATTCTCCTCAGTCACCTCGACCACGATAACCTCCTCCTCCTTGTCCTCTAAGGTCGGGGTCTTCTCCGGTCCATTATTCGAACCGGCAACTGACCCCTCAGCTTGGTGTAAATCCCGACGAGGTGGCACCAATCAGGGATTACTCCCTAGGGCACCTCATTAGGCTTCAGCGGCCCAGTAGACACGTCGTCGACCTTTCGAAACTAGGCCTCATACCTGTGAGGCTTCCAACTAGTACTACTCTCGTCTACCCAAACCACATTACACTTCCTTACATCAGTAGTTCCCTAGTCATGAGGGAACTCATCAAAATAAAGTGTCATCTCTTTGGGGTCTCCAAAACGTATATACCACATCGTCAAGACCTAAGATCTGTAAAAACAAGGGTCCCCAATGGGGTGAGATTCACATCTCAGTAAGGTGGGTCCTAACCCTAGGTCAGGCCGACCGTTCACTCAAGCAGTCATAAAAACCAGCATTACATACAAATAACATGTGAGGCAATTAGTTATCGAGACAACACACAGATGTCAAGCATGCAGTCATGGCATCATAACACATTCAGATAATCATGCACACCTCGCCATGCCACATCACCACTTCCACCCTTAACGCCTGACTCATTCTCCTGCCCGCGTTTAGAACGCATCAAGCTCGGTCCGCGTATACGCATCAGACCGTCATTGACAACCCACATAAACGCATCAGGTTTCAATGATACTCCAAGCCAATGTCGACACATCACATCTCCGTCCCGCGTAAACGCATCAGGACCGTGGCCATCTCAACCCCGCGTCTCACACGCATTAGGGCGCCACACAACTCCAACCCCATGTCTTAGCGCCTTAGGGTAACCATCACACCACCCCGCGTCTCATATGCATCAAGGTTCACCTCGTCTCCGTCATGCCACAATCACAAATCATGCACACAAGGCCAAGTGCAGCTCATGCATAAATAATGCATTCGTGGCATGCAAGATGATTCAAATGCACATTCAAATGTGACAAAAATTACTCAAGGCACAAGTATGATCAAACATTCGAGTCATCTATACTCTCTTAGCGCATACAAAGATCAATCACATTAAGTCTCTCAAGAATCAATTTCAATTTCACCTGACTCGCCCAATTGACTTCAATCTTCCTATCAAAGTTTTCGAATTCCCTTACCTTAAGCTTGATGCCACAAAAATCCTCTCTTTAAGCCCTCAACAATTCGGTCCAATGGTCCAAGAACAAACCCACTGTGCAACCTAGGAAAATCTAATCGATTGTCAATTTCTATTGTCCAATTCATCAATCCATGAGTCTCCAACCTCATTAATGCATCCCTCAACATTTTAGCACGTCCATTGATGAATTTGAGACTCAAAACCAACAGCCAACATCCTCCACAGAATCGATTTACATTGAACCAAACCAGGCTATGTTCGGTTCCGTGTAAACCGAGCATATCCAGCCCTTAACCTACTCCAATTTCACCATTTAATCACTAACCTACTTGCTAACACGTCTATCTAAGGGTTTATGAGGCTCACCGAAGATTTGAGGTCGAGTCGTCACCGAAATTCCTTCCAAAGTCGACAGTTCTTTCAAGACTGCAAATCGATAGTTTCTATTCAACAATCACAAGACCCATTTGGGGTCAAAACTTCATCAAATAAATCCCAACTTTTTACCACAGATCACTATACGAGTCCCCTAGACCTCCACAAAATTTGGTCACAAGACTCCAATGTTTTGAGGTCCTAAGAGGTCAGAAATGTCGCCTACCTCAGATTGTGTCGGTTTCTGTCGGCATCCGGGAGAATGGCTGGCCGGAGCTCTTCGGTGGGTCAATCGATGCGCTTCCACTTCGAGGACGTCGGCAAGAGGCTAAGCTAGGAGGGTGTGATTGGCCGGAGTCCAAGCGGTGGCCGGAGGGGGTCGTCGAAGCTGGCGAACAGCGGCACAGAAACTGGTCGGCGAGCGGCAGAAAGAGGGAAAGAAGAAAGGGAGCTCTCGGTGCTTTGGAGGAAGAGTGGCCGACCAAGAGAGAGAGAGAGGGGAGCTATATTCAATCTCAAGAGTCAAAGGTTAAATGGTAGTTGGCAAAAAGTGGACATGACCACTTTTTAACTAATCCATTGACACATGTCCTAAGTGTCAATCAAGGTGATCCAATGGCCACAATCTCTCCCAATTTTTGGTGGCTCTTGGGGTGGTTGAAAGACCAAAATTCCATTTTTCAATTGCATAAGCAAGGCTAGAGCTTTGAGGGACAAAATGATAATTTCACCCCCGACGTCCAGAACGCCGTTTTTCTCAATTCAATAATTTTCGACATGGTGATGGCCAATCGAAACATGACGTTGGAATTCTTGATTCTCCATTTTCAATTTTCAAGACTCGTCTCTGATTTTTTTCTATATCAAACGTAGTTCCAGCCTATCCCAAACTGACGGGCGGCTTTTGCAGACGTTACGCGTATCGATCCTGTGACTCACATCACATTTAGGACTCGTCAAATTCATGGCGACTTTGATTGTCATGTAATTGTGAGGGTCTATCACTTGTTCTGATGGTCTCAATCATCATTACCCGATTTAGGAAAATCTTGCAAATTATACATTGGTTAAGTGGCATCACCCGCGCTCTAATCGTATAACGCCATCAAGGCATTCCTTAATCGTTCTTAGATCGGCCTTTTGTGGCTCTAAATGTCCCCTCGACAATCCTTATGGTCAAAGCGTCATTTCCTATTCGAATCCCCTAAGTCCACGTACCTCGTCTCGCGTTAGCCTTTCCCTTTTGGTCAGTCTACTTAAAATGATCAGATTCGAGCGAGATATGACTGAAACACATCACTAGGTATATTTCTCATTAATGAGTCTGAAAATGACTGGAAAATCAAAATGTCACAGCTAATCCCTAAAAACTTCTAACCTCTTTAACCATCGCAGGTCTAGGCCATTTCATCATTGCTTCAATCTTTGAAGGATCTACCGAAATTCCTTCTCCAGAAATCACATGACCAAGGAAACCACTTTACTCAACCAAAATTCGCATTTACTAAACTTGGCGTAAAGCGAATGTTCCCTCAAAGTTTGCAGAACTACCCTCAAGCGTTCCTCATGTTCTTTAGTACTCTTTGAATAAATCAAAATATCGTCTATAAAAATAATGAAAAATCGATCCAAGTACTCCTTAAACACTCGATGCATCAAATCTATGAATGCAACAGGGGCATTGGTCAAACCAAAAGGCAAAATCGTAAACTCATAATGCCTATATTTCGTTCTGAAAGCAGACTTTGATATATCCTCCTTCTTAATCCTCAACTGGTGATAACTAGTTCTCAATTCTATGTTAGAAAACACAGATGCTCCCTGTAGCTGATCAAACAAATCATCTATCCCATTGGCAAAGGATGCTTGTTCTTGATGGTCACTTGATTCAATTGCCTATAATCTATACATAAACACAAGGATCCGTCCTTCTTCCTTATAAACAACATCGGCGCTCCCCATGACGATGTGCTCGGTCTAATGAATCCCTTATCTAGTAGTTCCTGCATTTGCACTTTTAATTCTTTCAGCTCAAACAAGGACATCATATACGGTGCCTTCGAGATTGGCTCCATTCCAGGTGCCAACTCAATCAGAAACTCAATTTCTCTCTCAGGTGGCAATCCTGGCAATTCCTTAGGAAAGACATCAACAAACTCACGTGCCACCGCTATACTATCCATCTTCGGCTCCTCTGCCGTTGTGTCTATTGTAACAGTCAAATAAGCTTGACACCCTTCGTTCAACAACTTAGTCGCCTCAAGTGACGACACTAAAGGAATCGAGGTTCCTCCCCGACTTCCTGCAAATTCAAAACTAGGGTGACCCTCCGAGTAAAAACGAATTATTCTATTACCACAATCAACTATAGCCCTTTGTTTCCCCAAGCAGTCCATACTGATTATCACATCAAAATCATACATAGGCAGCACAACCAAATCTATCCTTTCTTCGTTACCACCAATCAATATCTTACAATCCGCACAGCCTAGCGAGACTAGCAAATTATCCTTTAATGTTGTAGCAACATGCAGTAGGACATTCAATGGTTTCAACTCCACATCCACTAGATCAGCAAACTGAGCAGATATAAAGGAGTGCGAAGCGCCAAGATCAAACAAGGCATAGGCAACTTGATCACATAGATAGATCGTACTTGTGACTACGCCAAGCGCTTCCTCTGCCTCTCTACATGCCATAAAGTACACTCTCCCTTGGGCTGGTGGTTGATTCTGCTCATTCTGTAGGCTACGGTAAGCTGTCCAGCTTGTGGTCTTTATCCTTGAGCTCTAGGTCCCGAGGTTTGATTAGGACAATTCTTCATCTGGTGGCCTGTCTGACCACATCTATAACATGCTCCTGTCCCAGTAGGGCAAGGACCACTTCCATGTCTCCTTCCACAAATACGAAAATACCAATTGAACAGGCTCGTTGGCTTTTCGATATTTCTGTGAATCGGAGGAACAAATCGTCGATTGTTCACCATCGGTCTTTTTCCCAACTGTCGATTATCCCTTAGAGGAGTAAATCGTGATCTAGAAGCAAAGCCTCTTCCTTGATATCCCTTTCAATCACTTGGCTCCTCTCATAGATCTCCCGATATGTTCTCAAGTTCATAGTTATTATCCAACTACGGATTTCTAATCTCAAACCATCTCGAAATCTTTGCGCTTTCTCAAACAGATCCTCAACTGATCTTGGGGCATACCTCGACAATCTTGCAAACTTAGCTTCATACTGATCCACGGTCAGCTGCTTCTGTCGTAATTACTGAAATTTCAGTCGTTTCCTCTTACGTGTCGTGTCAGAAAAATATTTGACAATGAAAGCGGCAGTGAAGGTAGCCCAAGTCAAAGCTGTACCTTCAGGAAATACTCCTCCCTTCGAGGCACTCCACCAATCATGCGCAGTTCCCTCTGGCTGATACACCGCTAGCAACACTTTCTCTTCGTCAATGTATCTCGACACTTCAAAAGCCTTTTCGAGTTTCTCAATCCACCTTGGAGCCAACTCAGGATCTCCAGTACCATCAAACTAGGTTGATTTTAGTTTAATAAAATCCCCAACTGACCCATTGGTCTACTGGCATTAACATCAAACTAGCTCGACCAACTGACCCATTGGTCTACTGGCATTAACATCCCCTTGAGCATTCCCAGCTTCAGCACCCTGGGCATTATTTCTGTTTACCATATTCACAACTGCTACTGCAGCTTCAGCAGCCTGAGCTATAATCTCAGCTCTATCTTCCACTTTCCTGAGAGCAATAGCAGCTCTATCTTGAGCTTCCTTTCCCATCAACTTGCCAATCTGTTCTAAGGCCCTCAGGATCCTTCCATTCTTGGATCCTCGGCCACTGGAGCTCTCGAACTAGAAGCTCCGCTTCTTGGTCTTTTGGGTCGATTACTCATACTTGTTCAACTTAACTTACCTGAGTCACCATAATTCCACCACGAAATTAGAGATCTGATTCACTTATTCACATCCCATTACTTCTATTCTATTCAACAAGGCAGCATCCATAAAACAACAACCAATCACTCAACCATTCTCATTTACATATTAACCAAAATACAAATCCATACCTCAAGTCCAGACTAGTCTGTAACTTAGTAAAATCAGAGGTATAACTCACTCATTCAATCCACATCCACAACAACATGCTAAGTGCAAAGCTTGACCCTTCATAAATGCACCACAACCATGCCATGTCAAGATGCCAATCACATGCATCACTCATATGCTATGCATTCATACTTAACTCTAACGACTGCCCCTAGGGTCTCTCACTACCCCAACTCATCCAAATTCCTTTACTCCTTATTACTCCAATCCTTAATCGACTGTAATCTTGGTAACCTGCTCTTAACTTGCTCTGATACCACTTCAAAGGGGGATGTAACGTCCCACGTCCCTTGGAGCTCATTACACCCACCTCAGGCCCTCAATTACCTAGGAACCTCACACGGCCTAGCATGGTATGAAATGCGCATACGAAAGGGTGAAAACATTACCATACAAAAGAAATAAAAAAGAAATTTCGAACAAGGGGAAAAGCACATCTATTTATATATTGTGGAAACATTCAATACATACATCGAAAGGGAAAAGACAAAGAAAATACAAAGCCGCACACCTGGGTAGGAAAAAGGAACTAAGGCCTATGGTTCAAAGGTTACTACTATACCTTTCCCAGAGCCTAACACCAAAATGGTTCCTTAATCACCTAAACCTTTAAACAGAACTTCTCAGAAGAACAGCTTGAGTCGTCCTTTCCATCATCCCCCTCATCATCTAGATTGTAATCCAAAAAAGTCTCGGATGGTACATTCTCTGAAGGTTCTTCAGCGTCTTCCTCGATTTCCTCTTCTTCTTCAGCTTCTGCTTCGTCTTCTTCGTCAGTGGCCTCAATCGCATCAGCGAAAATCTCTATATAATTCATGTACTCCGCGGAAGATAGTGGAGACTTCGGCACTTCAGGTATGTTCCTTGAACCTTCCACGGATGCTGGGTTATCCACTTCAATATCCGATCGGGACGGATGACACTGGGTTGGAATCACTTCCCATGAAACATCCTCACGCATCAGAGGTCCCATCAAGCTACTGTCACCCACTTGACGAAACCATGCCTCAAAACGGTGGGGTTGTAGTTCCAACTTTCCTTCATCTACCCTAACAGTTGTGCGCGTCCTAACATATGTGATACCCTTTCAATAAGGGAACTCATAAAAAAGGACGGTCATCTCCTTTGGATTGCCCAGGCGGATTGGCAACATGGTAAATGCTTGGGGTTTGAAAGTTTGTCCCATTACAAGGTAATATCGACATTTCAAAAAGTGAAACCTAACCCTATACCTCAATACCAGTCCTATCAGACCACATACATATGCCACTCAAATGCAAAATAACAAATAACGTAATGGCACAAGGCATCACATAATGGCAATATCAATTATCAGGCATGGATAATCAGTACAAACAATCATGCTCAACTTCAGAGTCTCAATACACAAGCACATGCACCACATACAACACAACCACCACTTTCTCATCCACCCACATACTCCACTGGCACTCTTACCATCTGACATCACTGAGGCCACAGGCCAATCGATGTCCACATACCACTAGGGCCATAGGCCAATCGGTACTCTCCAAGCTTACGGCCACTCAATGCCACTATGGTCACAGACTGATAGGCATTTTTATTCTCATTCAATTTCACTACCCTTCGATACCACTAGGGTCATAGACCAATCGATGTCCTCCATACTTCATTCATTGGATCCACAAAGCCATCACAACACGCACCATTCAATTCATAAAATTCACCAATCATTCAACTAATTCAATAACTCATCCAGCAGTGTCCTAGCATTCAGATAAAGATTTAGGAGACACTTACCTGATCAATTAGCACAGTGTAACACAATGTGACTCTCCTCAAGACCACAAGTATAGAATCCCTACGAATTCTTCGTCAACCTAAAAAGATTTATCAATCATGAATTAAAAACCATGGAATGTTCGCCTTCATTAATCTAATTTCTCATCAGCCATATCATTGGCAAGTCATGACACCCTTTCTATCCATCGAACACATGACAATGCTCACTTTGAGCCCTTAATGTATTCGTTTCACATGGTCATATCCATAATAAGTCACAACTTAGAGGTTTATGCGCCAATTTTGCCCATAAATCACCTCTAAATCTCAATCTACTTATTACACTTCTCATCGACACTACACAATACATCAAATAGGGTATTATAAGTTCATTTGAAGTTCAAATGCTCCTCATTCAACCCTTAAAAAGAACCAGCCAGCATTGTTCATCCACTAAATAGAACCGGTTTCGATTTTTAATCACGAAATCAAGCCATACTTCAATCCCAAGCCTAACTCTTTACACAAATAACATACCAAGGCCTTTATTTGCAATTTTAGAAGGCTCACCACTAGATTTGAAGAGAAACCACACTCCAAGGATCTCGAAACAGCTCGGTTTCCTCAAGGTCAGAATCTGTCCATAATTCACCATCAATGTTTAGCCATAAAAACCTATTTTAACATCAACTAACTTGCAGTCACATACCATCAAACCTTAGTACTAGATGTTATAAAGGTCTCCTAAAATATTTGAGGCCAATCAGAGTCTCTAAGAGGTAGAACAAATACCGTACCTCAGCTCGCGCGATTTCTGTCCGGTTTTGGTCTAAGGGCTGGTCAGGAATAACCGTTCAACGAAACCTCAAACTACCACTTGGAACGTGTCAAGGACACACTTATCTAGCTTCAGGTGGTTGGAACTCGACCAAGCGAAGTTGGAAAGGGGCCGGCGATCAGACCGAACAGGGAGGGCAGAAACTGTCTTCTAGGTAGTTTTTCGGCAAGAGCAAAAAGGAGAGGAAAATCAAAGGAAAAATGGTGGGATGGTTATACACATCTGAAGGGGGCCTCAAATGGTTGTCTCACACATATAATTGAGGTTAATTTGATATGACTAGCTTTGGTGGGGTAATTAATGCATGAGGTCATAGGTTGACATGTGACATATGTCAATAATACAAACCAAGGCTTTGACTCATCCTTTGACCTAAGAACATAATTTTCGATAGCCCCATGGTGAAGAGGAAATGACCATTTTGTCCTTCTTGCACTTCTTAAGACAAAGCAAATGGTCGAGGGGCAAAATGGTAATTTTGCACTTTCAGTCCAGACTTCACTTTTTCAATTTGAAATTACCATTTGGCGAGGCGTCGTCAAATTATTGTCTAGAATTGGAATTATCTATTTTCAATTGCCAATTTTGAGCTTCCATTTCGTGATTATTCATCCGTCGATCGTAATTCCAGTTTGTCTCGAACTAACAGACGGCTTTTGTAAACGTTATGCGTATCGTCTCTGTAATTCTCATCACACTGAGGAAAACTCAAGGCATGACAGCTTTGATTGTCATGTAATTAAGAGGGCGTCGCTAGTTCCGACAGCTTCGATCGTCATAGTTCAATTTAGGAAGATTTGCAAATTATACATTAGTTAAGCGGCATCACCCGCGACCTAATCGTATAACGCTAGCATTATATTCCTTAATCATTATTTGATCGGTCTTACGTGCTCTAAATGTTCCCTCGAAAATCCTTATAGTCAAAGCGTCACTTCCTTTTTCGAGTTTCCTAGGTCCACGTACCTTACCATACGTTAGCCTTTCCCTTTTGGTCAGTTTACTCAAGATTGATCAGATTTGAGTGAGATAAAACTGAAATACATTGAAAGATATATTCTCAATCAATAGCCTCTCATGGTAGAAAATTCAGAATGTCACACCATGAGTACTAGTTCTCCATCGTCTTCATCTTTTGAGTCTGAGACATGAGAATCAACATTAGATTTCAGAGCAATGGATTTCTAACCTTGACGTTGCTTTCTCATTATTTCTTTCCTCCTCATAGGACTGAAGAGTTCCAATGAGCTCGTCTATTGACAGTGGTGATGTCCTTTTAGTCCTTTGAACATTCCTTTGTGAGAGCTCTTAGTAGCTTGTTTACTCTCATCGGTCCAGAAACTAGTTGCCCATGGTATGTGAGACTATTCACCATTTTTGTAAATCTGTCAAACATTTCTTTGACTGTTTCACTGGGCTTCATTTTAAATGTTTCATTCTAGCCGAGAAGAAAGTTCACTTTAGTATCCTTGACTTTGTCCTCTCCTTCATAAGTGATGCAGAGCTTGTCCCAAATCTCTTTTGACGAGGAATGATATGCAATACATTTATATTCAATGAGAGATAATGCATTATAAAATGAATAAATGACTTTTGCATTGAGAGCATCTCTCTTTGCTATCTCAGCAATAGACGGAGTAACGGTTGGCATTGTATTATTATTGTCATTCCCTGCATTTGATCTACTTATGGCGTTGTAGTATAATTCACTCTTCTTTGTACAACATCCTAAATTTGGGGATCTTGGCATCTAATATATGCCTTGAATTTGTTCCGCCAGTCGTTGTACTTTTTCCCTTCAAAGTATGGTGATCTATTGTTGCTTCCACCTTCAATCCAAATGAGAGAGAAACTGCTAGGTATAAAGATCGTTAGCTTGGAAGTAAAAATACTTCACAAAATATGAGCACCGTGCTCTGATACCGATTATTATGGCTAGCTTTATCACCTAGAGAGAGTGAATATGTGATTATAATGCAATTTTTAGGATTTAAAAAGGAATTGGAATTGCAAGCTTTAAGTTTAACCATCAAATGATCAATACAAGCTTTATCACAATATGTTCTAAGTGTGCAGTAATATATATATATATAATCAAATCAGTAAGGGGTAGAGAAAACTTCATAGAGGGTTTATAGTGGTTTGACTTTATTCAAGCATACATTCACTTCTTCGGCGATCAGCCAATCGGCTAGATGGATTCCATTAATGAATTACTTAGAGGATGTAGCTTATTGATCTCTATTGAGACGTGAGACTCCACACCTAACGCTCAACACTTTTATGTACACCTCTTTACAACTACAACGAATGGATCAAGAAGAATATAAGAATTGAAGTTCTCTTGATCTTAGAATTATGAACTCTATTCCCTCTTAGCGCCAATCTTTTTTCTCTTCGATCTTGAGATGTTTTTTATACTCTTCTGCCTCCAACTAACCATTGCAAGGCCTCCAAAAGATTACTCTCCAACACTTCCCATTTGAACGAGACAATATCTAAAAGAAGATCCCATAGCCGTTGAGGATCGCTAAAGGAAAGTCTTCCCCTTTTAGATCAAATCGCTCATACAATTATGATCTTGGGTTTCCATAGATGGATTCATTCAATAGGAAAGTTGCGTGCATCTCTTTTGATCCATGTCTTTGATTGATCTCTATCCCCAAGAATCTTTAATAATGATCCCACATGATTGTGTCCGTTATAATGTATTAATTAAGAACATTTTGAATTTCTCTCGAAATCCTAGTTACGACATGTAAACACTTCTCTCAGAGTTTGAGCATCATTTCAACATCTGAGCTATCCCCACTCAACGTCTAAGCTTCACACAACATCTGAGTCCATCAAAATCACGTTTGAGCCACCTTTTGATAGATTTGATCATGTGCATTTCTGCACCATATGACAATATGCAAAACAAGTATTTCATGTCATTATCCCAGAACTAAAAATGCATGGATTGTTTTGTCAACTTCAAAATCACATGGGGATTTTTCTCAACAGCACTTGTATATACATATGGATGTGGAGATAGGGCTACTTAGAGGGTTACAAATCATCGTGTGAGTTCGACAAAAAAGGAAACACCATGTAAATCCTATAAATCGTATTGAATCATGGCCTTTGATTTATGCAAGTAGCTTTGATCTAGAGCAATTTTCATATAGTTAGTGGGAGTCAAACAGAAGATATCTACTTTCTAAGTTGACGATTTCACTCGAGTTTGCGCATAATAGAAAACAAGGGTCTAGTTTTCTAATGACAACTCCTCCAATAATAACCTAATCATCAAAATCTTAACAACCATACCTGGTGACAGATTAAGTGACTTCATTCTTTCTGACCCCATAACTTACCATTACATTTAGTGAAAATGAATTCACGTGCCTTGTTCTTACTCATTTCGTAAAGAGGAAGCACAAATCATGGACCAAAGTGAAGAAATAAACAAAAAGGGAAATATACTTCACACCACCCACATCGAGCTGAGCAATACCAGAGAATTTGACATTCTCTTTTATCATGCGTTGTGTCAACTTGTGTTGGCTTTTTCGCCTCCATTTTCGTCCACTATGTTATCATTACGGTCTCTCTTTCCTTGCAATGTGGCGTTTGCCGCCAGAAGAAACAGGAACTTTAAGAAGTGGCGCAGGCACTATCCGATGCCTGCACCAATTCTTGTCGAACTCCTTTGAAAAAATGGAGGAGCAAAAAATGAATAACTATGGACGGTGGGGATTCAAGGTTTCCCCTGCTCACAGGGCAGGGGATCCCTTCCCGGTAAAGCACGTTTCAAAAAAGATTGCAATAAAAAAAGGGATGTTATCGAATCCTGAGCATGCCGTCCATGGATATTCGACCACAGAAATTCTACGTGACTCTTAAAGTTGCGTGACACGGACTAGAAAAAGGCCGAATGGTTGAGCGGTCGGTCTCCCTGGCCATATCTTTTATGGGCAGGGGATCCGACCCTTCACATATGGGGCCCACTCCAATGAAGGGTGGGAATCACTCTTCACATAAAAAATATGTGCCGGGATACACGACTCCCAACCGTCCTTTGCCTTTGCTGATTCTTTGGTCTATCATCTGCGGGTGCATTCTTCCACATTGATGACAGAGGAGGATGCGGCGGCATCTAATACAGTTGTTGCAGGTGATATTTCTATTGTCTCGTAATATGCTTACACCTTATTTGATCCTGGTGCCACGCATTTTTTTGTTTCCATGGAATTCACTAAGAAACTTGATGTGTCGCCTAAGTCTCTTGATGGTGATTTGCTTGTGAATACTCCCACTGGTGATTTCTTGATTGTTGATCATGTGTATAAGAAATGTATGCTTCGGAATGATGATGTTTTGGCACTAAATTGAGCGCCGTACGCAACTTATGACACTTGAGGTGTACTTAAGCAATCCATTTACATTTAACCATTCCATACACATTCATCCATCGAAACACTTTTCATCTGAACTCTCCTTGACACTTGAGCTGCAGGACCCTTCTTAATAAAAATTGAAGAACAAATTTCGATGAAAGATATTCCCATCACAAAATGAGCAAACAATCCAAAATAGATGGACCAATTGGCGATCGTGCTACTAATTCAGAGCTAACCTCGTAAAATTCGGGTCATCCCTTGCTAGTAAATAAGCGAAAATTAAAGAATTGAGTTTATTCGCAAAGTATCAAACGCATTATGTGATATCGACATAAAAGAAAAGAGCATTATGTGACCAAGTTATGCGTTTCAAATGATAAGTGTCTTTGAAATGACATTCCAAATGCCGTTTCCATTCATTTCACTTGAAAGCTTTCTGAAACTTTCTCTGCTGAAAATAGATTTTTATTTGGTGTTGGGATTTCCAAATCCACGATGAAACTCTCTGACTGGTCCCATTTACTTTCACAAATTTTTGGATAGGAGCTTCGACCTTGGAACCAGAAACATGTTCTCGAATTGTCGTATATTTTTTCAGTCCAATATCGTGATAATGATTGGGACTTTGACCTCCCATCTGCAGTTGCATCGCCAAGATGAATGGTTCTGTGCATTCTGTGATTTCTGTCTCCACCTTTGTTTTTTCAAGACCATTATAATTTCCTGGAAGAAATTTTTTTCCAATCATTGGTGCCTAACAATTGTAAGCGTTGCCAAGGAGGAGATGCTTTACACCCCCCCCCCCCCCTCCTCTCCCAAAAAAAAAAGTATAAACGTTGCCCTTATTCGATTATAGTTGAGTTTACATGTGAATGATGTCTACAATCAATCCCATTAATTACAGACATTATTAGAGAAACTTTCCTTCTTTTTAAGAATGAACGGAAATATTGTACTTTTTTTGTAATAGACACTTGAATATTAAGATTGATTTATAAGCAAAAATAGTAAAGAGATCTGATCCACTCTTTCTAGTTAACGAGTATTGTACAGAAAGTTTAACCCAAAAATTGAAACTAATAAATGGAGAGAGGGTACATATGTCTGCATATTTAACGCCCAATCAAACCGGTAAGCAAATGATGTGGAATGATGTTTAAGAGATATCCTCACGTGCAAGTCAGATTAGAACCTAGGCATGTGAAATTGAAGAATTAGAGGATTTAGAAGCCTAACTCTAATACATGCCAAAATGCCATTTTAAAAGTATACACTATTAGTTGAAGTGAGATATATTATTAAAATGTAAACTGCCCCCAACATGTAGCCAGATTTGGCTCAAGCATGAAAATTAATTGTAGGAAAAATAAATAATGGACTTGCAAAACTTAAAATCGGGACCTCTTACTCTATTACTATGTGCAATTTTGAAGGTTCGAGAATAATTTATCTTAAAGTTTAAATAATATATACCGTCTTCATTTGATGAGGGAACCTTTACGTGTCCTAACAAGGCTTATTATGTCAGACAATCCAACAAGCTAGTTAAATAAACGGTAGGCCTATTTTAAATCGATCACTTTAGTGCTAAATTTTTTAAACTTCGATCACTTAATTGCCAACTTCTTTTAAAAACGATCACTTTAATGCCAACTCTGATTTAAGCTGACGTGACTTGCCAAAAATTCGACGCGTGTGTTTTTTATTATTATTTGAGCTGACGTGGCTCATCGAACTTGGCATTGAAGTGATCGTTTTAAAAGAAATTGACACTTAAGTGATCCAAGTTATAATAATTTAGCACTAAAATGATCGATTTGAAAATTTTGGCACTAAAGTGATTAAAGTTATGAAAACTTAGCACTAAAGTGATCGATTTGAAAGTTTTGACATTAAAATGAACGTCGTACACAACTTATGACACTTGAGGTGTACTTAACCCGTAAATGGATTGAATATGGATTGTGAACTAATTGACTAAGTATCAAGTTTCTACAACTTACAATACTCCTAAGGAAAGCAGTAAATTGTAGGGAAGTAAACTTAGTCACTGGAAATGTAAAGGTATAGGAAATGTAAAGTACGATAAAAGTTAAACTACAAAGGAGATAACTGTTCTTTGTTGAGCGAGGCCTCTCTCCTTCATCTTCACTGTATGTGTAATCATTTGCACTTTGTAACTGCTTAGTCGGTTATTCCTAAATTTACAAATCTTGAATTTTGGCTCTTCTAATAACTTCTCTTTAATCCATGATTCATATGTTTTCTTTTCAATTCGTACTTTCACAATCAATTTATATCTCTTTGTTGCAACCCTCATCTCAACCTCGGAGGGCTAATGGGCAGTCCAGGTCTGGTCGAACGCGGGTCTCTCCTAATTTTCATTATCCAAACCACAACAGAGGTAAACGTGGTTGACCTTCAGTGTGGTCTAGTAACATGTGATACGTGTACATGCTAAGGAGTCGCCACCAATCGTTTTGCGGATAGTACAATTGAAAATCCTATCGAATAGTTAGGAGCTTCTACTTGATTCTGCAAGAACCAAAGAAGTGGGATAAGGGACTTAGTTACGTCAACTATCAAAGTTGACTCCCTTTTGGCACCTAAGTTGACTGAATTATCTAATCCAAGATTTCATGCAGATAAGTGGGGTACAAACCCTAAATCTAGGAATTCATACAGACATGAGTGACTACCCTATCACTCACAATCAATAAAAGAAGATATGCAAATTAAGGGTCCAAGGCATGCGGATAAATCACATGAATACAATATGGCATCCCTAGTAACACCCTATTGGCTTAGAGAAGTATCAATCAAGGCTCAAGAGTGATTTAGACATGATTTGCCCATGAGGAGGGCAAAATTGTAATTTTAAGGAAATTTGGGGACAATTTGCCAAGAAGGGCAAAATCATCATTTCAAAAGAAATCTTGAGTCAAAAGGCATCAAAAATAGGAGTGGCCACCCAACTAACCCATTTCCCATTTCCCGACAACTTTTTGAATTTTCTAGAATTTTGGAAGTGATTTATCCTTTGAGGGGTAAAATCGTCATTTTAGAAAATAGAGAGAAATTAAAATCCTAAACAGAAGAATTAGTTCTCCACCAGACTCAAATCCTAATTTTGAGCAATTTGCACAACTCATTGGAATAGGGAAAACGATTTACCCAAATTGTCTTTTTAGAAAAATGGTGAGATTCAAAAACCTAAGCAAAAAGATTGGCCACATAACCAACCCTAATTCTAATTTATGCATTTTTTACCTATCTCAAGTACAAAGAAGAGTTGATTTACCCCTAAAGGGTATAATCATCAATTTCATGAAGAACGGATAAGAAATTCCAAAAATATTATTGGCCGATTGTTTGCGGTCATTCCTTAATTTTTGAAAATTTCTAAAATGTCTAGGAATTTTCTACAACTTTTTCTACATTTTTTGGGGATTTTTCTAGGATTTTCTAACATTTTTTTAGAATTTTCTATAAATTTTTTTTATTTTTAAAACCATTTGTTCTGTTTTTTAAAATGTTTTATTTTTTATTTAAAAAATAAATAATGCAGATCAGGTCGGCTCGATCCACGCGGACGGGGGTCCCAGCCCAAGCCTAGATCCGCACAACCTAAGGCAAAAAAAGATGCCGTTCGCCAATTTTTTATTTTCTTTTTATTTTATTATTTCGAGTCTAATTAAGCACGTTGTCATGCCCTGCGCTCCGGGCACAAACGTGCGGCTCCCTGCAAGCATAAACTCTCTCTCTCTCTCTCTCTCTCTCGTTCGAGATCCCAAGATTCACATAGGTCTTACGATGAACTATTGTTAGCAAGCGGAAGCGTTAATATACAAACTCCTCCGTACAATAATAAAAAGGGATCAGGGTAACGAGAACGCCAGTAATATACATAACCTTCTATCATGTTCATACAAAAACGTTGGCAAGCTAAACCAGCTGATCAGTAGGGGTGATAGAGTAAATACAAAAGCGAATCATCAAATCTCCCAAAGAAGCAGGCATCGAGGTCATCATCAAAACATCAAACCAGAAGGACAGAGACTCCTATGTCGAGCTATTGGAATCGTCAGTCTCCTCAGCATCCTCAGATGGCTCGTACTCTGAGAGAGTCTCAGAGCAAACCTCCACGGTGTCCTCGAGTGTCTTGTCAGCTGACGGCTTCACCTAGTCGTCCTCGGTAGCCTCGATCTCGATGACCTCGTCAGTGTCCTCCAAGGTTGGGGTCCTCTCAGGAATGTTCCTCAAGCCGGCTACTGACCCCTTGATCTCCATCGAATCCCGAGCGGGATGACACCAGTTAGGGATTACCTCGCGGGGTACCTCAGTGGGCTTTAATGGCCCCATAGAAATATCCCCTACCTTTCCAAACCAGGCCTCGTACCTATGAGGCTTCCAACTGCTGCCACCCTCGTCGACCCAGACTACAGTACATTTCCTAACATACGTCCCCTGTCCATCGGAGAACTCATCAAAATACACAGACTTCTCTGTCGGGTTGCCAAATTTGATTGGCCACATTCTCACGGCCTAAGATCTAAAAAATGGGGTCCCACAACAGGGTGAGATTTACATCTCAGTAAGGTAGGTCCTAACCCTAGGTTAGGCTGACCGTACACTAAGGCAAATGCAATCAAGAGCAAGCGCACATGCAATCACATAAAACATTCAACAGTCATTATATAACATGTAGATAAAAACGAGTGTCAGGCATGCAATCATGGCATCATACCACATCGCTGGAATCAAACACACATTGTCATGCCAAATCATACTTTCCACCCTTCCAAACCCCCTCATTTTCACACCCGCGTTTAGAATGCCTCAGGCTCAGTCTGCGTAAATACGCCTCGGACCATCTTGTGACATTCTGATTTTTAGTCAATTTCAGACACATTAATGAGAAGTAAATCTAGAGATGTATTTGAGTCGTGTCTCGCTCGAATATGATCAATTCGAGTAGGCTGACCAAAAGGGAAAGGCTAACGCAAGACAAGGTACGTGGACCTAGGAAACTCGGATAGGAAATGGCGCTTTGACCATAAGGATTGTTAAGGGGATATTTAGAACCCTAAAAAAAAGGCCGATCTAAGAACTCTTAAGGGATGCATTTGCTAGTGTTATACGGTTGGAGCGCGGGTGATGCCGCTTAGCCAATGTATAATTTGCAAAATTTTCCTAAATCGGACAGTGACGATCGAGGCCATAGGTACTAGTGATAGACCCTCATAATTATATAACAACCAAAGCCGCCACGAATTGATGAGCCCTAAATGTGAGATGAATCACAGGATCGATACGCGTAAAGTCTACAAAAGCCGCCCGTCGGTTCGGGATAGGCTAGAACCACGTCTCATATAGAAAACAATTAGAAACGAGTCTTGAAAATTGAAAATGGTGAATCAAGAATTCCAATGTCATGTTTGGATTGGTTGTCGCCATATCGAAGAATATTAGAACGAGAAAAATGACGTTTCGAACATCAAGAGTGAAATTATCATTTTGCCCCTCAAGTTTTAGCCTTGCTAATGCAATGGAGGAATGGCATTTGGTCTTTTGAACCACCCCAAGGCTGCCAAAAAAGGAGGATGAATTGTGGCCATTGGATCAAGTTGTAATGACACTTAGGACAAGTGTCCAAAGATGGACTAAAGAGTGGTCATTTTCACTATTAACCACCTACCATTCAACCCCTTGGCTTGAGGATTTTATATAGTCTTTTTTTCTCTCTCTCTCTCCTCTCCCCTTGACTGGCCATAACACCCCTTAAGCTTACGCCAACTCCTTCTTCTTCTTTTTTCTCCTTCTACCGTCGCCGACTAGCTTCTGGATTCCTATTCGCTGCTGCCGACGCCACTTTTAGGAGACCGATCGACCACTTAAGCTTAGCCCCACCTCCTGCCGACCTCCTCGAAGTAGAAGCAAGTCGAGTGGGCCACCGAGGAGCTCCGGCCAAGCATTTCCCCTGTAGCAGATGAAAACTGACCCAATTTGAGGTAGGCCAAGTTTCTAACCCCTTAGGACATCAAAATGTTTGAATCTTGCGACCAAATTTTATGGAGATATAGAGGAATTGTATATCTATCTGTGGTAAAAGGTTGAGCTTGATTTGACGAAGTTTTGACCCCAAATGAGTCTTGTGAACCTTGGACAGAAACTGTCGGTTTACTGACTTGGAGGATTCGGTGACTTTCGAAGAGATTCCGGCGACGACGCGACTTCAAACTCTCGGTGAGACTCTTAGACCCTTAGATAGATATGTTAAGAAGTAGGTTAGTGATTAAATGATGGATTTGGTGGAGATTAAGGAATGGTTATGCTCGGTTTGCACAGAACTGAAAATAGCCGGTTCGGTTATGTGCAAGACCGAATCTGTGGAGGCTGATGGCTATGGGGTTTTGAGTCTCAAATTGGTGAGTTAGATGTGCCAGAATGATGAGGATGTGTTAATGAAGGTTTGTGATTCATGGATGGTTGAATCGGACAAGGGAAATTAACAATTGGTTGAAATTTGCTAGGTTGTGCGGTGAGATTGGTCTTGGCCCAATGACGGCCGAATCTTTGAGGGCTCAAGAAGATAATTTTATGGCATCAAACTCAAGGTAAGGAAATCCTAAACTTAGGATAGGAAGATTGGACTCAATTGGGTGAGTCGGATGTTAGTTTGATTGAATTGTGAGAGATTTCCAAGAGGATTGTTCTTGGTATGCCCTAAGATGGTATAGGGGATTAATGTGTGCTAATGCTTGTGCTTGAATTACCTGCCATGCCTAAGTGTCTCTTGGGTTGCCTTGCATGCCATGGGTGTATGATTGTGATTGAGTTGCACATTACATTATGAAGGTGAAATGAATAGAGAATCATGGCATGAGTGAAGTATAGCAAGACCTTGAGACGTGTGAGACGCGGGGTGATGTGGTGCATACCTGAGGCGCGGGATTAGAGGTTGTGTGGTGCTCTGATGCGATCTAATCATGGGGTTTTGATGGCCACGGTCCCGACGCATTTACGCGGGACGGAGTTATGAGGTGTCGACACTGGCCTGGAGTATCATTGAAACTTGATGCGTTTACACGGGATGTCAATGACGGTCTGATGCGTTTACGCGGACTGAGCCTGATGCGATCTAATCGCGGGCATAAGAATGAGGCAAAAAAGGAAATGGTGGATGTGGTGATGTGGCAGGACGAGTGTGCATATCATCTGAGTGTGTTATGATGCTATAACTATGTGCCTGCCATTCGTGTGTTGTTATCTATGCTTGCATTTGCCTCGTATATTTATGAGTTTGACTTATTGGAGTATGTGACTGCCTGAGTAGACGGTCGGCATAACTTAGGGTTAAGACCCACCTTACTGATATGTGAATCTTACCCCATTGAGGACCCCTTCTTTTTACAGATCCTAGGCCTTGACGATGTGGCCTATTCGTTTTGGAGACCCGAATGAGATGTCCACTTATTTTGACGAGTTTCCTGACGGGCAGGGAACTATCTATGTAAGGAAATGTACTGTTGTTTGGGTAGACGAGAGTAGTACGAGCTGGAAGCCTCATCGGTATGAGGCCTGATTTAGAAAAGTCGAGAATGTGTCGACTAGGCCGCTGAAGCCCCATGAGGTGCCCTAGGGAGTCGTCCCTAGTTGGTGTCACCCCACTCGGGACTTAGACCAGGCTGAAGGGTCAGTTGCCGGTTCTAGGATTGGACCAGAGAGGACCTCGACCTTGGAGGACACGGAGGACGAGGTCATTGTTGTGGAGGCGACTGAGGAGGATCTCGCGGAGACATCTACCGAGGCGACCATGGAGGATACTATGAGGTTCGCTCAGGGACCTTCTCAGAGTATGAGCCGACGGAGGATGCCGAGGACACCGGGGACTCCAGCAGTTCTTCTTAGGAGCTCCCAGTTTGTCAATTGTCCTCTTAATGGCAACCCTGACCCTGTTTCTTTTGGATGCTGATGATGGATCATTTTGTGTGCTTACCCCGTCGCCTTCTCGTTAGCGAATCTAGTAGTTGTTTTTCTATATGAACAGTTGGATGTTTGTATGAAAGTATTTGTGCTATCCAGGTCCCACTTATATTTTGTACGAAGGAGTTATTTCATTATTGCTTCCGAGTGCTTGATATATATATATATATATATATATATTATGTCTCTCGACTTATTGTGGATCTTGGGACCACGAGAGATATTTGTTTTGATTGCAGTAAGTCGACGGGGCGTGACACATCTCAAACTCCGTCCCGTGTTTCAACGCATCAGTGCTATGGCCATCTCAACCCCGCATCTCGTACCCCTTAGGGTATCATTCAACTCAAACCTGCGTCTCAACGCCTCAAGGTATCTATCCACACAACCCCGCGTCTCAATGCCTCAGGGTGTCACAATTTCTTAGACATGCCAAATAGTCATTTCAATTCATAACACATGATCAATTGCAAACTCATGCAACGAGCAACCCATCCGTGGCTCGCAAGAGAATTAAATTCGACATTCAAATGTGACAATCAAATTCATGGCACAAGCATTGTCAAGCATTGAAGTCATCTATATCTTTCTAGGACATGCATTGGACAATCACGTTATAATCTTCCAAGAACCAATCAAATTCGCACTCAATTCACCCAATCGAGTCCAATCCTCCTATCCAAGGTTTAGAAACCCGTTACCTCAAGCTTAATTCAAAAAAATCTCTTCCTAAGCTCTTCAATGGTTTGGTCCTATTATCCCAAGAACAAGTCAATCGCGCAATCTAAGGAAATTTATCTAATCGCCAATTTTTCTTACTCAATTCGCCAATCCATGAAACATAAACCTCATTGACATGTTCATCGACATCCTAGCATGTCTCAATGATGAATTTGAGACTCAATTCCAACACCAACAGCCTTCCACAAATTCGGTATGCACAGAACCGAAATAGGGTATTTTCGATTCTGTGCATATCTCAACCAATCAGCCCTTAAACTAACTTAAATCCTTAATTTATCCACTAATCTACTTGCTAATATGTATTTCTAGGGTTTGGGGAGCCTCACCAAAAATTTGAAGCCAAGACGACGCCAGAAAGTCCTTGAATGGCGTCGGTTCCTCCAAGTCCTTTGACGATCAATTTTCTACCCTTCGAACACAAGATCCATTTGGGGTCAAAACTCCATCAAATTCACCCAAAATTTTTATCACAGCTCAGTCAATAAGTCTTCTAGGTGTCCACAAAATTTGGCCAAAAAATTCAAAGAATTTGGGGTCCTACGAAGCCTAAACAGTGGCTTACCTCTAGCTACGTCGATTTTCGTCGACTTCCGGGAGAATGGCCGGCCGGGACTCATCAGTGGGAGTGGGTCAAATGACCTGATTCCACTTGGAGGATGTCGAAAAGAGGATGAGGAAGGAGCTGGTGGTCGGTTCGGGTCTAGGCGGTGGCCGGAGATTGCTGTCGATGGTGGCGAAACCGGCGGACAGAATTGGTCGGCTTGGGATCTCTCGGCTGGAAGGAAGAAGAAGAAGAAGAGAAATGGTAGAGGAAAATGGGGATTTCAGCTAAGGGGAGAGAGAGAGAGTGTGGTATATACAATTTCAAGAGTTAACTTGATTGAATGGTAGGTTAAAAGTGTCCCCATCCACATTAATGCTTAATCCTTTGATACTTGTCCAAGGGTCAATCAATGCTTCATCTAATGGATCTCAATCTCTCCAATTTTCAGAAGTATGGGGAGATATCAATGACCCAAATGCCCTTGTTCAATTATTAAGGCAAGGCCAAAACTTGAGTGGTAAAATGGTAATTTTACCCTCGACATCCGAATCGTCGTTTTTCTGATTTCAAATTTCTTCGATAGGGTGACGGCCAATCCAATTATGATGTTGGAATTCTTGATTCTCCATTCTCTAATTTCGAGACTTGTTTCTGAATTATTTCTCTATTAGATGTAGTTCCAGCCTATCTTGAACTAATAGGTGGCTTTTGCAGACATTACACGTATCGACCCTGTGATTCATATCACAATTAGGGCTCGTCAATTCATATCGACTTTGATTGTCATGTACTTGTGAGGGTTTATTACTAATTCCGACGGTCTCAATCATCACTGTTCGATTTAAGAAAATTTTACAAATTATACATTGGTTAAGCAGCATCACCCGCGCTCCAATCGTATAACGCTAGCAATGCATTCCTTAATCGTTCTTAGATCGGCCTTTTTATGGCTCTAAATGTCCCCTCGACAATCATCATGGCCAAAGTGTCATTTCCTATTCGAGTTCCCTAGGTCCACGTACCTTGTCTTGCGTTAGCCTTTCCCCTTTGGTAGTCAACTCGAGATTAATCAGATCCAAGCGAGATGCGACTGAAATACATTGTTAGATACATTCTCATTAATGAGTCTTGAAGTGACAGGAAAAAATCAGAATGTCACACACGTGGCTACTCCACAGCCCTATGATTGATCGACTAAACCTACGGCCTTGATCAAAAGTCGACTGAATGAGAACCGTCCGATCTGATTACCTAGATCTATGGCCACGATTGAATGACTTGACTAATCCTCGATTGTCCAATCAAACTATGTATTTTTTATTTTTGAAAATTTTGAAAAAATAAAAAAATGCTAATTAACGATCGAATGGCTCAGGAGCCGCCACATGGCTAACTCTGAGCCATCTGATCAAGTAACAAAATCAATCTCTCCACAACAGCCTCGTTGACGTGTCTACCACGTGTCATGCCACGTAGCGTCGCGTCAGTACTGACCGAGGTCAACGATGTTGTAGCTAGCATTAGCACCTAGAGAGAGTTGAATAGGTAATTATAGGGCAATTTCAAAGTTTATCGTGGAATTCAAATTGCACAGGCATTGTTATGTCGTCTCAGATGATTAAAACATAGTGTGTTGCTTTGTGCACTTCATGTTCAATTCAACTATCACTGGATATATAAAATAATCAGAGTAAGGGATAGAAGGCTACGCAGAGGTAGCATACGTCCACTTCTTCGGCTATCAGCCAATCGGCTGGATTCCACTAGTAAACTGCTTGAGATGTTATAGCTTAGTGATCTTCTTGAAATGCAAAATCCTACACCTAACGCTCAATACTCATGTGTACACTTCCTCACAATTATAATGGATGGATCACAAAGAATATAGTATTTGAAGTACTCTCGATCTACTAATTATGAAGATTTTCCCTCTTAACGCCAATCTAATTTGTCTTCAGTCTTGAGATGTACTTTATACTCCTATGCCTTCAATCTAACTATTGCAATGCTTCCAGAAGAGGTCTCTCCAAAATTTTCCGTTTGGACAAGACAATTACCAAAAGAAGATCTCGTAGCCTCTAGGAATTGCCAAAGGAAAGTCTTCTCCGTTCGAATCAAATCGCTCATATAATTATGATCCTGGGTTTCTCTAGTTGAATCCCTTCAATAGGAAAGTTTTGCACGTCTCTTAAGACCCGCGTCCTCAATTGATCTCTATCCCCGAGAATCTTTAAGAACAATTCAACTCGATTGTATCCATTGTAGTGTATCAATTAAGTACATCTAGAAGTCCTCAAGTTCTGATTACTGCTCGTGAATACTCCTCTCAGAACTTAAGCATCATTCCAATGTCTTAGCTATCCTCGCTTAACGTATAAACTCGACACAATATCTGAGTCCCTAAAAAATCAACATCTGAGCCAAACCTTTTTGCCAGATTCAATCTTGTGCATCTTCGCATCAAAGGACAATATGCAAAATAAGTATTACACGGCATTATCTCGAAACTTAAGATTACTTGGATTGTTTTGTCGACTTCGAAATCATTTAGGGATTTTTCTCAACAATCTCCTCTTTTCTTATGATGACAAAACTATCCACAAAAGTATCAAATGTTTGGATAATAAAGATGAGCAACTATAGTCTAGTTACTCTTAGTAGAGTCTTCCTAAAGAATGATTTTATCAATTTGTTCTTTATACTTCCAACAAGAATACATTCTGAAGTTAAAAATTGATATTGCAATATCATGAACAATCCCAGAACTTATGATTACTATAATATTATTGAGTTCAAGCACAATCATAGTTTCAGAGCCTTTAAGAGTATAGCCATGTGATTCTAATTGATTTCATAGGATCTTAATCACATGTATGACAATCTTAAGCAGCATAATAAGTGAGAGCATAATACTTACAATTTGGAATTACTACACAATAGCTCAGAATATGTAGTTTTAATACATGCTTATATTATAGCGATTGTAGCATGCTTGAGTTAACTCGTTTTAGCAAGTATATTACCAAACATATAGATTAATGAAATGCTCAAAGTAAGAAATTTGTTCACTTGTTTGGCCTTAAGAAAGAAATGATATTTCTTTTCAGATCTTGTTTCTAATGAACATTGGAACTTGCGTTATCATATTTTCAATCTGACAACCTGTGAATTTGTATAAATTTCTTCACGTGCATATCTTGTCTGTACTCACAAAGTATAGTTTTCACAACATAATGTATTTACAGCTTGTATGAATCATAGACTGTTGCTGTTTCTGATATATTCCACTCACAATTCATTCACAGGCTTTCACATAGCATTCACAAAAGGGTAAAATGAATTACCTTTTAGGTCAAACACAACCAAAAAAGCACGGAGATAGAATGTTACTCCCCCTGAATTGAATATTTATCTAATGAAGCAGTGAAAGTGCAGAACTGTTACGCATGCATTTGTTCTAAACATCCAAACAAAGATCAATGTCCAGAGTAATAGATATTCAATTACAGCACCAACAAAATCAACCTCAAGAATAATAATGCACAATCAATACCAAACACCAAAAAGATGAAAAATAAATATTTGAAAAACATGAAAAATCTTTTTAGTCTTGAGAGGTTTGGGTTGGATGAGAAGTTGATGGGGCTAGAGTTGGTTGAACTTGATATGATGGGAGTGGGACAAGATCATACTTAGAAATTTGACTGAGTTTTTGGGTCAGATCCTTTTGTAGATTAAGGATTCTATTGTCCATTTGTTCTAGTTGAGATGCTGAGAACTGTTCAAATGTTGTTTTTCGTTGAGCTATCTCAGTATCTAGCTTTGTAGTCAAGCTATCATCATCTGAGTGCAGAGAGGTCTAAATATCTATCATTTTTTGGTCCATTTCTCTCTATCTCAGTACCAGTTCCCTCAAAAGCTCTAAGCCAGTGGCAGTGTCTATGTCATTGGTTTGGGTTCCCACATTGGACGACTCCCCCTGAGTTTTCACATATTTTTTACATCTGTTTTGAATTATCTTTTTTAAATTAATTAAAAATAGCAAAAAATTTATAAAATTTCAAAATGAAATTTGGAAGCCTTCGCCTAGCCTTAAGAACCAATTTTGAATAAAAAATATTTTTCGTATTTTTTAATATTTTTATGAATTTATTTAATTATAAAAATACCCAAAAATAAAAAAAAAATAACATTCATGATCATAAAAATACACAAAAATAGTCAATAGTTTTATTTTAATTCCCTCTTCAAGTTGGTTATTGTAAATCTCAAAAATTCGACTTAGGTCACTATGTTTCTTCATAAACATAAACCCGAATCGAGCATAAAAATTCCTTTTGAGTCTTTTAATTTTCAATTTCCACTCCTTATAAGTTATGACATTGGTATCTAGATCTTTGAATTGCAAACAGATCCATTTTCCCTTCAATTAATCCAATTTTTACCAAAAAGGACTTATTTGCACAAATTTCTTGCAATTTAGTCTACGGTCTCTCTAATCTTGAAATTAAATTCTTACTAAGGATATCCATGAAAATCAAACACCTCTGCCCTATGGCTTTCATCATTCTTAATCCAATGGTGGCCTCAGTTTCGACCAATTCAATCATTTAGGCCTTCGATTAACAGAAAATCATTTTTGGATCCTAAACCGACTTTGGGGTTTTCATTCAATTTCAAGCTATTAATTCACGAAAAAACCCATATTAAGTGTAAAACGTGCTACAGAATCCGATTTTGATCTCAATTTTGTGAAAAATCATCGAATTGGGGCTCAATTTGGTCAAATTTGTGAAACTGGATCTGTCGGGTCGAACCTGACCCGACACGGCGAATCCGGGTTTGCAACATATATCTCAACCCACGTTTTCTCGCACATGTTCTGTCTTTCCTCTCGCGCAACGTTGCCCCGATCTCTTCGTTTGCCGCCTACTCCACAAGATGAAAAGAGAAGAATGAGCTGGCACCTAGGGATTGGAAGAAAGGTCGACCATTGGAGGATGTCAGTGGAGGTACAGTACGAAGAGAGAAAGAGAGAGAGAGAGAGAGACTGGGAGGAGGGAAGAGGAGGTCATTATCCTGGGGATAGCCATTCTCACGAGGGCAAGGCTTCTTACACACACAAACACAGACCCACAGAGAGAGAGGGAGAGAGCACGAGAGAGAATGAGAGAGTGAGGAAGCCGATAGTCGGAGCTTAGGTACTCGTAAACAGGCAACTCGGGCTCGAGAAAGAGGGAGAGGAGAGAGCGAGTCCGGAGGGGAATCGATATCCGGATGAGGATCCACGACCTTCTTGACGCTCGTCCCATTATCACTGAAGTCTTCCTCACCATTGACGAAACCAAAATAGGTTGGTTCTAAGCCTTCACTCCTATACTCTGTTTTTGGCGACATTGAGATTTTGGCTCGGTTTGATCTTAGATCAAACCGAGCCAAACTAGACCCATACCGACATTGCATTATCTCTCAATGGTTGTCTTTGAATGTTTTCTAGTCTCGATATTGCTTGTTGAGTCCCCTGATTAAGCCAAAACATCGATTCCTCGAATGTATGTTACATGCTTGACGAAATGTCTATTTCACCATTTTGTGTATTTAGCTCTCGGTCATTGTCACACCTCGAACTCGACGAGCACGCGAACATTCCTGTCCATGCCATTCATTCAAGAAAGCTCCAGGATCCAACAACCAATTTCCAATGCGCTGAAAGAAACGCACATGCGGAAGCGATGCCATCTCCAATCCCATAAATACAATAACTGATGACTCAGGACAGATACATCAAAATCTCATTAATTCATCCTCAAAAATTCAGTTCAATAATCTACCGATTAGAAGAACAATCCTCAAGCCATAAATTAAAAGGTAAATCCACATCTTTTGCTCTCTTAGATACAGTTGGTCCACTATCCCTTCGCATGCCAATCCTTAGCAAGTTCATGCCTTCTTCGCTTGAAACCTGAAAAATTTAAACCCCCATTGGGAGGAGATATAAATCTCAGTAAGGTGGGTCCTAATCCTAGGTTAGGCCGACCGTCCACTAAAACAGTCATCTATCCCAAAACATCAACTCATAATCATTCTGGGTGCATCAACCAAAATCCATAAAACCACAAATGCAGACGACAAAAATGCATTAAAGACCTTACGTGCCACTCAGCAAATCATATCTACTCGGCCTACCGCTTCACCACATCCCCTAATCTTTGCCTGTCTCAATCTCCAGCTTGCGATTAGATCGTATCAGGCTCGGTCCACGTAAACGCCTCAGACTGTCATCGGCAACTCGCGTAAACACATTCGGTTCCGATAAATTTCCAGGCAAAGCTCATTAACTCATACTCCGTCCTACGATTAGATCGCATCAGGACCATGGTTATCTCGACCCCGCGATCTTGTCGCATCAGTGTATCAACTTCTGCCCCGCGTCTCGTATGCCTCAGGGCCTCTTTGTCCCGCGAATATTTTGCATCAGGACCGTGGCCAACTCAACCCCGCGATCACATTGCATCAGGGCGCCACATCACGTCAACTCCACCCCGCGAACTCGTCGCATCAGGGTATACATCTCCTGCCTTGCGTCTCATACGCTTCAGGGCTTTTTCGTCCCGCGATTAGATCGTATTAGGACCGTGGCTAACTTAACCCCGCGATCACATCGCATCTAGGCTTCGCCATGTTATATTCATGCCACAACCACGTCTCGTACCATGATTTCCCATTCAATTGCACACTCAATGGCAAGTACAAGTCCGAATGAAATTCAAAAAACCCCGTGGCATGCCAAGCAAATCAATAATATCCAAACATGGCAAACAACTCAGACATACACAATATTACTCACAATCATCTTATATCATCTTAGTATATCGCCAAGCTACCCACTTGAATAAATTCTCATAAATTGATTAAATCAAGCCTCGACTCACCCAATAGAGTCCAATCATCTTAACATAGGATTAGGAATCCCCTTACCTTGATTTCAACATCACAATTTACTCCTCTTGAGCCTTCAAAATTTCGACCTTCAATGTCCATACCGAACTCAATGCACAACCTAACAAAATCCAATCAATTACGTCAATTTCCAATCCAATTCAACCATCCATGAACCCCAAGTCTCCATAGCATATTCCTCATTATCATAACATGCCTCAATCATCAATTTGAGACTTATAATCCAAACATTATCAGCCCCACAGATTCAGTTTTGCACAGAACCGAACCGGTTCTTCTCGGTTCTGTGCAATCCGTGTGTAACCAGCCCTAAATTCAACTCCAAATCTAACATTCAATCATCATCCAGCCTCTTAACATGTTTATTTAAGGATCCAAGAGGCTCACCGAAGATTTGAAATCGGTTGGTTGCCGAAAACTCAACGAACGTCGCCGGTCCACCAAACACAGAATTCGGCAGTTTTCTGGGCAACATTCATAAGGCTGGTTCGTGGTCAAAAATTAATCAAATCCATCTCAAATTTTTACCACGGATTCATCTACAAGCCTACTATGTCTCCACGAAATTGAGCTTAAAAATCCAAGATTTTGGCCACTAAACAGGTCAGAAATCGGACCTACCTCAGATTGAGTCAGTTTCCGTTGACTCTCGGGAGAATCCTTGCTCCGGACTCCTCGGTGCTCCAAATGACCCGATTCCACTTTGAGGAGGTCGGCAAGACATAGATCTTTGTTGGTGTGGCCGGTCAACAGTCAGAAAGTGGCTGAAAATGGCTGCTAGAACGGTCGAACAGATCGTCGGTGCAGAAACATGAAGAAGATGAAAATGGTGGTGTTCTCTCTCCCTCTCTTGATGGTGGCCGAATATTGCAGAGGGGAAGAGAGAGAATTGCTTTACCAAAGTCTTGGTCAAGAGAGTTTGAATGGTTTGTGGCAAAAGTTGGATTTGACTACCACCCTTAATCTTGTGACACTTGTCTTTGCCTTTAATAAAGAAGATCCAATTGCTCCATTGTCTCTTGATTTTCGACAGCTTATGGGAGGTTAAATGTCCAAATTACTTTTCTTCATTTGCTTGGACAAAGTTCTAAGCTTGAGGGGCAAAACGGTCATTTTACCCCCGATGTTCCGAATGCCTTTTTTCTCGTTCCGGAATCTTCGATAGGGCGACGGCCAATCCGAATAACGTTGGAATTCTTGATCTTCCATTTTCTATCTTTCAAGGCTCGTTTCTCATAGTTTCTCTATCAGACGTGGTTCCAGCCTATCCCGAACCGAAGGGCGGCTTTTGCAGACATTACGCGTATCGACCCCTGGATTCATATCACGTTTAGGGCTCGTCAATTCGTGGCGGCTTTGGTTGTCATGTAATTGTGAGGGTCTATTACTAGGTACCTCGACAATCCTTATGGCCAAAGCGCCGCTTCCTATCCAAGTTCTCCAGGTCCACGTACCTCGTCTCGTGTTAGCCCTTCCTTTTTGGTCAGTCTACTCGAATTGATCAGGTTCAAGCAGAATACGACTGAAATACATCTCAAGATACACACTTCTCATTAATCAGCCTGAAATTGACTGGAAATCAGAATGTCACAACTCTTCCCCCCTTAAAGAAATTTCGTCCTTGAAATTCACAACCTTCTCTACTTATCCAATCTTTTGGGGGTGTAGGCTTCTCGTCGCACCCTCACTCTTTCGAATAATCCTTTCCATGGCTTAACGATCTTGTTCATCCTTTCCAACTCAAAACTATCCTTCTTTAGGACTTGTCTCCTTTAGTCCTCCATCCAATGGGCTTCTCTCCATTCCTTTTTGGTATTTGTACCATTGACCAGCAGCTCTTCCTCGAGTGTTCACCCACCCTATCTCTTTCATTTGTCTATATCCATTATTACCAAGCCCTCGCCAGGATGCACTCGTTATGTCCATACCCTTTGGCGTATTACTCCTTTCGAGCTTCCTTTCACGCCAACAAAGATTCAAAGGCTTTATTAGTTTGCCCTCCATTAACCAAATCGAGTTATGTCTCTCTTAACTCCTTAAATGATTCCATGACTACTTTTGTAGTAGTCCATTTTCAATTTCATCCGAAAATTCTCTTGGATCAAAGCAGCCCTTCAACTTTCGCCGTCATGTCTAGCGCTCGACGTTTAATCATGGCTCACTTCAATTTCCTTCTGAACTTAAGGCTAGGTGTTTCCAGTAGCCATCACGCTAGTCCATTAGCGAACTTTCATTTTTTTAGAGGTCGAATCTATTATTTCTTGAGGGAGGATCTATCCCTCCATTGCCCATTACTCAATGCCCAACTCCCAATTGTAAATATCCGTTAAACAACTCACCATTCCTTAGCGATACGGTCATCTGTAACAACATTCGAGTGGTTTCTTCGTTCCATGTAACTTTCTGTCAATCCTCTTTTAGATAGTTAATGCACTCAGCCAATTGTAGTTCGCATAACTTCGAGGTCTTCCCTTGCATAAGCAACGCTCCTATATCCACAAGCAATTTCATCCTTCGGCGTTGCCTCTCATTCAATTCCCTTCGGGAAAATTGCTACCTCACATCCTTGTGGTAGGTGTAGCCTCGCAACGTTCTTTCACCCAAGCAACATTTCTCAACTTTATCTCGAGGGCACTCGTAAACTACTCCGATCATGCTCTAAGCATGCCAATTCACATGTCATTATTGTCACGATGTACAAGTGATATCCATTTCAAATTGCTTGTTAAGCTTCAAGTTCCATTCTGTGTCGTGTCACTGCAACCTTCATAAGCTTTTCAATTTTCCAACTGAAAATGCTATTAACACTGTAGCCATTTGTTTAACTTGAGTCCTCAAAAACTTTTTTCACCTTCATTCACCCAATTCGTGTCATGACTCAACCTTAGTCCATTTCACCACTAGAACTGTTCTTGTAGGGAATCTTCCCACGATCCGTCCGTAACAACTCACCAATCTCCATTAATCTCGACTTTTCGCAACTCACATCGACTATGGTCGATCCATCACTTATGTCAGTCCTTAAAAGATTTATCACTTATTCCGCTGCGTGAATCTTACTTCATCTGGTCCACAACTTGCGTCCTTCACATTTAGCACGCAATAGGCATTTTCTTAGAGCTCACAGACACTCTCAAAAACTGTTCGTGTTTCTCACGACTCCTTAAATAAGTCCCATCATCGTCTCTCTAGACGGTAACCGCCGATCCAATTATCCCTTTGATACTCGGTCAAACTATCATCAGTTTCTTCCTACCAGGTGTCGAATCCTTCACACTGTTCCTCACACTTTTCACTTGAGAGCTCAGACCTTGGCTCTCTGTTGTCATGGGTCTCCACTTAGACTACACAAAGTTTTGTTCCTTTTTGTCACTCTTTCCTCAAGGAGCATTAATGCTTTAGCCTTTGAGTTCCACACTCACTAAGGCGACCTCATCCCAATTGCGTTTGTTCCACTAAACGTCAACATCATCCAGGAATTCAACATTGATTACAAAGCAATCTTTCAGATTTCACCTCCAGGAACCTTCCAAGTTCTGCGTTCTCTTCTTCGGTACAGTCGCTCGTTCATCATATTAAGACAATTTAGAGCCTTTTTTCCTTTTTACAATAGGGTCTCTCACCCTATAAGGGAAACTATACACTTCAGTGACATCCTCTCATTTCAAATTCACCTTGTCCTTTCTATTTCATAGGACGTTAACCTTGAAATCTGCACCAACGGCGATACCTTTACTCCAGGATTCACATGCCACCTTGCTTTCACATTCTCTTTCCCATAACTTTGTCACCTCAAGTGACAATATTTGTCCGTCCCTAGTCTCACCAATCCCCATGTCGAATACTCAATTCTATGTTCTCGAATCACTTTGTATTTACACTCTAAGCGCTCTTTTCGCTTACCCAACCATTTATTAAAATCATAACCAGTCAGGACTACCAAGTCCGTTCACTTTTCTTTTCGTCAATGACCAATTCATGGTCCAATTAAGAACAATGCCCTATTCTTTAGGGAATGGCAACTCATGATTTCATTTCTCATGGTTTCAATTCATTAACTGTCCCTAGGAAATCATTAACTTTAGGCCATCTAGCATGCCGATTCTTCTTCGACCTCATTCATAACAGAAAAAACTTACTACTCACTTTTCACTATGTGTCTCACGCCCAGGTAATCAGTCATTTCCCGTAGGCACGTTATATACTCATAATGAACATCTCTTTGCTTGTAACCCATGAGCATGAGTTTTTCTTATTCACATACCTTCTGATCATTCTCTTCTCTTATTGGATCTCGTTAACATTCCTCAGAGTCAGGAATAACCACTAGCCACAAAGCTTTCACGTTCCAATCCATTTAGGGATTTACTTGTCTTATTCAAGTGTCCTCGACCACCTTTAATACACTTAGGGAACCTTGAGAACTCCGCCTCAAATCAATCGACCTTCCTCAGGTCCTTACAAGGTTATTAGGATCCAACAACTTTTGCTCTAAAGCAATCCAAGGATGATACTTCCCATCGAACAACTCAACAGAAGTTGGCTAGGCAAATCTCATGCCTCCGAGCAAATCCTTTCTCTAGTGACCTTTCACCAATCATCAATAATCTCTTAGGGCTAGTACTGCCAGGGTCACTTTCCTTCTTTAGTGTACCCAAAATCTCTAAGGTTTTCTCACAAAACCCTCAATCCAGAGGGAGACAATTTCGAATCTCATCTCTTTACCTAACTCAATCAATTTCAGCCTCATACGTAATCTCACAAGCTTTTCCAAGCTCTCATGGTCCTACCCACACCTTCAATTTTGAAAAGACTTACTCAGAGTTACATTCTTCGTGACTTTCATCACTTAACTGTCAGCACAAGCATTTATCACCACAGTGATTTAGAGGAACACCGGCTTCCCAATCGCCTATCATGTCTCCACTGTAAGGTTTTTCCTCCCTCGGGAAAGTTTTTCGCTTTTTTTTTTCCCTTCTCTCTCGTCTTTCTGTTAAAGTCTGTTGTCTTTTATCATGGCTGCTCCTCTCCGAGCTTGCTTAATCAACAATTTCCCATTTTCATTTAAAGTTCTCATGACCCATTCAACTCTTGGGTCTCGTACGACTTACCGATCGAGCCATATTCTCTTTTAGCACTCATATTCTATTCGTCCATCTCTACTCAATTCCATGGTCCATCTCAATTTTCGGGTCTTCATACCACGTATCCTCTAGCCCAATGCTCTTCTACGACCACACCTTGGTCGTTCAACCTCATTAAGTTCTCATGATCTACCTTAGTCCTTGGATCTTTTTGTATCTCACATGCGCAAGCCAAGTGCTACTCTAGCGACCATACCTTGGTCCTTTAGTCTTGTCAGGTTCTCATGTCATTTGAACCGCTATGATTCCCTTCAGGAACCCAAGACTCAAATCATTTACTCTAGTCCATCAATCTCAAGCTTCTCATCTCAATATCTTTCATTATCAACCAATCCTCTATTGGTTCTTAGGCAATTCTCAATTAATTGCCACATATTCAAAGGTTTCAAGTCATCCTTGATCTGCAATCATCCCTCAGCCAGTCTCGACGAGGCAACTCCTCATCTAATGACCACTACAAGGCCAGCCTCAACTAGGCATCTACCAATCAAGCGCTCTAGACAGCGATTCACTAAATCAAAGGCTTATACTCTAGGCCTAAAGGCACTCGCCACTCTAGCGTAGTCACCATAGGCTATCTCATCTCAACATGTCTTGGTTCCACGGGTATAAACCCATACGTCGCCTAACTTCTCAGTTATATCTTGGTCAAGCCAATTACATGAGGCTAATCATTAAACATGCCTAATAGGCTCATCACAACCATCACTTTTCTTTTTTCATGGAAATCCACTGCCAAGCACAAAGCTTTTAACCATGCCACTTACAAGCATCATCACACAGGTCATGCCACTTTCAATCATCCTCGATGAGAATCAATCCCGTGCCATACATCCCTTAGCCACAATTGGACTCAACCTGATACCTTGGCTTCCCCTTTCGAGTTATGACTTGGGTCATTCCTGCCTCTTCCATCTTAGAAGCTTGCCAGGAGCCGCTCTTTGTCCGGACCTCTTTGTCCCGGCAATCACTCCCCACCCTCATCAGACCTGGTCGTTGCAGGTTGTCCCAAGTCATACATCTACGGAGAAAGCCCCGTTCCACATGTCCTATACCATGTTTCATTACAGTTTATAGGTATCCCATCAACTTGTCCCACACCAAGCGACGGTTTATTAAGTCCAACAGTGATAAGTTCATGCATGCACCCTCATCAACTTTCCTTTCATAACCACAAACTCAAGCACAGCATGGCCGTCTTCATCACTTGTCCTATTAGAACCGCCTTTAGATCAATTCCTGTCCAATCTAAAGTTCTAATTCCACCTATGACCGTCATGTCTCACAGATCAATTGCTTATATTCCATTGTATATCTCAAGTCCAGTCAATATTCAAATCAATTCCCTATGCATTCGATCACAACTGATCTTCAATTCAAATACTCCTTATATTCATCTCATCTTATATCATCCAAGGCTAACAATAGCAATTGATAGCTAGATCACCAAGGTATCTCGCAATTCAAGCCTGAATCCACTAATATCAGTCGCCTCTTCATAATTAGTACTCCTCGAGTTGGAGTCATTGACAAATCAAGATCACAATCATACGCCTCAATTGACCCTTCATTCATAAGCAATTCTCTACTATCCTCAAACACAATTACTACCTCAAAATCCATGCTTATGACTCTTTAATCCCAGCTTGCTTCTACTTGAGCTTTAATCAACAAATAACTCAAGATCATCCATTAAAGTCAACTCTAGAACCATTAAAGTACCTCACAAGCTCAAGCCCATAATCCTCAAGATCCAACAATCCATGCTTAGTCCTATAGGCCTCAATGTCTAACTGTCCTCAAGTCATCACTCCTTATCACTCCAAATCTCAATCACATTGGATCAAGCTGACCTTGCTCTGATACCAAATCCAACAAGGATGTCACGTCTCGAACTCGATGAGCACGCGAACATCCCTGTCCATGCCGTTCATTCAAGAAAGCTCCAGGATCCAATGGCCAATTTCCCTTGCACTGAAAGAAACGCACATGCGGAAGCGATGCCATCTCCAATCCCATACATACAACAACCGATGACTTAGGATAGATACATAAAAAATCTCATTAATTCATCCTCAAAAATTCAGTTCAATAATCTACCAATCAGAAGAACAATCCTCAAGCCATAAATTAAAAGGTAAATCCACATCTTGTACTCTCTTAGATACAGTTGGTCCACTATTCCTTCGCATGCCAATCCTCAGCAAGTTCATGCCTCCTTTGCTTAAAACCTGAAAAATTTAAACCCCCATTAGGATGAGATATAAATCTCAGTAAGGTGGGTCTTAACCTAGGATAGGCCGACCGTCCACTCAAGCAGTCATCTATCCCAAAACATCAACTCATAATCATTCTGGGTGCATCAAGCAAAATCCATAAAACCACAAATGCAGACGACAAATATGCATTAAAGACCTCACGTCCCACTCAGCTAATCATATCTACTTGGCCTACCACTTCACCGCATCCCCTAATCTTCGCCTGCCTCAATCTCCAGCCCGCGATTAAATCGCATCAAGCTCGGTACGCGTAAACGCCTCAGACCGTCATCGGCAACCTGTGTTATCGCATCAGATTCCGATAAATCTCCAGGCAAAACCCATTAACTCATACTCCGTCCCGCGATTAGATCGCATCGGACCATGGCTATCTCGACCCCGCGACCTCGTAGCATCAGGGCGCCATTCAACCATAACTTCACCTCGTGATCTTGTCACATCAGGGTATCAACTTCTGCCCCGCGTCTCGTACGCCTTAGGGCCTCTTTTTCTCGCGAATATTTCGCATCAAGACCGTGGCCAACTCAACCCCGCAACCATATCGCATCAGGGCGCCACATCACATCAACTCCACCCCGCGAACTCGTCGCATCAGGGCTTACATTTCCTGCCCCACGTCTCATACGCTTCAGGGCTTCTTCGTCTCACGATTAGATCGCATCAGGACTGTGGCTAACTTAACCCCGCGATCACATCACATTAGGGCGCCACATCACATCAACTCCACCCTGCGAACTCGTCGCATCAGGGTATACATCTCCTGCCCCGCGTTTCATACACTTCAAGGCTTCTTCGTCCCGCGATTAGATCGCATCAGGACCATAGCTAACTTAATCCCGCGATCACATCACATCAGGACTTCGCCATGTTATATTCATGCCACAACCACGTCTCGTACCATGATTTCCCATTCAATTGCACACTCAATGGCAAGTGCAAGTCCGAATGAAATTCGAAAAATCCCGTGGCATGCCAAACAAATCAATAATATCTAAACATGGCAAACAACTCAGGCATACACAATATTACTCACAATCATCCTATATCATCTTAGTATATCGCCAAGCTACCCACTTGAATAAATTCTCATAAATTGATCAAATCAAGCCTCGACTCACCCAATCGAGTCTAATCGTCTTAACGTAGGATTGGGAATCCCCTTACCTTGATTTCAACATCACAATTCACTTCTCTTGAGCTTTCAAAATTTCTGCCTTCAATGTCCAATACCGAACTCAATGCGCAACCTAACAAAATCCAACCAATTACGTCAATTTCCAATCCAATTCAACCATCCATGAATCCCAAGTCTTCATAGCATATTCCTCATCATCATAACATGGCTCAATCATTAATTTGAGACTTATAATCCAACCATTATCAACCCCACAGATTCGGTTTTGCATAGAACCAAACCGGTTCTTCTCGATTTTGTGCAATCCGAGTATAACCAGCCTTAAATTCAACTCCAAATCCAACATTCAATCATCATCTAGCCTCTTAACATGTTTATTTAAGGATCTAAGAGGCTCATAGAAGATTTGAAGTCGGTTGGTTGCCAGAAACTCAACGAACGTCGCCGGTCCTCCAAACACAGAATCGGTAGTTTTCTTGGCAACATTCACAAGACCGGTTCGTGGTAAAAAAATTAATCAAATCCATCTCAACTTTTTACCACAAATTCATCTACAAGTCTACTGAGTCTCCACAAAGTTTGAGCTTAAAACTCCAAGATTTCGGCTACTAAACAGGTCAGAAATCGGACCTACCTCAGATTGAGTTAGTTTTTGTCGACTCTCGGGAGAATCCTTGGTCCGGACTCCTCGGTGCTCTAAATGACCCGATTCCACTTCGAGGAGGTCGGCAAGACATAGATCTTTGTTGGTGTAGCTAGCTGGCAGTCTGAAAGTAGCCGAAAATGGCCGCCGAAATTGCTGAACAGAACCCCGGATTCTGGTCACCGGTGCAGAAACATGAAGAAGATGAAGATGGTAGTGTTCTCTCTCCCTCTCTTGGTGGTGGCCAAAAATTGTAGAGGGGAAGAGAGAGAATTGCTTTATCCAAAGTCTTGGTCAAGAGAGTTTGAATGGTATGTGGCAAAAGTTGGATTTGACTACCACCCTTGATCTTGTGACACTTGTCTTTGCCTTTAATAAAGAAGATGCAATGGCTCTCATTGTCTCTTGATTTTCAGCAGCTTATGGGAGGTTAAATATCCAAATTTCCTTTCTTCATTTTCTTGGACAAAGTTCTAAGCTTGAGGGGCAAAACGGTCATTCTACCCCTGACATTCCGAACGTCGTTTTTCTCGTTTCGAAAATCTTCAATAGGGCGACGGCCAATCCGAATAACGTTGGAATTCTTAATCTTCCATTTTCAATCTTTCAAGGCTCGTTTCTGATAGTTTCTCTATCAAACATGGTTCCAGCCTATCCCAAACCAACAGGCGGCTTTTGCAGACATTGCACATATCGATCCCGTGATTCATATCACGTTTAGGGCTCGTCAATTCGTGGCGGCTTTGGTTGTCATGTAATTGTGAGGGTCTATTACTAGTTCTCTCGACAATCCTTATGGCCAAAGCGCCGCTTCCTATCCTAGTTCCCCTGGTCCACGTACCTCGTCTCGCGTTAGCCTTTTCCTTTTGGTTAGTCTACTCGAATTGATCAGGTTCGAGCGGAATACGACTGAAATACATCTCAAGATACACACTTCTCATTAATGAGCTTGAAATCGACTGGAAATCAGAATGTCACGGTCATACCTTCTCCGACCTCTTTGCATGTATTCCTTACGTTTAATAGACACCGGGACCATCACTAAGTCATCTATAATGTTTTTCTTACATTTAACCCCATTGAAAATGGTGGCTAAAGTTCCGCTGAAGTTCTAATGATTTTGATCCAAGTCGAGAGCTCAAGCCGGCGCTTCCAATGGTTATCAAGCTCTAAGCGAGCCTAGGTAAGTCTACTTAACTCCTCTGAATGTTGTTTGATGGCTTGGAATCGAGTTTAGCGTAATTTTTTTTTGGGAAAATGCTCGCCGGACTCGAGACTGTAACGATTCGGACCTCCTAGCCTCTATCTCCTATATCGACCCAATGCCAAGCTGTCGTATCTTCTAATTTGAAAAAATGTTCCCACAACGTGGGTTAGCAAATAGCTAGTAAGAAAATAGAATCACCCCTAACCTAGAACCAGATTCTTACATTTATTGAATTATAAATTGTAACACAAACGAAACCAAATGACAATCTTAATTTTGTTAGCACATAGTCTGGTTTCACTTAACCAAAAATAACCTTTAGCACAAATCATCAAGCATATGAACAAAGCCATGCCCTATTCTATAAGCAATGCATGAGTGCATGAATTAGTGAATGAAGCATTCCCAACACGATACAATCTCCATCAACCCGTAGTTGATCTATCATTTGCGGACACTCCAATTTCTCATTCCCCTACTCCGGGGCTTCCAATTGTTATGTTATCCCCTCCTTCGGGGCTTCTCGGATATCCGTATAGCATACCTCGCACCTAACTTATGGTGCCACATACTCATTTGCAGCATATCAGATGCTCAATGATATGCCATGGCATGTCACAATAAGAATGTATCGAGAACAACCCCATAACTCATGGGAACCAACATATTAAGCATGTGATCATGTCACTCAATCACATGTACAATATGCCAGCATGATAAGTGCAAAAACCCAACATCACAAGGCCTTTTTCTTAAAATTTCACAAAAAAGGAATTTTGGTTGCAATTAAATTGCTTTCAATTGATGACCAAATGTCACGTTACATGCATTATTGCACCAAAGCGTGAATCATAGAAGTAACTACAACATTATAGTCTAGCTTGCATACGTGCATCTCACGACTCTTTAAAGGAAATCATAGTATCCAATGGAAAAGTACTGTAATAAGTTTCATCAACTTTCATTGTAGATTCATAATGAATAAAGTATACAAAAATAGCATTTCCTTCAAAATTGTCCATCAGGCAGAAAAGTTTAGTCTTGAGCAATTACGGAAGTAACCATCTTTAGAGTAGAAAATGAGCTTCTAAAATGACCAAACTTCAGTATGTTGTATCTAAGATATTGGGAAGCAATGTGTGAAGAAATAATTAGTGTACTCCATTTAAAACAATTGCATTAATTCATGGAATCTAGAGGAAATCTGACTTTCAGAAAACCCATGCCAACTTCACAGAAATAGATTCATTTCGTAAGGTTAACAAATACATAAAAATTCTAAATTTTTATATGTTGTAGGTCAAGCTGTCCTCTTAAATTTTTGTGAAGGAAAGTTGATTCAATTCAGTTTTTTAAAACTTTTAGAAAATCACAAACTGACAGAGGTCACAGCTTTAGTAGACCAAAGTCGCAGATTGATGGTAGTTCTAGTCTTATAACCAGGGATTGGGACATCAAATACCTGCACATATATCTTCTTCCCCCCAATCCAGCGCCCTTCACCGTCAGATCCTGACCCATCCATCTCTAATACCCTTTTTTGGTCGTTGTTCAAAACAAAGCCAAAATCATCGAAGCCAATTGGGAAGTGCATTGCATTTTAGCAACTGTCTTTGACACCAATCTTTGAAATTAACCAAAGGATTTAAGTGTAGAGAGTTTTTTCAGTTGGCAAGTTCCGCAATAGAAAACAGATGGTCAGCCAGTGAATTTCTTGCTTCTGTCTCTTGGCGCGCTTCAATAGCAATACATTCGTCACCTAGAGATTAGGCCAATTCAAGCTTTCTAGTCAGGAAGCCAACTTGTCAAGGCAGCTGGCCCTACTCTCTCACGACAAATTTTAAATTGTCTTGAATCCTTTCGACAGAAGAAAGTACTTTTCTTTCCCTTGTTGATGTCAAATGGAGAATTTCTTCTTCCAGGCCTTTCACCACTACTCTCTAATCATTCAATTGTTCTCCAGCTTCGGACTTTCTTACATAAAGATTTTTAAAAAAAATCTCAACTCATTATTTTGTTCTGACAAAGCATCTATCGACTCTTTAGCATGCTCAATATCTACAATTTTCGTTTTAAGGGCTTTCTCAATGCTCCCAAGTGACTTTCTCTTTTCAAGTCATCTGACTTTCTGGCTACAAGTGGTCAAGAGTGGACACCACCTCCTCTGTTTATGGGAATTGACATCATGCTCCTCAATATCCTTTTCTCGAAGAGGTTCCACAAGATTTCTTCAAAGGGGCCTGTGGAGGTTCAGAAGGTTTTGGGCTTTGAACGTTTTGATCAAGAGACACAATATTTTCAGGTTCTCCAATGAGATCATTGCGATAAAAGGCATAACTTTCTTTCTGTATTTCCATCTCATTCCAGATGGCTTCACTGGAAGAAGGGTGACTCCAAATCTTCTGGACTGCACACTTCCCCTTTTTTTCTTTGATCCAGTTGAGAACGAGTCACCAATGTCCAAAGGATCAGTGGCTAATGCATTAGGTGTAGAAATTTCAGTCTTGATTCATTCCTAGAGAGGGCAAAGGGATCATTCTATTTACGTTCGAACAACTAACATCGTCACTTTGTTCAATCCCCAATTTTTCTGAAGCAACGATGGAAACAACCTTGTCAACATTTTGGTAGCTACCAGGCTTTGATATTGCTGAAACCTCATATCTGAACAGATTTTTGGGCACAGTTTAAGGCTAGTCATCAGGTGTAGTATCAACTTGATCACCAAAAGGTTTACTGGTTATCACAAGGAGAACAGGTTGATTGCCGGAGCTAGGATTGAGCCTGTTTTGTCCATCACACTAGAAACTCAAAATGAAAGCATCAACTAAAGCAAACCAATTCTTTTTACCTCGATGAATGCACTTCCCACATGCATGGAATCAACCAGATGATAAAAGTCTCCTTTGAGCGCAACTTGTCTGATTAATGAAAGCTCGTAAAATTAGTGATAGCATCCGTAAAGCTTTCAGCTTGTGAAGTCATGTCATGGCCGACAAGATGACAAGAATTTCCACATTTTCTTCCACTTAAATTTGTGGCTTCCTTGTTTGCCTTAGAGTGTCCTTGAAAGGTTACTGAAAATTTGTGTGAAAATTCCATCTGAAATTCACGAAACCTGTGGAGTTTGGTGGGTTATACTTCACAAAAACAACACCATTTGTATGAGACAACCCTCTTTTCTCTCTCTCTCTCTCTCTCTCTCTCTTTCTCTCTCTCTCTCTCTCTCTCTTAATCATTTTATATCTACTTCAAGGAAGCGGAAATAAGCCATTTCTGCCTAAAAGCTCATACGCCCGAATTAAGCCAAGGAACAATCATGTCCCGCGACTCTGTAACCTCATCCCAATCTTGAGTAAGTCCAATATTAGAAAGTTGAGTCAACATTTGATCATCCAATTCCGGAAAGAAAACAATTTTCTTATCTCGACCAACCTTATGGTTAAAAGAAAATTACTCCTTCCCACCAAGCGTCCATGTGGAATGCATCCACACAGAATCCATATGAGAAATCATACGGGTCTGTTAGGCCAATAGGTGGCATTGGCCTTATAGAACCATGATAATTGACCATCCATCTACGGCAAGCGATACACGTACATGGTCCACGAGCTTATCAGGGCCATTGTCAATGATAATATGACCATATTGGATGCACCGCACTATGGTACCACAAGAAAAAACTTCTCCAGTGTGCCACAAGCCTTGGAAACCGTTGTCGTCAAAGGTTAGTCACTAAACCTCAATCCACATTTTCATGCTCAAACCTGAACTTGATGTTCGCATTCCGGGCCTTTAGACACAAACGATATCTACGCCCATCAATAAACCAATACAGACTCAAGCCTATAATTTCCAAGTATCATTTACTTTATCCCAATTCCAAAAATATCACTTGCAAAGAAAGGGGATTCCAGAATCCGAAAGCAGATTTATGAAACTAATCATCAAACTTAACAATTCAAACTTACCAGTAAGTTATCACCCTTCGCCACACCGTCCCGTCCATTTATAGATCACAATCCCATATCCACAAAATACCGAGATCATCAAATTCTTACATACTAACCGACAACAATATTCACTATTAAGTAGCGTAAGCTACTGCCAATCTCACAACAAACACAATCACATGCACTCGTAAGTTTTAATGCGTCAAAGCAGTGACATGAAAAGTTTGATAATGCAATGATTACCAATGGATTTAAAATCAATGAATGTGATAAATGTGTCTACATTAAAGAGATAGATTATGGATATGTCATTCTATGTCTGTATGTGGATGACATACTCATTGTTGGTAGTAATGACAAAATGATCAAATCTACCAAGAATATATTGAATTCAAGATTTGACATGAAAGATATAGGACTTGCTGATGTGATTTTATGAATTAAAATCACAAGAACCTCAAAAGATTTAATTTTAAACTAGTCCCACTATGTGGACAAGATTCTTGAAAAATTCAACATGAATGATTCTGGTATTGCTAGACAACATTAGACAATAGTTTTCTTCTATCCAAGAATAGAGGAGAAGGTATTTCTTAAGTAGAGTACTCTAGAATTATTAGAAGTTTAATGTACTTAATGAGTTGTACTAGACCATATATTGCCCATATGGTTAGTAGATTGAGTAGATACACATGCAATCCTAGTGCTGGCCATTGACAAGCAATAATGAGAGTACTTACGATACACTCGGAATCATGGCCTACATTATACCAGGTATCTATCTATCTTAGAAGGATACAGTGATGCGAACTGGATTTCTGATATAAAAGACTCAAAATTTACTAGGATATATGTATTTACACTGACAGGTGCTGATGTATCTTAGAAATATTGTAAATAAACTGTTATAGCTAGATCCACAATGAAATATGAGTTTATAGCTTTGGATAAATGTAGTGAAGAGACTAAATGGCTACGCCATTTCTTAGAGGATATTCCAAAATAGCAAAAACCTGTGTCACCGATTTGTATACATTGTTATAGTCAATCAATGATTTGAAGAGCATAGAGTAACATGTATAATGATAAGTCTAGACATATACGTTGTAGACATAATACCATTAGATAGCTACTCTCAACTGGAATTATATTTATTGACTATGAAAAGTCAAAGGATAATATTACGGATCCGCTAACCAAAGGGTTAAACAGAAAGTTAGTTAAAAAATCAACAATAGGATTGGGACTGAAGCCCATTACAAGAAAGTTGATATAAAGGAAAACCCAACCTAGCAGACTAGACATCCCAAGATCTAAGTTCAAAAGGATAACCTAATTATATGAACTTAGTGATATCATTATGGGGGTTTATCTCTCAACTATTCCTATAAAATATCAGTGATTTGATATTCCCAATTATTGTGGAGATTTATTAGGAAAATGATAGTTATTTTTTCTTTAATGACTCTTAAGCGGAGTAAACTAATTACTCAATATTAAGTAATCACCTATGTGAGAGAGAAGTGGGGTCGCTTCAAAAGAGAATTATTGAGGGCTGAATTCTTTAGAAACTCTCGCAGAACCAGGACGATGTTCATGCTTAAAACGAACAAACTAATGAGAACTGAACAAATGTTTAGATGATTCTTGTATGTAGTGTATGAGTCATTTACTAAGAAACCAAGATAGTTCAAGGACACCATATCTACTAGACAACTGGTAAATTAAATACACTTTCACAAGGGAAAGTTCAAAGGGTGACACCTACCTATCTTATGTAGGTTTCATTTGTTGAACACTATCACAGAGTCAAAACCAAAATAATTTTTATTCATGTGGGGGATTGTTGGAAAATATGAAATATTTTGATGGGTAAGTGAAAGAGAAATTATTTCTCAAAGAACACTCATTGAGTTGGAAGTGGGAATTAATAAAGCAGTATTCCCACGTTGGAAAAGAGGAGGCCTTAAAGTGCTTTATGTGTGGTTACACTCTTTTTGAGTGGTAACTATATAACACAAGTACTATGCCTCGTGCGCGCGTAGGGGGTGCAAATCCTAGACCCCCACGGAGGCTAGTCATGTTGAAACTTGGGCGTGGGCGCACGACCTCCGTACCTCGAATACAAGACCAAAAAATGGGCCCGGTGGCAAGCCTATTTTTGCCTTCTATTTTAATTTTTTCCAACTCAAGCCGTTACAATGTAACATTTATTGAGTTAATTATCGGCATATTAATGGGATTAACTAAGCAATGACTATTATAATTATGTGGTTACAGAATTAAATATAAAATGGCTCTAAATGGCATATTTATTTAGCCGTTATTCTTTATTTTCGAAATGCCCCTACTTACCCTATAAATAGGTGATTTCCCTTTCTTTTTTGAAGAAGACTGAACACAAGACAGCGAAAATCTCTTCTCCCTCTCTTTCAATTCTCTGCATTTGCACTATTTTCGATAGTGTTCACGTTTTGTTCAAGTTCGCCAAAAGCTTTAGAGTGTTGTGCTTGTCTCTATCGTCCGTTCACCATTGTTCAAGTTCGCTGAAAACTTCTAAGCACGTATGGGAGGTGTGACATTCTGATTTTCAGTCAATTTCAGACTCATTAATGAGAAATGAATCTAGAGATGTATTTCAGTCATATCTCGCTCGAATCTGATCAATTCGAGTAGACTGACCAAAAGGGAAAGGCTAACGCGAGACATGGTATGTGGACCTAGGGAATTCAAATAAGAAATGACGCTTTAACCAAAGGATTGTCGAGGGGATATTTAGAACCACAAAAAGGCCGATCCAAGAATGATTAAGGAATGCCTTGCGAGTGTCATGCGATTGGAGCGCGGGTGATGCCGCTTAACCAACGTATGATTTGTAAAATTTTCCTTAATTGGACAGTGACGATTAAGATCAAAGGGACTAGTGATAGACCCTCACAATTACATGACAACCAAAGTCACCACAAATTGATGAGCCCTAAATGTGATGAGAATCATAGGGTCGATATGCATAAAGTCCGCAAAAGCCGCTCGTCGGTTCGGGGTAGGCTGGAACCACGTTTGATAGAGAAAATCATCAGAAATGAGTTTTGAAAAATTTGAAATGGAGAATCAAGAATTTCAATGTTATTCGGATTGGTCGTCGCTCTGTCAAAGAGTTTTGGAGCGAGAAAAACGACGTTCTGAACGTCGGGGGTAAAATTACCTTTTTGCCCCTCAAGCTTAGAACTTTGCCATGCATTTCAAGAAGAGCATTTTGGACTTTATATTCCCCACAAGGCTGCTGAATTCAAGAAGAGAGGAGAGCCATTGGATCAAAGTGTGAATGACAAGGGGACAAGTGTCAATGGATGGTGTAAAAAGAAGTCATATCCACTTTTATGCAACTACCATTCGACCATTGACCAAAGGACTTTGAATATAGTCTTCTCACTCTCTCTCTCTCTTCATTCGGCCACTTCAACCCCAAGAACCATCGAGAACCATCTTCATCTTCTTCTTGCTTCCTGCTCGCCGGCGACCAATTCTGGTCTCTCTGTTCGCCGCTTCCGACAACTACTTTCGGCCATCACATGGACTTCGGCCAGCCATACCAGTCTAGATTTACGTCTTACAGACCTTCTAAAAGTGGAAGCACGACATTTGGACCACCGAGGAGCTCCGTCCAAGAATTCTCCCAAAAGCCGACAGAAACAAACTCAACCTGAGTTAGGTGAGGTTCCTGACCCTTTTGGAAGTCGAAATGTTGGATTTTTGATGTCAAATTTTATGGACGTCTAGTAGACATGTATATGAATTTGTGGTAAAAAGTGGAGAGTGATTTGGTGAATTTTGACCTCAAATGGGTCTTGTGAACTATGGACAGAATCTGTCGGAAAACTGACTTAAGGAATCCGGCGACTTCTGAAGAGATTCCGGTGACCATTCGACTTCAAAATCATGGTGAGCCTCTTAGACCCTTAGATATACATGTTAATAGGTAGGATAGTGAGTAGATGAAGGATTTGATGAAGGTTTAGGACTAGAAGTGCACGGTATGTACAAAACTGAGAGGAACCGATTCGGTTCTATGCAAAACTGGTTCTGGTGGGAGCAAGAACAGATGGTGATGAGTCTCAAATTGATGTTTAAAACATGTTAAGATGAGGGGGTTGTGTTATGGAGGATTATGGTTCATGGAATGAGGAATTGGATATGGAAAATTGATGAATTGGTTGAATATTCTAGGTTGTGCGGTAAATTGAACCCTTGGACTATTTGGCTGAGACTTTGAGGCCATTGCAAGAAGAGATTTGTGTTATCAAGCTTAAGGTAAGGGAATCCTAAACTTAGGATAGGGAGATTGAACTCAATTGGGTGAGTCAAGGGTTGAATTGATTGATTGTGAGGATTTGTCGAAGGGGATAATTTTCATTATATCATAAGACGTTATAGGATGTTTGTGTGTGACATGGTTTATGCCTGAGTCATTTGCCATGTCGAATGTCATTTGATTGTCTTGCATGCCATGACTATTCAAATTGTGCATGAGTTGCACGTATTGTTTGTATGTGAATTGAGTCGAGATAACATGGCATGAGCATGACATTGTGAGGCCCTGAGGCGTATGAGACGCGGGGTGGGAGGTGGTTACCCTGATGCGATGTAATCGCGGGGTGGAGTTGATGTTGTGTGGCGCCCTGATGCGATCTAATCGCGGGGTTGAGATGGCCATGATCCTGATGCGATGTAATTGCGGGACGGAGGTGCGAGGTGATAATATTGGCCTGGAGATTCATTGGAACTTGATGTGTTTACGCGGGTTACCAATAACGGTCTGACACATTTACGCGGATCGAGCCTGATGCGATTTATCGCGGGCTGGAGATTGAGGCAGGTAGGAGGAGATGGTTGTGGTGAAATGGTAGGATGAGGTATGCATGATCATCTGAGTATGACATGGTGTCTTGGTTGCATGCCTAACATCTATGTGTCACTATTCTTTTATTTGTATGTGCCTGTATGATTTTTTTTATTGATGGGATTTTGGAGTAGATGACTGCCTGAGTGAACGGTCGACCTAACCTAAGGTTAGTACTCTTTTATTGAGATGTGTACCTCACCCCTTTGGGGATCCCTATTTTTACAGATTCTAGGCCTTAACTATGTTGCCTATTCATTTTGGGGATCCCAAGGAGATGATGGTATATTTTGACGAGTTTCCGGATAGTCAGGGGAACATTTATGTGAGAAAGTGTATGGTTGTATGGGTTGACGAGGGTAGTCCGAACTGGAAGCCTCATAGGTTCGAGGCATGGTTTAAAAAGGTCGAAGACGAGTCGATTGGGCCCCTGAAGCCCCACGAGGTACTCCGAGGAGTTATACTTGATTGTTGCTAGACCACTGGAGAACAGGAGCAGCCAGAGGGATCGGTAGTTGGTTTTGGGAACGGGTCGGAGAAGACCCCGACGCTGTACTTTTCTGTGAAGGAGAATGAGATATTGTCTTGGAGGCGACCGGGGATGATCTAGCGAAGCTGTCCCATGATGAGACCATGGAGGACACCATTGAGGTTCCATCAGAGAACTTCTCGGAGTATGAGCCGACAGAGGATGCCGATGATGCAGGGGACTCCAGCAGCTCATCTTAGGTGTCCTAGTTTATGGGTTCGATCTTGTGATGACAACCCCCGACCATGGCTATTTTGGATATCGATGATGGTCATAATCTTTTTTATGTACTTACCCCGTCGCCCTTGCCAAGTGGATTGTAGTAGTCGGTATATGTACAAACCGTATGTTATGATGTATGAAAGTTATTATGCTATCCAGGTTCCACCTAAATTTTATTTTGTACGGGGATTTATTTGGGTACCGCTTCCGCATGCTTAATATATATAATATCTCTCGACTTGATTGTGCATCTTGGGACCATAAGAGATGCGTTGTTTGCTTGCAAGGATGTTCGCGTGCTCGAAGGGTTCGGGGTGTGACAGGAGGGGACAAATCTATTTTAAGGAAACTGTGTCGAACATAGGCCTCGGTATTTGATTCAATTCCATTTCTTTCAATGATATTGTGGGCCTGTTCAGAGTTTATGTTTTTGTCAATTTAGATTTTATGCTTTTGACGGGTTCAGAATTTATGCTTTTGATCGCCTTAGATTTTGTGCTTATGACTGCTTCAGATTTTGTGCTTCTGACGGGTTCATATTTTGCGATTCTGACCACCTCAGATTTTGTGCTTCTAACGGCTCAGATTTTGTGCTTTTGCCACTTTATTGGTTGTGCTTCTGCCGAATTGACTTTTATGCATTTGTCAATTGAATATATTTACAGATTAGATGTTTGTGGCTGTTTGCCTACATTTACTATTGTCATTTGAACTTTAAGTATCCTCCAAATTTATAAAACAAAATTGTTATTTTAAACACTATTTGCCCAACACTATCTACCCCCAAGTGGCCAAAATATCTAAGGGCTTATTGTTCAATTGGTCTTGCATTAATTGAGAAGAGAGAAGAGATTTGAAGATCTTAGTATAAGCCCCTTCTAATTGCTAATTTCAATTAAAGACAAGTCTAATTAGCCCCAAAAAGCCTAAGCCATCAAATCTATCTCTCTCTTGCTCTCTTGGTCTTGAGGATTATGCAATTGGTTCACTCATTTCTCTCATTTCCACCGAACCAACTCTTTCTCTCTCTCTCTCTCTCTCTCTCTCTCTCTCTCTCTCTCCCTTGCTGCCCGCCCATCACTAACCTGTCGTCGTCCGATTTTTTGGCGATATCTCCATCGTTCGTGATCGGCTACTGATGAGCCACCAACCATTGGAAAGCTTTTTTGCTTGCCATTCTAATGAGCTATCATGAACTCTAATTAGCCCAGCCATTTGTCCCATATAGAGCCACCGAAAGCAGCAAAGTTAATTGGTTGACCCTGTTTCGATCGAAGAAGCTCTTTAAGCCGTTTGAAGGCTTGTTTCGACTTGGTTTCTTAGTAAGACACCTTTAAAGCCTAATTAAGACATTTAGCATTGTTTTATTGGGTTTAAGGATGAATTTTTGCGGGTTTTAAGGGCTAATATCTTGCCGTTCTTGTCCGACCAAAATAAGTCCAAGTCTGTCCAAATCAAACCGTAGACTTGCTGGCTTCTTGGACCAATTACGCTCGCTTAATCCTTGGTAAGTTGACTCTCAATCTTAACTTGGTGTGTTAAAAGGTGGATGGTTGAGGTTTAGTAAGGATTCAATGGATTTTGATAGATGTTTGTGGCGTTTACCCTCAAACCGAACAGATCAACATATCCTGACTAAACAGTGACTTTGGGAGGATGTACAAGGGTTGATTTCGCTTAGTTCAAGTGGTGACTTGATCTTAAACTTACTTTAGTATGTTAGGGAGTTAAGGGTTGAGGTTTGGAGTAATTCTTATGAAGTTTAATGGTTGGTTCTTGCATAGACTTTCGAGAGGAGGAATCTGCCTTTTTTGGACAACTTGGTACCGTGACTTTACGTCACCCGTTTCGTGGAATTGTTTGGTCTAAGTTCGAGGTAAGTAATCCTAAACCTTCCTTAAGATGTTAGGTTACTAATAGATGAACCTTGAACTTGATTTGAATGGTTTTTTATGGATTGATTTTTGTGAGAGGCGTAGTAAACCCAAATATGTCTGGATTTGAGGATTTGTGCTCCTTGGCTTGTTCTTGATTGAAAACCACTTATTTTTGCTAAAATTTTATTAACTCAAAACTTTGGTTAAATGATGTTTTAAATATTGTGAAAGGAATTGGGCATTGTTAGTTGATTTGGCTCGATTATGGACTTGGTTGGTTGAACTTGCACTTTAATGACTAATCGATCTTTTGCATTGTTAAGCCCGAATTTTCATTGAAAGGAATGCCACGATTGAGTTGTGAAAGGGCTGTGAAATGCTTGAATTGCATGAGTTTATTTTCGAATGAAAATTGAGGCTACTTGGATACTTTATATTGATGGCCAATCAATTGAGCCTGGGAGGGAGTTACTGCCATTGGACTTGACGAGGTCGTGCAGCTAAAGAGTCCCATACCGACCGAATCATCTCGAAGGCTGTACGAATCGAGAGTCGTATGGTGACCAAATCATCTCTAGGTCCGGACGCGAGAGTCCTATAGTCGACCGAATTATCTCGGTGGCGCGGAATGTCGAGAGTCACTATAGTGACCGAATCATCTCGCATGTGAGAGTCATCATATTGATCGAATCATCTCGATTATATTGGGCGTCGTAAGTCATATGATTGATCGAATCATCTCGCGGCCTAAGATGGGCGGAAATGAAAAGATCTGATTAATAGAGCCTCAAGAATGAAATTGTCTCACAAGTTTTAAAATGGCCTCATGTGTATATTTTGATTGAAAACCCCGTAATTGCACAAATATTAGTTTTGCTCATGAATTTTTTTAATTGAATCAAGTTGATTTGAAATGCCATGTTTTGTCAATATCATGTTTTTGCCAATATTTTAATTTCAAGATATCTATTTTTCAAAAGTGTTTGGAGATACTGACAGCTTAGTTTGGGGTTAAGTTTTCCTTATAGAGATTTATATCCCATCCCGTCGTGGGATTAACATTTTTAGGTCCCAAACGATGGAATCCCCGAAATTTCTTTAGACTACCAATTGAAGTTGCCCTTGAAGAAATGATGTTAAGCCTGACCTAGCTTTAATTCGTTTTGTTAACCTTAAGATTGTATTGTTCCGTATGGTTAACGTTTTCATCTATCATTCTGTCTGGAGGAGGTTGTATTGAGAGATGATCGTTGTAAACTTTTTAAAACTTCCTTTATCATCCGAAGCCATTTGGTTTTATTTTGTATGGAGATTGTACTTCCTCGGTTCTGCATGCATATTTCATTTAGTCTTTTGAGACCGTCATCGTTGGATCCTAGGTATCATCGAAACGAAACGGCCGTTGAGGGTTGTTTGCGAGTCCGGTGGGTTCGAAGCGTGACAAGTGAGGTGGCAATGAGGTATAAACTAAGACCCGTATGTTTTCCAAGTGTCGGCACCCCAGCACCAGGTGGCATTCATGCAAAACCTAAAGGCCAAACGGCAAATAAACTTTTTGGATACCGTCCAAATGTCAAAGCGAATTGGCCAAGTGTCATCTCACTTTCACCCCATCGAACTAACGCGAGCAAGGAGAGAAAATTGAGGCTCATTTGGTTCTATTTCTCACGCTAAAAGAGAGGAAAAAGAAGATGAAGAACATAATACATTCTGTTCGTGTAGATGCAGAACCAAGGAGAAGCAATGGATAAACAAGACAATACTCGACTACAATTCGCAAATCCAGGCAAGGAATCATTCTATCTTTGTCATATAGTCCCTAAAATGTTAGAACAGAGTAGATCTTAGTGCTAAGATGAGTTGAAGTCAAGCTAGAATAGAAATAGGGGACTGTTCAATTCAGACCTGCTCTGAGTCTGCTGGGCTGTGAATGTTTTCAAGCTATGTATGTTGATATTCTGATCAACTTTCCTTCATGAAGTTTGTAAACAACATCCTTGTATATAACATAATTTAATTTTGAAATTTTTAGAGTCAAAATGATATTTTTAACTCATTTATAACCTCAGGGGTTCTGTCAGTTTTTGGTGAGTTTAGCTGTGACTCATGTCAGCTCGTGATTTTATAAATATTTTAGAAAATGAACTGAATCAACCTCCTTCACAAAGGTTTAATAGGACATCTTGGAATACAACATATAAAAATTCGATATTTTTATGAGATGGTTAAGCTCACGAAATAGAGCTATTTTATTGAATTATCGTTGGTTCCTGAAGGTCAGATTTCCTCTAGAGTGCATGAATTACTACAAATTGTCCAGATTGAATCGGCTAACTATTTCTTGACACAATGTTCATCAATACCTTAGATACAATATATTAAAATTTAATGATTTTAGGAGCTCATTAGCTAACTCAAAGATGATGACTTCCGTGACTATGCATAACTGAATTTTCTACCTTATGAACAAACTGTAAGGGCCGAATGGTACGAGCTTAAATTCCAGTTTAGATGCGAAAACATTCTGTTTACCTAAACTTAGAATGGATTGGGTGTCCATTGGAGGTGTAAAACATGGAGTCTAGTAAGATTGGTCATTTCTAGAATACCCTCGAGGCTTGGGTAGTGCAAATCAAATACCCTATAAGAATTGGTAGACCTCAGAGTTGCCTGAATATAATGATTTGTTACTCATGCTTTGATCTGGTTGTGATATTATCCTAGAATGGTGTTGTGGTTCGAAATGAAGGACAAGCATTCGTGTTAGCATGTCAATGAGTAGCCGATTTAGGTGCAAATATCTAATGTTCGGCATTGACTTTATATACATGATGCTTGCCTACCTTGGCTGATGATGCATGTTACTCCATGATTTGGAAATGATTGACACCGTGAGCCATATGCAGGAAACACCCTTAATCATGTGCAGGATACGTACTAGAGCTATGACATTCTGATTTCCAGTCGATTTCAGACTCATTAATGAGAAGTTGGTATATATCAAACGATGTGTTTCAGTTGTATTTCGCTCAAATCTGATCAATTTGAGTAGGCTGGTCAAAGGGGAAAAGTTAACGCAAGACGAGGTACGTGGACCTAGGCGACTCCGATAAAAAAATGACGCTTTGACTATAAGGATGGTCGAGGGAATATTTAGAACCACCAATAGGCCGATGTAAAAATGATTAAGGATACCTCGCGAGTGTTGTGCGATTAGAGTGCGGGTGATGCCGTTTAACCAACTAGGATTTGCAAAATTATCCTTAATCGGGCTGTGACGATTGAGACCATAGAGACTAGTGACAAACCTTCACAATTACATGACAACCAAAGTCGCCACGGATTGGCGAGCCCTAAATGTGATATGAATCACGGGGTCGATACGCGTAATGTCTGCAAAAGCCGCCCTTTGGTTCGGGATAGGCTGGAGCCCCGTCTGATGGAGAAAATCATTGGAAATGAGTCTCGAAAGATTTGAAATGGAAAATCAAGAATTCCAATATTATTTGGATTGGCCGTCGCCCTATCGAAGAATTTTGGAACGAAAAAAAAACGACGTTCTGAACGTCGGGGGTAAAATGACAGTTTTGCCCCTCAAGCTTAGAACTTTTCCCTTGTAATTGAAGAAGAACATAATGGACATTAAACCCCCAAGGATGCCTAAAATACAAGAGGAAATGTGGACCATTGGTTCTCATTGGAAAAGACCAATGCTAAGTGTCACAAGATGGGCAAGGGTGGTCATGTCTAACTATTCCACCTACCATTCAAACCCAATTGACCAAGCATTTGAATATAGCCTCCCCTCTCTCTCTCTCTCCTCACCCTCATTCGCCCGAACCACCCCCATTCAACCACCGAAACCCTCTTCTTCTTCCTCTTTCTTTTGCTCATCGCTGGACAGCCACTGAGCCCGCCGTTCGCCGGCAACAACCGCCCCTTCTGGCCACTATCCGACCACTAGACGACTACCCCAGTGTAGTTTTACGTCTTACCGACATCCTCGAATAAGAATCACGGTATTTGGAGCACCGAGGAGTCCCGAGCAGAGATTCTCCCGAGAGCCGATAGATTAGGACTCAACCTGAGGTAGGTCTGATCCTTAGCCCTTTTGCTGGTCGAAATCTTGGAATCTTGGGTTTAAATTTTGTGAAGATCTAGTAGAGATGTGTAGGATTCTATGGTAAAAATTGGGGTTTAATTTGATAAGGTTTTGACCACAAACCGGCCTTGTGAATTTTTCCCAGAATCTGCCGGCGAATTGACCTTGGACAATTCGACGACTTTGGGTGAGTTTTCGGCGACCAATCGACTCGAAACTCACGGTGAGCCTCCTAAATCCTTTGGTAGACATGTTAAGAGGTAGGATAGTGTATAAATGTTGGAATTGGAGTGGATTTAGGACCTGTTGGCCCTGGCTTACACAGGATCGAGTAGGATCGGCTCGGTGCCGTGCCAAACCGATTCTGTTGAGGGCTGAAGATGGAAATTTTGAGTTGCAATTTCATGTTTGAGATGTGATGAGATGATGAGGAGTATATTATGGGTGATTGGGATTGATGGATTGAGGAATCGAATGTGGAAATTGACGGAATTGGTTGGATTTTGTTAAGTTGCGCGACAAGTCCGGTTGTGGACATTGAGGGCCAAAACTTTGGGGTTCAAAAGGAGTAAATTGTGTTGTCAAGCTCAAAGGTAAGGGATTCCCAAACTTAGGCTAAGGGGATTGGACTCAATTGGGTGAGTCGAGGTTTGATTGAATCGATTCGTGAGAAACTTTCTACGGGGATAGTATTCATTATATCCTAAGTTTTAAGGGATGTTTGTGTGGGACTTGATCTATGCATGAGTCGTTTGCCATGTTTGAGTATTATGTAACTTGACTTGCATGCCATGAGAGTTCACATTGTGCACGACTGGCACCTATCGTTTTATGTGAATTGAATTGAAATAACATGGCATGAGCATGACATGGCGAGGCCCTGAGGCGTATGAGACGCGGGGGGGGGGGGGAGTTAATACCCTGATGCGACAAGATCGCGGGGTGAAGTTAATGTTGTGTGGCGCCCTGATGTGACGAGTTCGCGGGGTTGAGATAGCCACGATCTTGAGGCGAATTATTCACGGGGCAAAGTATGAGATATCGATATTGGCCTGGAGTTTTGTCGAAACTTGATGCACGCGAGTTGCCGACGACGGTCTGATGCATTTACGCGGACCGAGCCTGAGGCGACGTGATCGCGGGCTTGAGATTGAGGCAGGCGGTGATTGGTGGATGTGAGAAGTGGCAGGTTGAGAGTGCATGTGCATTTGAGTGTGGTATGAGGTCTTCATTGTATGCCTGTTGTTTGTATATGGTTGTTTCACTGAATTGTGTCTGATATGCCTATCTGTTTATAAGTGTGATTTTGTTGAAAGGTACAACTACCTGAGTGGACTATCGACCCGACCTAGGATTAGGTTTCTTTTACTAAGATGAGTATCTCACCCCTTTTGGAGAATCTTTTTACAGATCCTAGGCCCTAGATATGTGGCCTATATGTTTTGGGGACCTAAAGAGATGACAGCGTATTTTGACGAGTTCTCGGATAAGCAGGGGAACATATATGTGAGAAAGTGCACAGTTGTATGGGTAGATGAGGGTAAGCCAGATTGGAAGCCTCATAGATTTGAGGCGTGGTTTAAGAAGGTATGAGACCAGTGGATTGGGCCAGTGGATTGGCCTCATGAGGTACCTCAAGGAGTTATACCCGATTGGTGCCAGACCGCAACAAAGCAGGAGCTGCTGGAGGGGTCAGTAGTAGGGTCTAGGAACGGGCTAGAGAAGACCCCGACCTTGGAGTCCACAAAGCAATCGGAGGAGGAAGTCATAGTTCTGGAGGCGTCCGAGGGGGACCTTGCTGAGCCGTCGCTAGAGGTGACCATAGAGGATTCCGTCGAGGTTTCGTCCGAGACATTCTCTAAGTATGAGCCGACCGAGGACGCGGAGGATACGAAGGACTCTAGCAGCTCATCTTAGGAGTCTCTAGTTGGTGGCCTGATCTTTGATGATGACCTGACCTGGTTCCTGCTGACTTAGTAGATGGCACTTTTTGTATGTTTACCCGGTCGCCCTTTTGCCTAGCGAATGTAGTAGTTGGAGTTTGTATGAAGAGCCTATCATGATGCATGATAGTCATTATGCTATCCAGGTCTCGCTTAACTTATATAGTGTACGGAGATTATTTGAATATCGCTTTCGCATGCACTATGTATTTATTATATCTCTCGGTTTATGATCGTGGATCTTGGGACCGCGAGAAATTGTCGTATGGTTTGCTTGCAGGGATGTTTACGTGCTGGATCGGTTCGGGGCGTGACATCCTCGCTTTGCTTGGTATTAGAGCAAGGTCAGCTCGATCCAAAGTTGGTTGAGGATTGGAGTAATAAGGAGGATTAAGTTGGGACAAGGACGGATAGCGAGACTTTAGGAGACCGGTGAGGTAAGACATAGGGTGCCTTAGAGGACGCTTGACCTTGACAAGATTGTGGTAAGGAATGAAGATTAAGTTCTCTGTTTAAAGTTGAAAGTCATTTCTTGACCTTGATCTGTTTGAGGAATGAAAGTGATTGGTTTTAGTGAATCACCGAAATGAATGGAACTGAGAAATGGCCATGGGCTATTTGTTGAAATGTTTTTGAAGTCTGTGGTATGGAGTACTGTTGGATTGTTGTTGTTTCTATTAAGGATTAGTTAGTGACTCTAGATTTGGATGGTTGAGTAAGTTACTAACTCATTGCTGAACTTGTGGTGGATTAGGTTTAGTAGAAAGAAGCAAGGATGACTAGCCCATCCGGAAGGTCTAGAAGATCGAGAGGCAGAGCCTCTAGCTCGAGGTCGCCGGTAGCGGAGGATCCAAGAGTGGATGGTCTGCGAGGGCAATGGAAGGGCTCAGAGATATTATAGATAGGCAGGCCCAGGACCGGGACACTGCCACAGCCCAGGCAGTACGAGCTACCCTAACGGCCGTTAATGCCAATGTTGGCAACACTAGTGGAAGTGGAAGTTAGAATGAGTCGAACCAGAGCAATGAAACTGTAAACCCTCACGAGGAAATCGTCATGGCCAGACAAATGGGCCGGCTAGTTGAGCAATTTATGAAGCTGAAGCCGACACAATTTGACGGGGTTGAAGATCTTGAACTAGCGCCCAGATAGATAGAGAAGCTAGAGAAGGCTTTTGGGGTGCTGAATGTACGGACGAGCAGAAGGTATTGCTGGCTGTGTACCAATTAGAGGGTACAGCAAATGATTGGTGGGCTGCCACCAAGGACAGAGTATTCCCTGAAGGAGTGGCCATGAACTGGAATGCTTTTAAGATGGCATTTAACGATAAGTATTTTTCTAAGATGGCCAGAGAAGGGAAGCAGGTGGAATTCCTATAGTTGTGCCAAAACCAGCTGGTAATAGACCAGTATGAGGCTGAGTTCACAAGGCTTTCAAGGTATGCACCTCGATCTGTGGAGGACCCTTTGGAGAAAGCAAAGAGGTTTAGCGATGGTCTGAGACCCGAGCTCCGTAGCCAGATGATTGCTTTGAACTAGAGGACTTACCAGGAGATATATGAGCGAGGCCAAATGATTGAACGGGATTTGAGAGAAAGAAACGCCGCAACTGGATTGCGATTTACGTCTTTCAGAGATAATCGCTAAATGGGCAAGAGGCCAATGGCGAACAACAGACGTTTCGTGCCGCTGGTGAGGAAGAATATAGTGAAACCGCCAAATCCTGCAAACCGGAGCTGCAGGCTTTGTGGTAGGAGGCATGGGAATGGGCTATGCCCAGTAAGGACGGGAGCATGTTTCAAATATGGTCAACTAGGCCACCAGATGAGGGTATGTCCAAACCAAGCTCTGGCAAGCCGACTGCAAGGAAAGAGGCCATAAGTTGGGCCGTCGACTACAACGCCTCAAAATGAGCAGAATAGACCACCGGTACTGGGTAGAATATATGTTGTAGCCCGCAGAAAGGTGGAGGAAGCGCTAGGAGTGGTCACAGATATGGTTTACTTGTGCAACCAGATTGCTTATGCATTGTTTGACCCTGGTTCCACGCACTCATTCGTGTCTGCACAGTTCGCTGCATTAGTAGGCATGAAATTAGAACCGTTGAGTATAATTCTGCATGTTGCCATGCCATTAAAGGATAACATAATAGTTTCCTTGGACTGTGTTGGTTGTGAGATAGTGATTGGGGAAAATAAAGAAAGCATTGACTTGGCTATACTACCCATGTATGACTTTGACGTGATAATAGGAATGGATTGGTTGGGTAAGCAGGGGGCAGTAGTAGACTGTGGTAGTAGAACAATTCAGTTTTATCCGAGAGGCCGCCCTAGCTTTGAATTGGTGGGAAGTCGAGGAGGAATCTCGATTCTCTTAGTCTCATCTTTGGAAGTAACTAAGATGGTGTTCGAAGTATGTCAGGCGTACTTAGTGGCAGTAATGGACACGACTATCGAAGAGCCAAAGTTAGAGAATATCCCGGTAGTGCGTGAATTTCCTGATGTGTTTCCCTAATAGCTGCCTAGACTACCACTGAAACGGGAAGTGGAATTTGTAATTGAGTTAGCCCTTGTGACAGAATCGATTTCGAAAGCACCTTACAAGATGTCCCTATCGGAATTGTAGGAGTTAAAGGTGCAGATGCAAGAGCTCCTAGAAAAAAGATTCATTTGACCTAGTGCTTTGCCATGGGGAGCACCAGTGCTATTTGTAAGGAAGAAGGACGGGTCTATGCGATTATGCATTGACTACCGGCAGCTGAACCAAGTAACCGCGAAGAACAAGTACCCGCTGCCGAGGATTGATGTCTGTTTGATCAGCTGCCGGGGGCAGCAGTATTTTCGAAGATTAACTTGAGGACTGGGTATCACCAGCTGAGGATCAAGAAGGAAGACGTACCTAAGACTGCCTCGAGGTATGGTCATTATAAGTTTATGGTGATGCCGTTTGGACTGACTAATGCTCCAGCTGCATTCATGGACTTGATGCATCGAGTATTTAAGGAGTTTCTAGATAGATTCGTCATAGTCTTTATTGACGACATCTTGATTTACTCGAGGAGCGATGCATAACATGAAGAGCACCTAAGGATTGTACTAAGGACCCTAAGGGAGCATTCCCTGTACGCGAAGTTGAATAAGTGTGAATTCTGGCTGAACAGGGTAGCATTTTTAGGACATGTGGTATCTAAAGAAGGAATTGCAGTGGATCCTACAAAGATTGAAGGAGTAACCAATTGGCCAAGGCCTACTACGGTCACGGAGGTTAGAAGTTTCTTGGGGCTGGCGGGATATTATAGACGATTTGTGGAAAGATTCTCATCCATAGCTGTCCTACTGACGCGGTTGACGAAGAAGGAAACAAGGTTTGAATGGACTGATAAATGTGATAAGAGTTTCCAAGAGCTTAAGCACAAATTGATTACTGCGCCAGTGCTGACCATTCCATCAAGACCTGGATGTTATGAAATTTACAGCGTTGCTTCACTAAAGAGATTAGGTTGTGTGTTGATGCAGCACAGTAGGGTAGTAGCCTATGCATCCAGGCAGTTGAGGCCACACGAGATGAATTACCCGACTCATGACCTGGAGTTAGCGGCGATAGTGTTTGCCCTGAAGATTTGGAGACATTACCTTTGTGGCGAGAAGTTTCAAATATATACCGACCACCAGAACTTGAAATACTTATTTTCCCAGAAAGAGTTGAACATGAGGCAGCGTAGGTGGATGAAGATGCTCATGGACTATGATTGTGAGATATTATATCACCTTGGGAAAGCCAACAGAGTAGCATATGCACTAAGTCGGAAGTCAAGTATTGCATGCCTGTTAGTGAGAAGTTGGTCGACAATAGAGGACTTGAGAGATTCCGAATTCAAATTAGAAGTTGATCAGTTATCCAGTCTAATAGCTACATTGAGGGTGGAACCCGAGGTCCGAGAAGGGATAAAGGCATTACAGTCTACGGACCCGGAGATTTAGAAAATTGTAGAGATGGAAGCGACAAAGAGAAAGCCGGAATTTCAGGTGTCTGAGGGCGGAATTTTGAAGTTCCGAGGACGACTGTTTATACCAAAGGATGACGAACTCAGGGAAAGAATTTTGTCAGAGGCTCATAGGAGCAACTATAGCGTCCACCCTGGAAGTACAAAGATGTACCAGAATTTGCGACAACATTATTGGTGGAACGGAATGAAGGTAGACGTGGCAAGATACGTGGCTAAGTGTTTGACATGCCAGCAAGTGAAGGCGCATAATTATAAGCTTGGAGGACTGCTGCAGCCACTGGAGATTCCGGAATGGAAGTGGGAGCATATAACCATGGATTTCGTGATGGGACTACCAAGGAGCCAGCGAGGCCATTCCTCCATATAGGTAGTCGTGGACAGATTAACCAAGTTCGCCCACTTCATTCCCGTACGGAAGGACTTCGCTATGGATAAGTATGCAGAACTATACATGAGGCAGATAGTAAGGTTACACGGAGTGCCCGTGACGATCACCTTGGATAGGGATTCGAAATTCACGGTAAATTTTTGGAAGAGCCTGCAAGAAGCTATGGGGACCTGACTGCAGTTCAGCACGGCGTACCATCTACAGACAGATGGGCAGTCGGAAAGGACGATACAGACCTTGGAGGATATGCTGAGAGCATGCGTTATTGATTTCAAAGGTGGAAAGGAAGAGCAGTTACACCTGGTAGAATTTGCTTACAATAATAGCTACCAGCAGAGTATACAAATGGCACCGTTCAAAGCACTCTATGGTAGAGCCTGCAGAACACCGATATGCTGGGATGAGGTCGGAGAAAAAAGTATCACGGGCCCTGAATTGGTAGAGCAATCGGTGGAAACAGTGAAAGTAATCCGGGATAGATTGAGGATGGCGCAGAATCCCTAGAAGAGCTATGCAGAGAAGCGGCGCAAGCCCCTGGAGTTTTAAATGGGCGATCACGTCTTCCTCAAGGTGTCGCCGATAAGAGGACTATTGCGATTCGGAAAAAAGGGGAAGTTAAGCCCAAGATATGTAGGCTCATTTGAGATACTAGAGAAGATTGGGACCTTAGCCTACAGGCTTGCCCTATCGCCAAATCTATCCCAGGTACATAATGTATTCCATGTGTCGATGCTGAGGAAGTATGACCTGACCCGACACATGTGTTGGATTACGAGGCCATAGAAGTAGACGACAGAGTGTCTTACATTGAAAGACCAATAAGGATTGAGGATCGGAAAGAGCAAATCCTCAGGAATAAGAAGATTCTGCTGGTCAAATTAGTATAGGAGCACCATGGAACGGAAGGAGCCACATTGGAGAATAAAAAGACGATGAGGCGACAACATCTCCATTTATTTGAGTAATTGAGTGTAATGTAAATTTCGAGAACGAAATTTTTGTAAGGGGGGAAGAGTTGTGACATTCTGATTTCCAGTTGATTTCAGACTCATTAATGAGAAGTTTGTATGTATCAAACGATGTGTTTCAGTTGTATTATGCTCAAATCTGATCAATTTGAGTAGGCTGACAAAAAGGGAAAGACTAATGCGAGACGAGGCACGTGGACCTAGGCAACTCGGATAAAAAAATGGCTCTTTGACCATAAGGATTGTCGAACGGATATTTAGAACCACCAAGAGGCCGATCTAAGAACGATTAAGGATTAACTTGCGAGTGTCGTGCGATAGGAGCGCGGGTGATGCCGCCTGACCAACGTAGGATTTGCAAAATTATCCTTAATCAGACTGTGACGATCAAGATCATAGGGACTAGTGATAAACCCTCACAATTACATGACAACCAAAGCCGTCACGGATTGACAAGCCCTAAACGTGATATGAATCACGGGGTCAATACACGTAATGTCTGCAAAAGCCTCCCGTCGGTTCGGGATTGATAGAGAAAATCATCGAAAATGAGTCTCGAAAGATTTGAAATGGAAAATCAAGAATTCCAACATTATTTGGATTGGCCGTCGCCCTATCGAAGAATTTTGGAAAGAGAAAAAAAATGATAAAATGACAGTTTTGCTCCTCAAACTTAAAACTTTGCCATTGCAATTGAAGAAGGGCATAATGGATATTAAACCCCCAAGGCTGCCGAAAATACAATGGGGAATGTGAATAATTGGATCTCATTGGAAAAGACCATTGCCAAGTGTCACAAGATGGGCAAGGGTAGCCATGTCCAACTATTCCACCTACCATTCAAACCCAATTGACCAAGCATTTGAATATAGCCTCCCCTTTCTCTCTCCTCACCCTCATTCGGCCCAACCACCCCTCTTCAACCATTGAAACCCTCTTCTTCTTCCTCCTTCTTCTGCTCATCGCTGGATAGCCACTGAGCCCACCGTTCGCCGGCCACGACCGCCCCTTCCACACGACCACTCTTTAGCTAATCTATTGACACTTGTCCTAAATGTCATTCAAGTTTCATCTAATGGCCATAATCCTTTCTCTTTTTCGGCAGCCTTGGGGCTGATTAAAAGATCAAAATGCCCTTGTCCAATTATATAAGTAAGGCTAGGTCTTGAGGGGAAAAATTGTAATTTTACTTCCGACGTCCGGAATGTCGTTTTTCTTATTCCAATATTCTTCGATAAGGCGATGGCCAATCCAAATCTGATGTTGGAATTCTTGATTCTCCATTTTCAATTTTCAAGACTTGTTTCTGATTGTTTCTCTATCAGACGTGATTCCAGTCTTTCCCGAACTGACAGACGGCTTTTGCAGACGTTACGCGTATCAACCCTGTGATTCATATCTCATTTGTGGCTCGTCAATTCATGGTGACTTTGGTTGCCATGTAATCGTGAGGGTCTATCACTAGTTCCGATGGCCTCGATCGTCATTGTTCGATTTAGGAAACTTTTACAAATTATACATTGGTTAAGCGATATCACCCGCGCTCCAATCGTATAACGCTAGCAATGCATTCCTTAATCGTTCTTAGATCGGCCTTTTATGGCTCTAAATGTCCTCTCAACAATCCTTATGGTCAAAGCGCCATTTCCTATTCGAGTTCCCTTGTTCCACGTACTTTGTCTCGCGTTAGCCCTTCCCTTTTGGTCAGTCAAGTTGAGATTGATCAGATTCGAGCGAGATACGACTGAAATACATCACTAGATGCAATTCTCATTACTGAGTCCAAAAATGATAGGAAAATCAGAATGTAACAGATTCAATCTTGTGCATCCCGCACCAAAGAATAATCTGCAAAACAAGCATCCACGGCATTATCTCGAAACTTAAGAGTACTTGGATTGTTTTGTCAACTTCAAAATCACTTAGGGAATTTTCTCAACAATCTTCTCTTTTTTATGATGAAAAAACTATCCACAAAAGTAACAATAATTGAATAAAAAGGATGAGCAACTAGAGTCTAGTTACTCTTAGTAGAATCTTGCTAAGAACGATTTTATCAATTTGTTCTTTGTTCTTCTAACAAGAATAAGTTTTGAAGTCAATATTTCAACATTATGAACAATCTCAGAACTTGCGACAATGCTTAAGATTTTACAGATTAAGTGTCACGCCCCGAACCCAACGAGCACGCGAACATCCCACCCGGTCGTTCATCTTTAGATTGACTCCCAAGATTCTTTGGACCACAACCTACACAATCATATAATAAAACACACAAGCAGAAACGAAACAAGGACTCCTTTCTTTCCAAATACAAAAGATGACTTTAGGATGTTTTAACATAAGGACATTTACTCCCAAGGCAATGCATGGATTCTCTTTACAACACTTCGACCTCTTTGTCTTCATCTTACTCTAGGGGTCTCCATCAGAGTTTCGGGTTTGAAAATATTGATCCCACGACGGGGTGAGATAATAATCTCAATAAGTCGACCCTAACCCATAGCTAGACTATAAGTACCTCCAGGCACCTTGAAAACATATCCTTTTTAAGCATGGAAATCAAGCAATTGATAAAAACATGGCATCCCAGACAAGCAACAACTCATGTAAATCACAGACTTACTTTCAAATTCTAATCTCACAAGCCATATAGACACATCAGACCATCCATGCACTCTAGGCTAGACATGGTCATTTGGAACCATGGGCCTAGAACCAGCTCGTTGATCGGACCAGCAGTTCCGAACCGGCCTTCAAGGGTCGATTTCGGTTCCGAACCGCTAAAAGAAAAAGAAAAAAAAGGGTCGGGGGCAATGGGGCTCCCGCCCCCTCCTCTCGGGAGGAGCCAAATGACTCTTTCCTAGGCCCAACGGGCCTTCGAACCGTTTACAATTTCTTTAAAAAATAAATAAATAAGCCTATAAAAACCTCTTAATCCATCTTCATTTTTCTCGCACAATTTCTCTCAATACTCTCAACTCTCAAGTTTCAATCTCTCAAATTCTGTCAAATTCTCTCAATCCATTATTCTCTCTCAATTTCGTCTTAATTCTTTGAATCAACTTTCTGATCAATTCTATCAAAAAATGATAAGTGGAAGCAGAAATATTGGAAAGGAAAAGAGCCCGATGGGAGAATCCAATTATCCTGTTCGTGAATATGATCCTTGTGAATATGCATGTTGGGAAGACGGCGATGTTCACAATCCCAATGTCGAGCACGTGTCAACGCAAGAAAGTCTTTATCCTTCCACAAGTATTGAAGATCATCGATAGCAAAGGAGCCGGAACGGAAGAGCCAAGAATCCGACTTATGGCTACACTTTAACAAAGTGTGGAATGAAAATGAAGGCAAGTTTGATATAAGCTGTAAATATTATCCGTAAACATATAAACTTGGTAAAGGAAATGGCTACAGAACATTTCGTCGGCTTCTACAGAAAAAACATCCTACGCAAGTGGAGATTGACACTAGCCAACAATAAATTTCCAGGTTCACTAGTCCTAACCCTCGTCCTTTATTCCATTTCACTAATGCACTTTATAAACAAATATTAGCTGAATATGTTGCCCTTAAACGTGCTCCGTTTAATACTAGCGAAAGTTTTAATTTTAGATATTTGGTAAAAATTGCGCTGGCTCCACAAGCACCGGCTGTTTCAAAAACTACTCTTAGATGCAAACTTAAATAAATTTATAAAAAAATAAAAAAAAATGATTTGATACGTTTTTTTCGAGAATTCAATGGACGTGTACATATAGGTAGTGATATTTAGAGTGATGCTTGGAATATTAATTCTTATATGGGTGTCGCATGCCATTGGATATGTGCTAATTGAGTTATTCAAAAAAGACTTCTTGCATTTTGAGTTTTCCCCGAAAGGCATACGACCCATAATATTTATAGACTAAATAGAAAGGTTTTAGAAGAATATGATTTGATTAATAAAGTTTTTTCAATTGATTTTGATAATGTTGCCGCAAATACTATTTCCATTCTCAAGTTAGAAAAAATTTGTAAACCCTCTTTCAGATAATTTTTTCACATTAGATATGCTTGCCATGTTTCAAATTTATGTGTACAAGATAGTTTACGATCTCTTGTGACTTATCTCCATTCAACCAATAGTGCAATTAGATTTTTATGGAGCCGCTTTTCTTATGAAAGAGTATGGAAAATTTTGTAAACAAAATAGGAGAACGGCAAAAATGTTTCCAAAAGATATTTTGACTATTTGAAATTTTACCTACGAGATGCTTCTACAAACTTTTGATTACGATGATTTATTACGTTCCGTTATTTCGAATATTACTCTCGATATTGCTTTACTCCCGTAAAATTGGGACGTTTGCAAATTTTTTTTAGAATTTTTGAAATTTTTTAATGATGCGACTAATACTTTATCTGGTACTTATTATCCCACTATGACATTCTGATTTTCTTGTCATTTCAAGACTTATCAATGAGAATGTATCTAACGATGTATTTCAGTTTTATTTCGCTTAGATCTGATCAATTTTGAGTTAACTGACCAAAAGGGAAAGGCTAACGCAAGACAAGGTACGTGGACCTAAGAAACTCGAATAGGAAATGAAGCTTTTGACCATAAGGATTGTCAATGAAGTATTTAGAACCATTAAGGGTCGGTCTAAGAATGATTAAGGAATGCATTGCTAGTGTTATACGATTGGGGCGCGGGTGATGCTGCTTAACCAATGTATAATTTGTAAAATTTTCATAAATCGAACAATGACGATTGTGACTGTCGGAGCTAGTAATATACTCTCGCAATTACTTGGCACCCAAAGTCGCCATGAACCGACGAGCCCTAAGTGTGACGAGAGTCATAGAATCGATAAGTGTAACGTCTGCAAAAGCCACCCGTTAGTTCGTGATAGTCTAAAATTACATTTGACAGAGAATTGACATAAGGATGAGTCTCAAAATTAAAAAATGAAAAATAAAGAATTCCAACATTTTAATTGAATTGGACGTCGCCTCATCGAAGAAAATTTGAATTGGAAAAATGACATTCCGAAAGATAAGAGAAAAATTACCATTTTGCCCCTCAAATTTTGGCTTGGTAAATGGAGAAGAGCATTTTGGTCTTTAATAAAACCCCCCTAACCGTCGAAAATTGAAAGTCATTTTAGTCATTGAAGCTTTGTTTTTATTGATAAGAAGACAAGTGTCTTCACGGGAAGCATTGGCATTTAGAGTATGCCTTTTAAACTACCATTCCTCTAAGTTGACCATCCAAATTGGTGTAAAGCCTTCACTTTCTTCCTCCTTCAGCCTTGTTGCAGCCGAACACCCCCCTCCCCTTGTCATCTTCTTCTTCTTCTTCTTTCCTTCCCCTTTACCGAACTGCTCACCCAACCAGCTCTGCTTGCTTGCTTCGCCACTCTCGACCGCCACCTCCGATGACCACTTCACCTCGTGCCGACCACCAACCGCACCCCCATCATCTTCTCGACGAGTTCCAAGTGGTAGCTTGGCTATTGGACGTCGGAGGAGCCCCGACCAGCCTCTTTTCCAAAACTGGACGAATTTGGACGCAGTTGAGGGTAAGTCTTCATTCGATCACTTCAAGACTTCGTTTTGCCTCAAATTTTCGGCGAGACCTTTTAAAATTAATGTACTCTTGTATGCTAAGTTGAGGTAGCAAGTTTGGCTAAGTTTCGATGGAGTTTTTTTTTTTGTTCAAATGGCGTAGTTTCCGTTGAGCAGAATCTAATCGGTTGTAGGCTTGAGGAAACTAGGGATGTTTGGGAACTTTCGGACGTCGACTTGCCCTAAAATCTTCGGTGTGGCTTTAATAGACATAAAACTACATGTTAGTAAGTGATTTATGTGATGAGTTAAGGTATAAAGTAGGATTTTGGGCTGATTTGAGAGTAAGAGGGCAGAACCGAAATCGCCCTGTTTCAGTTCGTGCAAAACTGAATTCTTAAGGGTTGTTTAGGATGTCGCCTTGCCTTATTTTCGTCATTGAGGCATATTATGATGTTAATCGAGATGTTATTGAGGAGTATGCCCCATGAATTAGTGAATTGAAAGAGAAAATTGATGAATTGAATGAATTGCTCTAGGTGTGTGGCTGCCTTGTTTTGGACCAAGAGAAACCGGGGGTCTTAGAGGAGCTTTTGAAGGAAATTTGCTGATTAAAATTTAAGATAAGGAGTTCATAAACCTTGGTTAGGAAGATAGGCCTCTACTAGATGAATTAGGATTGAATTGGATGAACCTTTGCGAGATTATGGTGTGGTTGTTCATCGTCGATTATTTTGATCAAGTGCAAGTTTTGTGTGCTCACTCAATGTATATGCTTATATTTGATGTCATCATGTGGGTGTGGAATCTTGCTGGCATGCATGCTACATATTCATAACTTGGCAAACAAGCTTGTACTCGATCATGAAGTTTAAGTGGGTTGAGAGATTGGTATGCCTATGAATTAAGACACCCTGATGCATTGGAACGCGGGGTCGCATTGACTGATATATTGAGGCGTCGAGACGCGGGATAAGTTGTACATGTGTCGAACACAAGCCTTGAATGGCATTGAAAACCTGAGGCGTTTAATGCGGGTTTATAGTTAATCACGGTCTGAGGCGTTATGACGCGGACCAAGCCTGAGGTGTTTTGATGCAGGCATGGATGATAAAATGAACCATGGTGGCAGAACGTATAGCATGATCTTGTTTGTTTATGCCTGCTTGAGCCGTGAAATATCATGATATACCTTGATGATTGTAAATCACATGTCTTTCTATAGTACATTGTTGTGATTATTTACCTTATACTATTGTTGGTGTGCTTTTGCACATTGTTTGCATTTATGTCTGGGTGTACTGTCGGTCTAGCCTAGATTTAGGACTTAGTTTACTGAGATATGTATCTCACCCTGTCGTGGGACCATACTTTTTCAGACCCCATGCCTTGAAGGATGTTCCTGACTTGCCTAGGCGATCCTATGGAGATGACTAACTATTTTGACAAGTTCCTTGATGGTATAGGTACTGTATACGTTAGAAAATGCACTATAGTTTTGGTTGATGAAAGAGGTAAGGATTGGATACCACATAGGTACGAGGCGTGGTTCCGTACAGTTGGTGAGGTCACGATAAGCCCATTGAAGTCCACAGAAGTGCCTCGAGGAGTTGTACCATAACATTCTGATTTCCAGTCAATTTCAGACTCATTAATAAGAAGTAAATCTAGAAATGTATTTCAGTCATATCCCGTTTGAATCTGATCAATTCGAGTAGGCTGACCAAAAGGGAAAGGTTAACGCGAGACGAGGTATGTGGACCTAGGTAACTCGGATAGGAAATGACGCTTTGACCATAAGGATTGTTGAGGGGATATTTGGAACCACAAAAAGGCCGATCTAAGAACGATTAGGGAACGCCTTGCGAGTGTCATACGATTGGAGCGCGGGTGATGTCGCTTAACCAACGTATGATTTGCAAAATTTTCCTAAATCGGACAGTAACGATCGAGACCATAGAGACTAGTGACAGACCCTCGCAATTACATGATAACCAAATCCACCACGAATTGACGAGCCCTAAACATGATATGAATCACAGGGTCGATAAACGTAATGTCTGCAAAAGCCGCCCGTCGATTCAAGATAGGCTGGAACCACGTTTTCTGACATAGAAAACCATCAAAACGAGTCTTGCAAATTGAAAATGAAGAATCAAGAATTTCAACGTTATATTTGGATTGGTCGTCGCCCTATCAAAGGTTATTGAAATGAGAAAAACGACGTTCCGAACGTCGGGGGTAAAATTACCATTTTGCCCCTCAAGCTTAAGCTTTGCCCATGCAATGGAGGAAGGGCATTTTGGACTTTATCCCTTCCCCCATAGCTGCCGAAAACTAAGATGAATGGTGGCCATTGGATCAAGTTTGATTGACATGTGGGACAAGTGTTAATGGATGGGCAAAAGAGTGGTCAAATCCACTATTCCATACCTACCATTCAACGATTGACCATGATCCTTAGATATAAGCTTTTTCTCTCTCCTCACCTCACTTGGCTAGCCATAACACCCCTCAATCACCAAAACCATCTCCTTCTTATTCCTCCTACTCTGCCGCTCGACGACCAGCCAAGTCGCTCCCGTTCGGCCATTTCGACGCCGCCCTTCGGCCACTGCCTGGACACCGGCCGACCACCTGAGCTTAGCTCCACGTCTTCGACCTCCTTGAAGTGGAAGCATGGGGATTAGACCACCGAGGAGCTCTGGCCAAGCTTTTTTCCAGAAGTCAACGGAATCTAACCCAATCTGAGGTAGGTGAAGTTTCTGAACCCTTAGGAGGTCGGAATGTTAGAATTTTGAGGTCAAATTTTATGAAGATCTAGAAGAAATGTATATCAATCTGTGGTAAAAAGTTGGGAATGATTTGATGAATTTTTTTTATCTCGAATCGATCTTATAAATCTTAGACAAAATCTGTCGGTTACTGACCTTAGAGGATCCGGCGACTCTTGATGGAATTCCGACGACGACACGACTTCAAACTCACGGTGAGACCCTTAGATCCTTAGATAGACATGTTAAGAGGTAGGATAATGCTTAAATGATGGATTTGGAGGAGATTTAGGACCAGTTGTGCTCGGTTTGCATAGAACCGAGAAGGACCAGTTCGATTCTGTGCAAACCGAATCTATGGGGGCTAATGATGGTTGGTTTTGAGCCTCAATTTGGTGATTTAGACATGGTAAAATGATGAGGATTAGGTTATAGAGATTTGTGGTTCATGGATTGAGGAATTGGACAAAGGAAATTGACGAATTGATTGGAAATTCTAGGTTGCGCAGCGAGATTGGTCTTGGACCCTTGGAGGCCGAGTCTTTGAGGACCAAGAAGAGAATTTTTGTGGCATCAAACTCAAGATAAGGGAATCCTAAACTTAGGATGGGAAGATTGGACTCGATTGGGTGAGTCGAGCGATAAATTGGTTGATGGGTGAGAGATTCCATAGTGAATGTTCTTGGTGTACCCTAAGTTGTTATAGGGGATTAAGGTGTGTAAATGCTTGTGTTTGAATTATCTACCTTGTGTGCGTGTCACTCGATTTGCCTTGCATGCCATGAGTCTTTGAATTGTGTCTGAATTGCACATGTCGTCATGTATGGAAAACGAATTGAAAATCATGGCATGAGTGTGACATGGCGGGCCCTGATGCTATGAGACGCAGGGTGAGGTGGATGATACCTCGAGCGCTGAGGCGCGGGGTTGGAATGGTGTGGCGTTCTGATGCGATCTAATCACGGGGTTGTGAAAAAGGCCACAGTCTTGATGCGTTTACACGGGATGGAGATATAAGGTGATGACATTGGTCTAGAGCATCATTGAAACCTGATGCGTTTATGCGGGTTGTCGATGATGGTCCGATGCGTTTACGAGGACCGAGCCTGATGCGATCTAATCGCAGGCATGAGAATGAGGTCGGTGGGAAATGGTGGATGTGGTGATGTGGCAGAGCGAGTGTGCATATCATTTGAGTGTGTTATGATGCCATATTTATGTGTATGCCACCTATGTGTTGTTGTCTGTACTTGCATTTGCTTGATATGTCTGTGAGCTTGAATGATTGGGGTTGCGATTACCCGAGTGGATGGTTGGCCTGATCTAGGGTTAGAACTCTTTTACTGAGATGTGTATCTCACCCTTTTTGGGGACCCTTCTTTTACAGATTCTAGGCCTTGACTATGTGGCCTATTCGCTTTGGAGACCCTAAGGAGATGACCGAGTATTTTGATGAGTTCCTTAATGGGCATGAGACTATATACGTGAGGAAGTGTACAGTAGTGTGGGTTGACGAGGATAGTACGAATTGGAAGCCTCATAAGTATGAGGTGTGGTTTAAGAAAGTTGGAGACTAGTCTACTAGACCTCTAAAACCCCATGAGGTGCCCTAGGGAGTGATTCTTGATTGGTGCCACCCCGGTAGGGACAAGGATCAGGTAGAGGGATTGTAGTCGGATCTAGAAACGGGCCGAAGAGGACCCCGACGCTGGATTTTACTGTGGAGGAGGACGAGGTCATTGTCTTGGAGGCGACCGAAGAGGATCTCGCGGAGTCGTCCCATGAGGAGACCATGGAGGCTACTATTAAGGTTCACTCCGAGATGTTCTCAGAGTATGAGCCGACGGAGGATGCCGAGGATACCGATGATTCCAGCAGCTCATCTTAGGAAGCTCTAGTGGTAGTTTGATCTTTGGTGATGACCCCGACCCTATTCCTGTCGGATTTTGATGATGACCCATTTTGTATGTTTACCTCGTCACCCCCTTGTTTATCGGATGTTAGTGGTTTTGTACTTGTAGGAACCGTTGGTTATCATGTATGACAACTTATATGCTACCTAGGTCTCACTTAACTTATATTTGTATGGAGGAGTTGTTTTATTATCGCTTCCGCATGCTTGATATATTTATTATATCTCTTGGCTTAAATTGTGGTTCTTGGGACAGCGAGAGATTATGTGGTGTGCTTGCAGGGAGTCGCATGCTAGTGCCCAGAGGGCGGGGCGTGACATTCCCATTCGATTTGGTATTAGAGCAAGGTTGGCTCGAACCAAAGTTGGTTGAGGATTGGAGTAATAAGGAGGATTAAGTGGGACAAGGACGGATAGAGAGCCTTTAGGAGACTGGTTAAGATAAGGCATGGGGTGCATTGTGTGTGACCTGGTACTTAGGGTTGGTGTTTGATCTTGGCAGGGTTGTGGAAATGCATAAGGATTAAGTTCCCTGCTTAGGATTGAAGGTCATTTCTAGACCTTAGTTTGTTTGAGGAATGAAAGTGATTGGTTTTAGTGAATCACTGAAGTGAATGGAATTGAGAAATGGCCATGGGCTATTCGTTGAAATGTTTCTAAAGTCTATGGTATGGAGTACTGTTGGATTGTCACTGTTTCTGTTAAGGGTTAGCTAGTAGCTCTGGATTTGGGTGAATGAGTGAATTACTAACTTCTTGCTGGACTTATGGTGGACCAGGTTCAGTAGGAAAAAGCAAGGATGAGCAACCCATCTAAAAGGTCTAGAAGGTCAAGAGGCGTAGCCTCTAGCTTGAGGCCGCCAGTAGCAGAAGATCCAAGGATGGATGGTGTGCTTAGGGCATTGGAAAGAATTGGTGACTTGATTGATAGGCAGACCTAGGACCGAGACGCTGCAATTGCCCAAGCAGTAGGAGCTGCCATAGCCGCCGTCAACGCCAACAACGGTAACAATGGTGGCAATGGAAGCAAAAATGAACATGGCCAGGGTAATGAGGCTGTGAATGCCCAAGAAGAAATCGTCGTGGCCAGACAAATGGGCCAACTAGTGGAGCAGTTCATAAAGTTGAAGCTGACTCAATTCGATGGGATTGGAGATCCTAAGTTAGCACCTAGCTAGATTGAGAAGTTAGAGAAAGCTTTTGGTGTGCTGAGGTGTACGGACGAAGAGAAGGTGCTACTAGTAGTGTACCAGCTAGAGGGTACAGCGAATGACTGGTGGACTGCCACCAAAAATGGAGTTTTCCCTGAAGGAATGGCCATGAACTGGGATGCCTTTAAGACGACGTTCAACGACAATTACTTCTTCAAGACGGCCAAGGAAAGGAAGTAGGTGGAATTCCTGAAGTTACATTAGAACCATCTGACGATAGATCAGTACGACGCCGAATTCTCGAGGCTATCGAGCTACGCACCTCAAACTGTTGAAGACCCTCAAGAGAAAGCAAGAAGATTTAGGGATGGTCTGAGGCTCGAGCTCCGTAGTCAGATGATCGCTCTAAATCTGAGGACATATAAGGAGATATACAAGCGAGGCCAGATGATAGAAAGGGACTTGAAAGAGAGGAACACTGCAACTGGATCGCGGTTCACATCATTTAGAGATAACCACCAGATGGGCAAGAGACCGATGGGGGGCAATAGGCGTTTTGTGCCGCCCGTAAGGAAAACTATCGTGAAACTGCCAAATCCCACGAACTGGAGCTGCCTCCTTTGTGGCAAGAGGCATGGGAATGGGTCATGCCTAGTAAAGACCGGGGCTTGTTTTAAGTGTGGTCAGTTGGGCCACCAGATAAGGACTTGCCCGAGTCAAACTTTGACAAATCGACCTCAAAGGCAGAGACCGCAGGGTGAACCGTTGATTGCTACTCCCTAGATCGAGCAGAATCGACCACCAGCACAGGGCAGAGTGTATGCAGTAGCCCGCAAGGAAGTAGAGGAAGCACGAGGTATAGTCACGGGTACGATTTACTTGTGCAATCAAGATGCATATGCACTGTTAGACCCTAGTGCCACGCATTTATTTGTGTCTACGCAGTTTGCTGATTTGGTGGGTATGAAATTGAAATCGTTGACTTTGAATCTGCATGTTGCCACTCCATTAAAGGATAATATATTGATTTCATTGGGATGTGCTGGTTGTGAGATTGTGATAGGGGGAGTAAAGAGAGTATTAACCTAGCTATATTACCCATGTATGATTTTGACATAATCATAGGAATTGATTGGTTGGGTAAGCAGGGGGCAATAGTGGACTGTGGTAGTAAAATAATTCGGTTTTATCCGAGAGGTCGCCTTAGCTTTGAATTGGTGGGAAGTCGAGGAGGAATCTCGATTCCCTTAGTCTCATCTTTGGAAGTGACTAAGTTGATGTCTGCGGGGTGTCAGGCATACTTAGTGGCAGTAATGGATACGACTACCGAAGAGCCCAAGTTAGAAAGTATCCCAATAGTGCGTGAATTTCCTGATGTATTTCCCCAAGAGTTGCTAGCGTTACCACCGGAACGGGAAATAGAATTTGTAATCGAGTTAGCCCCTAGGACAGAACCGATCTCGAAAGCACCTTACCGGATGTCCCTGTCAGAACTGAAGGAGTTAAAGGTACAGATGCAAGAGCTGCTAGAAAAGGGATTTATCCGACTGAGTGCTTCGCCTGGGGAGCACCGGTGCTATTCGTAAGGAAGAAGGATGGGTCTTTGCGTTCAGGCATTGACTATCGGTAGCTGAACCAGGTAACGGTAAAGAACAAATACCCACTGCCGAGGATTGACGACTTGTTTGATCAATTACAAGGAGCGGCGGTATTTTCGAAAATTGACTTGAGGACTGGGTATCACCAACTGAGGATCAAGAAGGAAGACATACCTAAACTGTCTTTAGGACGAGGTATGGTCATTATAAGTTTACGGTGATGCCGTTTGGATTGACCAACGCTCCAACTGCTTTTATGGACCTGATGCATAGAGTATTGAAGGAATTTCTCATAATCTTTATTGACGATATCTTGATTTACTCGAGGAGTAGTGCAGAACATGAAGAGCACCTAAGGATTGTACTACAGACTCTGAGGGAGCATGCGTTCTATGCGAAGTTGAGTAAATGTGAGTTTTGGTTGAGCAGGGTAGCATTTCTTGGTCATGTAATATCTGGCGAAGGAATCACAGTGGATCCTACGAAGATCGAGGCTGTAACGAATTGGCCTAAACTTACTACGGTCACTAAAGTCAGAAGTTTCTTGGGACTGGCGGGATACTACAGGCATTTTGTGGAGAAATTCTCATCCATAGCCATCCCATTGATGCGGATGACGAAGAAGGAAACAAGGTTTGAATGGACAGATAAATGTGAGAGTAGTTTCCAAGAACTCAAGCATAGATTAACAACCGCGCTAGTACTGACAATTCCATCAGGATCGGAAGGTTACGAGATATACAGTGACACTTCGCTGAAAGGACTGGGGTTGTGTTGTGATGCAACACGGAAGAGTAGTGGCCCACGCATCCAGATAGTTGAGGCCACATGAAATGAACTACCCAACTCATGATCTGGAGTTAGTGGCGATTATATTTGCTCCGAAGATTTGGAGACATTACCTATGTGGCGAAAAATTTCAGATTTATGCCTACCACCAGAGCTTAAAGTATTTGTTTTCCTAGAAAGAGCTGAATATGAGACAGCGTAGGTGGATGGAGCTGTTGAAGGATTATGATTGTAATATATTGTATCACCCTAGGAAAGCAAACAGAGTAGCATATGCGTTGAGTCGGAAGTCGAGTATCGCATGTCTGCTAGCAAGAAGTTGATCGACGATAGAAGATTTAAGAGACACTGAGTTCAGACTAGAAGTCTGTCAGTTGTCTAGCTTGATAGCTACGTTAAGGGTGGAACTTGAGATCTAGGAAGGAATAAAAGCCTTACAGTCTATGGACCCAGAGATTCAGAAGATCCTTGAGATGGATGTAACAAAGAGAAAACCCGAGTTTCAAGTGTTTGAAGATGGAACTCTGAAGTTCCGAGGACGATTGTACGTGCCAAAGAATGAAGTACTTAGGGAAAGGATTTTATTAGAGGCTCACAGGAGTAATTATAGCATCCACCCTGGAAGTACGAAAATGTATCAGCACTTGCGACAGCACTATTGGTGGAACGGGATGAAGGTGGACGTAGCAAGGTATGTGGCTAAGTGTTTGACATGCCAGCAAGTGAAAGCGTAGCACTGTAAGCTTGCAGGACTATTATAGCCACTGGAGATACCTAAATGGAAGTGGGAGCATGTGACTATGGATTTTGTGATGGGACTCCTAAGGAGTCAGCGAGGTCACGACTCTATATGGGTAGTCGTGGATAGATTGACCAAGTTCGCACATTTCATCCCAGTACGAAAGGACTTCGCTATGGATAGGTATGTAGAGCTGTACATGAGATAGATAGTGAGGCTGCATGGAGTGCCTGTGACGATCACCTTAGATAGAGATCCTAAATTCACGGTAAATTTTTAGAAGAGTTTATAGGATGCTATGGGAACCCGACTGCAGTTTAGTACGGCGTACCATCCACAGACGGATGGACAGTCGGAAAGGACAACACAAATGTTTGAGGATATGCTGCAAGCATGCGTCATTGATTTTAAAGGAGAATGGGAAGACTAGCTGCATTTGGTAGAGTTTGCTTATAATAACCGCTATAAGCAGAGTATCCAGATGGCGCCATTTGAAGCACTCTATGGAAGAGCCTATAGAACTCCAATTTGCTGGGATGAGGTTGGAGAAAGAAGTATCACAGGCCCAGAATTGGTAGAGCAATCGGTGGAAGTAGGCAAGATAATTCGGGATAGACTAAGGACGACATAAAATCGTCAGAAGAGTTACGTAGATAAGCGGAGCAAGCCCTTGGAATTTCAAGTGGGCGATCATGTCTTCCTCAAGGTGTCATCGATGAGAGGGTTATCACGTTTTGGGAGAAAGGGGAAGCTGAGCCCAAGGTATGTAGGCCCATTTGAGATACTAGAGTGGATTGGAACCTTGGCCTATAGGCTTGCCCTACCGCCTAATCTATCCTAGGTGCATAATGTATTCCACGTGTCGATGTTTGCGAAAATATGAACCAGATCGGACACATGTGCTGGATTATGATACCATAGAAGTAGACGACCGAGTGTCTTACGTAGAGAGGCCGATAAGGATCGAGAACCGGAAGGAGCAAATTCTCAAGAATAAGAAGATCCCACTGGTCAAGGTAATATGGGAGCATCATGGAACTGAAGGTGCCACGTGGGAGAATGAAGAGATGATGAGGCGACAACACCCCCATTTATTTGAGTAATTAAGTGTAATGTAAATTTCGAGGACGAAAGTTTTGTAAAGGGGGAAGAGTTGTGACATTTTGATTTCTAGTCAATTTCAGGCTCATTAATGAGAAGTAAATCTAGAGATGTATTTCAGTCATATCCCGCTCGAATCTGATCAATTCGAGTAGGTTGACCAAAAGGGAAAAGCTAACGCGAGACGAGGTACGTGGACCTAGGCAACTCGGATAGGAAATGGCGCTTTGACCATAAGGATTGTCGAGGGGATATTTAGAACCACAAAAAGGCCGATCTAAGAACGATTAGGGAACGCCTTGCAAGTGTCATATGATTGGAGCGCGGGTGATGCCGCTTAACCAACGTATGATTTGCAAAATTTTCCTAAATCAGAAGTAACTATCACGCCACGACTCGGAGGACACGCGAACATCCCTGTCCATGCCGTTCATTCATTAACTCTCCAGGATCCAACGGCCAATAACATACAACTCCTCTAATCAAATGCATGCAGAAGCGATGCCTTCTTCAATTATATAAATACAACAACATATGATGACTTAGGACACAAGGGTACATCAAAATCACCTTAACTAATCACTAAAAGATCATTTCCCAATTCAATATCCGAAGTACAACCTCAATATCTACAATTGACAATTCCATTCTAATGCAATTGATCTACTATCTCTTCAGACGCCAATCCTTGGCAAGCTTGTGCTATCTTCGCTTGGAACTTGTAAGATGTAAGCCCTTACTGGGGTGAGATATAAATCTCAGTAAGGTGGGTCCTGACCCTAGGTTAGGCCGACCGTCCACTCAGGCAGTTGCGTCACTCTTCAGATCCAACTTATGAACACGCGCAGGCATAACAATCGCAATTCAATACATAACAACATACATAAGATAGGCATGCATTTATGATCTCGTGCCACACTCATGTGCAAATGTATACTCGGCCTGCCTCTTCGCCACATCCATGAACTCTTACCTGCCTCATTCTCTAGCCCGCGATTAGATCGCATTAGGCTTGGCCCGTGTAAACGCATCAGACCGTTATCGGTGACCAGCGTAAACGCCTCAGGTCCCGGTTCAATTCTAGGCAAAGTTTATGAGCTCATACTCAACCTTGCAAACTCGTCGCATCAGGGTATATATATCCTGTCCCGTGTCTCATACGCTTCAAGGCCTCTTTGTCCCGTGATTAGATCGCATCAGGACTGTGGCTATCTCAGCCCCGTGACTTCGACGCATCAGGGCGCCATCAAATCATACTTCACCCCGCGACCTCGTCGCATCAGGGTCTCAACCTTCCGCTCCGTGTCTCACACGCCTCAGGGCCATGCCATGCTATGCTCATGCCATAATTAGGATTTATGCTTTGACTTTCAAGTTAATGGCAGACTCAGTGGCAACTGCCAATTCAAACGAAATTCACAAACTAGTGGCATGCAAGCAAACCAATTGATATCCAAACATGACAAACAATTCAAATGGTGCACAAACAAGACAAGTATCTCAAATATAGGCTATGTCACACCATCGGTCTCTAACGTCTTAGGACATATCTCAACTATCTCATTTGTCAATTTCTCAAAATTCACTCCGATCGACCCTCGACTTACCCAATCGAGTCCAATCGTCTTAATATAGGGTTAGGAATTCCCTTACCTTTGATATGGTGACACAAATTAATCCTCTTGAGCCCCAAGGTTTCGGCCCTCAATGTCCACAACCGGACTTGTCGCGCAACCTAACATATTCAACCAATTTCATTAATTTCCATACTCAATTTCTCAATCCATCAATCCCAATTGCCCATAACACAATCCTCAACATCTCATCACATCATAAACACCAATTTGGAACTCAATATTACCAACCTCAGCCTCCAACAATTCGATTTTCCCCGGCCTTGCACAGAACCGAACCGGTTCTTCTTGGTTCTGTGCAAACCGGGCACAATCAGCTCTAAACCAACTCTATTGCCATCATTTACTCATCATCCTATCTCTTAACATGTCTAGTTAAGGATCCAAGAGGCTCACTGAAGATTTGAGCTTGATTGGTTGCCGGAAACCCTTTGAAGTCGCCGGATCCTTCCTTAGTCAGTAACCGGCAGATTCTGGGCAAGATATACATGAGTGGTTCATGGTAAAAAACTTATCAAATAAATCCATAATATTTACCAAAGATTCGTACACATTTCTGCTGAGTCTCCACCAAATTTGAGCTTTAAACTCCAAGAATTCGACCTTCAAATGGACTGAAAGATAGACCTATCTCAGGTTGGCTCCAGTTCTGTCGGCCTGTGGGAGAATTCTTGCTCCGAATTCCACAGAGCTCCAAATGACTTGATTCAAGTTGGATAATGTCGACAAGACATGGAAATTTGTTGTGACAATCATCTGGCAGCAGATGGTGTCGGAAGTGGCCCTCGTGGGCACCAAACAGAGGCTCCAGAACTGATCGCTGGTTCCTCCAAGTCAGTTTCTGGGAAAAATGTACAAGGTTGGTTCATGGTCAAAAACTCATCAAATTGAGCCCAAATTTTTACCACAGATTTCTACATATCTCAGCTTGATCTCCACAAAATTTTAGCTATAAATTCCAACATTTCGATCGTCAAAGGGACTGAGAACCGAACCTATCTCAGATTGGAGCAGTTTCCGTCAACTCTCGGGAGAATCCTTGGTCCGGACTCCTTGGTGCTCCAAATGCTCTGATTCTTCTTGAAAAATGTCAGCAAGACATAGATATTTATTTGGGTAGCTGTTCAACATCCAGCGGTGGCCGGAAGTGGCCGTGGTGGCCGGCGAAGTGGAGCCCAGATGCTGGTCGCCTGTGAGCAGAAACTGGAGGAAGAAGAAGATGAAGATGGCGTGAGTTTCTTGGGGTGGTCTGGCCAAATGGGCTGTGGAGGGAGAGAGGAGAGAGAGATTTTGTGTTATATCCAATGGCTTTGGTCAAGACTTTGAATGGTAGGTATCTAAAGTGGATATGACTATTATTTAAGTCATCCATTGACACATGTTCCATTTGCTTTTCCAAAATGATCCAAGGGCCATGCTTCCTCCTTGAGTTTCGACAGCCCAGAGGGGTTAAAAGTCCAATTTGCCCTTTTCCAATTGTAAGGGCAAAGTTTTAAGCTTGAGGGGCAAAATGGTCATTTTACCCCCGACGTTCAGAACGTCATTTTTCTCGCTCTGGAAATCTTCGATAGGGTGACGGCCAATCCGAATAACGTTGGAATTCTTGATTTTTCATTTCAAATCTTTCAAGGCTCATTTCTGATAGTTTTCTCTATCAGACGTAGTTCCAATCTATCCCGAACCGATGGGCGGCTTTCGCAGATATTACGCGTACGACCCCATGATTCATATCATGTTTAAGGCTCGTCAATTTGTGGCAGCCTTGATTGCTATGTAATTGTGGGGGTCTATCACTAGCTCCTAAAGTCTTGATCTTTACCGTCCGATTTAGGAAAATTTTTCAAATCATGCGTTAGTTAAGTGGCATCACCCACGCTCCAATCGTATGACACTCGCAAGGCATCCTTAATTATTCTTGGATCAGCCTTTTTGTGGTTCTAAATATCTTCTCGACAATCCTTATGGTCAAAACGCCATTTCCTATCCGAGTTCCCCAAGTCCAAGTACCTCGTCTCGCGTTAGCCTTTCCCCTCTAGTCGGTCTACTCTAATTGATCAGGTTCGAGCAGAATACGACTGAAATACATCTCCAGATACACACTTCTCATTACTGAGCCTGAAATCGATTGGAAATTAGAATGTCACAGTGACGATCGAGACCATATGGACTAATGATAGACCCTCACAATTACATGATTACCAAAATCGCCACGAATTGACGAGCCCTAAATGTGCTATGAATCACAGGGTCGATACTCGTAATATCTACAAAAGCCGCTCGTCGATTCGGGATAGGCTGGAACCACGTTTGACAGAGAAAACCATCAAAAACGAGTCTTGCAAATTGAAAATGGAGAATCAAGAATTCCAACGTTATATTCGGATTGGCTGTTGCCCTATCGAAGGTTATTAGAACGAGAAAAACGACGTTCCGAACGTCGAAAGTAAAATTACCATTTTACCTCTCAAGCTTAAGCCTTGCCCATGCAATGAAGGAAGGGCTTTTTGGACTTTATCCCTTCCCCCATAGCTGCCGAAAACTAAGATGAATGGTGGCCATTGGATCAAGTTTGGACAAGTGTCAATGGATGGGCAAAAGAGTAGTCAAATCCACTATTCCATACCTACCATTCAACCATTGACCATGAGCCTTAGATATAAGCTTTTTCTCTCTCTCCTTACCTTACTTGGCCGGCCATGACACCCCTCAATCACCGAAACCATCTCCTACTTCTTCCTCCTACTCTGTCGCCCGACGACGAGCCCAGCCGCTCCTGTTCGGCCGTTTCGATGCCGCCCTCCGGCCACCGTCTGGACACCAACCGACCACCTGAGCTTATCCCCACGTCTTGCCGACCTCCTCAAAGTGGAAGCACGGCGATTAGACCACCGAGGAGCTCTGACCATGCTTTTTCCTCGAAGTGGAAATTCTACCTTGTGCGGTGAGATTGGTCTTGGACCTTTGGAGGCCCAGTCTTTGAGGACCAAGAAGAGAATTTTTGTGGCATCAAACTCAAGGTAAGGGAATCCTAAACTTAGGATAGGAAGATTGGACTCGATTAGGTGAGTCGAGCAATAAATTGATTGATTGGTGAGAGATTCAATAGTGAATATTCTTGGTGTACCCTAAGTTGTTATAGGGGATTAAGGTGTATAAATGCTTGTGTTTGAATTATCTACCTTGTGGGCGTGTCACTCGATTGCCTTGCATGTCATGAGTCTGTGAATTGTGCCTGAATTGCACATGTCATCAGGTATGGAAAACGAATTGAAAATCATGGCATGAGTGTGACATGACGAGGCCCTGATGCGTATGAGACGCGGGGTGAGGTGGATGATACCCTGAGGCACTGAAGCGTGGGGTTGGAATGGTGTAGAGCTCTGATGCGATCTAATCGCGGGATTGTGAAAAGGCCACAGTCGTGATGCATTTATGCGGGACGGAGATATAAGGTGGTGACATTGGCCTGGAGTATCATTGAAACCTGATGTGTTTGCGCAGGTTGTCGACGACGGTCTGATGCGTTTACGTGGATCGAGCCTGATGGGATCTAAATCCGGGCATGAGAATGAGGCCGGCGGGAAATGGTGGATGTGGTGATGTGGCAGAGCGATTGTGCATATCATCTGAGTGTGTTATGATGCCATATTTACATATATACCAACTCTGTGTTGTTTTCTGTGCTTGCATTTACTTTATATGTTTGTGAGCTTGAATGACTGGGGTTGCGACTGCTCGAGTGGACGGTCGGCATGACCTAGGGTTAGGACTCTTTTACTGAGATGTGTATCTCACCCCTTTTGGAGACCCTTCTTTTACAAATTCTAGGCCTTGACTATGTGGCCTATTCGCCTTGGAGACCCTATGGAGATGGCCGCGTATTTTGATGAGTTCCCTGACGGGCAGGGGACTATATACGTGAGAAAGTGTACAGTTGTGTGGGTTGACGAGGGTAGTACTGATTGGAAGCCTCATAGGTATGAGACGTGGTTTAAGAAAGTTGGGAATAAGTCTACTGGTTCGCTAAAGCCCCATGAGGTGCCCTAGGGAGTGATCCCTGATTGGTGCCACTTCGATAGGGACAAGGATCAGGTAGAGGGATCGGTAGTCAGTTTTTGGAACGGGCTGGAGAGGACCCCGACGCTGGATTTTACTATGGAGGAGGATGAGGTCATTGTCTTGGAGGCGACCGAGGAGGATCTCGCGGAGCCGCCCCATGAGGAGACCATGGAGGATACTATTAAGGTTCGCTCCGAGACGTTCTCAGAGTATGAGCCGACGGAGGATGCCGAGGATATCGATGATTCTAGCAGCTCTTCCTAGGATGCTCTAGTGGTAGTTTGATCTTTGGTGACGACCCCGACCCTATTTCTGTCGGATTTTGATGATGACCCATTTTGTATGTTTACCCCGTCACCCCCTTGTTTTTCTAATGTTAGTGGTTTTGTACTTGTATAAACCGTTGGTTATCATGTATGACAACTTCTATGCTATCCAAGTCCCACAAAACTTATATTTGTATGGAGGAGTTGTTTTATTATCGCTTTCGCATGCTTGATATATTTATTATATCTCTCGGCTTAGATTGTGGTTCTTGGGACCGCGAGAGTTTATGTGGTGTGCTTGTAGGGAGTCGCGTGCTTGTGCCCGGGGCACGGGGCATGACATGTACCCAGCTGGTTTCATCCTATTCGTGATGAGATAGAGGTGGAGGTTTCTGTGATAGTATTAAAGAACGTGCCAGAGAAGACCCCTACTATGAAGGAGACCATCGAGGTGGTAGAAGTCTCGGCTTCTGAGGATGAATTGGAGGATACCATGGTGGACGACTTGGTGGATGTACGCTCTGAGACCTTCTTTGATGAGGACAAGGACGAAGCTAGTGGTTCGACTTAGGGGTTTTCTGATCTTTTTGGGTGGTCTTTTGGAGGTGACTCTCGATGACTTGTGAGCCTTTGTGGACCTAGGATTTTGTTGTCTTTTGGTTGGTCCCCTACCTACCCCCGACTTGACTAAAGGTTATAGTTTGATCATGGATCTTTTGTATAAACTCAGGTTTACGTGATGAATGTATATATATTTTTTCTCTATATCTCGGTCTTCCATTAAATCTTGTACGGAGTTGTGAGTTCTTTTCGTTTCCACATGCGTATGTTACATCTCATGCATCGCCTGATGCGTATCATGGGTAATGAGATATACAAACGGGAGTCACGCGCTCGCCCCAGAGGACGCGGGGCGTGACATCTCCGCTTGTTTGGTATCAGAGCAAGGTCAGCTGATCCAAGTTGATTGAGGACTGGAGTAATAAAGAGGAGTGAGTTGGGATTGACTGGGTAGCGAGAGTTTAGGTGGTTCGTTAGAGTTAAGTACGAAATGCATATCATATGATTTGGCGCATGTGGTTGACATATGGTATTGGCACAGTTGTAGCAGTTTTGCGAAGTTCAAGTTATGTATTTAGCACTGTGAATTATTCATGACTTTGGCTTGTTGAGTGAATAATTATTGCATGTTATGTTGAACTGCTAGGGTGACTGGAATTGAGTTGTAGTTGTGACTCCCTGATTGACGTATCCTTGGAAATGATTGTGAGAGGGGTTGTCTTGTTGTGACTGTTGCTTTTAAGGTATAGTTTAGAATAATCGAACTTGACTAGGTAAGTAAGTCTCTAATTCCGTGGTGGAATTATAGTGGTCTAGGTATAGTAAGTGCGGACAAGAATGAGCAATCAGCCCAAAAGACTGAGAAGACCTAGGAGTGGATCTTCTAGCTCAAGACCACTCGTAATGGAAGATCTAAGGATGGATGGAGTGCTGACAGCACTAGAAAGGATTGGCGATCTTATTGACAAGCAAACTCAAGATAGGGATGCTGCCATTGCTCAAGCTGTGGGGGCTGGTATAGCTGCCGTTAACGCAAATAATGGCAACAATGGAGGCAACGGGAATAATGACGACAATGACTAGGGTAATGAAGTAGGTAACGCCTAGGAAGAAGGTGTTGCGGCTAGACAAATAGGCCAACTGGTCGAACAATATATTAAGCTAAAGTCAACCCAATTCGATGGAACTGGAGACCCTAAACAGGCACTAAGGTGGATAGAGAAGCTTGAGAAAGATTTTTGAGTTTTGAGATGCACTAACGAAGAGAAGGTATTGTTGGCAGTGTAGCAATTGGAAAGAACTGCTAACGATTGATGGAGTGCCACCAAGAACGGAGCATTCCTGGAAGGTACTGCCTTGACTTGGACTACTTTTACTACCGCATTCAACGACAAGTATTTTTTCATGATGGCGCACGAAAGGAAGCAAGTGGAATTTCAATAGTTGCACCAGAATCATCTGACAGTAGACCAATATGATGCTGAATTTACTAGGCTGTCGAGGTACGCATTGAGATTAGTAGAGGACCCACTGGAAAAGGCGCGAAGGTTTCGAGGAGGGTTGAGGCCCGACCTTCGTAGTCAGATAGTGGCCCTGAACTTAAGGACTAATAAATAAATTTACGAGCAGGGTCCAATGATAAAAAGAGACATGAAGGAAAGAACGGCCGCATCTGGATCGCGGTTTAATTCATTTCGAGATAATCGTCAGATAGGTAAGAGACCTATGGCTAGCAATAGATGCTTTGCCCCTCCAATGAGGAAGAATATTGGGAAACCACCTCATCAAACAAATTGAAACTGCTGTTTCTATGGTAGGAGGCATGGAAATGAACCCTGGCTAGCTAGGACAAGAGCGTGCTTTAAGTGTGGTTAGATGGGCCATCAAATGAGAAGTTGCCCCAATCAAACCACAGTAACCAGACCTCAAAGGCAATGACCGCAAGCAGGATCGTCATCTGCAACTCCGTCGAATGATCAGAACCGATCCCTAACTCAAGGGAGGGTGTACGTTGTGGCACGAAAGGAGGCGGAGGAAGCGCCTGGCATGGTCACAGGTATGATTTATTAGTGCAACCAAGCTGCTTATGCCATATTTGACCCTGGCGCTTCGCATTCTTTCATGTCTGCCCAATTTGCTGATTTGGTTGATATGAAGTTAACACCGTTGAATGTGATACTACATTTCGCTATCCCATTAAAGGATAATGTGCTGGTCTCATTAGGCTGTGCGGACTGTAAGATAGTCATTGGTGGTAGCGAAGAGAGATTGATTTGGCTATATTACCTATGTACGACTTTGATGTGATTATTGGAATGGACTGGCTGGGTAAGTAAAGGGCAGTAGTTGATTCTGGTAGCAGGGTAATCCGTTTCTATCTGGATGGTCACCCTAATTTTGAATTTTTGGAAAGTCGAGGAGGAACCTCGATCCCTTTAGTCTCATTGCTTGGAGCGACAAAGCTGATAACCTAAGGATGTCAAGCTTACTTTGTCGCAGTTATGGATACGATTGTCGAGAAACCTAAATTAGAAATTATTCCGATGGCGTGTGAATTTCCTGATGTCTTTCCCCAAGAATTGTCAAGATTGCCACGAGAGAGGGATGTTGAATTTGTAATCGAGTTAGCCCCTGAAACGGAGCCAATCTCGAAGGCACCTTATAGAATGTCCCTATCGGAGTTGAAAGAGTTAAAGGTGCAAATGCAATATTATTAGATAAGGGATTCATTTGATCGAGTGCTTCACCGTGGGGAGCGCCAGTGTTGTTCGTAAGGAAAAAGGATGGATCATTGCGTTTATGCATTAATTATAGGCAGCTAAACCAAGTAACTATAAGGAATAAATACCATTACCGAGGATTGATGATTTATTCGATCAGTTGCAAGGAGCTTCTATGTTTTCTAAAATAGACCTGAGGACTGCTTATCATCAATTAATAATTAAGAAAGAGGACATACTAAAGACAGCTTTTACAACGAGGTATGGTCAATACGAGTTCACCGTTATGCCTTTTGGATTGACCAATACTCCAGCTGCATTTATGGATTGAATGTATCAGGTGTTTGAGGAATTCTTGGACAAGTTTGTTATAGTCTTCATCGATGATATTCTGATTTACTCAAGGAGTAACGAAGAACATGGAAAGCATTTGAGGATTGTCTTACAGATTCTAAGAGAGCACTCGCTTTACACTAAGTTTAGCAAATGCGAGTTTTGACTGAATAAAGTAGTGTTTCTTGGCCACGTAGTATCTAGAGAAGGAATTGCTGTGGATCATGCGAAGATTGAAGCCGTCATGAATTGACCTAGACCTACTACGGCTACGGAAGTCCGGAGTTTCCTAGGACTGGCTGGTTATTACCGACACTTCATGGAAAAGTTTTCATCTACAGCCATTCTGCTGACGAGGTTAACTAAAAAGGAAACGAAGTTTGAGTGGATAGATAAGTGTGAAAGAAGCTTTCAAGAGCTTTAAGCATCAGTTGATGACCGCACCAGTATTGACGATCCCATCAGGACCTAGAGGCTACGAGATATATAGTGATGCTTTACTAAAGGGACTAGGCTACGTGTAACGCAACATGGAAGAGTAGTCGCATATGCGTCGCGACAACTGAGACCGCACGAGATGAATTATCCAACTCATGACTTGAAATTGGCTGCAATTATCTTTGCCCTGAAGATCTAGAGGCATTATCTGTGTGACGAAAAATTTCAAATTTATACAGATCACCAAAGCTTGAAGTACATCTTTTCCCAAAAAGAATTAAATATGAGGCAATGTCGATGGATGGAGCTGCTTAAAGACTATGACTGCGACATTCTGTATCATCTTGGAAAAGCGAATAGGGTCGCAGATGCAATTAGTTGGAAATCGAGCATTGCTTGTTTGTTGGTTAAAGGATGGTATTTACTCGAAGGACTAAAAGACTTTGAATTCAAGCTGGAAGTGTGTCAATTGTCCAGTTTGGTGGCGACCTTGAGGACAGAACCTGAAATCTAAGAAAGGATAAAAAGTTTTACAACCTACGGACCATGAAATTCAGAAGATTCTTGAGATGGATGTAACGACGAGAAAGCCAAAATTCCAAGCGTCTAAAGACGGAATTTTGAGATTTCGATGGCGTCTATGTGTACCCAAGGATGAAGAGCTTAAGAAAAGGATTTTATCCGAGGTTCACAGAAATAATTACATATCCATCCAGGCAATACGAAAATGTACCAGAACTTATGCCAAGACTACTGGTGGAACGAGATGAAAGTAGATGTGGCTAAATATGTGGCAAAGTGCCTAACGTATGAGTAGGTAAAGGCACAATACTGTAAGCCTGGTGGATTGCTACAACGAGATTCTCGAATGGAAGTAGGAGCATGTGACTATGGATTTTGTAATGGAATTGCCAAGTAGCTAAAGAGACCACGATTCGATTTGGGTAGTCGTAGACAGATTGACCAAGTTTGCGCAATTCATCCCTATGCGAAAGGATTTTTCAATGGACAAGTATGCCGAGCTGTATATGTGTCATATGGTACGACTGCATGTAGCACCCGTAACGATTACATCAGACAGAGATTCTAAGTTTACAATGAACTTCTAGAAGAGCCTTCAAGATGCCATGGGAACTCGACTATAGTTCAGTACGGCGTATCATCCACAAACGGATGGACAATCAAAGAGAACGATTCAGACGCTCGAAGATATGCTATGAGCGTGCGTCATAGACTTCAAAGGTGGATGGGAGAACCAATTACATTTGGTAGAGTTCGCGTATAATAACAGTTATTAGTATAGTATTCAGATGGCACCTTTTGAAGCGCTGTATGGAAGAGCTTGCACAACTCTGATTTGTTGGGATGAAGTTGGAGAGAGAAGTATTACATGCCCAAAATTGATAGAGCAATCGGTGGAGACCGTGAAGATAATACGAGATAGATTGAAAACGGCACAAAGTCGTTAGAAAAGTTATGCTGACAAACGAAGTAAACCCTTGGAGTTACAAGTTGGTGATCATGTTTTCCTTAAAGTGTTATCAATGCGAGGACTATCTCGGTTTGGGAAGAAAGGAAAATTGAGTACAAGGCATATAGGTCCTTTTGAAATTATAGGACGTATTAGAACCTTAGCCTACAGAATTGCCCTACCGCCCAACTTGTCTCAAGTACATAACGTCTTTCATGTGTCAATGCTAAAGAAGTACTAACTAGACCCTACGCATGTGTTAGATTACGAGACTATTGAAGTGGACGACAGGGTGTCATACATGGAAAAACCAATCATAATTGAAGATCGAAAGGAGCAAGTTCTGAGAAATAAGACGATTCCACTGGTCAAAGTAATTTGGGAGCATCGTGGGATCGAAGGCTCTATGTAGGAGAGTAAAGAAATGATGAGGCGTCAATATCCCCATTTGTTTGGATAGTTTGGTTTATTGTAAATTTCGAGGACGAAATTTTTGTAGGGGGGAGGAGTTGTGACATTCTGGATTTCTTGTCATTTTAAGACTTACCAATGAGAATGTATCTAATGATGTATTTCAGTCTTATCTCGCTCGGATCTGATCAATCTCGAGTTAACTGACCAAAAAGGAAAGGCTAACGCAAGACAAGGTATGTGGACCTAGGAAACTCGAATAGGAAATGGCGTTTTTGACCATAAGGATTGTCGAGGAAGTATTTAGAACCATTAAAGGCCGGTCTAAGAACGATTAAGGAATGCATTGCTAGCTTTATATGATTGGGGCGCAGGTGATGCCGCTTAACCAATAAATAATTTATAAAATTTTTATAAATCGAACAATGACGATTGAGACCATCGAAGCTAGTAATAGACCCTCGTAATTACATGACAACCAAAGTCGCCATGAACTGATGAACCCTAAGTGTGACGAGAGTCACAGAGTTGATACGCGTAAAGTCTGCAAAAATCACCCGTTAGTTCGGGATAGTCTAAAATTATATTTGACAAAGAATTGACCCAAGGATGAGTCTTGAAATTGGAAAATGCAAAATAAAGAATTTCAACATTTTAATCGAATTAGACGTCTCCTCATCGAAGGAAATTTGAATTGAAAAAACGACATTTTGGAAGACGAGAGCAAAATTACCATTTTGTCCTTCAAGTTTTGGGTTGGTCTTAATAAATGGAGAAGGGCATTTTGGTCTTTAATAACCCCCCAAGTTGTCAAAAATTGAAGGCCATTTTAGTCATTGAAGCTTGATTTTTATTGATAAGAAGACAAGTGTCTTCAAGGGAAGCATTGGCATTTAATGTATGGCTTTTAACCTACCATTCCTCTAAGTTGACCATCCAAATTGGTGTAAAGCCTTCACTTTCTTCCTCCTTCAACCTTGTAGTAGTCGAACACCCCCCCTTGCCATCTTCTTCTTCTTCTTTCCATTCTCTTCACCGAACTGATCATCTGACCAGCTCTATCCGCCGACTTTGCCACCCTCGACCGCCGCCTCCGACAATCACTGCGCCTCGCGTCGACCATCAACCAAACTCTCATCCTCTTCCCAACAAGTTTCAAGTGGTAGCTCGACCATTGGATGCCGGGGGAGCCCCGGCCAGCTTCTTTTCCAAAACTGGATGAATTTGGACGCAGCTGAGGGTAAATCTTCGTTCGATCACTTCAAGACTTTGTTTTGCCTCAAATTTCCGGTGAAACCTTGTAGACTTAATGTAATCTTGTATTCTGAGCTGAGGTAGCAAGTTTGGCAAAGTTTCGATGGAGTTTTGTTGTTGAAATGGCGTGGTTTCCGTTGAGCAGAATCTGACTGGCGGAAGGGTTGAGGAAACCGGGGCTGTTCGGGAACTTTCGGACGTCGACTTGCCCTAAAATCTTCGATGAGGCTTTAATAGACATAAAACTACATGTTAGTAAGTGATGTATGTGATGAGTTAAGGTTTAAAGTAGGACTATGGGCTGATTTGAGAGCAAGAGGGAAGAACCGAAACCGCCATGTTTCGGTTTGTGCAAAATCGAATTCTTAAGGGTTGTTTGTGGTGTCTCCTTGCCTGATTTTCGTCATTGAGGCATATTAGGATGTTAATCGAGGTGTTATTGAGGAGCATGCCTCATGAATTGGTGAATTGGAAGAGAAAATTGATGAATTGAATGAATTGCTCTAGGTGCGTGGCTGCCTTGTTTTGGACCGAGATAAACCAGGGGTCTTAAAGGAGCTTTTGGAGGAAATTTGCTAATTAAAATTTAAGGTAAGGAGTTCCTAAATCTTGGTTAGGAAGATAGGCCTCTACGGGACGAATTGGGATTGAATTGGATGAACTTTTGTGGGATTATGGTGTGGTTGTTCATCGTCGATTATTTTGATCAAGTGCAAGTTTTGTGCGCTCACTCAATGTATATGCTTATATTTGATGTCATCATGTAGGTGTGGAATCTTGCTGGCTTGCAAGCTATAGATTCATAACATGGCGAACAAACATGTACTCGATCATGAAGTTTAAGTGCGTGGAGAGATCGGTATGCTTATGAACTGAGGCACCCTGATCTGTTGGAACGCGGGGTCACAGTGACTGATATCTTGAGGCGTCGAGATGTGGGATAAGTTGTACATGTATAAAAAAAAACCTTGAATGGCATTGAAAACTTGAGGCGTTTAACGAGGGTTAATAGTTAATCACGATATAAGGCGTTGTGACGCGGACCAAGCCTAAGGCATTTTTAAGCGGGCATGGATAATGAAATGAACCATGGTGGCAGAACGTATAGCCTAATCTTGTGCGTTCATGCCTGCTTTAATCGTGAAATATGATGATATACCTGATGATTGTCAATTGCATGTCTTCCTATAGTACATTATTGTGATTATTTGCCTTATATTGTTGTTAGCGTGGCTTTGCTCATTGTTTGCATTTATGTCTGGGTGTACTATCAGCCTAATCTAAATTTAGGACTTAGCTTACTGAGATGTGTATCTCACCCCGTCGTAGGACCTTACTTTTCTAGATCCCGAGCCTTGAAGGATGTTCTCGACCCGCCTGGGCAATCCTAAGGAGATCACTGCCTATTTTGACGGGTTCCCCGATGGTAGAGGTACTGTATACGTTATGAAATATACTATAGTTTGGGTTGATGAGGGAGGTAAGGATTGGAAACCACATAGGTACGAGGCGTGGTTCCGTAGAGTCGGTGAGGTCACGACAGGTCTATTGAAGTCCACAAAAGTACCTCGAGGAGTTGTACCCAACTGGTGTCATCCTATTTGCGATGAAATAGAGGTGGAGGTTTCTATGATGCAATCAAGGAACGTGCCAGAGAAAACCCCTACTATAGAGGAGACCATCGAAGTGATAGAAGTCTCGACTTATGGGGATGAGTTGGAGGATACCATGATGGACGACTAGGTGGATGTACGCTTTGAGAGCTTCTCTGATTTTGAAGCAGACGAGGATGAGGACGAGGACAAGGATGAGGACGACGAGGATGGAGCTAGTGGTTCGACTTAGGGATTTTTTGATCTTTTTGGGTAGTCTTTTGGAGGTGACTCTCGATAACTTGTGAGCCTTTGGGGACCAAGGATTTTGCTGTATTTTGGTTGCTCCCCTACCTACCCCTGACCCGACTGAAGGTTGTAGTTTGATAATGGATCTTTTGTTTAAACTCAGGTTTTTGTGATGAATGTGTGTGTATATATATATATATATATATTTCCACTGTCCCGATCTTCCATTAAATCTTGTACGGAGTTGTATGTTCTTTTCGTTTCCGCATGCATATGTTACATCTCATGCATCGCTTGAAGCGTGTCCTGGGTAATGAGATATACGAAACGGAGTCGCGCGCTCGCACTAGAGGACGCGAGGCGTGACACCCACTGCGCTTTTATTTTTAATAGAGTGTTTTAATATTGCTAATATTTTTATTGAATGTGAAAAAGATACTGAATTAGCTTCATGTATTTTAGTAATGCGAGAAAAATGATTACATTATTATTTGAACATTCCTCTTGTCTATTCAGTTGGTATTATTTTCGATCAACGTACTAAATTAGATGATTTATTAGATTATCTGAAAGTTTATTATTATGATTGTTTACATTTGAATGAAGCAATAAATATTTCAATTATACAAGTAGAGGTTAAGCAAGATATATTAGCATTATATAATGAATTTTCTAGTAGATATGGTTTAAGTGACAGTGGATGTAGATCTGCCCAAGCCCAACATAGTGTCTCACAAAACGATGCGGGTATGTCACTTAGTAGAGGGTATAAAATGTTCATGAGTAGGAAAAAAAACATAAAGGGACATTAACAGGTAGTATTTTCGAATTAGAAAACTATTTAACAATTGCTTTCGAGTTTAGTGATTCCGAACACAGCGCAGATTTCAAGATTCTTGAATGGTGGAAGAACCATTCAACTTAATTTCTAGTTCTCTCCCTCATTCCAAAACAAATATTAGTAACTTCTTCTTCAACAATGGCAGTGAAACAAGCATTTAGCATTGGATGATTAATTTTGGACCCTCGCCGTTCAAGATTAAATCTGAAAAGTGTGGAGATTCAAGCTTATGTCCATGATTGGACAAAGGCTAAATTTCGACAACAAGAGCTAGATCGAAAACACGAATTGTTCAATGATGACTATGGAGATACTATCACCACCACAACAATGAGTAGCGACGATTAACGATAAAGTAAGTTACGGTTACTGAAGGTAATAGAACTATATGGGCTTTGATTTTTCTATCCCTAAGAAGATATGTAGGTGCTTAATGATAATTCATTAAGTTCATGCCCATTCCTCCTCTCTCTCTCTTTTTCAAATTTTATTACAATGTACAATTTGATTAATGATTATAATTTATAATTAATAATTTATTTATTATTTAAAAAAAATTAAAAGTTCGAAATCGAAACAAGAAACCGGCTTGGAACTGCCGGTTGACCCAGCCATGTCTACTCTAGGCATATTAACACAATATTTAGTTCATGAGTCATGAATTAGTCTCGCTCTCATTTACTCAAGGCTCCTAAGCCAATTTCTCTTTGACGAGCTCACTAGCCAATTACCAAACAGAGCCCGGGCAATTATAAAGCATCAGGGCACACTCGCCAATTACGATTCATAAGGGTTCTCTGGCCATTTCATTCACATAAGGGAACTCTAGCCATTTTATTTCTCATTACTCAAAGAAATCAATCAACTTCATCATCACATGACACATTTCATGCACGGCATCCCAATAATAAGCCACGGCTTCAATTGAACACTTTTTAAGCATGTTAAGAATCATTCAGGGTCAAGTGTCATGCGCTTCATCATACTAATCTTCATTCTTCATCGATAGCAAAACCGAGCATTGAAGCCCTCACTTGAGTTTGACCTATCAACACATGCCCATCTTTACTCATGCCATTTCATAGCCAAACAATCATAGCATCAATTCAACACTCTCAAGGCATGTTAAAGGGACATTCAATTAAAGCAAATCATCAATGATCTCTATTCACCAAAACATCCCATTTCAGCCCTCCACAAATAGATTTAATCATGGGCAAATTGATATTTTTTACTGCCTTTTTGAGAAATATAATTTCATATTCTTGTCCCTCAAATTCTTATGGACACATGGTTGAAAATAGAGCCCAATTTAGATATCGAACACTTAGAACGACTCAATTAAAAATTGGTGCGCATTGAAAACTGTTTTGCACACTTTCGGGTTTCACCTCAAAATTATTTCTCAAATGCCTTCAATTCAACCAAAATTCATCCTTTAGTAACCAACACCCTAACAAAGGGTTAGAAATCTTTTTACCTTCAATTAAGCTAGCAAATCTCACGCCAAGAACAGCTACACAATTCGGTATTAGCTTGGACCGAACGGGACAGTGCAAGCCGTAGGGAGATTGCACCAAATTGGTTCTTAATTGTCTTCCAAATTCAATTTCATCACATAACCACCTTGCCAACAAATCAATTAACATCCCTAAGTGACTTACCTCCAGTTTCAAAGCAAAGCGAAGCCGTCACGAACCTCCAAAGGGTTCGATTCACTCGGCATATAGCAGGGGTAGAACCAATCTTAAGTGTGACATTCTGATTTTCGTGTCATTTCGAGACTTATTAATGAGAACATATCTAACGATATCTTTCAGTCGTATTTAGCTCAGACCAGATCAATCTCGAGTTAACTGACCAAAAGGGAAAGGCTAATGCGAGACAAGGTAGTGGACCTAGGGAACTCAAATAGGAAATGATACTTTGACCATAAGGATTGTTGAGGGAACATTTAGAGCCATGAAAGGCCGATCTAAGAAGGATTAAGGAATGCATTGCTAGTGTTATACGATTGGAACGCAGGTGATGCCGCTTAACCAATGTATAATTTGTAAACTTTTCCTAAATCGAATAATGACGATCGAGACCGTCAGAACTAGTAATAGACCCTCGCAATTATTTTACAACCAAAGTCGTCATGAATTGACGAGCCCTAAGTGTGATATGAATCACAGAGTCAATACGAGTGACGTCTGCAAAAGCCTCCCGTCAGTTCGAGATAGGCTGAGATTACATCTAACAGAGAAATGATTCAGAGACGAGTCTCAAAATTAGAAAGTGGAGAATCAAGAATTGCAACATTATAATTGGAATGACTGTCACCTCATCGAAGAAAATTGGAATTAGAAAAATGACGTTCGGGACGTCGAGGGTAAAATTGTCATTTCACCCCTCAAGCTATAGCCTTGCCTTAATAAATGGAATGAGGGCATTTTGATCTTTGAACACACCCTATAGGCTGCCAAAAATCAAGAAAAATGACAGCTCTTGGACGAGCTATTGATTGACATATGTACAAGTGTCAATGGATGAAGAGTTGGCATTAAATGTCCAACTTTTAACCTACTATTCTTCATAGTTGACTCTCAAAATTGTGCATATACCCCTCTTCTTCCTTCATTCTACCGAGAACCACCATCACCATATCTATCTTCAAGCTTTTCTTCTTCTTCTTTTTCACTGAAAACTGCTCCCGCCCGACCAACCCTGCTCGCCGCCTTCACTACCGTCGACCACCCCTTCCAACTGCTACCTGAGCTCGAGATGACCACTAGCGTCTTTCTCATCTTCTTTCTGACAATCTCCAACTTGTATCATGGCATTTGACCTACTGAGGAGCTTCGGCCGGCCATTCTCCCAAAAGTCGATGAAAACCGTCGTAACTGGGAGTAAGCTGATGTTTAAACTTCGTAGGACCTCGAAACGTTCGAATCATTCGGCCAAATTTTGTGGACATCAAAGGTACATGTAGACTGAGTTTTGGTAAAAATTTGGGCTGAATTTTATGGAGATTTGATGATGAAATGGCATCGCCTTTGATGGACAGAAACTGACCAGCGGTAAACTTGGAGGAACCAGCGTTGATCTTGGACTTTCCGGCGTCGCCTTGAGCTCAACTTTTCGGTGAGGCTTCCTAACTGCTAGAACTATATGTTAGCAAGTAGATTAGTGAATAAATTGAGGATTTATGATAGTTTAAGGGTTGATTAAGGGAGGTAAGCACAGAACCAAAAATGCCTTGTTTTGGTTCTGTGCAAACCGAATTATTGGGGGATGATGAGAGTTGAAAGTGAGCTAAAATCTCCTCGTTGAGACGTGTTAGGATGTCGATGAGTATGTCATTGAGGTTTATGTTTCATGGATTGACGAATTGAGCAAGAAAAATTGACGATTGGATGAATTTCCTTAGGTTGCAAGCTGACTTGTTCTTGGACTATTAGAGCTAAACCATTAAAGTGCTTGGGAGGAGATTTTTGTTGATTTTAGCACAAGGTAAGAAGTTTCTAAACCTTAGCTAAGAGGATTGGACTCGATTAGGTGAATTGGGTGTGAATTATATTGGTTCTTGTGAATCATGGTGTGATTGTCCATTGTGCGTCCTTGAGAGGTGTAGATGGCTTGAATGCTTGTTGAATGTTTGTTCTATGAATTGATTACTACATTTGAGTGTTGAATTCAATTGTCTCGCATGCCATAGATGTGTTGCTTGTTGCACGAGTTTACACTTGACTAGGAGGTTCTGAATTGAAATGAGTATTTGGCATGTCTGAGAAACTTGTGACAACCTAATGTGTTTACGCGGGTTGTGTGAAATTGTACCTTGATGCGTTGAGACGCGGGGTTGAAATGGCCAATGTCTTAATGCGTTGAGACGCGGGACGCGATCTGATATGTGTCGACACAGGCCTGGAATGAAATTGAAAACCTGATGCCTTTACGCGGGTTTGTCAATGGGATGGTCGAGGCGTAATTACGCGGATCGAGCCTGAGGCGTTCTAAACGCGAGCGTGAAATAATGGGGGCTTGGAAGGGTGAAAGGTGTGACCTATTTTGGCTATGCGTGCTTAATCTGAACCATGCGAACTAATATCATCAATGCGTGCTTGATGCTAGATTGTATCTATATGTTATTTCATGACTGCTGAATGCTTCATGTGGTAACTTGTGCATTTTGTCCATGATTGCATTCACCTGAGTGTACGGTCAGCTTAATCTAGGGTTATGACCAGTCTTACTGAGATATAAATCTCACCCCATTGCGGGACCATATTTTAAGATCCCAGGCCATGAGAATGTTGCCGATCAGACTAGGTGACCCGAAGGAGATGCTGCGTATTTTGAGGAGTTCCCGAACGGATAGGGAACCGTGTACGTTAGAAAGTGTACTATAGTCTAGGTCGATGAGGGTGGAAAGAGCTGGAAGCCTTATAGGTTCAAGGCTTTGTTTTGGAGGGTAAGGGAAGTTACTACTGGACCACTGAAGCCCACCGAGGTACCCCATGGGGTGATCCCTGGTTGATATCATCCCGATCGGGATTCTATGAAGGTCTAGGGGTCAGCAGCTGGTTCGAGGAACATTCTCGAGAAGACCCCAACCTTGGAAGACACCGACGAGGTCATTGAGATCGAAGCTATCGAGGACAACCTGGTGGAGCAGTCAGCAGACGAGACGGTGGAGGATATAATGGAGGTATGCTCAGAGACTTTCTCGGAGTACGAGCCTACCGAGGACTCCAAGGAGACTGACGGATCTAACTGTTCGACCTAGGGGTTTCCTGGCTTACTTAATAGTCTTTTGATGATGACCATTGTTGGTCCATAATCTTTTGGGGGACTTAAATCTTTGTTGTCTTTTGGTGGAGTCCCGTTTGCCCGGACCTGTTAGCAGGGTTAGATTGCCTGCTCTTTTGTATGAACTCACGATAAGGTATATTGATGTTCTCGTTACCCAGGTTCCCATGTTATTGTACTGAGGAGTTTGTATGTCATCACTTCCGCATGCAAAGATGATCAGAAATCCTTGTAAGGAAAATCCTAAATCAAACAATTTGAAGTTTCCAACAAAGCTCACTTTTAAGCATTCTATTGGAATGTCTTCGACAAAGAGGGTTTCTCACTGATTCTTCGTCTTTGGTCTTTTACGGAGAAAGCACTCAAATTTTCTAATAACCTACACCTGGATTTTCAAGGCTATTCGCAGCGCATACATTCGATCAATTAAGAGGTCTTTACGAGACCATAATGTTGGGCTTGTGCATAGTTTTCAAGAGGGACTCACTCTTTGAGTCGGGCCTTTTCAATGAAACTTTTCTTCATCTACTCTAGGTTTGCAAGTCAAGAACCCTACAAAATGAGAAAGAAATAATCTTGCTCGTACCTCTTCGAGCTAAGGTATACATTAACCTAGGCGTCTTAGTCAGAAATTACCGCGAAGGGTTATAATGTCGATAAGATTACGGACCAAAAAAGGCTTGTTTTTTGCCCGGAATTGCGAAAGGTTTGACAATGGTGATCATTGCTAATCAATCTTCTGTTTTGTCTCTGGTCCACGACTCTTTGAAGAACATCTCTAGTCTTCTTGAGAATGGGTCTAATCTTTGAAAGACTTTCTGTATCTGCGACAGTCTGATTTCCAGTTAATTTCAGGCTCATTAATGAGAAGTAAATCTAGAGATGTATTTCAATTGTATCCCGCTCGAATCTAATCAATTCGAGTAGGCTGACCAAAAGGGAAAGGCTAACGGGAGAAAAGGTACGTGGACCTAGGTAACTCGGATAGAAAATGGCGCTTTGACCACAAAGATTGTCGAGGGGATATTTAGAACCACAAAAAGGCCGATCTAAGAACGATTAGGGAACGCCTTGCGAGTGTCGTATGAGTGGGGGTGATGCCGCTTAACCAACGTATGATTTGCAAAATTTTTCTAAATCGGACGGTGAAGATCAAGACCAAATGGACTAGTGATAGACCCTCACAGTTACATGACAACCAAAGCCGCCACGAATTGACGAACCCTAAACGTGATATGAATCACGGAGTCGATATGCGTAATGTCTGCAAAAGCCGCCCGTCAGTTCGGGATAGGTTAGAATCACGTCTGATAGAGAAAACCATCAGAAACAAGTCTTGAAAATTGAAAATGGGGAATCAAGAATTCCAAAGTTACATTCGGATTGATCGTCGCCCTATCGAAGAAAATTGAAATGAGCAAAACGACGTTCTGAATGTCGGGGGGTGAAACTACCATTTTGCTTCTCAAGCTTAAGCCTTGCCCATGCATTGAAAGAAGGGCATTTTGGTCTTTATCTCTCCCCCAAGGCTACCGAAAATTAGGATGAATTGTGGTCATTGGATCAAGTTGAATGACATATGGGACAAGTGTCAATGGACGGGCAAAAGAGTAGTCATTTCCACTATTGGTGTGACATTCTGATTTTCAGTCGATTTCAGGCTCAGTAATGAGAAGTGTGTATCTAGAGATGGATTTCAGTCGTATTCCGCTCGAACCTGATCAATTCGAGTAGAATAACCAAAAGGGAAAGGCTAACGCGAGACGAGGTACGTGGACATAGGGAACTCGGATAGGAAATGGCGCTTTGACCATAAGGATTGTCGAGGGGATTTTTAGAGTCACAAAAAGGACGATCCAAGAATGATTAAGAGATGCCTTGCGAGTGTCATACGATTGGAGCGCGGGTGGTGCCGCTTAACCAACGTATGATTTGCAAAATTTTCCTAAATTGGACGGTGAAGATCGAGACTTTAGGAGCTAGTGATAGACCATCATAATTACACGACAACCAAAGCCACCACAAGTTGACGAGCCCTAAGCGTGATATGAATCACGGGGTCGATACGCGTAATATCTGCGAAAGCCGCCCGTCGGTTCGGGATAAACTGGAACCACGTCAGATAGAGAAAACTATCAGAAATGAGCCTTGAAAGATTTGAAATGGAAAATCAAGAATTTCAACATCATTTGGATTGGCCGTCGCCCTATCAAAGGTTTTCGGAACGAGAAAAATGACGTTCCGAACGTCGGGGGTAAAATGACCGTTTTGCCCCTCAACCTTAGAACTCTACCTTTATAATGGAAGAAGGGAAAAATGGACATTATGTCCTCTCTTGAGCTACTGAAAATGAAGGATAAAAGTGGCCATTGGATCTCATGGGAAAAGCAACATGCCAAGTGTCAAAGATCCAAGGGGTCATGGTCATTTCACCTTTTTCTACCTACCAATCAAAGGTCTTTGACCAAGTATGTGAACATAAGCCTCCTCTCTCTCTCCTCAATCATTTTTTTTGGCCGGCCACCCTTGGAGAAACCACCGAAACCCTCATCTCCTTTCTCCTTCCTTCTGTGGCCTGGCGACCAGAATCTGGGTCACTGTTCGCCGGCCACCACGGCCACCTCCGGCCACCCCTGGAAGCCGACCAACCACATAAATATAGCCATATGTCTTGCCGACATCCTCCAACAAGAATTGGAGCATTTGGAGCACCGAGCAGCCCGGAGCAAGAATCTCCCAAAAGCGGACAGATTAGGACTCAAACCGAGGAAGGTTCGGTTCTCAGTCCCTTTGATGGTCGAAATGTTGGCATCTTTGGAGAAAATTTTTTGGAGATCAAGCTGAGACATGTAGGAATCTGTGGTAAAAATTTGGGATAGATTTGATAAGTTTTTAACCATGAACCCACCTTGTACATTTCACCCAGAAACTGCCGAAAAACTGACTTGGAGGAACCGGCGACCAGTTCTGGAGCCTCTATTCGGTGCCCAGGAGGACCACTTCCAGCCACCATCTACTACCCGTTTACCACCACAACGAAACTCTACGTCTTGCCGACCTCCTCCAACAAGAATTGCAGCATTTGGAGCACCGAGGCGTTCTGGGCAGAAGTTTTCCCAAAAGCTGACGGAATCGGAACCCACCCGAGGTAGGTCCGGTTCTTACCCCTTTAATCGGTCGAAATATTGGAGCTTTGAGATCAAATTTTGTGGAGACTCAATAGAGATGTAGATGAATCTGTGGTAAAAATTGAGGCTTGAATTGATAAAGTGTTGACCTCGAACCGGTCTTGTGAAATTGGAGCAGAAAACTGCCGGTACTGACCAAGGAAGAATCCGGCGACTTCAAAGGGTTTCCGGGAACCAATCAAGCTTAAATCTTCAGTGAGCCACTTGGACCCTTAGATAATCATGTTAAGAGGTGGTATAGCATTTAAATGATGGATTTAGAGTTGAATTGAGGCTGGTAGTTCACGACATGCATAAGAACTGTGAGGAACCGATTTGGTTCTGTGCATGGCCGAATCTTAGAGGGCTGCGATTATTGAATTGAGCTCGAAATTGATGATTAAAGCATGTTATAATGATAAGGATAATGCTATGGTGGCTTGGGGTTCATGGATGATTGAATTGGATTGGAAATTAATGTAATTGGTCGGATTTGATTAGGTTGCACATTGAGTTCGGTCTTGGACCATTGGGGGCCGAAACTTTGGAGGTTCAAGAGGAGTAAATTGGGTTACCAAATTTAAGGTAAGGGAATTCCTAACCCTATGTTAAGACGATTGGACTTGATTGGGTAAGTCGAGGGTCGATGGGATAGATTTATGTGGAAATTCACAAATGTGATAGTTTGATGTGTCCTGAGATGTATATGATGAATGTATGTGACGTTGTCTATGCTTGAGTGATTACCATGTTTGTAGGTCATTTGATTTACCTACATGCCATAGAATTTATGAAATGTGTTTGAATTGGCACTTGCCACTGAGTGTGCCTTTGAATTGAAAGTCAAAGTATAAGTCCTGATTGTGGCATGAGCAAAGCATGGCATGGCCCTGAGGCGTGTGAGACGCGGGGCGGAAGGTTGAGACCCCGATGCGACGAGGTCGCGGGGTAAAAATGATTAGATGGCGCCCTGATGTGTCGAAGTCGCGGGGCTGAGATAGCCACAGTCTTGATGCGTTCTAATCGCGGGACTGAGTATGAGCTCATAAACCCTGCCTGGAGATGGACTGGGACTTGATGCGTTTACGCGGATCACCGATGACGGCCTGATGCGTTTACGCGGGCCGAGCCTGATGCGATCTAATCGCGGGCTAGAGAATGAGGTAGGCAGAGTTTGATAGATGTGGTGAAGAGACAGGCCGATCATACAAGTGTATTATCATCTGAATGTGACATGAGTTTATTTTTGTATGCCTGTCGTTTATATGCCATTGCTTCATTGAATGGTGCCCTATCTGCCTGAAAGTTATGAGTTTGAAAATATAGAGGATTGGAGGACTGCCCGAGTGGACGGCCAGCCTAACTTAGGGTTAGAACCCACCCTACTGAGATTTATATCTCATCCTAGTGGGGGCTTACATTTTTCAGGTTACAAGCGGAGGGAGCACGAGTTTGCCAGGGAGTGGCACTAAAAGGGATAATGGACAGTTGTGTTTATATTATATTTGTCTTTTGTGATATTAGGATTGTATATCTGATTGGCGGGTTAAGAGTTGAGCCTACGTGTATTGCTTGTTGATTTTGATGTATCTATCCTAAGTCATTGGGTACAATTGTATTTATATAATTGAAGAAGACATCACTTTCGCATGCGTATTCTTGTAAGTTATTGGCCGTTGGATCCTAGAGCTTTCTCGAATGAGCGGCATGGACAGGGATGTTCGCGTGCTCGCCGGGTTCGAGGCGTGACATTCTTGCTTATTTGGTATCAGAGCAAGGTCAGCTCAATCCAAGGTGATTGAGACTTGGAATGATAAGGAGCGATGACTTGAGAACAGTTAGATATTGAGGTCTATAGGACTAGGCATGGATTGTTGAGTCTCGAGGATGGTAGGCCTGAACTTGTGTACACTTTAATGGTCCTAGAGTTGACTTTAATGGGTGACCTTGAGCTATGAGGTGATTAAGGTTTAAGTGAAAGCAAACTGGGATTTAGAGAGTTAAAAGCATAGACTTTGAGGTGGTAATTGTGCTTGAGGATAATAGGAAATTGCTTGTGAATGAAGGGTCAATTGAGGTGTTGATTACGATCTTGATTTGTCTATGACCCAACTTGATGAGTATGAATTATAAAGAGACGACTGAAATTAGTGGATTCAGGCTTGAATTGCATGAGATTTTGATGGTTTTAGTTATCGATTGTTATTGGCAACGTTGGATGATATGAGTTGAGATGAAAACGAGGAGCACCTGAATCGAAGATCAGTGGTGATCAGCTACATATAGAGTTGATTTGAATGTTGACTAGACTTGAGGTACAGGGTTGAATATAGGCAATGGATCTGTGAGATGTGACAATCATTGGTGGAATTATAACTCCTGAATGGATAGGAATTGATCTGAAGGCGCTTTTGGTTATGACAAGTGGTGAGGACGGTCATGTTGTGCTTATTTTTATGGCTTTGAAATGAAGGTCGATGAGGGTGCATGCAATGACTTATCATTGTTGGACTTAATAAATGATCGCTTGGCATGGAACAAGTTCATGAGATACCTACAAACTGTGATGAAACATGATATGGGACATGTGGAACGGGGCTTTCTCCGTAGATGTATGGCTTGAGACAACCTGCATCGGCCAAGTCTGATGAGGGCGGGAAGTGATCGCCGGGACAGAGTGGTTCGGACAAGGAGCGGCTCCCGGCAGGCTTTTAAGATGGCAGAGGTAGGAATGACCCAAGTCATAACTTGAAAGGGGAAGCCTAGGTATCAAGTTGAGTCCAATTGTGGATAAGGAATGTACGACACGGATTGATTCTCATCGAGGATGATTGAAAGTGGCATGACCTGTTTGATGGTGCCTATGAGAGGCATGGCTAAAGGCTTTGTGCATGACAGTGGATGCCTTTGGAAAAAGAAAAAGTGATGGTTGTGATGAGCCTGTTAGACATGTTTGATGATTGGCCTTGTGTGATTGGCTTGGCCAAGATATAACTGATGAGTTAGATGACGTATGGGTTTATACCCTTGGAACCGAGGCGTGTTGAGATGAGATAGTATATTGTGACTATGCTAGAGAGGCAGATGCTTTCAGGACTAGAGGATGAGCTATTGACTCAATGAGCTGCTGTCTTGAGTGCTTGATTGATAGTTGCCTAGTTGAGGCTAGCCTAGTAAAGGCCGTCAATTGAGGAGTTGCCTCATTGAGGTTGGCTCGAGAAAGGATTATAGACCAAGGATGATTTGAGATCCTTGAATATCCAGCAATTAATTGGGAATTGCTTGAGAACCATTAGAGAGTTGTTTGGGAACCACTGATGGATGGTGAAAAATATTAAGATGAACATCTTGAGGTTGATAGACTTGAGTAGACGACTTGAGTCTTGGATTCCTGAAGGGAATCATAGTGGTTCAAGGGACATGGAAACCTGATGCGACTGAAGGACCAAGGTATGGTCGCTATAGTAGAACATGGTTTGTGTATGTGAGATACGAAAAGATCCAAGGACCAAAATAGATCATGAGAACGTAATGAGTTTGAACGACCAAGGTGTGGTCATAGAAGAGCGTTGGGCTCGAGGATACGCGGTATGGAAGATCCGAGAATTAATATGAGCCATGAGAATTGAGTGAATATGGGCGATCGGAGCATGAGTACTAAAAGAGAAGATGGCTCAATCGGTTGATCGTACGAGACCCAAGAGCTAAATGGGTCGTGAGGACTTTAAATGGAAATGAGAAAAATTGTGGATTAAGCAAGCTCGGAGAGGAGCTGCCGTGATTCTCTAAGTCACTACGGTGATAAATGCTTGTGCAGACGAGTTAAGTGATATAAGTCACGAGAAAGGTGATTCGGAGTTATTTCATTCACGAGAAAGGGTGAATGTGTGGGAAGAACCATGAGAGTTCTGAGAAGCTTGTGAACTGTGAATAAGAATGAGAATGGCTAAGTTTGATGGAAGAATGAAAGTTGAAATTGCCTCCTCTGGATTGAGGACCTTAATGAGAAAACCTTAGAGGTTTTGGGCACATTGAAGAAAGGAAGTGACCCTGGCAGTACTAGCCCTAAGAGGCTATTGAGGATTGATGAAAGGTCATTAGAGGAAGGATTTCCTCGAAGGTATGAGATCCGCCTAGGCTATCTCTGTTGAGTTGTTCGATGGAAAGTATCATCCTGGGATTGCTTGAGGGCAAAGGTTGTTTGGATCTTGATACTTTTGCACGGATAGTAGGATGATCGATCGATATGAGACAGAGTTCTCAAGGTCGCTTGAGCGTATGGTAAGGGTGGTCAAGGACCCTTGAATAAGATGAGTAAGTCCCTGTGTGGATTGGAACTTGAGAACCTTATGGCTGGATGTTATTCCTGATTTTGAGGAATTGGTGATAGGACTCAGTTAAGGAAGAGAATGATCAAAAGATTTGTGAGTAAGAAAGCTTCTACTCATGGATTACGAGCAATGAGATATTCATTATGAATATAGAGCGTGCCTATGAAAATGGTTGATTATGTGGGAGTAAGACACATGGTAGAAAAGGGAGTAGTAAGTCTTTTCTGTGGTGAATAAGATCAAAGAAGAATCGGCATGCTAGATTGCCTAAAGTTAATAATTTCCTGGGATTGATTGGTTGATTGAAACCATGAGGAATGAAATCATGAGTTGTTGTTCCCTAAAGAATATGGCATTGTTCTTAAAGGGTGATTGGACAATGAATTGGTCGTTGACAAAAAGAAAAGCGAACAAACTTGGAGTCTTGATTGGTTGTGACTCCAGTGAATGGTTGGGTAAGCGAAAAGAGCGCTTAGAGAATACCCGCAAAGTGATCTGAGGAAATCGAATTGACAATTCGATAAGTGAACTGGTGAAGACTCAAGGACGAACATATATTGTCACTAGAGGTGACTGAGTTATGGGAAAGAGAATGTGAAAGCATGGTGGCATTTGAGTTCTAGAGTAAAGGTGTCGCCGTTGGCGCAGACTCCAAGATTGCCGTTCTATGGAATGAGAAGGATAAGGTGAATTTGAAATAAAAAAATACCACGGAATTGTGTAGTTTCTTCCTTAGAGTAAGAGACCCTATTGTAAAAGGAAGAGAAGCTCTAAATTATCTCAGTATGATGATTTTGCGTCTGTACCGGGAAAGAAGACGCAGGACTTGAGTGACTCCTATAAGTGCAGTTAGAGAGACAATCTTGTAGACAATTTTGAATTCCAGGATGATGTCGATGTTCAGTGGAACAAACGAAATTAGATAAGGTCGCCATAGCGAGTATGAGACTCGAAGGCCAATACTAATGCTTCTCGAGGAGAAGAGTGACAAGAGTAAACGAAGTGTCGCATAGTCCTAGAGGAGACTAGTGACAACAGAGAGGCAAGGTCTGAGCTTTCAAGTGAAAGGTGCAAGGGATAGTTGGTAAGATTCGACACCTGGCGGAAGGGAGTTAATAATCGTCAAACTAAGTGCCCAAGGAATGATCAAGTTGGTCATTACCATCTCGAGAGGCAATGGTTGAACCCAAGTAAGGAGCCATGAGAAATATGAATAGATATGAGGATGTCATATGGGCTCTGAGGAAATGTCTATTGCATGCTAAGTGTGAAGAGCGCAAGTTGTGGACCTAATGAAGTAAAGTTCACACATTGGAACAAATGATAAAATCCTTTGAGGATTGGAATAAAGGATGAATCGACAAGGGTCGATGCGAGTTGTGGAAAGTACGACTTTCTTGGGATTGATGAACTGCAATAGACGGGCCATGGAAAGATTCCCTACGAGAGCTATTCCATTGGTGGAATGAGCTAAGGACAAGTCGTGACCCGAATGGGTGAACGAACGTGAAAAGAGTTTTTGAGGGCTCGAATTAAACTAATGATTGCGCTGCTTATGACAAATTCTAGTTGGAAATTGAAAAGCATATGAAGGTTGTAGTGACACGACGCAGAATGAAACTTGAAGATATAACAAGGCGATTTGAAGTGGATGTTGCTTGTATATCGTGATGATAAGGCCATATGAGTTGAAATGCTTAGGGCGTGATTGGAATTGGTTTGTGAATGTCCTCGTGATAGAGTTGGGGAAACGTTGTTTGAGTAAAATAATGTTGCAAGGCTACACCTACTACGAGAGTATAAGGTAGCGGTTTCCCGAGGGGAATTGAATAAGAAGCGACGCAGATATATGTAGAGTTATTGGTGGATATGAGAGCGTTGCTTAGATAAAGGGAATACCTCAAAAGTATGGAAATCATAAGAAGTTGAGAACATGGAATGTCTGAATGGAATTGGTAAAAAGGCGTGCGGAACGAAGTGACCGCCCAAGTGTTATTATAGCATTGTTCATATCCCTAAGGAAGGGTGAACTATTTAACGGATGTTTACAAGTGATAGTTGAACATTGAGAAATGGGTAATGGAGGGACAGATCTTCCCTCAAGTTGGAAGTTCGTTAATGGACTAATGTGATGGCTATTGAAAATATCTATCTTGAGAGCCGAAAGGAGATTGAGGTGTACCAGGATTAAACATCGATGTTGGAGGGATTATAGAAATGGATGGAACCCTTGAGATCATGGACGAAAGTACGAGTCAAGCATTAGGTATGCCGATAAGGAAAGGGGCATGATATTGAAAGTTGAGGTTTGTTTATCTTATGGTCGAATATTAGACATGTCAATAAGAGGGAAGGATATGACACGAAAGTTGAAGGATCACTTTGATCCAAGGGAATTGTCGGATGGAGTCGAGAATGGATTGCTATGGAAGTAGCCATGTAACTATTTAAGGAGTCGAGAGGACCATAACTCGGTTTGGATAATGGAGGGCAAATTGATAAAGCCCTGAAATCTCTATTGGCGTAAGAGAAGGTTTGAAAGGAGCGATATGCCTAATGGTGTGGATCGAAAGAGTGCATACCAGCGAAGGCTTGGTAAGGATGATTATGGATAAATGAAAAAAGTTAGAGTGAACGCTCGAGGAAGAGCTACTAGCTAATGATGTGAATGCCAAAAGAGAATGGAGAGAAGCCCATTAGATTGAGAACTATAAGAGACAAGTCTTAGAGAAGGATGGCCTTGAGTTGGAAAGGACGAACAAGATCGTCAAGCCATGGAAAGGATTATCCGGAAAAGTGAGGATGCGACGAGACGCCTATACCCCTGAGGGATTAGATGGAGTAGAAGGTTGTGAATTTCGAGGATAAAATTTCTTTAAAGGGGGAAGAGTTGTGACATTCTGATTTCAGTCGATTTCAGGCTCAGTAATGAGAAGTATGTATCTAGAGATGATTTCAGTCGTATTCCGCTCGCACCTGATCAATTCAAGTAGACTGACCAAAAGGGAAAGGCTAACGTGAGACGTGGTACTTTGACCTGGGGAACTCAAATAGTAAATGACGCTTTGACAATAAGGATTGATGAGGGGATATTTAGAGTCAAAAAAAGGCCATCCAAGAACGATTAAGGGATGCTTTGCAAGTGTCATACGATTGGAGCGCGGGTGGTGCCGTTTAACCAACGTATGATTGGGAAAATTTTCTTAAATCGGATGATTAAGATCGAGACCTTAGGAGCTAGTGATAGACCTTCACAATTACATGATTGACGAGCCCTAAGCGTGATATGAATCACGGGATCGATACGCGTAATGTCTGCGAAAGCCGCCCGTCGGTTCGGGATAGGTTGGAACCACGTTTAATAGAGAAAACTATCAAAAATGAGCCTTGAAAGATTTGAAATGGAAAATCAAGAATTCCAATGTCATTTGGATTGGCCGTCGCCCTATTGAAGGCTTCCGAAACAAGAAAAACGACGTTTCGAACGTCGGGGGTAAAATGACTGTTTTGCCCCTCAAGCTTAGAACTCTACCTTTATAATGGAAGAAGGGCAAAATGGACATTATATCCTCTCTTGAGCTGCCGAAAATGAAGGATAAAAGTGGCCATTAGATCTCATGGGAAAAGCAACATGCCAAGTGTCAAAGATCTAAGAGGTCATGGTCATTTCACCTTTTTCCACCTACCAATCAAAATCCTTTGACCAAGTATGTGAATATAAGTCTCCTCTCTCTCTCCTCAATCATTTTTTTTAGCCGGCCACCCTTGGAGAAACCACCGAAACCCTCATCTCCTTTCTCCTTCCTTCTGCTGCCTGGCGACCAAAATCTGGGTCACTATTCGCCGGCTACCACGGCCACCTCCGGCCACTCTGGATGCCATCCAACCACACCAACATAGCCCTATGTCTTGCCAACATCCTCCAATAAGAATCGGAGCATTTGGAGCACCGAGAAGCCCGGAGCAAGTATTCTCCCAAAAGCAGACAGATTAGGACTCAAACTGAGGTAGGTTTGGTTCTCATTCCCTTTGGTGGTTGAAATGTTGGAATCTTTGGCTCAAATTTTGTGGAGATCAAGCTGAGACGTGTAGGAATCTTTGGTAAAAATTTGGGCTTGATTTGATAAGTTTTGTACCACGAACTGACTTTGTACATTTTGCCCAGAAACGGTCGGAAAACTGACTTGGAGGATCGGGCGACCAGTTCTGGAGCCTCTGCTATCGGCTGACCACCACAACAAAATTTACGTCTTGCCGAACTCCTCCAACAAGAATTGTGGCGTTTGGAGCACCGAGGCGTTCTGGACAAAAGTTTTCTCAAAAGCTGATGGAATCGGAACCCACCCGAGGTAGGTCCGGTTCTTACCCCTTTAACCAGTCGAAATCTTGGAGTTTTGAGCTCAAATTTTGTGGAGACTCAGTAGAGATGTAGATGAATCTGTGATAGAAATTGGGGCTTGAATTGATAAATTTTGACCTTAAATCGGTCTTGTGAAATTGGAGCAGAAAACTGCTGGTACTGACCAAGGAAGAATCCGACGACTTCAAAGGTTCCAGCAACCAATCAAGCTCAAATCTTCGGTGAACCACTTGGACCCTTAGATAATCATGTTAAGAAGTGGTATAGCATTTAAATGATGGATTTAGAGTTGAATTGGGGTTGGTAGCTCACGACTTGCATAAAACTGTGAGGAACCGATTTGGTTCTGTGCATGGCCGAACCTTAGAGTGCTGTGATTGTTGAATTGAGCTCCAAATTGATGATTAAAGCATTTTATAATGATGAGGATAATGCTATGGAGGCTTGGGGTTCATGGATGGTTGAATTGGATTGGAAATTAATGTAATTGGTTGGATTTGATTAGGTTGCACATTGAGTTCGGTCTTGGACCATTGCGGGCCGAAACTTTGGAGGCTCAAGAGGAGTAAATTGGGTTGCCAAATTCAAGGTAAGGGAATTTCTAACCCTATGTTTAGACGATTGGACTCGATTGGGTAAGTTGAGGGCCGATTGGATCGATTTATGAGGAAATTCCTAAATGTGATAGCTTGATGTGTCTTGAGATGTATGGGATGAATGTATGTGACGTTGTCTATGCTTGAGTGATTGCCACGTTTGTACATCATTTGATTTACCTGCATGCCACAGAATTTATGAAATGTGTTTGAATTGGTAATTGCCACTGAGTGTGCCTTTGAATTGAAAGTCAAAGAATAAGTCCTTATTGTGGCATGAGCATAGCATGGAATGACCCTGAGGCGTGTGAGACGCGGGGTGGAAGGTTGAGACCCCGATTTGACGAGGTTGCGGCGTTAAGAATGATTAGATGGCGCCCTAATGCGACGAAGTCGTGGGACTGAGGTAGCTACAGTCCTAATAAGATCTAATCGCTGGACAGAGTATGAGCTCATAAACCCTGCCTGGAGATGGACCGGGACCTGATGCGTTTACGCGGGTCACCGATGATGGCCTGATGCGTTTACACGGGCCGAGCCTAATGCGATCTAATCGTGGACTAGAGAATGAGACAAGCAGAGTTTGATAGATGTGGTGAAGAGACAGGCCGAGCATACAAGTGCATTATCATCTAAATGTGACATGAGTTCATTTTTGCATGCCTGTCGTTTATATGTCATTGCTTCTTTGAATGGTGCCCTATCTGCCCGTAAGTTATGAGTTTGAAAATATAGAGGATTGGAGGACTGCTTGAGTGGACGGTCGGCCTAACCTAAGGTTAGGACCCACCTTACTGAGATTTACATCTCACCCTAATGGGGGCTTACATTTTTCAGGTTGCAGGTGGAGGAAGCGTGAGTTTGCCATGGAGTGGCATCTAAAGGGATAATGGACAGTTGTGTTTATAGTATATTTGTCTTTTGTGATATTAGGATTGTATATCTGATTGACGGGTTAAGAGTTGAACCTACGTGTATTGGTTGTTGATTTTGATGTATCTGTCCTAAGTCATCGGGTATAGTTGTATTTATATAATTGAAGAAGGCATCGCTTTCGCATGCGTATTCTTGTAAGTTATTGGCCGTTAGATCCTGGAGCTTTCTCGAATGAACGGCATGGATAGGGATGTTCGCGTGCTCGCCGGATTCGGGGTGCGACTATTGGCCACCTACCATTTAACCATTGACTTGAGCCTTGGATATATAGCATTTTTCTCTCTCTCTCACCTCACTTGGCCGGCCATAAACCCCTCGACCACCGAAAACTCCATCTTCTTCTTCTTCTTCATTCTGCTCGCCGGCGACCAGCCTTGCCGCTCCCTTTCGACCGTTCCGACGCCCCCATTTCGCCGCCACCTGGACTCCATCACACCAACCTAGCTCCACGTCTTGCCGACTTTCTCGAACGGGAAGCAAGCCATTTGGACCACCGAGGAGCTCCGACCAAGCATTTTCCCGGGAGTCGACGAAAACTGATTTTATCTGAGGTAGGTGATGTTTCTGACCCTTAGGAGGCCGAAATGTTGGAATTTTGAGGTCAAATTTTGTGGAGGTCTAGAAGACATGTATATCAATCTGTGGTAAAACTTTGGGAATGATTTGATGAAGTTTTGATCCCAAATGGGTCTTGTGAATGTAGGATAGAAAACTGTTAGTTTACTTACTTAGAGGATCCGGCAACTCCCGACGAGTTTTCGGCGACGATTCGACTTCAAACTCTCGGTGAGACTCTTAGACCCTTAGATAGACATGTTAAGAGGTAGGGTACTGATTAAATGATGGATTGTGAGTTGATTTAGGGCTGGACAAGCTCGGTTTGCGCATAACCGAGAAGAACCAGTTTGGTTCTATGCAAGGTCGAACCTATGGAGGCTGATAGCCATTGATTTGGAGCCTCAAATTGGTGATTTAGACATGCCAAGATGATGAGGATTAGGTTATGGAGATTTGTGGTTCATGGATTGAGAAATTGGACATGAAAATTGACGGATTGGTTAGATTTTATTTGGTTGCGCAGTGAGATTGGTCTTGGACCCATGGAGGCCGAATCTTTGAGGAGCAAGAAGAGAATTTTTGTGGTATCAAATTTAAGGTAAGAAAATCTTAAACTTAGGATAGGAAGATTGGACTCGATTGGACGAGTCGGACGAGATTGAGATGATTTCTTGAGGAGCTTAGTGTGATTGGTCTTTGTGAATGTCAAGAGAGTATAAATGATTCGAATAATTGCGTATGCTTATCTCTTGAGTATTTGGTCACATTTGTATGTGTATTGCCTCATTTCACATTCTATGGATGTCTTGTTTATGCATGAGATGTCTATGCACGAGATGTCCGTGACCATGGGTGCATGAAATGTGGTTGTGGCATGGCGAATATGAGGTGAGACCCTGAGGTGTATGAAACGCGGTGTGAAGAAAAGCCTGATGCGATCTGATCCCGGGCATGAGAAAATAAGAGCCCGAAGCGATCTAATCGCGGGCATGAGATTAGCCTGATGTGATCTAATCGTGGGCATGAGAATAAGACGAGCAGGAAGAGATGGTTGTGGTGAGGTGGCAGGACGAGGTGTGCATGAGCATCTGAGAATGATATAATGTCATAGCTGCATGCCTGTCATCTGTGTGTCATCATTTTATTTATATGTGCCTGCGTGTTTATGAGTTTGGAAATTGGGGTAGATGACTGCCTGAGTGGATGGTCGGCCTAACCTAGGGTTAGGACTCTTTTACTGAGATGTGTATCTCACCCCTTTTGGGGACCCTTCTTTTACAGATTCTAGGCCTTGACTATGTGGCCTATTCGTTTTAGGGACCCTAAGGAGATGACCGCGTATTTTGATAAGTTCCCTGACGGTTAGCGGACTATATACGTGAGAAAGTGTACAGTGGTGTGGGTTGACGAGGGTAGTACGGATTGGAAGCTTCATAGGATGAGGCGTGGTTTAAGAAAGTTGGGGATAAGTCTACTGGGCCACTGAAGCCCCATGAGGTGCCCCCGGGAGTGATCCCTGATTGGTGCCACCCCGGCAGGGACCAGGATCAGGCAGAGGGATCGATAGTCGGTTCTAGGAACGGGCCGGAGAGGACCTCAACGCTGATTTTACTGTGAAGGAGGATGAGGTCATTGTCCTGGAGGCGACAGAGGAGGATCTCACGAAGCCATCCCACAAGGAGACCATGGAGGATACTATTGAGGTTCGCTCTAAGACGTTCTCAAAGCATGAGCCGACGGAGGATTCCGAGGATACCAATGATTCCAACAACTCATCCCAGGAGGCTCTAGTGCTAGTTTGATCTTTGGGGACGACCCCAACCCTATTCCTGTCAGATTTTGATGATGACCCATTTTGTATGTTTACCCCGCCACCCCCTTATTTATCAAATGTCAGTGGTTCTGTACTTGTATGAACCGTTGGTTATTATGTACAACAACTTCTATGCTATCCAGGTCCCACTTAACTTATATTTGTACGGAGGAGTTATTTTATTACCGCTTCCACGTGCTTGATTTATTTATTATATCTCTCGACTTAGATTGTGGTTCTTGAGACCGCGAGAGATTATGTGGTGTGCTTGCAGGGAGTCGCGTGCTCGTGCCCGGGACGCGGGGCGTGACAGTATCTTTTGACAATTGGCTATGATTTCATTCGAGGGGTATCATTTTGATACACAGTTTCTGAGGATTCTTCTTTACTTCAGAAGTTGTTGGGGGTGGGTGGAAACGTCCAGCAATCTATTGGTGTTCCAAAATCAGTCTTACGACTTTCAGCATTTCAATGAGCGTCAGCCCTATTCTTGTCGGACTTTTTACCTCTCTCTTTTTTAAGCCTAGAGATTCAGCTTTTTCTCTTTTTGATCCCGCCTTTTCCTTTTCTTTTTCTAGGAACTAGGATTTTTAACGATCATGTAAGGTATGTAACTTGAATCTTATCCTATCCGAACATTTTGCTTTGACAATCTCATGTAGCTTCTACTTCTTAAACTTCTCTATTTGCTAGTGTCTTTGCCACCTTCGTCTTGGTGTTATGCAATAATCACCAACGAGGATACATGAAACGAATATGTCGGCTCAAATTGGCTATGCAAGTGTATAGGTTAGAGAAATGTATTTCTCTTCGTCATCCTTTGGAGCCTGGATTAACACATATCAATACGTGAATATTGATGTTAGTATGAGCAAAACAATTTCTATCCATTTAGCTTTTCAAGCTGCTGGACTGCTTCTACATGACCTCAAAGTGAGGCAGCTCTTGATAGGGTTAAGAAATGAAGATCACCACTCAAAAGGTTTATCAATGATCACCTGTAGTGTTTGTGGAGAAAAAGGAATGCCTCTGTCATCCCAATCCATGTAATTGATGCGAATAGCCCTTACATCCCTTGGTTTAGGCTTTTCTCTCCTTACACTCCTTTTGTCTCTTAAGTGTGTATATAACGTGTTTGGATTAGGTTTGCCTCTTATCTGAAGAAACATTCTGCTAGATAGCTCAAACAACTCTGTTTTGGAAAAATCATTCTGTTTTTCTCCAGACATTTCATGTCACAGGGAATTAATGACGAACCATGTGTGCTTCAGCCATGTTTGGATAATCTCTAACCTTAACATGCATGCAACAAGTGTTAGAAGTTTAACTTTTGAAAGCATGGTTCATTCTAAAGTTTGACCACATGCATGTTTATTTTTTACTTCTTTCTTACAAGAAAGTGAGAAATTTTATGGTATTCCTTCATTGCTGCCTTTCGTCTTCATCAAGCATTCTTATATGAAGAGAATGAGAACTTTAGTGAGTAGAAGATATTCTAATGTTTGATGGAACATATACATATCACCTGGTTCTATGTGTCAAGGGCTATTCTGTTCTTGGTTCAATCTGAACGAGTTTGATTCGGAGTCCATTTCTTGGAATCCTACAAAACATAACACATGTCATGTATGCATGATATACTTATGTAATGATTGCTAAGGCTACTCGAATTGTTTTGGAGAAAGTCATGTGACCATCATCTGATTTCATTCCAAGGATAATAGTTCTTCATAGCAACTGAGTTTACAGGATATCCAAATTCTTCTCCAGAATTTACATGAAATAATTCCCTCCCACAAGGACTTTCTTAACAACGTAGGGGCGTTTATAATTCGGGGTAAACTTGCCTCCCGGATGAGTAGCATTCGACAAAGTTTTCCTTATCACTAGGTCATCCACCTCGAAACTTCTGGTTTTAACTTTCCAATTAAATGGCTTAGCCACCCTCTTCTGGTAGCTCTGGCCATGACAGATCGCTCTGAGACGCTCTTCGTCAATCATTTAGCTGTTCATATCTGTGTTTGATCCATTCTGCCTCAAAATGTTTTACTTCTGATAATGTTCTTGAAGATGGAATCTTAATCTCTACAGGTAGGACAACCTCTATCCCATATACCAGAGCATAAGGAGTTGCCCTAGTAGATGTGACATTCTGATTTATAGTTAAATTCAGACTCATTAATGAGAAATGAATCTAGAGATGTATTTTAGTCATATCTCGCTCGAATCTAATCAATTAAAGTAAACTGACCAAAAGGGAAAGGCTAACGCGAGACATGGTATGTGGACCTAGGGCATTCGGATAAGAAATGGCGCTTTGCCCATAAGGATCGTCGAGGGGATATTTAGAGTCACAAAAAACCGATCCAAGAACGATTAGGGAATGCCTTGCGAGTGTCATACGATTGGAGTACGGGTGATGCCGCTTAACCAACGTATGATTTCCAAAATTTTCCTTAATCGGACAGTGACGATCGAGACCAAAAGGAGCTAGTGATAGACCCACACAATTACATGACAACCAAAGCCGCCACGAATTGACGAGCCCTAAATATGATGAGAATCACAGGGTCAATACACGTAAAGTCTACAAAAGCCACCCGTTGGATCTAGATAGGTTGGAAGCACGTCTGATAGAGGAAACTATTAGAAACGAGTCTTGAAAATTGAAAATGGAGAATCAAGAATTTTAACAACATAATTGGATTGGTCGTCGCCCTATCGAAGAATTTTCGAGCTAGAAAAAAGACGTTTCGGACTTCGGGGGCGAAATTACCCTTTTGCCCCTCGAGCTTAAAGCCTTGTCCATGCATTTGAAGGAGGGTAATTTAGTCATTAAATCCCTCCCAAGGCTACCGAACACAAGGAGAATTATGGGCCATTGGATTAAGTTGATTGACATGTGGGACAAGTGTCAATGGATGGGCAAAAGAGTGGTCAAATCCACTATGCCATACCTACCATTCAACCACTGACTCAAGTCTTGAATATAAGTCTTTTTCTCTCTCTCCTCACCTCACCTTGACCAGCCAAAGTACCCCCATAACTCCCGAAACTTCTTCTTCTTCTTCCTCTTCGCTCTGCTCATCGACGACTAGCCGAGCCGCCGCCGTTCGCTGCCCACAACGCCATCCTCCGGCCACCACCAGACCACCGGCCAACCATACCAACCTAGTTCTACGTCTTGCCGACCTCCTTGAAGTGGAAGCGAGACATTTGGACCACCGAGGAGCTCCGGCCAAGAGTTTTCCCGGAAGCCGACAGAATCGAGCTCAACCTGAGGTAGGTTCGATTTCTAACCCTTTTGAAGGTCGAAATGTTGGAGTCTTGAGGTTAAATTTGTGGAGATCTAAAATACATGTATATCATTCTGTGGTAAAAAGTTGAGCTTGATTTGATAAAGTTTTAACCTCGAATCGGTCTTGTGAACTTGGAAAAGAAAATTGCCGGTACTGACCTTGGGAGAACCGGCGACTTTCGACGGGTTTCTGGCGACCATTCAACCTCAAACTCACGGTGAGCCTCATAGACCCTTAGATAGACATTTTAAGAGGTAGGATAGTGAGTAGATGATGGATTTGAAGTTGATTTAGGATGGATTGTGCGCGGTTTGCACAGAACCGAAATGAACCAGTTCGATTCTATGCAAGACCGGTTCTATTGGAGTAAAGAACCGATGATTTTGAGTCCCAAATTGATGTTTAAGACATGTTAAGATGATGGGGGTTGTGTTTTGAAGGATTATGGTTCATGGATTGAGGATTTGGATATGGAAATTGATGGATTGATTGGAAATTCTAGGTTGCGCGGTGAGTTCGACGTTGGACCCTTGGATTCGAATTCGTGAGGGCTCAAGAGGACAATTATTGTGGTATCAAATGCAAGGTAAGGGAATCCTAAACTAAGGATAGGAAGATTGGACTCAATTGAGTAAGTCGAGGTTTAGTTTGATCGATTTATGAGAATTTTTCCAAAGGATAGTTCTTGGTATATCCTAAGTGGCTATAGGAGGGTTATGTGTGTTATTATTTATGTTTAAATCATTTTCCATGTTGAATGCCATTGATTGTCTTGCATGCCATGAGTATTCAAATTGTGCATGAGTTGCACTTGTTGTTTTATCTATGAATTGAATTGAGAAGCATGGCATGATCATGACATGGCGAGGCCCTGAGGAGTATGAGACGCGAGGCGGGAGATGGATACCCTGATGCGATGTAATCGCGGGGTGGAGCTGATGTTGTGTGGCACCTTGATGGGATCTAATCGCGGGGTTGAGATGGCTACAATCCTGATGCGAATTATTCGCGGGACGAAGGTATGAGGTCACGATATTGGCCTGAAGATTCATTGGAACCTGATGTATTTACACGGGTTGCCAATGACGGTCTGATGCTTTTATGCGGACCGAGCCTGATGCGATCTAATCGCGGGCTGGAGAATGAGGTAGGCAGGAAGAGGTGATTGTGGTGAAATGGCTAGATGAGGTGTGCATAATCATCTAAGCGTGACATGGTGTCATAGTTGCATGCCCATCATCTGTGTATCAATATTCTTATTTGTATATGCATGTATGATTGTGGGTTTGAAATTTTGGGATAGATGACTGCCTGAGTGGACGATCAGCCTGACTTAGGGTTAGGACTTTTTTACTGAGATGTGTATCTCACCCCTTTGGGGACCCCTATTTTTACAGATCCTAGACCGTAGCTCTGTGGCCTATTCGTTTTAGGGATCCCAAGGAGAGGACAACATATTTTGACGAGTTCCCGGATAGACAGGAGAACATTTATGTGAGAAAATGTATGGTTGTATAGGTTGACGAGGGTAGCCCGGATTGAAAACCTCATAAGTTCGAGGCATGGTTTAAGAAGGTCGGAGACAAGTCGATTGGGCCGCTGAAGTCCCACGAAGTACCCCAGGGAGTTATCCTTGATTGTTGCCAGACCGCCGGGGAGCAAGAGCTGTCAGAGGGTTCTGTAGTTGGGTCTAGGAATGGACCAAAGAAGACCCCGACCTTGGAGTTCACTGAGGACGAGGTGATTGTTATGGAGGCTACCAAGGAGAATCTGGCGGAGTCGTCACATGAGGCGACCATGGAAGATTTCATTGAGGTCCAATCAGAGATCTTCTCGGAGTATAAGCCAACAGAGGATGTCGAGGATACAGGGGACTCCAACAGCTCATCTTAGGTGTCCTAGCTTATTGGTTCGATCTTGTGATGGCGGCCATCGACCATGGCTCTTTGGATGTCGATGATGGTCATATTCTTTTGATGTGCAAACCCCGTCGCCCTTGCCTAGTGAATTGTAGTAGTCGGTATTTATACGAACCGTACGTTATGATGTATGATAGATATTATGCTATTCAGGTCTCACTTAACCTATATTTTGTACGAGGATTTATTCGAGTACCGCTTCCGCATGTTTAATGTATATATATTATCTCTCGACTTATTTGTGGATCTTGGGACCATGAGAGATGTGTTGTTTGCTTGTAGGGATGTTCGCGTGCTCGACGGGTTGGGGGCGTGACAGTAGAAGTCCTAATCGAAGTTCGATACGCCATTAAGGCAAAGGGTAGCCTCTCATGCCAATCTCTTTAGTCGGCAGTCTTAGCCAAGATCTTCTTGAAGTTCTTGTTTGTTGCTTCTACTGGTCCATTCTTTTACAAGCGGTAAAGGGAAGAATTAAGATGTCGAATGCCAAAGTGATCCAGTAGATCGTCAACAATCTTGTTGTTTAGGTCTGTGATAATCGCCCGAGGGGTACCATATCGAGAAATTATATCCCTCTTGATAAACCTTGCCACACTTCTCACAGTGACATTTGTGTAAGAGCTGGCCTCTATCCACTTTGTGAGTAATCAATTGCAACTAGAATAAAGCGATGGCCATTTGAAGCTGCTGGATTGATAGGCCCTATCATGTCTATTCCCCACATAGAGAAAGGCCAGACTTTAGACATCTGATGAAGTTCGTTAGGGGTGCATTAATCTTATCTCCGTATAATTGACATTGGTGGCATGACTTGACATGATGACTACAATCTGATTCAATGGTCATCCAATAATCACCAAGCCGCACGATCTTCCTAGCGAGGAGATGGCCATTCATGTGTGATCTGCATATACTTTCATGGATTTCCCTCATGAGAGTATTTGCTTCTTTAGCATCTACGCACCTCAACAAAGTAGAATCAAATGACCTTTTGTACAAGGTTCGTCCACTAAGGAAGAATTTACTGGCCATCTTGGCTATATATCTTCAGTCTCTTATTTGACATCCATCTGGAAATTCTCTCTTTAAGAGATAATTCTTGATATCATGGTATCACGCCTCTTTGTCAAATTCTTCTTCGACCAGCATATAATAAGCTGATTTTCGGGTTATGTCAATCCTCAACAGCTCTATTTCTAATCCATCAGTTATTTGTAGAAGGAGGCTAGGGTGGCTAACGCATCTACAAACTGGTTCTGCGCTCTTGGCATGTATTCAAATGACACTTCTTCGAATTTAAGCGTCAATTCTTCCAGGTACTTATGATAAGAGATGAGCTTTATGTACTTTGTTTTCCACTCTCCTTATGTTTGAAAGATGATGAGCATAGAATCTTCACAAACTTGCAGCTTAGATACTTCCAGGGAGATGGCCAACAGTAGGCCTAGTGTGAAATTCTAATTTCTAGTCAATTTCAGACTCATTAATGAGAAGTAAATCTAGATATGTATTTTAGTCGTATCCTGCTCGAATCAGATCAATTTGAGTAGGCTGACCAAAAGGAAAAGGCTAACGCGAGACGAGGTCCGTGGACCTAGGCAACTCGAATAGGAAATGGTGCTTTGATCATAAGGATTATCGAGGGGATATTTAGAACCACAAAGAGGCCGATCTGAGAACGATTAAGGAATGCCTTGCGAGTGTCATACGACTGGAGTGCGGGTGATGCCGCTTAACCAACATATGATTTACAAAATTTTTCTAAATCGGACAGTAACGATCGAGACCATAGGGTCTATTGATAGACCCTCACAATTACATGACAAATAAAGTCTCCACGAATTGACGAGCCCTAAACGTGATATGAATCATGGGGTCGATACGCGTAATGTCTGCAAAAGCCGTCCGTCGGTTCGGGATAGGCTGGAACCACGTATGATAGAGAAAATCATTAGAAACGAGTCTTGAAAATTGAAAATAGAGAATCAAGAATTTCAACGTTATATTCGGATTGGTCGTCGCCCTATCGAAGATTATTGGAACGAGAAAAACGACGTTCCGAACGTTGGGGGTAAAATTACCATTTTGCCCTTCAAGCTTAAGCCTTGCCCATGCAATGAAGGAACGGCATTATGGTCTTTTAAACCACCCCAAGGCCACCGAAAATCTGAAGAAATATTGGCTATTGGATCAAGTTGGAATGACACTTGGACATGTGTCAAGAGATGGACTAAAAAGTAGTCATATCCACTATACACCACCTACCATTCTTCCCTTTGACTTGAGCCTTGAATATAAGACTTTTTCTCCCTCTCTCACCTCACTTTGACCTGCCATAGAAACCCCCAAACCACTGAAACCTTCATCTTCTTCTTCTTCCTGTTTTGCTCGTCGGCGACAGCTCCTGCCGCTCACGTTCGGCCATTCCGACACCACCCTCTGGCCACCTTCTGGACACCGGCTGACCACCTGAGCCTAGCTCCAGGTCTTGTCGACCTCCTTGAACTGGAAGCATGAGGTTTGGACCACCGAGGAGCTCCGGACAAGCCTTTTCCCGGGAGTCGATGAAAACTGATCCAATCTGAGGTAGGTGATTTTTCTGCCCCCTTAGGAGGCCGAAATGTTGGAACTTCGAGGTCAAATTTTTTGAAGGTCTAGAAGACATGTATATCAATATGTGGTAAAATTTTGGGAATGATTTGATGAAGTTTTGCCCCCAAATGGGTCTTGTGAATGTAAGACAGAATCTGCCAGTTACTAACCTTGGAGGATCCGGCGACTTTTGACGGGATTCCGGCGACGACTCAACCTCAAACTCTTGGTGAGACCCTAAGATCCTTAGATAGACATGTTAAGAGGTAGGATAGTGATTAAATGATGGATTTGGTGGAGACTTAGGGCTAGATATACTCGGTTTACACAGAACCGAACATAGCCCGGTTCGATTTTGTGCAAATCGAATCTATGGGGGGGTTTGATGATGGTTGGTTTTGCATCTCAAATTGATGATTGAGGCATGCTAAGATGATGAGGATTATGTTATGGAGGTTTGTGGTTCGTGGATTGAGGAATTGGACATGAAAATTGACGGATTGGTTGGATTTTATTAGGTTGCGCGGTGAGTTCGACCTTGGACCCTTGAAGCCGAAAATTGTGGGGCTCAAGAAGAGAAAATTTGTGATATCAAATTCGAGGTAAGGGCATCCTAAACTTAGAATAGGAAGATTGGACTCGATTAGGCGAGTCGGACAAGATTGAGATGATTTCTTGAGGAGCTTAGTGTGATTGGTCCTTGTAAATGCCAGGAAAGTATAAATGATTCGAATAATTGTATATGCATGTCTCTTGAGTAATTGGTCATATTTGTACGTGTATTGACTCGTTTCGCATGCCATGGATGTCTTGTTTATGCATGAGATTTTATGCACGAGATGCGCTTGACCTTGTGTACATGAATTGTGGTTGTGACATGGCGGAGACGAGGTAAGACCTTGAGGCATTTGAGACGCGGGATGGAGAAAAGCCTGATAAGATCTAATCGTGGGCATGAGAAAAAGAAAAGCCTGATGCAATCTAATCGCGGGCATGAGATTAGCTTGATGTGATCTAATCGCGGGCTTGAGAATGAGGTAGGCAGGAAGAAATGGTTGTGGTGAAGTGGCAAGACAAGGCATGCATGATCATCTGAGTGTGATATGATGTCATAGCTGCATGCCTGTCATCTATGTGTTGTCATCTTTATTTGTATGTACCTGTGTGTTTATAAGTTGAAATTTTGGGGTAAATGACTGACTGAGTGGACGGTCAGCCTGACCTAGGGTTAGGACTCTTTTACTGAAATGTGTATCTCATCCCTTTGAGGACCCTTATTTTTACAGATCCTAGGCCTTGACTGTGTGGCCTATTCGCTTTGGGGATCCTCAGGAGATGACCGCGTATTTTGATGAGTTCCTTGACGGTCAGGGCACCATATACGTGAAGAAGTGTATGGTGGTTTGGGTTGATGAGGGTAACCCGGATTAGAAGCCTCATAGGTACGATGCTTGGTTGAGAAAGGTTGGAGACATGTCGACTAGGCCACTGAAGCCCCATGAGGTGCCCTAGGGGGTGATCCCTGACTGGTGCCACCCTGGTAGGGACCAGGATCAGGTCGAGGGATCGGTAGTCGGTTCTAGGAACAGACCGGAGAGGACCCCGACTCTAGAGTCCACTGAGGATGAGTTATCGTGCTGGAGGCGACTAAGGAGGATCTCGCAGAGCCGTCGCATGAAGAGACCATGGAGGATACTATTGAGGTTCGCTCCGAGAAATTCTCAGAGTATGAGCCGACGGAGGACGCTGAGGACACCGATGACTCCAACAGCTCTTCCTAGGAGGTTCTAGTTTGTGGCTTGATCTTTTGGTGACGACCCTTGATATTTTGGATTGTTGTCGATGGTCCATTTTGTATGCTCACCCCGTCACCCCCCTTACTTATCGAATTTTAGTAGCTCTATACTTGTATGCACAGTCGGTTATTATATACGACAGATTCTATACTATTCAGGTCCCACTTAATTATATGTTGTACGGAGGAGTTGCTTATTTACTGCTTCCGCATGCTTGATATATTTGTTATATCTCTCGGCTTATATTGTGGATCTTGGGACCACGAGAGATTATATGGTTTGCTTGTAGGGAGTCATGCGTTCGTGCCCGAGGCGCGGGGCATGACATCCCCGTCCGATTTGGTATCAGAGCAAGGTCAGCTTGATCCAAAGATGGTTGAGGACTGGAGTGATAAGGAGGATTAAGTTGGGACAAGGACGGATAGCAAGACCTTAGAGACTGGTTAAGATAAGGCCTGGAGTGCATGGTGTGCAACCTGGTACTTATGGTTGGTGTTTGATCTTGGCAATGTTGTTGAAAGGCATGAGGATTGAGTTCCCTGCCTAGTATTGGAGGTCATTTCTAGACTTGGGCCTGATAAGTGTTTGAACAGGGTTGTTTTAGGGAACCGTTGGAGTGAACGGAATTGAGGAATGGCCATGAGTTACTTGTTGAAATATTTGTGGAAGTTATTGTGTGAAAGGATTGTTGTAGTGGAACTGTTTCTGTTAAGGATTAGTAAGTAGCTCTGGCTTTGGATGATTGAGTGAGTTACTAACTCCTTGCTAAACTTGTGGTGGACTAGGTTCAGTAGAAAGAAGCAAGGATGAGCAACCCGTCTAGTAGATCTGGAAGGTTAAGAGGCAGAGCCTCTAGCTCGAGGCCGCCCGTAGCAGAAGATCTAAGGATGGAAGGTGTGCTGAGGGCACTGGAAAGAATTGGTGACTTGATCGATAGGCAGACCCAGGATGGGGATGCTGCAATCGCCCAGGCAGTAGGAGCTGCCATAGTTGCCGTCAATACCAAACGGCGACAATGGTGGCAATGGAAGCCAAAATGAACTGGCCAGGGCAATGAAGTTGTGAATGCTCAAGGAGAAATCGTCATGGCCAGATAGATGGGCCAGCTAGTGGAGCAGTTTATAAAGTTGAAGCCGACCCAATTCGATGGAATTGGAGATCCTGAGCTAGAACCTAGGTGGATCGAGAAATTAGAAAAAGCTTTTGGTGTGCTGAGGTACACGAATGATGAGAAGGTGTTACTAGCAGTGTACCAGCTAGAGGGCATGGCGAATGATTGGTGGGTTGCCACCAAGGACGAAGTCTTCCCTGAAGGAACGACCTTAAATTGGGATGCTTTTAAGACAGCGTTTAACGACAAGTATTTCTCTGAGACGGCCAGGGAAAGGAAGCAGGTGGAATTCTTGCAATTGCGCCAGAACCAGCTGACGATAGATCAGTACGAGGTTGAGTTCTTGAGGCTGTCAAGGTATGCACCTCGAAATGTAGAAGGTCCTCAAGAGAAAGCAAGAAGATTTAGGGATGGTCTGAGGCCCGAGCTCCGTAGTCAGATGATCGCTCTGAATCTAATGACTTATAAGGAGATCCACGAACGGAGCCAAGTGATAGAACGAGACTTGAAAGAGAGGAATACCGCAATTAGATTGCGGTTTATACCATTCAGAGATAACCACCAGATGGGCAAGAAGCCGATGACGGGCACTAACCGTTTCATACCTCCCGTAAGGAAAAATATCGTGAAGCCGCCGAATCCCACAAACTGGAACTGCCGCCTTTGTGGTAGCATGCATGGAAATGGCCCGTGCCCAATGAGGATCGGGGCTTGTTTCAAGTGTGGTCAGCTGGGCCACCAGATGAGGACATGCTCGAGTCAAGCTTTGACAAATCGACCTCAAGGACAGCGATCGCAGGCTGGGCCGTCAACTGCAACTCCCCAGATCGAGCAGAATCGACCACCGGCACAGGGAAGGGTATATGCAGTAGCTTGTAGAGAGGCAGAGGAAGCATCAGGTGTGGTCACAGGTACGGTTTACTTGTGCAACCAAACTACATATGCATTGGTTGACGCTGGTGCCATGCATTCATTTGTGTCTGCTCAGTTTGCTGAATTGGTGAGTATGAAGTTAGAACCGTTGAGTATAATTCTGCATGTTGCCACTCCGTTAAAGGATAATATATTGGTTTCATTGGGCTGTGTTGGTTGTGAGATTGTGATTGGAGGGAGTAAGGAGAGTATTGACCTAGCTGTATTACCCATGTATGATTTTGACGTAATCATAGGAATGGATTGGTTGGGTAAGCAGGGGGCAGTAGTGGACTGTGGTAGTAAGATAATTTGGTTTTATCCGAGAGGCCGCCCTAACTTTGAATTGGTGGGAAATTAAGGAGAAATCTCGATTCCCTTAGTCTCATCCCTCGAATTGACAAAGTTGATGTCTGAATGTTGTCAAGCATACTTAGTGGCAATAATGGATACGACTACCGAAGAGCCAAAGTTAGAGAGTATCCCGATAGTGCGTGAATTTCCTGACGTATTTCCCCAAGAGTTGCCAGGATTACCATCAGAACGAGAAATAGAATTTGTAATCGAGTTGGCCCCTGGGACAGAACCGATCTCGAAAGCACCTTACCGGATGTCCCTGTCAGAACTGAAGGAGTTAAAGGTGCAGATGCAAGAGCTGCTAGATAAGGAATTTATCCGACCAAGTGCTTCGCCGTGGGGAGCGCCAGTACTATTTGTAAGGAAGAAGGATGGTCTTTGTGTCTATGCATTGACTATCGGCAACTGAACTAGGTAACGGTGAAGAACAAATACCCACTACCGAGGATTGATGACCTATTTGATCAGTTGCAAGGAGCGGCGGTATTTTCAAAGATTGACTTGAGAACTGGGTATCACCAGTTAAGGATCAAGAAGGAAGATATACCTAAAACTGCTTTCAGGATGAGGTATGGTCATTATGAGTTTACGGTGATGCCGTTTGGTTTGACCAACGCTCTAGCTGCATTCATGGACCTAATGCATCAAGTATTTAAGCAATTCCTAGACAGATTCGTCATAGTCTTTATTGATGATATCTTGATTTACTCGAGAAGTGATGCAGAACACAAGGAGCACTTGAGAATTGTTCTGCAGATCTTGAGGGAACACTTACTCTACGTGAATTTGAGTAAATGCGAATTCTGACTGAGCAGGGTAGCATTTCTTAGTCATGTGGTATCTGGTGAAGGAATCGCAGTGGATCCTACGAAGATCGAGGCTGTAATAAATTAGCCTAGACCTACTACGGTCACTAAAGTTAGAAGTTTCTTGGGACTGGCAGGATATTATAGGCGTTTTGTGAAAAAATTCTCATCCATAGCCATCCCATTGACGTGGTTGACGAAGAAGGAAACAAGGTTTGAATGGACTGACAAATGTGAGAGGAGTTTCCAAGAGCTCAAACATAGATTGACAAACGCGCCAGTGCTGACAATTCCATCAAGACCAGGAGGTTACGAGATATACAACGATGCTTCGCTAAAAGGATTGGGATGTGTATTGATGCAACACAGAAGAGTAGTGGCCTATGCATCCAGACAGTTGAGGCCACATGAAATGAACTACCCAACTCATGACCTGGGGTTAGCGGCGATTGTATTTGCTTTGAAGATTTGGAGACAATACCAATGTGGCGAGAAGTTTCAGATTTATACTGACCACCAGAGCTTAAAGTACATATTTTCCCAAAAAGAACTGATATGAGACAGCGTATGTGGATGGAGCTGTTGAAGGATTATTATTGTGATATACTATATCACCTTGGGAAAGCAAACAGAGTAGCAGATGCGCTTAGCCGGAAGTCGAGCATAGCCTGTCTGCTAGTGAAGGGATGGTCGATGATTGAGGATTTAAGAGATTCCGAGTTCAGACTAGAAGTCGAGCAGTTGTCTTGTTTGATAGCTACGTTGAGTGTAGAACTTGAGGTCCAGGAAGGAATAAAGGCCCTACAGTCTATGGACCTAGAGATTCAGAAGATCCTTGAGATGGATGCTCTAAAGAGAAAACCCGAGTTTCAGGTGTCTGAGGACAGAATTCTAAAGTTCCGAGGACGATTGTGCGTACCAAAGGATGAAGGACTTAGGGAAAAGATTTTATCAGAGGCTCACAGGAGCAATAATAGCATCCACCTTGGAAGTACGAAAATGTATCAGAACTTGCGACATCACTATTGGTAGAACAGGATGAAAGTGGACGTAACAAAGTATGTGGCTAAGTGTTTGACATGCCAGCAAGTGAAAGCGTAGCACTGTAAGCCTGGAGGACTACTACAGCCACTGGAGATCCCGAAATGGAAGTGGGAGCATATAACTATGGATTATGTAATGGGACTCCCAAAGAGCCAGCGAGGTCACGACTCTATATGGTTAGTCATGGACAGATTGACCAAGTTCGCATATTTCATCCCGGTACGAAAGGCCTTCGCTATGGATAAGTATGCAGAGTTGTACATGAGACAGATAGTGAGGCTGCACGGAGTGCTTGTGACGATCACCTCGGATAGAGATCCTAAATTCATGGAAAATATTTGGAAGAGTCTGCAAGAAGCTATGGGAACCCAACTGCAGTTTAGCACAGCGTACTATCTACAGACGGACGGACAATCAGAAAGGACGTTTCAGACGCTCGAGGACATGTTGAGAGCGTGCGTTTGGTAGAGTTTGCTTATAATAATAGCTACCAGCAGAGCATCCATATGGCACTACTCGAAGCACTCTATGGAAGAGCCTGCAAGACCCCGATTTACTGGGATGAGGTTGGAGAAAGAAGTATCACAGGCCCAGAATTGGTAGAGCAATTGGTGGAAACAGTGAAAATGATTCGGGATAAACTAAGGACGGCACAGAGTCGTCAGAAGAGCTACGCAGATAAGCGGTGCAAGCCCTTGGAATTTCAAGTGGGCGATCATGTCTGCCTCGAGGTGTCACCAATGAGAGGATTGTCGCGATTTGGAAAGAAAGGAAAGGTGAGCCCAAGGTACGTAGGCCCATTTGAGATACTGGAGCAGATTGGACCTTGGCTTATAGGCTTGCCTTGCCGCCTAACCTATCCCAGGTGCATAATGTATTCCACGTGTCGATGCTGCGAAAGTATGAACCCGATCCGACACATGTGTTAGACCACGAAGCCATAGAAGTGGACGACCGAGTGTCTTACGTGGAAAGGCCGATATGGATCAAGGACCGAAAGGAGCAAATCCTTAAGAATAAGAAGATCCCACTGGTCAAGGTAATATGGGAGCACCATGGAACTGAAGGTGTCACGTAGGAGAATGAAGAGACGATGAGGCAACAACACCCCTATTTATTTGAGTAATTAAGTGTAATGTAAATTTCGGGGATGAAATTGTTGTAAGGGGGAAAGAGTTGTGACATTCTGATTTCCAGTCAATTTCAGACTCATTAATGAGAAGTAAATCTAGAGATGTATTTCAATCGTATCCCACTCGAATTTGATCAATTTAAATAGGCTGACTAAAAGGAAAAGGCTAATGCGAGACGAGGTATATGGACCTAGGTAACTCGAATAGGAAATGACGCTTTGATCATAAGGATTGTCGAGGGGATATTTAGAACCACAAAGAGGCCGATCTAAGAATGATTAAGGAATGCCTTGCGAGTGTCATACGACTGGAACGTGGGTGATGCCGCTTAACCAACGTATGTTTTCTAAAATTTTCCTAAATCGGACAGTGACGATCGAGACCATAAGGACTAGTAATAGACCCTCACAATTACATGACAACCAAAGTCGCCACGAATTGACAAGCCCTAAACGTGATATGAATCACGAGGTCGATACGGGTAATGTCTGCAAAAGCCGTCCGTCGGTTCGAGATAGGCTGGAACCATGTCTGATAGAGAAAACCATTAGAAATGAGTCTTGAAAATTGAAAATGAAGAATCAACAATTCCAATGTTATATTTGGATTGATCGTCGCCCTATCGAAGATTATCGGAACGAGAAAAACGATGTTCCGAACGTTGGGGGTGAAATTATCATTTTGCCCCTTAAGCTCAAGCCTTGCCCATGCAATGAAGGAAGGGCATTTTGGTCTTTTAAATGACCCCAAGGCCACCCAAAATCTAAAGAAATTTTGGCCATTGGATCAAGTTGGAATGACACTTGAACATGTGTCAAGAGATGGACTAAAGAGTAGTCGTATCCACTATACACCACCTACCATTCTATCCTTTGACTTGAGCCTTGAATATAAGACTTTTTTTTCTCTCTCTCACCTCACTTTGGCCAGCCATAGAACCCCCCAAACCACCGAAACCTTCATCTTCTTCTTCCTCATGTTCTGCTCGCCTATGACAGCTCCTGCAGCTCCCGTTCGGCCGTACTGACGCTACCCTCTGGCCACCGCCTGGACACCGGCAGACCACCTGAGGCTAGCTCCACATCTTGCCGACCTTCTCAAAAAGGAAGCACGGTGTTTAGACCACCGAAGAGCTCTGGCCAAGCGTTTTCCTGGGAGTCGACGAAAATTGATCCAATCTGAGGTAGGTGATGTTTCTGACCCCTTAGGAGGCTGAAATGTTAGAATTTTGAGGTCAAATTTTGTGGAGGTCTAGAAGACATGTATATCAATATGTGGTAAAAATTTGGGAATTATTTGATGAAGTTTTGACCCCAAATGGGTCTTGTGAATGTAGGACAGAATCTGCCGGTTACTAACCTTAGAGGATCCGGCGACTTTTGACGGGATTTCGACGACGACTCGACCTCAAACTCTCAGTGAGACCCTTAGATCCTCAGATAGACATGTTAAGAGGTAGGATAGTGATTAAATGATGGATTTGGTGGAGACTTAGGGCTAGATATACTCGGTTTACACAGAACCAAACATAGCCCGGTTCGGTTCTGTGCAAATCGAATTTGTGGGGGTTGATGATGGTTGGTTTTGCATCTCAAATTGGTGATTGAGGCATGCTAAGATGATGGGGATTATGTTATGGAGGTTCGTGATTCGTGGTTCGTGGATTGAGGAATTGGACATGGAAATTGACGGGTTGGTTGGATTTTATTAGGTTGCGTAGTAAGTTTGACCTTGGACCCTTGAAGCCAAAAATTGTGGGGCTCAAGAATAGAAAATTTGTGATATCAAATTCGATGTAAGGGAATCCTAAACTTAGGATAGGAAGATTGGACTCGATTGGGCGAGTCCAGTGAGATTGAGATGATTTCTTGAGGAGTTTAGTGTGATTGGTCCTTGCAAAGGCCAGGAGAGTATAAATGATTCGAAAAATTGCATATGCATGTCTCTTGAGTAATTGGTCATATTTGTACGTGTATTGACTTGTTTCGCATGCCATGGATGTCTTGTTTATGCATGAGATATTATGCACGAGATGCGCTTGATCTTGTGTGCATGAATTGTGGTTGTGACATGGCGGAGACGAGGTAAGACCCTGAGACGTATGAGACGCGGCGTGGAGCAAAGCCTGATGCGATCTAATCGCGGGCATGAGAAAAAGAAAAGCCTAATGTGATCTAATCACGGGCATGAGATTAGCCTGATGCGATCTAATTGCAAGCATGAGAATGGGGCAGGCAGGAAGAGATGGTTGTGGTGAAGTGGCAAGACAAGGCGTGCGTGATTATCTAAGTGTGATAGGATGTCATTGTTGCATGCCTGTCATCTGTGTGTTGTCATCTTTATTTGTATGTGCCTGTGTGTTTATGAGTTGAAATTTTGGGGTAGATGACTATCTGAGTAGACGGTCGGCCTGTCTAGGGTTAGGACTCTTTTACTGAGATGTGTATCTCACCCCTTTAGGGACCTTTATTTTTATAGATCCTAGGCCTTGACTGTGTAGCCTATTCGCTCTGGGGATCCTAAGGAGATGATCACGTATTTTGATGAGTTCCCTGACGATCAAGGAACCATATACGTGAGGAAGTGTACGGTGGTGTGGGTTGACGAGGGTAGCCTGGACTGAAAGCCTCATAGGTACGTGGCTTGGTTTAGGAAGGTTGGGGACGTGTCCACTGGGCCACTGAAGCCCCATGAGGTGCCCCAGGGAGTGATCCCTGACTGGTGCCACCCCGGTAGGGACTAGGATCAGGCCGAGGGATCGATAGTCGGTTCTAGGAACAGACCGGAGAGGACCCTGACTCTAGAGTTCACCGAGGATGAAGTTATCATACTGGAGACGATCGAGGAGGATCTCGCAGAGCCGTCGCATGAAGAGACCATGGAGGATACTATTGAGGTTCGCTCCCAGATGTTCTCAGAGTATGAGCCGACGGAGGATGCCGAGGAACCGATGACTCCAGCAGCTCTTCCTAAGAGATTTTAGTATGTGGCTTGATCTTTTGGTGACGACCCCCGACCATGGTTATTTTGGATTGTTGTCGATGGTCCATTTTATATGTTCACCCCGTCACCCCTCCTTACTTATCGGATTTTAGTAGCTTTGTGCTTGTATGCACAGTCGGTTATTATGTACGACAGATTCTATGCTATCCAGGTCCAACTTAATTATATTTTGTATGGAGGAGTTGCTTATTTACCGCTTCCGCATACTTGACATATTTCTTATATCTCTCGGCTTATATTGTGGATCTTGAGACCGCAAGAGATTGTATGGTTTACTTGCAGGGAGTTGCGCGTTCGTGCCCGGGGCGCGGGGCGTGACACCTAGAATACATGCTTCATATTCTGAAACATTATTGGTGCAAGGGAAAGTCAGTTTTGCCGCAACAGGATAATATTGACCATCGGGGGATATTAACACTTCCCATATGCCAACTCCCGATAGATTAATGACACCATCAAAATACATGACCCAGTTGTCTTCTATCAGGTTCAAAACTTGATTTTCTACCTTTGTCTGTCCAAAAGATGTGCGATTTTGGGTGCTCTCTGCCAACATATCAGCTTTGGCTCTTCCATTCACAGACTTTTGTGGAGAGCTTTTGATATCAAATTCAGACAACATCACTTGCCATTTTGCCAATTCCCCAATCAACGTGGGCTTCTCCAAGAGATATTTAATAGGATCATTTTATGTCACCAAATGAATGTGATGGAGTAGGGTATACTGTCTCAATCTACGAAGTACCCACACGGCTACTACACAAGCTCTCTCAACAGGGGCATAATTTGCTTAAGATGAGGTGAATTTATTACTCGAGTAGTAGATAGCTCTTTCTTTACCATCCATAGGGCTTGTTTGAGTAAGTAAAGCTCCCAAAGACTATTAATGTATAGTCAAATACAAGGTCAAGGGGTGACCTGGGATGGGTGGCATAAGTATTAGTGGAGGGCTAGATAAGTTTTGATCTTCTACAATGCCTGACTGCATTCTGCATCCCAGGTCACTTTCGCGCCCTTCTTGAGCAATTTGAAAATTGGTTTAAACATGTCCGATAACTAATTGATGAATTGGGTGATGTAGTTTAGCCTCCCTAGGAGACTCCCTACTTCTTTCACCGTTGAGGGAGTTGCTAGGTCACAAATAGCTTGGATTTTCGAATGGTCAATTTCAATGCCCTTGCTACTGACCATGAATCCAAGAAGTTTCCCTGATTTTGCCCCAAGCACACATTTGTTAGGGTTCAGCCTCAATTTGTATTTTCGCAAACGCTCAAATGACTTTCTTAGCACTTGAGTATGATCTTGTCTCTTCTTAGACTTGGCAATCATGTCATTGACATATATTTCGATCTCCTTGTGGATCATGTGATGAAATAAGGTGATCATCGCCTTCTGATAAGTTGCCCGGCATTCTTTAGTTCAAAGGGCATCACTTTATAATAGAAATTTCCCAAATGAGTGGTAAATGCAGTTTTCTGCTTGTCCACTTGCTTCATGAGGACCTGATTATATCCGAAAAATCTGTCCATGAATGAGAATAATTCGTACCCTACTGTACTATCCACCAACACATCGATGTGGGGAAGTGGAAAATCGTCTTTCGGGTTTGCTTTATTTAAGTCCCAATAATCTACACAGATTCGGGCTTTGCCATCTTTCTTCATGACGGGGACTATGTTTGCAATCTAATCTGAGTAAAAGATAGCTTCATTAAAGCCTACTCTGAGAAGTTTCATCACTTCTTCTTTAATTATGTCTTTTAACTCAGCTTTCATCCGTCGGATGTCTTGTCTCACGGGTTTAACACTAGGATCTGTGGGTAACTCATGTTGCACAATTCTTGGATCCAAACCCGACATATCGACGTATGATCATGCAAAGATATCCCGATACTCTCTAAGTAATTTTGTAAATCTGAGCCTTTCTGCTTGAGATAGATGTCTACCATTCTTGACTTTTTTTATATCTGCAGTATCACCCAAGTTAATGACTATTAGCTCTTCTGGAGTGTGAGGTATTGAATTTTCGAAGGCACTCTAATCTCTACAGATAGCTGTGTAACCTTCATATATGTCTTCTTCAATATCGCAAGAGTAATCATCTTGGTGGTCCGGTTCACACAATAACTTAGCATGTATGTTTCAGATGATATGCCTGAAATGTAACGAGAATGGTCAGTCTCTACTTTATATGCAAATGCGATGCATGAGTGTGAAAAATCTTTTCAAAAGAGATTTCAAAAATTAGAACAGGCATAAATGGAACTAGTCATCATATCCTCAGACATCCTTGTTCCTTGAAAATCTTTTGAAAATCAGGAATCATATGGCAAATCAAGCCTCAAGCTTCCCATATGGAAGGCTAATATCATCATTGGGATGATTTGAAGTCTCATATGTCCTTAATAAAACTTGTGTGTTTTATTGAATGCAAAAATGGACTGCATTACAAGATATGCTGTTTATATCAACGGTCGAAGATCCAAAGGCGTTTTCCTACATTTACTTCAAATAACAAAGATGAAAGTGTGAAAAAAATGCAAGGATTTAAATGCATTATTGAAAGCAATGGAGTGGTCTCTTTACTCAAAAGTAGCGGCTTCATCATCAAGCCATTCTATGATGACGTTCACAGAGTCATCTTCCAGAAAATGGTTTACTAGATCTATTTCTGCTAACAAAGTTATCCCTTCTTCTAACAACCACTTAGAGTCTTTGCTAAAGTGCACATTCAAAGGGTCGTTGACCATCTTAGACTTACCTTTCCAGGCTGGAGAACCAATAAAGGAATCCTTCTGACTTTTCTGGCGTCCACGGCTCTTGCCTCGGCTTCGGCTCACTGTCTTAGGGGTAAAGTCTCTAGTGCGAGTGTCTTGGTATTCCAAGCCCATCTTATGCTCGTTGGATTATAACTGTAGATGAGCGTTGATTTCTTGACCATGCTTGCCAAGACCTTTTCCTAGGTTGAACCCATATGCCAGCAACATTTTAATCGGTACAAGATTAGCTTCAAAGATAAAAGGAGTCTTCAGTTTCTCCCCCACAAGAGTGTGGATTACTGCCACCAGCTCCAAGAAATGATAACTAGTTTCTTGCTTAACTTCAGGTTCAATGTAGGGGATAACACTATTCTGATATGCAAGGAGGTCAACTTCCCCATGGACGGTGACTATGTTCCCATCAATCACGAATTACACTTTCGAATGTAGACTTGAAGGTACGACTCTAACGATGTGAATCTAGGGTCTCCCTAACAGGAATCCAAATACGCTTGGTAGATCCATCACCTGAAAGCTTATGGAGAATTTGATTGGGCCAATGAGCACATCCAGCTCGATTTCGCCATCAAAGGCTCTAACAACTACCATGGAAGTTCGGATCATTTCTTCTTTGATGCTCAAGCTTCTCAATGTAGCCAATGGGCAGATGTTAAAAGCTGGTCTGTTGTCAATTAGCACATGTTCCACTCTCTTTCCATTACAGTGTGTAGTGATGTATAAGACCTTGTTGTGCCCCCTTCCCTCTGTGAAGAAGTCTTCAACTGAGAAGCTCAATTGATCCTTAAGAAGGATTGCCCCCACAAAATCTCTCAACTGTACGTCGTTGATGGTTTCGGGGACATGCACTTAATTTAGCACCTTTAGCAGTGCATCTTTATGTTTTTCTGAATTGATGAACAAATTCAATAGAGATATCTGGGCCGACATTTTTCTTAACTGCTCTATAACCTCAAATTCGCTAGTCTTGACGATGGATATGAGTTTTTCTGCATCCTCTTTTGACACATCATTCTTTTCAAATTCGTCTTCCCTTGGGGCGTAAAATCATTCGAACCTCCTCATGGCATCTACTTCACTTGTTCCATAGTCCCAATGAACTGCCTTAGAGTCATAGATTTCTACTGGCAGGACTTGTATGATTACCGTCATCAGGTGGGATATCTCTGGTTCAGATTCACCATCAGATTCATCTCTTGGTAGGTGAATTACCACGGGCTTCACCAAACAACTCTCTTCTTGACTTAGGTTGTCAAGCTCATTCAATTTGATCACCACAGTCATAGCGGTTTCAATCATTACACTATGTCGCACAAGTCTTCAAGAAAGTTTTCGTATTCTGACTGGCGGTATCTATCAACATTGCTTGGCTCGGCCAACATTGCAAACTTCAGGTGTCTTCCTACTCTTTCGAATAGTTTAGTCAGGCTTTGCCACTGGGCTATTAACTTGTTCATCCTGACATATTGCTCGGTGTCAAGCTTTTCATTTGTCATATGAGAATGACTGCACGTTGTCAGTTGAAATGACATGTCCTCTATCTCTCTCGAGAGATCTTTCACTTGCTCTTCTATGTGTAGGAAATGCTCTCATATCACTCAGTTGAGTGATGATTCAGGTTTTTGTGTTAAAGGGTCTATCATCGCCTCCTGGACTTCAGGTTGAACAGGATCATCCATACCTCCCCACCCATCGAGTATGATATCCTCTATTCTCTAAAAGAAACTAGGAGGAACATAATACTTCACTTTGAAATTGTACCCACCTGAATCTTCACCCAGATTATCTACAATTTCGCCTTTCTCTAGTGTTTCAGCTACGAATCTACGATCGGCCAAGCTTCACTTGGTAGCCTTTAGTTCGTCTTCGTCAAACTCTTCTTTCGATTCGGTAATTAGCTCTATGTCGACTATAAGACTTTCGTATGGGACGTTCCACATATTCCCTTGCTCGATTTCAACCACAAACTGGTTCCATTTTTGATTCATTGAGGCCTTAGTTCCTTCAAATTTCTCATCAGCAATGCTTGACATTATTCCTAGGCTCATCATCTTGGCAATACATAGCCTTTTTCTTTCAACCGACACTTCTCCTTCTGTCGGGTATGACGAGGCGATTGCCAGAATACTAGTTAGTTTAGGCACATTCACCTTCAACTCAAGGTGATTTTCTTCTTTGTCAACAAATATTACATCAACTGCTTGGTGATCAGGGAGTGTATTCTCTTGTAAGTTCGGAGCGACATCATCGAATTTCAAAATTTGATTGTTAATAAGAGCCTGAACCTTAAGCTTGAGCATGTAGCAATTATCACATTGTGTCCTCTTTCACCCATATGATAAGTGCAAGTTTGGCTTTCATCAAAATCAGGATATTTCTCCAGATTCGCTCTAGGAGGTTCCTTTGCCACCAAGTGTTGCTCTAGTAACATCGGGAGTAATTTAGAAAACAATCTGGGAAGTTGAGAAAATTACTTCGGAGGATGTCTCTTCCTAGGATCTTGTCTTTTAGACATTGACCATGATAATCTACCTTTAGCCTGATTGGAATTAGTGAACACCTTGGGTTTATGGAAATCGGGCACAAAGGCTATGTCAAATCTAGCCTCTCTTTCTTTTCTCGCAGGATATTGCTTCCTTGTCGAATTTTCGCGTGGCCTTCTTTCTCTCAAAGCCCACTCTAATCTTTCAGCCACCTTTATCAAGTGTGTAAAAGTTTGGCATCCGAAGGTGTTCAATCTTTCGAAGTACTCATAGGAAAGTGACTTCAAAAATAGGTCAATTAAATCATCTTTCGGGATCGGCGATTTCACTTGAGTTGCCAAAGCACGCCACCTCTGGGCATATGTTCTGATTGTTTCGTTTCTTTCTTTCACCGTTCGCAACAGATCTTCCCATGTCAAGGCCGTAGCGTGTTGAACTTACACTGCTTGAGGAAATTTTCAGCAAGATCCTCCCATCTATCGTAATCATCCAGGTCTAACTCAATGAACCAAGCTAAAGCGGCACCAACCAAACACTCTTGGAATGGATTCATCAGAAGGGGAATATCGTTAGAATAGTGTGCCATCTTACGCAAATAGTATTTGAGGTGAGCACGTGGGCAGCCTGTCCCGTTGTATTTTCTCACAAAATTCGGCTCTTTGTAGTCCAGACGAGTCTCTACTTTGGTGAACAGAGATATCTTGTCAAAACAAGCTAACTCATAGCCCTGACTGCTTAAGCACTCCTCAATCTTGGCTATTCTCTTAGCCTCAGCTTCGGTTTTCACAGTCTACTTTCCTTTATCTTCCTTCTCGAGATTAACGATGACAGGAGGTATCTTTGGTTGTGACCAGACATTTGACTCACAAACGTCCTCTACGGCATGTTGGGTACCTTCAACTGTCCTTTTGCTAGTCATATTGGGCATTGAGAATTGACCTGAGTCATTCAAGTTGGGTATTGCCATCTGTCTGGCTTGGGAGGCCTGTAAAATGGCCTTAATCTCAGCCATCATGGTAGTCATAGTAGTCATCTAGGTTTTCAACATGCTCACTCGCGGAGACAATTCCTGTTGTTTCATTCTCGTCTTAAGTCGAGTACGGAAATAATGTCTTGGTAATTTCATGATTAGAGAATACCCATTTATTTGAAAACAACTTGTAAGTATTTTAGTAGGACAAATAAGGAAATTATTAGATTCGTTCTGTGACAATCTGATTTTCAGTCAATTTCAGACTCTGTGATGAGAAGTTTATATGTATAAAACGATATATTTCAACTGTATTCCGCTCAAATCTGACAAATTTGAGCAGACTGACCAAAGGGGAAAGGCTGACGCGAGACGAGGTACGTGGACTTAGGCGACTCGGATAAGAAATGGCGCTTTGACCATAAGGATTGTCGAGGGAATATTTAGAATCACCAATAGGCCGATCTAAGAATGATTAAGGATTACCATGTGAGTGTCGTACTATAAGAGCGCTGGTGATGCCGCTTAACCAGCGTATGATTTGCAAAATTATCCTAAATCGGACTGTGACGATTAAGACCATAGGGTCTAGTGATAAACCCTCACAATTACATGATCACCAAAGCCGCCACGAATTGATGAGTCCTAAACGTGATATGAATCATGGGGTCGATACGCGTAATGTATGCAGAAGCCGCTCGTCGGTTCGGGATAGACTAGAATCACGTCTGATAGAGAAAACTATCAGAAACGAGTCCTAAAAAGTTTGAAATGGAAAATAAAGAATTACAACTTTATTTGGATTGGCCATCGCTTTATCGATGAATTTTAGAGCGAGAAAAAAACGACATTTTGAACGTCAGGGGTAAAATGACCGTTTTACCCCTCAAGCTTGGAACTTTGCCGTTGCAATTAAAGAAGTGCAAATTGGTCTTTTAACCCTACCATGACTGTCGAAAAAGAAGACTAAAAGAGAGCCCTTTGATTCACTTTGGGAAGACAAATGCCAAGTGTCAAGAGATGAGGAAGTGTGGTCATATCACACTTTATGCTCACCTAACATTCAACTCCATTGACCAAAATTGGATATAGCTATTCTCTCTCCTCTCTCTCTCATCACCCCCTCATTCAGCCAAGCCCCCAAGAGAACCACCGATCATCCTCTTCCTCTTCTTCTGTTTCTGCTCGCCGCTCGACTGCCCCGGAACCCCTTGTTCGCCGGCTACAACCGCCCCTTCCGGCCACCAATTGACCACCTTCGACCACATCGACGAAGCTCTACGTCTTACCGACGTCTTCGAACAAGAATCAGGTCGATTGGAGCACCGAGGAGTCCCTGGCAGAGATTTTCCCGAGAGCTAACAGATTAGGACTCAATCTGAGGTAGGTCTGGTTCTTAGCCCTTTTGCCGGTCAAAATCTTGGAATATGGGGCTCAAATTTTGTGGAGATCTAGTAGAGATGTGTAGGATTCTATGGTAAAAATTGAACCTTGATTTGATAAGGTATTGACCATGAACCGGACTTGTACATTTTGCCCAAAATCTGCCGATAATCTGACCTTGGGCGTTTCGGCGAGTTTCAACGGGAATTCGACGGCCATTTGACTCGAAACTCACGGTGAGCCTCCCAAACCCTTAGGTAGACATTCTAAGAGGTAGGATAGTGTGTAAATGATGGATTTGGAGTAGATTAGGACCGGTTGGACCCGGCTAGCACAGAATCGAGTGGGACCGGTTTGATACCAGGCTAAATCGATTTTGTTGAGGGCTGTGGATGATGATTTTGTGCTGCAATTTTGATGTTTAAGATGTGATGAGGTGTTGAGGGTTAAGTTATGGATGATTGGGATTGATGGATTGAGGAATTGGGTATGAAAATTTGACGAATTGATTGAAATTCTAGGTTGCGCGACAAGTTCGATTGTGGACATTGGTTGGCCGAAACCTAAGTGGTCCAAGAAGAAGGAGATTTGTGTTGTCCAGTTAAAGGTAAGGGATTTCCTAAACGTAGGCTAAGGGGATTGGACTCTATCGGGTGAGTCGAGAATTGAATGGATCGATTTATGAGCAATTTCTAACAAAGGATGGTTTTGAATATCTCCTAAGACATTATAGGCTGATTGGGTGTGACATTGTCTATGCTTGAGTCGTTTTCCATGTTTGGGTATCATGTGATTGTTTTGCATGCCATGAGTGTTCACATTGTGTATGAGTGACACCTATCGTTGTATGTGAATTGAACTGAGATAATATGGCATGAGCATGACATGGCAAGACCCTGAGGCGTATGAGACGCGAGGTAGGAGTTGATACCCTGATGTGACAAGATCGCAGGTGAAGTATGGTTTTGTGGCGCCTTGATGCGACGAGATCGCAGGGTTGAGATAGCCACTGTCGTGATGCGAACTATTCGCAGGACGGAGTTTGAGTTATTGAGCTTTGCCTAGAGATTCATCGGGACCTGTTGCGTTTACGCGGGTCATCGATGACGGTCTGATGTGTTTACGCGGATTGAGCCTGAGGCGACTAGTTCGCGGGCTGGAGATTGAGGTAGGTAGAGATTGATGGATGTGGCGAAGGAACAGGCTGAAAGCATTTGAGTGTGGCATGTCGTCATATTTGCACGTCTGTCTTCTGTATGCTATTGTTTATTGATTTGTGCCTTATATGCCAGTCTGTTTCTACATTTGAAATTATTGAGGGGTATGGCTACATGAGTGGACTGTCAACCTGACCTGAGGTTAGGTTTTTCTTACTGAGATGTGTATCTCACCCCATTTGGGGAACCCTTCTTTTACAGATCCTAGGCCCTAGGTATGTAGCCCATACGTTTTGGGGACCCAAAAGAGATGACAGCTTATTTTAACGAGTTCTTGGATCGATAGGGGAACATTTATGTGAGGAAGTGCACTATCGTATGGGTGGATAAGGGTAAGCCTGATTGGAAGCCTCGCAGATTTGAGGCATGGTTTAAGAAAGTAGGAGACCGACAAATTAGGCCACTGAAGCCCCATGAGGTATCTCAGGGTGTCATACCCGATTGGTGCCAGATTACAGCAGAGCAAAAGTTGCCTGAGGGGTTAGTAGTAGGGTCTAGGAATGGGCTAGAGAAGACCCCGATCTTGGAGTCCATAGAACAACAAGAGGAGGAGGTCATAGTCCTAGAGGCGTCTGAGGGGGACCTTGCCGAGCCGTCGCAGGAAGCGACCATGGAAGACTCCATTGAGGTCCCATCCGAGACCTTCTTCGAGTACGAGACGACGGAGGAGACTGACGACATAGGATATTCTAGTAGTTCTTCCTAGGCGACTCCAGTTGGTGACCCGTTCTTTTGACTGGCGACCTGACCCCGTTCCTGATGGATTTTATGGATGTTTCCATTTGACACGCTTACCCTGTCGCCCTATTGTCTAGCAGATCTTAGTAGTTGGTATCTATATGAATAGTAAGATATGATGTATAAATGTCATTGAGCTATCCGAGTTCCACTTAATATTTATATATTGCACGGGGATATATGTTAGTAACGCTTTCGCATGCGCGATGTATTTATTATGTCTCTCGAGAACTTGTGATGGATCTTGGGACCGTCAAGAGATTGTTGTTAGTTTGCTTGCAGAGATGTTTGCGTGTCTCGACGGGGTCAGGCCGTGACATCCCTGCTTGTTTTGGTATCAGAGCAAGGTCAGCTCAATACAAAGTTGGTTGAGCATTGGAGTAATAAGGAGGATTAAGTGGGGATAAGGATGGATAGCAAGACCATAGGAAACTAGTCAGGGTAAGGCATGGTATGCCTAGCATGTGACTTGACACCTATGGATGGTGTTTGACCTTGGTAAGATTGTGGCAAGGCATAAGGAATTAAGTTATCTACTTAGGATTGAAGGTCATTTTTGGACCTTGGCTTGCTTGATGAATGAAAGTGATTGGTTTTAGTGAATCACTGGAGTGGATGGAAATGAGGAATGGCCATGGGCCATTGGTTGAAATGTTTTTGAAATGGATGTATGGAGTACTGTTGTTTTATAACTATTTCTATTAAGGAGTAGTTAGTAACTCTGGATTGGATGAATGAGTAAGTTATTAACTCATTGCTGAACTTGTAGTGAATCAGGTTCAGTAGAAAGAGACGAAGATGAGTAACCCATCCAGAAGATCTGGAAGACCGAGACGCGGAGCTTTTAGCTCGAGGCCGCCCGTAGCGGAGGTACCAAGAGTGGACGGTCTACTGAGGGCAATGGAGGGGCTCAGAGACATGATAGATAGGCAGACCTAAGATCGGGATGCTACCATAGCCTAGGCAGTGGGAGTTACCCTAGCTGCCGTCAATAGCAACTTTGGCAGCGCTGGTGGAAGTGGAAGTCACGGCAAGCCGAACTAGAGAAATGAAACGGTAAACCCTTAAGAGGAAATCGTTATGGCCAGCTAGATGGGCCAACTGGTGGAGCAGTTCATGAAACTAAAACCGACACAGTTTGACGGGATTGGAGATCCCGAGCTAGCGCCCAGATGGATAGAGAAGCTGGAGAAGGCTTTTGGGGTGCTGAGATGTATAGACGAGGAGAAGGTATTACTGGCTGTGTACCAACTGGAGGGTACAGCCAATGATTGGTGGGCTGTCACCAAAGATGGAGTCTTCCCTGAAGGAGTGGCCCTGAACTGGAACGCTTTTAAGATGGCCTTTAATGATAAATATTTCTCAGAAACGGTCGAAGAAAGGAAGCAAGTGGAGTTCCTGCAACTACGCTAAAACCAACTGACGATAGACCAGGCTGAGTTCACGAGGCTCTCGAGGTACGCACCTTGATCTGTGGAGGGCCCTTTAGAGAAGGCAAGGAGATTCAGGGATGGTCTGAGACCCCAACTCCGTAGCCAGATGATCGCTCCAAATTTGAGGACTTACCAGGAGATATATGAGCGAGGCCAGATGATAGAACGAGATTTGAGAGAAAGAAACACAGCAACTGGATAGCGGTTCCCATCATTCAGAGACAATCGTCAGATGGGCAAGAGGCCGATGGCAGGCAACCAACGTTTTGTGCCGCCGGTAAGGAAGAATATAGTGAACCGCCAAACCCAGCGAACTAGAGCTATAGACTTTGTGGCAGGAGGCACGGGAATGGACCGTGCCCAGTAAGAACAGGATCTTGTTTCAAGTGTGGCCAATTGGGCCATCAGATGAGGGTGTGTCCAAACTAATCTCCGGCGAGTTGACCGCAAGGACAGAGACTACAAGCTGGGCCGTCGACTGCAACGCCTCAGATTGAGCAGAACAGACCGCCAGCACAAGGCAGAATATATGTTGTAGCCCGCAGAGAGACGGAGGAAGCACCGGGAGTGGTCAAAGGTATGGTTCACTTATGCAACCAGACTGCTTATGCATTGTTTGATCCTGGTGCCACACACTCATTCGTGTCTGCACAATTCTTTGAATTAGTAGGCATGAAATTGGAACCGTTAAGCATGATCTTGCATGTTACCATACCCTTAAAGGATAACACAATAGTTTCGTTGGGCTGTGCTGGTTGTGAGATAGTGATTGGGGAAAATAAAGAAAGCATTGACCTAGCCGTATTAACCATGTTTGATTTTGACGTAATAATAGGAATGGATTGGTTGGGTAAGCAAGGGGCAGTAGTAGATTGTGGTAATAGAACAATTCAGTTTTATCCGAGAGGCCGTCCTAACTTTGAATTGGTGGGAAGTCGAAGAGGAATCTCGATTCCCTTAGTCTCATCTTCCAAGTAAGTTGATGTTGAAGGACGTCGGGCATACTTAGTAGCAGTAATGGATACAACTGCTAAGGAACCAAAGTTAGAGAATATCCCGGTAGTGCGTGAGTTCTCGGATGTGTTTCCCCAGGAATTGCCAGGATTACCACCAGAATGGGAAATAGAGTTTGTAATTGAATTAGCCCCTAGGACAGAGCCGATGTCCCTGTCAGAATTAAAGGAGTTAAAGGTGCAGATGCAAGTGCTGCTAGACAAAGGATTCATCCGACCAAGTGCTTCATCATGGGGAGCGCCAGTGTTATTTGTGAGAAAGAAGGATAGGTCTTCGCGGCTATGCATTGACTATCGGCAGCTGAACCAAGTGACAATGAAGAACAAGTATCCGCTGCCGAGGATCGACGATCTTTTTGATCAGTTGTAAGGAGCAGTAGTGTTTTCGAAGATTGACTTAAGGACTGGATATCACCAGCTGAGGATTAAGAAGGAAGACATACTGAAGACTACCTTCAGGACGAGATATGGTCATTATGAGTTCACGGTGATGCCGTTTGGATTGATTAATGCTCCAGCTGCTTTCATGGACCTGATGCACCGAGTATTCAAGGAGTTTATGGACAGATTCTTCATAGTCTTCATTGACGATATCATGATTTACTCGAGGAGTGACGCAAAACATGAAGAGCATTTAAGAATTGTACTGAGGACCTGAGGGAACATTCACTTTATGCAAAGTTAAGCAAATGTGAATTTTGGTTGAATAGGGTAGCATTTCTAGGTCATGTGATGTCTGGTGAAGGGATTGCAATGGATCTTGCAAACATTGAGGCTGGAATCAGTTGGCTGAGGCCTACTACGGTCATGGAGGTTAGAAGTTTCTTGGGACTGACAGGATACTATAGGCAATTTATGGAGAAATTATCATCCATAGCCGTCCCACTGATGCAGTTGACAAAGAAGGAAACGAAGTTTGAATGGACTGATAAATGTGAGAAGAGTTTCCAAGAGGTTAAGTACAAATTGACGACCGCACCAATGCTGACCATTCCGTCGGGACCGGGAGGTCACGAGATTTACAGCGATGCTTCGCTGAAAGGAATGGGCTGTGTTTTGATGCAACATGGCAGGGTAGTAGCCTATGCATCCAGGCAGTTGAGGCCACATGAGACGAATTACCCGACTCATGACCTGGAGTTAGCGGCGATCGTATTTGCCCTGAAGAGTTGGAGACACTACCTTTGTGGCAAGAAGTTTCAGATATACACCAACCACCAGAGCTTGAAATACTTATTTTTACAGAAAGAGCTGAACATGAGACAGCGTAGATGGATGGAGCTGCTTAAAGATTATGATTGTGAGATATTATATCACCTTGGAAAAGCCAACAGAGTAGCAGATGCACTAAGTCGGAAATCAAGTATTGCATGCCTGCTAGTGAGAAAGGACTTCGCTATGGATAAGTATGCAGAGCTGTACATAAGGCAGATAATGAGATTACACGGAGTGCCGGTGATGATCACCTCGGACAGAGATAAAAAAATTCACAGTAAATTTTTGGAAGAGCTTGGAAGAAACTATGGGAACCCGACTGCAGTTTAGTACGGCGTACCATCCACAGATTGATGGGCAGTCAGAAAGGACAATCCAGACGCTCGAGGACATGTTGAGAGCGTGCGTCATTGATTTTAAAGGTAGATGGGAAGAACAGCTACACCTGGTAGAATTTGCTTACAATAATAGCTACCAACAAAGTATACAGATGGCACCGTTTGAAGCACTCTATGGTAGAGCCTGCAGAACATCGATATGCTGGGATAAGGTCAGAGAAAGAAGTATCACGGGCCCCGAATTGGTAAAGCAATCAGTGGAAGTAGTGAAAGTAATCGGGGATAGATTGAGGACGGCATAGAGTCGCTAGAAGAGCTATGCAGACAAGCGGCGTAAGCCCCTGGAGTTTCAAGTGGGCGATCACGTCTTCCTCAAGGTGTCGACTATTGCGATTAGGAAGAAAGGGGAAGCTGAGCCCGAGGTACGTAGGCCCTTTCGAGATACTGGAACGAATTGGAACTTTGGCCTACAGGCTTACTCTGTCGCCAAATCTATCCCTGGTACATAATGTATTTCATGTGTCGATGCTAAGAAAGTATGAGCCTGATCCGACACATGTGCTGGACCACGAAGCCATAGAGGTGGACGATAGAGTGTCTTACGTAAAGAAGCCAATAAGGATCGAGGATCGGAAGGAGCAAATCCTTAGGAATAAGAAGATTCCGCTGGTCAAAGTAGTATGGGATCACCACGAAACGGAAGGAGCCACGTGGGAGAATGAAGAGATGATGAGGCGACAGCACCCCCATTTATTTGAGTAATTGAGTGTAATGTAAATTTCGGGGACGAAATTTTTGTAAGAGGAGAAGAGTTGTGACATTCTGGTCTCCAGTCAATTTCAGACTCTGTAATGAGAAGTTTATATGTATCAAGCGATGCATTTAAGCTGTATTCCGCTCAAATTTGATCAATTTGAGTAGACTGACCAAAGGAGAAAGGCTGACGCGAGACGAGTTATGTGGACCTAGGCGACTCGGATAAGAAATGGCGCTTTGACCATAAGGATTATCGAGGGGATATTTAGAACCGTCAATAGGCCGATCTAAGAACAATTAAGGATTACAATGTGAGTGTCATACGATTGGAGCGCGGGTGATGCAGCTTAACTAGTATATGATTTGCAAAATTATCCTAAATCGGACTGTGATGATCGAGACCATAGAGACTAGTGATAAACCCTCACAATTACATGACCACCAAAGCCACTGCGAATTGACGAGTCCTAAACATGATATGAATCACGGGGTTGATACGTGTAATGTCTACAGAAGCCGCCCGTCGGTTCGGGATAGACTGAAATCACATCTGATAAAGAAAACTATCAGAAACGAGTCCTGGAAAGTTTGAAATGGAAAATCAAAAATTTCAACTTTATTTGGATTAGCCGTCACCCTATCGATGAATTTAGAGAGCGAGAAAAAAACGTCGTTCTGAATGTCGTGGGTAAAATGACCGTTTTGCCCCTCAAGCTTAGAACTTTGCCCTTGAAATTGAAGAAGGGAAAATTGATCTTTTGACCCTCACTTGGCTGCCGGAAAAGAAGACTAAAAGAGAGCCCTTGGATTCACATTGGGAAGACAAATGCCAAGTGTCAAGAGATGAGGAAGTGTACTCATATCACACTTTATGCTCACCTGACATTCAACTCCATCGACCAAAATTGGATATAGCCATTCTCTCTCCTCTCTCTCTCCTCACCCCCTCATTCGGCCAAGCCCCCAAGAGAACCACCGATCATCCTCTTCCTCTTCTTCTGTTTCTACTCGCCGCCCAACTACCCCGGAACCCCCTGTTCGCCGGCCACGAATGCCCCTTTCGGCCACCAATCGACCATAGGCCGACCACATCGACGAAGCTCTACATCTTACCGACGTCCCCGAACAAGAATCAGGTCAATTGGAGCATCGAGGAGTCCCGAGCAGAGATTTTCCCGAGAGCCGACAGATTAGGACTCAATCTGAGGTAGGTCTGGTTCTTAGCCCTTTTGCTGGTCGAAATCTTAGAATGTGGGGCTTAAATTTTGTGGAGATCTAGTAGAGATGTGTAAGACTCTGTGGTAAAAATTTGGAACTTGATTTGATAAGGTTTTGACCATGAACCGGCCTTGTACATTTTTCCCTGAATCTGTCGATAATCTGACCTTGGGCGTTTCGACGAGTTTCAACGAGAATCCGGTGGCCATTTGACTTGAAACTCACGGTGAGCCTCCCAAACCCTTAGGTACATATTCTAAGAGGTAGGATAGTGTATAAATGTTAGATTTGGAGTAGATTAAGACCTGTTGGACCCGGCTAGTACAGAACCGAGTAGGATCGATTCGGTACTGGGCTAGATCGATTTTGTTGAGGGTTGTAGATGATGATTTTGAGCTGCAATTTTGATATTTAAGATGTGATGAAGTGTTGGGGGTTAAGTTATGGATGATTGGGAATGATGGATTGAGGAATTGGGTACGAAAATTTGACAAATTGATTGAAATTCTAGGTTGCACGACAAGTCCGGGTGTGGACATTGGTGGACCGAAACCTAGGTGGTCCAAGAAGAAGAGGATTTATGTTGTCCAATTAAAGGTAAGGGATTTCCTAAACATAGGCAAGGGGCATTAGACTATATTGGGTGAGTCGAGAATTGAATGGATCGATTTATGAGCAATTTCTAACAAAGGATGGTTTTGAATACATCCTAAGACATTATAGGCCGATTGGATGTGACATTGTCTATGCTTGAGTCGTTTGCCATGTCTGGGTATCATGTGATTATTTTGCATGTCATGAGTGTTCACATTGTGTATGAGTGACACCTATCGTTGTATGTGAATTGAACTGAGATAATATGACATAAGCATGACATGGCAAGGCCTTGAGGCGTATGAGACGTGGGGCGGGAGTTGATACCCTGATGCGACAAGATCGCGCGGTGAAGTTATGGTTTTGTGGCGCCCTAATGGGATGAGATCGCCGGGTTAAGATAGCCACTGTCCTAATGCGAACTATTCGCGGGACGGAGTATGAGGTAATGATCTTTGCCTGGAGATTCATCGGGACCTGATGCGTTTACGTGGGTCACCGATGACGGTCTGATGCGTTTACGTAGATCGAGCCTGAGGCGACTAATTCGCGGGCTAGAGATTGAGGCAGGTGGAGATTGATAGATGTGGCGAAGGGACAGGCTGAGAGTGCATGTGCATCTGAGTATGGCATGTCGTCATATTTGCATGTCTGTCTTCTATATGCTGTTGTTTATTGATTCGTGCCTTATATGCCTGTCTGTTTCTAAGTTTGAAATTATTGAGGGGTACGGCTACCTTAGTGGACTGTCAACCTAACCTGGGGTTAGGTTTTTCTTATTGAGATGTGTATCTCACCCCTTTTGGGGAACCCTTCTTTTATAGATCCTGAGCCCTAGGTATGTGGCCCATCCATTTTGGGGTCCCAAAAGAGATGACGACTTATTTTGAGGAGTCCCCGGATCGACAAGGGAACATTTATGTGAAGAAGTGCACTGTCGTATGGGTGGATGAGGGTAAGCCCGATTGGAAGCCTCATAAGTTTGAGGCGTGGTTTAAGAAAGTAGGAGACCAGCAAATTGGGTCGGTGAAGCCCCACGAGGTACCTCAGGGTGTCATATCCGATTGGTGCCAGACTACAGCCGAGCAGGAGTTGCCTGAAGGGTTAGTAGTAGGGTCTAGGAATGGGCCAGAGCATTCCCTAATCTTGGAGTCCACAGAACAGGAGGAGGAGGAGGTCATAGTCCTAGAGGCGTCCGAGGGGGACCTTGCCGAGCCGTCGTAGGAAGCGACCATGGAGGACTCCATTGAGGTCCTGTCCGAGACCTTCTCCTAGTAAGAGCCGACGGAGGAGACTGAGGATATAGGAGATTCTAGCAGTTCTTCCTAGGCGACTCCAGTTGGTGACCCAATCTTTTGACTGGCGACCTGACCCCGCTCCTGATGGATTTTGTGGATGTTTCCTTTTGACACGCTTACCCTGTCGCCCTGCTGTCTAGCGGATCTTAGTAGTTGGTATCTGTATGAACAGTACGATATGATGTATGAATGTCATTGAGCTATCTAGGTTCCACTTAATCTTTATATATTGTACGAGGATTTATGTTAGTAACGCTTTCGCATGCGCAATGTATTTATTATGTCTCTCGAGAACTTGTGATGGATCTTGGGACCGTCGAGAGATTATTGTCAGTTTGCTTGCAGGGATGTTCGCGTGTCTCGACGAGGTCGGGGCATGACACTTTCAATTGCATGTTTTCTATTGATGAATGAGGAAAAGGACTACCTTGCGGGTGTTAGTCTAGCACGAGCAGTTCTTTCAATCATTTATCAAAAGAATTCCTGAAATTAAAGGAAACGTAATCTTCGGCGATAGTTTTTGATGTATCGGCAAAACATGCTTATGCTCACACGCATGTGTTAAAAGTAACATTTAATACAAATGAGTATCACAATGTTAAGAAAACATCATAATTTTTAAGCGTTTTACACTTGACAAAATAGTCTATCCAAGCCTAGGGCGCTTGAGGTCTAAGGTACCTTCATCGTCCCAACAAAGATTGGATTCTTCAGTCTGAAATTCCTCATCTCCCGAATATGACGGTGATCCCATTTCTTCATGTATATACGACTCCACTTGTGACACTCTGATTTCCAGTCAATTTCAGGCTCATTAATGAGAAGTGTATATCTAGAGATGCATTTCAGTCGTATTCCGCTCGAATCTGATTAATTCAAGTAGATTGACCAAAGGGAAAGGCTAACGCAAGACGAGGTACGTAGACCTAGGGAACTCGGATAGGAAATGACGCTTTAGCCATCGGGATTGTTGAGGAAACTAGCAATAGACCCTCACAATTACATGACAATCAAAGCTGCCACAAATTGACGAGCCCTAAACGTGATGGGAATCACAGGGTTGATTCGCGTAATGTCTACAAAAGCCGTCCATCGGTCCGGGATAGGTTGGAACCACGTCTGGCAAAGAAAACCATCAGAAATGAGTCTTGAAAATTGAAAATGGAGAATCAAGAATTCCAACATTACAATTGGATTGGCCGTCACTCTATCGAAGAATTCTGAAACGAGAAAAACGACGTTCTGAACGTCGGGGGTAAAATGACCATTTTGCCCCTCATGCTTAGAACTTTTTCCTTGCATTTGGAGAAGAGCATTTTAGTCTTTTAATCCTCCCCTATGGCTGTCAAAAATCAAGAAGGATCATGGGCCATTGGATCATGCGTGATTGACTTGAGGGACAAGTGCTAGGGGATGCTTTAAAGAGTAGTCAAGTCAACTATGCCAAACTTACCATTCAACCATTGACCAAGCCTTGAATATATAGTCTTTTTCTTCTCTCTCCTCACTCATTTAGCTAGCCACACCCAAGGAATACCATCGAAAATCCTCTTCTTCTTCCTCCCTTATTTCTGCCAAGGCTGACCAGCCCCTATCGCCTTGTTCGGCCGTTTCGGAGACTGACGACCACTTCCGGCCACCACCTGGACGTCAGCCAGCCATACCAACCTAGATCTATGTTTTGTCGACCTCCTCGAAGTGGAAGCACACCATTTGGAGCATCGAAGAGCTCCGGCCAAGCGTTTTCTCGGGAGTCGACGGAAACTGACTCAAACTGAGGTAGCCGTTCCTAGTCCTTTTGATGGTCGAAATCTTGGAAATTTTTAGCCAAATTTTGTGGAGATCTAGTAGAGACATGTAGGAATCTATGGTAGAACTTGGGACTCAATTTGATAAAGTTTTGACCATGAACCAATCTTGCAAATATTGAGCAGAATCTGCCCGGAAAGCTGACTTGTGCACGATCATCTGAGTGTTACATAAGGTCACCATTGCATGCCTGTCATCTGCATGTTGTTGTTTTATCGATTTGCGCTTGATATGCTTGTATGATTATGAGTTTAAAATATTAGGATAGATGACTGCTTGAGTGGATGGTCGCCTAACCTAGGGTTAGGACCCACCTTATTGAGATTTATATCTCACCCTAGTGGGGGTTTAATTTTTCTGATTCCAGGCGAAGAAAGCGCGAGGTTGCCAAGGATTGGTATTTGAAGAGATAGTTGACCAATTGTATTTAGAATGGATTTGCCTTTTTGATGTTGGGATTGTACTTTTGATTGGTGAATTAGGAATTAATCTTTTAGTAATTGGTTAAAGTAATTTGATGTACCCTTGTGTCCTAAGTCATCGGGTGTTGTTGTATTTATATGATTGGAGTTGGTATCGCTCCCGCATGTGTGTTCCTTTCAGTGCTTAGAACATTGGCCGTTGGATCCTGGATTTTTAGTAAAGTATGGCTTGGTGGGACGTTCGCACGCTCGCCGGGTTCGGGGCGTGACACCACCCTAGGTACATACGGTATAATGTACTCAGGTGCATAAGGCAAAACTGCGTCTGGTCGCCTCAAAGCGTCGGATGTATTCTGTAGAAGCTCTGTGTGTGTTCATCTCATGAGTCATATCATCTAGCCATTCTATGTCTTCATTCTGGGAGTCTTTCAAGGATTGTATGATGAATTCCACCTTGGCTACGAATTGTTTCTTCTTCTCCCCTATGAGAGTCTCTCTTCGTAAGTCAAACGAGAAAATACCTGGTTGTGGCGACGAAGGAATCTCTTGCAATGCTCCAAACTGTTGGATAACCCTCCTTGGATAATATACAGTCGCGCCAGTGAATCCTAACAAGGGGACTGGATCTCAGCCATTGCACGCGAGTCTAACTTTACCCAATGTTGGTAATCTAAGCCGCTATCGGAGTTGTTCTGGCTTTAGAGTTCTAAAAAATTTCTTCCATTCTCTAAAGTTGAACGTTGGAACACGTGTATAAGTTTTGATGAAAGTCTTAAGAGGATGGGCATTAGAGCTAATCTCAGTGAAACCCATAGGGATATGAAATTGTTTTACATGAAATGTGAACCACAGGTACAGGAGACCTCTAGAGGCTCTAAAAATTCATTTCTTATTTTTTCCAAAATGTTTGAAGGAGAAGAAAGTTTCAGTGAGGATAAGGTTCTAGCAATCCCAACCATAACAAACTTGTTTGACCACTACATCCATGATAGGGTCAAAAGTTACAGACGAGACTGGAAATAGGACAAAGCTAAAGAATGTCAAGATAAAAGCTCTACCAGACTTAGTTCCTTTGGTAGCAGAGAGGTTGGGAAACCTATCTAGCCACCCAGAATTACTTTTGGTGTCCGCTTTGATTTCGTTGAGGTTTATATCTAGGAATTCAGCTAGTTGACTTAAAAACTCAAACCCTATAAGAGGTTGGACTAACAAGTGAGTGAACTCAATCCCAATGGCGGCGCTATATTCCTCAAGAGTAGGGGTAACCTCCAATCCTTCCATGCAGAACGTCGCGATGGTTGGATCCTAATAAAGTACCATGGCTTGGATAAAGGCATGTGGACATTCAATCTTCAGCAGATCCAATTGATATTGTCACGCCCCGAGCCCGGCGGGCATGCGAGCATCCTACCTTCACTGTAACCTTTAATGAGCTCCAGGATCCAACGGCCAATAACTTACGACTCTATATGAAGTATGCACGCGAAAGTGATGCCAACTTCATTACAAATACAACAACACATGATGACTAAGGACACAAGGGTACCCCTTTTATAAAGGTCAATCATACTTCAAAGGTTACAAATCTAAATCCCCAAGAGTATCATTTTTCAACCCTAAGGACACAAAAGGGAAGTCTTTATTTTTCTCCGATGACTTCGTCAAATGCCAATCCATGGCAAACTCGATTTTCTTCGTCGGGGACCTAAAAATGTTGTCCACAACGGGGTGAGATATAAATCTCAGTAAGGTAGGTTCTAACCCTAGGTTAGGCCGACCGTTCACTCAGGCAGTCATAAACATCAGCGTTTCATGCAAACAAACACATGAGGCATTCAATTATCAATAGTCATGCAGATGTCAGACAGGTAGACATGGCATTACAACACATCTCTAAGATCATGCACACACCGCCATGTCACACCACTACTTTCACCTTTCACACCCGCCTCATTCTCATGCCCGTGTTTAAAACGTATCAGGCTCGGTCAGTGTAAATGCATCAGACCGTCATTGACAACCCGTGTAAACGCATCAGGTTTCAACATTACTCCAGGCCAATGTTGACACATCACAATTTCGTCCCACGTTTCAACGCATCAGGACTATGGTCTTCTCAACCCCGAGTCTCATACGCATCAGGGTGCCATACACTCCAACCCCGCGCCTTAGCGCTTCAGGGTATTCATTCCACCACCCCGCGTCTCATACTCCTCAGGGTCTTATCATGGCTCAAACATGCCATTAATTCGAATCAATTTACACACACAAGACCATGTGCAATCTTATGTACCAATCACACACTTATGGCATGCAAGACAATCAAATTCAACACTCAAATGCGATAAATCACTCAATGCACAAGCATGATCAAACATTTGGGTCATCTATACCCTCTTGGGATGTACAATAGACAATCACATTGAAAACCTTCAAGAATCACCCAAAAATTTACCCGACTCGCCCAATCGAGTCTAATATTCCTATCTTAGGTTTAGGATTCCCTTACCTCGAGTTTGTTGCCATAAAAAATCCTCTTCTTGAGTCCTCACAAGTTCGGTTTCAATGGTCCAAGGCCAAACTCACCGCGCAACCTAGGAATTTCCAACCAATTGTAAATTTCTTTTGTCCAATTCACCCGTCCATGCATCACAAACCTCCATAAGACAATCCTTACTATCCTAGCATGCCTCAATCACCAATTTGAGACTTGAAATCAACAGCCTTCAGCCCCCACAGTTTCGGTCTTGCATAGAGCCGAACCTGCTATTTTCGGTCCTGTGCAATCCGAGCATGTCCAGCCCTTAATCCACTCCAAATTCACCATTTAATCACTAACCTACTTGCTAACATGTCTATCTAAGGGTCTAAGAGTCTCATCGAAAGTTTGAGGCCGTGTCGTCGCCGGAATCTCTTCGAAAGTCGTTGGCTCCTCTAAGATAGTAAACCGGTACTTTCTGTCTAAGGTTCACAAGACCCATTTGGGATAAAAAAATTAATCAAATCAAGCTCAACTTTTTACCACATATTGATATACAAGTCCCCTAGATCTTTATAAAATTTGGTTGCAAAACTCCAACAATTTGATGTCCTAAGGGGTCAGAAACTCGGCCTACCTCAATTTCAGTCAGTTTTTGTCGGCTTCCGGGAAAATGCTTGGCCGGAGCTTCTCGGTGGTCCAATTGATGTGCTTCCACTTCGAGGAGGTCGGAAAGTGGCTAAGCTAAGTATAGGTGGTCGGCTCGCCGGCTGGTGGTCGCCGGAGGAGCTCGTCGGCGGCAGCGAATAGGGCGGCAGGAGCTGGTCGGCAACGGCAGGGAAGAGTGGAAGAAGAAGAAGATGTTGTCATGAGTTGGAGGGTGTTATGGTCGGCCAAGAAGAGAGAAAAGAGACTATATTCAACTCTCAAGTCAAAGGTGTTGAATGGTAGGTGATTAATAGTAGACAAGACCACTCTTTTAGCCCATCCATTGACACATATCCTAGTGTCATTCAAGGGTGATCCAATGGCCACAATTTCTCCAAAATTTCGGTGGCTCTTGGGGTGGTTGAAAGACCAAAATGTCCTTCCTCATTTTCATAAGCAAGGCTAGATCTTTGAGGGGCAAAATGGTAATTTAACCCCCGACATCCGAAATATCGTTTTTCTCGTTTCAATATTTTTCGATAAGGCGACGACCATTCCAAACATGACGTTGGAATTCTTGACTCTCCATTTTAAATTTTCAAGACTCGTTTCTGATTGTTTTCTCTATCAGACGTGGTTCCAGCCTATCTCGAACAGACGGACGGCTTTTGCAGACGTTACGCATATCGACCCTATGATTCATATCACATTTAGGGCTTGTCAATTCATAGAGACTTTGATTGTCATGTAATTGTGAAGTTCTATCACTAGTTCCAATGGTCTCGATCATTACTATCCGATTTAGAAAATTTTTGCAAATTATACATTGGTTAAGCGGCATCAGCCGCGCTCCAATCGTATAATGCTAGCAAAGTGCCATTTCCTATTCGAGTTTCTTTGGTCTACGTACCTTGTCTCGCGTTAGCCCTTCCCTTTTAGTCATTCAACTCGAGATTGATTACATTCAAGCAAGATACAACTTAAATACATCGCTAGATACAATTCTCATTACTGAGTCCGGAAATGAAAGGAAAATCAGAATGTCACAGATATCCTAGTCGCGATCTGGCGTACTTCTGACTAGCTTTACCCATGCTATCCCACCAAGCTATGAGCTCAGCTCGAGGGACTTTGAACACTTGGATGTCATTCTTTCCCATCAAGTCTAAAATATGCAAATGACTTTGAAAAATCAATCGCCAAAGATTACTTTAAATATGATTATGCAAATGTCATGAATTATGCATGGATAGATTTAATTGCATATTCTAGTTAATGAAATGGAAATTAGAATTCCTTTCAAGCATGAAGAACCTGAATCAAGGTCTAATTTGAATTTCTAAGAAGTGAATTATGCAATTAGTTAGAATCATCGTAGTGACTAAAGGAAATAACAATATCACATTCCATTGGTCAAAACATCAACTGTGATTATAGTAGATGAAATTCCTTATTACAAAAAGGATATGTTATGAAAGATCGAGAGGGGTCTCAAGAGGGGATAAGATAATAATCGAATTTATTCTAAAATAAGAAAGCCATAAAATGCCCCTGAAATGTGAGATCTAAGCTATCCCTCCCCCAAGATCTAGTCATCTTTGGAGTTACAGTCGATCAAGGTTTCATTCTTGATGGCATCTTGGTCTTGTCCCTCTTCAAGACACGACTCGACAATCAGGACTCCTTCCTTAGTTGAGCGCCCTTCAGGTTTTGAAGAATAATCTTCAGTAGGTTGGTTAAGATGTTTTAGCTCTTCCAGCCATTTTCTAGTCCATGGTATAATGACTTCGGGGATCTTCTTGAGTTTTTCTTTTTTTGAGTATGATGCGCCTTGACTTTATCTTGGTTGCAAGGCGTGTTTCTTTCCCCAAAGAGAGATCAAGGGTTGGTTCTCCCTAGTTTGACGTTCCTCTTTTCGGCGGGCATATGCTTCTCTAGCTAAGTTGTTGCGATATTGCCTCTTTACCTCTAGATAATGCTTGAATATCTCGTTCGCCTGCCGCTTAAACCTAAGGTTATCGACATAGTAACTAGTATGACAATCTTCATCATATCCCAGCTTATGCCCAGTCAGCTCTTGGCCATGTACAAATCTAGTAAAATGCAGCCTCGTGTTCGGTTTGGGACGAGTGACTTTCCTTAGATACTCGAAGGTCACTAACTCCATCGAACTTCTAGGGAACAACGACATCATATCCCCTATCATTGTTATTTCAATCGGTCACTAGAATTATTTCATAATGTGTGGAATGCATGTAGCTGTGAATGATATGTAGTACATCTACATAATATGAAACAGGGTGTAAGGAAATATATCAAGACTAAATACCTTACCAACCAAAACCCCAGGGGACATGAAATATTCCCTCGTAACAATGGATGGTTTATGTATACCAACTTTTCACAGACATGCGCATGAGACAAGTGAGAGTATACTCTAGAAATAAAATTAGGCTGGAGACCTATGGCTTAGGCTCCCACGATCCAAATATGGTAGATTCCTCCCCAAGAGTACCCACCCAAGAGGACTAGATATCACCAATTTGAATTGTGAGCGGGAATGAACACGAAAGTCTCAAGTGTCATCAAACACGAGATCCTTTCGTACTCTTTCCCTATCTAAGGTAACTTAGAGGTGGTCGCAGTTGGGGTTTGATCGCCAATGTGTAAGATGTTTCGTGATCATCACAATGCAAGGTCATGCACAACAGTTTGTATCAAACACTGCTCCTGTATATGTGTAAAAATAAACATACAGTTCCAACTACAACCTGTGGAAAAGATGTCAACAAACACTCAACCCCTTATTTTTCCAATCTGAAAAAACATTTAACACAATAGTTAGGAGATATACCTCACCTTCGAGGGCATCTGCAGAAAACATGGTTAGATAAACAAATCAACCTTTTAATCGGCTCAAGTCCTCAAAAATTCCTAAGTAGAGATTCTAGTTTGGAATAAGTATCCAGTAGGGTCGCTAGTCTGTCACAACCCGTTCGAGCAGTCTTCTAAGCGGGTTAATGGGTCGTCCCGTCTGGTCGAACGCAGGCCTCTCCCAAGGCCCGTTACCTAAGTTGCAACGGCTGTATACATGGTTGACCTTCAGTATGGTTTGGTGACATGTGATGCGTGTACATGCCAAGGAATCGCCACCAATCGTTTTGTGGAGGGTATGATTGGAAACCCTATCAAATAGTTGGGAGCATTCTATTCAATTCTACGAAAATCAAAGAAATAGGATCGGGAACTTTGTTACGCCAACTATCAGAGTTGATGCCCTTTCGACACCTAAGTTGAATGATTTGTCTAACCTAAGATTTCATGCAAATAAGTGAGGGGCGAACCTTAAAACTAGGAGTTCATGCAAAAATGAATGACTATCCTAGCAAACACATCAATAAAATGAGCGCGCAAATCAAGGATCCAAAACATGCGGATAAATTACATGAAATCAACGTGGCATCCCTAGTAAGACCCTATTAGCCTAGAGAAATGTCAATGAAGACACAAGAGTGTGTTTGACATGATTTGCCCTTGAGGGGCAAAATCGTAATTTCAAAGAATTTTTTGACAATTTGCCCAAGAAGGATAAATTTGTCATTTCAGAAGAAATATGGAGTCAAAAGATGGTGAAAATAGAATTGGTCACCAAACCAATCCATTTCCTATTTTTCAGGAATTTCTAGAATTTTTCTGAAATGTTAGAAACGATTTACCCATTGGGGAGTAAAATTGACATTTTAGAAAGTTTTCACGCCCCGAACCTGTCAGACACGCAAAATCCCTCCAGGACCGTCTTGCTGCGATGGTACCTAAGATCCGTCGGCCAACAATTTAACTTTTAAATGATACAAATGTACGGAAGCGATAAAACTTCTCCATTCAGTTCAATCCTAAGATGACTCAGGACATAGGGGACGTCTTCTTATAAACACCGACTACAGGTTCAAAGGATGCAACTCTAACTTCAAGGTAACATGAAATCTCTAAATTCACCAAAGTATAAATCTATTTCATATAATTACTTTTTCGAACACCGATCATTGGCAAGCTCAGATTTCCATCGCCTGGGACTTGAAAAAGTTAATCCCACGACGGGGTGAGATATACATCTCAGTAAGGTGAGTCCTAACCCTAGGTTAGGCTGACCGTCTACTCAGGCAATTACAAACATAAATAATTCATACAAAATCCCAAGAGGTATTCAACTATCACAAAATAACACATGAACAACAAGCATGCACTCTAGGCATCTTATCACGTCATTTAGTCCAAGCATGCATAAACAAGCCATGTTACGCCTTCCATCCTTTCCTGCCTCTTCACTTTCATGCTCGCGTTTAGAACACTTTAGGCTTGGTCTGCGTAGACACATCAGACCGTCTCATTGACAAACCCGCGTAAACGCATCAGGTTTGCAATATTAATACAGGCCTGTATCGACACATCACAACTCTGTCCCGCATTTCAAAGCATCAAGACTATGGCCTCCTCAACCTCGCGTTTCATACGCTTCAGGGTGCCATTCAATTCAAACTCCGCGTCTCAGCGCCTCAGGGCATTCATCCATACCACCCCGTGTGACAATCTGATTTTCAGTCAATTTCAAACTCATTAATGAGAAATGAATCTAGATATGTATTTCAGTCATATCTCGCTCAAACCTGATCAATTCGAGTAGAGTGACGAAAAGAGAAAGGCTAACGCGAAACATGATACGTAGACCTAGGGAATTAGGATAAGAAATGACTCTTTGACCATAAGATTGTCGAGGGGATATTTAGAGCCACAAAAGGCCGATACAAGAATGATTAGGGAATGCCTTGCAAGTGTCATACCATTGGAGCGCGGGTGATGCCGCTTAACCAACGTATAATTTGCAAAATTTTCCTAAATCGAACAGTGTAGATCGTGACCATAGGAACTAGTGATAAACTCTCACAATTACATGACAATCAAAGTCGCCACGAATTGACGAGTCCTAAATGTGATGAGAATCACAAGGTAGATACGCGTAAAGTCCGCAAAAGCCACCCGTCGATTTGAGATAGGCTGGAACCACGTTTGATAGAGGAAACAATCAGAAACGAGTCTTGAAAAATTTGAAATAGAGAATAAAGAATTTCAACATTATTCGAATTGGTCGTCGCCCTATCGAAGAATTTTGGAGCGAGAAAAACGACATTCTGAATGTTGAGGTAAAATTACCCTTTTGCCCCTCAAACTTAAAGCCTTGTCCATGTATTCGAATGAGGGAAATTTAGTCATTAAATCCACCCCAAGGCCATTGAAAATTTGAAGGAATATGGGCCATTGGATTGAATTGGAATGACAAGTGGACAAGTGTCACAAGATCAAGCATTAGGTGGTCATGCCAACTTTATTCACCTACCATTCTACCCATTGACCAAGTGAGTTGTATATAGTCATTTTCTCTCTCTCCTCACTTCACTTGGCCGGCCATAGAACCCCCCACCTACCGAACACCATCTTTTTCCTCCCCTTTCTTCTGCTCGCTAGCGACCAGCTGCTGCCCTTTCCGTTCGCCGCCCACGACCCCCACTTCCGACCACCACCTGACCACCGGCTGACCATATCAACTTAGCCCTACGTCTTGCCGACCTCTTCGAGTTGGAAGCATGGTATTTGGACCACCGAGGACCTCCGGCCAAGAGTTTTCTCGGAAGCCGACATAATCAAGCTCAACTTGAGGTAGGTTCGGTTTCTAACCCTTTTGAAGGCCAAAATGTTCGAGTCTTGAGGTCAAATTTTGTAGAGATCTAAAAGACATGTATATGAATCTGTGGTAAAAATTTGGGAGTGATTTGATGAATTTTTAACCTCGAATCGGTCTTGTAAACCTTGCATAGAAAACTGCCGGTCCTGACTTTGGAGGAACCTGCAATGTTCGACGGAATTCTGGAGAACATTCAACCTCAAACTCACGGGGAGACTCATAGACCCTTAGATAGACATGTTAAGAGGTAGGATAGTGTGTAGACGATGGATTTGAAGTTGATTTGGGATAGGTTGTGCTCGGTTTGCACAGAATCGAGAAGAACCGGTTCGGTTCTGTGCAAGGCCGAGGCTGATTGGCTGATGATGGTTGTATTATGAGACTCAAATTGATGTTTAAGACATGCTAAGTTGATGAGGGTTGTGTTATGGAAGATTATGGTTCAAGGATTGATGATTGAACATGGAAATTGATGGATTGATTGGAAATTCTAGGTTGCGTGGTGAGTTCGACATTGGACCCTTGGAACTGAATTGGTGAGGGCTCAAGAGGAGAATTATTGTGGTGTCAAAGGCAAGGTAAGGGAATCCTAAAATTAGGATAGAAAGATTGGACTCAATTGGGATAGTCGAGGTTTAGTTTGATCAATTTGTGAGGATTTTCTAAAGGATAGCTCTCGATATATCCTAAGTGGTTATAGGAGGATTATGTGTGTTATTGTTTGTGTTTAAATCATTTGCCATGTTGAATGCCACTGATTACCCTGCATGCCATGAGTATTCAAATTGTGCATGAGTTGCACTTGTTGTTTTATATGTGAATTGAATTGAGAAGCATAACATGGCGAGGCCCTGAGGCGTATGAAACACGGGGCGGGAGATGGATACCCTGATGCGATGTAATCATGGGGTGGAGCTGATGTTGTGTGGCGCCCTAATGCGATCTAATCACGGGGTTGAGATGGCCACGGTCCTGATGTGAATAATTCACGGAATAGAGGTATGAGGTGATGATATTGGCTTGAAGATTCATTGAAACCTGATGCGTTTACGTGGGTTGCCAATGACGGTCTGATGCGTCTACGCGAATCGAGCCTGATGCGATCTAATCGCGGGCTAGAGAATGAGGCAGGCAGGAAGAGGTGGTTGTGGTGAAATGGCTAGATGAGGTGTGAATAATCAATCATCTGAGTGTGACATGGTGTCATAGTTGCATGCCCATCATCTGTGTGTCACTATTCTTATTTGCATGTGCGTGTATGATTGTGAATTTGAAATTTTGATATAGGTGATTACCTGAGTGGACGATTCTCCTGACCTAGGATTAGGACTCTTTTACTAAGATGTGTATCTTACCCCTTTAGAGATCTCTTTTTTTACAGATCCTAGGCCGTTGCTATGTGGCCTATTCATTTTGGCGATCCCAAGGAGACGACGGTATATTTTGACGAGTTCTCGGATAGACAGGGAAACATTTATGTGAGAAAAATGTATGGTTGTATGGGTTGACGAGGGTAGCTCGGATTAGAAGCCTCATAGGTTCGAGGCATGGTTTAAGAAGGTTGGAGATGAGTCGATTGGGCTGCTGAAGCCCCACGAGGTACCCTAAGGAGTTATCCCTGATTAGTGCCAGACCGCCGAAGAGCAGGAGCTGCTAGAGGGTTCTGTAGTTAGGTCTAGGAATGGACTAGAGAAGACCCCAACCTTGGGGTTCACTGAGGACGAGGTGATTGTCATGGAGGCTACCAAGGAGGATCTGGCAGAGCCGTCACATGAGGCGACCATGGAGGATTCCATCGAGGTCCAGTCAGAAACCTTCTCGGAGTATGACCCGACAAAGAATGCAGAGGATACAAGAAACTCCAGTAGCTCATCTTAGGTGCCCTAGTTTATTGACTCGATCTTGTAATGGCGACCCCCGACCATGGCTATTTTGGATGTCAATGATGGTCATATTTTTTTTTATGTGCTTACGCCGTTACCCTTGCCTAGCGGATTGTAGTAGTCGGTATTTGTACGAACCGTATGTTATGATGTATGATAAATATTAAGCTATCCAGGTCCCACTTAAGTTATATTTTGTAGGAGGATTTATTTGAGTACTGCTTCCGCATGCTTAATGTAAATATATTATCTCTCGACTTGTTTGTGGATCTTGGGATCACGAGAGATGTGTTGTTTGCTTGCAGGGATGTTCGCGTGCTCGACGAGTTCGGGGCGTGACATCCCCGCTTCGATTTGATATTAGAGCAAGGTCAGCTCAATCCAAAGTTGGTCGAGGACTGGAGTAATTAGGAGGATTAAGATGGGACTAGGACGAATAGCAAGGCCTTAGAGACTGGTTAAGATAAGGCATGGAGTGTATGGTTTGTGGCCTGGTACTTAAGGTTGGCATTGGACTCTGGAAGGGCAGTGGTAATGGAGGAGGATTAAATTCCCTGCCTAGGATTGAATGTCATTTCTGGACCTTGGCTTGTTTGAGGAAGGAAAGTGATTGGTTTTAGTGAATCACTAAAGTGAATGAAACTGAGAAATGGCCATAGGCTGTTTATTGAAATGTTTCTAGAGTCTTTGGTATGGAATACTATTGGATTGTAACTGTTTCTGTTAAAGGGTGGTTAGTAGCTCTGGATTTGAATGATTGAGTAAGTTACTAACCCCTTGTTGAACTTGTGGTGAACCAGGTTCAATAGAAAGTGATAAAGATGAGCAACCCATCCAGAAGGTCTGGAAGAACCTGAGGCGGAGCTTCTAACTCGAGGTCACCTGTCGCTAAAGATCCAAGAATGGATGGCGTGTTGAGGGCACTGGAAAGAATTCGCGACATGATTGATAGGCAGGCCCAGGATGGGGACGCTGCCATCGCCTAAGCAGTAGGAGCTGCCATAGCAGCCGTCAGCGGCATCACCAGCATTCCAATCGTATAATGCTAGCAATGCGTTCTTTAACCGTTCTTAGATCGGCCTTTTATGGCTCTAAATGTCCCCTCGACAATCCTTGTGGTCAAAGCGCTATTTCCTATTCGAGTTCCCTTGGTCCACGTACCTCGTCTCGCGTTAGCCCTTCCCTTATGGTCAGTCAACTCGAGATTGATTAGATTCGAGCGAGATACCACTAAAATATATTGCTAGATATAATTTTCATTACTGAGTCCGGAAATTACAGGAAAATCATAATGTCACAGATATCCTAGTCGCGATCTGGCGTACTTCTGGCTAGCTTTACCCATGCTATCCCATCAAGCTATGAGCTCAGCTCGAGGGACTTTGAACACTTGGATGTCATTCTTTCCCATCAAGTCTAAAATATGCAAATGACTTTGAAAAATCAATCTCCAAAGATTACTTTAAACATGATTATGCAAATGTCATGAAATATAGATGGATAGATTTAATTGCATATTCTAGTTAATGAAATGAAAATTAGAATTGCTTTCAAGCGTGAAGAACCTGACTCAAGGTCTAATTTGAATTTCAAAGAAGTGAATTATGTAATTAGTCAGAATCATCGTAGTGATTAAAGGAAATAACAATATCACATTCCATTGGTCAAAACATCAACTGTGATTATAGTAGATGAAATTCCTTATTACAAAAAGGATATGTTATGAGAGATCGAGAGGGGTCTCAAGAGGGGATGAGACAACAATAGAATTTATTCTAAAACAAGAAAGCCATAAAATGCCCCTGAAATGTAGGATCTAAGCTATCCCTCCCCCAAGATCTAGTTTTCTTCAAAGTTACAGTCGATCAAGGTTTCCTTCTTGATGGCATCTTGGTCTTGTCCCTCTTAAAGACACTACTCGGCAATGAGGACTTCTTCCTTTGTTGAGCGCCCTTCAGGTTGTGAAGAATAATCTTCAGTAGGTTGGTTAAGATATTTTAGCTCTTCCGGCCATTCTCTAGTCCATGGTATAATGACTTCGGGGATATTCTTGAGTTTTTCTTTTTTGAGTATGATGCGCCTTGACTTTATCTTGGTTGCAGGGCATGTTTTCTTTCCCCAAAGTGTGATCACGGGTTGATTCTCCCTGATTTGACGTTCCTCTTTTCGGCGGACAAATGCTTCTCTAGCTAAGCTGTTGCGATACTGCCTCTTTACCTCTAGATAATACTTGAACATCTCGTTCGCCTGCCCCTTAAACCTAAGGTTATCGACATAGTAACTAGTCTTGCAATCTTCAGCATATCCCAGCTTATGCCCAGTCAGCTCTCTACCATGTACAAATCTAGTAAAATGCAGCCTCATGTTCGGTTTAGGACGAGTGACTTTCCTTAGATACTCGAAGGTCACTAACTCCATCGAACTTCTAGGGAACAACGACATCCTATCCCCTACCATCATTATTTCAATCGGTCACTGGAATGATTTCATAATGTATGCAATGCATGTAGATGTGAATGATAGGCAGTACATGTACATAATATGAAACATGGTGTAAGGAAAAATATCAAGACTAAATGCCTTACCAACCAAAACCTCAAGGGACATGAAATATTCCCTCGTAACAATGGATGGTTTTATGTATACCAATATTCCACAGACATGCGTCTGAGACAAGTGAGAATATACTCTAGAAATAAAATTAGGCTCGAGACCTATGGCTCAGGCTCACACGATCCAAATATGGCAGATTCCTCCCCAAGAGAACCCGCCCAAGAGGGCTAGATATCACCAATTTGAATTGTGAGCGGGAATGAACACGAAAGTCTCAAGTGCCATTAAACACGAGTTCCCTTCGTACCATTTCCCTATTTAAGGTAACTTGGAGGTGGTCGCAGTCGGGGTTTGACCGCTAGTGTGTAAGATGCTTCGTGATCATCACAATGCAAGGTCATGCACAACAGTTTGTATCAAACACTGCTCCTGTACATGCGTAAAAATAAACATACAGTTCTAACTACAACCTGCAGAAAAGGTGTCAACAAATACTCAACCCCTTATTTCTCTAATCTAAAAAAATATTTAACACAATAGTTAGGAGACGTACCTTACCTTTGAGAGCATCTGCAGAAAACATGGTTAGATAAACCAATCAACCTTTTAATTGGCTCAAGTCCTAAAAAATTCCTAAGTAGAGATTCTAGTTTGGAACAAGTATCCAGTGGAGTCCCCAGTCTGTCACCGCTGTTCGAGCAGACTTCTAGGCTGGTTAATGGGTCGTCCCGCATGGTCGGACGCAGGCCTCTCCCAAGGCCCGTTACCCAAGTCGCAACGGCGATATAGGTGGTCAACATTCAATGTGGTTTGGTGACATGTGATGCGTGTACATACCAAGGAGTCGCCTCGAAGGGTTCGGGGTGTGACATCCCCACTTCGATTTGATATCAAAGCAAGGTCAGCTCGATTCAAAGTTGGTTGAGGACTGGAGTAATAAGGAGGATTAAGTTGGGACGAGGACGAATAGCAAGGCCTTAAGAGACTGGTTAAGATAAGGCATGGGGCGTGTGGTTTGTGGCCTGGTACTTAAGGTTGGCATTGGACTCTAGAAGGGCAGTGGTAATGGAGGAGGATTAAATTCCCTGCCTAGGATTGAATGTCATTTCTGGACCTTGGTTTGTTTGAGGAAGGAAATTGATTGGTTTTAGTGAATTACTAAATTGAATGGAATTGAAAATTGGCCATAGGCTATTTGTTGAAATGTTTCTAGAGTCTGTGGCATGGAGTACTGTTGGATTGTAACTGTTTTTGTTAAAAGGTAGTTAGTAGCTCTGGATTTGAATGATTGAGTAAGTTACTAACCCCTTATTGAACTTGTGGTGGACCAAGTTCAATAGAAAGTGATAAAAATGAGCAACCCTTCTAGAAGGTTTGTAAGAACCAGAGACAGAGCTTCTAGCTCAAGGCCGCTTGTCACTGAAGATCCAAGAATGGATGGCGTGTTGAGAGCGCTGGAAAGAATTGGCAACATGATTGATAGGCAGGCTCAGGATCGGGACGCTGCCATTGCCGAGGCAGTTGGAGCTGCCATAACAGCCGCTAATGCCAAAAATGGCAACAATGGTGGCAGCAAAAGCCAGAATGAACTAGGCCGGGGCAATGAAGCTGTGAATGCCCAAGAAGAGATCATCGTGGCCAGACAAATGGGCTAACTAGTAGAGCAGTTCATAAAGTTGAAGCCGACTCAATTCGATGGGACTGGAGATCCTAAGTTAGCACCCAGGTGGATCGAGAAGTTAGAGAAAGCTTTCGAGGTGCTGAGGTGCATAGATGAGGAGAAGGTGCTACTTATAGTGTACTAGCTGGAGGATACAGTGAATGACTGGTGGGCTGCCACCAAGAATGGCGTATTCCTAGAAGGAACGGTTATAAATTGGGAATCCTATGGCCTTCAATTATAAGTACTTCTCTAAGACGGCCAGGGAAAGGAAGCAGGTGAAATTTCTGCAATTGCGCCAGAACCAGTTAGCGATAAACTAGTATGAAGCCGAGTTCTCAAGGCTGTCGAGTTACACACCACGATATGTGGAGGACCCTCAGGAAAAAGCAAGGTGGTTTAGGGATGGTTTAAGGCTTGAGCTCCGTAGTCAAATGATTGCTCTAAATCTGAGGACGTATAAGGAAATATATGAGCGAGGCCAGATGATAGAACGGGACTTGAGAGAGAGAAACACCGCAACTGGATCGCAGTTTACGTCTTTCAGAGATAACCGCCAGATAGGCAAAAGACTGATGGTGAACAATAGGTGTTTTGTTCCTCCCGTACGAAAAGATATTGTGAAGCTACAGAATTCCCCAAACTAGTGCTGCTGTCTTTGTGGCAGAAGGCATGGAAATGGACCGTGCCCGATGAGGAGCGGGGTTTGCTTTAAGTGTGGTCACTTGGGCCACTACATGAGGATGTGCTCGAATCAAGCTCCGACAAGTTGACCGCAAAGATAGAGACCGCAGGCTGGACCGTCGACTGTAACCCCTCAGATCGAGCAAAAATGACCACCGGCACAAGGAAGAGTATATGCAGTAGCCCGTAGAGAGGCGAAGGAGACACCAGGAGTGGTCACAAGTACGGTTTACTTGTGCAACCAAGCTGCATATGCATTATTTGACCCTGGTGCTACGCATTCGTTTGTCTACACAGTTTGCTGAATTAGTAGGGATGAAATTAAAACCGTTAAATATAATTATGCATGTTGCCACACTGTTAAAGGATAACATATTGGTTTCAATGTGTTGTACTGATTGCGAAATTTTGATTGAAGGGAGTAAAGAGAGTATTGATCTAGTTGTACTACCCATATACGATTTTGACGTAATCATAGGAATGGATTGGTTGGGTAAGCAGGGGGTAGTAGTGGACTGTGGTAGTAAGATAATTCGGTTTTATCCGAGAGGCCGCCTTAGCTTTGAATTAGTGGGAAGTCGAGAAGGAGTCTCGATCTCCTTAATCTCATCTTTGGAAGTAACTAAGTTGATGTTTGAAGGGTGTCAGGCATACTTAGTGGCAGTAATAGAAACGACTGCCGAAAAGCCAAAGTTAGAGAATATCCCGATAGTGCGTGAATTTCCTGATTTATTTCCCCAAGAGTTGCTAGGATTACCACCGGAGCGGGAAATAGAATTTGTAATCGAGTTAGCCCCTGGAACGGAGCCGATTTCGAAGGCACCTTACAAGATGTCCCTGTTAGAACTAAAGGACTTGAAGGTGCAGATGCATGAACTGCTAGATAAAGGATTCATCTGGCCTAGTGCTTCACCGTGGAGAGCACCAGTGCTGTTTGTAAGAAAGAAGGATGGGTCTTTGCGTTTATGCATTGACTATTTGCAACTGAACCAGGTAACGGTGAAGAACAAATATCCACTGCCAATGATTGACAATCTGTTTGACCAGTTGCAAGGAGTGACGGTATTTTCAAAGATTGACCTGAGGACTGGATATCATCAGTTGAGGATCAAGAAGGAAGACATACCTAAGACTGCTTTCAGGACAAGGTATGGTCATTATGAGTTTACGGTGATGCTGTTTAATCATGCCCCGAACTCGACGAGCGTGTGAACATCCATGTCCCTGTCGTTCATTCATAATTGCTCCAGAATCCAATGGCCAATAACATACAACTCCTCTAATCAAATGCATGCAGAAGCGATGCCTTCTTCAATTATATAAATACAACAACATACGATGACTTAGGACACAAGGGTACATCAAAATCACCTTAACTAATCACTAAAAGATCGTTCCCCAATTCAAAATCTGAAGTACAATCTCAATATTCACAATTGACAATTCCATTCTAATGCAATTGATCAACTATCTCATCAGACGCCAACCCTTGGCAAGCTTGTGCCACCTTCGCTTGGAACCTGAAAAATGTAAGCCCCCATTGGGTGAGATATAAATCTCAGTAAGGTGGGTCCTAACCCTAGGTTAGGCGGACCGTCCACTCAAGCAATCGTGTCACTCTTCAGATCCAACTTATGAATACATGCAGGCATAACAATCGCAATTCAATACACAACAACATACAGAAGACAGGCATGCATTTATGATCTCGTGCCACACTCATGTGCAAATGTATACTCGATCTGCCTTTTCGCTACAACCATCAACTCTTGCCTGCCTCATTCTTTAGCCCGCGATTAGATTATATCAGGGTCGGCCTGCATAAATGCATCAGACCATCATCGGTGAGCCCCTTAAAAGCATCAAGTCCCGGTCCATTTCCAGGCAATGTTTATGAGCTCATACTCTGTCCCGCGATTAGATCGCATCAGGACTATGGTTATTTAACCCCGCGACTTCATCGCATCAGGGCGCCATCTAATCATACTTCACCCCGCGACCTCGTCGCATCAGGGTCTCAACCTTTCGCCCTGCATCTCACACACTTCAGGGCCATGCCATGCTATGCTCATGCCACAATCAGGACCTATGCTTTGACTTTCAATTCAATGGCACACTCAGTGGCAAGTGCCAATTTAAAAACATTTCATAAATTCTATGGCATGTAAGTAAATCAAATGATGTACAAACATGGCAATCACCCAAGCATAGACAACGTCACATACATTCATCCTATAACATTTTAGGACACATCAAGCTATCACATTTGGGAATTTCCTCATAACTCGATCCAACCGGCCCTCGACTTAGCCAATCGAGTCCAATCGTCTTAACATAGGGTTAGGAATTCCCTTACCTTTGATTTGGCGACACAAATTACTCCTCTTGAGCCTCAAGGTTTCAGCCATCAATGTCCGCAACCGGACTTGTTGCGCAACCTAATATATTCAATCAATTTCATCAATTTTCATACTCAATTCCTCAATCCATCAATCCCAATTGCCCATAACACAAACCTCAACATCTCATCACATCATAAACACCAATTTGGAACTCAATATTACCAACCTCAACCTCCAACAATTCGGTTTTGCCCGGCCTTGCATAGAACCGAACCGGTTCTTCTTGGTTCTGTGCAAACCGGGCACAATCAGCTCTAAACCAACTCTATTGCCATCTTTTACTCATCATCCTATCTCTTAACATGTCTAGTTAAGGATCCAAGAGGCTCACCAAAGATTTGGGCTTGATTGGTTGCCGGAAACCCTTTGAAGTTGTCCGATCCTTCCTTGGTCAGTAACCGACAGATTTTGGGCAAGATATACATGGGTGGTTCATGGTCAAAAACTTATCAAATAAATCTCCAATTTTTACCACAGATTCCTACACATGTCTTCTGAGTCTCCATCAAATTTGAGCTTTCAACTTCAAGAATTCGACCTTCAAATGGACTGAGGAACAGACCTATCTCAGGTTGGCTCCAGTTTTGTCGGCCTGTGGGAGAATGCTTGCTCCGAATTTCACAGAGTTCCAAACGACTTGATTCAAGTTGGAGAATGTCGGTAAGATATGGAACTTTGTTGTGGTGGTTGGTCAGCAGCAGATGGTGGCCAGAACTGGCCCTCGTGGGCACCAAACAGAGGCTCCAGAACTAATCATCGATTCCTCTAAGTCAGTTTCTGGGTGAAATGTACAAGGTCAGTTCGTGATCAAAAACTTATCAAATTATGTCCAACTTTTTACCAAAGATTCCTACACGTATCGGCTTGATTTTCACAAAATTTGAGCTATAGATTCCAACATTTTGACCACCAAAGAGACTGAGAACTGAACCTACCTCAGATTGGATCAGTTTCCGTTGACTCTCAGGAGAATCCTTGTTTCGGACTCCTCGGTGCTCTAAATGCTCTTATTCTTATTGGAAAATGTTGGTAAGACATATATCTTTGTTTGGGTGGCTGGTCGGCATCCAGGGGTGGCCGAAAGTGGCCGTGGTGGCTGGCGAAGTGGAGCCTAGAATCTGGTCGCCGGTGCAGCAGAGAAGAAAAAGTGAGATGATGGAGTTCTCGGTTGTTCTTCTGGGGTGTTGGCCAAAAATTAGTGAGGAGAGTGAGGAAAGACCACATTGAAGACTCTTGGTCAAAGGGCTTGAATGGTAGTTGGCAAAAGTTGGACTTGACTAGTCTATGATTGATCTTGTGACACTTGGCATTGTCTTTTCCAAAGGAGATCCAATGGCTCTCATTCCTTCTTGATTTTCGGCAGCTTATGGGAGGTTAAATGTCCAAATTGCCCTTCTTCATTTGCTTGGGCAAAGTTCTAAGCTTGAGGGGCAAAATGGTTATTTTACCCCCGACGTTCAGAACGTCGTTTTTCTAGTTCCGGAAATCTTCGATAGGACGACGGCCAATCCGAATAACGTTGGAATTCTTAATTTTTCATTTTCAATCTTTTAAGGCTCGTTTCTGATAGCTTTCTCTATCAGACGTGGTTATAGCCTACCCTGAACCGACGAACGGCTTTTGCAGATATTATACGTATCGACCCCCGTGATTCATATCACGTTTAGAGTTCGTCAATTTGTGACGGCTTTGGTTGTCATGTAATTGTGAGGGTCTATCACTAGCTCCTAAGGTCTCGATCTTCATCATACGATTTAGGAAAATTTTGCAAATCATACGTTGGTTAAGCGGCATCACCCGCGCTCCAATCGTATGACACTTTGAAGGCATCCCTTAATTGTTCTTGGATCGGTCTTTTTGTGGCTCTAAATATACCCTCGACAATCCTTATGGTCAAAGCACCATTTCCTATCCGAGTTCCCCAAGTCCACGTACCTCGTCTTGCGTTAGCCTTTCCCTTCAGTCGGCCTACTCAAATTGATCAGGTTCAAGTGGAGTAGGACTGAAATACATCTCCAGATACACACTTCTCATTATTGAGCCTGAAATCGATTGAAAATCAGAATGTCACACGTTTGGTTTGACCAACGCTCCAGCTGCTTTTATAGGCCTGATGCATCGAGTATATAAGGAATTTCTAGATAGATTCATCAGTCTTTATTGACGATATGTTGATTTACTCGAGGAGCGAAGCAGAACATGAGGAGCACTTGAGAATTGTACTGCAGACTCTGAAGGAGTATACGCTCTATGCGAAGTTGAGTAAGTGTGAGTTCTGGCTGAAAGGGTTAGGCTATGTATTGATGCAGCACGGAAGAGTAGTAGCCTACACATCCAGATAATTGAGGCCACATGAGTTGAACTACCCCACTCATGACCTGGAGTTAGTGGCGATTATATTCGCTTTGAAAATTTGGAGACATTACCTATGTGGCGAGAAGTTTCAAATCTATACCGACCACCAAATTTAAAGTATCTATTTTTTGAAAAAGAGCTGAATATGAGGTATCGTAGGTAGATAGAGCTGCTAAAGGATTATGATTGTGATATCCCATATCACCTTGGGAAAGCAAATAGAGTAGCAGATGCGCTGAGTCGAAAGTTGAGCATCGCCTGTCTATTAGTAAATGCTTGGTCGATGATTGAGAATTTAAGAGATTTTGAGTACAGACTAGAGGCTAGCCAGTTGTCTAGCTTGATAGCTACGTTGAGGGTGGAACCTGGGGTCCAAGAAGGAATAAGGACCTTGCAACCTATGAACTCAGAGATTCGGAAGATCCTTGAGATGGATGCGACCAAGAGAAAGCCCGAGTTTCTGGTGTCTGAGGACGGAACTCTGAAGTTCTGAGGATGATTGTGCGTGCCAAAAGATGAAGGACTCAGAGAAAGGATTTTATCAGAGGCTCACGGGAGCAATTATAGCATCCACCCTAGGAGTACGAAAATGTATCAGAACTTGCGGCAGTAATATTGGTGGAACGGGATGAAAGTGGACGTAGCAAGGTATAAGTGTTTCACATGCCAGCAAGTGAAAGCGCAGCACTGTAAGCCTAGAGGACTGTTATAGGCGCTGGAAATTTCGGAGTGAAAATGGAAGCATATAACCATGGATTTTGTGATGGGACTCCCAAGGAGCCATAGAGGTCACAACTCTATATGGGTAGTCATAGACAGAATGACCAAGTCCGCACATTTCATCCTGGTGCGAAAGTACTTATCTATGGATAGGTATGCAGAGTTGTACATGAGACAGATAGTGAGGTTGCACGGAGTGCCAGTAACGATCACTTCGGATAGAGATCCGAAGTTCACAGCAAACTTTTGGAAAAGTCTGCAAGAAGGCATGGGGAGTTGATTGCAGTTTAGTACAGCCTACCATCCACAGATGGATGGACAGTCGGAAAGGACGATACAAACGCTTGAGGATATGCTACAAGCATGCGTCATTGATTTTAAAGGTGGATGGGAAGATCAGCTACATCTGGTGGAGTTTGCTTATAATAATAGCTACCAGCAAAGTATCCAGATGGCACCATTCGAAGCACTCTACGAAAGACCTTGCAGAACCATGATTTGCTGGGATGAGGTTAGAGAAAGGAGTATCACAAGCCTAGAGTTGGTGGAGCAATCGGTGGAAGCAGTAAGAATAATTCGAGATAAACTAAGGACGGCACAGAGTCGTCAGAAGAGCTACCGCAGATAAGCAGCGCAAGCCCTTGGAGTTTCAAGTGGGCGATCACGTCTTCCTCAAGGTATCGCCGATGAGAGGACTATCGCGATTCGGAAGAAAAGGGAAGCTGAGCCCAAGGTATGTAGGCCCATTTGAGATACTGGAATGGATTGGAACCTTGGCTTACAAGCTTGCCTTGTCGCCTAATCTATCCCAGGTGCATAATGTGTTCCATGTGTCTATGCATTGAAAGTGTGAACCTGATCCGACACATGTGCTGGACCACGAAGCCATAGAAGTGGACTACAGAGTGTCTTACGTGGAGAAGCCAATAAGGATCGAAGATCGGAAGGAGCAAATCCTTAGGAATCAGAAGATTTCATTGGTCAAGGTAGTATAGGAGCACCATGGAACTGAAGGTGCCACATGGAAGATTGAAGAGACGATGAGGCGACGGCACCCCCATTTATTTGAGTAATTAAGTGTAATGTAAATTTCGGGGACGAAATTTTTGTAAGGGGGAAGAGTTGTGACATTCTGATTTCCAGTCAATTTCAGACTCATTAATGAGAAATGAATCTAGAGATGTATTTCAGTCATATCTCGCTCGAACCTGATCAATTCGAGTAGACTGACCAAAAGGAAAAGGCTAACGTAAGACATGGTACGTGGACTTAGGGAATTCGAATAAGAAATGAGGCTTTGACCATAAGGATTGTCGAGGGGATGTTTAGAGCCACAAAAGACCGATCCAAGAATGATTAGGAAATGCCTTGCGAGTGTCATACGATTGGAGCGCGGGTGATGCCACTTAACCAACGTATGATTTGCAAAATTTTCCTAAATCGGACAGTGAAAATGGAGACCAAAAGAACTAGTGATAGATCATCACAATTACATGACAACCAAAGCAGCCACAAATTGATGAGCCCTAAATGTGATGAGAATCACAGGGCTGACACGAGTAAAGTCTGCAAAAGCCACCCGTCGGTTCGAGATAGGCTGAACTACGTCTGATAAAGGAAACCATCAGAAACGAGTCTTGAAAATTTTGAAATGGAGAATCAAGAATTTCAACGTTATTCAGATTGGTCGTTGCCCTATTGAAGAATTTTGGAGCGAGAAAAACGATGTTCTGAACGTCAAAGGTAAAATTACCCTTTTGCCCCTCAAGCTTAAAGCCTTGTCCGTGCATTTAAAGGAGGGCAATTTAGTCAATAAATCCACCCCAAGGCCACCGAAAATTTGAAGGAATATGGGCCATTGGATTGAATTGGAATGACAAGTGGACAAGTGTCACAAGATCAAGCATTGGGTGGTTATGTCCAACTTTATTCACCTACCATTCCACCCATTGACCAAGTGAGTTGTATATAGTCTTTTTCTCTCTCTCCTCACCTCACTTGGCCAGCCATAGAACCACCCAACCACTGAACACCATCTTCTTCCTCTCCCCTTCTTCTACTCGCCAGCAACCAGCTGCTGCCCGTGCCGTTCGCCACCCACGATGCCCACTTCCGGCTACTTCCTCACCATCTCCTGACCACCGGTGACCATACCAACTTATCCCTACATCTGGCCGACCTCCTCGAGTTGGAAGCACGGAATTTGGACCACCGAGGAGCTCCAGCCAGGAGTTTTCCCAGAAGCCGACAGAATCGAGCTCAACCTGAGGTAGGTTTGGTTTCTAACCATTTTGAAGGCTAAAATGTTGGAGTATTGAGGTCAAATTTTGTGGAGATCTAAAAGACATGTATATGAATCTGTGGTAAAAATTTGGGAGTTATTTGATGAATTTTTGACCTCGAATTGGTCTTGTAAACCTTGCATAGAAAACTGCCGATACTGACTTTGGAGGAACGGGCGACGTTCGACAGAATTCCGGTGACCATTCAACCTCAAACTCATGGTGAGCCTCATAGACCCTTAGATAGACATGTTAAGAGGTAGGATAGTGTGTAAACGCTGGATTTGAAGTTGATTTGAGATAGGTTGTGCTCGATTTGGTTCTATGCAAGGCCGAGGCTGTTGGGCTGATGATGGTTAGATTATGAGACTCAAATTGATGTTTAAGACATGCTAAGTTGATGAGGGTTGTGTTATGAAGGATTATGGTTCATGGATTGAGGATTTGGACATGTAAATTATGGATTGATTAGAAATTTTAGGTTGCGTGGTCAGTACGATTTTGGACCCTCGGAACAGAATTGGTGAGGGCTTAAGAGGAGAATTATTTTGGTGTCAAACGCAAGGTAAGAGAATCCTAAACTTAGGATAGGAAGATTGGACTCAATTGGGATAGTTGAGGTTTAGTTTGATCGATTTGTGAGGATTTTCTAAAGGATAGCTCTTGATATATCCTAAGTGGTTATAGGAGGGTTATGTGTGTTATTGTTTGTGTTTAAATCATTTGCCATGTTGAATGCCATTGATTGTCCTACATGCCATGAGTATTCAAATTGTGCATGAGTTGCACTTGTTGTTTTATCTGTGAATTGAATTGAGAAGCATAACATGAGTATAACATGGCGAGGCCTTAAGGTGTATGAGACGTGGGGCGGGAGATGGATACCCTGATGCGATGTAATCGCGAGGTGGAGCTGATGTTGTGTGGCACCCTGATGCGATCTAATTGCAGGGTTAAGATGGCCACGGTCATGATGTGAATTATTCGCGAGACGGAGGTATGAGGTGATGATATTGGTCTGGAGATTCATTGGAACCTGATGCATTTACGTGGGTTGCCAATGACGGTTTGATGCATTTACGCGGACCTAGTCCGATGCGATCTAATCGCGGGCTGGAGATTGAGGCAGGCAGGAAGAGGTAGTTGTTGTGAAATGGCTGGATGAGGTGTGCATAATCATTCGATTGTGACATGGTGTCATAGTTGCATGCCCATCATCTGTGTGTCACCATTCTTATTTGCATGTGCTTGTATGATTGTGAGTTTGAAATTTTGGGATAGATGACTACCTGAGTGGACGATCCGCCTGACCTAGGGTTAGGACTCTTTTACTGGGATGCATATATAACCCCTTTGGGGACCCCTATTTTTATAGATCCTGGGCCGTAGCTTTGTGGCCTATTCGTTTTTACAATCCCAAGGAGATAACGGCATATTTTGACAAGTTCCTGGATAGACAGGTGAACATTTATTTGAGAAAATGTACGGTCATATGGGTTGACGAGGATAGCTCGGATTGGAAGCCTCACAGGTTCGAGGCATGGTTTAAGAAGGTCGGAGACGATTCGATTGGACCGCTGAAGCCCTACGAGGTACCCTAGGGAGTTATCCCTATTTAGTGCCAGATCGCCGGGGAGCAGGAGCTGCCAGAGGGTTCTGTAGTTGGGTCTGGGAATGGACCAGAGAAGACCCCGACCTTAGAGTTCACTGAGGTCGAGGTGATTGTCGTGGAGGCTACCGAGGAGGATCTGGCGGAGCCGTCACATGAGGCGACCATGGAGGATTCCATCGAGGTCCAGTTAGAGACCTTCTTGGAGTATGAGTCGATAGAGGATGCAGAGGATTCGGGGGACTCCAGCAGCTCATCTTAGGTGCCCTAGTTTATTAACTTGATCTTGTGATGGCGACTCCCGACCATGGCTATTTTGGATGTCGATGATGGTCATATTTTTTTTTATGTGCTTACCCCGTCACTCTTGCCTAGCGGATTGTAGCAGTCGGTAGTTGTACGAACCGTATGTTATGATGTATGATAAATATTAAGCTATCTAGGTCCCACTTAACTTATATTTTGTGTGGGGATTTATTTGTGTACCATTTCTGCATGCTTGATGTATATATATTATCTCTTGACTTGTTTGTGGATCTTGGGACCACGAGAGATGTGTTGTTTGCTTGTAGGGACGTTCGCATACTCGACGGGTTTGGGGCGTGGCACCCCGCGTGTCATACGCCTCAGGGTGTCATAACATCTTAGGCATGCCACAAATTTCAGTTCATTTCATAACACACGTTCGATTACAAGCTCATGCGACGAACGACACATCCATGGCATGCGAGATAATTGCATTTGGCATACAAATGCAACAATCAATTCATGACACAAGCATCATCAATCATTCCAGCCCTCAATAGCTTTCTAGGACATACATTGTGCAACCATATAACAACTTCCAAAAATCGATCGATTCGTAATAAAAAATCGTTCAATCAAATCCAATCTTCCTAACAAAGGTTTAGAATCCCCTTACCTCTAACTTAATGCAATACAATTCCCCTTCCAAACACTTCAAAGGTTCGGCTTTAAGAATCCAAGGTCAAGTCCGCCACGCAACCTAAGGAAATTCATCCAATCATTAACTTTTCTTGCTCAAATCACCACCCTACTAATCATACAACTCATGGGCTAATCAATTAACATCCTCACATTTTTCAACGAAGAATTTGGAACTTAATTACAACCACCAACAACTCCCACAGAATCGGTATGCATAGAACCGAACCAGGCGAATTTCGGTTCTGTGTATACCTCAACTTACCAGCCCTTAAACCACCTCAAATCCTTAATTTAATCATTAATCTACTTGCTAACATGTAGTTCTAAGGGTTGGAAAGCTTCATCAAAAATTTGAGCTCGAGGCGACATCAAATGGTCCAAGAACGACGCCGGTTCCTCCAAGCTTACTGCCAATCAATTCTGTCCCTTCAAACACAAGAATCATTTGGGGTCAAAACTCCATCAAATTCATCCCAATTTTTTACCACAGCTCATCCAACTTTAATACTATAAGCGTAGAAGACCTCAATGAAAATTTGAAGCCATTTGAAGTCTGGAAGACCCCGGAACAGGTCTTTCCTCAAAACCGGTCAGAATTTGACCTTGCCTGACCTTTGTCCACTCAAATTGAGCTACAAGAAGATCTACAGGGTCAAATTGAGCTTATAATATGTCCTTAGAACTAAAAGACAATAAGCTTTTAGATGGAAGTGGTTTTACCTCAATTTGATATCAGACAACAAAGATATGATCGGAATAGTGGGATGGTCGGGACTGGTCGGCTGGGACCTCTCGGATTCAAAATTGACCAGCCTGACCTTTACTCCTTCAAACGGTTCTACGGGACAAAAAGTTGGGTGTATTTGGACACATAATATCTTGTTGAAACGGCAAGACGATAAGCTTTCTATTGCCGGTGGTTTTACCTTAATCGACCATCGGATGAAAAAGTTATGGCCGGAATAGTGAGTCAGTTAGAACAGAGCAGCGAGCTGGCGAGCAAGAGAAGAAGAAGAAGAAGAAGAAGAAGATGATCGGCAATTAAGGGGGTATTCGGCCAAGTGAGAGAGAGAATGAGAGGTTTATTCAATTATCAAGAGTCAACGTGAGTTGAATGGTAGGTTAAAATTGAAGACATCAACTCAAGGCTTAATCTCTTGACACTTGTCTAATGTGTCAATCAAAGCTCATCCAATGTCCATGATTTCTTTCAATTTTCGGCAGCTATTGGGGAGTTTAAATGACCAAAATACCCTTGTCCAATTATTAAAGCAAAGCTAAGGCTTAAGGGGCAAAATGGTAATTTTACCTCCAACATCCGGAACGTCGTTTTTCTCATTTCAATTTTCTTCGATTAGGCGACGGCCAATCCAATTGTAATGTTGAAATTTTTTATTCTCGATTCTCGAATTTCGAGACTTGTTTCTGAATCATTTCTCTAATCAATGTGATTCCAGCCTATCCCGAACCGATGGGTGGCTTTGCAGACCTTACGCATATTGACCCTGTGATTCATATCACAATTAGGGCTCATCAATTCATGGCGACTTTGGTTGTTATGTAATTGTGATGGTCTATCTCTAGTTTCGATGGTCTCGATCGTCACTATTCGATTTGGGAAAATTTTGCAAATTATACATTGGCTTAACGGCATTACCCGCGCTCCAATCGTATAACGCTAACAATGCATTCCTTAATCGTTCTTAGATCGGCCTTTTATGACTCTAAATGTCCCCTCGACAATCATTATGGGCAAAGCATCATTTCCTATTCGAGTTTTCTAGGTCCACGTACCTTGTCTCGCGTTAGCCTTTCCCTTTTGGTCAGTCAACTCGAGATTGATCAGATCCAAGCGAGATACGACTGAAATACATCCCTAGATACAATTCTCATTAATGAGTTCGAAAATGACAGGAGAATCAGAATGTCACAACTCTTCCCCCTTAAAGAAATTTTGTCCTCGAAATTTGCAACCTTGTAACCATCCAATTCTTTGGGGTATCGGCGTCTCATCGCATCCTCACTCTTCCGGATAATTCCTTTCATGACTCGATGATCTTACTTGTCCTTTCCGGCCCAAAACCATCTTTTCCTAGGACTTGTCTCCTTCAGTCATTAATCTGATTTGCTTCTCTCCATTCTCTTTCAGTATTCATAACATTTGTCAGCAGTTCATGCTCGAGCGTTCACCTTATCTCTTTCATTTGTCCATAACCATTATTACTAAGCCCTCGCCAAAATGCACTCTTTAATGTCCATACCATTCGAGGTATCAATCCTTTCAAGGGAATGCCTTTTTTTTGTCAGCACGTTTGATACTTGACCTCATGTTCGACTAACCAAACTTTCAGTCCATTCCATTGATAATACCGATGCAAGTCTGGCACCTTTATGTCATCCCAAGGGACACCATAATCATCTCTTTGAAATTCTGATGAGGTCATTTCTTTAAGTTTCTTTTCAATATTGGACTCATACTCTCGTCCATGGGACTTTAAGGTTTCTACCCTCAACTTTGAGGTTTCTTTCCCAGGTATCCGAAAATCTAGATTTCGTTCTTGTTCTATCCATTTCCAGAACCCCCTTAAATGTCAGGGTTTGTTCATTACAACATTTCAATTCATTTCTAACTTCAAGCTTGATGCTTCAGGTAGTTATCAAACTAGTCAATTGACAACCTTCCAATTTAGGAGTTGGATTTCTTATTTCCTTGAGCAAAGCTTATCCTTTATCTGCCAAATGCACGATGCTCAATTTTCACTTATATGCATCTACTTCTTAAATCACCCTTTTCTAGGCGATATAGGATATTTCATCCTTAGTCCTTAAGTAATCTTCTCCACGCACGTTGTTCCTCATTCAATTTTTCTAGGCAACCACATACCTCAAATTCTTATGGTTTGCGTAAACTTGAAAACTCTCCATGTGAGTCGTGTTTTCCAACTTCGTCGCAAGAACATTTGCAAGCCAACTCCAACCATGCATGAGACGTTTCAACTCAGTAGCTTTACTATCGCGACGTATTCACATAGCCAACTTCAGTTTGCCTTACTACGGCTCAAATTTTCTTTCTGCGTCACGTCATTATGATTCACTCGTCCCCTTTTTAATTCCAAATAAGAACACTATAGTCGGCGTAGTCATCAACTTGACTTAATTCTTGAAAACTCTTTTTGTATTCATTCATCCATTGAATTCCTTTTGTGGAAAATCTTCCCCCGATCCATCCATAACAATTCACCAATTCCAGGAAACTTCCAATTTCCATAACTCACATCAATCGTAGTTGATTCATCACTTACTCTATTCCTCAAGAGCTTCACAAGAATTTCATTTCTCAGAATTCTCACTATTGAGGAATCTTACATTATCAGACCCGCAACTCGTGCTCTTCACGACTAGCAGCACACAACAAGCATCTCCTTAGAGTCCATAGGATACTCTTGAAAGTTATTCATGTTCCTCATGGCTCCTTAAATGAGTCTATTCATCGTATCTAAAGACGGTAACAATCAATTCCATTATGCCTTGGATACTCAGTCTGACTTTTATCCTTTTCTTTCTACTAGGTGTCGAATTTTCAAACTGTTATTCACATTTTTTACTTGAGAGCTCAAACCTTAGCCCTCTACTTTCATGAGTCCCCGCTTGAACTACACAATATTCTGTTCATTTTTGTCACTCTTTTCTCAAGAAACATTAGTGCCTTGACCTCTTGGTTTCACAACCAGCTAATGCGACCTTATCTCAATTCTACCTGTCCCACTAAATGTCAACATTATCCTGGAATTCAACATCGTGTACAAGACAGTCTCTTGAACTTAACTCCCCTTACAACAATCATTCAAGTTTTGCATCGTCTTTCTCAGTCTAGACGCTCCATCTTAATATCAAGACAGTTAGGATTTTCTCTTTCTTCTATACTAGGGTCTCTTACCCTATGAAGAAAACCATACACTTCAGTGGCATTCTTTTACTGTGAATCCACCTTGTCTTTATTATTCTATAGGACATCCATCTTGGAGTGTCGCCAACAGTAGTTCCTTTACTTCCAAATTCTAATGCCACCACACTTTAACATTCTCCTTCTAATAGTTCAGCCACCTCAAGTGACAAGTTTCATTCTTCCTTGGTCTCTACAAATTCATATTTTAGATATTCAATTTCCTCAAGTCGCCTTGCGATTACAATCTAAGCACCCTTTTTGCTTATTCATCTATTCATTAAAATCACAAGTAACTAGGACCATCAAGCCCATTCACCTTTCTCCCCATCAATGATCATGTCATGATGTAATCGTCCTTAAGGACAACGCCCTATTCTCTAGGGTGATAGCTCGAAATGCCACTTTTAGTGGTTTCGATTCAACCTCAATCAACCTCATAAAATCCACAAGGTCTGACAGGCTAACACATCAGTCTCCTTATTATTCCTCACGACAACAAAAGGTTAATCACCATAAGCCTTACGTCATAGTAACAACATTTCCTTACAGGTGCATTCTGTGTTCCATAAGTGAAGTTCTCTTTTCTCACAATCCATGAACAAAAATTCTCTTACTTATTCCTCTTCCGATCATCCACTTTTTTCCTTGATGTCCATTACGGTTCATTAGATTCAGGAGTAGCATTTAGCCATAAGGCTTTCAAATTTCAATCCACTTAGAGACTTCACGTCTCATTTAAGAACTTTTAATATGCTTAGACGACCTTGAGAACTCTGTCTCATAATGATCGACCTTTCTTGAGTCCTTTCAAAGCTATTAAAGTTCAGGCAATCCTTACTCTCGAGTAACCTCAGAAAGGTACTTTCCATGGAACAATTCAACGAAGACAATCCAGGTAAATATCATGCCCTTAAGGGAAATTCTTCCTTTGGTGACCTTTAATTAATCATCGACAGCCTCTTCAGGCTAATAGCTATTAGATTCGCTTCCCTTCCTCAATGAATTTAATACCTCTAAAGTTCTTGTCCAAATTCTCAACCCAGAGAAAGGCAGTTTAGGCATCATTTTCTCTATCGAACCTTAGCCAATCTCAGCCTTATACATCGTTTTACAAGCTCTTCCAAACTCTCGTGGTCCTTCTCACACATTCAATTTATAAAAGATTAACTCAAAGTCATCTTTCTCGTGACTTCCATCACTTTAACTCATCAGTACTAGCATCGGTCACCATAGTGACTTAGACAATCATGGCTCCTTGTCCTCGAGCGTGCTTAACCAACAAAGTTCCTCATTTCCATTTAAAGTTCCCAAGACCCATTCTGCTCTTGGGTCTCGTACGATTAACAAATCGAGCCATATTCTCTTTTGGTACTCATACTCCAATCGCCCATCTTTACTCAATTCTCATGATCCATATCAGTTCTCGGATCTTCCATACCCATGTATACTCGAGCCCAATGCTCTTCTACGACCATACCTTGGTCGTTCAACCTTATTAGGTTCTCATGTCACTTGAACCACTATGATTCCCTCCATGAATCAAAAACTTAAGTCATCTACTCAAGTCTATCAGCGTCAGGCTGTTCATCTCATCATTCATCATTATCAACCTTATAGTGGTTCCCAAACAACTCTGAACTAGTTGTCTATTACCCAAAGATTTCAGATTCTCATCACTCAATGACTATTCAACGGGCCAGCCTCAACAAGGCAATTTCTCAATCTTTAGCCAATTACTAGGCAAGCCTCAACTAGGCCAAAACTCAACTAGGTCAACACCCAGAAAATACTCAAAGCATCACTTCTATAAATCAATCGCTCATACCATAAGCATATAGCATTTGTCACTCTATCATAAACGCAACGGGCTATCTCATTCTCAACAGACATCAGTTCAATTGGTATAAACCCCACATGTCATCTATTCTCCCAATTAGACCTTGGTCAAGCCAATCATATGATGCCAATTACAAAACATGCCCAACAGGCTAATGATAGACATCACTTTTCCTTTCAAACGACATCTACCGCCAAGCATAAAGCTTTTAATTATGCCAATCACAGGCATCATTTCACATGTCATGCCACTTTTGAACATCTTCTTCGAGGATCAATCTTGTGTCATACATCTCTTAACCACAATTGAACTCAACTTGATACCTAAACTTTCCCTTTTAAGTTATGACTTGAGTCATTCCTGCCTCTTGCCATCTTAGAAGCTTGCCAAGAGTCGCTCCTTGTCCGGACCTCTCTATCCCGGCGATCACTCTTTGCCCTCATCAGACCTGGCCGTTACAGGTTGTCCCAAGTCATACATCACGGAGAAATCCCCATTCAACACATCCCATACCATGCTTCATGACGGTTTATAGGTATCCCATCAACTTGTCCCACACCAAGCGACGGTTTATTAAGTCTAATAATGATAAGCTCATGTACACACCTTCCTCAACTTTCATTTTAATGCCACAAACACATGCGCATCCTGATTGTCCTCGCCATTCATCATACCATAATCATCTCTAGATCCATTCTTATCCATTGAAGATTTCTAATTCTATCAATGACCATCACATCTCATAGATTAATTTCCTATGTTCAACCATAAATCCTAAGTTTAGTCGCTATTCAAGCCAAATCCATATGCATTCAATCACAACTGGCCTTTAATCCAATATTCCTTGTATATACCTCACCTCATTTCATCCAAGGTTGGCAATAACAATTGAAAGCTAAACCATCAAGATATCACGCAATTCAAGCCTGAATCCACTAACATCAGTCGCCTCTTTATAACTCGTACTCCTCAAGTTGGGTCATTGACAAATCAAGATCACAATCATACACTTCAATTGACCCTTCATTCATAATTTATTCTCTAGGAACCTCAAATCTAGGCTTATGACTCCTCAATTTCTATTCAATTCCTTGTGAGCCTTATTCATAAATCACTCAAGATCATCCCTTAAATTGGCACTAAGGCCATTAGAATACTACACAAATTCAAACCTATAGTCCTCAGGATTCAACAATCCATGCTTATCCCTCAAGGTCTCTGTGACATTTCGATTTCTAGTCAATTTTAGACTCATTAATGAGAAATGAATCAAGAGATGCATTTCAGTCATATCTTGCTCAAATCTGATCAATTCGAATAGACAGATCAAAAGAGGAAGGCTAACGCGAGACATGGTACATAGACCTAGGGAATTCAGATAAGAAATGATGCTTTGACCATAAGAATTGTCGTGGGGGTATTTAGAGCCTTATAAGGCCAATCCAAGAATGATTAGGGAATGCCTTGCAAGGGTCATACGATTAGAACGCGGGCAATGCCACTTAACCAACGTATGATTTGCAAAATTTTTCTTAATCGGGCAGTGACGATCGAGACCAAAGGGACTAGTGACAAACCCTCTCAATTACATGACAACCAAAGTTATCACGAATTGACGACCCCTAAATGTAATGATAATCATAGGGTCAATATGCGTAAAGTCCGCAAAAGCTGTCCGTCAGTTCGGGATAGGCTGGAACCACGTCTAATAGAGGAATCATCAGAAACAAGTCTTGAAAAATTTGAAATGGAGAATCAAGAATTTCAACGTTATTCGGATTGGCCGTCGCCCTATCGAAGAGTTTTAGAGCAAGAAAAACGATGTTCTGAACGTCGGGGGTAAAATTACCCTTTTGCCCTTCAAGCTTAAAGCCTTGCCTATGCATTTGAAGAAGGGCAATTTGGTCATTAAATCCACCCCAAAGCCACCGAAAATTTGAAGGAATATGGGCCATTATATTGAATTGGAATGACAAGTGGACAAGTGTCACAAGATCAAGCACTGGGTGGTCATGTCCAACTTTATTCACCTACCATTCTACCCATTGACCAAGTGAGTTGAATATAAGGCTTTTCTCTCTCTCCTCACCTCACTTGGCCGGCTATATACTCTCCTCACTTACCGAAACCACCATCTTCTTCTTCCTCTTCATTCTATAGCCGACGACCAGCCTAGCCGCTGTCGTTCGCCACCCACGACGCCCACTTTCGACCACCTCCAACCTAGATCTACGTCTTGCCGACCTCCTCGAACTGGAAGCGAGCCATTTGGACCACCAAGGAGCTCCGACCAAGAGTTTTCCTGGAAGTCGACAGAATATAGCTCAACCTGAGGTAGGTTCGGTTTCTGACCCTTTTGAAGGCCGAAAAGTTGTATTTTTGAGGTCAAATTTTGTGGAGATCTAGAAGACATGTATATAAATATGTGATAAAATGTTGGGCTTGATTTGATAAAGTTTTGACCTCGAATCGATCTTGTGAACTTGGAATAGAAAATTGCAGGTAATGACCTTGGGAGAACCGGCGACTTTCGACGGGTTTCTAACAACCATTCAACCTCAAACTCACGGTGAGCCTTATAGACCCTTAGATAGACATGTTAAGAGGTATGATAGTGTGTAGATCATGGATTTGAAGTTGATTTGGGAAGGATTGTGCATGGTTTGCACAGAACCGAAATGAACCGGTTCTGTTCTATGCAAGATCGGTTCTGTTGGAGTAAAGAGCCGATGATTTTGAGTCCCAAATTGATATTTAAGACATGTTAAGACGATGAGGGTTGTGTTATGGGTGATTATGGTTCACGGATTGAGGATTTGGACATGGAAATTGATGGATTGATTGGAAATTCTAGGTTGCGTGGTGAGTTTGACGTTGGACCTTTGGAACTGAATTGGTAAGGGCTTAAGAGGAGAATTATTGTGGTGTCAAACGCAAGGTAAGAGAATCCTAAACTTAGGATTGGAAGATTGGACTCAATTGGGTGAGTCGAGGTTTAGTTTGATCGATTTATGAGGATTTTCTAAAGGATAGCTCTTGATATATCCTAAGTGGTTATAGGAGGGTTAAGAGTGTTATTGTTTGGGTTTAAATCATTTTCCATGTTGAATGTCATTGATTGTCTTGCATGCCATGAGTATTCAGATTGTGCATGAGTTGCACTTGTTGTATTGTCTACGAATTGAATTGAGAAGTATGACATGAGCATGACATGGCGAGGCCTTGAGGTGTACGAGACGCGGGGCGGGAGATGGATACCATGATGCGATGTAATCGTGGGGTGGAGTTGATATTGTGTGGCGCCCTGATGCGATCTAATCGCGGGGTTGAGATAGCCATGGTCCTGAAGCGAATTTTTCGTGGGATGAAGGTATGAGGTGGTCATATGGGCCTGAAGATTCATTGGAACCTAATATGTTTACGCGGGTTGCCAATGACGGTCTGATGCGTTTACGCGGATCTAGCCTAATGCGATCTAATCATGAGCTGGATAATGAGGCAGGCATGAAGAGATGGTTGTGGTGAAATGGTTGAATGAGGTGTGCATAATCATTTGAGTGTGACATGGTGTCATAGTTGCATGCCTATCATCTATGGGTCACTATTCTTATCTGTATGTGCCTGTATGATTGTGAGTTTGAAATTTTACGATAGGTGACTGCTTGAATGGACGATCCGCCTGACCTAGGGTTAAGATTCTTTTACTGAGATGTGTATCTCACCCCTTTTGGGGACCCCTATTTTTACAGATCCTTGGCCTTAGCTACATGGCCTATTCGTTTTGGGGATCCCAAGGAAATGACGGCATATTTTGACGAGTTCCCGAATAGACAGGAGAACATTTATATGAGAAAATGTATGGTTGTATGGGTTGACGAGGGTAGCCCGGATTGGAAGCCTTATAGGTTCGAGGCATGGTTTAAGAAGGTCGGTGACGAGTCAATTGGGCCGCTGAAGCCCCACAAGATATCCCAGGAAGTTATCCCCGATTGGTGCCAGACCGCTGTGGAGCAGGAGCTGCCAGAGGGTTATGTAGTTGGGTCTAGGAATGGACCAGAGAAGACCCCGACCTTGGAGTTCACTGAGTACGAGGTGATTATCGTGGAGGCTACCGAGGAGGATCTGGTGGAGCCGTCACATGAGGCGACCATGGAGGATTCCATCGAGGTCCAGTCAGAGACCTTCTCGGAGTATGAGCCGACAGAGGATGCAGAGAATACAGGGGACTCTAGCATCTCATCTTAGGTGTCCCAGTTTATTGGCTCGATCTTGTGACGGCAACCCCTGATCATGGCTATTTTGGATGCTGATGATAATCACACCCTTTTTTTTCTATGTGCCTACCCTGTCGCCCCTTTCCTAGCGGATTGTAGTAGTCGGTATTTGTATGAATAGTATGTTATGATGTGTGACAGTTATTATGCTATTTAGGTCCCACTTAACTTATATTTTGTACGAGGATTTATTTGAGTACCGCTTCCGCATGATTAATGAATATATATATTATCTCTCGACATGTTTTGTGGATATCGGGACTATGAAAGATGCGTTGTTTGCTTGTAGGGAAGTTCACGGGCTCGACGGGTTCAGGGCGTGACAGTCTCACTACCTAATTTCCTTAAGTCATCGCTCATTATCACTCTAAATCTCAATCACATTGGATCGAGCTGACCTTGCTTTGATATCAAGCAAACGGGGATGTCACGCCCCAACCTGTCAGGCACGTAAAATCCTTCTAGGGTCGTCTTGCTGCGGTGGTACCCAGGATCTATCGGCCATTAATTTAACTTCTAAATGATACAAACGTACGGAAGCGATAAAACTTCTTCATTCAATCTAATCCTAAGATGACTCGAGACATAGGGGACGTCTTCTTATAAATACCGACTACAGGTTCAGAGGATACAACTCTAACTCAAGGTAATATGAAATCTCTAAATTCACCAAAGTTTAATCCATTTAATATAATTACTTATTCAAACACTGATCATTGAAGGGCTTAGATTTCCATCGCCTGGGATCTGAAAAAGTTAATCCCACGACGGGGTGAGATATACATCTCAGTAAGGCGGATCCTAACCCTAAGTTAGGCTGACCGTCCACTCAGGCAATTACAAACACAAACAATTCATAAAAAATCCCAAGAGGCATTTAACTATCACGAAATTACACATGAACAACAAGCATGCACTCCAGGCATCTAATCACGTCATTTAGTCTAAACATGCATAAACAAGCCATGTTACGCCTTCCACCTTTTCCTGCCTCTTCAGTTTCATGCCCGCGTTTAGAACACCTCAGGCTCGATCCGCGTAAACGCATCAAACCGTCTCATTGAGAAACCCGCGTAAATGCATCAGGTTTTCAATGTTACTCCAGGCCTGTGTTGACACATCACAACTTCGTCCCACGTTTCAACGCATCAGGACTATGGCCTTCTCAACCCCGTGTCTCATACGCCTCAGGGTGTCATTCAATTAAAACTTCGTGCCTCAGCGCCTTAGGGCATTCATCCACACCACCCCGCATCTCGTACGCCTCAGGTTGTCACAACATCTCAAACATGCCATAAATTTAGTTCATTTCATAACACACGTTCAATTGCAAGCTCATGCGACGAACGACATATCCATGGCATGGAAGACAATTACATTTGACATACAAATGCAACAACCAATTCATGACACAAGCATCATCAATCAATCAAGCCCTTAATAGCTTTCTAGGACATACATTGGGCAACCACATAACAACTATCACGTCCCGAACCTGTCAAGCACGCAAACATCCCTGCAAGCAAACAACACAACTCTCGTGGTCCCAAAATCTACAAACAAGTCGAGAGATAATATATATATTAAGCATGTGGAAATAGTACTCGAATAAATCCCCATACAAAATATAAGTTAAGTGGGACCTGGTAGCATAATAACTATCATACATCATAATATACGGTTCGTACAAATACCGGCTAATACAATCCGCTAGGCAAGGGGCGACGGGGTAAGCACATAAAAAATATGACTATCCTCTACATCCAAAATAGCCATGGTCGGGGGTTGCCATCACAAGATCGAGCCAATAAGTCAGGACACCTAAGATGAGCTGCTGGAGTCCCCTGTATCCTCTGCATCCTCTGTCAGCCTGTACTCCGAGAAGTCTCTGACTGGACCTCGATGGAATCCTTCATGGTCGCCTCATGTGATGGCTCCGCCAAATCCTCCACAGTAGCCTCCACGACAATCACCTCGTCCTCAGTGAACTCCAAGGTCGGGGTCTTCTCTGGTCCATTTTTAGACCCAACTACAAAACCCTCTCGCGGCTCCTGCTCTCCGGCGGTCAAGCACCAATCAGAGATAACACCCTGGGGTATCTCGTGAGGCATCAGCGGCCCAATCGACTCGTCTCTGACCTTCGTAAACCATGCTTCGAACCTTTGAGGCTTTCAATCCGGGCTACCCTCGTCAACCCATACAACTGTACATTTTCTCATATAAATGTTTCCCTGTCTATCAAGGAACTCGTCAAAATATGTCGTCATCTCCTAGGGGTCCTCAAAACGAATAGGCCACATAGCTAAGGCCTATGATCAATAAAAATAGGGGTCCCCAAAGGGGTGAGATACACATCACAGTAAAAGAGTCCTAACCCTCAGTCAGGTCGATCGTTCACTCAGGCAGTCACCTATCCCAATCTTTCAGACTCATAATCATACAGGCACATACAAATAAGAATAGTGACACACCGATGATGGACATGCAACTATGACACCATGTCACACTCAAATGATTATGCACACCTCATCTAGCCATTTCACTACAACCACCTCTTCCTGCTTGCCTCATTCTCCAGCCCGCGATTAGATCGTATCAGGCTCGGTCGTTGTAAATGCATTAGACCGTCATTGGCAACCCGCGTAAACGCATCAGGTTTCGATGAATCTCCAGGCCAATATCATCACCTCATATCTCCGTCCCGCAAATAATTCGCATAAAGACCATGGCCATCTCAACCCCGCGATTAGATCGCCTCATGGCGCCACACAACATCAACTCCACCCCGCGATTACATCTCATTAGGATATCCATCTCCTGCCCCGCGTCTCAAACACCACAGGGCCTCGCCATGTCATGCTCATGCTATGATTTTCAATTTTTTTCCATACGAGATGACATGTGCAATTCAGGCACAATTCAAAGAACTCATGGCATGCAAGGTAATAAAGTGACACACACATGGTGAATGATTTAAATACAAACAATAGCACACATAACCCTCCTATAACCACTTAGGATATACCAAGAACTATCCTTTGGAAAATTCCCATAAACCGATCAAACTAAACCTCGACTCACCCAATTGAGTCCAATCTTCCTATCCTAAGTTTACGATTCCCTTACCTTAAGCTTGATAACACAAATCTCTTCTTGCAATGGCCTCAAAGTCTCGGCCAAATAGTCCAAGGGTTCAATTCACTGCGTAATCTAGAATATTCAACAAATTCATCAATTTTTCATATCCAATTCCTCCTTCCATGAACCATAATCCTCCATAACACAACCCTCATCATCTTAACATATTTTAAACATCAATTTGAGACTCATCACCATCTATTCTTGCTCCCACCAGAATCAATTTTGCATAAAACGGAATCGGTTCCTCTCGATTCTATGCATACCTTGCACTTCCAGTCCTAAACCTTCATCAAATCCTTCATCTACTCACTATCCTACCTCTTAACATGTCTATCTAAGGGTCTAAGAGGCTCGCCATGAGTTTGAAGTCGAATGATCGCCGGAATTTCGTCGAAAGTCACCGAATTTCCCTAGGTCAGTAACTGGCAGTTCCTGTTCCAAGTTCACAAGATCGATTCGAGGTCAAAAATTCATCAAATCACTCTCAACTTTTTACCACAGATTCATATACCTGTCTACTAGATCTCCACAAAATTTTTCCTCAAAACTCCAACATTTCGGCCTCCTAAGTGGTTAGAAACTGGACCTACCTCAGGTTAAGTCTGATTTCGTAGGCTTCCGAGAAAACTCTTGGCAGGAGCTCCTCGGTGGTCCAAATGGCTCGTTTCTACTTCGAGGAGGTCGACAAGACGTAGATCTAAGTTGATGTGATTGGCCGGTGGTTAGGTAGTAGCCGGAAGAGGTCGTCGTGGGCGGCGAAGGGCGATGGCTGGGCTGGTCGACGACGGGCAGATGAAGACAGAAGAAAAAGATGGGGTTTCGTGGTTCTTGAGGGAGTATGGCCAGCCAAGTGAGGTGACGAGAGAGAGAAAAAGACTATATACCCAAGCTTGAGTCAATGGGTTGAATGGTAGGTTTGAAATAGTATATTTGACTTCCCTTTACACCATCTATTGACACTTGTCCCCTTGTCATTCAAGCTTTGATCCAATGGCTCTTGTCTCTCCATGAATTCGGTAGCCTTGAGGGTGTGTAAGGACCACTTTGCCCTTCTTCAAATACATGGACAAAGTTATAAGCTTGAGGGGCAAAAAGGTAATTTTATCCCCGACGTTCGAAACGTTATTTTCCTCGCTCCAAAATTCTTCGATAGGGCGACGGTCAATCTGAATAACGTTGGAATTCTTGATTCTCCATTTCAAATTTTTCAAGACTCGTTTCTGATGGTTTCCACTATTAGACGTGGTTCCAGCCTATCCCGAACCGACGGGTGGCTTTTGCAGACTTTACGCGTATCGACCTTGTGATTCTCATCACATTTAGGGCTCGTCAATTCGTGGTAGCCTTGGTTGTCATGTAATTGAGAGGGTTTACCACTAGTCTCTTTGATCTCGATCGTCACTGTCCGATTAAGGAAAATTTTGCAAATCATACGTTGGCTAAGCGGCATCACCCGCGCTCCAATCATATGACACTTGCATGGCATTCCTTAATCGTTCTTGGATCGGCCTTTTTGTGGTTCTAAATATCTCCTCAACAATCCTTATGGTCAAAGCGTCATTTGTTATTCGAATTCCCTAGGTCCAAGTGCCTTGTCTCGCGTTAGCCTTTCCCTTTTTAGTCAGCCTACTCGAATTGATCAAGTTCAAGCGAGATATCACTGAAATACATCTCTAGATTCATTTCTCATTAATGAGTCTGAAATTGATTGGAAATCAGAATGTCACAACTCTTCCCCACTTACAAAAATTTCGTCCCCAAAATTTACATTACACTTAATTACTCAAATAAATGGGGGTGCTATCGCTTCATCGTCTCTTCGTTCTCCCATGTGGCACCTTCAGTTCCATGGTGCTCCCACACTACTTTGACCAGCGGGATCTTCTTGTTCTTGAGGATTTGCTCCTTCCAGTCTTCGATCCTTATTGGCTTCTCCACGTACGACACTCTGTCGTCCACTTCTATGGCTTCGTAGTCCAGCACATGTGTCGGATCTGGTTTACACTTTCGCAGCATCAGGACATGGAAAACGTTATGCACCTAGGATAGATTAGGCGGCAGGGCAAGCCTCTAGGCTAAAGTTCCAATCCGCTCCAGTATCTCAAATGGGCCTATATACCTTGGGCTTAGGTTCCCCTTCTTTCCGAATCGTGATAGACCTCTCATCAGCAACACCTTGAGGAAGACGTGATCTCCCACTTGAAACTCCAAGGGCTTACGTCGCTTATTTGTGTAGCTCTTCTGACGACTCTATGCCGTCCTCAGTCTATCCCGAATTATCTTCACTGCTTCCACCGATTGCTCTACCAACTCTGGGCCTATGATACTCCTTTCTCCAACCTCACTATCTGCCTCATGTACAGCTCTGCATACCTATCCATAGCGAAATCCTTTCGCACCGGGATGAAATGTGTTGACTCAATCAATCTATCCACAACTACCCATATAGAGTCGTGACCTCGCTGGCTCCTTGGGAGTCCCATCACAAAATCCATAATCACGTGCTCCCATTTCCATTTCGAAATCTCCAGTGGCTGTAATAGTCCCCCAGGCTTACAGTGTTGCGCTTTCACTTGCTGGCATGTCAAACATTTAGCCACATACCTTGCTACGTCCACTTTCATTATGTTCCACCAATAGTGTTGTCGCAAGTTCTGATACATTTTCGTACTCCCAGGATGGATGCTATAATTGCTCTTGTGAGCCTCTGACCAAATCTTTTCTCTGAGTCCTTCATCTTTTGGCACGCACAATCGTCCTCGAAACTTTAGGATTCCGTCTTCAGACACCCTATACTCGGGTTTTCTCTTTGTTGCATCCATCTCAAGGATCTTCTGAATCTCTGGGTTCGTAGATTGCAAGGTCTTTAGTCCTTCTTGGACCTCCACCCTCAATGTAGTCATTAAGCTGGACAACTGGCTAACCTCTAGTCTGAACTTAAAATCTCTCAAATTCTCAATCATCGACCAACCTGTCACCAGTAGACATGCGATGCTTGACTTCTGACTCAGCGCATCTGCTACTCTGTTTGCCTTCCTAGAGTGTTACAGTATGTCACAATCATAATCCTTCAGCAGCTCCATCCACCTACGCTGCCTCATATTCAGCTCTTTCAGGGAAAATAGATACTTTAAACTTTAGTGGTCGGTATAGATCTGAAACTTCTCGCCACATATGTAATGTCTCCAAATTTCAAAGCGAATATAATCTCCTCTAACTCCAGGTCATGAGTTGGGTAGTTCATCTCATGTGGCCTCAACTATCTGGATGTGTAGGCTACTACTCTTCCGTGCTGCATCAACACATAGCCCAATCCTTTCAGCGAAGCATTGTTGTAAATCTTGTAACCTCTCGGTCCTGATGGAATTGTCAGTACTGGCGCGGTTGTCAATCTATGCTTGAGTTCTTGGAAACTCTGCCCACACTTGTTAGTCCATTCAAACATCGTTTCCTTCTTTGTCAAACGCGTCAATGGGATAGCTATGGATGGGAATTTCTCCACAAAACGCCTATAGTATCCTACCAGTGCCAAAAAAATTCTGACTTCAGTGACTGTAGTAGGTCTAGGCCAATTCATTACAACTTCGATCTTCACAGGATCCACTGCGATTCTGTGACATTTTAATTTTCAATCAACTTCAGATTTTGTAATGAGAAGTTCATATATATCAAGCGATGTATTTCAGTCGTATTCCGCTCTAATCTGATCAATTTGAGTAGACTGACCAAAGGGGAAAGGCTAAAGCGAGATGAGATATATGGACCCAGGTGACTCGGATAAGAAATGATACTTTGACCATAAGGACTGTCGAGGAGATATTTAGAACCACCAAAAGGCCGATCTAAGAACGATCAAGGATTACCATGCGAGTGTCGTACGACTGGAGCGCGGGTGACGCCGCTTAACCAGCGTACGATTTGCAAAATTATCCTAAATCGAACTGTGACGAACGAGACTTTAGGGACTAGCGATAAACCCTCGCAATTACATGACAACCAAAGCCGCCATGAATTGACGAGCCCTAAACGTGATGAGAATCACTGGTTTGATACGAGTATAGTCTGCAAAAGCCGCCCATCAGTTCGAGATAGGCTGGAATCACGTCTGATAGAAGAAACGATCAGAAACGAGTCTTGAAAAAGTTTGAAATGAAAAATCAAGAATTTCAACGTCAATTGGATTGGTCGTCGCCCTATCGAAGAAGTCAGAAACGAGAAAAAACAACATTCTGAACGTTGGAGGTAAAATAACCATAATGCCCCACAAGCTTAAAACTTAGTTATTATAATGGAAAGAAGGGAAAAATGGACATTCTCCCCCCCAAGCTGCCGAAAATTGAAGGACAAAGGGATGGCCATTGGATCTTCTTGGTTAGAGTAATGGACAAGTGTCAAGCATCCAAGGGTGGAAGATCAACTCATCAATTAAATGCCCACTACCAATCACTTCAATTAATCAATTTTTGGGGATAACCAGCTCTCTCTCTCTCCTCAAAACCCCCCCCCCATTCGGCCAAAGCCATCGAGCACCACCATTTCCCTTTCTTCTTCTTCTTCCTCTGTAATGTTTCGCCGACCACCTCAAACACCTCCCGTTCAATCCGTATGACCAGTACCTCCAGCCATCCCCTATTGTCGGCCGACCACCCAGACGTAGATCCATGTCTTGCCGACGTCCTCCAACTTGAATCAGGTCATTTAGAGCTCTGTGAAATTTGGGGCAATCATTCTCCCATAGGTCGACAGATTCTGCTCCAGTTTGAGATAGGTTCGGTTCTGAACCCTTTTGACAACCGAAACCTTGGAATCTTTGGCTCAAATTTGGTGGAGATCAAGTAGACATATAGATGGTTCTGTGGTAAAAATTGGGGATTTATTTGGTAAGTTTTTTACCATGAACCACCCTTGTACATTATGCCCAGAATTTGTAGGTATTTTGGATCTTGGACAACCAACGAACTTCCGACGACTTTTCGGCATCCACGTGACTGGAACCTCACGGTGAGCACTCCAAACCCTTAGGTAGACATTATAAGAGGTAGAATGGTGTATAATTGATGGATTTGAGGTAGATGAGGACTAGTTGGACCCGGCATCAAACCGGTTCAATGTCGGGCCAAACCGAATCTTGTGGAGGGCTTAATAGGCTGTATTTTTGTTATAATTTGGTGTGTATGATGTGTTATGATGATGAGGAGTATGTTATGAGTGATTTGGATGGATGAATTGAAGAATTGGACTTGAAAATTTGACAAATCGATTGATTATCCTAGGTTGCTCGATGAATTGGCCTTGGACTTGAGTTGGCCGAATCTTAGGAGGCGCAAGAAGGATTGAATTGTGTTGCTAAGTTAAGGTAAGAAATTCTCTAAACCAAGGCTAGGGGGATTGGACTCGATTGGGTAAGTCGAGGGCCAATCGGAATGGTTTTTGAGGAATTCTCAATGGTAATAGCTTGATATGTTCTTGGCTGCAAATGAATGATTTCATGACATAGCCTATGCTTGAGTTATTTGTGTGTCTAGGTGCCATTCAAATTGATTCGTATGCCACGGATTTATGAACCGTATTGGAATGTGCATTAACTTTTGAAATGCGAAATTTGAATTGAAAAATCAAGTTGTTTGTTATAATATGGCATGAATTATGATTGTGGCATTACATGGCATGGCCCTGAGGCATGTGAGACGCGGGGCGGAAGGTTGAGACCCTAATGCGACGAGGTCGCGGGGTGTATTATGAAAAGATGGCGCCCTGATGCGATCTAATCGCGGGGTTGAGACAGCCACAGTCCTGATGCGATATAATCGCGGGACAGAATATGAGCTCATAGACTCTGCCTGGGAATGAATCGAGACCTGATGCATTTACGCGGGTCATCAATCACGGTCTAATGCGTTCACGCGGGCCGAGCCTGATGCGATCTAATCGCGGGCTAGAGAGTGAGGTAGGCAGAGGTTGACAGATGTGGCGAAGTGAAAGGTCAAGCATACATGTGCATTCGTGTGTGATATGAGATTATAAATGTATACCTATCCCTTGAGTATTGTTGTTTAATGAAATATGATTGTCATACCCGCGTGAGTTCATGAGTTGATAGGTTGCGTGACTTGACTGCCTGAGTGGACGTTCAACCTGACCTAGGGTTAGGTTTTCTTACTGAGATGTGTATCTCACCCCTTTTGAGAAAATCTTACTTTACATATCCTAGATAGTAGCTATGTGGCCTATCAAGTTTGGGGACCTGCAAGAGATGACAGCATTTTACGACGAGTTCCCCGATAGGCAATGGAATATATACGTAAGGAAATGTACAGTGGTATGGATAGACGAGGGGAAGCCAGACTGGAAGCTTCATCGGTTCGAGGCATGATTTAGACGAGACGGAGATTGGAAGGTCGGGCCTCTGAAGCCCCATGAGGTTCTAGAGGGTGTCAGACCCAACTGGTGCCAAATGATAGCAGATCAGAAATTTCCCGAGGGCTTAGTGGTTGGGTTGAGAAACAGCCCGGAGCGAATGCCGACAGCGAAGTATTCTATACCACCGTCAGAGGACGAGGCCATCGTGATGGAGTTGTCTGATGGAGACCTAGCCGAGCCGAACCAAGAGGCTACCATGGATGGAGACCTAGCTGAGCCGTCGCAGGACGCGACTATAGAGGACTCTGTGGAGATTCCGTCGGAGACCTTCTCCGAGTACGAACCGTCGGAAGAGACTAAGGACACCGGGGATTCCAGCAGTTCTTCATAGACGGCTCCGGACGGTGACCTGACTTTTTGACTGACGACCTGACCCCTTCCTTGGTGGATTTTGTGGATACCTTTTTGGCATGCTTACCATCGGCTTATGTTTAGTGGAGTAGTAGTCATTGGATGTTGGTGTTGATGTATGACTTTTTATGATGCTATCCAGTCCTGCTTAGTCTTGGTGTATATGTGTATATATTTGTTGTACGGGGAGTTGTTGGGAATCGCTTCCGTGTGTTTAATGTAAATTATTTTATCTCTCGCCCTTTCTTCATATATAGGTGGATCCGTGGGACTGCCGAGAGATTATTGTTGTTTTATTTGCAGGAATGATTGCGTGCTCGCGATGAGGCGCGAGGCGTGACATCCCCGCTTGTTTTGGTATCAGAGCAAGGTCAGCTCGATACAAAGTTGGTTAAGGATTGGAGTAATAAGGAGGACTAACTAGGACAACGACGGATAGCTAGATCTTAGGAAACTGATCAGGGTAAGGCTTGGGATGCCTAGTTGTGACTTGACACCTATGGATGGTGTTTAACTTCGATGAGATTGTGGTGTGGTATAAGGAATTAAGTTCTCTGCTTAAGGTTGAAGGCCATTTCAGGACCCTGGGTTGCTTGATGCTTGAAAGTGATTGATTTTAGTAAATCACTAGGGTGAATGGAATTAAGTATAGCCAAGAGCCATTGGTTGAAACATTTTTGGAATTGATGTGGATGTATGAAGTACTGGGGTGGTGTAATTATTTTTGTTAAGGAGTAGTTAGTAACTCTGGATTGAATGGTTGAGTAAGTTACTGACCTGTTGCTGAACTTGTGATGGACCAGGTTCACTAGTAAACGACAAGGATGAGTAACCCCTCCAAGAGACCTGGAAGGACCAAAGGCGGAGCTTCTAGCTCGAGACCGCTCGTAGCTGAGGACCCAATGATGGATGGTGTACTTAAGGCATTGGAAAGGATTGGTGACATGATCGATCGACAGGCCCAGGATCGAGACGCTGCCATAGCCCAGGCAGTAGGAGCTGCCATAGCAGCCGTCAACGCCAACCAAGGCAACACTGGGGGTAATGGAATTCAAGGGGAACCAAACCAGAGTAATGAAGCTGGGAATGTCCAAGAGGAAATCGTAGTGGCTAGACAAATGGGCCAGTTGGTGGAGCAGTTTATGAAGTTAAAGCCAACCCAGTTTGACAGGATTAGAGACCTCGAGCTGGCACCCAGATGGATAGAGAAGCTGGAAAAGGCTTTCGAGGTATTGAGATGCACTGATGAGGAGAAGGTGCAGCTAGCCATGTATCAGCTACAGGGTACGGCAAATGACTGGTGGGCTGTCACCAAGGACGGAGTCTTTTCTGAAGGTATGGCCATGAACTGGAACACTTTTAAGAGGGCGTTCAACGATAATATTTTTCAGAAACGGCCAGGGAAAGGAAGCAGATTAAGTTCCTGCAATTGCGTCAGAACCAGTTGACGATAGATCAGTATGAGGCTGAGTTCTCGAGGCTCTCAAGGTATGCCCCTCGATCGGTGGAGGATCCTTCGGAGAAGGCACCGAGATTCAAGGATAGTTTGAGGCCAGAACTCCACAGCTAGATGATAGCCTTGAATTTGAGGACCTATAGGAAGATATACGAACGAGGCCAGATGATTGAGCTAGATCTGAAGGAAAGAAATATCGCAACTGGATCACGGTTCTCATCGTTTAGAGACCATCGCCAATTGGGTAAGAGGCCGATGGCAGGTAACAGACATTTCGTGCTGCCTGCAATGAGGAATATAGCAAAGCCGCCAAACCCGGCGAACTGAAGCTGCAGGCTGTGCGGCAGAAGGCATAGGAATGGACCATGCCCCATGAGGACTGGAGCCTATTTCAAGTGTGGTCAACTGGACCACCAAATGAGGACATGTCCAAGTCAAGCACCGGCCAGTCGACCACAAGGACCGAGGCCGCAAGCAGGCCCATCAACTGCTGCACCCCGGATAGAACAGAACAGACCACAAGCTTAGGGCAGAGTGTATGCTGTAGCTCGCAGCGAGGCGGAGGAGGCGTCTGGAGTAGTCACAGGTATGATCTACTTGTGCAATTAGACTGCTTATTCATTGTTCGACCCGAGTGCCACGCATTCTTTTGTATCTGCACAGTTTGCTGAGTTAGTAGGTATGAGATTGGAACCATTGAGCATGATATTACATGTTGCCACCCCATTGAAGGATAATGTCTTGGTCTCATTAGGGTGTGCTGGGTGTGAGATTGTGGTTGGAGGAAGTAAGGGAAAGTATCTACTTAGCCGTATTGCCTATGTTTGATTTTGACGTGATTATAGGAATGGAATGGCTGAGGAAGCAAGGAACAGTAGCAGACTATGGCAATAAGATGATTCGGTTTTATCTGAAAGATCGCCCTAGTTATGAGTTGGGAGGAAGTCGGGGAGGAATTTCGATTCCCTTGGTTTCGTCTTTGGAAGTGACTAAGTTGATGTCTGAAGGATGTCGAGCATACTTAGTAGCCGTAATGGATACGACGGCCGAGGAACCCAAGTTAGAGAATATTCCTGTGGTGCGTGAATTCCTGGATGTGTTTCCCCAGGAATTGCCAGGATTACCACCAGAATGGGAAATAGAGTTTGTGATTGAATTAGCTCCTGGAACGGAGCCGATTTCGAAAGCACTGTACAGGATGTCCCTGTCAAAATTAAAGGAGTTAAAGGTGCAAATGCAAGAATTGCTAGATAAAGGATTCATCCGACCAAGCGCTTCACCATGGGGAGCACCGGTACTGTTCGTAAAGAAAAAGGACGGTTCCTTGCGACTATGCATTGACTACCGGCAACTAAATCAGGTAACGGTGAAGAACAAGTATCCGCTGCCGAGGATTGATGATCTTTTTGATCATTTGCAAGGAGCAGCAATATTCTTGAAAATTGACTTGAGGACGGGGTATCACCAGTTGAGGATCAAGAAGGAAGACATACCCAAGACTGCATTCAAGACGAGGTATGGATATTACGAGTTTACGGTGATGTTGTTTGGATTGACTAACGCCCCAGCTGCATTTATAGATCTAATGCATCGAGTATTCAAAGAGTTTCTTAATTTACTCGAGGAGCGATGCAGAACATGAAGAGCATTTAAGAATTGTACTGAGGACTTGAGGGAACATTCACTGTATGCGAAGTTAAGCAAGTGTGAATTTTGATTGAACAAAGTAGCATTTCTGGGTCATGTGGTGTCTGGTAAAGAGATTGCAGTGGACCCTGCAAAGATAGAGGCTGTAACCAATTGGCCAAGGCCTACTACGGTCATAGAGGTCAGGAGCTTCTTGGGACTGGCTGGATATTATAGGCGATACGTGGAAAAGTTCTCATCCATAGCCGTCCCACTGACACGGTTGACAAAGAAGGAAATAAAGTTCGAATGAACTGATAGGTGTGAGCAGAGTTTCCAAAAGCTTAAGCATAGATTGATGACCGCACCAGTGCTGACCATTCCATTAGGACCAACGAGCTATGAGATTTACAGCGATGCTTCACTGAAAGGATTGAGTTGTGTATTGATGCAGCACGGCCGGGTAGTAGCTTATGCATCCAGGCAGTTGAGGCCACACGAAATGAACTACCCGACCCATGACTTGGAATTAGCGGCGCTTGTGTTTGCCGTGAAGATCTAGAGGCATTATCTTTGTGGTGAGAAGTTTCAGATATATACAAACCAACAGAGTTTTAAGTATTTGTTTTCCCAAAAAGAGCTGAACTTGAGGCAGCGCAGATGAATGGAGCTGTTGAAAGATTATGATTGTGAGATACTATATCACCCTGGGAAGGCAAATAGAGTGGCAGATGCATTGAGTCGAAAGTCGAGTATTGCATGCCTGCTGGTGAGAAGTTGGTCGATGATAGAGGACTTGAGAGAATCTGAACTCAGATTTGAGGTCGATCAACTATCCAGTTTGATAGCGACTTTGAGGGTGGAACCTGAGGTCCAAGATGAGATAAGAGCATTACAATCTACGGACCCAGAGATTCAGAAAATCGTTGGGATGGACGCATCGAAAAGGAAGCTAGAATTCTAGGTGTCAGAAGACGGACTCTTGAAGTTTCGAGGACGGTTATGTGTACCCAAAGATAAAGGATTTCGAGAAAGAATATTGTCAGAGGCTCATAGGAGCAACTACAGTGTCCACCTTGGAAGTACAAAGATGTACCAGAACTTAAGACAACATTATTAGTGGAACGACATAAAGGTAGATGTGGCAAGATATGTTGCTAAGTGTTTAACTTGCCAGCAAGTGAAGGCGCAGCACTGCAAGCCTGGAGGACTGCTGCAACCGCTGGAGATTCCGGAATAGAAGTGGGAGCACATAACTATGGATTTCGTGATGGGACTTCCGAGGAGCCAAAGAGGTCACGACTCTATTTGGGTAGTTGTGGATCGATTGATTAAGTCCGCCCACTTCATTCCCGTGCGAAAGGACTTCGCCATGGATAAGTACGCAGAATTGTACATGAGGCACATAGTAAGATTACACGGAGTGCCAGTGATGATCACCTCGGATAGGGATCCAAAGTTCACGGTGAATTTTTGGAAGAGCCTGCAAGAAGCTATGGGGACCCAGTTGCAGTTCAGTACGGCATATCATCCCAGACGGATGGACAGTCAAAAACGACCATCCAGACGCTCGAGGACATGTTGAGAGCGTGCGTTATAGATTTCAAAGGCGGATGGGAAGATCAGTTACACCTGGTAGAGTTTGCATATAACAATAGCTACCAGCAGAGTATACAGAGGCACCATTTGAGGCACTCTATGGCACAGCTTGCAAAACACCGATATGCTGGGACGAAGTAGGAGAAAGGAGCAGCACGGGCCTCGAATTGGTAGAGGAATCGGTGGAAGCAGTGAAGATCATCCGGGATAGACTGAAGACGGTGCAGAGTCGCCAGAAGAGCTACGCAAACAAGCGGCGCAAGCCTTTGGAGTTTCAAGTGGGCGATCATGTCTTCCTCAAGGTGTCGCCAATGAGAGGACTTTCGCGATTCAAAAGGAAAGGAAAGCTGAGCCCAAGATATGCAGGCCCTTTTGAGATATTGGAGAGAATTGGAACCTTGGCCTACCGGCTTGCGTTATCGCCAAAACTATCCCCGGTACATAACGTATTCCATGTGTCGATGCTAAGAAAGTATGAGCCCGACTCGACACATGCGCTGGATTACGAAACTATAGAGGTGGACGACAGAGTGTCCTATATAGAAAAGCCAATAAGGATTGAGGATCGGAAGGAGCAGATCCTCAAGAATAAGAAGATCGCTCTTGTCAAAGTAATATGGGAGCACCATGGAACGGAAGGAGCCACGTGGGAGAACGAAGAGACAATGAGGCGACAACACCCCCATTTATTTGAGTAATCGAGTGTAATGTAAATTTCGAGAACGAAATTTTTATAAGGAGGGAAGAGTTGTGACATTCAGATTTTCAATCAACTTCAGACTCTGTAATGAGAAGTTCATGTATATCAAGCGATGTATTTTAGTCGTATTCCGCTCAAATCTGATCAATTTGAGTGGACTAACCAAAGGGGAAAGGCTAAAGCGAGACGAGGTACGTGGATCCAGGCGACTCGGATAAGAAATGGTGCTTTGATCATAAGAATTGTCGAGGAAATATTTAGAACCACCAAAAGGCCGATCTAAGAACGATCAAGGATTACCATGCGAGTGTCGTACGACTGGAGCGCGGGTGACGCCGCTTAACCAGCGTACGATTTGCAAAATTATCCTAAATTGAACTGTGATGATCGAGACCTTAGGAACAAGCGATAAACCCTTGCAATTACATGACAACCAAAGCTGCCATGAATTGACGAGCCCTAAACGTGATGAGAATCACGGGGTCGATACGCGTATAGTCTGCAAAAGCCGCCCGTCAGTTCGAGATAGGCTGGAATCATGTTTGATAGAAGAAACGATCAGAAGCGAGTCTTGAAAAAGTTTGAAATGGAAAATCAAGAATTTCAACGTCAATTGGATTGGTTGTCGCCCTATCAAAGAAGTCAGAAACGAGAAAAAACGTCGTTCCGAACGTCGGAGGCAAAATGACCATAATGCCCCTCGACCTTAGAACTTAGTTATTATAATGGATAGAAGGGCAAAATGGACATTCTTCCTCCTAAGCTGTCGAAAATTGAAGAACAAAGGGATGGCCATTGGATCTTCTTGGTTAGAGTAATGGACAAGTGTCAAGCATCCAAGGTTGGAAGATCAACTCATCAATTAAATGCTTACCTACCAATCATTTCAATTAATAAATTTTTGGGGATAACCAGCTCTCTCTCTCCTCAAACCCCCCTGCATTCGGCCAAAACCACCGAGCACCACCATTTCCCTTTCTTCTTCTTCTTCCTCTGTTCTGTTTCGCCGACCACCCCGGACACCGCCCGTTCGGTTCGTACGATCAGTACCTATGGCCATCCCCTGACGCCAGTCGACCACCAAGACGTAGATCCACGTCTTACCGACGTCGTCCAACTTGAATCAGGTCATTTGGAGCTCTGTGGAATTCGGGGTAAGCATTCTCCCACAGGTCAACAGATTTTGCTCCAGTTTGAGATAGATTCGGTTCTGAACCCTTTTGACAGCCGAAACCTCGGAATCTTTGGGTCAAATTTGGTGGAGATCAAGTAGACATAAAGATGGTTTTGTGATAAAAATTGAGGATTTATTTGATAAGTATTTGACCATGAACCACCCTTGTACATTATGCCCAGAATCTGCCGATATTTTGAATCTGGGACAACCGACGAACTTCCGACGACTTTCTGGCATCCACGTGACTTGAACCTCACGGTGAGCACTCCAAACTCTTAGGTAGACATTATAAGAGGTATAAGGGTATATAATTGATGGATTTTAGCTAGATGAGGATCAGTTGGACCCGGCATGAACAGAACCGAATGGAACCGGTTCAATGCCGGGCCAAACTGAATCTTTGGAGGGCTGAATAGGCTGGATTTGTGTTGTCATTTGGTGTGTATGATGTGTTATGATGATGAGGAGTATGTTATGAGTGATTTGGATGGATGAATTGAAGAATTGGACTTGAAAATTTCACAAATCGATTGATTATCCTAGGTTGCGCAACAAATTGGCCTTGGACTTGAGTTGGCCGAATCTTAGGAGGCGCAAGAAGGATTGAATTGTGTTGCTAAGCTAAGGTAAGAAATTCTCTAAACCAAGGCTAGGGGGATTGGACTCGATTGGGTAAGTTGAGGGCCGATCGGAATGGTTTTTGAGGAATTTTCAATGGTAATAGCTTGACATGTTCTTGGCCGCTAATGAATGATTTCATGAGATAGCCTATACTTGAGTTGTTTGTGTGTCTAGGTGCCATTCGAATTGATTCGCAGGCCACGGATTTATGAACCGTATTGGAATGTGCATTAACTTTTGAAATGCGAAATTTGAATTGAAAAATCAAGTTGTTTCTTATAATATGGCATGAATTATGATTGTGGCATTACACGACATGGCCCTGAGGCATGTGAGACGCGGGGCAGAAGGTTGAGACCCTGATGCTACGAGGTCGCGGGGTGAATTATGAAAAGGTGGCGCCCTGATGCGATCTAATCGCGGGTTGAGACAGCCACAGTCCTGATGCGATATAATCGCGGGACGGAATATGAGCTCATAGACTCTACCTGTGAATGAATCGAGACCTGATGCGTTTATGCGGGTCGTCGATCACGGTCTGATGCGTTTACGCGGGCCAAGCCTGATGCGATCTAATCACGGGCTAGAGAATGAGGCAGGCAGAGGTTAGTAGATGTGGCGAAGTGACAGGTCGAGCATACATGTGCATTCGTGTGCGATATAAGATTATAAATGCATACTTGTCCCATGAGTATTGTTGTTTAATGAATTATGATTGTCATACCCGCGTGAGTTCATGAGTTAGATAGGTTGCGTGATTTCACTACCTGAGTGGACGGTCAACCTGACCTAAGGTTAGGTTTTTCTTACTGAGATGTGTATCTCACCCCTTTTGGGGAAATCTTACTTTACAGATCCTAGACAGTAGCTATGTGGCCTATTGGGTTCGGGGACCTGCAGGAGGTAACGACATTTTACAACGAGTTCCCCGATAGGTAGGGGAATATATACGTAAGGAAAGGTACAGTGGTATAGGTAGACGAGGGGAAGCCGAACTGGAAACCTCATCGGTTCAAGGCATGGTTTAGACAGGACAGGGATAGGAAGGTCAGGCCTCTAAAGCCCCATGAGGTTCCAGAGAGTGTCATACCCGACTGGTGCCAAATGATAGTGGACCAGGAATTTCCCGACGGCTCAGTGGTTGGGTCGAGGAACGGCCGGAGCGGACGCCGACAGCGGAGTATTCTGTACCACCGCCGGAGAACGAGGTCATCGTGGTGAAGCTGTCTGATGGAGACCTAGCCGAGCCGGACCAGGAGGCGACCATGGATGGATACCTAGCTGAACCGTCGTAGAAGGAGTCTGTGGAGGACTCTGTGGAGATTCCGTCAGAGATCTTCTCTGAGTACGAGCCTTCGGAGGAGACTGAGGACACCGAGGATTCCAATAGTTCTTCCTAGACGACTCCGGATGGTGACCTGACTTTTTGACTAGCGACCTGACCCCTTCCTTGGTGGATTTCGTGGATACCTTTTTGGCATGCTTACCCGTCGCCCTGTTGTTTGGCGGAGTAGTAGTCGTTGGCTGTTGGTGTTGATGTATGACTTTTTATGATGATATCCAGTCCTGCTTAGTCTTGGTGTATATGTATATATATATATATGTTGTATGGGGAGTTGTTGGGAAACGCTTCCATGTGCTTAATGTAAATTATTTTATCTCTCGCCCTTTCTTCATATATAGGTAGATCCTTGGGACTGCCGAGAAATTGTTGTTGTTTTACTTGCAGGGATGATTGCGTACTCGCGATGAGGCGCGGGGCGTGACAGATTCCTTCACCAGACACCACATGATCAAGAAATGCTACCTTGTTCAGCTATAACTCACACTTACTCAGCTTTGTATAGAGCGAATGCTCCCTTAGAGTCTGTAGTACAATCCTTAGGTGCTCCTCATGCTCTGCACCGTTCCTCGAGTAAATCAAGATATCGTCAATAAAGACTATGATGAATCTATCCAGAAATTCCTTAAATACTTGATGCATCAGGTCCATAAAAGCAGCTGGAGCGTTGGTCAAACCAAACGGCATCACCGTAACTCATAATGACCATACCTCGTCCTGAAAGCAGTCTTAGGTATGTCTTCCTTCTTGATCCTCAGCTGGTGATATCCAGTCCTCATGTCAATCTTTGAAAATACTGCCACTCCTTACAATTGGACAAACAGATCGTTAATCCTCGGTAGTGGATATTTGTTCTTCACCGTTACCTGGTTCAGCTGTTAATAGTCAATGCATAAACGCAAAGACCCATCCTTCTTCCTTACAAACAGCACCGGTGCTCCCCACAATAAAGCACTAGGTCGAATAAATTCTTTGTTTAACAGTTCCTGTATCTGCACCTTTAACTCCTTCAGTTCTGATAGGGACATCCTATAAGGTGCTTTCGATATCGGCTCCGTTCCACGGACTAATTCAATCACAAATTCTATTTCCCGTTCCGGCGGTAATCCTAGCAACTCTTAGGGAAATACATCGGGAAATTCACACACTACCGGGATATTCTCTAACTTTGGCTCTTCGATAGTCATGTTCGTTATAGCCACTAAGTATGCCTGACACCCTTCAGACATCAACTTAGTTACTTCCAAAGATGAGATTAAGGGAATCGAGGTTCCTCCTCGACTTCCCACCAATTCAAAACTAGGGCGGCTTCTCGGATTAAATTGAATTACTCTACTACCACAATCTACTATCGACCCCTACTTACCCAACCAATCCATTCCTATGATTACGTCGAAATCATACATGGGTAAGACAGCTAAGTCAATGCTCTTCTTACTCCCTCTAATCACAATCTCACAACCAGTACATCCCAAAAAAACCATTATGTTATCCTTTAAGGGAGTGGCAACGTGCAGAGTTATGCTCTAGAGTTCCAATTTCATATCCACTAATTAGGCAAATTGGGCAGACACAAAGGAATGCGTGGCACTAGGGTCAAATAATGCATATGCGGCTTGATTGCACAAGTAAACCATACCTGTGACCACACCTGGTGTTTCCTCCGCCTCTCTACGGGCTACTGCATATACTCTTCCCTGTGCCAGTGGTCGATTCTGCTCGATCTGAGGGGTTATAGTCGACGGTCCGACTTGCGGTCTCTGTCCTTACGATCAACTTGTCAGAGCTTGATTTGGGCACATCCTCATTTGGTGGCCCAGTTGACCACACTTGAAGCAAGCTCCAGTCCTCATTAGGCATAGCCCATTTCCATGCCTTCCGCCACAAAGTTCGCAGCTCCAGTTATTGGGATTCGGCGGCTTCACAATATTCTTCCGCACTGGTGGCACGAAACGCCTATTGTTCGCCATCAGTCTTTTGCCCATCTGGCGGTTATCTCTGAAGGACGTAAACCGCGATCCAGTTGCGGTGTTTCTCTCTTTCAAATCTCTTTCAATCATCTAGCCCCACTCGTAGATCTCCTTGTAGGTCCTCAAATTCAGAGCAATCATCTGGCTACGAAGCTCGGGCCTCAAACCATCCCTAAACCTTCTTGCTTTCTCTTCCACAGATCGTGGTGCATACCTTGACAGTCTCGAGAACTCGGCCTCATACTAGTCTATCATCAGCTGGTTCTAACGTAACTGCGGGAATTCCACCTGCTTCCTTTCCCTAGCCGTCTCAAAGAAGTACTTATCATTGAACGCCATCTTAAAAGCATTCCAGTTTAAGGTTGTTCCTTCAGGGAAGACTTTGTCCTTGGTGGCAGCCCACTAATCATTCGCTGTACCCTCCAGCTGGTACATGGCTAGTAACACCTTCTCCTCATCGGTGCATCTCAGCGCCCCAAAAACCTTCTCTAACTTTTCGATCCACCTGGGTGCTAACTCGGGATCCCTGGTCCCATCGAATTGAGTTGACTTCAACTTTATGAACTGCTCCACCAGCTAGCCCATCTGTTTGGCCACGATGATCTCTTCTTGGGCATTCACAGTCCCATTGCCTTGGCCTTGTTCATTCTGGCTTCCATTACCACCGTAGTTGCTGTTATTGGCATTGACGGCTACTGTGGCGGCTACTACTACCTGGCGATGGCAGCGTCCTGATCCTGAGCTTGCCTATCGATTATGTTGCCAATTCTTTCTAGTGCCCTCAGCACCCCATCCATTCTTGGATCTTCAGCAACAGGCGGCCTCGAGCTAGAAGCTCCACCTCTTGACCTTCCAAACCTTCTAAACGAGTTGCTCATCCTTGCTTCTTTCTACTGAACCTGGTCCACCACAAGTTCAGCAAGGAGTTAGTAACTTACTCAATCATTCAAATCCATAGCTACTAACTAACCATTAACATGAACAGTTACAATCCAACAGTACCTTATACCACAGACTCCACAAACATTTCAACAAATAGCCTATGGCCATTTCTTAGTTCCATTCACTTCAGTAATTCACTAAAACCAATCACTTTCATTCCTTAAACAAGCCAAAGTCCAGAAATGGCCTTTAATCATAGGCAGGGAATTTAATCCTCCTGCATTACCACGATCCTTACAGAGTCCAATGCCAACCTTAAGTACCAGGCCACAACCATACACCCCATGCCTTATCTTAACCAGCCTCCTAAGGTCTTGCTATCCGTTCTTATCCCAACTTAATCCTCCTTATTACTCCAGTCCTCAACTAACTTTAGATCGAGCTGACCTTGCTCTGATACCAAATCGAACGGGGATGTCACGCCCCAAACCTGTCGAGCATGCGGACATCTCTATAAGCAAACAACACATCTCTCATGGTCCCAAGATCCACAAACAAGTCGAGAGATAATATATATATATATATATATATATATATATATATATTAAGCATGCAGAAGCGGTACTCGAATAAATTGACATACAAAATATAAGTTAAGTGGGACCTAGATAGCATAATAACTATCATACATCATAATATACAGTTCGTACAAATATCGGTACTACAATCCGCTAGGCAAGGGGCGACGGGGTAAGCACATCAAAAATATGACCATCCTCAACATCCAAAATAGCCATAGTCGGGGGTCGCCATCACAAGATCAAGCAAATAAGTCAGGACACCTAAGATGAGCTGCTTGAGTCCCTTGTATCCTCTGCATCCTCTATCAACTCGTACTCGGAGAAGGTCTCTTACTGGACCTCGATGGAATCCTCCATGGTCACCTCATGTGATGGCTCCGCCAGATCCTCCTCGGTAGCCTCCACGACGATCACCTCGTCCTCAGTGAACTCTAAGGTCGGGGTATTCTTTGGTCCATTTCTAGACCCAACTACAGAATCCTCTGGCAGCTCCTGCTCCCCAACGGTCTAGCACTAATCAGGAATAACACCCTAGGGTACCTCGTGAGGCTTCAGCAGCCCAATCGACTCGTCTCCGACCTTCTTAAACCATGCTTCGAACCTATGAGGCTTCCAATCCGGGCTACCCTCGTCAACCCATACAACCGTACATTTTCTCACATAAATGTTCCCCTATCTATCCGGAAACTCGTCAAAATATACCATCATCTCCTTGGGGTCCCCAAAACGAATAGGTCACATAGCTAAGGCCTAGGATCTGTAAAAATAGGGGTCTCCAAATGGGTGAGATAGACATCTTAGTAAAAGAGTCCTAACCCTAGGTCAGGTGGATCGTCCACTCAAGTAGTCACCTATCTCAATCTTTCAAACTCACAATCATACAAGCACATACAAATAAGAATAGTGACACACAGATGATGGACATGTAATTATGACACCATGTCACACTCAAATGATTATGCACACCTCATCCAGCCATTTCACCACAACCACATCTTCCTGCTTGCCTCATTCTCCAGCCCGAGATTAGATCGCATCAGGCTTGGTCCGCGTGAACACATCAGACCGTCATTGGCAACCCGCGTAAAAGCATCAAGTTCCAATGAATCTCCAGGCCAACGTCATCACCTCATACCTCCGTCTCGCGAATAATTCGCATTAAGACCGTGGCAATCTCAACCCCGTGATTAGATCGCCTCAGGACGCCACACAACATCAACTCCACCCCGTGATTACATCTCATCAGGGTATCCATCTCCCGCCTTGCGTCTCATACGTCTCAAGGCCTCACCAAGTCATGTTCATGCCATGATTTTCAATTTGTTTTCCATACGAGACGACATGTGCAATTCAGGCACAATTCAAAGAACTCATGGCATGCAAGGCAATCAAGTGACACACACACATGGCGAATGATTTAAATACAAATAATAACACACATAACCCTCTTATAACCACTTAGGATATGCCAAGAACTATCCTTTGGAAAATTTCCATAAACCGATGAAACTAAACCTCGACTCACCCAATTGAGTCCAATCTTCCTATCCTAAGTTTAGGATTCCCTTACCTTAAGCTTGATAACACAAATCTCTTCTTGCAATGGCCTCAAATTCTCGGCCGAATAGTGCAAGGGTTCAATTCACCGCGCAACCTAGAATATTCAACAAATTCATCAATTTTCCATATCCAATTCCTCATTCCATGAACCATAATCCTCCATAACACAATCCTCATCATCTTAACATGTTTTAAACATCAATTTGAGACTCATCACCATCTGTTCTTGCTCCCACCAGAATCGATTTTGTACAGAACCGAACCGGTTCCTCTCTGTTCTGTGCATACCGTGCACTTCTAGTCCTAAACCTTCATCAAATCCTTCATCTACTCACTATCCTACCTCTTAACATGTCTATATAAGGGTCTAAGAGGCTCACCGTGAGTTTGAAGTCGAATGGTTGTCGAAATTTCATCGAAAGTCGCCGGATCCCCCTAGGTCAGTAACTGGCAGTTTCTATTCCAAGTTCACAAGATCGATTTAAGGTCAAAACTTCATCAAATCACTCTCAACTTTTTACCACAGATTCATATACATGTCTACTAGATCTCCACAAAAATTGACCTCAAAAATCCAACACTTCGGCCTCCTAAGGGGTTCGAAACCGGACCTACCTCAGGTTGAGTCTGATTTCATTGGCTTCCGAGAAAACCCTTGGCCGGAGCTCCTCGGTGGTCCAAATGGCTCGCTTCCACTTCGTGGAGGTCGGCAAGACGTAGATCTAAGTTGGTGTGATTAGCCGATGGTCAGACGGTGGCCGGAGGAGGTTGTCGTGGGTGGCGAAGGGCGGCGATTGGGTTGGTCGACGACGGGCAGATGAAGAAGGAAGAAAAAGATGGGGTTTTGGTGGTTCTTGAGGGAGTATGGCCGGCCAAGTGAGGTGAGGAGAGAGAGAAAAAGACTATATGTCCAAGCTTGAGTCTATGGGTTGAATGGTAGGTTTGAAATAGTGGATTTGACTTCCCTTTACACCATCCATTGACACTTGTCCCCTTGTCATTCAAGCTTTGATCCAATGGCTCTTGTCCCTCCTTGAATTCGGCAGCCTTGAGGGTGTGTAAGGACCACTTTTCCCTTCTTCAAATGCATGGACAAAGTTCTAAGCTTCAGGGGCAAAAAGGTAATTTTACCCCCGACGTTCGGAACATCATTTTCCTCACTCCAGAATTCTTCGATAGGGCGATGGCCAATCCGAATAATGTTGGAATTCTTGATTCTTCATTTCAAATTTTTCAAGACTCGTTTTTGATGGTTTCCTCTATCAGACGTGGTTCCAGCCTATTCCGAATCGACGGGCGACTTTTGCAAATTTTACGCGTATCGATTTTGTGATTCTCATCACATTTAGGGCTCGTCAATTCGTGGCAGCTTTGGTTGTCATGTAATTGAGAGGGTTTATCACTAGTCCCTTTGGTCTCGATCGTCACTATCCAATTAAGGAAAATTTTGCAAATCATACGTTGGTTTATCGGCATCACCCGCGCTCCAATCATATGACACTCTCAAGGCATTCCTTAATCGTTCTTGGATCGGCCTTTTTGTGGTTCTAAATATGTCCTCGACAATCCTTATGGTCAAAGCGCCGTTTCTTATCCTAATTCCCTAGGTCCACGTACCTTGTTTCGCGCTAGCTTTTTCCTTTTTGGTCAGCCTACTCGAATTGATTAAGTTCGAGCGAGATATGACTGAAATACATCTCTAGATTCATTTCTCATTAATGAGTCTGAAATTGACTGGAAATCAGAATGTCACAACAACTTCCAAAAACCAATCGATTCGTAACAAAAAATCGTCCAATCGAGTCCAATCTTCCTATCAAAGGTTTAGAATCCCCGTACCTCAAGCTTAATGCAATACAATTCCCCTTCGAAACACTTCAAAGGTTCGGCTCTAAGGATCCAAGGTCAAGTCCGCCGTGCAACCTAAGGAAATTCTTTCATTCATTAACTTTTCATGCTCAAATCACCACCCCACTAATCATACAACTCATGGGCTAATCAATTAACATCCTCACACTTCTAAATGAAGAATTTAGAGCTCAATCACAACCACCAATAGCTCCCACAGAACCGGTATGCACAGAAACGAACCAGGCGAATTTCGGTTCTGTGTATACCTCAACTTACCAGCCCTTAAACCACCTCAAATCCTCAATTTAATCATTAATCTACTTACTAACATGTATTTCTAAGGGTTAGGAAGCCTCACCGAAAATTTGAGCTTAAGGCGACGTCAAATGGTCCAAGAACGGCACCGATTCCTCTAAGCTTACCGCTGGTCAGTTCTGGTCCTTCAAACACAATACTCATTTAGAGTCAAAACTCCATCAAATTCATCTCAAATTTTTACCACAGCTCATCCAACTTTAATACTATAAGTGTAGAAGACCTCACCAAAAATTTGAAGCCATTTGAAGTCCGAAAGACCCCGGAATAGGTCTTTCCTCAAAACCGATCAGAATCTGACCTCGCCTGACCTTTGTCCACTCAAATTGAGCTATAGGAAGATCTACAGGGTAAAATTGAGCTTATAATATGTCCTTGGAACCACAAGACAATAAGATTTCAGATGGAAGTGGTTTTACCTCAATCCAATATCGGACGACAAAGATATGGCCGGAATAGTGGGATGGTCGGGATTGATCGGCTGGGAGCTCTCGAATTCAAAACTGACCAGCCTGACCTTTGCTCCTTCAAACGGCTCTACAGGACAAACGGCTAGGTGGATTTGGACCCATAATACCTTGTTGGAATGGCAAGACAATAAGATTTCTATTGCCGGTGGCTTTACCTCAATCGACCATCAGATGAAAAAGTTATGGTCGAAATAGTGAGTCGGTCGGAACAGGGCAGCGAGCTGGCGAGCAAGAGAAGAAGAAGAAGAAGAAGATGACCGGCAATTGAGGGGGTATTCGGCCAAGTGAGAGAGAAAATGCGAGGTTTATTCAATTATCAAGAGTTAACTTGAGTTGAATGGTAGGTTAAAAGTAAAGACATCAACTCAAACTTAACCTCTTGACACTTGTTCAATGTGTCAATCAAAGCTCATCCAATAGCCATGGTTTCTTCCAATTTTCGGTAGCTATTGGGGGTTTAAATAACCAAAATGTCCTTGTCCAATTATTAAAGCAAAGCTAAGGCTTGAGGGGCAAAATGGTAATTTTACCCCCGATGTCCGAAACGTCGTTTTTCTGATTTTAATTTTCTTCGATAAGGTGACGACCAATCCAATTGTAATTTTGGAATTCTTGATTCTCCATTCTCAAATTTCAAGACTTGTTTCTACATCATTTCTCTATTCAATGTGATTTCAGCCTATCCCGATCCGACGGGTGGCTTTTGCAGACCTTACGCGTATCAACCCTGTGATTCATATCACAATTAGGGCTCGTCAATTCATGGCGACTTTAGTTGTCATGTAATTGTAAGGGTCTATCTCTAGTTCCAATGGTCTCGATCGTCACTATTTGATTTAGGAAAATTTTACAAATTATACATTGGCTAAGCTGCATCACCCACGCTCCAATCGTATAACGCTAGTAATGCATTCCTTAATCGTTCTTAGATCGGCCCTTTATGGCTCTAAATGTCCCCTCAACAATTCTTTTGGGCAAAGTACAATTTTCTATTCGAGTTCCCTAAGTCCACGCATCTTGTCTGCGTTAGCCTTTCCCCTTTGGTCGGTCAACTCGATATTGATCAGATTCGAGCGAGATACGATTGAAATACATCGCTAGATACAATTCTCATTAATGAGTCCAAAAATGACAGGAGAATTAGAATGTCATAAAAGTGATGAGAAGAGAAAATCCCAAACAGAATGATTGGTCAACCACTAGACCCAAATCCCAATTTTGAGCAATTTTCACGGCTCGATCGGAATAAGAAGGACAATTTACCCTTAGAATGGTAGAATCGTCATTTCCAAAAAAAGGACGAGATTCGAAAATCCAAGCATAAAAATTGATCACCTAACCAACCCTAATTCTTATCTTGGCATTATCGATCTATCTCATTGTCATGTATCATGTCCTTGCGAGTGCGCGAACATCCCTCCAAGGACGGAAACTTCAGATGCTTCCCAAGATTGAACATCCACTTTAAACTTTTTCGTGATATGATAAGCACATGCAAGAGAAAATACATCTCTTTGTACAACATATAAACTGTAATGACTCAGGATGGTAAAAGGGAGAGGGACTTACTCTTGTACCAAAAATATTCTTACAAACCTCAAGTCTTCGCTTCAAACACTATAACAGGAAATTCTCAAAATACAACCTTCTTCCATTATCGATAATAGATGAAACCTAGCTCCACAGAACTTATACAATATCTAAGTCCACAAAAGAGATACAACCAGGCAATATTACATATTCATCTACTCCAACAGACTTCTCCAAAAGCCGAACATTGATATCCTCTAAGCTTCGTCGTTCGGGACCTGAAACTGTTATTCCACGACGGGGTGAGGATAAATCTCAGTAAGTACCTCCGGATAATTCCTAGACATGCGAATTCTATTCCTCCAAATCATCATTCGGATCAATCCTTATTAGGCAATACTATCTATCAAGGCCATCATTCAGATCAATCTCTACCATGCGTTTCTATCCATCAAATAGGACGATATGCTAAACCAGAAGAAGGGCAGTAACGCATTGAAATCACAATCAAAATGCTCACAATTCAAGTTATGATTTACCGAGATAAGGTCAAGCTTCGTACTCTAGGCACTTCTCAAATCACATACTCATACAGGATAATTCCTATCATATAACTCAATTCTCAATATCCAGGCTCGCGTAATGACGCAATAGACTTTCATAATGTACTTGGCAAGACCCGCGTCACAACGCATCAGGTTAATATATCATTTGTCGAGACCCGTGTAACAACTCTTCAGGTCGTACTTTAACCCGCGTAAATATGCATCAAGTTAACAATCTCGTGTTTAACGCATCAAGATAAACTCAAACCCCGCGTAACACGCATCAGGCAAACATAATTGAATCGACCCGCGTAATAACGCCTCAGGCCACAATCACGCGTTTAACGCATCATGATAAATTCAAACCCCGCATAACACGCATCAAGGTCACATGTGTGCACAAACTCATAACTGAATCAATCAAAGGCTAATCTAAAATTTCTCAATTCATTATCCAAAGTGCACATTCCAGTCTCCAAGCCTCAAATATCAATCATTGGACCACATGCCACAACTCGGCCATTCATTCACATTTAAAACTTCATGATCAAATATAATAACTCAAACAAGGCAACCTAGTCATTGAATCCACATTCCATGTCATGGTCGAACACAATAAGGCTTAAAAATCAATCTAATCATCGACTTCACAATTAACCAATCAAACCTTTCTCGCTTCTTTCAACCAAACATAACAAGGATAAGCAATCAATCTAGATGTTCATCTCACAGTGGCTACTCAAGACCAAACACACACCGGGCAATTGTTCACTTTAGCCATTCAAGGTACCATGGCCTTCAATCGAGCCAATTCATGTTAGAGAAGCCTAATCCCTTTTCCGATCATTCAAGTTTATTAATCTACCTCCTTGAACCCACTTATTCCATGCATAAAAATGTGGTCTTCCAATGGGAACAAGCCAGCGAACATTAAACCTCAAAACTATCCAATTCGGATTTCTATGACCAAAACCATTCTCAGTAAACTGACATCATCCTAATTATTTTCTGAGTGATCCAAGCTCAGAATCATGTTCTTCATGATCTTATGGTCGCGTGGGAGAAAACTTAGCTCAATTAGGACTCCGTACGACTTAGAATGAGCCATTTTACTTTTAGTGCGCGTTGAAAAACGAGATTCAGAGGCTCTCGGGTCTTGCACATTTTTCACACAAATCAGCCGTTAAACTCTACCAAATCCAACTCTAAACTATCCATTAATAACCTAAAGTTCTAGGCTAAGTTTAAGAGTAACTTACCTTTTAATCAGGCTAAGGAAAGCCATGGAACAAGCGACGCAAGTCCAATCTCAAATCGTTTCCAAGTGATCGACGGCGTTTCTAGCAAGTTTATCGTATGATTAGCCATCAAAACTACTCTTAAGCACATCCTGTAGTCTTCCACCAATTCCGAGCTAAGGTTGAGGGGTCACTTACCAAAAAAAAACAAGTGAGGAGACTCCTCAACTCAGCCCCTAAGCTCTCGGTTCCGTCTAGGGGACACCGACGGTTTCAAAGGCGGCGACGGGCAGTTCGAAGCCATGGTGGCTCACAGCACCAGAGTTGGTGGTTCAGTGATGGGGTAGCGTCGGCCAAGGAGAGGAGAGAGCGAAAATGAGAGAGGAGGATAGAGATGGAGAGAGTGGCATCGGTTTGTGAGAAAATGAGAGGGTGAGAGAGATGATTCAAGAGGCTTCATCCAAATAAGAAGAAAGAAAGGGAGGATGTGCAAAGCTTCTTCAAGAAGCTTACATGCAAGTGGGGGACAAAGAATGACTAATGATGGAGTGACATGGTGATGGATAAGATGGTTAATTTATGGGGTTTTGACTTTGGGGTCTCTTTTGTCTCTTCTTCATCAATGCATTCAAGAAGCCAAAGGGCACTCTTGTCCCTACAATTTGGTCAAGAGAGGGCAATGGGCAAAATAACAAAGTGCCCTTAACAAAACATGAGGATTGAGAAATTAACCGAGAGTAAAAACGTGATTTCTACTTCGCAGTCCTAATTTCACTTTCCCAATTCATATGGGGCGAACCATAATTTTCATTGATCTCGATGAGGCAACGTCTAATTTATTATCATTGGAATTCTCAAATATTTGACGTCCAATTCCAAAGTCAAATTCCTGGTTAAAATCCATCAATGGCGATTTCAGTATATCTCAAACTAACGAACGACTCTTAGGAGTTACGCATATCAACCCGTGACCAATGTCATGTTTAAGAGTCATTCGAGCAATGGCAACCTTGATTGTCATGTAATTGCGATGGTCAATCACTAGCTCCAAAGGACGCGATCGTCAGGAATCAGTTTAGGTTAATTTGCAAATCATATGATGGTCAAACGGAATCACTTGCGATCCAATTGTATAACATTGGCAAATCGTTCTAAGACTAATCTTAACCGGCCTATAATGGCTCAAAATGTTCCCTCGACAATCCTTATGGTCAATGTGTCAATCCATGGTCGAGTTCTTTGGTCCACGTACTTAAATCCTAGTTAGCATTTTTCTATCGGTTAGTCTTCTCAAGAGTGGCCAACTCCAAGTGAGATTTCACTGAAGCGTACTGACGAGATATCTCATTCATTCATACTACAAAAAGGGTCGGATTTCAGGGGTCAAGTGTCATGCACTTAATCATACTAATCTTCATTCTTCATCGATAGCAAAACCGTGCATTGAAGCCCTCAATTGAGTCTGACCTATCAACGCAGGCTTATCTTTACTCATGCCATTTCATAGCCAAATAATCATAACATCAATTAAAATTTTCAAGGAATGTTAAGGGGACATTCAATAAAATCAAGTCATCAATGATCTCTACTCGCCAAAACAACCCATTTTAGCCATCCACGAACAGATTTAATCATGGGTAAATTGGCATTTTTCGACAATCTTTTTAAGAAATCCAATTTCATATTCTTGTCCCTCAAGGTGAACGGACACATGGTCGAAAATAGAGCCCAATTTGGATGTCGGACAACTTAGAACAACTCAATTCAAAATTGGTGCGCATTGAAAACAGTTTTGCACACTTTCAGGTTTCACCTCAAAATAGTTTCTCAAATGCCTTCAATTCAATCAAAATTCATCCTTTAATAACCCAACACCCTAACAAAGGGTTAGAAATCTTTTAACCTTCAATTAATCTAGCAAATCCCACACCAAGAACAGCAACACAATTTGGTATTAACTTGGACCGAGCGGGGCGGGGCAAGTCCTAGGGAGATTGCGCCAAATTAGTCCTTAATTCACTTCCAAATTCAATTTCATCACATAACCACCTTTCAAACATATCAATTAACATTCATAAGTGGCTTACCTCGAGTTTCAAAGCAAGGTGAAGCCATCACGAACCTTCGAAGGGTTCGATTCACTGGGCACATAGCAAGGGCAGAACCGGTCCTAAGGGAATCACACCTACAACCCATAAATCAACCTCTAAGCTCCAATTCTTTACCAAACTAACTTGCTAACACATCAATATACAAGTCTAGTAGGTTTATCAAGAGTTTCGAAGCAAAATAACTCCTCAAAGAACTTCAAATCAGTTCGGTTCCACACAGTCCTCAAGCGATTAGAATCTGCTTCATCGAAACCATTCCATTTCAACCATGGAAACCAATCCAAATTCAATTAAAGTTACAACCCTAACTCAGTCAACTTTAGTACTATAAATATAGAGGTCCTTACGGAAAATGTGGAGCCATTTGAAGCCTTAAAGCCTAGAAAAATAGACCCTCTCCCAAACCGGTCAGATTCTGCCTCGTCCTGACCTTTGCTCACTCAAATAGATATACGGGATAAACGGCTACACCCATATGAGCTTATAATATGTCCCTAGAATCACAAGGCAATAAAATTTCTAATGGCAGTTCACTCACCTCAATCCAATGTCGGACGACAAAGTTAGGACTAGAATAGTAGAGGCAGTTGAAGTAGGGTAGCGAGTTGGTCTGGTTCTTGGCTAAGGAGAAGAAGAAGAAAAAGAGAAGAGGGAGAGAGAGGGGAAAAGTGGCCCATGAAAATGAGGGAGAGAGAGAAAAGATTGGGCTTAATCCCACCTTGGTCAACTCTATTTGAATGGTAGGTTAAAAGTGCTCAATTAATGCTAACCACATAAGATTGACACTTGTCCTCAAGTACACTAATATCTTGGCTTGTAATGACTGTAAGGCCGCTTCATTTTCGGCAGCCCTAGGGATATCCAAATGACCAAAACGCCCTTCTTCAAGTCTTAAGACAAGGTTAAAACTCGAGGGGAAAAACGATCATTTCGCACTTTCCGTCCAAAAACTTCACTTTTCTAATTTAAATTGCCCTCAATGAGGCAACGTCCAATTTATTTCAAATGTTGGAATTCCTTATTGTCCAATATCCAATTTTCGAGGTCTAATTTAATGTGGAGCTCTCGTTAACTGTAATTCCAATTTATCTCAAACTGATGGGCGAATCTTGCAGGCTCAACGCGTGTGACATTCTGAATTTCAACCTTCTCGAAGCTATTGAATGAAAGGATATTGATCGGTGTATTTCAATTATAACTCGCTTAGAGTTGGCCACTCTTGAGTTAACTGATCAAAAGGGAAAGAGTAACGCGATGTCGAGTACGTGAACCTAGGGAATTTGAATGAAAAATGACACTTTGACCATAAGGATTGTTGAAGAAATATTTTGGACCAGCAGAGATCGATCTATGAACGATCATGGAATATCTTGCTAGCATTATATGTTGGGACGCAGGTGATTCCGCTTAACCATTGTGTAATTTGCGAGAATTTCCTAAATCGGATTCCGAAGATCAGGATCGTAGGAGCTAGCAATAAACCCTCGCAATTACATGACAATCAAAGTCACCAAGACTTGAGAAAAATTTTAAGGTCGATACGAGTAGCACCTGCAAGAGTTGCCCGTTAGTTTGAGATAAATTGAAATTACAGTCGACAACAGTTCGACATGAAATTGGATTTTGAGATTTGGATATTGGACATTGAGGAATTCCAACATTTAAATTGCACTTGACGTCGCCTCATTGAGGGTGATTTATATTGAAAAAATAAAATTTCGGACAGAAAGTACAAAATGACTATTTTGCCCCTCGACCATTTACCCTTGCTTTTAGAAAATTGGAAGGACAAAATGGTCATTTTAGAACCTCATTGTGGCTGCTGAAAATGCTATGGATGAGGTCAAAGAAAGTCAAGGTCATCTAGAAGCTTTGCCAAGTACCAGGCGTAGAAGGGCTTAGGAATTAATGACCCCACAAAATCAATCTTATCATACAACACCTTAATTATTTGGGTGAAAGGCTTCATTAGACCTCCCATCAGCCATGACTTTCTCTGTTATGCCCCACGCCCCGGGCACCAGCGCGTGACTACCTGCAAGCAAATCAAGATATCTCTCGATGTCCCAAGATCCGTACATAAGTCGAGAGACGTGTTATATATGAGCACGCGGAAGCGACAATGTAATAACTCCTCCGTACAAGCGTAAAGTGGGACCTGAATAGCGAGAATAATAACAATGCATAATACCCAAATGTTCATACAAGTGCATGGCAACTAAATCCGCTAGTCAGTGGGAAGACGGGGTAAGTACAAAAGAGGCCCATCATCATCAAAAGAAACAAGCATCATAGTCGCCGTCAAAAGTCAAACTAGTATGCCTGGAGCTCCTGAGACGAGCTGCTGGAGTCATCTGTCTCTCCAGTCTCCTCCGTGGGCTCGTACTCCGAGAAGTTCTCCGAGCAAACCTCTACGGTGTCCTCTATGGTCACCTTAACAGACGGCTCCACCAGGTCCTCCTCAGTAGCCTCGACCACTATGACCTCCTCAGTATCCTCCAAGGTCGGGGTCCTCTCAAGTCCGTTCCTCAAACCGGCAACTGACCCCTTAGCCTGCTCTAAATCCTGGATGGGATGACACCAACTAGGGATGACTCCCCGGGGCACCTCAGTGGGCTTCAGCAGCCCTGTAGAAACTTCCTCAACCTTTCGAAACCAGGCCTCATACCTATGAGGCTTCCAGCTACTCCCACCCTTGTCTACCCATACTATTGTACACTTTCTGACATAAATGGTTCCCTGCCCATCAGGGAACTCATCAAAAGAGACAGACATCTCTTTGGGGTCTCCAAATCTAATAGGTCACATCCTCAGGACCTAGGATTTGTAAAAAAAGGGTCCCACAATGGGGTGAGATTTACATCTCAATAAGGTGGATCCTAAACCTTGGTTAGGCCGACAGTCCACTCAGGCAATCATAAATACTAGCATTTCACACAAATAAACATACGAGACATTCAATTATCGATACAACATACAGATGTCAGGCATGTAGTCAGGGCATCATAACACATCCAGATGATCTTGCACAAACCGCCATGCCACATCACCACTCCTACCTTTCAGACTGCCTCATTCTCATGCTCGGTCCGCGTAACCGCATCAGACCGTCATTGACAATCCGTGAAAACTCATCAGGTTTCAATGTTACTCCAGGCCAGTATCGACACATCACAACTCCGTCCTGCATTTCAACGTATCAAGATTATGGCCTTCTCAACCCCGCGTCTCATACGCATCAGGGTGCCATACAACTCTAACCTTGCACCTCAGCGCCTCAGGTATTCCTCACATCGCCCCGCGTCTCATACGCATCAGGGTATTTACCATGCCTCAAACATGCCATAATTCAATTCAATTCATAAACATAATGCCATGTGCAAACTCATACACAAACCATACACTTACGGCATGCAAGACATTCAAATTCACACTCAAATGCGACAAATTACTCAAGGTACAAGCATAATCAAACATTTGAGTCATCTATACCCTCCTAGGACGCATAATGATCAATCACATTAAAACCTCTCAAAAATCAATCAAGCTTCCACCTGACTCGCCTAATTGAGTCCAATCTTCCTATCATAAGTTTAGAATTCCCTTATCTCAAGCTTAATGCCACAAAATTCTCTCCTCAAGCACCATAAGAACTTGGCCTAAGCAACCTAAGAACAATTCAGCCGTGCGACCTATTGAAATTTCATTCAACCGCCAATTTCTCTTACCCAATCACAAATCCATGGACCACAAACCTTAATGACATGTCTCTCAACATCCTAGCATGTCTCATTGATGAATTTGAGATTCAAATCCAACCATCAACAGCCCCCACAGAATCGGTATGCACAGAACTGAATCGGAATATTTTCGATTATGCGTATACCGCAATTATCCAGCCCATAAACTACCTCAAATCTATCATTTATTCACTAACCTACTTGCTAACATGTAGAACTAAGGGTTTGGGAAGCTCACAGAAGATTTGAGGCCATGTTGTCACCGAAAATTCCCTGAATGTCACCGGTTCTCCCAAGTCGGTAAATCGACAATTCTGGCCCTTCAAACACAAGACCCATTTGAGGTCAAAACTCCATCAAATTAACCCCAACTTTTTACCACAGATCACTCTATGAGTCCCCTAGATCTCCACAAAATTTGGTTGAAAAAATCTAAATTTTCGAGGTCCTAAGAGGCCAGAAATATAGGTTACCTCTGGTTGCGATGATTTCCGTCGACTCACGGGAGATCGGCTGGCCGGAGCTCTTCGGTGGGTTAAATGACTTGCTTCCACTTCGAGGATGTCAGCAAGAGGTCGAGCAAGGTGTGGATGGTTGGCTCGGGGGCTAGAAGTCGCTGGAGAGGGTTGTCGGAGCGAGTGAACCGAAGGGACAGAATCGGTCAGTGAGCAGAAGAAGAAGATGAAGTTCTTGGTTTGGTGGTTTGATGGTCAGCCAAGTGAGGGGTGAGAGAGAGAGAGAGAGAGAAAGCTATATGCAAGTCTCACAAGTCAACAATGGTTGAATGGTAGTTGGAAAAGTGGATTTGTCCACTCATGGCCTAATCTAGTGACACTTGTCCAAGGTGTCATTCAAACTCATCCAATGGCCAAAATCTTCTCTCATTTGCGGCAGCCTTGGGGGTGAATTAAAGATCAAAATGCTATCGTCCAATTATATAAGTAAGGCTAGGGCTTGAGGGGCAAAATGATAATTTTACCCCCGATGTCCGGAACGTTGTTTTTCTCATTCCAATTTTCTTCGATAAGGCGATGGCCAATACAAACATGACGTTGGAATTCTTGATTCTCCATTTTCAATTTCCAAGACTCATTTCTAATCGTTTTCTCTATCAGACGTGGTTCCAGCCTATCCCGAATCGACGGACGGCTTTTGCAGACGTTGCGCATATCAACTCTGTGATTTATGACTCTAGGCCGAATTTTGAAATGCCAAAATAGGAATAACGCTTGATATTATTAGAAATGCCTAGAAAATATCATATTCGTAAAGCAGAAACATAGATTAACTCCTATGAGTGTGAAAAATATACCCGATTATTCGATTCAATTGGAATTAATTGTAAAGTCATCCATAATATCAAATAAATCATTTTGATTGACCTATCTAGTTTCCTTTGTTAACTGTGGTACATGTCTCGTTTAAATATTCATCAATTTGAATCCTATTTCCATTAACCTTACTTCCATTTTTTTTTTTTCGATATAGATAGAGTAGTTATAAATAGATAGTGCTCTTATACAAAACAAATAAGATTTTCTCGCTTTCACCTGCCTTCGGATGAATTTTTTCTAACAAAGAAAAGGAATTCAAACAAAATAAAATTTTCATTTTTTTTATTTCTTCGGATTAAAAATTCGAATATTTTTTGAATATTCAAAATGGAAATCGATTTTTTTATATTAAAAAATATTATTTTATTCTAATTTTAATATACTAGTTAACTAAACTATTCTATTAGTTTATAATATTAGTTATATGTAGGGCTATACGGACTCGAACCGTAGACCTTCTCGGTAAAACAGATCAAACTGATCATTATCAAAATGATTCGAACTATTTCAAAGACCCAACATGCCTTTTTTTTTTGCATTGGGCTCTTTCATTAACTGATCGAAATATGATAGACGTTATTCGCCCAAGAAAGAGACCCAAGTCCTAGTAGCCCTGCTAAATGGTGATTCAACATAGATTCTACATCTTGGAACCAGGCCAATTTTGGAGCAGCTTTGTGATAATGAAACCAACCAACAAAAAACATTAAGGCTGCAAAGACTAATGCACCAATTGTGGTACAATAGAGTTGCAATTCACTAGTTATTCCAGATGCTTGCCAAATCTGAAAAAACCCAGAGGTATTCCTCGGAAACCCCCACCCACATCGCCATTCAATATTTCTTGGCCCACTATTGGCCAAACCACCTCGGCACTAGGTCCAATGTGAGTAGGGTCACTTAGCCATGCTTCATAATTGGAAAAACGAGCACCATGGAAATACATGCCACTCAGCCAAAGAAAGATAATGGAAAGTTGGCCAAAATGAGCACTAAATACTTTTCGAGAGATCTCCTTCAAATCATTGGTATGGCTATCGAAATCGTGAGCATCAACATGTAGGTTCCAGATCCAAGTGGCAGTATCAGGGCCCTTAGCTATTGTTCTTGAGAAATGACCCGGTTTAGCCCATTTCTCGAAAGAAGTTTTTATGGGATCCCTATCTACCAAAATTTTGACTTCTGGTTCCGGCGAACGAATAATCATTGAGTCCTCCTCTTTCAGGACAACACATACAAAGAAACCCGCCAATATTTAAGTAATTAGTGAACCTATGGGAGATGTTTATAATTAGTTTCTTTTTATTTCTTCTATCTCCCATGTATTTTATTCAGTTATTCACTAAAGCAATTATGATCTGGAAGTCGATCCGGGGCAAGTGTTCGGATCTATTATGACATAGCCATGAGGCACGCAACGGACCTTTTTCATCTTCTACAACCTTTTCCGGGCTTTGAATTGGTGCAAAAACCAATTTTTGTGCAACCTAGTGGATTTATTAATATCTCAATTTAAAGTTTCTAGGCGTCGCTACTTTATGTCTTACATTACAGAGAACACGTATATATTAATTATTTATATTAATTAATATTCTATTTCAAATTGCATGAACAAGTATTGGTCATTTAATTACTAAGGAAATATTCCAGTATCCATATTTAGTTATTCAGAAGTTAGTTTTAATAGCAGAAAAAGAAATATATATTCATCTGCGTATCGTTTATACTCGAGAAATACCAAACGAAATAGAAAATGATCTTAGAAAGGATATAATGAAATTGTTTGATTGTTTTTACCAGCTTTTTATTTGACTGATGAAGCTAACAAACAATTCAATATAAAAAAATTGAATTAGAAAATAATAAAAGAATGCTCTTATTCGAAGCGGCTCGTGATTTTCAACCAATTCTGCGCTTCAATATAAATACCAGGAGTGAGAGCTATAGCTTGTTTCCAATACTCCGCGGCTTGATCGAACCAAGCCTCCGCAATTTCAGAATCTCCTTGTCGAATGGCCTGTTCTCCCCGGTCGGAATAGGCAGGTCAATTCCTTTCCTTAGAACCGTACTTGAGAGTTTCCTACCTCATATGGCTCATCGTTCAATTCTTGTTGTGTCCCTTTTTTTTCTCAGGTTAACCAAAAGTAAAAGAGATTAATTCCTTGAGTTTCAAACTTGAATTTTTATTAATAAAAAGGAATCCATTTTTTTTAGTTTTATCTTTTCTCCCACCTTCAGAAGAATAAAGCATAGGCAATTCCACTATTGCTAGAATTTTCTCAAAGGTAACTATCTCGGTTTCATAGAGAAATTGATATAGAATCTTCAAAAAAGTCTATTTTCATAATAAAGAAAAAACTTACTATCTTTGGGATCTGATGCTACACCGCTGCTCAATACCTTAGGGGATCGACTTTATTACATAAATGGATTCCTAACTTTTATTTTCTATCATGACATAAGTAAGTAAGCAGTTATTATTGTATCGGCCCAAAACCTTACTAATTGATCTTTACGGTGCTTTCTCGATCAATTAGATCCTTTATCCATAGAATAAAGTATCTAGGCATATCTATTTCTTCATATTTTGACTTCTATGAAGTTCATTTCTTTGCTACTGCTGATAAAAATCATTTTTGGGGACGATGCATATGCAGAAAGCCTATTTTTTCTGGTAATTTTTTCTAGTATTTACTAGCGGATTCGCTCTTTTCTCTTTCCTTTTTTCTTTCTATAGTGGAGATAGTCGCACGTAATGACAGATCATAGCCATATTATTAAAAGCTTGTGGTAAAAACGGGTTTCGTTCGAGTGCCCAAAAATAATATTCCAAAGCTTTCGTATGTTCTCCGTTACTTGTGTGGATAAGGCCTATGTTATAGAGTATATAGCTTCGATCATAGGGATCAATTTCTAGTCGCATAGCTTCATAATAATTCTGTAAAGCTTCCGCATAATTTCCTTCGGATTGAGCCGACATCCGTTACGGTCGTTGTTCGATTCAAAGAATCTCCGTTCCAGAACCGTACGTGAGATTTTCACCTCATACGACTCCTCCCTTATGTGCATAATGAGAATAATCCATGTCAATCAAAAAAGATTGACATCCGTACGCTAGTGTTTTTACAAGAAATCTCTAGCCAACCTTCCTGCAAAAGATCTTTTTTAACATCAAATGGGTTGATACTAGATAAAAAAATGGTAACTTCAACAATTTCTTTGTCCCCCACGCCCCTTAAATTTCAGGAATTCGTCACTTCAACAGTCTTCGATGGTTATACGGGTATCCAAAATACAAACGAGATGGATGTTTGTTGGCCCAACCATTCTTCTTAGTTCCGGTCTCGATAAGGAAGGAGTATAATTTATAACATAACAAAGTTTTCGTGTTGTTGATTTCTAGGCGTAGTGCTTCTTCTCCTATGCCGCCTATTGGTACTAATGAATTAGGGTTGACCCCACAATACATAACCCGTAGGTGTAACCTTTCTCTCAATACTAGAATCGACAATTGAAGCATTCGAGGCTGCATTAATCGGGGATACACGACAGAAGGAATTGTTTTTCTTTACAAACTTCACCTTCAAAAAGCGTAGATTTTTTTTTCAATAACCTTTTTTTTTCTTTCTATCCTGAATCACGTGTCTTTCTTCTAAGACTGAAAAAAAGCGGTAAATAAAATAGAAAAAGATACTTAAAAATAATAATAATCAAATTGCACCATCTTTGTAATAGGTAAATGCCTCTTTTCCTCCTGAAGTTGTCGGAATTACTCGTAATAAGATATTGGCTACAATTGAAAAGGTCTTATATATAAAATTTCCATTTATCCTCGATCTAGGCGTAGATAGCAATCCATTCTATAATTCTTTTCATTAACTCTCGTGAGAAAATGATCCCACAAACAAAGGAATTGTATAGTACGAAATAACATAAAAACAGACTCATTAAAAAAACTCATAAAAAAAAGATATGACCTTCTACTCAAATTATTTCTTTTTGATAGGAATAAAAAATAAGAAATATTGAAATCCGATTGGATTTAATCCAAATAAAATATTCGATTTCATACAAATCGAGTAGTATATTAATGAATAAGGGGAGCTATTCCGATTCCATCAAAATGGAAGAATCAAAGAATTTTTCCTGCAGATTAAGATAATTCGAGAAGTTTTGATTTTTTTATGATCAAAAGAATCGAATAATCATTCTATGATGAAAATAGAATAAACGCCCATTTTGTGTTGTGTGCATATTAGAATACACTATCCAATCAAATAAAAAAATTCATGGGATGATTTATGAATTTTTAATCAATCTCCAAGGTTGAGAGATCGAAAACTCGAAAGGATTTTTTGAACTGAATTCTTATGGAAATGGAATTTCCTAGTCTAAATAGAATCATGATAGAAAAGTATCCATTAATCATAGTCGAAAAGAATTAGATAGACCGATCAGTTGATTCCTTACAATTCATTGATTGAATTTCTTTAAAAAAATATCATATTTTCACAAAAAAGATTATTTTGAAGGTTTTTGATGAAAAGTTTTTTTAGTTTTCTAATTAATTGTCCACAACTATCTAAGAATCGAGTATGAATGACTCGCTATTCATTCGGTTGCTGGGACATAATCATTATGTAGGAGAGATGGCCGAGTGGTTCAAGGCGTAGCATTGGAACTGCTATGTAGACTTTTGTTTACCGAGGGTTCGAATCCCTTGCTTTCCGTACCTTAAACTAATTTACCAATGTTACTAACCACAATGTATCAAATAACAACGCATACCCTGATTCCAAAAGTTCAAACTTTCTTTGATATAGATTCGATATTCCTAATTTCATTTCTGTGGTACGTCAAATACTAGAAAGAGCGGACAAGGGATGAAATCTCCCTACTGATTATGATACATTAATGGGAAAAAACCCCCCTGAAAATCCACTTATCTTACGTTTTTTTTTTACTTACCTAAAAAGGGTCAAATTGTTCGAATCCTTCTTATTTTAGTTAGGTTTAAATCTGACGAGAATAATATTCTACGACTAGCAATTCATTTATTTTCAAACCGATCCATTTACTATCGATTATTTGATTGACTAATCCTTTATATTGAAATGGGTGAAGAGTCAAATGTTTTGGCATTTCCTCATGGGGGGATGAATCAAGAAAATTTTGAATCATAGCTCTCGATTTTTGATCATCCCTCGTCGTAATAATATCTCGTGGTTTGCAGTGATAACTTGGTATATCGACTATACAGCCATTAACTAAAATATGTCTATGGTTAACTAATTGACGGGCTTGAGGAATAGTCGAAGCCATACCCAATCGAAAAAGGATGTTATCCAAATGCATTTCAAGTAATTGTAGTAAAATCTGACCTGTTCACCCTTTTGCTTTTCCAGCGATAAGAACGTATTTAAGTAATTGTCGTTCTGCAAGACCATAATGAAAATGCAATTTTTGTTTTTCTTCTAAACGAATACGATATTGAGATTTTTTCCCAGAGCGCGATTGGTTTCTAAGATCGCTTCCGGCTCTAGGCCTTTTACTAGTTAGTCCTGGTAAAGCCCCAAGACGGCGTATTTTTTTGAAACGAGGCCCTCGGTAACGCGACATAAAGACTCCTTTATTTTTAAAATTTCATAAACATAAAATAAAACTGAACTAAATTAAATGATAAATGAATAAAAAGAAAAAGCAAAACAAAAAAGTGACCTTTGAAAAAAGGGGAAAAAAGTCGGCTATCGGAATCGAACTGATGACCATCGCATTACAAATGCGATGCTCTAACCTCTGAGCTAAGCGGGCTCAAAAATAGTAGAAATTGTACATGCATAGGAATTTAGTAAACTCTTGGGATTTTTTCTATTAATATGAGTTATTCATTATTAGCTATTCATAATGAATATGGATTCATATGAATTATAGAATTTTGATCTATTTCTCAATTATATGTTTATCAATACTTAATATTAATTAGATAATACGAAATAAAATTCTCTTTTCATTTTTGAATTCATCAAATGACATTTTTTTTCTTTTATTTTTACTAATTTAATTCTATTACTTTTGATATCATCAATAATATTTTATTACCTAATTAAATTTACTGTTATATCATCTATATAAAAATTTGAAATAGAATCGAACTAAATCAAAATACTAAATAGAATATAGAATAATCGAATTGGAATCTTATTCTACATTCTAGAAAATAGAAATTCTAATCGTTAGAATAGTCATTTTTAACTATTAATTAAAATTAAAATAGAATATGTATTTCTAACTAATATTAATAGTTATATATAATAACTATATATTTATCTAAATTAATTAATATTTAAATATAGTTTATAGAATTCTAAACAATTAGAATTATGTTCTAGTTCTAAATTAATGAAATGATTACTTATAGAAAATGATTCGTTATAGCTATCAGAAATGATTAATGTGTATTAAATATACAATACAATTTAATCAATATTTTCTTTTTTGAGTTCTCTTATAGAAGGTCCACTCTACTCGAAGGAAGGGATAAGAAGAAAAATGAAAGATGCAATAAAGATAAATGCATTCTAAACCATAATGAATGAGACATTCCTCTGTTGTCATTCAGAAAAAAAAAGAATCGACCCTTCGAGTATTCCAAATTGCATGAGAAAAATGAGAGTAAAAGAGACATATATTATGATATATAATATCCATCCCTATTGAATTGCGGATCCAGAAATAATAGAATTATTTATGATGGATCAAATGTAGGTCTCCGATAGAGATTAAAGAAGATAGGCAAGAAATTCAAAGAACAAGAAACAGTTTTTTCTAGGGTTTATATAGAAAAAATCGGTATCTATTTCGAATAAATGCAGGATTTCAGCATAAATAAAAGGGGATATGGCGAAATTGGTAGACGCTACGGACTTAATTCGATTGAGCCTTGGTATGGAAACCTACTAAGTGACAACTTTCAAATTCAGAGAAACCCTGGAATTAAAGATGGGCAATCCTGAGCCAAATCCTGTTTTACGAAAACCAACAAAACAATAAGGGTTCATAAAGCGAGAATAAAAAAAGAATAGGATAGGTGCAGAGACTCAATGGGAGCTGTTCTAACAAAGGGAGTTGACCACGTTGCGTTGGTAAAGGAATCTTTTTCTCGAAACTCAAGAAAGGGAAAGGATAAACCCATGTACATACGTATACGTACTGAATACTATCTCAAATGGTTAATGACAACGCAAATTTTTTAAAAGGAAAGAATTGTTGTGAATCAATTCTAAGTTGAAGAAAGAATCGAATATTCATTGATTAAATCATTTACTCCATGGTCTGATAAATCTTTTGAAGAACTGATTAATCGGACGAGAATAAAGATAGAGTCCCATTCTACATGTCAATACCAACAAAAATGAAATTTATAGTAAGAGGAAAATCCGTCGACTTTAAAAATCGTGAGGGTTCAAGTCCCTCTATCCCCAAAAAAGGACCATTTGACTCCTTAAATTAACGATCTATCCTATTTTTTTTTGAAAATACAAAAAATTCTAGGGCTGGATAAGACTTTTTCTACCCCTTTCGTCTTTTTAATTGACATAGAACCAATTCATCTAGTAAAATGAGTATGATGTGTAAGGAATAGTCGGGATAGCTCAACTGGTAGAGCAGAGGACTGAAAATCCTCGTGTCACCAGTTCAAATCTGGTTCCTGGCACATACTTAATTTGTATAAGTATCTATTGCATAAATGAAATTGATATCTACAACTTAATTGATATAGATAGGCATACATATTCATTAATAGTATAGATCATGATACATCCTTACCCATCTAGGTATCTGGAACTATATTCCTTTATTTTATAGTTGAGGAAAATTTCTCGAAAGAGTATAATAGAAAAAGTACCTATACCTAAAATATCCAAATTAGATTCTCTTTTCTCTTCTTTTTGATTTCTTTTGTTCATTTCATTTCAGACTGTGTCTCCTCTCGTTCAAATTCAAAATATGAATACTTCATACATATATGAAAGGTTCAATTAGTTGGTTGAAAGACCCAAGCAAAGGTCTAGTCTAGTCTCAAGGAGTTAATGGATGGGAATAGCCAAGATGGATATGAGATACAGTACAAATAGAATTCGATCCTTTTGATTTCTTGTTATTTTCTTTTTTCATATTCTATTTCTTCATTCTCTCCTACGCGACCTTCTATGGTGCGTGTAAGTTATGTTCGCGATACAAAGTTCATAATGTGGAACTCTTTTAATTCATCCTATTGGCTCAGCTCATCCAAAATAAAAAGAAAGAAGTATACTCCAAATTCGAGAATTTCAATGAATCCCTAATTGTATTGTCTTTTTTTTATTTAGCACATCCATATTACGAATGATGCTTCAATTACTCCGTCTGATTTCCAATGAAGAGAACATACAAATACTCCTTAAATGTATGGAGTTCTAGAAATGAGGATTAGTTTCTTATCATTCAATGAGCATCTTGTATTTCATAAAAATTAGGGGCAATATAATCCTTACGTAAGGGCCATCCTATCCAACTTTCAGGCATTAAGATACGTTTAAGTCGTGGATGAGTATCATAACATATTCCCAACATATCATAAGATTCCCATTCTTGAAAATCCGCACTTTTCCAAATCCAGAAAACAGACGGAATTCGAGGATTACTCCTCGGGGCAAATACTTTTATGCATACCTCTTCCGTTTGATCTACACCATGCTATATTCTCGTAAGATGATACACACTAGCTAACAGTCCACCGGGTGCTACATCATAAGCACATTGGGAACGTAGATAATTGTAACCATATACGTATAAAATGACAGCAATGGAATGCCAATCGTCAGGCTTTATTTGTAAAGTCTCTATTCCTTGATAATCGAAGCCCAAAGATCTATGAACTAGTCCATGCTTGACTAGCCAAGCAGACAAACAACCCTGCATCTTTTTTATCTCCTGCATTTTGATTTGTATTTTTATTTGTATAAGTAGTTCACATTTACGATGAAATGTAATTTATGAAGATTAATTTGTTGTTTGTTATTCTCGACAAAGGAATGCTGCTTAATTCACTAATTGGTGGGAAGATACTGAACTTTTGTATTTGAAAAATGTTTTAGGAAGTATCTCTGAAGTAGATGGTGATTGATAGAGTAATCCTTGATTATAATTTCCAGTATGAGTATTGCGTCCAACATGAAACTTGTGATTGGTAGTAAAACACTGATTTTCTTCTTGAGACCTAATTCGATCTTCATAGATTTCTCTAGCTATTTTCTTACGAAGTTTTGTTATAGCATCTATAACTGCCTCTGGTTTAGGCGGACAGCCTGGCAAATAGACATCTACAGGAATTAGCTTATCGACTCCCCGAACAGTACTATAAGAATCGATACTGAGCATCCCTCCTGTAATTGTACATGCTCCCATAGCAATAACATATTTGGGTTCAGGCATTTGTTCATATAATCTCACTAAAGAAGGGGCCATTTTCATTGTTACTGTGCCGGCTGTTAAAATGAGGTCTGCCTGTCTAGGACTCGATCTTGGTACCAGTCCATAATGATCAAAGTCAAATCGAGAGCCTATTAATGAAGCAAATTCAATGAAGCAACAACTGGTACCATAAAGAAGCGGCCATAAACTAGAGAGCCTTGACCAATTTGAAAGATCATTTAATGTAGTTGAAATAACTGAATTTTGGGTTGTTCTAGCAAGTAAGGGAAATTCTATGGAATTCATAACTGTCTCAATGTTATTTTTTTTTTTAGTTTTTTATTGTCTGAATATTCAGGAACTAAGACCATTCCAATGCTCCTTTTCGCCATGCATAAACTAAGCTAACAATTAGGATAAGCATGAAAATTAAAGCTTCTATAAATACGGATACCCCCAATACATCGAAACTCATTGCCCATGGATAGAGAAAAACCGTTTCAACATCAAAAGCAACAAAAACTAGAGCAAACATATAATAACGGATTCGAAATTGTAACCAAACATCGCCCATCGGTTCTATACCTGATTCATAACTCGAAAGTTTCTCTGGTCCTTTGCTAATCGGAGCTAAAATCACATTTAGGGCTCGTTAATTCATGGCGACTTTGGTTGTCATGTAATTGTGAAGGTTTATCACTAGTTCCAACGGTCTCGATCATCATTGTTCAATTTAGGAAAATTTTACAAATTATACATTGGTTAGGCGGCATCACTCGCGCTCCAATCGTATAACGCTATCAATGCATTCCTTAATCGTTCTTAGATCGGCCTTTTGTGGTTCTAAATGTCCCCTCGACAATCTTTATGGCCAAAGCGTCATTTCCTATTCGAGTTCCCTAGGTCTACGTACCTTGTCTCGCATTAGCCTTTCCCTTTTGGTCAGTCTACTCAAATTGATCAGATTTGAGCGAGATATGATTGAAACACATCGCTAGATACACTTCTCATTAATGAGTCTGAAAATGACTGGGAAATTAGAATGTCACATTCTCTCTCTATCACGCCTTATGCTCTGGGCACGAGCGCGCGACTCCCTGCAAGCAAACCTTACAATCTCTCGTGGTCCCAAGATCTACAATATAAGTCGAGAGATATAACAAATATATCAAGCATGCGAAAGAGGTAAATAAGCAACTCCTCCGTACAAAATATAATTAAGTGGGACTGGATAACATAGAATCGGTCGTATATAATAACCGACTGTGCATACAAGTACAGAGCTACTAAAATTCGATAAGTAAGGGGGTGACGGGGTGAGCATACAAAATGGACCATCGACAACAATCCAAAAAAACCATGGTCGGGGGTCGTCACCAAAAGAACAAGCCACAAACTAGAACCTCCTAGGAAGAGCTGTTGGAGTCATCGGTGTCCTCAACATCCTCCGTCGGCTCATACTCTAAGAATGTCTCGGAGCGAACCTCAATAGTATCCTCCATGGTCTCTTCATGCGACGGCTCTGCGAGATCCTCCTCGATCGCCTACAGCATGATAACTTCATCCTCGGTGAACTCTAGAGTCGAGGTCCTCTCCGGTCCATTCCTAGAACCCACTACCGATCCCACGGCCTGATCCTGCTCCCTACCGGGGTGGCACCAGTCAGGGATCACTCCCTGGGGCACCTCATGGGGCTTCAGTGGCCCAGTCGACACATCCTCAACCTTCCTAAATCAAGCCTCGTACCTATGAGGCTTCCAGTCCGAGCTACCCTCGTCAACTCACACCATCGTGTACTTCTTCACTTATATGGTCCCTAGATCGTCAGGAAACTCATCAAAATACGCGGTCATCTCCTTAAGATTCCCAAAGCGAATAGGCCACATAGTCAAGGCCTAGGATCTGTAAAAATAAGGGTCTTCAAAGGGGTGAGATACACATCTCTATAAAAGAATCCTAACCCTAGGTCAGGCCGACCGTCCACTCAAGCAGTCATCTACCCCAAAATTTCAACTCATAAACACACATGCATATACAAATAAAGATGACAACATACAGATGACAAGCATGCAGCTATGACATCATATCACACTCAGATGATCATGCACGCCTTGTCTTGCCACTTCACCACAACCATCTCTTCTTGCCTGCCTCATTCTCATACCCGCGATTAGATCGCATCAGGCTAATCTCATGCCCGCGATTAGATCGCATCAAGCTTTTCTCCACCCTACGTCTCATACGCCTCAGGGTCTTACCTCGTCTCCGCCATGCCACAGCCACAATTCATGCACACAAGGTCAAGCGCATCTTATGCATAACATCTCATGCATAAACAAGGCATCCATGGCATGCGAAACGAGTCAATACACATATAAATATGACCAATTACTCAAGAGACATGTATATGCAATTATTCGAATCATTCGTACTCTCCTGGCATTCGCAAGGACCAATCACACTAAGCTCCTCAAGAAATCATCTCAATCTCGTTCGACTCGCCCAATCGAGTCCAATCTTCGTATTCTAAATTTAGGATTCCCTTATCTCGAATTTGATATCACAAATTTTCTCTTCTTGAGCCTGACAATTTTTAACTTCAAGGGTCAAAGGTCGAACTTACCGCACAACCTAACAAAATCCAACCAATCCTTCAATTTCCATGTCCAATTCCTTAATCCACGAACCACAAACCTCCATAACATAATCCTCATCATCTTAGCATGCCTCAATCACCAATTTGAGATGCAAAACCAACCATCATTAGCCCCCCACAATTCGGTTTATACAGAACCAAATTGGGCTATATTTGGTTCTGTGTAAACCGAGTATATCTAGCCCTAAGTCTCCACCAAATCCATCATTTAATCACTATCATACCTTTTAACATGTCTATCTAAGGATCTAAGGGTCTCACTGAGAGTTTGAGGTCGAGTCATCGCCGGAATCCTATCAAAAGTTGCCAGATCCTTCAAGGTCAGTAATCGGCAGATTCTGTCCTACATTCACGAGACTCATTTGGGGTCATAACTTCATCAAATCATTCCCAAATTTTTACCACAGATTGATATACATGTCTTCTAGACCTCCACAAAATTTGACCTCAAAATTCCAATATTTCGGCCTCCTAAGAGGTCAGAAACATCACCTACCTCAAATTGGATCAGTTTTCGTCGACTCCCGGAAAAACGCTTGGTCGGAGCTCCTCGGTGGTCCAAATATCGTGCTTGCAGTTCAAGGAGGTTGGAAAGATGTGGAGCTAGGCTCAGGTGGTCGGCTGATGTCCAGGAGGTGGCCGGAGTGTGGCGTCGGAACGGCCGAACGGGAGTGGCATGAGCTGTCGCCGGCGAGCAGAACAGGAGGAAGAAGAAGATGAAGGTTTCGGTGGTTTGGGAGGTTCTATGGCCGGCCAAAGTGAGGTGAGAGAGAGAGAAAAAGTCTTATATTCAATTCTCAAGTCAAAGGGAAGAATGATAGGTGGTGTATAGTGAATTTGACCACTCTTTAGTCCATCTATTGACACATGTCCAAGTGTCATTCCAATTTGATCCAATGGCCAATATTTCTTCAGATTTTCTGTGGATTTGGGGTGCTTTAAAGACCAAAATGCCCTTCCTTCATTGCATGGGCAAGGCTTAAGCTTGAGAGGCAAAATGGTAATTTCACCCCCGACGTCTAGAACGTCGTTTTTCTCATTCCAATAATCTTCGATAAGGCGACGGCCAATCCGAATATAATGTTGAAATTCTTGATTCTCCATTTTCAATTTTCAAGACTCGTTTCTGATGATTTTCTCTATCAGACGTGGTTCCAGCCTATCCCGAACCGACGGACGGCTTTTGCAGACATTACGCGTATCGATCCCGTGATTCGTATCACGTTTAGGGCTCGTCAATTCGTGGCGACTTTGGTTGTCATGTAATTGTGAGGGTCTATCACTAGTCCCTATGATCTCGATCGTCACTGTCCAATTTAGAAACATTTTGCAAATCATACGTTGGTTAAGCGGCATCACCCGCGCTCCAGTCGTATGACACTCGCAAGGCATTCCTTAATCATTCTTATATCGACCTCTTTGTGGTTCTAAATATCCTCTCGACGATCCTTATGGTCAAAGCGTCATTTCCTATTCGAGTTGCCTAGGTCTACGTACCTCGTTTCGCGTTAGCCTTTCCCTTTTGGTCAGCCTACTTGAATTGATCAGATTCGAGCGGAATACGACTAAAATACATCTCTAGATTTACTTCTCATTAATGAGTCTGAAATTGACTGGAAATCAGAATGTCACACCCTCTCTCTTTTCCTCTTCATTTTCTCCTTTTTCCTCTCGGCCAAGCAATTTTTCTCGTAGACAGACAAAAATGGCTTCATTGTTTCGACTATAACTTTGTCGTCCGACATCGGATTAAGGTAAACCCACCGCCATCTTAACGCTTATTGTCTTGTTGTTCCAACAAGGTATTATGATCTTAATTTAGCTTATCCATTTGTCCTGTAGATCTGTATGAGTGAGCAAAGATCATAATCTAATCCGATTTTGGAGAGAATCCATTTTTGGAGGCTTCCGGACTTCAAATGGCTTCAAATTTTCGATGAGATCTTATACACTTAGAGTATTAAAGTTGGTTGAGCTTTGATTGCAATTTTAGTTAATTTTTGATGGGTGTACATGGCTGATTTGTGAAGGTAGTTACAGAGCAAATTCTACCAGTTTGTGGACAATGGGGAAAACCGATTGGTTCGAAGGCTTTATGGTGTGATTTCGCTCTAAAACACTCGATAAGGTTCCTAGACATGTAAAATAAGGTCTTGGCATGTTAAGATCATAAGGAATTGGAACCTAAGATTGATTTATGGACTGATTTCAATGGATGAAGTAGGAACCAAATTCTGCCCTGTTGAGTGGAGGTGTGTACCGATTCCTTAAGGGGTTCTTTGTGGTGTCGCCATGTCTTTAATTGATTGTTGAGACATCATAGGTTACTAATTGACTAATTATTAAGGTATTGGTGTGGTGAAATTGAGGATTGAAGGGGTTATGACACGAGTTTGATGAAATTTCTCTAGGAACGTCACTTGGCCGTGAGTTTTTCGAGTTGGGAAGGATCAATTGATTTGGATTTCTTGCTATTGACCAAAGGTAAGTGTCCCTTAAACCTTTACTTGAACATTAGAACACTATTAGATGAGTTTGAGTGGTGAATTGATGAAATTGTGCACCTAAGGAGTTTAAATTGTTAATTGTTGCATGGAATGCAAGTGGACCGAACCATACATGCTTGCCTGGGCTGAAATTATGATTTTTCATGCTTGAATTGATGACTTACGTACTTGAATGACACGGATGCTTGCATGGTCGTGTGGTATTTCACCTTGAGTGGCGATTGTGTGATGTAAGTTACTATTGAGTTTGGTAATATAGTTCGACTATTGAGCCATGCATTTATAGAATTGGCTATAAAGCCCTGCTAGTGATTTGGCTATAATGTCTATGCTATATAAATGGCTATAGTGTCGATGTTATACGAATGGGCTGCAGTGGCCTAGTGATGCGATAAATTGGCTTGTGTCCCCGGAGATCGCATTGACTTGGAGTCCTAATGATATCGATTGGCTTGTGGTCTCAGTGATATCAATTTACTATGAGTCCTGGTGATACCGATTAGCCTGTGGCCCCGGTAGTATCGAGTGACTGTGCGCCCCTAAAATGATAATTGGTTGTGAGCCCTAAAGGTACTAATTTTCCTGTGGCCCCGGTGGTACTAATGACTAAAAGTCTTGATGATATCGATTGGCATGTGGCCTCGAAGATATCAATTGGCCAGAGTGCCTAGAGAAATACCAATTGGCTTGGAGTCTTGGTGATATTGATTAGGCTATGGCCCTAGTGATATCAATTGGCCAGAGTGCTAGAGAAGTACATCGCCGCTGGGAGCCCAAGCGATGAATGAATGTGATGACTCTGAAGTCTATGTGTGCTAGTTTATATGCCATGTGATATTGTCTAGCTAAACTTCTGCTTATCGCTGGTTGTGTAGTCTGGGGAGACTAGCGGTTAGGTCTAGGTTTAGGTTTCACTTGCTAAGATATATATATAGCTCACCCTGTTGGGGATTAACTTTTTTCAGGTCCTTGAAGATGGAAATATAAGCAAGATGAGGATGAGCTCTCGATGAAGTAATAGCATGAATGGTTTTATGTTTTTGTGACCTCATGGTTTGTATCCCGATTTTGAGGATTTAGGAATTGAATTATGGGTACTTGACTGCGATAACTTCTGAGAAGAATTTTATTATTAAGAGAAGTATACCCCTTTGTCCCGAGTCATCTCGTTGTAATTTATATAGAGATGTTTTATTGCTTCCGTGAACTTGTTCCATTTTCAAGAATGTTGTGATTGACCGAAGGATCCTGGGTGACATCGAAACAAGACGGTCTGGTGGATGTTTGCATGCTCGCCAGGTTCGGGGCATGACAATTCTTAACCGAACAGATTCTGTAGTTTAAGGACTGTGAGGAAACTGAGCTGTTCAAAGGGCTTCGAGGTGCGTACCGCTTCAAAACTCTCGGTGAGGTTCCTAAACATGTAGAATAAGGTCTTGGCAAGATAAATTCTTGCCTTTCTTAGTAATTCTTCTAAATATTTTGACCATGAGTGCTAACTCCTCACCATCTTCATCTTGTGAATCTAAAATATCAGAATCAGCATTAGATTTTAGAGCAATGAACTTTTTATCTTTTGACGTGATTTCTTCATTGACTCTTTCTTCCTCATAGGATTGTAGAGTTCTAATGAGCTCGTCCATAGATAAAGGAAATATCCTCTAGGTCTCTCGAATGGAGGTTTTGACATTATTCCATTCTTTTGTGAGAGCTCTTAATAGCTTGTTGGCTCTCATCAGTCCAGAAACACGTTGCCTATAATTCATGAGACCGTTCACTATTTCAGTGAATCTGTCAAATATTTGTTTCACAATTTTTCTAGGCTTCATTTTGAATGCTTCATATTGGCCGCCAAGAAAATTGACTTTAGTCTTCTTTCTTGACTCTGTCTGTTCCTTCATATGTGATGTAGAGCATGTCCCACATCTCTTTCGATGAGGAATAATCTGCAATACGTTTATATTCAGTAGGAGATAAAGCACTATAAATTGAGTAAATAGCCTTTGCATCAAGAGTATCTCTCTTGGCAACTTCAGTAGTTGATAGAGTGGTAGTTGGCGTTAAATTATTATCCCCTACATTTGATCCGATTACGACACTTGCAGTCGGATTCACTCCTCGCTGTACAACATCCCATATATGGAGATTCCGACATCTAATATATGCCTTGAATTTATTTTGCCAAATGTTGTACTCTTTCCCTTAAAATTATGGTAGTCTATTGCTGCTTCCACCTTTAATCAGTGTGGAAGAGAAATTGCTAGCCATAAAGATCATTAGCTCAGAAGTAAAAACGCTTCATAATATATGAGTATCAAGCTCTGATACCAATTGTTGTGGCTAGTGTTATCACCTAGAAAAGGTAAATAGGTGATTATAGTGCAATTTCAAAATTTATCGCGAAAATAAAATTGCACTAGCATTATTAAGATGTCTCATATGATTGGAGCACAGCATATCATTATGAATAATTCATATACAGTTCAACTATCATTAGATATATGATATGATCAGAGTAAGGGATAGAAAAGGCTGCACGGAGGGTTTATAGTGCTTCGGCTTTGGTTGAGCCTACGTCCACTCCTTCGGTTATCAGCCAATCGACTGGATTCTACTAGTAATGTCACGCCTCGCGCCCTCGAGTGCGAACGTGCAACTCCCTTACCTGTACTCTCGAGTCCCAAGACTTAAATATCGAGAGATGCTGTTACACCCCGAACCCGCCGAGCGCGCGAGGATCCCGCCAAGCCGTGCCTTAATGAACACTCCAGGATCCAACGACCAATAATCTGGGCACTAACAGAAATGCACATGTAGAAGTGATGTCATCCCATTCATATAGATACAACCACATACAATGACTTAGGACAGATACATCAAAATTTCATTAATTCATCCTCAAAGATTCAATTCAATAATCTACCAATCAGAAGAACAATCCTCAAGCCATAAATTAAAAGGTAAATCCACAACTTGTACTCTCTTAGATATAGTTGGTCCACTATCCCTTCGCATGCCAATCCTAAGCAAGTTCACGCCTCCTTCGCTTGGAACCTGAAAAATTAAAACCCCCATTGGGGTGAGATATAAATCTCAGTAAGGTGGGTCCTAACCCTAGATTAGGCCGACCGTCCACTCAGGTAGTCATCTATCCCAAAACATCAACTCATAATCATTCTGGGTGCATCAAGCACAATCCATAAAACCACAAATGCAGACGACAGACATGCATTAAAGATCTCACGTCCCACTTAGCTAATCATATCTACTAGGCCTACCACTTCACCACATCCCCTAATCTTCGCCTGTCTCAATCTCTAGCCCGCGATTAGATCGCATCAAGCTTGGTCCGCGTAAACACCTTAGACCATCATCGGCAACTCGCGTAAACGCATCAGGTTTCGATAAATCTCAAGGCAAAGCTCATTAACTCATACTCCGTCCCGCGATTAGATCGCATCAGGACCATGGCTATCTCGACCCCGCGACCTTATCGCATCAGGGCGCCATTCAACTATAACTTCACCCAGCGATCTTGTCGCATCAGGGTATCAACTTCTGCCCTGCGTCTCGTACGCCTCAGGGCCTCTTTGTCCCGCGAATATTTCACATCAAGACCATGGCCAACTCAGCCCCGCGACCACATCGCATTAGGGCACCACATCACGTCAACTCCACCCCGCGAACTCCCCACATCAGGGTTTACATTTCCTGCCCTGCCTCTCATACGCTTCAGGGCATCTTCATCCTACGATAAGATCGCATCAGGACCATGGCTAACTTAACCCCGCGATCACATCGCATCAAGGCGCCACATCACATCAACTCCACCCTGCGAACTCGTCGCATCAGGATATAAATCTCCTGCCCCGCATCTCATACGCTTTAGGGCTTCTTCGTCCCTCGATTAGATCGCATCAGTACCGTAGCTAACTTAACCCTGCGATCACATCGCATCAGGGCGCCACATCACATCAACTCCACCCTACGAACTCGTCACATGAGGGTATACATCTCTTGCCGCGCGTCTCATACACTTCAGGACTTCTTCGTCCCCACGATCACATCGCATCATGGCGCCATATCAAATCAACTCTACCCCGCAAACTTGTCGCATTAGGGTATACATCTCCTGCCCCGCGTCTCATACGCTTCAGGGCTTCGCCATGTTATATTCATGCCACAACCACGTCTCGTGCCATGATTTCCCATTCAATTGCACACTCAATGGCAAGTGCAAGTTCAAATGAAATTCGAAAACCCCGTGGCATGCCAAGCAAATCAATAATATCCAAACATGGCAAACAACTCAGGCATACACAATATTATTCACAATAATCCTATATCATCTTAGTATATCGCCAAGCTACCCACTTGAATAAATTCTCATAAATTGATCAAATCAAGCCTCGACTCACCCAATCGAGTCTAATCGTCTTAACATAGGATTAGGAATCCCCTTACCTCAATTTCAACATCACAATTTACTCCTCTTGAGCCTCCAAAGTTTCGGCCCTCAATGTCTAATACTGAACTCAATGCGCAACCTAATAAAATCCAACCAATTACGTCAATTTCCAATCCAATTCAAACATCCATGAATCACAACCCTCCATGGCATATTCCTCATCATCATAAAATACCTCAATCACCAATTTAAGACTTATAATCCAACCATCATCAGCCCAACAGCTTCAGCCTTGCATAGAATCGAACCGGTTCTTCTTGGTTCTGTGCAATCCGAGTACAACCAGTCCTAAATCCAACTCCAAATCCAACATTTAATCAACATCCTATCTCTTAACATGATTATCTAAGGGTCCAAGAGGCTCGGCGAAGATTTGAAGTCGAGTGATTGTCGAAAACTCAAAGAACGTCCCCGGTTCTTCCCGAGTCAGAATCCAGCAGTTTTTGGGCAAGATTTACAAGGCCGGTTCATGGTCAAAACTTTTTCAAATCAAGCCCCAATTTTTACCACAGAATAATCTACATGTGTACTTTAGCTCCACCAAATTTAAACTCAAAAATTCAAGATTTCGGCCATCAAACAGGTCAGAAACCGGGCCTACCTTAGATTGAGTGAGTTTCCGTCGACTCTCGGGAGAATCCTTGCTCCGGATTCCTCGGTGCTCTAAATTATCCAATTCCACTTCGAGGAGGTCGGAAAAACATGGATCTTTGTTGGTGTAGCCGATCAACATCCAGAAAATGGCCGGAGGTGGCCGTCGAAGTGGCCGAACAGAACCCCTAGAAACTATCGCCGGTGATAGAATGAAGAAGGAAGAAGATGCTGTGTTTGGTGTTATCTCTCAAGGGTGGTCTGTTCAAAAATTATAGAGGGAGAGAGAGAGAGAGAGAGAGAGAGAGAGAGAGCTTTATCCAAGGCTTGGTCAATGGGGTTTGAATGATAGGTTTGCAAAAGTAGATAAGACCTCTCTTTAGCACATCCATTGACACTTGTCCATTTGCATTTTCAAGGTGATCCAATGGTTCTCCTTTCTTCTTGATTTTCGACAGCCATGAGGAGAGTTTAATGTCCAAAATGCCCTTCTTCAATTGCTTGGGCAAAGTTCTAAGCTTGAGGGGCAAAACGGTTATTTTACTCCCGACGTTCAGAACGTCTTTTATCTCGTTCCGGAAATCTTCGATAGGGCGACGACCAATCCGAACAACGTTGGAATTCTTAATTTTCCATTTTCAATCTTTTAAGGCTCGTTTTTGATAGTTTTCTCTATCAAACGTGGTTACCGACGGATGGCTTTTGCAGACATTACGCGTATCGACCCTGTGGCTCATATCACGTTTAGGGCTTGTCAATTCGTGGCGGCTTTGATTGTCATGTAATTGTGAGGGTCTATCGCTAGTTCCCTCGACAATCCTTATGGCCAAAGTGTCGTTTTATATCCGAGTTCCCTAGTCCTCGTATCTCGTCTCGCGTTAGCCTTTCCCTTTTGGTCAGCCTACTCGAATTGATCAGGTTCGAGCGGAATACGACTGAAATCCATCTCTAGATACAAACTTCTCATTACTGAGCCTGAAATCGACTAGAAATAAGAATGTCACAACTCTTCCCCCCTTAAAGAAATTTCGTCCTCAAAATTTGCAATCCTTTCAATCCATCCAATCCTTTAGGGGTGTAGGCTTCTCGTTGCACCCTCACTCTTCCGAATAATCCCTTCCATAGTCTGACGATCTTGCTTGTCCTTTCCAACCCAAGGACATCCTTGTCTAGGACTTGTCTGCTTTAGCCCTCAATCCAACGGGCTTCTCTCCATTCTCTTTTGGTATTAATATTATTTCTCAGGAGCTCATTCTCGAGCGTTCACCTTATCTCTTTCATTGGTCCATAACCCTTATTACTAATCCCTTGCTAGTATGCACTCTTACTGTCCATGCCATTTGGCGTATTACTCTTTTCGAGCTTCCTTTCACGCCAATAGAGATTCCAGGGCTTTATCAATTTGCCCTCCATCAATCAAATCGAGTTATGGCCCTCTCCACTCCTCAAACTTTTACATGGCTACTTCCATAACAATCCATTCTCAACTCCATCCGACAATTCCCTTGGATCAAAGTGATCCTTCAACTTTCATCAACACGTCTAGTGCTCGACTGCAAGATAGACAAACTTCAACTTTCAATATCATGCCCCTTTCCTTATCAGCATGCCTAATGCTTGACCTCATGTTAGACTAATCCCACTTTTAGTCCATTCATCGATAACATTGATGCGAGTCTGGCACACCTTTGTGCCATCCCAAAGGACTCCATAATTCTCAATGCTCAACTCTCAACTGTAAGCATTCGTTAAACAATTCACCCTTCCTTAACGATGCAAATATCGCTACAACAACATTTGGGCGGTCTCTTCGTTCCACGCACCTTTTCATCAATTCCCTTCAGACAGTCCACGCTCTCAACATCTTATAATTCCCATAATTTCGAGGTCTTTTCTTTATCTAAGCAACGCTTTCACATCCACAAACAATTCTATGCATCTGCGTTGTCTCTTGTTCAATTTCTCTAAGAAATCTACTACTTGATATCTTTTGGAGTAGATATAAACTTGAAATCTTCTTCCACCCGAGTAAGATTTCGCAAACTTTGTTGCGAGAATATTCACAAACCAACTCCAATCATGCTCTAAGTATGTCAATTCATGTAGCTTTACTATCATAGCGTATATGCAATACTCATTTCAATTCGTCTTGTTACTCCTCAAGTTTCATTTTGCGTCGCGTCATTACGACCTTCGTAAGCTTCTCAATTTCCAATCGAAATCATCATACATTGCATAGTTATAGCTTAACTCGAGTCCTCGAAAACTCTTTTCACGTTCATTCACCCACTCACGTTACATCTCGCCCTAAATCCATTTTATTAATGGAACAGCTCTTGTGGGGAGTCTTTCAACGGTCTGTCTATTGCCGCTCATCAATCCCAAGAAGCTTGCACTTTCCACAGCTCACATCAACCCTAGTCGATTTGTCACTTATTCCAATCCTCAAAGGATTTATCACTTATTCTAATGCATGAATCCTACTTCATCAGGTTCACAACTTGTGCTCTTCACATTTAGCATGCAATAGACATTTCCTCAGAGCCCATACAACACACTAAAAAACTGTTCATGTTTTTCATGGCTCTTTACATGAGTTCAATTATCGTCTCTCGAGATGGTAACAACTAACTCAATCATTCCTTAGGCACTTAGTTCGACTATTATCAACTACTTTCTACAAAGTATCGAATCCTTCCAACTATTCTTCGCACTTTTCTCTTGAGCTCAGACCTTGGCTCTCTATCGTCACAGGTCTCCTCTAGAACCGCGCGACATTTCATTTATTATTGTCATTCTACTTCTCGAGAAGTATTAGTGCTAGCCTCTGTGTTTCATACTCACTAAGGCAACCTTATCCAATTTTGTTTGTTCCACCGAACGCTGACATCATCCTGGAATTCAACATTATCTTCAAGACTGTATCTCCGGTTTCACTTCTAGGAGTCATTCAAGTTCTGCGTCTTCTTTCTCGTTAAAGACGCTCATTCATCATACTTAGACAATTTAGAGCTTTTCTTTCTTTTACAATAGGGTCTCTTACCTAAGGAAGAAACTACACAACTCCGTGGCATTTCCTCGTTTCAAATTCACCTTGTCTTTCCCATTGCATAGGACAACAACCTTGGAGTCTACGCCAACGGCGACACCTTTACTCCAAGACTCAAATACCACCATGCTTTCACATCCTCTTTCCCATAACTCAGTCACCTCCAGTGACAATATCTGTTCGTCCTTGGGTCTTCGCCAGTTCACTTGTCGAATGGTCAATTCGATTACCTCAAATCACTTTGCGAGTGTTCTTCAAGCATTCCTTTCGCTTACTAAATCCTTCTCTAGATTCTGAACCGGTCAGGACTATCAAGTCTGTTCACTTTTCTTTTCGTCCGTGACCAATTCATGGTTCAATTGTCCTTTAAGAACAATGCCCCATTCTTTAGGGAACATCAACTCATGATTTCATCTCTCATGGCTCCACTTAAATCAATCGACCCCAGGAAATCATTAACTTCACGCAATCTAGCATGCCGATTCTTCTTCCACCTCATTCATAACAGAAGAGACGACTTACCCATTTTCCACCATGGGTCTTACACCCAGGTAATCAGCCATTTCCCGTATGCACTTTCTATACTCATAATGAACATCTCTTTGCTCGTAATCCATGAACGGGATTCTCTTATTCATGGGTCTTTCAATCATACTCCTCTTTTGCTGAGTCCCATTACCATTACTCAAAATCAAGAATAATATCCAGCCATAAGGTTTTCAAGTTCCGATCCACTCAGGGACTCACTCATCTTATTCAAGGGTCTTTGACCACCCTTACCATATGTCTAAGCAACTTTGAGAACTTTGTCTCATACTGGCCAATCATCATATGATCCTTACAACAATATCAAGATCCAAACAATCCTTATTCTCGAGCAATCTAGGGATGGTACCTTCCATCGATCAACCCAACAGAAGTTGGCTAGGCAGATCTCATGCCTCTGAGGAAATCCTTCCTCTAGCGACCTTTCACTAATCCTCAATAGCCTCTTAGGGCTATTACTGCCAGGGTCACTTTCCTTCTTTAGTGTACCCAAAATTTCTAAGGTTTTCTCACAAAACCCTCAATCTAGAGGGAGACAATTTCAATCTCATCCCTTTACTTGACTCACTCAGTCATTCTCATGCTTATTCACAGTTCATGAGCTTCTCAAAGCTCTTATGGTTCTTCCCATACATTCACTTCCGAAAAGCCTTACTCAGAGTCACCTTTCTCATGATTTCTATCACTTCACTTGTTAGCACAAGCATTTATCACCACAGTGACTTAGAGGATTATGGCAGCTCCTCTCCGAGCTTGCTCAATCAACAATTTTCCCATTTCCATTTAAAGTCCCCGTGACCTATTCAGCTCTTGAGTCTCCTACGACTTACCGATCGAGCCGTATTCTCTTTTAGTACTCATATTCTATCGCCCATCTCTACTCAATTCCATGATCCATCTCAATTTTCGGGTCTTCATACCACGTATCCTCCAGCCCAATGCTCTTCTACGACCACACCTTGGTCGTTCAACCTCATTAAGTTCTCATGATCCACCTTAGTCCTTGGATCTTTTTGTATCTCACATACGCAAGCCAAGTGCTACTCTAACGACCATACCTTGGTCCTTCAGTCTTATCAAGTTCTCATGTCACTTGAACCACTATGATTCCCTCCAGGAATCCAATACTCAAATCATCTACTCAAGTCTATTAATCTCAGGTTGCTCATCTCAATATTTTTCACTATCAACCAACTCTCTAATGGTCCTCACGCAATTCCCGATTAATTGCCGAATATTTAGGGATATCAAATCATCCTTGATCGGTAATCCTACCTCAAGTCAGCCTCAACAAGGCAACTCCTCAACTAACGGCCATCACTAGGCTAGCCTCATTTAAGCAACTACCAATCAAGCACTCAAGAGAGTAATTCACTGAGTCAAAAGCTCATACTCTAGTCCTAAAGGCATCCGCCTCTCTAGCATAGTCACAATAACTATCTCATCTCAACATGCCTCAGTTCCAAGGGCATATACCCATACGTCGTCTAACTTCTCAGTTACATCTTGGCCAAGCCAATCACATGAGGCTAATCATCGAACATGCCTAACAAGCCCATCACAACCATCACTTTTCTTTTTCCAACCGCATATACTATCAAGCACGAAGCTTTTAACCTTGCCACTCATAGGCACCATTACACAGGTCATGACACTTTCAATCATTCCTGATGAGAATCGATCCCGTGCCGCACATCCTTTATCCACAATTGGATTCAACTTGATACCTAGGCTTCCCCTTTCAAGTTATGACTTGGGTCATTCCTGCCTCTACCATCTTAGATGCCTATCAAGAGCCGCTTCTTGTCCGAACCTCTCTGTCCCGGTGATCACTCCCTGCCCTCATGAGACCTGGCCGTTGCAGGTTGTCCCAAGTCATGCATCTACGGAGAAAGCCTCGTTCCACATGTCCCAAACCATGTTTCATTATAGTTTATAGGTATCCCATCAACTTGTCCTATACCAAGCGACGGTTTATTAAGTCCAACAGTGATAAGCAGCTGCATGCACCCTCATCAATCTTGTCACAAGCTCAAGCACAGCATGACCATCTTGTCTCACAGCTCAATTATATATATTTCATTATATACCTCAAGTCCAATTAACATTCAAGTCAAATCCCTATGCATCGATCATATCTGATCTTCAATTCAAATACTCCTCGTATTCCTCTCATCTCAAATTATCCAAGGCTGACAATAACAATTGATAGCTAGGTCGTATCACGCAATTCAAGCTTGAATCCACCAATATCAGTCGTCTCCTTATAATTCAAACTCCTCAAGTTGGGTCATGGACAAATCAAGGTCGCAATTATACATCTCAATTCGTAAGTAATTCCCCATTATCCTCGAGTTCAATTACTACCTCAGAATCCATGCTTATGACTCTCAATCCCAGCTTGCTTCCACTTAAACCTTAATCACCTCATAACTCAAAGTCAGCCATTAAAGTCGACTCTAGGACCATTAAAGTGTACACAAGTTCAAGCCTACCATCCTCGAAGCTCAACAATCCATGCCTAGTCCTATAGGCCTCCATATCTAATTGTCCTCAAGTCATCGCTTCTTATCCCTCCAAATCCCAATCACATTGGATCGAGCTGACCTCGCTCCGATACCAAACAAGCGGGGATGTCACGCCTCGAACCCGCCGAGCGCGCGAGCATCCCACCAAGCCGTGCCTTAATGAACGCTCCAGGATTCAATGGCCAATAATCTAGGCACTGACAGAAATGCACATGCGAAAACGATGCCATCTCCATTCACATAGATACAACCACATACGATGACTTAGGACAGATACATCAAAATCTCATAATTCATCCTCAAAGATTCAGTTCAATAATCTACTAATCAGAAGAGCAATCCCTAAGCCATTAATTAAAAGGTAAATCCACATCTTGTTCTCTCTTAGATATAGTTGGTCCACTATCCCTTCACATGCCAATCCTCAGCAAGTTCACGCCTCCTTTGCTTTAAACTTGAAAAATTTAAACCCCCATTGGCGTGAGATATAAATCTCAGTAAGGTGGGTCCTAACTCTAGGTTAGGTCGACTGTCCACTCAGGCAGTCATCTATCCCAAAACATCAACTCATAATCATTCTGGGTGCATCAAGCACAATCCATAAAACCACAAATGTAGACGACAAACATGCATTAAAATCTCACGTCCCATTCAGCTAATCATATCTACTCGACCTACCGCTTCACCACATCCCCTAATCTTCGCCTACCTCAATCTCCAGGCCTCGATTAGATCGCATCAGACTCGGTCCGCATAAACACCTCAGACAGTCATCGGTAACTTGCGTAAACGTATCAGGTTCCGATAAATCTCCATGCAAAGCTTATTAACTCATACTCCGTCCCGTGATTAGATCGCATCAGGACCATGGCTATCTCGACCCCGCGACCTCATCTCATCAGGGCGCCATTCAACCATAACTTCACCCCGCGATCTTGTCGTATCATGGTATCAACTTCTGCCTCGCGTCTCGTACGCATCGGGGACTCTTTGTCCTGCGAATATTTCGCATTAGGACCGTGGCCAACTCAACCCCATGATCACATCGCATCAGGGCGCCACATCACGTCAACTCCACCCCGCGAACTCGTCGCATCAGGGTTTACATTTCCTGCCCCGCGAACATATGCTTTAGGGCTTCTTCGTCCCTTGATTAGAAAGCATCCAGACCGTGGCTAACTTAACCTTGCGGTCACATCACATCAGGACACCACATCACATCAACTCCACCCCGCGAACAGGTCACATTAGGGTATACATCTCCTGTCCCGCGTGTCATACTCTTCAAGGCTTCTTCGTCCCGCGATTAGATCGCATCAGGACCGTGGCTAACTTGACCCTGCGATCACATCGCATCAGGACTTCGCCATGTTATATTCATGCCACAACCACGTCTCGTGCCATGATTTCCCATTCAATTGCACACTCAATGGCAAGTGCAAGTTCAAATGAAATTCAAAAACCCCGTGGCAAGCCAAGCAAATCAATAATATCCAAATATGGCAAACAACTCAGGCATACACAATATTACTCACAATCATCCTACATCATCTTAGTATATCGCCAAGCTACCCACTTGAATAAATTCTCATAAATTGATCAAATCAAGCCTCGACTCACCCAATCGAGTCCAATCGTCTTAACATAGGATTAGGAATCCCCTTACCTTGATTTCAACATCACAATTTACTCCTCTTGAGCCTCCAAAGTTTCGGCCCTCAATGTCTACTACCGAACTCAATGCGCAACCTAAAAAAATCCAATCAATTACTTCAATTTCCAATCCAATTCAACCATCCATGAATCACAACCCTCCATGGAATATTCCTCATCATCATAACATGCCTCGATCACCAATTTAAGACTTATAATCCAACCATCATCAGCCCAATAGCTTCGGCCTTGCACAGAACCGAACCGATTCTTCTCGGTTCTGTGCAATCCAAGTACAACCAGTCCTAAATCCTACTCCAAATCCAACATTTAATCAACATCCTATCTCTTAACATGATTATCTAAGGTTCCAAGAGGCTCAGCAAAGATTTGAAGTCGATTGATTGCCGAAAACTCAACGAACGTCCCCGGTTCTTCCCGAGTCAGAATCCGGCAGTTTCTGGGCAAGATTCACAAGGCCGGTTCATGGTCAAAACTTTATCAAATCAAGCCCCAATTTTTACCACAGAATAATCTACATGTCTACTTGATCTCCACCAAATTTAAACTCAAAAATCCAAGATTTCGTCCATCAAACAGGTTAGAAACCAGACCTACCTCAAATTGAGTCAGTTTCCATCGACTCTCAGGAGAATCCTTACTCCGGACTCCTCGGTGCTCCAAATGACCCGATTCAACTTCGAGGAGGTCGAAAAAACATGGATCATTGTTAGTGTAACCAGTCGGTATCCAAAAAATGGCCGGAGGTGACCGTCGGCATCCAAAAAATCGCCGATCAAAGAATGAAGAAGAAAGAAGATGCTGTGTTTGGTGCTCTCTCTCATGGGTGGTCTGGCCAAAAATTGCAGAGGGAGAGAGAGAGGGAGAGATAGGTTTATCCAAGGCTTGGTCAAAGGGGTTTGAATGATAGGTTTGCAAAAGTAGATAAGACCTCTCTTTAGCACATCCATTGACACTTGTCCTTTTGCATTTTTAAGGTGACCCAATGGTTCTCCTTTCTTCTTGATTTTCGGCAGCCATGGGGATAGTTTAATGTCCAAAATGCCCTTCTTCAATTGCTTGGGCAAAGTTCTAAGCTTGAGGGGCAAAACGGTCATTTTACCCCTGACGTTTGGAACGTCATTTTTCTCGTTCCAAAAATCTTCGATAGGGTGATGACCAATCCGAATAACATTAAAATTCTTGATTTTCCATTTTCAATCTTTCAAGGCTCATTTCTAATAGTTTTCTCTATCAAACGTGGTTCCAGCTTATCCCGAACCGGCCGACGGCTTTTGTAGACATTACACGAATCGGTCCCGTGACTCATATGACGTTTAGGGCTCATCAATTTGTGGCGGTTTTGGTTGTCATGTAATTGTGAGGGTCTATCGCTAGTTCCCTCGATAATCCTTATGGCCAAAGCACCATTTCCTATCCGAGTTTCCCAAGTCCACGTACCTCGTCTCGCGTTAGCCTTTCTCTTTTGGTCAGCCTACTTGAATTGATCAGGTTTGTGACATTCTGATTTTCAATCAACTTCAGGCTTTGTAATGAGAAGTTTATATATATCAAATGATGTATTTCAGTCATATTTCACTCAGATCTTATCAATTTGAGTAGGCTGACCAAAAGAGAAAGGCTAACGCGGAACGAAGTACGTGGACCTAGGCGACTCGAATAGGAAATGACGCTTTGACCATAAGGATTGTCGAGGGGATATTTACAACCACCAAAAGGCCGATCTAAGAACGATTAAGGATTACCATGCTAGCGTCGTACGATTGGAGCACGGGTGATGCCGCTTAACCAACGTACAATTTACAAAATTATCCTAAGTCGGACTGTGACGATCGAGACCATAGAGACTAGTGATAAACCCTCGCAATTGCACGACAACCAAAGCCGCCATGAATTGACAAACGCTAAACGTGAATGGAGTCACGGGGTCGATACGCGTATAGTCTGTAAAAACCGCCTATCGGTTCGGGATAGGCTGGACTCGTGTCTGATAAAAGAAACGATCAGAAATGATTCCTGAAAAAGTTTGAAATGGAAAATTAAGAATTCCAACGTCAATTGGATTGGCTGTCGCCCTATCGAAGAAGTCAGAAATGAGAAAAATGACGTTCCGAACGTCAGGGGTAAAATGACCGTTTTGCCTCTCAAGCTTAGAACTTTGTTATTATAATTGAAGGAAGGGAAAAATGGACAATTGACCCCCTTAGCTGTCGAAAATTCAAGACCAAAAAGGAGCCATAGGATCTCATGGGAAATCGTAAGTGCCAAGTCTCAAGAATCCAAGGGTGGTAGTCATCTCACACTAAATGCCCACCTACCCATCAACTTAAGTGTCCAATTTTTGGGATAAACAAAGGCTCTCTCTCCTCTCTCTCTCCCCTCATCACCATTCGGCCAGATCTCCCTCTCAAACCACCGAGCAACACCTTCTTCTTCTTTTGAGTTCTGCTGCTCGCCGACCTGTCTGGACGCAACCGTTCGCTAGCCACGGTCGCCACCTCCGACCACCAGCTGCTACTAGCCGACCACCCAAACGTAGCTCCACGTCTTGCCGATGTCCTCCAATTGGAATCAAGGCGTTTGGGGCACTAAGGAATTCTGGGAAGAAGTTTTCCCGAGAGCCGACGGGAACGGAACAAACCTGAGGTAGGTTCAGATCTCACCCTCTTTGATAGTCGAAATCTTGGAATCTAGAGCTCAAATTTGGTGGAGATCAAGTAGACATATAGATGGTTCTACAATAAAAATTGGGGATTTGTTGATAAGTTTTTGACAACAAACCGGCCTTGGACATTTTGGATAGAATCTGCCGGTATTCTGCACCTTGGACAACCGGCGACCTTCGGCGACTTTCTGGCAACCACGTGGCTTGAAACTCACGGTGAGCCATCCATATCCTTAGGTAGATATTATAAGAGATAGAATGGTGTAGAATTGATGGATTTTGAGTAGACTAGAACCGGTTGGACCCGGCATGAGCAGAACCGAATGGAACCGGTCCAATGCCGGGCCAAACCAATTCTGTGGGTGGCTGGATATGCAGGATTTGTGTTGTAATTTGGTGTGTATGATGTGAAGAGATAATGAGGAGTATGTTATAGGTGATTTGGATGGATGAATTGAGGAATTGGACTTGAAATTTTGTCAAATCGATTGATTATCCTAGGTTGCGTGACGAATTGGCCTTGGACTTGAGTTGGCCGAACGTTAAGAGGTGCAAGGAGTGAATTGTGTTGCTAAGCGAAGGTAAGGAATTTTCTAAATCAAGACTAGGGGGATTGGACTCGATTAGGTAAGTCGAGTGTGAAATTGATCGATTAATGGGTATATTTCTAAAGAAATGAGTCTTAGCATGTCTTAGGATTAATTAAGGAGTTTATGTGTGCCTTGACTTGCATTGGAATTGCATGTCATGTTTGGATAACAATTTATTTGCTTTGCATGCCATGAGATTGTGAATTATATTTGAAATGCAGTTGACTTTGTGTGTGTAAAGGATAGAGATTCATGGCATAAATTATGATTATGGCATGACATGGCGAGATCCTGAGGTTTGTGAGACGCAGGGCGGAAGGTTGAGACCCTGATGCGATGACGTCGCGGGGTAAATTGTGATTAGGTGGCACCCTGATGCGACGAAGTTGCGGGGTTGAGATAGCCACAGTCCTGATGCGATTTAATCGCAAGACAGAATATGAGCTAATAAACCCTGCCTGGAGATGAGACGGAACCTGATGCATTTACGCGGGTCACTGATCACGGTTTAATACGTTGACGCGGGCCGAGCCTGAGGAGACTAGTTCGTGGGCTAGAAAATGAGGAAAGCAGGGGATGATAGATGTGGTGAAGTGACAGGCCGAGCATATACATGAATTCGTGTGTGACATGAGAATATAAGTGCATGCCTGTCTTATGTGTATTGTTGTTTATCGATTTATGATTGTTATACCTGCGTGTGATCGTGAGTTGGGATCTGTTGAGTGACGCGACTGCCTGAGTGGACAGTCAACCTGACCTAGGGTTAGGTTTTTCTTACTAAGATGCATATCTCACCCCTTTTGGGGAAACCTTACTTTACAGATCCAAGACAATAGCGATGTGGCCTATCAAATTCGGGGACCCGCAGGAGATGACAGTTTTTTACGATGAGTTCCCTGATAAGCAGAGAAATATTCACGTGAGGAAATGTACAGTAGTTTGGGTAGACGAGGGGAAGCCGGACTAGAAGCCTAACAGGTTTGAGGGATGGTTTAGACGGGATGGGGACAAGAAGGTCGGGCCTCTGAAGCCCCATGAGGTTCCGAAGGGTGTCATATCTCCCTGGTGTCAAATGATCTCGGATCAGGAGTTCCCTGAGGGAGCGGCGGTTGGGTCGAGGAACGGCTTGGAGCGAACGCCGACAGCGGAGTATTCTGTACCACCGCCGGAGGACGAGGTCTTCGTGGTGGAATTGTCTAATGGAGAGCTAGCCGAGCCAGACCAAGAAGCGACCACGGATGGAGATCGAGCCGAGCAGTCGCAGGTGGCAACTACAGAGGACTCTATGGAGGTCCCGTCGGATACTTTCTCCGAGTACGAGCCGTCGGAGGAGACTGAGGACACCGGGGATTCCAGCAGTTCTTCCTAGGCAACTCCAGATGGCAATTTGACTTTTTGACTGGCAACCTGATCCCATCCCTGGCGGATTTTGAGGATATCGTTTTTTGGCATGCTTACCCGTCGCCCTAATGTTTAGAGGAGTTAGTAGTCGTTGGCTGTATGTGTCGATGTATGACTTTTTATGATGCTATCCATGTCCTACTTTGTCTATATATCCATATGGTACGGGGATTTATTGAGAACCACTTCTGTATGCTTGATGTAAATTATTTTATCTCTCGTCCTTTCTTATATAGGTGGATCCTTGGGACCGCCGAGGGATTGTTGTTGTTTTACTTGCAGGGATGTTTGCATGCTCGCGATGAGACGCGGGGCGTGACATTCCCTCTTATTTTGGTATCAGAGCAAGGTCAGCTCGATACAAAGTTGGTCAAGGATTGGAGTGATAAGGAGGACTAAGTGGGACAAGGACGGATAGCTTGACCTTAGGAGACTGGTCAGCATAAGACATGGATTGCCTAGCCTGTGACTTGACACCTATGGATGGTGTTTAACTTTGATGAGATTGTGGTGAGGTATAAGGAATTAAGTTCTCTACTTAGGATTGAAGGTCATTTTAGGACCCTGACTTGCCTGATGAATGAAAGTGATTGGTTTTAGTGAATCACTAGAGTGAATGGAATTGAGTAATGGCTAGGAGCCATTAATTGAGACATTCCTAGAAGTAATGTTGATGTATGGAGTATTGTTGTTGTGTAATTATTTTTGTTAAGAAGTAGTTAGTAGATTTGGATTGGATGGATGAGTAAGTTGCTAACTTGTTGTTGAACTTGTGGTGGACCAGGTTTAGTAGCAAGTGACAAGGGTGAGTAACCCGCCCAGGAGATCTGGAAGGACCAGAGGCGAAACTTCTAGTTCGAGGCCGCCCGTAGCTGAGGACCCAAGGATTGATGGTGTACTCAGGGCATTAGAAAGGATTGGTGACATGATTGATCAATAGGCCCAGGATCAGACGTTGCCATAGCCCAGGCAGTAGGAGCGGCCATAGCAGCCGTCAACGCCAACCAAGGCAACACTGGGGGTAATGGGAGTCAAGGAGAATCAAACCAGAGCAATGAGGCTGTGAATACTCAAGAGGAAATCGTGGTGGCTAGACAGATGGGCCAACTGGTGCAGCAGTTTATGAAGTTAAAGCCGGCATAGTTTGACGAGATTGGAGATCCCAAGCTAGCGCCCAGATGGATAGAGAAGCTAGAGAAGGCTTTCGGAGTGTTAAGATGTACAGATGAGGAGAAGGTGCTGCTAGCTGTATATCAACTCGAGGGTACGGCAAATGACTGGTGGGCTGCCACCAAGGATGGAGTCTTCCCTGAAGGTATGGCCTTGAACTAGAACACTTTTAAGAGGGCATTTAACGATGAGTACGCCAGGGAAAGGAAACAGATTGAGTTCTTGCAACTACGTCAGAACCAACTGACGATAAATCAGTATGAAGCTGAGTTCGCGAGGCTCTCGAGGTACACCCCTCGATCTGTAGAGGATCCTTTGGAGAAGGCACAAAGATTCAAGGATGGTCTAAGGCCCGAACTCCGCAACCAGATGATAGCCTTGAACTTGAGAACCTACCGGGAAATATACGAGCGAGGTCAGATGATTGAGCGAGATTTGAGGAAAAGAAATTCCACAACTGGATCGCGGTTCCCATCGTTCAGAGACCATCGCCAAGTGGGCAAGAGGCCGATGGCAGGTAACAGGCGTTTCGTGCCACCTGCAAGGAGTAATATAGTGAAACCGCCGAACCCGGCGAACTGGAGCTGCAGACTGTGTGGCAGAAGGCATGGAAATGGGCCATCTCCAATAAGGACAGGAGCCTATTTCAAGTGTGGTCAACTGGGCCACCAAATGAGGACGTGTCCAAACCAAGTCCCGGCTAGTCGATCGCAAGGACCGAGATCACAAGCAGGATTGTCAACTACCGCATCTCGGATTGAACAGAGCAGACCCCAGGCACAAGGCAGGGTATACGCGATAGCTCGCAGCGAGGTGGAAGATACGCCAAGAGTAGTCACAGGTACAATCTGCTTGTGCAATCAGACTGCTTATGCATTGTTCGACCCGGGTGCCACGCATTCTTTTGTATCTGCACAGTTTGCTAAATTAGTAGGTATGAAATTGGAACCATTGAGTATGGCATTGCATGTTGCCAACCCATTAAAGGATAATGTCTTGGTTTCATTAGGGTGTGCTGGGTGTGAGATGGTGATTGGGGGAAGTAAGGGAAGTATCGACTTAGCCGTATTACCTATGTTTGATTTTGACGTGATTATAGGAATGGATTGGCTGAGTAAACAGGGAGCAGTAGTAGACTGTGGCAATAAGACAATTCGATTTTATCCGAAAGACCACCCTAGTTTTGAGTTGGTGGGAAGTCGAGGAGGAATCTCGATTCTCTTGGTTTTGTCTTTGGAAGTAACTAAGTTGATATCTAAGGGATGTCGGGCATACTTAGTAGCCGTGATGGATACGACTGTCGAGGAACCTAAGTTAGAGAATATCCCTGTGGTGTGTGAGTTTCCGGATGTGTTTCCCTAGGAATTGCCGGGATTGCCACCGGAGTGGGAAATAGAGTTTGTGATTGAATTAGCTTTTGGAACGGAGCCGATATTGAAAGCACTGTAAAGGATGTCCCAGTCTGAACTAAAGGAGTTAAAGGTGCAAATGCAAAAGTTGCTGGATAAAAGATTCGTCCGACCAAGCGCTTCGCCGTGGAAAGCACCGGTGCTGTTCGTAAAGAAGAAGGACGGATCCTCACGACTATGCATTGACTACCAGCAACTGAATCAAGTAACGGTGAAGAACAAGTATCTGCTGCCGAGGGTTGACAATCTTTTTGATCAGCTGTAAGGAGCAGCAGTGTTCTCGAAGATTGACTTGAAGACGAGGTATCACCAGTTGAGGATCAGGAAGGAAGACATACCAAAGACTGCATTTAGGACGAGGTATGGTCATTACGAGTTTACGGTGATGCCGTTTGGATTGACAAATGCTCCAGCTGCTTTTATGGATGTGATGCACCGAGTATTCAGGGAGTTTCTGAACAGATTCGTCATAGTTTTCACTAACGATATCTTAGTTTACTCGAGGAGTGACGTGGAGCATGAAGAGCATTTAAGAATCGTATTGAGGACCCTGAGGGAACATTCATTGTGTGCGAAGCTAAGCAAATGTGAATTTTGGCTGAACATGATAGCATTTCTAGGTCATATTGTGTCAGGTGAAGGGATTGCAGTGAACCCTGCAAAGATAGAGGCTGTAACCAATTGGCCGAGGCCTACTACGATCACGGAGGTCAAGAGCTTCTTGGGGTTAGCGGGATATTATAGGTGCTTTGTGGAAAACTTCTCATCCATAGCCGTTCCACTGACGCGGTTGACAAAGAAGGAAACGAAGTTCGAATGGACTGATAGGTGTGAGCAGAGTTTCCAAGAGCTTAAACATAGACTGGCGAACGCACCAGTACTAACCATTCCATCGGGACCAAGAGGCTATGAGATTTACAGCAACGCTTCGCTGAAAGGATTGGACTGTGTATTGATGCAGCACGACCGGGTAGTAGCTTATGCATCAAGGTAGTTGAGGCCGCAAAGATGAATTACCTGACCTACGACTTGGAGTTAGCGGCGATTATGTTTGCCTTGAAGATCTGGAGGCACTATCTTTGTGGCGAGAATTTTCAGATATATACAGACCACCAGAGTCTGAAATACTTGTTTTCCCAAAAAGAGCTGAACTTAAGACGGCGTAGGTGGATGGAGCTGCTCAAAGATTATGATTGCGAGATATTATAGCATCCTGGGAAAGCAAACAGAGTAGCAGATGCACTAAGTCGAAAGTCAAGTATTGCATGCCTGCTAGTGAGAAGTTGGTCGATGATAGAAGACTTGAGAGATTCTGAATTCATATTAGAGGTTGATCAACTATCCAGTTTGATAGCAACTCTGAGGGTGGAACCCGAGGTCCAAGATGAGATAAAGGCGTCACAATCTATGGACCCAGAGATTCAGAAAATTGTCGAGATGGACGTAACGAAGAGGAAGCCAGAATTCCAAGTGTCTGAGGATGAACTTTTGAGATTTCGAGGACGGTTATGTGTACCGAAAGATGAAGGACTCCGAGAAAGAATCTTGTCAGAAGCTCATAGGAGCAACTATAATGTCCACCCTGAAAGCACAAAGATGTACTAAAACTTGAGACAACATTATTGGTGGAACGGGATGAAGGTAGACGTGGCAAGATTCGTGGCTAAGTGCTTGACTTGCCAGCAAGTGAAGGCGCAGCATTGTAAACCTAGAGGTCTGCTGCAACGGCTGGAGATTTCGGAATGGAAGTGGGAGCACATGACTATGGATTTTGTGGTGGGACTTCTAAGGAGCCAAAGAGGTCACGCCTCGATATGGGTAGTCGTAGACAGATTGACCAAGTCTGCACACTTCATTCCTGTACGAAAGAACTTCGCCATGGATAAGTATGCAGAACTGTACATGAGGCACATAGTAAGATTATACGGAGTGCCACTGACGATCACCTCAGATAGGGATCCAAAGTTTACGGTGAATTTTTGGAAGAGCCTGTAGGAGGCCATGGGGGCCCGACTGCAGTTCAGTACGGCATATCATCCCCAAACAGATGGGCAGTCAAAAAGGACCATCCAGACGCTCGAGGACATGTTGAGAGCGTGCGTTATAGATTTCAAAGGCGGATGGGAAGAACAGTTACACCTCGTAGAGTTCGCGTACAACAATAGCTACCTACAGAGTATAAAGATGGCACCGTTTGAGGCACTCTATGGCAGAGCCTGCAGAACACCGATATGTTGGGACGAGGTAGGAGAAAAGAGTATCACAGGCCTCGAATTGGTAGAGCAATCGATGGAAGCAGTGAAGATCATCCGGGATAGATTGAGAACGGCGCAGAGTCGCTAGAAGAGCTATGCAGACAAGCGGCGCAAACCTCTGGAGTTTCAAGTGGGCGATCATGTCTTCCTCGAAGTGTCACCAATGAGAGGACTTTCGCGATTCGAAAGGAAAGGGAAGTTGAGCCCAAGATATGTAGGCCCTTTTGAGATATTGGAGAGAATAGAAACCTAGGCCTACCCCCTTGCGTTACCACCAAATCTATCCCAGGTACATAACGTATTTCATGTGTCGATGCTAAGAAAGTATGAGCCTAACCCGACACACGTGCTGGACTACGAAGCCATAGAGGTGAATGACAGAGTATCCTATATAGAAAAGCCAATAAGGATTGAGGACCGAAAGGAGCAAATCCTCAAAAATAAGAAGATTCCGCTGGTCAAGATAATGTGAGAGCACCACGGAACGGAGGGAGCCACGTGAGAGAATGAGGAGACAATGAGGCGACAGCACCCCCATTTATTCGAGTAGTTAAGTGTAATGTAAATTTCGAGGACAAAATTTTTGTAAGGAGGGAAGAGTTGTGACTTTCTGAATTCCAATCAATTTCAGACTCTGTAATTAGAAGTTTATATATATCAAACGATGTATTTCAATCATTTCGCTCAGATCTGATCAATTTGAGTAGGTTGACCAAAGGGAAAAGGCTAACACGGGACGAAGTATGTGGACATAGGCGATTCGGATAGGAAATGACGCTTTGGCCATAAGGATTGTCGAGGGGATATTTAGAACCACCAAAAGGCCGATCTAAGAACGATTAAGGATTACCATGCTAGCGTCGTACGATTGGAGCGGGGGTGATGTCACTTAACCAACGAACGATTTGTAAAATTATTCTAAATCGAATTGTGACAATCGAGACCATAGGGACTAGCGATAAACCCTTGCAATTACGTGACAACCAAAGCCGCCATGAATTGACAAGCGCTAAACAGGAATGGAATCACGAGGTCGATATGCGTATAATCTACAAAAGCCGCCCGTCGGTTCGGGATAGGCTGGAATCACGTCTGATAGAAGAAACGATCAGAAACGAGTCCTGAAAAAGTTTGAAATGGAAAATCAAGAATTCCAACATCAATTGGATTGCCCATCGCCCTATCGAAGAAGTCAGAAACGAGAAAAATGACGTTCCGAACGTCGGGGGTAAAATGACCGTTTTGCCCTTCAAGCTTAGAACTTTGTTATTATAATTGAAGGAAGGGAAAATGGATAATTGACCCCCTTGGCTACTGAAAATTCAAGACCAAAAAGGAGCCATAAGATCTCATGGGAAATAGTAAGTGCCAAGTGTTAAGAATCCAAGGGTGGTCGTCATTTCACACTAAATGCCCACCTACCAATCAACTCAAGTGTCCAATTTTTGGGATAAACAAAGGCTCTCTCTCATCTCTCTCCCTTTTTCACCATTCGGCCGGATCTCCCTCTCAAACCACCGAACAACACCTTCTTCTTCTTCTTCAGTTCTGTTGCTCGCCAACCGGACCGAACGCCGTCGTTCGTTGGCCACGATCGCCACCTTCGACCACCAACTATTGCCATCCGACCACCCAGACGTAGCTCCACGTCTTGCCGAAGTCCTTCAACTAGAATCAAGGAGTTCGGAGCACTGAGGAATTCTGGGAAGAAGTTTTCACGAGAGCCGATAGGAACGGAACAAACCTGAGGTAGGTTCCGATCTCACCCTCTTTGACAGTCGAAATCTTAGAATCTAGAGATCAAATTTGGTGGAGATCAAGTAGACATATAGATGGTTCTGTGGTAAAAATTGGGGTTCGAAGAAGTTTTTATGATGGGACTTCCAAGGAGCCAAATAGGTCACGCCTCGATATGGGTAGTCGTAGACAAATTGACCAAGTCCGCACACTTCATTCCTGTACGAAAGAACTTCGCCATGGATAAGTATGCAGAACTGTACATGAGGCACATAGTAAGATTATATGGAGTGCCACTGACGATCACCTCAGATAGGGATCCAAAGTTTATGCTGAATTTTTGGAAGAGCCTGCAAGAGGCCATGGGGGCCCGGCTGCAGTTCAGTAAGTCATATCATCCCCAAACAGATGGGCAGTCAGAAAGGACCATCCAAACACTCGAGGACATGTTGAGATCGTGCGTTATAGATTTCAAAGGCGGATGGGAAGAGCAGTTACGCCTGGTAGAGTTCGCATACAACAATAGCTACCAACAAAGTATACAGATGGCACCGTTCGAGGGACTCTATGGCAGAGCCTGCAGAACACAGATATGCTGGGACGAGATAGGAGAAAGGAGTATCACAGGACCCAAATTGGTAGAGCAATCAGTGGAAGCAGTGAAGATCATCCGGGATAGACTGAGGACGGCGCAGAGTCGCTAGAAGAGCTGTGCAGACAAGCGACGCAAGCCTCTGGAGTTTCAAGTGGGCGATCATGTCTTCCTCAAAGTGTCGCCAATGAGAGGACTTTCACGATTCGAAAGGAAAGGGAAGCTGAGCCCAAGATATGTAGGCCCTTTTGAGATATTGGAGAGAATTGGAACCTAGGCCTACCGGCTTGCGTTATCGCCAAATCTATCCCAGGTACAAAACGTATTCCATGTGTCGATACTAAGAAATTATGAGCCTAACCCGACACATGTGCTGGACTACGAAGCCATAGAGGTGAACGACAGAGTATCCTATATAGAAAAGCCAATAAGGATTGAGGACCGGAAGGAGCAGATCCTCCAAAATAAGAAGATTTCGCTGGTCAAGGTAGTATGGAAGCACCACGGAACGGAGGGAGGCACGTGAGAGAATGAGGAGACAATGAGGCGACAGCACCCCCATTTATTCGAGTAGTTAGGTGTAATGTAAATTTCGAGGATGAAATTTTTGTAAGGAGGGAAGAATTGTGATATTCTGATTTCCAATCAACTTCAGACTCTGTAATGAGAAGTTTATATATATCAAACGATGTATTTCAGTCATTTCCGCTCAAATCTGATCAATTTGAGTAGGCTGACCAAAGGGAAAAGGCTAACACGGGACGAAGTACATGGACCTAAGCAACTCGGATAGGAAATGCCGCTTTGGCCATAAGGATTGTCGAGGGGATATTTAGAACCACCAAAAGGCCGATCTAAGAACGATTAAGGATTACCATGCTAGCGTCGTACGATTGGAGCGGGGGTGATGCCGCTTAACTAACGAACGATTTGCAAAATTATTCTAAATCGGATTGCGACAATCGAGACCATAGGGACTAGCGATAAACCCTCGCAATTACATGACAACCAAAGCCACCATGAATGAACGAGTGCTAAACGTGAATGGAATCACGAGGTTGATACGCATATAATCTGCAAAAGCCGCCCGTCGGTTCGGGATAGGTTGGAATCACGTCTGATAGAAGAAACGATCAGGAATGAGTCCTGAAAAAGTTGAAATCGAAAATCAAGAATTCCAATGTCAATTGGATTGCCCATCGCCCTAATGAAGAAGTCAGAAATGAGAAAAATGACGTTCCGAACGTCGAGAGTAAAATGACCATTTTGCCCCTCAAGCTTAGAACTTTGTCATTATAATTGAAGGAAGGGGAAAATGGATCCCTTGGTTACCAAAAATTCAAGACCAAAAAGAAGCCATAGGATCTCATGGGTAATAGTAAGTGCCAAGTGTTAAGAATCCAAGGGTGATAGTCATCTCACACTAAATGCCCACCTACCAATCAACTCAAGTGTCCAATTTTTGGGATAAATAAAGGCTCTCTCTCGTCTCTCTCCCTTCATCACCATTCAGCCGGATCTTCCTCTCAAACCATCGAACAACACCTTCTTCTTCCTCTTCAATCCTGCTGCTCGCCGACCGGAACGAACGCCCGTCGTTCGTTGGCCACGATTGCCACCTCCGACCACCAACTACTGCCGTCCGACCACCCAGACGTAGCTCCACGTCTTGCCGAAGTCCCTCAACTGGAATCAAGGAGTTTGGAGCACTGAGGAATTCTGGGAAGAAGTTTTCACGAGAGCCGACGGGAACGGAACAAACCTGAGGTAGGTTCGGATCTCACCCTCTTTGACAGTCGAAATCTTAGAATCTAGAGATCAAATTTGGTGGAGATCAAGTAGAAATATAGATGGTTTTGTGGTAAAAATTAGGGATTTATTTGATAATTTTTTGACCATAAACCGGCCTTGGACATTTTGGACAGAATTTGCCGGTATTTTGGACCTTGGACGACCAGCGACCTTCGGCGACTTTTCGGCAACCATGCGGTTTGAAATTAATGGTGAGCCATCCATATCCTTAGGTAGATGTTATAAGAGGTAGAATGGTGTAGAATTGATCGATTTTGAGTAGACTAGAACCGGTTGGACCCGGCATTAGCGGAATAGAATGGAACCGGTCCAATGCAAGGCCAAACCAATTCTGTGGGTGGCTGATGTACTGGATTTGTGTTGTGGTGTGTATGATGTGAAGAGATAATGAGGAGTATGCTATAGGTGATTTGGATGGTTGAATTGAGGAATTGGACTTGGAATTTTGACAAATCGATTGATTATCATGGGTTGCGTGACGAATTGGCCTTGGACTTGAGTTGGCCGAACCTTAGGAGGTGTAAGGATGAATGAATTGTGTTGCTAAGTGAAGGTAAAGAATTTCCTAAATCAAGGCTAGGGGGATTGGACTCGATTAGGTAAGTCGAGTGTGAAATTGATCGATTAATGGACATATTTCTAAAGAAATGAGTCTTAGCATGTCTTAGGATTAATTAAGGAGTTTATGTGTGCCTTGACTTGCATTGGAATTGCATGTCATGTTTGGATAACAATTTATTTGCTTTGCATGCCATGAGATTGTGAATTATACTTGAAATGCAATTGACTTTGTGTGTGTAAAGGATAAAGATTCATGGCATGAATTATGATTGTGGCATGACATGGCGAGGCCCTGAGGCGTGTGAGATGCGGGGCAAAAAGTTGAGACCCTGATGCGATGAGGTCATGGGGTGAATTGTGATTAGGTGGCTTCCTGAAGTCGTGGGGTTGAGATAGCCACAGTCCTAATGCGATTTAATCGTGGGACAAAATATGAGCTCACAAACCCTGCCTGGAGATGAGACGGGACCTGATCCGTTTACACGGGTCACCGATCACGGTCTGATGCATTTACGCAGGTCGAGCTTGAGGCGACTAGATTGCAGGCTAGAAAATGAGGCAGGCAGGGGTTGATAGATGTGGTGAAGTGACAGACCGAGCATATACGTGCATTCGTGTGTGACATGAGAATATAAGTGCATACCTGTCTTATATGTATTGTTGTTTATCGATTTACGATTGTTATACCTGCGTGTGATCGTGAGTTGGGATCTGTTGAGTGGTGCGACTGCCTGAGTGGACAGTTAACCTGACCTGGGATTAGGTTTTTCTTACTGAGATGTGTATCTCACCCCTTTAAGGGAAACCTTACTTTATAGATCCTAGGCAGTAGCGATGTGACCTATCAGATTTGGGGACCCGCAAGAGATGATAGCTTTTCACGATGAGTTCCCCGATAGGCAAGGGAATATTTACATAAGGAAATGTACAGTAATTTGGGTAGACGAGGGGAAGCCGGACTAGAAGCCTCACAGGTTCGAGGCATGGTTTAGACGGGACGAGGACAAGAAGGTCGGGTCTCTGAAGCCCCATAAGGTTCCGAAGGGTATCATACCTCCCTAGTGTCAGACGATCTTGGACCAGGAGTTCCCCGAGGGATCGGCGGTTGGGTCGAGGAACGGCCCGAAGTGGACACCGACAGTGGAGTATTTTGTACCACCGTCGGAGGACGAGGTCATCGTGGTGGAGCTGTCTGATGGAGACTTAATCGAGCCGGACCAGGAGGCGACCACGAATGGAGATAGCGCCGAGCAGTCGCAGGTGGCGACTATGGAGGACTCTCTAGAGGTCCCGTCGGAGGAGACTGAGGACACCGGGGATTCCAGCAGTTCTTCCTAGGTGACTCCAGATGGCGATCTGACTTTTTGACTGACGACTTGACCCCATCCTTGGCGGATTTTGAGGATATCTTTTTTTGGCATGCTAACCCGTCACCCTGATGTTTAGAGGAGTTAGTAGTCGTTGGCTGTATGTGTCGATGTATGACTTTTTATTATGCTATCCATGTCCTACTTAGTCTGTATATCCATATGGTGTGGGGATTTGTTGGAACCGCTTCCGTATGCTTGACGTAAATTATTTTATCTCTCGTCCTTTCTTATATAGGTGGATCCTTGGGACCGCCGAGGGATTGTTGCTATTTTACTTGCTGGGATGATTGCGTGCTCACGATGAGGCGCGAGGCGTAACAAGGTTCGAGCGGAATATGACTGAAATCCACCTCTAGATACAAACTTCTCATTACTGAGCCTGAAATCGATTGGAAATCAGAATGTCACAACTCTTCCCCCTTAAAAGGAATTTCGTCCTCGAAATTTGCAATCCTTTCAATCCATCCAATCCTTTGGGAGTGTAGGCGTCTCGTCGCACCCTCACCTTTCGGATAATCCCTTCCATAGTTTGACAATTTTGCACGTCCTTTCCAACCCAAGGCCATCCTTCTCTAGGACTTGTCTCCTTTAGCCCTCAATTCAACGGGCTTCTCTCCATTCTCTTTTGGTATTAATATTATTTGTCAGCGGCTCATTCTCGAGCGTTCATCTTATCTCTTTCATTGGTCCACAACCATTATTACCAAGCCCTCGCTAGTATGCACTCTTACTGTCCATAACATTTGGCGTATTACTCCTTTCGAGCTTCCTTTCACGCCAATAGAGATTCCAGGGCTTTATCAATTTGCCCTCCATTAATCAAATTGAGTTATGGCCCTCTCGACTCCTCAAATATTTACGTGGCTACTTCCATAGCAATCCATTCTCAACTCCATTCGACAATTCCCTTGGATCAAAGTGATCCTTCAACTTTCATCGACACGTCTAGTGCTCGACTGCAAGATAGACAAACTTCAACTTTCAATATCATGCCCCTTTCCTTATCAGCATGCCTAATGCTTGACCTCATGTTAGGCTAATCCCACTTTTAGTCCATTCATCGATAACACTAATGCGAGTCTGGCACACCTTTGTGCCATCCCAAAGGACTCCATAATTCTCAATGCTCAACTCTCAACTGTAAGCATCCGTTAAACAATTCACTTTTACTTAGCGATGTAAATATCGCTACAAAAACATTTGGGCGGTCTCTTCGTTGCACACACCTTTTCACCAATTCCCTTCAGACAGTCTATGCTCTCAACATCTTATAATTCCCATAATTTCGAGGTCTTTTCTTTATCTAAGCAATGCTCTCACATCCACAAACAATTATATACATCTGCGTTGCCTCTTGTTCAATTCCTCTCAGAAATCTACTACTTGATATCTTTTGGAATAGATATAAACTTGAAATTTTCTTCACCCAAGTAAGATTTCCCAAACTTTGTTGCGACAATATTCACAAACCAACTCCAATCATTCTCTAAGTATGCTAATTCATGTAGCTTTACTATCATGGCTTATATGCAATACTCATTTCAATTCATCTTGTTACTCCTCAAGTTCCGTTCTGCGTCACGTCATTACGACCTTCATAAGCTTCTCAATTTCCAACTGGAATCGTCATACATTGCATAGTTATCAGCTTAACTCGAGTCCTCGAAAACTCTTTTCACGTTCATTCACCTACTCGCGTTACATCTCGCCCTTAATCCATTTCATCAATGGAACAGCTCTTGTGTGGAGTCTTTCAACAGTCTGTCTATTGCCGCTCATCAATCCCAAGAAGCTTGCACTTTCCGCAGCTCACATCGACCCTAGTCGATTTGTCACTTATTCTAATCCTCAAAGGATTTATCACTTATTCCAATATATGAATCCTACTTCATCAGGTTCACAACTTGCGATCTTCACATTTAGCATGCAATATACAGTTCCTCAAAGCCCATACGACACACTCAAAAACCGTTCATGTTTCTCATGGCTTTTTACATGAGTTCAACCATCATCTCTCGAGATGGTAACGACCAACTCAATCATTCCTTGGGCACTTAGTTCGACTATTGTCAACTTCTTTCTACTAAGTGTCGAATCCTCCCAATGATTCTTCGCATTTTTCTCTTGAGCTCAGACCTTGCCTCTCTGTCGTCCCAGGTCTTCTCTAGGACTGCACGACATTTCATTTATTCTTGTCATTCTTCTTCTCGAGAAGTATTAGTGCCAGCCTCTGAGTTTCATACTCACTAGGGCAACCTTATCCAATTCCGTTTGTTCCACCAAACGTTGACATCATCCTGGAATTCAATATTATCTTCAAGACTATCTCTCCGGTTTCACCTCTAGGAGTCATTCAAGTTCTGCGTCTTCTTTCTCGGTAATGACGCTCATTCATCAAACTTAGATAATTTAGAGCTTTTCTTCCTTTTACAATATGGTCTCTTACCCTAAGGAAGAAACTACACAACTCCGTGGCATTTTCTCGCTTCAAATTCACCTTATCCTTCCTATTCCATAGGACAACAACCTTAGAGTCTGCGCCAACGACAACACCTTTACTCCAAGACTCAAATACCACCATGCTTCCACATCCTCTTTCCCATAACTCAGTCACCTCTAGTGACAATATCTATTCGTCCTTGGGTCTTCGTCAGCTCACTTGTCAAATGATCAATTCGATTACCTCTAATCACTTTGCGAGTGTTCTTCAAGCGTTCCTTTCGCTTACTAAATCCTTCTCTAGATTCTCAACCGGTTAGGGCTATCAAGTCTGTTCACTTTTCTTTTCTTCAGTGACCAATTCATGGTTCAATTACCCTTTAAGAACAATGCCCTATTCTTTAGGGAACATAAACTCATGATTTCATCTCTCATGGCTCCACTTCAATTAATCGACCCCAGGAAATCATTAACTTCAGGCAATCTAGCATGCCGATTCTTCTTCGACCTCATTCATAACAAAAGAGACGGCCTACCCATTTTCCACCATGGGTCTTACCCCCAAGTAATCAGCCATTTTTCATAGGCACATTCTATACTCGTAATGAACATCTCTTTGCTCGTAATCCATGAGCAAGAGTTCTCTTATTCATGGGTCTTTCAATCATACTCCTCTTTTGCTGAGTCCTATCACCATTCCTCAAAATCAGGAATAATATCTAGCCATAAGGTTTTCAAGTTCCGATCCACTCAGGGACTCACTCATCTTATTCAAGGGTCCTTAACCACCCTTACCATATGTCTAAGCGACTTTGAGAACTCTATCTCATACTGGTCGATCATCCTATGATCCTTACAATAGTGTCAGGATCCAAACAATCCTTGCTCTCAAGCAATCCAGGGATGGTACCTTTCATCAATCAACCCAACAGAAGTTGGCTAGGCAGATCTCATGCCTCCGAGGAAATTCTTCCTCTAGTAACCTTTCACTAATCCTTAATAGCCTCTTAGGGCTATTACTGCTAGAATCACTTTCCTTCTTTAGTGCACCCAAAATTTCTGAGGTTTTCTCACAAAACTCTCAATCCAGAGGGAGACAATTTCAATCTCATCCCTCTACTTGACTCACTCAGTCATTCTCACGCTTATTCATAGTTCACGAGCTTCTCAAAACTCTCATGATTCTTCCCACACATTCACTTCCGAAAAGGCTTACTCAGAGTCACTTTTCTCGTGATTTCTATCACTTCACTTATCGGCACAAGCATTTATCACCACAGTGACTTAGAGAATCATGGCAGCTCCTCTCCGAGCTTGCTTAATCAACAATTTTTCCATTTTCATTTAAAGTCCCCATGACCCATTCAGCTCTTGGGTCTCGTACGACTTACCAATCGAGTCATATTCCCTTTTAGTACTCATACTCTATTCGCCCATCTCTACTCAATTCCATGATCCATCTCAATTTTCGAGTCTTCATACCACGTATCCTCGAGCCCAATGCTCTTCTACTACCACACCTTGGTCGTTTAACCTCATTAAGTTCTCATGATCCACCTTAGTCCTTAGATCTTTTCGTATCTCACATACGCAAGCCAAGTGCTACTCTAGCGACCATACCTTGGTCCTTCAGTCTTGTCAGGTTCTCATGTCACTTGAACCACTATGATTTCCTCCAGGAATCCAAGACTCAAATCATCTACTCAAGTCTATTAATCTCAGGCTGCTCATCTCAATATTTTTCACTATCAACCAACTCTCTAATGGTCCTCAAGCAATTCCCAATTAATTGTCGAATATTCAGGGATCTCAAATCATCCTTGGTCGCTAATCCTCCCGCAAGTCAGCCTCAACGAGGCAACTCCTCAACTAATGGTCATCACTAGGCTAGCCTCATTTAGGCAACTACCAATCAAGCACTCAAGACAGCAACTCACTGAGTCAAAAGCTCCATACTCTAGGCCTAAAGGTATCCGCCTTTCTAGCATAGTCACAACAGACTATCTCATCTCAACATGCCTCAATTCCAAGGGCATATACCCACACATCGTCTAACTTCTCAGTTACATCTTGGTCAAGTCAATCACATGAGGCTAATCATCGAACATGCCTAGCAGGCCCATCATAACCATCACTTTTCTTTTTCCAACGGCATCCACTGTCAAGCACGAAGCTTTTAACCATGCCATTCACAGGCACCATTACACAGGTTATGCCACTTTCAATCATTCCTGATGTGAATCGATCTCGTGCCGCACATCCCTTATCCACAATTGGACTCAACTTGATACCTAGACTTCCCCTTTCAAGTTATGACTTGGGTCATTCCTGCCTCTGCCATCTTAGAAGCCTGCTAGGAGCCGCTCCTTGTCTGGACCTCTCTATCCCGGCGATCACTCCCCGCCCTCATCAAACCTGACCATTGCAGATTGTCCCAAGTCATATATCTACGGAGAAAGCCCCGTTCCACATGTCTCACACCATGTTTCATTACAGTTTATAGGTATCCCATCAACTTGTCCCATACCAAGTGATGGTTTATTAAGTCCAACAGCGATAAGTTGCTGCATGCACCCTCATCAATCTTGTCACAAGCTCAAGCACAGCATGACCGTCCTATCTCACAAATCAATTACCTATATTCCATTATATACCTCAAGTCCAGTCAACATTCAAGTCAAATCCCAATGCATTCGATGACATCTAATCTTAAATTCAAATACTCATCGTATTCATCTCATCTCATATTATCCAAGGCTGACAATAGCAATTAATAGCTAAGTCACCAAGGTATCACGCAATTCAAGCCTAAATCCACCAATATCAATCGTCTCCTTATAATTCGTACTCCTCAAGTTGGGTCATGGACAAATCAAGGTCGCAATTATACATCTCAACTGACCCTTCACTCGTAAGCAATTCCCTATTATCCTCGAGTTCAATTACTACCTCAGAATCCATGCTTATGACTCTCAATCCTAGCTTGCTTCCACTTAAACCTTAATCACCTCATAACTCAAAGTCAGCCATTAAAATCGACTCTAGGACCATTAAAGTGTATACAAGTTCAAGCCTACCATCCTCGAGACTCAACAATCCATGCCTAGTCCTATAGGCCTCCATATCTTATTGTCCTCAAGTCGTCGCTCCTTATTACTCCAAATCCCAATCACATTGGATCGAGCTGACCTCGCTTTGATACCAAACATGCATTAAAGACCTCATGCCCCACTTAGCTAATCATATCTACTCGGCCTACCACTTCACCACATCCCCTAATCTTCGCCTACCTCAATCTCCAGCTCGCGATTAGATCTCATCAGGCTCGGTCTGTGTAAACGCCTCAGACCATCATCGGCAACTCGCGTAAACGCATCAGGTTCCGATAAATCTCCAGATAAAGCTCATTAATTCATACTCCGTCCCGCGATTAGATCGCATCAGGACCATGGCTATCTCGACCTCGCGACCTCATCACATTAGGACGCCATTCAACCATAACTTCACCCCGCGATCTTGTCGCATTAAGGTATCAACTTCTACCCCGCGTCTCGTACGCCTCAGGGTCTCTTTGTCCTGCAAATAGTTCGTATCAGGACCGTGGCCAACTCAACCTCACGATCACATCGCATCAGGGCGCCACATCACGTCAACTCCACCCCGCGAACTCGTCGCATTAGGGTTTACATTTCCTGCCCCACGTCTCACACGCTTCAGGACTTCTTCATCCTGCGATTAGATCGCATCAAAACCGTGGCTAACTTAACCCTGCGATCACATTGCATCAGGGCACCACATCACATCAACTCTACCCCGCGAACTCGTCGCATCAGGGTATGCATCTCCTGTACCGCATCTCATATGCTTCGGGGCTTCTTCGTCCCGTGATTAGATCGCATCAGGACCGTGGCTAACTTAACTCTGATCACATCGCATCAACTCCACCCCGCGAACTCAGCGCATCAGGGTATACATCTCCTACCCCGCGTCTCATACGCTTCAAGGCTTCTTCGTCCCGCGATTAGATCACATCAGGATCGTGGCTAACTTAACTCCGCAATGACATCACATTAGGGCTTCGCCATGTTATATACTTGCCACAACCACGTCTCATACCATGATTTCCCATTCAATTGCACACTCAATGGCAAGTGCAAGTTCGAATGAAATTCGAAACCCCGTGGCAAGCCAAGCAAATCAATAATATCCAAATATGGCAAACAACTCAGGCATACACAATATTACTCACAATCATCCTACATCATCTTAGTATATCGCCAAGCTACCCACTTGAATAAATTCTCATAAATTGATCAAATCAAGCCTCGACTCACCCAATCGAGTCCAATCTTCTTAACATAGGATTAGGAATCCCCTTACCTTGATTTCAACATCACAATTTACTCCTCTTGAGCCTCCAAAGTTTCGGCCCTCAATTTCCAATATCGAACTCAATGCGCAACCTAATAAAATCCAACCAATTACGTCAATTTTCAATCCAATTCAACCATCCATGACTCACAACCCTCCATGGCATATTCCTCATCATCATAAAATGCCTCAATCACCAATTTAAGACTTATAATCCAACCATCATCAGCCCAATAGCTTTGGCCTTGCACAGAACCAAACCGGTTCTTCTCGGTTCTATGCAATTCGAGTACAACCAACCCTAAATCCAACTCCAAATCTAACATTTAATCAACATCATATCTCTTAACATGATTATCTAAGGGTTCAAGAGGCTCACCGAAGATTTGAAGTCGATTGATTGCCGAAAACTCAACGAACGTCGCCGGTTCTTCCCGAGTCAGAATCCAGCAATTTCTGGGCAAGATTCACAAGGCCGGTTTGTCACGCCCCGCGCCTCATCGCGAGCACGCAATCATCCCTACAAGTAAACAACAACAATCTCTCGGCGGTCCCAAGGATCCGCCTCATATGTAAAGAAAGGTCGAGAGATAAGATAAGATGATTTAAATTAAGCACACGAAAGCGGTTCCCAACGTCTCTCGTACAATATATACATACACATACAGACTAAGTAGGACATGGATAGCATCAAGAAAGCCGTACATCATCACCTACAGACCAACCACTACTAAACTCGCTAAACATCAGGGGCGCGGGTAAGCACGCCAAAAAGGTATCCACAAAATCCGCCAGGGATGGGGTCAGGTCGCCAGTCAAAAAGTCAGATCGCCATCTGGAGTCGCCTAGGAAGAACTGCTGGAATCCCCGATGTTCTCAGTCACCTCCAACGGCTCGTACTCGGAGAAAGTCTCCGACGGGACCTCCATAGAGTCCTCCATAGTCGCCACCTATGACTGCTCGGCTCGACCTCCATCCGTGGTCACCTCCTGGTCCGGCTCGACTAAGTCTCCATCAGACAGCTCCACCACGATGATCTCGTCCTCCGACGGTGGTACAGAATACTCCGTTGTCGACATTCGCTCCGGGCCATTCCTCGACCCAACTGCCGATCCCTCGGGGAACTCCTGGTTCGAGATCGTCTGACACCAGGGAGGTATGACACCCTCCGGAACCTCATGGGTCTTCAGAGGCCCGACCTCCCTGTCCCCGTCCGTTCTAAACCATGCCTCCAACCTGTGAGGCTTTCAGTCCGGCTTCCCCTCGTCTACCCAAACTATTGTACATTTCCTCATGTAAATATTTCCCTGCCTATCGAGGAACTCATCGTAAAAAGCCGTCATCTCCTGTGGGTCCCCGAATCTGATAGGCCACATCGCTACTGCCTACAATCTGTAAAGTAAGATTTTCCCAAAAGAAGTGAGATACACATCTCAGTAAGAAAAAAAAAAAACCTAACCCTAGGTCAGGTTGACTGTCCACTCAGGCAGTCGCGTCACTCAACAGATCTCAATTCACGATCACACGTAGGTATGACAATCATAAATCGATAAACAACAATGCACATAAGACAGGCATGCACTTATATTCTCATGTCACACACGAATGCACGTATATGCCCAGCCTGTTACTTCACCACGTCTATAACCCCTACCTGCCTCATTTTCTAGCCCCCAAACTAGTCGCCTTAGGCTCGGCCCGTGTAAACGCATCAAACCTTAATTGGTGACCCGCGTAAACGCATCAGGTCCCGAATTATCTCTAGGCAGGGTTTATGAGCTCATGTTCTTCTCGCGATTATATCGCCTCAGGACTGTGGCTATCTCAACCCCGCAATCTCGTCGCATCAAGGCGCCACCTAATCACAATTCACCCCGCGACCTCGTAGCATCAGGGTCTCAATCTTTTGCCTCGCGTCTCACACGCCTCAAGGCCTCGCCATGTCATGTCATAATCATAATTCATGCCATGAGTCTCTATCCTTTACACACACAATGTCAACTGCATTTCAAGTGTAATTCACAATCTCATGGCATGCAAAATAAATCAATCATTGTCCAAACACAACATGCAATTCCAATACAAGTCTAGGCACACATAAACTCCTTAATTCATTTTAAGACATGCTCAGACTCATTACCTTGGAAAAATGCCCGTTAATCGATCAATTTCACACTAGATTTACCCAATCGAGTCCAATCCCCCTAGACTTGGTTTAGGAAATTCCTTACCTTCGCTTAGCAACACAAATTACTCCTCTTTGAGCCTTTCTAGGATTCGGCCAACCCAAGTCCAAAGTCGATTTGTCACGCAACCTAGGATAATCAATCAATTTGTCAAAATCCCAAGTCTAATTCCTCAATTCGTCCATCCAAATCATCTATAACACACTCCTCATTATCTCTTCACATCATACACATCAAATTGCAACATCAATCCAGCATATCCGGCCATCCACAGAATCGGTTTGGCCTGGCATTGAACCGGTTTCATTCGGTTCTGTTCATGTCGGGTTCAACTGGTCCTAATCTACCTCAATTCCATCAATTATACATCATTCTACCTCTTATAATATCTACCTAAGGGTTTGAAGTGCTCACTGAGAGGTTCAAGCCGCGTGGTTGCTGGAAAGTCGCCGGAACTCGCCGGATCGTCCAAGAATAGAATACTGGCAGTTTCTGGGCGAAATATACATGACTGGTTCATGGTCAAAACCTTATCAAATCAAGCTCAAATTTTTACCACAGAATCATCTATGTGTCTACTTGATCTACACAAAATTTGAGCTCTAGATTCCAAGCTTTCGGCAGTCAAAAGGGATTAGAACTGAACCTACCTCAAACTGGAGCAGAATTTGTCGGCCTGTGGGAAAATGCTTGCCCTGAATTCCACAGTACTCCAAATGACCTGATTCTAGTTGAAAGACATCGGCAAGACATGGGGCTTCGCTGTGGTGGTTAGTCGGCTATCGGTAGATGGCCAGAAGTGGAGGTCAAACCGATCGAACGGGCAGTTGGCTGCTGGTCGGGTGAGGCAGAAACTGGAGAAGAAGAAGAGGAGTGGCTCTCAGTTCTTTGGGGGTTGATCTGCTGAATTGGGGTTTGAGGAGAGAGAGAGAAGTGTTATATCTCAAATTGGTCAAATGAGTTTATTGGTAGGTGGCATTAAATATTGAAATGATCTCCACCCTTGGATGCTTGACACTTGGCAATTGTTCTTATCAAGGAGATCCAATGGCTCCTTTTGGTCCTTGTGATTTCGGCAGCTTGGGGGGAAAAATGTCCATTTTTCCCTTCCTTCAATTATAGAAATAAAATTCTAGGCTTGAGGGGCAAAACGGTCATTTTACCCCCGATGTTCGGAACGTCGTTTTTCTCATTTCTGACTTCCTAGATAGGGCGACGGCCAATCCGATTGACGTTCAAATTCTTGATTTTCCCTTTCAAACTTTTTCAGAACGCGTTTTTGATCGTTTCTTCTATCGGACATGATTCTAGCCTATCCAGAACCAACGGGCGGCTTTTGCAGACCATACGCGTATGACCCTGTGATTTCATTCACGTTTAGCGCTCGTCAATTCGCGACAGCCTTGGTTGTCATGCAATTGTGAGAGTTTATCGCTAGTCCATATGGCCTCGATCGTCACAGTCCGATTTAGGATAATTTTGCAAATCGTACGTTGATTAAGCGGCATCACCCGCGCTCTAATCGTACGACGCTCGCATGGTAATCCTTAATCGTTCTTAGATCGGCCTTTTGATTGTTCTAAATATCCCCTCGACAATCTTTATGGTCAAAGCGCCATTTCCTATCCGAGTTGCCAAGGTCCACGTACCTCGTCTCGCTTTAGCCTTTCTCTTTTGGTCAGTCTACTCAAATTGATCAGATTTGAGTGGAATACAACTGAGATACATCGCTTGATATATATAAACTTCTCATTACAGAGTCTGAAGTTGATTGGAAATCAGAATGTCACACGGTTCATGGTCAAAACTTTATCAAATCAAGCCCTAATTTTTACCACAGAATCATCTACATGTCTAATTGATCTTCACCAAATTTGAACTAAAAAATCCAAGATTTCGGCCATCAAACAGGTCAGAAACCAGACCTACCTCAGATTGAGTCAATTTTCGTCGACTCTCGGGAGAATCCTTGCTCTGGACTCCTCAGTGCTCCAAATGACCCAATTCCACTTCGAGGCGATCAGCAAAACATGAATCTTGTTGCTCTAGCTGGCCGACATCCTAAAAATGGCCAAAGGTGGTCGTCGGAATGGCCGAACAGAACCCCCAGAAATTGTCACCAGTAACAGAATGAAGAAGGAAGAAGATGCTGTGTTTGGTGCTCTCTCTCAAGGGTGGTTTAGCCGAAAATTACAGAGGGAGAGAGAGAGAGAGAGCTTTATCCAAGGCTTGGTCAATGGGGTTTGAATGGTAGGTTTGCAAAAGTAGATAAGACCTCTCTTTAGCACATCCATTGACACTTGTCCATTTGTATTTTCAAGGTGATCCAATGGTTCTCCTTTCTTCTTGATTTTCGGCAGCCATGGGGAGAGTTTAATGTCCAAAATGCCCTTTCTTCAATTGCTTGGGCAAAGTTCTAAGCTTGAGGGGCAAAACAGTCATTTTACCCCCGACATTCAGAACGTCGTTTTTCTCGTTCCGAAAATCTTCGATAGGACGACGGTCAATCCAAATAACATTGGAATTCTTGATTTTCCATTTTTAATCTTTCAAGGCTCGTTTCTGATAGTTTTCTCTATCAGACGTGGTTCCGGCCTATCCCGAGCCGACGGGCGGCTTTTGCAGACATTACGCGTATCGATCTCGTGACTCATATCACGTTTAGGGCTCATCAATTCGTGGCGGCTTTGGTTTTCATGTAATTGTGAGGGTCTATCGCTAGTTCCCTCGACAATCCTTATGGCCAAAGCGTCGTTTCCTATCCAAGTTTCCTAGGTCCACGTACCTCGTCTCACGTTAGCCTTTTCCTTTTGGTCAGCTTACTCGAATTGATTAGGTTCGAGCGGAATGCGACTGAAATCCATCTCTCAATACAAACTTCTTATTACTGAGCTTGAAATCGACTGGAAATCACAATGTCACAGATGCATAATGTATTCAAGTATGCGGAAATGTAATATGAATAACACCTCCGTACATAAACCAATGGGAACCTAGGCAATGAGAACATAACATATAAACATCAACATGAGTCTTTACAAAAGCGCAAGTAAATCAATCCCTGTGGACGGATCGGGGATCGGGACACAACCAAAAGACCACAAAGTTCTTGGTCCCCAAAAGATTACAGATCAACAAGGTCATCAAAAGACAGTCAAGAAAAAGCAGGAAACCCATAGTTCGAACCACTGGAATCGTCAGTCTCATCTGCATCCGCATCAAGCTAGTAGTTCGAAAAGGTATCGAAACGCGCATCCACTGTGCCATCCATCATATCGTACTCCAGCTTGTCCTCCGTCCGATTTATCGATCTCAATCACCTCATCTGTGTCCTCCAGAGTATGGGTCTTCTCAGGCACGTTCCTTGAACCAGCTACAGACACCTCGACCTCTACAGAATCCCGAGTGGGATGACACCAGCTAGGAATAACTCCTCGAGGTACCTTCGTGGACTTCAATAGCCCGGTAGTAACCTCACCTACCCTACGAAACCAGGCCTCAAACCTATGTGATTTCCAGTCTTTACCACCCCCGTCTACCCACACCACTGTACACTTCCTTATATATACAGTACCCCCGACCGTCAGGGAACTCATCAAAATTAGCGATCATTTCTTTTGGATCGCCTAAACGTGTCGATAGCATCTTTAGGGTTGTGGATTTGAAAAAGTAAGGCCCTACGACGGGGTGAAATTCACATCTCAGTAAGACAAGTCCTAACCCAAGGTCAAGCTGACAGTACACCCAGATGAATGCAAATAATGAACAAGATCACTCTCGGCAGTACAAGGCAACAGCAGACATATCATGACATGTGGAAACAAAGGATGATAATCATGCAAACATATCAACATACATTTAACTCAAGTTAGGCATGGAACATAAAGTCAAGTTGCACATTCCATCCCCCAAAATTTTCTCATGATTCGCGCCCACGTCAAAACGCCTCAGACTCGGTCCACGTCATTACGCCTCAGACTATCAAATTGATAAACCCGCGTTACACGCATCAGGTTTTCAATGCCATTCCAAGCCTATGTCGACACATAATCAATCTCGTCTCGCATGGGTATCAAAGTTCTCAAGTGTGACATTCTAGTTTCTAGTTAATTTCAGACTCCGTAATGAGAAGTTTATATGTATCAAGTGATGTATTTCAACTGTATTCCGCTCAAATATGATCAATTTGAGTAGACTGACCAAAGGGAAAAGGATGATGCGAGACGAGGTACGTGAAACTAGGCGACTCGGATAAGAAAGGACGCTTTGACCATAAAGATTGTCGAGGGGATATTTAGAACTGCCAATAGGCCGATCTAAGAACGATTAAGGATTACAATGCGAGTGTCGTACGATTAGAGCGCAGGTGATGCCGCTTAACCAGCGTATGATTTGCAAAATTATCCTAAATCGGACTATGACGATCGAGACCATAGAGATTAGTGATAAACCCTCACAATTACATGACAACCAAAGCCTCCACGAATTGACGAGTCCTAAATGTGATATGAATCATGGGGTCGATACGTGTAATGTCTGCAGAAGCCGCCCGTCGGTTCGGGATAAACTAGAATCACGTCTAATAGAGAAAACTATCATAAACGAGTCCTGAAAAGTTTGAAATGGAAAATTAAGAATTCCAACTTTATTTAGATTGGCCGTCGCCCTATCAATGAATTTCGGAGTAAGAAAAAAATGACTTTCTGAATGTCGAGGGTAAAATGAATGTTTTGCCCCTCAAGCTTAGAACTTTGCTCTTGCAATTGAAGAAGGGCAAATTGATTTTTTAATCCTCCCTTGGCTGCCGAAAAAGAAGACTAAAAGAGAGCCCTTGGATTCACTTTGGGAAGACAAATGCCAAGTGTCAAGAGATTAGGAAGTGTGGTCATATCACACTTTATGCTCACCTAACATTCAACTCCATTGACCAAAATTGGATATAACCATTCTCTCTCCTCTCTCTCTCCTCACCCCCTCATTCGGTCAAGCCCCCAAGAGAACCACGAATCATCCTCTTCCTCTTCTTTTGTTTCTGCTCGCCGCCCGCCCCCCTGGAATCCCGTGTTCGTCGGCCACGACTGCCCCTTTCGGCCACCACCAACCACCAACTGACCACACCGACAAAGCTCTACGTCTTGCCGACGTCCTCAAATAAGAATCAGATCGATTGGAGCACCGAGGAGTCTCGAGCAGAGATTTTTCCGAGAGCCGACAGATTAGGACGCAATCTGAGGTAGGTCTAGTTCTTAGCCCTTTTGTTGGTCAAAATCTTGGAATCTGGGGCTCAAATTTTGTGAGGATCTAGTAGAGATGTGTAGGATTCCGTGGTAAAATTAAAGCTTAATTTGATAAGGTTTTGACCATGAATCGGCCTTGTACATTTTGCTCAGAATCTGTCGGTAATCTGACCTTGGGCGTTCTGGCGAGTTTCAACGGGAATCCGGTGGCCATTTGACTTGAACTCACGGTGAGCCTCCCAAACCCTTAGGTAGACATTCTAAGAGGTAGGATAGTGTATAAATATTGGATTTGGAGTAGATTAGGACCGGTTGGACCTGGCTAGCACAGAACCAAGTGGGATCGGTTCAGTACCGAGCTAAATCGATTCTGTTGAAGGCTGTGGATGATGATTTTGAGCTGCAATTTTGATGTTTAAGATGTGATGAGGTGTTGAGGGTTAAGTTATGTATGATTGGGATTGATGGATTGAGGAATTGGGTACGGAAATTTGATGAATTGATTGAAATTCTAGGTTGCGCGACAAGTCCGGGTGTGGACATTGGTTGGACGAAACCTAGGTGGTCCAAGAAGAAGGAGATTTGTGTTTTCCAGTTAAAGGTAAGGGATTTCCTAAACTTAGGCTAGGAAATTGGACTCTATCGGGTGAGTCGAGAATTGAATGGATCGATTTATGAGCAATTTCTAACAAATGATGGTTTTGAATATGTCCTAAGACATTATAGGCTGATTGGGTGTGACATTATCATGCTTGAGTCGTTTGTCATGTCTGGGTATCATGTGATTATTTTGTATGCCATGAGTGTTCACATTGTGTATGAGTGACACCTATCGTTGTATGTGAATTGAACTGAGATAATATGGCATGAGCATAACATGGCAGGGCCCGGAGGTGTATGAGAAATGGGCGGGAGTTGATACCCTGATGCGACAAGATCGCATGGTGAAGTTATGATTTTGTGGGGCCCTAATACGACGAGATCGCGGGGTTGAGATAGCCACTGTCCTGATACGAACTATTCGCGGGACGGAGTATGAGTTAATGAGCTTCGCCTGGAGATTCATCGGGACCTAATGCGTTTACGCGGGTCACCGATGACGGTCTGATACGTTTACATGGACCGAGCCTGAGGCGAATAGTTCGCGGGCTAGAGATTGAGGCAGGTGGAGATTGATGGATGTGGCGAAGGGACAGGCAGAGAGTGCTTGTGCATCTGAGTGTGGCATGTCGTCTTATTTGCATGTCTATCTTCTATATGATGTTGTTTATTGATTCGTGCCTTATATGCCTGTCTGTTTCTGAGTTTGAAATTATTGAGGGGTACGGCTACCTACTTGAATTGTCAACCTGACCTAGGGTTAGGTTTTTATTACTGAGATATGTATCTCATCCCTTTTGAGGTACCCTTCTTTTACAGATCCTAGGCCCTAGGTATGTGGCCCATACATTTTTAGGACCCAAAAGAGATGACAGCTTATTTTGACGAGTTCCCGAATCGATAGGGGAACATTTATGTGAGGAAGTGCACTGTCATATGAATGGATGAGGATAAGCCCGATTGAAAGCCTCATAGGTTTAATGCGTGGTTTAAGAAAATAGGAGACCAGCAGATTGGGCCGCTGAAGCCCCACGAAGTACCTCAGGGTGTAATACCCGATTGGTGCCAGACTACAGCAGAGCAGGAGTTGCCTGAGGGGTCAGTAGTAGGGTCTAGGAATGGGCCAGAGCAGACCCCGATCTTGGTGTCCACAAAGCAGCAGGATGAGGTCATAGTCCTAGAGGCGTCCGAGGGGGACCTTGCTGAGCCGTCGCAGAAAGCGACCATGGAGGACTCTATTGAGATCCCGTCCGAGACCTTCTCCGAGTACGAGCCGACGGAGGAGACTAAGGACACAGGAGATTCTAGCAGTTCTTCATAGGCGACTTCAGTTAGTAACCCGATCTTTTGATTGGCGACCGACCCCGCTCCCGATGGATTTTGTGGATGTTTCCTTTTGACATGCTTATTATGTCGCCCTGTTGTCTAGCGGATCTTAGTAGTTGGTATCTGTATGAATAGTACGATATGATGTATGAATGTCATTGAGCTATCCAGGTCCCACTTAATCTTTATATATTATACGGGGATTTATGTTAGTAACGCTTTCGCATGCGTGATGTATTTATTATGTCTCTCGAGAACTTGTGATGGATCTTGGGACCGCCGAGAGATTGTTGTTAGTTTGCTTGCAGGGATGTTTGCGTGTCTCGACGAGGTCGAGGCGTGACATCAAGCATGCCAATTTTCTTTTCAATTCAAGACTTCATGATCAAGTACAAGCCCATGCATCGAGCTAAGTGTCTACGGCATACGAGGCAATTAAATTCATCATTCATAAAAATGGCATTCGATGCAAGGCATATGCATTTAGCAAGCATATTCACCATCACCAATCCACAATGATAGACAATAAGCAACCACATAATAATCTCACGAAAATTCATCCAATCCACCAAATCATCCAGTCGAGGCCTATCCTCCTAGCCAAGGTTTAGAGATTCCTTACCTTAGGTTTATTTCAATAAAAAAAATCCCCTTCTAAGTACTCCAAGGATTCGGCTCAAGGTTCTGAAAACAGGGAAGCCTCAAACCCTAAGAGAACTCAACTAATTTCATCAATTTCACTTGTCCAATCGTCGAACTACTAAGCATAAACCTTAATAACATATAAATGGATGTCCTCATATGCCTCAACGACGAAATTAACACATGTCAATACCCTTAATAGCCTTTTAAAGACTCGGTTTGCGCAAAATCGAAGCAGGGGATTCGGTTCTGCCCTATTCCTGAATAATCAGTCCATAACCAATATTAAGTCTCAATTTATCACTCAAATCACTTACTAACATATAGTCATAGGTGTTATAGAGCCTCACCGAAAATTTTGTGGTGAGGCGACGCCCGGAAGTCCCATAATAGTCTTGGTTTTCTTTGATCCTCGCCAGTCCGATTCTGCCGGTCGAACACAACACTATTTCGACATCAAAACTCCATCAAACTTAGCCAAATATTTCACCTCATGTCAATATACAAGTTTCCTACATGTCTACAAAATTTGGCCGAAAGTTTGAAGTAAATCGAAGTCCTATGGAGGTCGAATGAAGACTTACCTCTTGCTGCGACGAAATCCGTCGGCTTTTGGGGAAACGGCTGGTTGGAGCTCCACCGGAGTCCAAATGGCGAGCTTCTACTTGGAGACGGTCGGCAAGAGACAGGGCTTGGTGTTGGTGGCCGGCGCGAAGTCAGGTAGTGGCCGAAGAGGGTCGTCAACGGCGGCGATGGAGGCATATCGACTCTGTGATGAGAATCACAAAGTCGATACGCATAACGTTGCAAAAGCAGCCCGTTAGTTCGGGATAGTCTGAAATTATATTTGGTAGAGAAATAACCCAGAGACGAGTTTCGAAATTGAAAAATGAAAAATCAAGAATTCCAATATTATAATTGGATTGGACGTCGCCTCATCGAAGAAAATTTGAATTGGAAAAACAACGTTCCGAATGACGAGAGCCAAATTAACGTTTTGCCCCTCAAAGTTTGACTTTGTTTTAGTAAATGAAGGAGGGCATTTTGGTCTTTGACCATTCCCCCTAGGCTGCCGAAAATTGGAAGGAATAATGGCCATTGGATGAACTTGATTATTGACTAAGAGACAAGTGTCATTGGATGGTCAAGTGGCATTAATTACCCAACTTTTAACCTACCATTCTTCTTCGTATAATGCTAGCAATGCATTCTTTAATCATTCTTAGATTGGCCTTTAATGGCTCTAAATACTCTCTCGGCAATCCTTATGGTCGAAATGCCATTTCCTATTTTAGTTTCTTAGGTCCACGTATCTTGTCTCGCGTTAGCCTTTCTCTTTCAGTTAGTTAATTCGAGATTGATCAGATCCGAGCGAGATAAGACTGAAATACATCATTAGATACATTCTCATTGATAAGTTTCGAAATGACAGGAAAAATCAGAATGTCACAAGTAAACTGCTTGAGAGGTTACAACTTAGCGATCTTTTTGAAACACAGGATCCCACATCTAATGCTCAACACTCTTATATATACCTCCTCGCAATTATAATGGATGAATCAAGAAGTGTGTACAAAATGAAGTACTCTCGATCTACGAATTATGAGCTCTTTTCCCTCTTAATGCCAATCTATTTTTCCTTTAGCCTTGAGATGTCTTTTATACTCCTCCGCCTCTAATCTAACCATTGCAAGGCTTCTAAAAGAGATCTCTTCAAAACTTCCTATTTGGACAAGACAAATACTAAAAGAAGATCTCGTAACCGTTGGGGATCGCCAAAGGAAAGTTTTCTTCATTCAGATCAAATCGCCCATACAATTATGATCCTGGGTTTTCATAGATGATTTCATTCATTTGAAAAGTCATGTACGTCTCCTTGATTTCGTATTCTTGATTGATCTTTATCCCCGAGAATCCTCAAGAATGATCCAGCTCAATTGTATCCGTTGTAATTTATCAATTAAATACATTTCGAAGTCCTTTTCAAGTTCTGATTACTGCACATGAATAATTCACTCAAAACTTGATTATCATTCCAAAGTATGAGCCATCCCTACTCTACATCTGACCTTGACACAACATCTGAGTCCCTCAGAAATCACATATGAGCAAAACCTTTTTTCCAAATTCAATCTTATGCATCCCCGCACCAAAGGACAATCTGTAAAATAAGTATTCCACGACATTATCTCAAAACTTAAGAATACTTGGATTGTTTTGTCAACTTCAAAATCATTTAGGGTTTTTCTCAACATACATGGATGGCGTCTGTTCTACAACCTCCTTGAATTGATGGAGAAGATAATATATAGTAGGCACGTGAAGACCATTTCAATATTAAGTTCATGACGCTTTTATATGTAGGAGTGGATTCTCTTGGGGTCCTTGTTTTCTTTATGCGCTTCCAGTGGTTATAGGTACAAGCTGGAATTATTTGCATTGTGTTCTGGATCGGGTTGTCATGGTTTTCACTTCATGCTTTTGCTTTTGCCTCTCCATTTTGTCATCTACATTTTGTCCTCAATATGTTTCTAATTGCCGCAGGCACTAGATCAGGAATATGAAACTCATGAAGAGGCAGACGACAAAAACACAACCAAAACTCTTAGAACAGACCATCAATCAAGTCATGATGCTTTTAATTTGATCGTGTTATTCGTTCCAAGAAGCTAAAACCAGAAATTTGTGTCGTTATTAGTTCCTTGGAACCGATCGAAAACCAGACCGGACCGACGGTCCGGTCCGGTCCTCGGTTTCGAAAAATGAAACCAAAATTACCGGTCCGGAAACCGATCACTCTTAGTACTAAGTTATGTGTCTTGCAATAACTTTGGCCTTTCTCATGTGCGTATCCGATGTCTCAAGAAGGTGTAATTCTAAGCTAATGAGTTTCGTTAGGATGGCTCTCGCATAGTGGGCTTATGAGCTATGTAATTGGGTTGGTTCAATAACCATGGGCCATTTTAAAACATGGCTAAGTAATTTGATTTCAATCTAGGCTTGATGTATATGGGCCATGCGCGAGTTAAAATTTTTTTTGAAGTTAGTACATGCTCATGGCAAGTTCAATGTATGTGTTGGAATATATAAATATTAAATCACGCATTCTTCTAAGAGTTTAAGCTTTTAGAACAGTTTGCCGTGGTTTCACTAAATCTTTCATGGTATCAGAGCAAATTCCAACAGCATGGATGCTAATAAAAATTCATATTGGAAATTTATCTAGATCGTACAAAGTATGGAATTATTTTGAATAGAAGCAACTTCGTAGATTTAGACAATGCGACTGATATTGAAAAATTTACCTGAAATAAGGTTATCCCATGAAGATAGAGGTAAGTAAACACTTCACCTATTGTAATTTTGACTTTTGTCCTAGATATTCATTTTATTGAAAAGTATCCATTAAATTTAAAACAGACATCCAAAGAAATAGATTGTTCCAGAATTTACCACATTCCTCTCATGACAAACTGTGCATTTTCGACATAATTCTTATCAAACAACTAATTTGTAGTCACAGATGCGACATAACTTATACATGAATTGGCACTATCAAGGAATTTCATGGTCATTAATTTCCAACTAAAGAGATGGATTTTTTCGTGATATAATATCGATTAGTCATATACGAATAACGGGGCATGAAGCAAAGTTTACATACTGTCATGTTTGGTACCTATAAACTATGAAGAGCAAAATGAGAAAGTACTATCATAGTTACATGCTGATGGTGTTATCACCATGTCAACGAATAAATAACTCATCCCCTGTGAACCAACTTGGTTCTTTTGTTATATTGGTCGGATTAGTGAAGATAATCGTGTTTATCTATCTATCCTAAAGTGGAATTTTCTTGCTATAATTTTGTTCAATTCCGAATGTTTTATGAAAACAGAAAAAAGGGTTTGAACGGGGTCGAACCTAGCACACCCGCCGCTGAAATATTCGGTTCAAGGCACCAATGAATGACTACTACTAGCTGGGAGAGGCCATCACGGTAACACCGGTGATACACATGCCAAAATAGATCATGCAGAATTCAATGTGCCTTCAGATTTGGCCAAAAAATTGAGGCAGCACGTAAAAGATAACATACTCAGAGGTGTGATCCACTGGGCTGGGAAAAAAATTACCTTTTCCAATATTTCAAAGGAGAAAAAATCCTTCATATTCGATCTGTGACGGTCCGTCAATGTTATATCTTATGGATGATACTTTTGCGACAATATAGGCCCAATTCTGTAAAAGAATACATCAATATCAAATTGTGTCCCCATATAAATGCCTAATAACCAAATTTGGTCTGGTTAACTTTCTGTCCTATGTCACCGTTAGAGTCCAATGTGACAATTCCACGTGTAGATTACATCTACCTCCGTGTCGTCTTTAATTTTTCCGGATTTTTTCTTTCCTTTTTTCTGTTTTTCCTTTCATCTATCTTCTTTCATCCTCTGCTCTCTCCACCATGAAATTTTTCTCGCAACCTCCATTGAAGCTCTGAAACCAAGCTTTCTCTACCCTCCTCCATCTCAGAGCTAAGAAAGCAGCAGAATCGGAATCTCAGCTCCAAGACTCCCACTTTGTTCATCAATTGGTGCTTTTGCACTATTAGTCGGGACACCAAACTTTTGCACCATTATATGAGTAGAAGAAATAAACGGTAAAGAAAAATGGCGACATATTTTGAAATGTAATTTTTGTCAGAATTTCGGTTCCTAAAGTGTTACAGGTTGATCTAGCACACATTAGGGCCTACTTAGAAACACATATATATACCCGATCGTATAATCCGATAATATTTCTCGATTCATGCCCAGAAATCACAATTCCAATATGGCAGTATCATCCCATACTCGTATTGAGGAATCTTTCAGCTCAAATGAACTTCTGCAAATCTAAAGAATCTACCAAATGGTTCTCTTTGTAAGATATATCTTCATGGAAAAAGATTTTTTTTTTGGTTGGGGGGGGGGGGGGGGTCTGAATAATTGTAAATAATTCAAACAGCTAACATAACATGCAATTTGCATTTTGTTTCTCATCGATCCTCGTGATCAGATAGACAATAACACAATCCGAGACAGGATAATAATTCTGATGATGGTGTATAATATAGTACAGCAGATGGTACATCAATCTGGTGTTTCTTGCGTCCACAGGGCAATCGACCTTATACTATTTTCGACAAGAATGCTCGAAAAACACAAGGCATGATTATTATGTGCAATTTGAAGCTGCTACTACTATCACCGTAACCATATGTTCTATTAATATCTAGTTACCTAACCAAACTAGCGGGACTTCCAGATGGGTGGAGAGCTTTCCGCCCGGAAAATCATCAGATCTCCTTAACAACGATATTACTTTGGAAAAGTATGGGGGCACACCTGAAAAAGAAAGAAGTTTTAGAAATTGTTTTGCGCTTCACAATAAACAAAATTGACCATCGAGCGTCATGCAAATGACAATTCATTGGATGAATTGAAGTTTTATGTCTTTAGAAGAGTCAATGCACCACACTGCACTAATTACATGTTGTGAAAAAGATCACCTATAGCTATATTAACCTATCCACTCAAGACACACACACATATATGTATGTATACTCATAACCATGTCTGAAAAAAGAGTGGTTTATCACAATGTTTCCTCCAATCTATTAGGAAATTTAGATGTTACTGAACCTCAATGTTAACAAAAAGCACAAACATGCACCAGTACTTGATTTCTTCGAAATCCAGAAACAAGACATTCGAAGATAAACTGGTGCTTTCATGATTAAGATAGCTTATCTACTCTTGTAGACCAAAGTATGTTACTCTGGAAACTAATGCTGTTAGTTATTACACCCATCCGTCAAAGAAAGCAACCAAAAAAACAGATATTCACAAAATAATAATAATAATAATAATAATAAATAAATCCTCATATTGCTATCTGAACCACCTTTTCCAATATGTTGTGGCCTCAATGGCATCCTGTTCTCCGTCATGTTAAAGGGGAATTTGATCAATCTGATGACACCGGCAAACTATATAGACAGACTGAGTAAGATATATAGCAAAGTGCAAATCATCCAATTTTTTTAAATTATATCTGGAGATTTTTTGTGCTAGATATGAAAATCACCTTTTATCAAGTTCTCTGACCTTTGAATTTTCAGGGTATAGTAGGTATCTCTTTTCATTAACTTCCAAAGAAGACCTACGAGATTACACTTGATCATTCTTAAAACTTTCAGGGTTGTAGGAAAAGGAAAGTCTCCCAGAAAAAGTTGACCTATGCATCTGTTTCTTTCCTAGCTCATGAATTTAGGTCCTTAGTGGGTAGGAAAAAGAAAAAATCATAAAACCATGCTAATCAACCCAGATGATGAATCTGCTTTTGTTTTAGAAAATTACCGTACCTTTTATTCCACTGAATATTGCTGGATTATGTTGAGTAAGAACAAACAACAGTAGATGGCTTTAATTAGGGTTTCTAACTGTGCATGAAAATTTCTAGGGTTTTCTTCTCAGCTTATAGAAAAGTAGCATCTCAAAAGTTGAACAAATGGTGATCATCTTCGGCTGAATTTCATCTCTCACCAAATGCTCGGTGACGCCTCGCTAATTGTGAATGTAACCAAAGGCGAAGGAGTGGAGGTCGTCAGTGTCCCGGAAACTCCACTGCCTGTTGCTTGCTTGCATATCCAGAGAAGAGATCGAGCTGCCAGAAGCCTCCTCGAAGCTCCCAAAGGAGATGTTCTCCTCTAGGACAAGCGAATTGTCATAATTATTCCCTGCAGAGCTCGAATCCATCGACCCGTTTTCATAGAATGGCATTGCGTTCACATTGCTCATGTTCTGTAAACTGAACGGATGAGGCAAATTATTTGGATTTGCCATGTGCAACCAACTTTGCACATCGAGGACTTGGTTCGAGATGAACTTGTTTCCGGAATATTTCTCGTTCAGGCTCGCCCTCGTGGAAGATGGAACGCAAAGGCTTTCCGCAGCTTGCTCCTTGAGAGAAGCCAATTGTGCTTGCAAATTGCATACCTGCAAGGGTTGTAACCAAGAAAATCATGAACTCCCTCAAACTAGGGTTTGTGCTCATCAAATCGGAGTGCGAATCACAATAATATGCCCATCATCGCATTATATACGCAACCTGTTGTTGGAGCGCGAAGATGTGCGAGACGCATCCGTAAATGGGATCTTGGAGCCGTGCCTGAGCCTCGTACGAGATGGTCACAGCGGCCTCACAGCGATCGCTCACGGGGAGGTTTGCAAGGAGCTTCGACACGTTGCTTGCACCGAAGACCTTGTGAATGGCCGCGAAGTGCGTCGCGCCTTGCTCGTGGCAGAAATACGGGGCAAAGACGCACCCTCTCATGCATTTCCTCCTCAAGAACTTGCAAGCTCCGCACGGAGAACCAGAGCCAGTCATGATTGATCCTTGATTTATTCTTTGAAGTGGGTTTTTCCTCAGGGGGATTCACTGATTTTTTTTTCCTTCGCTAGCTATAAGCTCTTCAGCTTTTGGGAAGGAGACATTGATCGCCATTGTTTATAAACACTTGAGGAAGAGAGAGGGGAGTATATTTTAGTGAATAAAAAATATCCTTTTGTCGTCTTAATGGGCTGCAAATTTCATTTATTTAGCACTTTATTGTCATTAAGAAATAGAAAATCCCTTCCACCCTCCTCCTCCCTAACTTTTATTATACCATGAATCTGCCTGCCATATGAAATTGCGTATAGGCGCAGTCTTAAACGACAAAAGAGCTAAACATAAACCGAACCCAATTGCCCATTCTGCCTGACGATTGGGTTCATCAACTATGGAGCTGCAGCTCATTTTTTTTCATGTTTCTTGTCCTTACTGGCAGTTTGCCGTAACATATATTTGAACTAGGTTCATTGAGGTGAATAGAAGTTGCCGATCGATATCACATGTGAAAAAATGTAGTTGTAGGACAATTTTGGAATAGTAATGTTTTGGGACAATAATTCCTTCAGAATTTATTAGATGCACGGACCGAGGTTTTTCGATTGTACCATACACGGTAATCCGAGGACAAACTTAAAAGCCCTTGTCATTGTACATTTACTAATTAGACGCTTGTTGGTTCCGAGGTAAGTGTTGAGTCATGTTGCCCACCATTCTTGGTTTGAAGGAATTTCTTTCGGTCAGTTTTCTGAATGGTGGGTTACAGACACGGACATCTCCCACTTTCATATTTACTTAAGTTTACATATAATCTACTAATAAGACACATGATTGGAGGAAATTTCCTCCGGCAGTTGATGGAAGAAGATACAACCATTTCCAAAATGTAGAGATTTATATTATGTTGTCGAATACTCACCTTGCAACCTACTAAAGCATGCGAGCTTTCCAGGGTAGGTTCTACAAAATCCATCGCACGTCCCAAAAAATAAATGGCGGACTAATGAAAGCAAGATGTCGGAGTTCTCAATTAATTTGTCCTTAATTGCATCCTCTCGCGCTTCCATATCACAAAGTTTGAGGTCCGTCGCCATTTCCATTATTCGATTTTTTTAAAAAAAAATCTTTTGATTTTTTTCCAATGGCCGTCCTTGAGCTTGGCCGCTTTCTAACAGCTCCAGTAGTCGTTTGGCGAAATGAACGTTTGTTTTTCTCATCCTTTTTTAATTTGAGTTCAGAAGCCACCAAGTGAATATAAAAAAGATCAAATGAAAGTCTTATGCTCGTATAGATATCAAGTATATTCTTCATGTGATTATCATGAATGTATGTGTTAATATAGGAAATATCACCGTTTTCCGACATTTTAAGGTTTTAGCAATAAAAGTTTTGCGCTCAGCTTGAATCTAAAACTAGAGATATTATTTAGCAGTTCCGAGTTCGATTTCTCGTATCCATTTTACTCTGTTATAAGTTTTTTAAGGTATACCTTATGAATATGAGTGAGCAGTTCCAAGTTCGAGGAGGTTCTATATAGGTTTCACTTGAAATCTCGTCGGAGCAAGCTCCTTATTTTCTTGAACCTAAAATATACCTTGCATACACTGGAACCTGGAACATATCTTGTCTACATACTCCGAAAACAGTGACAACTTGAAATATATCTTATCAGAAGTTCCAAAGGTTGATTTTAAAGTCTACTCAAGTTCCACATATATTTTTAATTAAACGATTGCAATGAATTATCACTTTTAATGACAACCACTTGATGCCGCACTATACTGACTACAACTCATATTTAGACACACACAAAACATGAAACGTTAATAAAATAAGAGTCTCAATTATAAATATCGTCGGAAAGGAAAATTTAGACAAATAGTTTTAGATTACACAATCATCATCAGACGCAATTGAATACTGTAGGATCGCGAGAAAACTTATATCAAGGAAAACACAAATAAATTATGTCAGTTTCAAGTTCCATTGCAACCTACCCATCTGAATAGCTTTCAATTTTTTGAACCAGAAACCTACCCTACATATCTTGGAAAATCGGACCTTGGAACCAAACATTTCTCATCGGTTCGATTTTTCAATTCCTCGTTCTATCCTAAAATCATGCTCATACTTACTTAGAAAGCCCATCTTGTGCTCTAGTTCAGTGTGACTTCCTGGCAGTTAACTTCTTCTACTATGTCCAACAGCTCAATCTCCGGATGTGCACCCGACAATGGTCCCGCCACAATAATGAACATCTTGAATGGATGTGATCTAACGAAAAATAATTCTTGACATAAAGCTTGGCATGGACATGAAAATTCTTAGTTGGATGTATCTGGGTGAGTGTTGCATGGTTGATGGCATGTGATAGTGGGACTCCCTCGAGCAACAGGTACACCTGTTCGTGCATTTTTGATTGCGTGGGGCTGTTCCCATACGATGTGTATCGCTGATCTAACCGAGAACCCACTCGTGTGCACTAAAGTTAAACAAAGAACAAATCCTATATACAATTGAATCAGTGCCATTCAAATTTGGTTCAATCATTATAGTAAACATCGATGAGAATCTGAGCAATTTATAATGCAAATTGGTACTGGTATGTGTCAAAGGCAAATTATTTCAGGGGAAAGAGCCTCATTTATTTAATCGTTAAGTCATATAATCGCCAAAATCTTAAGATGAGTGAATTTATAATGGGAATTAGAACTTTCTGCTAGATGATTCCCACAGAGCTTTTTAAGTGAGAGCCAATCAAAATATAGGTTTTCTTTTTTTGTCATGCCACTACCTTGTTGGTACTATATGTTGGCTTTCCGTTCCATGGTTCTATTCAAATGAGAGTAGTTTAAAGCGCAAATTAAAAATATAATCCAATGAGAAAACAGAAAAGAAGGAAATAAAAATGAGAGGAGCATCTGAAACAAGGTAGAGAGAGAGAGAGAGAGAGAGAGAGAGAGAGAGAGAGAGAGAGAGAGAGAGAGTTTTTTGTTTTCTTGTGCACTTTGAAATGTTTAAGGGCTAGTAGGTCAAGGCTTGTCCAGCAATACGGGTACTATTGGGATTAACTAATCACTATTGTGTCGCACATAGGCACCAACATGTAGACCTTGGCCCGATGTGAATTTGGCCCCACGTTCAACCCCGATAATAATGACACGCCAACTTAAAGACACATCCTATCAATTCCTCCTTTAAAATCCTAAAATACAATTTGATTGTCCAACCACCAAAGAAAAACTAGTGAGGGCTAGCTAGCTCTTACGAGTACGGGGAACAAAAATGCTATGGCAGCTTTTGGTTTATTTGTGAGACATTAATGAGGAGATTATGAGTTATGACCTGTGAAAAGCAGCTTTCTCGATACTAACTTGTTAGCTTTTATGTAGATTATAGTGTCTCGAAGTCAAGTAATCATGGAGATTAGAATCACTTTTGGCTAACAATCTTGTTAACCTGATTTTTAGTTCGTCACATAAGTATACCATAATAACGATTGCTTAGTTGTGTTGGGAGTGGGAATAGAAGTACGATGCCTTCATTTGAAAAGATCGCCAAGAGGGAGCTCAAGTTCAAGACTTTTATTTACTTAAAAGCTTAAATCGATGAATTATAGCTAATTATGATATATTAACTACTTTATTTCATACTAATTTTTCAGCGTGGGACTTTTTTAACACGACTCGCATTTGCATCCTAACAAGTTGGATGATGTGGGAGCTCATCATAGGTGAAATTAACAGAAATGTCAAAAAACAATAATATATACAATAGAATTGGCTTTAGATGATTGGTAAAACGATTAGAATCTTGCGCTTGGGGAAGCATGAAATCTCATGTTTGATTCCTACTCGGTGCAGTCACTTGGGTCAAGTTAACAGGAAGTACATGTTACACCCAAATAAGAAAACAAGAGAGATGGCTTTTTTTTTTTTTTTGGTCAGATATGAATTGTGGCTTTTAAAAATTTAAAAAAAGTACGAACCGTTGTGCATAATTTAACACCAGTAAAATTTTCGTTTATGTGCGCAAAGTGAGTAAGCAATACAAACAACAGAAATTAATGTGTCAAAGGACACATTTTCATAGACATTTGTTTGGATGAGCCTCCTCCTCTCTTCGAGCTTAAGCAGTCCAAATAGGCTAAATTCGACTGGTTATGCCAAGATTACTATACCGCCTTGTTATATGTGTAGAACCTGTTGTTGTGTAGATTCTCTTTCTTCTATAACAATCCCACTAGTGGATGCTCCATATATATCATCTCTCACTTAGATAAATGGCTTCCCTCTAAATATAAACTACTACTCTCTTGTGGTCACGTATGGGCTTGTCACTTTTGCTAACATTTAGGGACAGTACTAAATTGTTGTTTTAACTTTGGTCATATTTAAGGAATCTCGTGTATTGGAATTTGAGGAAATCGCACCCACTGAGGTTTGCAATTCTAATTTTTTCCAAGGAAACTTACCAAAGAATTTTAGACGTTTCTGTGAGAAGCGTAATTTGCTTCATTTTTCTTGTATTGTTCAACGTAGAAAACCAACACTTATACAACACTTATACAACGTCGCATAACAGAAAAGGGAAAAGAAGGTCTACCAAATATCTCTACTTTATTACAAAAGATACTAGAAAATATTCTAATAAAAAGTAAATCCTAGAGATGCACTAAATATTAGAAAAATCAGAACGTAATCTTCCGTAATAGTTTCCTTGAAAAAATATTGACGTGGAGAAACGCACCATTTAGTTTTGAAATATGACGGTACGGTTGCCTCCTCATTTCCATTCTTCTTGTAATTTCCATGTTAGTTGAACCTTAGCTAACTAGTGCAAAAGCATGGGGCTCATGGTTATGATTAATTGGATTTACTCACAATCATGGCCATGCATATGATCAAAATGTTAGGTATATCTTATTAATAAAATGAGTTAAAATTACGAAAATCCCAAATTTATATGTCCATTACAATTTTATATCACGCTAAAACTCCAAATTGATACACCTGTGACAAATCTACAATTCGTTAGCTTCCATCAAATTTCACTGTTAAATTGTTGACGTGAATGACACATGCAACTTTGCATAGTGACGTGAATTATGTCTACATGAAAATCTCAAAAGGTTAATACCACGAAAAACCCTAAACTAGTACGTCAGTGACAAATTTACCTCAAACTAGTACATTAATGACAAATTCCCCAAACTGATACATCTATGACACATTTTTCAAAATTGGTACATATGCAATAAATCTACCCCAAATTAGTATATATGTGACGAATTTGCCCCAAATTAATTTTTTCAGTAACCAAAAACTCAAATTTGTACATTTGTGAGAAATTTACCCCAAATTAATTTTTTCAATCATAGAAAATTGCAAGCTAGTGTGTGCATGACATATTTATCCTCCGTTAATATTTGGAAATAGGCCCGAGTTGTGATGTGCAATCAAATTTATTGTCCAGATTTCTTTGACGTCGCCTCTAAAGTCTTTAGGGCAATGCGCATTGCACTTTATTTATTTATTTATTGCACTTTTCGATCCTTTGTGGAATTTGTTTTATTCCTTTGGCATTTATACCCTGAATGTTGTTTGGACAATTCCTCCGACAAACACCGCTTCTTCCTGCCATCACTTCCGCTTTGCTTGGTTGCGATCTTGGGTTTATGTCGTAGGTTTCATACTGTCAAGGTAAGAAAACGAGAGTCCTCCATTCACGTTCCGTTCGAGACTCCATGTTTCTTCTATGTTTTTGAGAACCTCTTTCACTTCCATTTTGTTGGATCTCTCAGCCAAAGGAATTAAAAAAGCCACAAAGGATTGAAAAATGCAAAAAAGAAAGTGCAAGGCGCACTGCCCTAAAGACTGTCAGAGAAACTTGGATAATAAACTTGATTGCACGTCACAGCTTGGCCCTGTTACGGAGAATTGAAAAAGGATAAATATGTCATGCGTAGACCCGTTTATAGATTTTTTGTTACAGAAAAAATTATTTCAAGATAAATTTATCATAAGTGTATAAATTTGAGATTTTTGGTGACTGAAAAAATTAGTTTGAGGTAAATTCATAAGAGGTATACTAATTTGAAATAAATTTATCTCTAATGTATCAGTTTGAGATAAATTTATCACAAAATATCATTTTGGGATTTTTCCTGATATTAACCTTATGAATTTTCACGTGACTTAGTTTACGTCACCATACCAAGTCACGTGTTTCATCCACGGCATCAAATTTAACATTGATATTTGATGGAAGGTAAGGTAGGGTAGATTTATCACAGAAGCGTCATTTGGGGTATTCTTGGTAAAAAAAAAATAGTACCCTAATAGAATTTGCACCAACTAATTCTTTGGTATCTTGACCAAAAAAAAAAAAATCGGTGATATCGTTTTTTTGTTTTTTATGGCGAGAATAATACTTTAGTAGTAAACCTGTAGTCACTAATAAAGGTTTAGATCCTGGGATAAATTGACATCTTATATTAATTGCCTCGCAGTTATTGATATATCAAAATATTTTACAATAAAAACACACCCTCATCCCTAATTCGAATTCTATCTCATGTCTCTCCCTTCTATAACAGGCACCACCAACCCGCCCGCTGCAGCCTCTTCACCTCTTGTGATGTAAACACCGACAGCCGTGACACCGCCACTATCCTCAGCTCTCTGCTCACGTGGCTCTCTCTCTCTCTCTCTCTCTACAATGGAGATCGTGGCCTCCAGGATGTGGCTCGCATGGAGGACGCTTGCCTCAGGCGACCTCTGATCCATGGTCAACTGAGAGAGAGAGAGAGAGCCATGGCGAGCAGCCTTACGCCAACGGTGTTAGTGTTTGGCCAAGGTGTAAAGTTCTGCGGCAGAGTGGCAGAGTGCCAGCGCTAATTGTGAGATGGATGAATGAAAAGGCCAAGGAAGATTAAAAACAGAAAGAAAGGAAAAGAAAAAGGGATGTAAAGAAAGATACTAAACAAAATAAAAAGAAAAATTTAGGATGACATATCTCAACTGTTAATATTTAATGCGTTGACCTGGCCTCTCTATTTAGGTAAATTAAAGGTTTTATACTTACCATCTAATATAGAGAATATGAATATACCTATGACTAAAATAATGGAATTAATAAAACGTAGTAAAAAGAGTTCGAATGGGCAGCTCAACATAGATACTATTCTCATCTCATGATATGGAGAGTTCAACTTACCAGGCACGTATAATCACTATGATGGCCTCGTGAAAATGGGTTATAAATACATTTCTTAACCTGTATTTGATGGGTTGGATTGTTATATGAATTTATTATATTCATTAAATTGATTTAGAATGGTAAAGCCTAAAATATTATGGATTTAAATGAGTTTATCACTTATTTAAGCCCAACTCACATCTATGAGACTCTCTTCACTCTTTCTCACTTGATATAATGTTCACTCATTCCATGATTTCACCTCATTTTGTCTATGAGTTTTTAATTTTTAGATTTGGTTAGATATGAAAGTGTTTTAATTATATGGGTCGGATCAGGTAGTTATGAGTCACTAGATTTATATTGCATGGAAATTGGTCAAATCAAGTTAAATTGATCAATTTGGTCTGGACCATTTTCAACCTGATCCACTCGTTTGAAGGGTATGTTGCTTGTATATGCGATTGTTGTTAACCATTAAACCAACCCATAAGTTTGTGATCCAACATATTTAGCATGGGATGCGTCAGATACTAACGGTTGGGATCAATCTAGGGTTCATGCCCCAAATGCATGTGATAGTTTGTCTGAACAAAGCAACATGATATTATAAATAATAGACTGAAATTTTGCCTAATGTATTTAGCTAATTAGAGGACTGTCCTTATGAAATGCGATCAGTTTGGATGGTGCAAGAAAAAAAAAGGACGAATTACAAAAAGAGAACTTTCATATGATACAAAGCGAAACAAATTTGTATAGCAATACAAACGGACATCCATGACCCTCCTGAAGGGTTTCCTGGATTCATAAAACGCAGCGGAACGAAACCTTAAACAAGATCCATATGTATCGAAATCAAAATAGATTCAACACGTACCTTTTAGGTCGATTTCGAATTGACGGTCAATTATGTTTGGATCAGCGCCTCAAGTGTTGTGCCTCTACCGGTATCCACACACACAAACTAAATTCTCCAACGATCCAAGTGCTGGCTTTCAGATCTTGAAATGTCTCTCCCAATTGCCTAAACGGATAATTGTTCTCTATTTTTCTCCTTCGGGATAAAAATAATACGACCGATTTGAGGCGTCTCTAGGATTATTACTCGTAACCCTACACTTCACGGTTTGGGCCCCATGGGCCCATGGCGTCCTCTAAACTGTCCACTTAATCATGCGTTTAATCGTTATCTCATAACGCGCACGATTACATAGATATTCGTAATATAAGAATAAATAAAGCTCTACTTCTTAAGTAGATCAAGGGGCAGAGAAAATAATTAATCAATTCGCTATTGTGTGCGACCCCGTAAGTTCACTAGACATTAACAATGTGCCCAAAACTCTTTTGGCTCACAAGTCATAAGCAGTTTCTAGCAAGACATTATGACTACCTAAGTATAGTAAAAGTCGATTTTTCAACACAACCTAATTCACAACTAATGTTAGAGTATCAATCTTAATTGGTTCTTAGGGCAGACCACTAACACCACCTTGGGATTGACCTAATGACAATGGTTTTTCAAGCTTTCGGCTTGGGGATCCAACAGTTGTGGACTCTTTTCCTATTCTAAAGAACTCATAATCGAGGGAAAAATTGTCCAAAAAATTATAAACTTCTTGCACTTTTCTTAATTCAATCCAAATTTTTTTTATTGTGCAAATTGAGGCATAAACCTTTTCACTTTTTGCCAATTGGATCCATCCATTTAATTTTGATCAGAAATCGCTAACATGGACTCTGACCGTCCTACATGATATGGTCGGTATTGATGTAGATAAATTTTTAGTATTTATTTTGTGACATTCTGATTTCCAGCCAATTTCAGGCTCATTAATGAGAAGTGTATATCTAGAGATGTATTTCAGTTGTATTCCGCTCGAATCTGATCAATTCGAGTAGACTGACCAAAAGGAAAAGGCTAACGCGAGACGAGGTACGTGGACCTAGAAAACTCGGATAGGAAACGACGCTTTGGCCATAAGGATTGTCGAGGGAACTAGCGATAGACCCTCACAATTACATGACAACCAAAGCTATCACGAATTGACGAGCCCTAAAAGTGAAATGAATCACGGGGTCGATACGCGTAATGTCTGCAAAAGCCACCCGTCGGTTCGGAATAGGCTGGAATCATGTCTGGTAGAGAAAACCATCAGAAATGAGTCTTGAAAATGAAAAATAGAGAATCAAGAATTTCAACATTACAATTGAATTGATCGTCGCCCTATCAAAGAATTCTGGAACGAGAAAAACGACGTTCTGAAGGTCGGGGGTAAAATGACCGTTTTGCCCCTCAAGCTTAGAACCTTACCCAAGCATTTGAAGAAGGGCATTTTGGTCTTTTAATCCTCCCCATAGCTGCCGAAAAAGAGGAGTAAGGATGGTCATTAGATCATCTTGGGAAGGCAAGAAGACAAGTATCACAAGATCAACCATTGAGTGGTCATATCCAACTTTATGCCACCTACCATTCTTCCCTTTGACCATTAGAGTTGAATAAAGCCTTCTCACCCTCTCTCTCTCTCTTCATTTTCGACCATTCTTCCCCAAAAACCACCGAGCACTCCTCTTCTTCCTCTCTTCCTTAATCTGCGCCGGCGACAGATTTTGGACTCCTCATTTGGCGCCATCGACAACCACTTCCGGCCACCATTCGACTGTCGGCCGACCATACCAATCTAGATCTATGTCTTTTCGACCTCCTCTAAGTGAAAGCACGCCATTTGGAGCACCGAGGAGCTCCGGCCAAGCGTTTTTCCGGGAGTCGACGGAAATTGACTCAACCTGAGGTATGTCCGGTTTCTGACCCTTTTGAAGGCCGAATTATTGGATTTTTGAGGTCAAATTTTGCAGAGACCTAGTAGACATGTAGATGAATATGTGGTAAAAAGTTGAGAGTGATTTGAAGAAGTTTTGACCTCGAATCAGTCATGTAAATCATGAACAGAATTTGTCGGGAAAACTGACTTGAGGAATCCTGCGAGGTTCGACGAGTTTCCGGCAACCAATCGACTTCAAATCTTCGGTGAGACCCCTAAACCCTTAGATAGACATGTTAAGAGGAAGGATGAGGGTTAAATGATGAATTTGGAGGAGAATTAGGCATGGAGACATTCGGTTTACACAGAACCAAACATAGCCCAGTTCAGTTTTGTACAAACCGAATCTGTGAGGGGGCTGATGATGGATGATTCGTGTCACAAATTGGTGATTAGAACATGTTAAGATGTTGAGGATTATGCTATGGAGGATTAGGATTCATGGATGGTTGATTTGGACATGAAAATTGACGGATTGGTTGGATTTTATTAGGTTACGCGGTGAGCATGGTCTTAGACCATTGGGGGCCGAAACCTTAAGGGCTCAAGAAGAGAAATTGTGTTGTCAAATTCAAGGTAAGAGAATTCCTAACCTTATGTTAGGAAGATTGGACTTAATTGGGTGAGTCAATGTTTAATTTGATCAATTTAGGAGGATATTCCAAAGGGGTAGCTTTTAAAATGCCCTAAGTGATTATAGAAAGTCATGTGTGATATTGTTGTGTTTAAATTGTGTGTCATGTCGAATGTCATTAACTGTCTTACATGCCATGGATTTTCAAATTATGCATGAGATGCACTTGTTGTTTTATTTGTGCATTGAATAGTGAATCATGGCATAAGCACGACATGACGAAGCCTTGAGGCGTATGAGACGCGGGGCGGGAGATGTATACCCTGATGCGACGAGATCGCGGGGCGGAGTTGATGTCGTGTGGTGCCCCGATGCGACGATATCGCGGGGTTGAGTTGGCCACAGTCTTGATGTGAACTATTCGCGGAACGAAGTTATGAGATGGTGATATTAGCCTAGAAATTCATTGGAACTTGATGCATTTACGCGGGCCAATGATGATCTGATACGTTTACGCGGACCGAGCTAGATACAATTTAATTGCGGGCTAGAGATTGAGGCAGGCGAAGATTGGTGAATGTGGTGAAGTGGCAAGCCGAATGTGCATGATCATCTGAGTGTGACATGAGGTCATAATTGCATGCCTGTCATCTGCATGTTGTTGTTTTATCGGTTTGCGCTTGATATGCCTGTATGATTATGAGTTCGAAATATCAGGATAGATGACTGTCTGAGTGGATGGTCGGCCTAACCTAGGGTTAGGAACCACCTTACTGAGATTTATATCTCACCCAGTGGGGGCTTAATTTTTCAGGTTCCAAGCGAGGGAAACGCGAACTTGCCAAGGATTGACATTTGAAGGCATAGTTGATCAATTGTACTACAGAGGGTTGCAAGTTATGGATTTACATTTTGTGATATTAGGGATTGTCCTTCTGATTGGTAGATTATCGAATTGAACCTTTGGGAATGAATTAATGAAATTTTGATGAATTTGTCCCAAGTCATTGGGTGTTGATTTATTGGTATGAATGGAGTTGGCATCGCTTCCACATGCATATTTTAAAAGAGTTGTAAGTTATTGGCCGTTGGATCTTGGAGTTTTCAGAAAAGTACGACCTGGTGGGATGTTCACGCACTCGCTAGGTTCGGGACGTGACATATTTATTCTTTTATATATCCCTTTTTTCTTTTCTTTTTTTCTTTCCTTCTTTCTCTAGTTGATTGTTGAGCCTCGGTGATGGCCGACAACTAGCCAGGGAGGTCGACCTCTCTCGCCCCTAGTGAGGCTCGCCCTCGCTGTCTTGGTGAAATCAGTCTCGCATGGCTGGGCGAGGCTCGTCCCTGCTGGTTACTAGCGAGGTCTACCTCACTGGCCGGGCGATGGTGAGCCTCACCTACCCTTTGTGAAGCTTGCCCTCATCAAAGCCGGCAAATTCGATCTCACCCAACAATGGCAAGGTCGAACCTCACTAGTGATGGGCAAGCTTGCCCTCCCAAATTTTTGGTATGGGTGAGCTTCGCCAGAGGCCTATGGGTCAACCGTCTCAGACCTCACTGGCCCTTTCCTTTAGTTTCTTGTTGCCGATTGGCTAAAGGAAGAAGGGAAGAAAAAAAAGAAATAATAATTAAAGAAAAAGTAAATTTTTTAAAAAATATATATTAAAGTATTAATAAAAATTATCCATTTCAGCGTCGGCCATGCGAAGTTAGGATGATCTGCGTCCGCGTCCGCGTCAGCGATTTTTGACCAAAATTGATTGGGTGAACTCAATTGACCAAACATGAAAGTTTCATGACTTATTGACACAATTAAAAAGTTGAAGACTGAAATGACAAAAGTGTAATAGGTTTATGAATTTTTGGACAATTTTCCGAAGATATAAGTTGGGGTCTTGACAATAGGTTGTTTTATTAGTTCCCTTCTAGGTTACCGGCTAATTATGGTTGGATCCCGACATATGAAACAAACAAACATGTATTGACAAAGATTACAAACGTGATTACAAATTTATACCACGCTAAAGCGAACAGTCGATCTTACCTAATTACCAGTCAACAAGGATGGAAATATATCTGAAAATGTCGCCGTGATGACAACGGCTCAACTCATGAGAGGATGTCCATATGGCTTTTTAGTCATGTGTACTTGTTGGCCACTTGAGGCAGAAAAAAGGGGTAGGAGTGGTCTCGGAGACAAAAAAAAAGGCATGTTTATTACCTGGGGATTATTAAAATAATCAAACCTTTGGACAATAATGTGAAAAGAGGGGTTCAACTAATCCCAAAAAGACAACACCATCAACTCAGCATGTGTGCGACTTTATATCTAGCTTCCAACACTGTCATTAAAGAATTTCACCAAAAGATGAACACCTGAACCTTTTTGCCTTTCTTAAAGTACTAGAAAATGTAATGTATTTCCTCCTGCAAGGAAATGTACGTACATGAATACTTCAGCCTCCATTTTCTATAACATCTATTTTGTCAGTTTTGCTTCAGCCCCATAATGAGTTTTTATTTTTTAATTAATTAGCAAGTAACCCCGTTTCCCAAGATTAGGAATACCTATGTAGAGAATGGTGAATTTGGTAGTTCTGACTTCTGAACAATTAACACAAGGGTTAATTCCGGGAAAAATTCCAAACTAGCCTTGTGATAAATTTACCCCAAATTAATTTTTTGACCATAAAAAATCTCAAACTGGTATATCTGTAACAAACTTATCCCAAATTAATTTTTTACCACAAAAAATTCAAACTAGTACACTTGTGATAAATTTACTCCAAATTAATTTTTTGATCACAAGGATCCTAAAATAGTACATATGTGATTAGAAACTATACTATGCATAAGGAAATATGATTAAAACCATCTTTTGATTAGAAACTACCTCATATTCCTACGTAGCAGCAAGAATTACTATGTATAAGAAATTATACCTTTGAGTCAAAGAGGTTGTTTACATATGATGCTCAACTAGCTAGACGATTCGTATGGTTAACTGAGTGAGTAAATTGCTAAGGGCCCACAAATGAGGGAGAGAATGCTGAGCGCAAGTCAATGGGTGTGAAATACTCACATTGTTGGAGTAAGCAGAAACAATTGATATTTACATTGGTTTATAACTCGATGATTTATTATTTCAAGTGAGCATGATCAAACTAAACAAATTAGTGCTTGGGTTTTGAGCATCCTCTTGGATCCTCCATCGTGAAGGTATAGGAGTTTTTAATGCATTTCTCGATATGTTGTCAGAGCTAGACACCCGCATGCTTTTATTGACCCAGAAGTCCGACAAAGTACCGGGGCTCTGTTAGGGAAAATATAGTCGCAGTGCGAAGAAATGGAATCTGAGTTCATGTGATAACATTCTATTTAAGAAATTATTTACCCCACAAAATTGCTAATAGTTATCGGTTAAAATCCCTCAAAATACAATAAAGTTTCGGAATGAGAATATCATCTAGCAATTACGATTTTTCTAAGAACTCTCAAAAGGGAAACAATTGAAAAGAAGGATGTATATCTCTTTGAAAACGAAAATGGTTGTTATAGTAAGTGAAATGTTAAACAGAAACGTTGAATATACAACAGCAAACACCTTTGTGAATAGAAATGTTATTCCGAAAGGAGCACAACTTTTTATGTCTGAAAAAATATAGCTGCATATCCAAAAACTATAAATTCATACACAACTCTTCATACCCGCCAAAACTATAAATTCAGAGATAACTCTTCACGCGTAAAAAATGTCGTCCGAAAAAATTGCAACTTTTCAAAGGTTGTCTGACAATTCCCATGTCTAATACTTGTTTGGCTAAATAAAAAATTCAACATTCATAAATATAATTACCATAAACTTATTGTAAACAATCACATTGTTTCAATCGGATGCAATGGTTATTTTCAATTATATATTTTAAGTTTAATTAACACAAGATAATCGTTGATTACTGTCAAATCTGATCCATGTGCTAAGTGGTAAGTGTGACTACTAATCGTGCACCCGAACGCAGGTACTATAGGGTCCATCGTACTTAGTCCATGTCTTCATTTGTGAAACTAGAGGAATTTCAGACTTACAAATTGATACATACACTGATACACTTCCATCTTTCTTGTGTAGACAAGGAAAGGCACCCCTTTATTTTTCTTACAAAAAAAATACAGGAAAATTTTCAACTTTGTTAGTAGAATAAAAAGTTTCTAAATAAAATGTTAACAGAATAAAATATAGGAAAATTATAAATATTAGTATACATACATAGAGTCCATTTCGAGTTAAACATTTATTTAGTGCAAATATCTCAAAATTTTATAAAAGTTACAAGTTTAAGCTTGTTATTTTAAATAATAGAATCGGATATGCTGCACATATACCAAAGAAGCAATTGCTCAAAATCTCTCCCTCTGCTAGGTAGCATGTAGAATGGCTGAGTTATTGAATAGAAAAAAAACCTACCGATTATGTTTGCTCCAATTTAAGAAAGGGAGGATACCATCTAATCGAAGATAAAAAGGACATCTTAGTTTCAATATTTGTGTACGAAGTTCACTTTTGTGCCAATATTTTTTGGGGGATCACTTAAGTGTCAAATAAGAGAAAAACGATCATATTAGTGCCAACTATGAGAAATTTTGGCAACCTCACCGGAGTTGGCGCTTAAATAATCATTTTAAAAAACATAACACTTAAGTGATCCAAAAAATGATCATTTTAGTGTCAAATCGAAGGAAAAAATAATCTCTTTAGTGCCCAATCGGAGAAATAATGATCATTTTCGTGTCAACAGCGAGAAATTTCAGCGACCTCACCGGAATTACCACTTAAATAATTATTTAAATAAATCAGCACTTAAGTGATCCAAAAAAAATGATACTAAAGTAAGCATTGTACATAAATATTGACAAAGTGTACTTCTGCCATATACTAACATTTAGTTTCAACATAAAGTTCTATAATTTACTTAGTATTATCATAAGTAGTGTTTGTTCATATTTCATGAACTCTCTAAAGAGTAACTCTTATCAAAAGCGAAGGTACTTTTAAGCCTATATAAATGCAGTATCTTTCGATTACTAATTAACATGCCACTACCCCGTATTATACTTCATTTAAGAATATAAATCGGCTTGCAATAATGTAACTGACGATATTGACTTCTCATGTTTAGGTTAATGTCAATATTAAACAATCACTTTCAGTAACTTATTTTTACCCATTAAACATTATCACTAGTGATATACTAGTATGAGGTTGGATTATCACTACTGGTGATTTTACTCAAAGGGTCTCATTTCCTTTGAGGCCATCCTTAAAGCATCTCTTGATAGAGCTTTATAAAGAGAACGACTAGATTCTTGCTTGATCTCGCATACGCAATTTGTGTACCATCCTGAATCAATTGTGTCACGTCCCGCGCCCAGGGCACGAGCACGCGACTCCCTACAAGCAAATCAAGATATCTCTCATGGTCCCAAGATTCACATACCAGTTGAGAGATATATCACAGAACAAGCAAGCAGAAGCGACGACAATAAAACTCCTCCGTACAAATTATAAAGCGGGACCTAGATAGCGAGAATACCATAATAATACATAATACCCGAATGTTCATACAAGTGCATAGCAAATTAAATCCTCTAGTCAAAGGGGTGACGAGGTAGGTACAAAAGAGGACCATCATCGTCAAAAGAAACAGGCATCAGGGTCACCGTAAAAAAGTCAGGTTAGTACACCGGGAGCTCCTAAGTCGAGCTGTTGGGGTCATCAGTCTCTTTTGCCTCCTTAGTGGGCTCATACTCCGAAAAGGTCTCCAAGCAAACCTCTGCGGTGTCCTCCATAGTCTCCTCAGCAGACAGCTCCACCAGATCATCCTCTGTAGCCTTGACTACTATGACCTCCTCGGTGTCCTCTAGGGTCAAGGTCCTCTCAAGTCCGTTCCTCGAACCGGCAACTGACCCCTCAACCTCCTATAGACCCCGGGTAGGATGGCACCAGCAAGGGATCACTTCTTGCAGCACCTCAGTGGGCTTCAGCGGCCCAGTGGATACATCTCCCACCTTCCGGAACCAAGCTTCATACCTATGAGGCTTCCAGCTGTTACCACCCTTATCTACCCACACTACTGTACATTTCTTAACATAAATAGTCCACTGCCTGATAGGGAATTCATCAAAATAGACAAACATCTCTTTGGGGTCGCCAAATCTGATAGGCCACATCTTCAGGACCTAGGATCTGTAAAAAATGGATCTAACAACAGGGTGAGATATACATCTCAATAAGGTGGGTCCTCACCCTAGGTTAGGCTGACAGTCCACTCAGGCAGTCATAAACACCAGCATTTCATGCAAAATAAACATATGAGGCATTCAATTATCAATAACAACACACAGATGTCAGGCATGCATTCATGGCATCATAACACATTAATATGGTCATGCACACCTCGCCATGTCACATCACCACTTCCACACTTCCAGCCTGCCTCAATCTCATGCCCATGTTTAGAACGCCCCAGGCTCGGTCTGCTTAAACGCATCAGACCGTCTCATTGACAAACCCACGTAAACGCATCAGGTTTTCAATGTCACTCCAGACCCGTGTCGACACATCACAACTCCGTCCCGCGTTTCAACGCATCAGGACTATGGCCTTCTCAACCCCGCATCTCATACGCCTTAGGGTGCCATTCAATTCCAACCCCGCACCTCAGCGCCTCAGGGCGTTCATCACACCACCTCGCGTCTCATATGCTTCAGGGTTTTATCACGTCTCAGACATGCCACAATCTCAATTCAATTCATGCATACAAGGCCACGTGTAAACCCATGCATAAACAATACACTTATGGCATGCAAGACGATTCAATTGACATTCAAACATGGCAGTCAATACAAGGTACAAGCATTGGCACACATTCAAGTCTTCTATACCATTCTAGGACGTACAATGAACAATCACATTAAAGTCTCTCAAGAATCAATCAAAATTTCACCCAACTCGCCCAGTTGAGTCCAATCATAGGTTTAGGATTCCCTTACCTCAAGCTTAATGCCACAAAATTCTTCTCCCAAGAGCCTCAAGAATTCAGTCCAAGCAACCCTAAGACAACTCACTCGCGCAACCTATTGAAAGCCATCCAATTGTCAATTTTTATTGCTCAATTGCCCAATCCATGGAACATAAACCTCATTGACATGTTCCTCAACCTCCTAGCATGTCTCAATGACGAATTTGAGACTCTCTTTCAACCATCAACAGCCCCCACAGAACCGATATGTACAGAACCGAACCGGACAATTTCGATTCTGAGTATACCGCAAATAACCAGCTCTTAAACTACCTCAAATCCTCAATTCGTTCACTAATCTACTTGCTAACATGTATATCTAAGTGTTTGAAAAGTTCACGAAAGATTTGGAGCCAAGCCGTCGTCGGAAACTCCTTGAATGTCGCCGTTTTCCCCAAGTCCTCAAACTGGCAGTTCTAGCCCTTCAAATACAAGACCCATTTGGGGTCAAAATTCCATCAAATTAACCCCAACTTTTTACCACAGCTCAATCTATGAGTCTCCTAGATGTCCACAAAATTTTTTAAAAAACTCCAAGGTTTCAAGGTCCTAAGAGGCCAAAAACGTGGCTTACCTCTGATTGCCACGATTTCCGTCGACTTTCAAGATATCGGTTAGTCGGAGCTCCTCGGTGGGTCAAACGACTTAATTCCACTTCGAGAACGTCGGCAAGAGGTCAAGCAAGGAGTGGGTGGTCGATTCGGCGGCTGGGAGTTGTAGGAGGTGGCCGTCGGAGTGAAAAAACCGACGGATAGAAATCGGTCGACAAGTAGTAGTTTCACGGCAAAGGGAAGAAGAAGAAGAAGAAGAAGCTCTCGATCAAATGGAGGAGAGTGACTGGCCAAGAGAGAGAGAGAGGGCTATATGCAAATTTTGAAAAGTCAACAAGGGTTGAATGGTAGTTGAATAGTGGATATATCCACTCAAGGCCTAATCCATTGACACATGTCTAATGGGTCATTCAAGTTCATCCAATGGCCATGATTCTCTCGAATTTTCGGTGGCTTTGGGGGTGTGTCAAAAACCAAAATGCCCTCGTCCAATTATATAAGTAAGGCTAAAGCTTGAGGGGCAAAATGGTAATTTTACCTCCGACGTCCGGAACGTCGTTTTTCTCATTCCCATATTCTTCGATAAGGCGATGGCCATTCCAATCCTGATGTTGGAATTCTTGATTCTCTATTTTCAATTTTTCAAGACTCATTTTTGATCGTTTTCTCTATCAGACGTGGTTCCAGCCTATCCCGAGCTGACGGGCGGCTTTTGCAGACGTTACGCTTATCGACCTTGTGATTCATATCACATTTAGGGCTCGTCAATTCATGGCAACTTTGGTTGTCATGTAATTATGTGGGTCTATCACTAGTTCCGATGGTTTCAATCGTCATCATTTGATTTAGGAAAATTTTACAAATTACACGTTGGTTAAGCGGCCTCACCCGCGCTCCAATCGCATAACGCTAGCAATGCATTCCTTAATGGCTCTTAGATCGGCCTTTTGTGGTTCTAAATGTCCCCTCGACAATCCTTATGATCAAAGCGTCATTTCCTATTCAAGTTTCCTAGGTCCACGTACCTTGTCTCGCATTAGCCGTTCCCTTTTGGTCAGTCAACTCAAATTGATTAGATTCGAGCGAGATATGACTGAAACACATCGCTAGATATACTTCTTATTAATGAGTATGAAAATGACAGGAAAATCATTTTGTTACAACTCTTCCCCCTTACAAAAATTTCATCTCCGAAATTTACATCAAACTCAGTCACTCAAACAAATAGGGGTATTGGCGCCTCATCGTCTCCTCATTTTCCTACTTGGCGCCTTCGGTTCCATGGTGCTCCCACACAACTTTGACCAATGGAATCGTCTTATTCCTAAGAATCTGCTCCTTCCGATCTTCAATCCTGATCGGCCTCTCCACATAGGATATCCGGTCGTCCACTTCTATGACCTTGTTGTCCAGCACATGTGTCGAGTCTAGTTCGTATTTCCGCAGCATTGACACGTGGAAGACATTATGTACCTGGGATAGATTAGGCGGCAAGGCAAGCCTGTAGGCCAAGGTCCCAATCCGCTCCACTATTTCAAATGGACCTACGTACCTTGGGCTCAGTTTTCCCTTCTTCTAAATCACGATAATCCCATCATCGGTGACACATTGAGGAAAACATGATCGCCTACTTGAAACTCCAAAGGCTTACGCAGCTTATCCGCATAACCCTTCTGACGACTCTGTGCCCTCTTCAGCCTATCTCGAATTATTTTCACTGCTTCCACCGATTGCTCTACCAACTCTGGGCCTGTGATATTCCTTTCTCCAACCTCATCCCAACAAATCGGGGTTCTGCAGGCCCTTCCAAAAAGCGCTTCAAACGGTGCCATTCGGATGCTCTGCCGGTTGCTGTTGTTATATGCAAACTCCACCAAATGTAGCTGGTCTTCCAATCCACCTTTAAAATCTAAGACGCATGCTCGCAATATGTCCTCAAGTGTCTGAATCGTTCTCACCGACTGTCCGTCCGTCTGTGGATAGTACGCAATGCTAAATTGCAGTCGAGTTCCCATGGCCTCTTGAAGACTTTTCCAAAAGTTCGCTGTGAACTTGAGATCTCTATCCGAGGTAATTGTCCTAGACACCCCATGTAGCCTCATTATCTGCCTCATGTACAACTTGGCATATCTATCCATTGCGAAATCCTTTTGTACAAGGATGAAGTGTGCAGATTTAGTCAAGCTATCCACGACTACCCATATAAAGTCGTGACCTCTCTAGCTCCTTGGGAGTCCCATCACAAAATCCATGGTTACGTGCTCTCATTTCCATTCTGAAATTTTCAGTGGCTGTAATAATCCTCCAGGCTTACAGTACTACGCCTTCACTTGCTGGCATGTCAAGCACTTTGCCACATACTACGCTACATCCACTTTCATCCCGTTCCACCAGTAGTGTTGACGCAGGTTCTGATACATTTTCGTGCTTACTGGGTAGATACTATAATTGCTCCTGTGAGCCTCTGATAAGATCTTTTCCCTAAGTTCTTCATCCTTTGGCACGCATAAACGTCCTCGGAATTTCAAGATTCCGTCCTTTGACACTTAAAACTCCAGTTTTCTCTTCGTCGCATCCATCTCTAGGATTTTCTGAATTTTTGGGTCCGTAGACTGTAAGGTCTCTATCCCTTCTTAGACCTCAAGTTCTACCCTCAATGTAGCCATCAAACTAGATAGTTGGCAAACTTCTAGTCTGAATTCAGAAACTCTCAGATCCTCAATCATTGACCAACCTTTTTCTAATAGACTGCGACGCTTGACTTCCGACTAAGTGCATCTGCGACTCTGTATGCTTTCCTAGGGTGATACAATATATCACAATCATAATCCTTAAGCAACTCCATCCATTGACGCTACCTCATATTCAGTTCCTTTTGGGAAAACAGATACTTCAAGCTCTGGTGGTCGGTGTAAATTTGAAACTTCTCGCCATACAGATAATGTCTCCAGATCTTCAGAGTAAAAATGATCGCTGCTAACTCCAAATCGTGAGCTGGATAGTTCATTTCGTGTGATCTCAACTGTCGGGATGCGTAGGCCACTACTCTTCCATGCTGCATCAACACACAACCTAGTCCTTTTAGCAAGGCATTGTTGTATATCTCATAGCCCCCTGGTCCTGATGGAATCATCAACACCGGTGTAGTCGTCAACCGATGTTTGAGCTCTTGAAAACTTTTCTCGCACTTGTCTGTCCATTCAAACTTTGTTTCTTTCTTTGTCAACCTCGTCAATGGGATGGCTATGGATGAAAACTTCTCCACAAAACGTCTGTAATGTCCTGCCAATCCTAAGAAACTTCTGACTTCCGTGACCGTAGTAGGCCTGGGCCAATTTGTTACAGCTTCGATCATCGCAGGATCCACCGAGATTCCTTCTTCAAATTTCACGTGCCCAAGAAATGCTACCTTGTTCAGCCAAAACTCGCATTTACTCAACCTAACGTAGAGCAAGTGTTCCCTCAGGATCTGCAAAATAATCCTCAGGTGTTCCTCATGTTCTGCGTCACTCCTTGAGTAAATCAAGATATCGTTGATAAAGACTATGACGAATCTATCCAGGAATTCCTTAAACACTCGATGCATTAAATCCATGAATGTGGCTAGGGCATTGGTTAGTCCAAAAGGCATCACAATGAATTCATAATGATCATACCTTGACCTAAAAGCAGTCTTAGGTATGTATTCTGTCACGCCTCGTGCTCGCAGGCACGATCACGCGACTCCCTGCAAGTAAATCAAATATCTCTCGTGGTCTCAAGATCTACAGATAAATCGAGAAACATAATATATATATCAAGCATGTGGAAACGATAATGAAATAACTCCCCCGTACAAAATATAAATGGGACCTGGGTAGCACCAATACTATCATACATAACTCCAAATGTTCATACAGGTACATAGCTACTAAACCCGCTAACACGAGGGGCGACGGGTAAGTACACCAAAAAGGAGCCCATCCTCAATCATCCAAAGAAAACAGGGTCAGGGTTGCCACCAAAAGATCAAACTAACAAACTGAGAGCTCCTAAGACAAGTAGCTGGAGTCCTCGGTGTCATCTACGTCCTCCGTGGGCTCGTACTCCGAAAAGGTCTCAAAACGAACCTCTATAGTATCCCCAATTGTCTCCTCAGCAGATGGCTCCATAAGATCCTCCTCGGTCACCTCGACCACAATGGCCTCCTCCTCCGTGTTCTCTATGGTCGGGGTCCTCTCCGGTCCATTCCTCGAGTCGATGACGAACCCCTCAGCCTGGTCTAAGTCTTTGGTGGGGTGACACCAATTAGAGACAACTCCCTAGAGCACCTCATTGGGCTTCAGCGGCTCGATAAACAAATCCCTGACCTTCCTAAACCGGGCCTCATACCAATGAGGCTTCCAGCTCGTACCACCCTCGTCTACCCAAACCACAATACACTTCCTTACATAAATCGTTCCCTGCCCGTCAGGGAACTCATCAAAATAAGTGGATATCTCCTTCGGGTCACTAAAATGAACGTGCCACATCGTCAAGGCCTAGGATCTATAAAAAAAATGGGTCCCCAACAGGGTGAGATTCACATCTCAGTAAGGTGGGTCCTAACCCTAGGTTAGGTCGACCGTCCACTCAGGCAGTCACATACCCCAATCATTCAAACTCATAGGCATATAAGGTAAAAATAAATTTAGATAACCACACACAGATGACAGGCATGCGATTATGACATCATATCACATTCAGATGATCATGCACAACTCATGCCGCCACAACTCCACAATCATCATCTCCTGCCTGCCTCATTCTCATGCCCGCAATTAGATCGCATCAAGCTCGTCCGGTAAACGCATCAGACCGTCATTGACAACCCGCGTAAACGCATCAGGTTTCAATGATACTCCAGACCAGTGTCAACACCTCATATCTCTATCCCGTGTAAATGCATCAGGACCGTGGCCTACTCAACCCCGCGTTTCGTACGCATCAGGGCACCACACAACTCCAACCCCGCGCCTCAGGATACTCATTTCCACCACCCCGCGTCTCATATGCATCAGGATCCCGCTATGTCACACTCATGTCATGATTTTCAATTCATTTCACTTACATAACAACAGGTGCAAATCAAGCACAATTCATATGCTCATGGCATGCAAGACAATCAATGTGACGCTCAAACATGGTAGATAGTTCAAGCACAAGCATTAGCACGCATTAATCCCATATACTATCTTAGGGCGTACCAAGAACAATCCTCTTGGAAATTTCTCACAAGTCAATCAAATTAATGCCCGACTCACCCAATTGAGTCCAATCTTCCTATCCTAAGTTTAGGACTTCCTTACCTTGAGTTTGAAGCCACAAAAATCCTCTTCTTGAGCTCTCAAAGATTCGGCCCCATGGTCCAAGACCAATCTCACCGCACAACCTATGGAATTTCAACCAATTCGTCAATTTTCCTTTGTCCAATCTACCAATCCACGAACCACAAACCTCCATAACTCAATCCTCATCACCCTAGCATGTCTTAATCACCAATTTGAGACTCAAAATCAACAACTCTCAGCCCCCACAGATTCGGTCTTGCACAGAACCGAATCGACTATTTTCGATTCTGTGCAAATCGAGCATGTCTAGTCCTTAGTCTACTCCAAATCCATCATTTAATTACTAACCTACTTGTTAACATGTCTATTTAAGGGTCCAAGAACCTCACCGAGAATTTAAGGTCGCGTCGTTGCCGGAATCTCTTCGAAAGTCGCCAGATCCTTCAAGGCAGTAAACCGGCAGATTCTGTCCAAGGTTCACAAGACCCATTTGGGGTCAAAACTTCATCAAATCAAGCTCAAACTTTTACCACAGATTGATATACAAGTCCCCTAGATCTTCACAAAATTTGATCGTAAAAATCCAACATTTCGATGTCCTAAGGGATCAGAAACTCGGCCTACCTTAGTTTGAGTCAGTTTCCGTCGACTTCCGGGAGAACGCTTGGCTGGAGCTCCTCGGTGGTCCAATCGACGTGCTTCCACTTCGAGGAGGTCGGTAAGAGTGGGGCTAGGTGTGGGTGGTCAGCCGGAGTCTAGGCGGTAGCCGAAGGGGGTCGTCGGAACGGCCAAACGGGGGACGCAGGTTCTGTCGGGCGGCAGCAGAGAAGAGAGGAAGAAGAAGAAGTTGTCATGGGTTTATGAGGGTATGGCCGGCCAAAGTGAGGAGAGAGAGAGAGAGAGAGAGAGAGAAGAGTCTATATCCAAATCCAAAAGTCAATGGTTGAATGGTAGGTGGTGAATAGTGGACATGACCACTCTTTAGCCCATCTTTGGACACTTGTCCTAAGTGTCAATCGACTCAATCCAATGGCCACAATTCCTTCTCTTTTTTTGGCAGCCTTGGGGAAATTGAAAGACCAAAATGCCCTTCTTCATTTGGATAAGCAAGGCTAAGGTTTGAGGGGCAAAATGGTAATTTCACCCCCGACGTTCGGAACATCATTTTTCTCATTTCAATAATCTTCGATAGGGCACAGCCAATCCAAACATAACGTTGGAATTCTTGATTCTCTATTTTCAATTTTCAAGACTCGTTTCTGATTGTTTTCACTATCAGACGTGGTTCCAGCCTATCTCAAATCGACGGGCGGCTTTTGCAGACTTTACGCGCATCGACCTTGTGATTCATATCACATTTAGGGCTCGTTAATTCGTGACGACTTTGATTATCATGTAATTGTGAGGGTCTATCACTAGTTCCTATGGTCTCGATCGTTACTGTCTGATTTAGGATAGTTTTGCAAATTATACATTAATTAAGCGACATCACCCACGCTCCAATCGTAAAACACTAGTAATGCATGCTTTAATCGTCCTTAGATCGGCCTTTTACGGTTCTAAATGTCCCCTTGACAATCTTTATGGTCAAAGCGTCATTTCCTATTCGAATTCTCTAGGTCCACGTAACTCTTTTCGCGTTAGCCTTTCCCCTTTGGTCAGTCTACTCAAATTGATCAGATTTGAGCGAGATACGATTGAAATACATCACTAGATATACTTCTCATTAATGAATCTGAAATTGATCGGAAATCAGAATGTCACATCTTCCTTCTGGATTCTCAATTGGTGATACCCGGTCCTCAGATCAATCTTAGAGAATATCGCCGCTCCTTGCAACTGATCAAATAGGTCATCAATTCTCAGCAGTGAATACTTATTCTTAACTGTTACCTGGTTCAACAGCCTATAGTCGATGCATAGACGCAAGGGCCCATCCTTCTTCCTTACAAACAATACTGGCGCTCCCCACGCTGAAGCACTCGGTCGGATAAATCCTTTATCTAGTAATTCTTGCATCTGCACCTTTAGCTCCTTCAGTTTTGATAGGAACATCCTATAAGGTGCCTTCGAGATTGGCTCCGTCCAAGGAGCTAACTCGATCACAAATTCTATCTCTCGCTACGGTGGCAATCCTGGCAACTCTTGGGGAAAAATGTCAGGGAACTCACGCACTACCGAAATACTCTTTAGTTTTGGCTCCTCGGCAATCGTGTCCACCACTGCAACTAAGTACGCCTGACACCCTTCAAACATCAACTTTGTCACTTCAAGATATGAGACTAAGGGAATCAAGATTCCTCCTCAACTTCCCATGAATTCGAAGCTAGGACAACCTCCTAGATAAAACCAGATTATTCTACTACCACAATCTACTACTGCCCCCTATTTGCCCAACCAGTCCATCCCTATAATCACATCAAAATCATACATGGGTAATACAGCTAGAACAATACTCTCCTTACTCCATCCAATCACGATTTTACAGTCCGCACTGCCCAATGAAACCAGTATATTATCCTTTAACGGAGTGGTAACATGTAGAATTATACTCAACGGTTTTAACGTCATACCCACCAAATCAGCGAACCGAGCAGATACAAAGAGTGCGTAGCGCCAGGATCAAACAATGCATATGTAACTTGGTCACACAAATAAACCGTACCTGTGACCATGCTTCGCGTTTCCTCTGCCTCCCTGCGGGCTACTACATAAACTCTACCTAAGTCGGGGGTCGATTCTGATAGATCTGGGGAGTGGCAGTCGACGATCCAGCATGCAATCGTTGCCCTTGAGGTCGATTCGTCCGAGCTTGGCTCGGTCACGTCCTCATCTGGTGGCCCATCTGACCACACTTAAAATAAAATCTTCGTACCTTTTCCTAGGGATCCTCTACTGATCGAGGTGCGTACCTTAATAGTTTGAAGAACTCGACCTCATACTGGTCCACCGTCAGCTAATTCTGACGTAGCTGTAAAAAATCCACCTGCTTCCTTTCCCTGGCCGTCACCGAAAAGTACTTGTCGTTGAACGCCGTCTTAAAGGCATCCCAGGTTATGACCGTTCCCTCTGGGAAAACTCCATTCTTAGTGGCAGCCCACCAATCGTTTGATGTACCTTCCAGCTGGTACACCGCCAACAACACTTTCTCTTCGTCCGTGCATCTCAGGACTCCAAAGGCTTTCTCCAGTTTCTCGAGCACTTTCTCTTCGTCAATGCACCTTAGGACTCCAAAGGTTTTCTTCAGTTTCTTGATCCATCTAGGTGCTAGCTCGGGGTCTCCAGTCCCGTCGAACTGGGTTGGCTTCAGCTTGATGAACTGTTCGGTCAATTGGCCCATCTGCCTGGCCACGACAACTTCTTCTTGGGCATTCACTGTCTCATTGCCCTGATCATGGTCGCCATTATTTTCACTGCCCCCGTTGTTGCTGTTGTTGGCGTTGATGGCAGCTATTGCAACTCCTACCGCTTGGGCTATGGCAGCATCCCTATCTTGGGTCTGCTTGTCGATGAGGTCGCCAATCCTTTCCAACGCCCTCAGTACTGCGTTCATTCTCTGGTCCTCTACTATAGGCGGCCTCGAACTAAAGGCTCCGCCCCTAGGCCTTCCAGGTCTCCTAGATGGATTACTCTTCCTCGAATGCTTTTATTGAGCCTGATCCACAACAATTTCATCAAGGAGTTAGTAACTCATTTATCCAACCAAGTCTAGACCCACTAACCATGTCTTAATAGAAACAGTTATATCACAACGACTTTTCACATAGTAATCTCAGAGGCACTTCAATAAACCATTCACGGCTATTTCTCAATTTCGTTCACTCCAACGGTTCACAAAACTAGCCATGCTCATCCACTTAACAGGTCAAAACCCGGAAATGACTTCTAACGCTAAACATGAAACTTCATTCTCTCATATCATAGCAATCCTGTCAAGGCCAAATGCCAATCATATACTCCAAGTACTATGCCATGCACCCTGTGTTTTATCATAACCTGTTTCCTAAGGTCTCGCTACCCGTCCTTGTCCCAACTTAATCCTCCTTATTACTCCAATCCTCAACCAACTTTGGATTGAGCTAACCTTGCTCTGATACTAAACGAACGTAGATGTCACGCCCCGGGCACAAGCACGCTACTCCCTGTAAGCAAATCAAGATATCTCTCGTGATCCTAGGATTCACATACCAGTTGAGAGATGTATCACAGAACGAGCAAGTGGAAGCGACGACAATAAAACTCCTTTGTACAAATTATAAAGCGGGACCTGGATAGCGAGAATACCATGATAATACATAATACCTGAATGTTCATACAAGTGCATGGCAAACTAAATCCGCTAGTCAAAGGGGTGACGGGGTAGGTACAAAAGAGGATCATCATCGTCAAAAGAAATAGGCATCAGGGTCGCCGTCAAAAAGTCATGCTAGTACACTAGGAGCTCCTAAGTTGAGCTGTTGGAGTCATCAGACTCCTCTGCCTCCTCAATGAGCTTGTACTTTGAAAAGGTCTCCGAGCAAACCTCTACGGTGTCCTCCATGGTCTCGTCAGCAGATGACTCCACCAGGTCATCCTTTGTAGCCTCGACCACTATGACCTCCTCGGTGTCCTCCAAGGTCGGGGTCCTCTCAAGTCCGTTCATCGAACAGGCAACTGACCCCTCAGCCTCCTCTAGACCCCGGGTGGGATGGCACCAGCTAGAGATCACTCCCTGCGGCACCTCTGTGGGCTTCAGTGGCCCAGTGGATACATCTCCCACCTTCCGAAATCAGGCCACATACCTATGAGGCTTCCAGCTACTACCACCCTCGCTTACCCACACTACTATATATTTCCTAACATAAATAATCCCCTACCCATTAAGGAACTCATCAAAATAGATAAATATCTCCTTGGGGTCGCCAAATCTGATAGGCCACATCTCCAGGACCCAAGATTTGTAAAAAGGGGGTCCCACAACGGGGTGAGATATACATCTCAGTAAGGTGGGTCCTAACCCTAGGTTAGGCTAATAGTCCACTCAAGCAGTCATAAACACAAGCATTTCATGCAAATAAATATATAAGCATTCAATTATCAATAACAACACACAGATGTCAAGCATGCAGTCATGGCATCATAACACATTAATATGGTCATGCACACCTCGTCATGTCACATCACCACTTCCACCCTTCCAGCCTGCCACAATCTCATGCCCGCGTTTAGAACGCCTCAAGCTCGGTCCGCGTAAATGCATCAGACCGTCTCATTGACAAACCCGAGTAAACGCATCAAGTTTTCAATGTCACTCCAGGCCCGTATCGACACAGCACAATTCCGTTCCGCATTTCAACATATCATGACTATGACATTTTCAACCTCACATCTCATACGCCTCAGGGTGCCATTCAGTTCTAACCCCACGCCTCAGGGTTCCATTCAATTATAACCACACGTCTCAGGGCATTCATCACACCACCCCACGTCTCATACGCCTCTGGATCTTATCACGTCTCAAACATGCCACAATCTCAATTTAATTCATGCATACAAGGCCACGTGCAAACCCCTGCATAAACAATACACTTATGGCATGCAAGACGATTCAATTGACATTCAAACATGGCAGTCAATACAAGGTACAAGCATTGGCACACATTCAAGTCTTCTATACCATTCTAGGACGCAAAATGAACAATCACATTAAAGTCTCTCAAGAATCAATCAAAATTTCACCCGAATCGCCCAATTGAGTCCAATCTTCCTATCAAAGGTTTAGGATTCTCTTACCTCAAGCTTAATGCCACAAAATCCTTCTCCCAAGAGCCTCAAGAATTCGGTCCAAGCAGCCCTAGGACAACTCACTCGCGCAATCTATTGAAAGCCATCCAATCATCAATTTTTATTGCTCAATTGCCCAATCCAGAAACATAAACCTCATTGACATGTTCCTCAACCTCCTAGCATGTCTCAATGACGAATTTCAGACTCCCTTTCAACCATCAACAGCCCCCACAGAACCGGTATGCATAAAATTAAACTGTATAATTTTCGGTTTTGTGTATACCGTAAATAACCAGCCCTTAAACTACCTCAAATCCTCAATTCATTCACTAATCTACTTGCTAACATGTATATCTAAGGATTTGAGAAGCTCACCGAAGATTTGGAGCCAAGCCATCGCCGAAAACTCCTTGAATGTCGTCATTTTCCCCAAGTCCTCAATCCGGCAGTTCTGGCCCTTCAAACACAAGACCATTTGGGGTAAAAACTCCATCAAATTAACCCCAACTTTTTATCACAGCTCAATCTGTGAGTCTCCTAGATGTCCACAAAATTTGATTGAAAAACTCTAAGGTTTCGAAGTCCTAAGAGGCCAAAAACATGGCTTACCTCTTGTTGCGACGATTTTCGTCAACTTTCGAGATATCGGCTGGTCGGAGCACCTCAATGGGTCAAACGACTTGATTCCACTTCAAGGACGTCCGTGACATTCTGATTTTCCAGTCACTTTTAGACTCATTAATGAGAAGCTCATCAGAAACGAGTCTTGAAAAAATTTGAAATGGAGAATCAAGAATTTCAACTTTATTCGGATTGGCCGTCACCCTATCGAAAAATTTTAGAGCGAGAAAAACAACGTTCCGAACATCGGGGGTAAAGTTACCCTTTTGGCCCTCAAGCTTAAACCTTACCCATACAATTAAAGAAGGGCATTTTGATCATTATCCCTACCCCATAAGCTGTCGAAAAAGAGGATGAATGAGAGCCATTGGATCAAAGCTTGAATGACAATGGGACAATTGTCAATGGATGGTGTAAAGAGAGGTCATATCCAACTTTATGCAACTACCATTCAAAGCATTGACCAAGAGCTTTAAATATAGTCTTCCCTCACTCTCTCTCTCCCCTCTCATTCGGCCAAACACCCCCCAAGATCACCGAGCATTCTTTTTCTTCTTTTTCTCTTCACTACTCACCGGCGACAAATTCTGATCCCTTTGTTCGCCGCTCACGACGCCACTTTCTAGCGACCACCTGACTACCGGCTGACTATACCAACCTAGATCTACGTTTTGCTGACCTCCTCAAAATGGAAGTGAGGCATTTAGACTACCGAAGAGCTCCAGCCAAGCATTTTCCTGAGAATCGATGAAATCTGCTCCAGCCTGAGGTAGATCTGGTTTCTAACCTATTAGGAGGCCGAAATGTTGGAGTTTTGAGGTCAAATTTTATGGAGGTCTAATAGACATGTATATGAATCTGTTGTAAAAAGCTGAGAGTAATTTGAAGAATTTTTTAACTTGAATCGGTCTTGTAAATCTTGGACAGAATATTGCCGGTACTGACCTAGGAGGATCCATCAACTTTGGATGAGTTTTCGGCGACCATTCAACCTCAAACTCACGGTGAGCCTTAAGAACCCTTAGATAGACATGTTAAGAGGTAGGATAATGAGTAGATGATGGATTTGAAGTTGATTTAGGACTAAAAGTGCATGGTATGCACAGAACCGAAATGAATCGGTTAGGTTTTGTGCAAAACTGGTTCTGTTGGAGTGAAAGGCTGGTGATTTTGAGTTCTAAATTGATGTTTAAGCTAAGTTAAGATGATGAGGGTTAGGTTACGGAGGATTATGGTTCATGGATTAAGGAATTGGATGTGAAAAATTGATGAATTGGTTGGATATTCTAGGTGTGCGGCAAATTGAACCCTTGGATTGATTTGGCCGAGACCTTAAGGCCATTGTAAGAAGGAATTTGTGTTATCAAATTCAAGGTAAGGGAATTCCTAACCTTATGCTAAGAAGATTGGACTCTATTGGGCGGGTCGAACGAGGTTAATATGATTTTCTTGAGGAGTTTAGTTTGATTGGCCTTTGTGAATGCCAAGAGAATATAAATGATTTGAATAATTGCATATGCATGACTCTTGAGTATTGGCCACATTTTTATGTGTATTGCATCGCCTTGCATGCCATGGATGCATTGTTTATCCATGGGTTGCACTTGATCTTGTGTGCATGAGTTGTTATGGTGGCATGGCGGAGGCGAGACGGGGCCCTAAAGCATATGAGACGCGGATCAGGAGGTGGATACCCTGATGTGACGAGATCGCGATCGGAGTGATGTTGTGTGGTGCCCTGATGCGATGAAATCGTGGGGTTGAGATGGCCACGGTCCTGATGCGAACTATTCGCGGGACGGAGGTATGAGATGATGATATTGGCCCGAAGATTCAACTGAACCTGATGCATTTACGCGAGTTGCTGATGACGATCTGATGCATTTACGCGGACCGATCCTAATGCGATCTAATCGCGGGCTAGAGAATGAGGCAGGCAGGAAGAGGTGGTTATGGTGAAGAGGCGGGATGAGGCGTGCATGAACTTCTGAGTGCGTTATGATATTGTATTTGTATGCCGATCATCTGTGTGTCACCATCTTTATTTGTATGTGATTTTATGATTATGAGTTTAGAATTTCGGGACAATTGACGGCCTGAGTGGACGGTCAGCCTAACCTAGGGTTAGGACCCACCTTACTGAGATTTATATCTCACCCCAGTGGGGGCTTACCTTTTCAGGTATTAAGCGACGAAAGTGTGGACTGCCATGGATTGGCATTTGAAGAGATAGCTGATCAACCGTATTTAAAAGAATTACAGGACATGGATTTACATTTTGTGATATTAAGGATTGTCCTTCTGATTGGTGGATTAAGAATTGAACTATTGACTAATTGGTTAATGTAACCTCAATGTACCTGTCCCATGTCATCTTGTTGTACCAGGACAGTGGAGTTGGACCTTTGTGAAAGGTGTACCCTTGTGTCCTAAGTCATCGAGTGTTGTTGTATTTGTAATTGGAGTTGGCATCGCTTCCGCATGCGTGTTCCTTTCAGTGCTTAGAACATTGATCGTTGAATCCTGGAGTTTTCAATAAAGAACGGCCTGGTGGGATGTTCGCGTGCTCACCAAGTTCGAGGCATGACATCCCCGCTTAAGTGGTATCAGAGCAAGGTTAGCTCGATCCAATGTGATTGAGATTTGGAGTGATAAGGAGCGATGACTTGAGGACAATTAGGTAGTGAGACCTTTAGGGATAAGCATGGATTGCTGAATCTTGAGGAGTCATGAGCCTAGATTCGAGGTTGCTAGAGAATAAATTATGAATAAAGGGTCAATTGAGGTGCATGATTGTGATCTTGGTTTGTCAATGACCCAACTTGAGAAGTATGAGTTATAAAGATACAGCTGGTATTGGTGGATTTAGGCTTGAATTGCGCGATATCTTAATGGTTTAGTTATCGATTACCATTGACAGTCTTAGATGATATGAGATGAGATGCATACAAGGGAGCGGATAAGGAATATATAATTAAAGGCCGGTTGTGATCGAATGCTTGGGGATTTGACATAGTTAGCGACTTCACTTGAGGTGTATGATTAAATATAGGCAATTGATCTGTGAGATGTAATGGTCATTGATGGAATTAGAACTCTTAAAGGGATAGGAATTGATCTGAAGGCGATTTTGACATGACAAGTGGTGAGGACCGTCATGCTGTGCACGTGTTTGTGGTTATGAAATGCAAGTTGATGAGGGTGCATGCATGAACTTATCGCTGTTAGACTTAATAAACTGTCGTTTGGTATGAGACAAGTTGATGGAATACCTATAAACTATAATAAAACATGGTATGAGACATGTGGAACGGGGCTTTCTTGGTAGATGTATGGCTTGAAACAACCTGCAACGGCTAGGTCTAATGACGGCGGGGAGTGATCGCTGGAACAGAGAAGTCCGGACAAGGAGCGGCTCCTGGCAGGCTTCTAAGATAGCAAGAGGCAGGAATGACCTAAGTCATAACTTGAAAGGAAAAGTTTAGGTATCAGGTTGAGTCCAATTGTGGATTAGAGATGTGCGGCACGGGATTGATCCTCATCAAGAATGATCGAAAGTGGCATGACATGTGTAATGGCGCCTATGAATGGCATGGTTAAAAGTTTCATGTTTGACAATGGATGCCCTTAGAAAAAGAAAAGTGATGGTTGCGATGGGCTTGTTAGGCATGTTTGATGATTAACCTCATGTGATTGGCTTGGTCAAGGTATAACTGAGAGGTTAGACAACGTAGGGGGTTTATACCCGTTGAATCGAGGTATGCTGAGAATAAGATAATCTGTTGTGATTATGCTAGAGTGGCGGATGCCTCTGGGCTTAAAGTTTGAGCTATTGACTCGGTGAATTGCTGCCTTGAGTGCTTGTTTGATAGCTGCCTAGTTAAGGCTAGCCTAGTAATGGCTGTTAGTAGAGAAGTTACCTCGTTAAAGCTGGCTTGATGAATGATTACGGATTAAGGATGATATGATATCCTTGAATATTGGCAATTAGTTGAGAACTTCCTATGTGTCATTAGAGAGTTGTTTGGGAACCACTGATGGTTGATATTGATGAATGATGAGATGAGCAGCTTGAGACTACTAGACTTGAGTATATGACTTAAGTTTTGATTCCTAGGGGGAATCATAGTGGTTCAGGAGACATGAGAACCTAATAAGGTTGAACGACCAAGGTGTGGTCGTAGAAGAGCATTGGGCTCGAGTATACGTGGTATGAAAAATCCGAGAGCTGATATGGATCATGAGAATTGAATAAAGATGGGCGATTGAAGTATGAGTACTAAAAGAAAATATGGCTCGATCGGTTAATCGTACGAGACCCAAGAGTTGAATGGATTGTCAGAACTTTTAATGGAAATGAGGAAATTTGATGGTTAAGTAAGCTCGAGGAGGAGCTGCCATGATCCTCTAAGTCACTATGATGATAAATGCTTATGCTGACGAGTTAAGTGATAAAAGTCATGAGAAATGTGACTCTGAGTTATTTCATTCACGAGAAAGGTAAATGTGTGGGAAGGACCATGAGAGTTTTGAAAAACTTGTAAAGCTGTGAATAAGAATGAGATTGACTGAGTTTGATGGAAGGATGAAAGTTGAAATTGCCTCCTCCTGATTGAGGATCTTGATAAGGGAACCTTGGAAGTTTTGGGTACACTGAAGAAAGAAAGTGACCCTGGCAGTACTAGCCCTAAGAGGCTATCGATGATAAGTAAAAGGTCACTAGAGGAAGGATTTCCTCGAAGGCATGAGATCTGCCTAAACTACTTCTATTGAGTTGTTCGATGGAAAGTGTCATCCTAGGATTGCTTGAGAGCAAGGGTTGCTTGGATCCTAATACTTTTGCAAGGATCATAGGATAATCGACCCGTATGAGACGGAGTTCTCAAGGTTGCTTAGGCATATGGTAGGGGTGATCAAGGACCCTTGAATAAGATGAGTAAGTTCCTGAGTGAATTCGAACTTGAAAACCTTATGACTGATTGTTATTCCTGATTTTGAGGAATGGTGACGGGACTCAGCAAAAGAGGAAAATGATCGAAAGACCTATGAATAAGAGAACTCATACTCATGGATTACGAGCAGAGAGATGTTCAATATGGATATGGAACGCGTCTACAGGAAATGGCTAATTACCTGGGCGTAAGATATATGGTGGAAAATGGGTAGTCCGTCTTTTCTGTTATGGAAGGGGTCAAGGAAGAATCGACATGCTAGTTTGCCTGAAGTTAATGATTTCCTAGGATCGGTTGGTTGAATTGGAACCATGAGAAATGAAATCATGAGTTGTTGTTCCCTAAAGAATAAGGCATTGTTCTTAAAGAGCGATTGAACCATGAAATGGTCATTGACAAAAAGAAAAGTGAACGGACTTGACAGTCCTGACTGGTTGTGATTCTAGTGAATGATTTAGTAAATGAAAAGAGCGCTTAGAGAATACTTGCAAAGTGATTTGAGGTAATCGAATTGAGCATTTGATAAGTGAACTGGTGGAGAACCAGGGACGAACAGATATTGTCACTTGAGGTGACTGGGTTATGGGAAAGAGAATGTGAAAGTATGGTGGTATTTGAATCCTGGAGTAAAGGTGTCGTTGTCGGCGCAGACTCAAAGGTTGTCATTCTATGGAATAGAAAGAACAAGGTGAATTTGAAGTGAGAAAATATCACGGAGTTGTGTAGTTTCTTCCATAGGGTAATAAACCCTATTGTAAAAGGAATAAAAACTCTAAATTGTCTTAGTATTGTGATTGAGCGTCTGTATTGAGAAAGAGGATGTAGAACTTGAATGACTCTTGGAAGTGAAATCCGAGAGACAATCTTGTAGACAATGTTGAATTCCAGGATGATGTTGACGTTCAGTGGAACGAGCGAAATTTGGATAAGGTCGCCCTAGTGAATACGGAACTCAGAGGCTAAAGCACTAATGCTTCACGAGAGAAGAGTGACAAGAATAAGTAAAATGTCGTGCGGTCCTAGAGGAGACTCGTGATGACCGAAAGCCAAAGTCTGAGCTCTCAAGTGAAAAGTGCGAGGAATAGTTGGGAAGATTCGACACCTGGTGAAAAGAAGTTGATAATCGCCGAACTAAGTACCCAAGGAATAATTGAGTTGGTCGTTACCATCTCGAGAGACGATGGTTGAACTCATGTAAGGAACCATGAGAAACATGAACAGTTTTTGAGAGTGTCATATGGGCTCTAAGGAAGTGTCTATTGCATGTTAAATGTGAAGAGCGCAAGTTGTGGACATGATGAAGTAAGATTCGTGCGTTGGAATAAGTGATGAATCGACTATAGTCGAAGTGAGTTGCGGGAAGTTGAGATTTACGGAGATTGGTGAATGGTAACAGACGGACTGAGGAAAGATTCCCTACAAGAGCTGCTCCATTGGTAAAATGGATTAAAAACGAGATGTAACACGAATGGGTGAATGAGCGTGAAAAGAGTTTTCGAGGACTCGAGTTAAGCTGATGATGACAATTCCAGTTGGAAATTGAAGCGCATATGAGAGTCGCAATGACGCGACAAGAATGAAACTTGAGGCATAACGAGGCAATCGGAAGTAGGCATTGCATATACACGTGATGATAAGGCCATAGGAGTTGAAATGCTTAGAGCATGATTGGAATGGTTTGCGAGTGTCCTTGCGATAAAGTTGGGGAATATTGTTCGAGTGGAAAGAGGTTTGAGTTAATATCTACCATAAGAAAATAACAGAGTAGTTTCCCGAGAAAAATTGAATGAGAGGCAACGCCGAAGGATGAAATCGCTTGTGGATATAGGAGCGTTGCTCGTGCAAGGAAAGACTTCGAAGTTAGGTGAACTATAAGAGGTTGAGAATTGTGCCTTGTATAATTGGTGATGGAGGGACAGATCTTCTCTCAAGAAATAAGAGATTCAACTCGTATATTAGAAGTTCGCTAATGGATTAGCATGATGGCTACTGGAAACACCTAGCCTGAAGGCCAGAAGGGAATTGAGGTGTGCCATGATTAAACACCGATACTGGAGGGATTATAGGAATGGATGGAACCCTTGAGACCTACGGACGGAAGTACAAGTCTAGTATTGAAGGGAAACTTAAGGAGATGACCTCATCGAGATTCAAAGAAGGAATTATGGTGTCCTTTGGAATGGCACAAAGGTGTGCCAGACTCGCATCAATGTTATCGATGATGAACTGAAAGTAGGATTAGTCTAAAATGAGGTCAAGCATTAGGCATGCTGACAAGAAAGGACATGACATTGAAAGTTGATGGATTACCACGATCGTTGAAATTTTAGGACTGAATCGAGAGTGAATTACTCCGGAGGTAATCATGAACTTGTTTAAGGAGTCGAGAAGGCTATGATTCAATTTGGATGATAGAGGACAAGTCGATAAAGCCCCGAATCACAAATGGTATGAAAGGAAGTTTGAAGGGAGTGACATGCCGAATGGTATGGACATTAAGGAGTGCATTCCGACGAGGGCTAGTGTTAATGGTGATGGACAAATGAAAGAGATAATGTGAACGCTCGAAGAGGAACTACTAATAGATGTTAGGAGTATCGAAGGAGAAAGGAGGGAAACAAATCAGATTGAGGACTGAAGGTGACAGGTCCTAGAAAAGGATGGCTTTAGGTCGGAAGGGATGAGTAAGATCGTCAAATCATAAATAAGGAATTATTCGGAAGAACGAAGATGTGATGAGACGCCAATATTCCAGAGGACTAGATGGTTAGAAAGTTGCAAATTTCCAGGATGAAATTTCTTTAAGGGGGAAGAGTTGTGACATTCTGATTTTCTAGTCACTTTTAGACTCATTAATAAGAAGCTCATTGGAAACGAGTCTTGAAAAAATTTGAAATGGATAATCAAGAATTCCAACGCTATTCGGATTGGCCGTCGCCCTATCGAAGAATTTTGGAGAGAGAAAAACGACGTTCCGAACGTCGGGGGTAAAATAACCCTTTTGCCCCTCAAGCTTAAACCTTGCTCATACAATTAAAGAAGGGCATTTTGGTCTTTATCCCAGTGACATTTTGATTTTCAATCAATTTCAGACTCATTAATAAGAAGTGTATACCTAGAGATGTATTTCAGTCGTATTCTGCTCGAATCTGATCAATTCGAGTAGGCTGACCAAAAGGGAAAGGCTAACGCGAGACGAGGTACGTGGACCTGAGGAACTCGGATAGAAAACGACGCTTTGGCCATAATTGTTGAGGGAATTAGTGATAGACTCTCACAATTACTTGACAACCAAAGCCGCCACGAATTGACGAGCCCTAAACGTGATATGAATCACGGGGTTGATACACGTAATGTCTGCAAAAATCGCCCGTTGGTTCGAGATAGGCTGAAACCACGTATGGCAGAGAAAACCATAGGAAATGAGCCTTGAAAATTGGAAATGAAGAATCAAGAATTTCAACATTACAACTGGATTGGCCGTCGCCTTATCGAAGATAATTGGATTGAGAAAAATGACGTTCTGGACGTCGGGGATAAAATGATTGTTTTGCCCCTCAAGCTTAAAACATTACCCGTGCAAAGGAAGAAGGGAAAATTGGTCCATACACACTCCCCTAGCTGCCAAAAAAGAAGAAGAAAGGATGGCCATTGGATTACATTGGAAAAGCAAGAAGACAAGTGTCACAAGATCAAGGAGGTGAAGTCATGTCCAACTATTCTACCTACCATTCAAGCCCATTTGACCAAGCCTTGAATATAGTCTTCTGACTCTCTCTCCTCACTCATTTGGCCGGCCAAACCTTCCCTCAAACTCCCCAAACACCTCTTCTTCTTCCTTCTTGATTCTACCATAGTTGACCAGTTCTGAGGGTTCTGTTCGGCCGTTCCGGCGACTACTTTCGGCCACCATTCTATCGTTAGCCGACCACATCAACCTAGATCTATGTCTTACCGACGTCTTCGAAGTGGAAGCGAGGCATTTCGAGCACCGAGGAGCTCCGGCCAAGCATTTTCCTGGGAGTCAACGGAAACTAACTCAACTTGAGGTATGTCCGGTTTTCGACCCTTTTGAAGGCAAAATTATTGGAGTTTTGAGGTCAAATATCGTCGAGACCTAGTAGACATGTAGATGAATCTGTGGTAAAAAGTTGAGAGTGATTTGAAGAAGTTTTGCTCTCGAATCAGTCTTGTAAATTATGGACATAATCTGCCAGATTATGACTTTAGAGGAACTGGCGACGTTCGGCGCGTTTCCGGCGACCAATCTACTCCAAACTCACGGTGAGCCTCCCAAACCCTTAGATAGACATGTTAAGAGGTAGGATAGCGAGTAAATGAGGGATTTGATGAAGGTTTAGGGCTGGAAGTGCACGGTTTGCACAAAATCGAAATGAACCGGTTCGGTTCTATGCAAAATCGATTCTAGTGTGAGCAAGAACAGATGATTATGGGACTCAAATTGATATTTAAGACATGTTTAGATGATGAGGGTTAAGTTATGGATGATTGGGGTTCATGGATTGAGGAATAGAGTATGAAAAATTGACAAACCGGTTGAAATTCCTAGGTTGCGCGGTGAATTGAGCCTTGGACCCTTGGAGCTGAAAGTTGTGGGGGGATTAAAGAAGAAATTTTGTAATCAAACACAAGGTAAGGGAATTCCTAACCTTATGCTAGGAATATTGGATTCGATTGGGCGAGTCAAGAGATAAATTGAGTACTCCATGAGAAAATTCCAAAGAGGATAACTATTATTATGTCCCAAGTGGCCATAGGAAGTTTATGTGTGCCCTTGCTTGTGTTTAAATCGTGTGCCATGTCGAGTGTCATTGAATGTATAGTATGCCATGAATTTTCAAATTGTGCATGAGATGCACTTGTGGTTTTATCGGTGCATTGAACTAAGAAGCATGGCAGGAGCATGACATGGAGAGGTCTTGAGGCGTATGAGACGCGGGATGGAAGGTGGATACCCTGATGCGACGAGATCACGGGGTGGAATTGATATTATGTGGCGCTCTAATGCGATGAAATCGCGGGGTTGAGATGGCCATGGTCCTGATGCGAATTACTCGCGAGACGGAGGGGCCCTAAAGCGTATGAGACGCGGGGCAGGAAATGTATACCCTGATGCGACGAGATCGCGGTGTAGAGTTGATGTCGTGTGGCGCCCTGATGCGACGAGATTGTGGGGTTGAGATAGCCACGGTCTTGATGCGAACTATTCGCGGGACGGAGTTATGAGATGGTGATATTGGCCTGGAGATTCATCGAAACCTAATGCATTTAAGCGAGTTGCTGATAACGGTTTGATGCGTTTACGCAGATCGAGCCTGATGCGACGAGTTCGCGGGCTAGAGATTGAGGCAGGCAGGGATTGGGTATGTTGTGAAGTGGCAGGATGGATGAACATGATCATTTGAAGTGTGACATGAGGTCATCATTGCATGCCTGTCATCTGCATGTTGTTGTTTTATTGATTTGGGCTTGATGCGCCCGTATGATTATGAGTGTGGAATTTCGGGATAGATGACTGCTTGAGTGGACGGTTGGCCTAAGCTAGAGTTAGGATCCACCTTACTGAGATTTATATCTCATCCCAATGGGGGTTTAAATTTTTCAGGTTCCAAGTGAAGGAAGCATGAACTGGCCAAGGATTGGCACTGAAGGCATAGTTGATCAATTGTACTAAAGAGAGTTGCATGTTATGGATTTACATTTTGTGATATTAGGAATTACCCTTCTGATTGGTAGATTATTGAATTGAACATTTGGGAATGAATTAATGAAATTTTGATGTATTTGTCCTAAGTCATCGGGTGTTGATTTATTGGTATGAATGGAGTTGGCATCACTTCCGCGTGCATATTTTAAAAGAGTTGTAAGTTATTGGCCATTGGATCTTGGAGTTTTCAGAAAAGTACGGCTTGGTGGGATATTCGCGAGCTCGCCGGGTTCGGGGCATGACATCCCCACTTGTTTGGTATCAAAGCAAGGTCAGTTCGATCCAATATGATTGAGACTTGGAGTGATAAGGAGCGATGACTTGGGGACAATTAGATATTGAGGCCTAAAGGACTAGGCATGGATTGTTAAGTCTCGAGGACGGTAGGCTTGAACTTGTGTACACTTTAATGGTCCTAGAGTTGACTTTAGTGGCTGACTTTGGGTTACATGGTGATTAAAGTGTATGTGGAAGCAAACTGGGATTGGAGAGTCATAAGCATGGATTTCGATGTAGTAATTGTGCTTGAGGATAATAGGGAATTGCTTATGAAGGAAGGGTCAATTGAGGTGTATGATTGTGATCTTGATTTGTCAATGACCCAACTTGAGGAGTACGAATTATCAAGAGACGACTGGCATTAGTGGATTCAGGCTTGAACTACGTGATATCTTTGATGGTTTTAGTTATCGATTGTTATTGACAACGTTGAATGAGATGAGTTGAGATAAATACAAGAAGTATCTGAATCAAAGATCAGTTGTCATCGGATGCATAGGGATTTGATTTGAATGTTGACTGGACTTGAGATATATAATGGAATATAGGTAATTGATCTGTGAGATATGAAGGTCATTGGTGGAACTAGAACTTTTGAATAGATAGGAATTGACCTGAAGGCAGCTTTGACAGGACAAGTGATGAGGACAGTCATGTTGTGCTTGAGTCTATGGCTTTGAAACGAAAGTTGATGAGGGTGCATGCATGAACTTATTGCTGTTGGACTTAATAAATTGTCGCTTGGTATGGGACAAGTTGATAGGATACCTATAAACTGTAATGAAACATGGTGTGGGACATGTGAAACGGGGCTTTCTCTGTAGATGTATGACTTGGGACAACTTGCAACGGCCAAGTCTGATGAGGGCGGGGAGTGATCGTCGAGACAGAGAGGTTCGGACAACAAGCGGCTCCTGGCAGGCTTCTACGATGGCAAGAGGCAGGAATGACCTAAGTCATAACTTGAAAGGGGAAGCCTAGGTATTAGGTTGAGTCCAATTATGGATAAGGGATGTGTGGCACGGGATTGATTCTTATCAAGGATGATTGAAAGTGGCAAGACCTGTGTAATGGCGCTTATGAGTGGCATGGTTAAAAGCTTCATGCTTGAAAGTGGATGCCCTTGGAAAAGGAAAAGAGATGGTTGTGATGGGCCTATTAGACATGTTTAATGATTAGCCTCACGTGATTGGCTTGGCAAAGGTATGACTAGGAGGTTAGACGACGTATGGGTTTATACTCGTGGAACCGAGGCATGTTGAGATGAGATAGTCTGTTGTGACTATGTTAGAGTGGCGGATGCCTTTAGGCCTAGAGTACAAGCTTTTGACCTAGTGAATCGTTGTCTTGAGTGCTTGATTGATAGTTGCCTAGTTGAGGTTAGCCTTGCAGTGGTCATTAGTTGAGAAGTTGCCTCGTTGAGGCTGACTTGAGGAATGATTGCTGATCAAGGACGATTTGGGATCCTCGAATAATTGGCAATTAATTGAGAACTACCCAAGAACCATTAGAGGACTGTTTGATGGTGAAAGATATTGAGATGAGCAGCCTGAGATTGATGGACTTGAGTAGATGACTTGAGTCTTGTATTTATAGAAGGAATCATAGTGACTCAAGTAACATGAGAACTTACTAACGTTGAACGACCAAGGTGTGGTCGTAGAAGAACTTTGGGCTCGAGTATATATGATATGGAAGATTCAAGAACTGATATGGATCATGAGAATTGAGTAAAGATGGACAATTGGAGTATGAGTATCAAAGGAAAATATGGCTTGATCTGTTAATCGTACGAGACCCAAGAGCTGAATGGGTCATAGGAACTTTGAACGGAAATGAGGAAATGGTTGGTTAAGCAAGCTCGAGGAGGAGCTGCCAAGATTCTCTAAGTCACGGTGGTGATAAATGCTAGTGCTGACGAGTCAAGGCGATAGAAGTCACGAGAAAGGTGACTTTGAGTTATTTCATTCATGAGAAAAGTGAATGTATGGGAAGAACCATGAGAGTTCTGAAAAGCTTGTGAAGCTGTGAATAAGAATGAGAATGACTGAGTTTGATGGAAGAATGAAAGTTGAAATTATTTCCCTCTGGATTGAGGACCTTAATGAGAAAACCTTAGAGGTTTTGGGCATACGGAAGAAAGAAAGTGACCCTAGCAGTACTAGCCTTAAGAGGCTATTGAGGATTGGTGAAAGGTCACTAGAGGAAAGGTTTCCTCGAAGGCATGAGATCTTCCTAGACTACCTCTATTAGGTTGTTCGATGGAAAGTATCATCCTGGGGTTACTTGAGAGTAAGGATTGTTTGGATCCCGATACTGTTGCAAGGATCATAGGATGATTGGCCAGTATGGGACAGAGTTCTCAAGGTCGCTTAGGCATATGCTAAAGGTGGTTAAAGATCCTTGAATAAGATGAGTAAGTCCTTAAGTAGATTGGAACTTGAGAACCATGTGGTCAATTGTTACTCCTGATTTTGAGGAATGATGATGGGACTCAGCAAAAGAGGAGGACGATCGAAAGATTTATGAATAAGAGAAATCCTGCTCATGGATTACGAGAAAAAAGATGTTCATTATGAATATGGAGCGTGCTACGGGAAATGGTTGATTACTTGGGCGTAAGACACATGGTGGGAAGTAAGTAGTAAGTCTTTTCTATTATAGGTGAGGTCGAGGAAAAACCGGCGTGCTTGTTTGCCTGGAATTAATGATTTCCAGGGATCAGTTGATGGAATTGGAACCCAGAGAAATAAGATCATGAGTCGTCGTTCCCTAAAGAATAGGGCATTGCTCTTAAAGGGCGATTGGACCATGAATTGGTCATTGACAAAAAGAAAGGTGAACGGACTTGGTAGTCCTGATTGGTTGTAATTCCTGTGGATGATGTAGTGAATGAAAAGAGCACCTAGAAAATACTTGCAAAGTGATTTGAGGTGATCGAATTGAGCATTCCACAAGTGAACTGGCGAAGACCCGAGGACGAACAAATATTGTCATTGGAGGTGACTAGGTTTTGGGAAAGAGAATGTGAAAGCATGGTGGCATTGGAATCCTGGAGTAAAGGTATTGCCGTCCGCGCAGACTCCAAGGTTGTCGTCCTATGAAATGGAAAGGACCAGGTAAATTTGAAGTGAGAGAATGTCATGGAAGTGTATAGTTTCCTTCATAGGATAAGGGACCCTAGTGTGTAAGGAAGAGGAAGTTCCGATTGTCTGGATGTTTAGGATGGAGCATCTGGACTAAGGAAGAAGACGCAGAACTTGAATGATTCCTGGAAGTGAAACTCGAGAGATAATCTTGTAGACAATGTTGAATTTCAGGATGATGTTGACGTTCAGTGGAACGAACGGAATTGGGATAAGGTCACCTTAGTGAGTATGGAACTCAGAGGCTAAAGCACTAATGCTTCTCAAGAGAAGAGTGACAAGAATAAGTAAAATGTCATGCGGTCCTAGAGGAGACCCATGACGATAGAGAGCCAAGGTCTGAGCTCTCAAGTGAAAGGTGCGAGGGATAGTTGGAAAGATACGACACCTGGTGGAAGGAAGTTGATAATCGCCGAACTATGTGCCCAGAGAATGATTGAGTTGGTCGTTACCATCTCGAGAGATGATGGTTGAACTCATGTAAGGAGCCATGAGAAACATGAACAGTTTTTGAGAGTGTCATATGGGCTCTAAGGAAATGTCTATTGCATGCTAATGTGAAGAGCGCAAGTTGTGAACCTAATGAAGTAGGATTCACACATTGGAATAAGTGATAAATCCTTTGAGGATTGGAATAAGAGATGAATCAACTATAGTCGATGTGAGTTGCGAAAGATGCAAGCTTCTTGGGATTGATAAATTGCAATAGACGGATCATGGGAAGATTCTCCACAAGAGCTGTTCTATTAGTGAAATGGACTAAGTATGAGACGTAACACGAATGGATGACTACGTTGGTAGTGGCGTTCCTGTTTAAAATCAAAGGAGTCCAAAGGATCTTGATGATGTGATGTGGAAAGGAAATTTGAGGCATAACAAGACGATGTGAAATGGACATGGGTTGTACGTCGTAACAATAATGCCGTATGAATTGACATGCTTAGAGCATGATTGGAGTTGGTTTGCGAATATTCTCGCAACAAAGTTTGGGAAATCTTGCTAGGGTGAAAGAAGATTTCAAGGTTATATCTACTCCAAAAGATATCAAGTAGTAGTTTTCTGAGAGAAATTGAACAAAAGGCAACACAGATGTGTAGAATTGCTTGTGGATATAGGAGCATTGTTGGTGTAAGGAAAGACCTCGAAGTATACAAACTACGAGAGGTTGAGAGCAGGAACTGTCTAAAGGGAATTGAAAGCGAAGCATGTGAAACGAAGAGATCACCCAAGTGTTGTTATAGCGATATTCATATCGCTAAGGAAGGGTGAATTGTTTAGCAGATGCCTACAGTTGGGAATTGAACATTGAGTAATTGGAGATGGAGGGACAGATCTTCCCTCAAGAAATAAGAGATTCGACTTCTAAATTGAAAGTTCGCTAATGGACTAGCGTGATGGTAACTAGAAACACCTAGCTTGAACGCCAGAAGGAAATTGGGGTGTTACCATGGTTAGACATTGATACATAATGGATTATAGGAATGGATGGAACCCTTGAGGCTATGGACGGAAATACGAGTCCAGCATTGAAGAGAAACTTAAGGAGATAACCTCATTGAAAATTCAAAGGGAAAATTATGGTGTTTCTTGGGGATGGCACAAAGATGTGCCAAGATGTATATACTATCGGTGATACGGATCGGAGGGGGGAAATTATTCTATTATATGGCCAAGCACTGGACATGTCAATAAAAGAGAAGAACATAACCATGAAGGTTGAAGGACCACCTTGATCCAAGGAAATTTCCAGATGAAAGCAAGAATGGATTACTCCGGAAGTAATCAAGTAATCATTTAAGGAGTCGAGTGAGCCATAACTCAATTTGGCTAATGGAGGGCAAGTTGATGCAGCCTTTAAATCTCCGTTGGTTTGAAAGGGGTAATACGCCGAAGGGTGTGGACATTAAGAATGCATTCTGGCAAGGGCATGGTAATAATGGTTATGGACATATGAAAGAGATAAGGCGAACGCTCGAGAATGAGCTGCTAACAAATGATATGAATACCAAAAGAGAATGGAGAGAAGCCCATTGGATTGAGGACTGAAGGAGACAAGTTCCAGAGAAAAGATAGTTTTGAGTTGGAAAGGACGAGCAAGATCGTCAAGCCATGAAAAGGATTATCCAGAAGAGTGAGGGTGCGACAAGGCACCAATACCCCAAAGGATTGGATGGATTGGAAGGTTGCAAATTTCGAGAATAAAATTTCTTAAGGGGGGAAGAGTTGTGATATTCTGATTTCCAGTCAATTTCAGGCTCATTAATGAGAAGTGTATACCTAGAGATGTATTTCGGTTGTATTCCGCTCAAATCTAATCAATTCGAGTAAGCTGACCAAAAGGGAAAGGCTAACGTGAGACGAGGTACGTGGACCAAGGGAACTCGAATAGGAAACGACACTTTGGCCATAAGTATTGTCGAGGGAACTAGTGATAGACCCTCACAATTATATGACAACCAAAGTCACCACGAATTGACGAGCCCTAAACGTGATATGAATCACGGGGTCGATACGCGTAATGTTCACAAAAGCCGCCCGTCGGTTCGGGATAGGCTGGAACCACGTCTGGCAGAGAAAATCATCATAAATGAGCCTTAAAAATTGGAAGTAGAGAATTAAGAATTCCAACATTACAATTGGATTAGCCATCGCCCTATCAAAGGTAATTGGATTGAGAAAAATGACGTTCCGGACGTCGGGGGTAAAATGACCGTTTTACCCCTCAAGCTTAAAACATTACCCATGCAAAAGAAGAAGGGCAAATTGATCCATACACTCCCCTAGCTGCCGAAAAAGAAGAAGAAAGGATGGTCGTTGGATTACATTGGAAAAGCAAGAAGACAAGTATCACAACATCAAGGGAGTGTGGTCAAGTCCAACTATTCCACCATTCAAGCCCATTTGACCAAGCCTTGAATATAGTCTTCTCACTCTCTCTCCTCAATCATATGGCCAGCCAAACCCTCCCTCAAACTCCCGCAACACCTCTTCTTCCTTCTTGATTCTGTTGTCGCCGACTAGTTCTGAGGGTTCTGTTCGGCCGTTCCGGCGACCACTTACGACCACCATTCGACCGCCAGCCCACTACACCAACCTAGATTTATGTCTTGCCGATGTACTTGAAGTGGAAGCGAGGCATTTGGAGCACCGAGGAGTTCCGGCCAAGCATTTTCCCGGGAGTCGACGGAAATTGACTCAACCTGAGGTATGTCTGATTTTTAACCCTTTTGAAGGTCGAATTGTTGGAGTTTTGGGGTCAAATTTTGTGGAGACCTAGTTTATATGTAGATGAATCTGTGGTAAATATTTGAGAGTGATTTGAAGAAGTTTTGATCTCGAATCGGTCTTGTAAATTATGGACAGAATCTGCCGGATTATGACTTTGGAGGAACCGGCGACGTTCGACGAGTTTTCGGTGACCAATCGACTCCAAACTCACGGTGAGCCTCCCAAACCCTTAGATAGACATGTTAAGAGGTAGGATAGCGAGTAGATGAGGGATTTGATGAAGGTTTAGGGCTGAAAGTGCACGGTTTGCACAGAATCGAAATGAACCGGTTTGGTTTTGTGCAAAATCGATTCTGGTGTGCGCCAGAACAGATGATTATGGGACTCAAATTGATGTTTAAGACATGTTTAGATGATGAGAGTTAAGTTATGGATGACTGGGGTTCATGGATTGAGGAATTGAGTATGGAAAATTGACAAATCGGTTGAAATTCCTAGGTTGCGCGGTGAATTGAGCCTTGGACCCTTGGAGCCGAAAGTTGTGGGGGGATTCAAGAAAAAATTTGTGTAATCAAACACAAGGTAAGGGAGTTCCTAACCTTACGCTAGGAAGATTGGACTTGATTGGGCGAGTCGAGAGATAAATTGAGTACTCCATGAGAATATTCCAAAGAGGATAACTATTATTATGTCCCAAGTGGCCATAGGAAGTTTATGTGTGCGCCCTTACTTGTGTTTAAATCGTATGCCATGTCGAGTGTCATTGATTGTATAGTATGCAATGAATTTTCAAATTGTGCATGAAATCCACTTGCGGTTTTATCTGTGCATTGAACTAAGAAGCATGGCAGCAGCATGACATGGAGAGGCCCTGAGGCGTATGAGATGCGGGGTGAAAGGTGGATACCCTGATGCGACGAGATCGCGGGGTGGAATTGATATTATGAGGCGCCCTGATGGGATGAAATCGCGAGGTCGAGATGGCCTAGGTCCTGATGCGAATTGCTCGCGGGACGGAGGAGCCCTGAGGCGTATGAGACGCAGGGCAGGTGATGTATACCCTGATGCGACGAGATCGAGGGGTGGAGTTGATGTCGTGTGGACCCTGATGCGACAAGATCGCCGGGTTGAGATAGCCACGGTCCTGATGCGAACTATTCGCGGGACGGAGTTATGAGATGGTGATATTAGCCTGGAGATTTATCGGAACCTGATGCATTTACGCAGGTTGCCGATAACGGTCTGATGCGTTTACGCGGACCAAGCCTGATGCAACGAGATTGCGGGCTGGAGATTGAGGCAGGCGAGGATTGGGTATGTTGTGAAGTGGCAGGACGAGTGAACATGATCAATTGAAGTGTGACATGAGGTCATCATTGCATGCCTGTCATCTGCATGTTGTTGTTTTATTGATTTGGGCTTGATGCGCCCGTATGATTATGAGTGTGGAATTTTGGGATAGATGACTGCCTGAGTGTACGGTCGGCCTAACTTAAGGTTAGGACTCACCTTACTGAGATTTATATCTCACCCTAGTGGGAGTTTAAATTTTTCAGGTTCCAAGCGAAGGAAGCACGAACTGGCCAAAGATTGGCACTGAAGGCATAGTTGATCAACTATACTAAAGAGGGTTGCAAGTTATGGATTTACATTTTGTGATATTAGGGATTGTCCTTCTGATTGGTAGATTATTGAATTGAACCTTTGGAAATGAATTAAAGAAATTTTGATGTATCTGTCCTAAGTTATCGAGTGTTGATTTATTGGTATGAATGGAGTTGGCATCGCTTCCGCATGCATATTTTAAAAGAGTTGTAAGTTATTAGCCGTTGGCTCCTAGAGTTTTCAGAAAAGTACGGCTTGGTGGGATGTTCGCGCGCTCGCCAGGTTCGGGGCATGAAAATCCCTACCCCATAAGCTGCCGAAAAAGAGGATAAATGAGAGCCATTGGATCAAAGCTTGAATGGTAATGGGACAAGTGTCAATGGATGGTGTAAAGAGATGTCATATCCAACTTTATGCAACTACCATTCAAAGCATTGACCAAGAGCTTTGAATATAGTCTTCCCTTACTCTCTCTCTCCCCACTCATTCGGTCAAACACCCCGCCGGCGATAGATTCTAGTCCCTCTGTTCGCCGCCCACGACGCCACTTTCTGGCAACCACCTGACCACCGGCCGACCATATCAACCTAGATCTACCTCTTTCCAACCTCCTTGAAGTGGAAGTGAGGCATTTGGACCACCGAGGAACTCCAGCCAAGCATTCTCCCGAGAGCCGATGAAATCTGATCCAGCCTAAGGTAGGTCCGGTTTCTAACCCTTTAGGAGGCCGAAATGTTGGATTTTTGAGGTTAAATTTTATGGAGGTCTAGTAGACATGTATATGAATCTGTGGTAAAAAGTTGAGAGTGATTTGAAGAAGTTTTGACCTCGAATCGGTCTTGTAAATCTTGGATAGAAAACTGTCGGTACTGACCTAGGAGGATTCGACCACTTTGGACGAGTTTCCGGCGACCATTCAACCTCAAACTCATGATGAGCCTCAAGAACCATTAGATAGACATGTTAAGAGGTACGATAATGAGTAGATGATGGATTTGAAGTTGATTTAGGACTGGAAGTGCACGGTATGCGCAGAACCGAAATGAACCGGTTAGGTTCTGTGCAAAACCGGTTCTATTGGAGCGAAAGGCTGGTGATTTTGAGTTCCAAATTGATGTTTAAGACAAGTTAAGATGTTGAGGGTTAGGTTATGGAGGATTATGGTTCATGGATTAAGGAATTGGATGTGAAAAATTGATGAATTGGTTGGATATTCTAGGTGCGCGGCAAATTGAACCCTTGGATTGATTTGGCCGAGACCTTGAGGCCATTGCAAGAAGGAATTTGTGTTATCAAATTCAAGGTAAGAGAATTCCTAACCTTATGCTAGGAAGATTGGATTCTATTGGGCGAGTCAGACGAGGTTAATATGATTTTCTTGAGGAGTTTAGTTTGATTGGCCTTTGTGAATGCCAAGAGAATATAAATGATTTGAATAATTACATATGCATGACTCTTGAGTATTGGCCACATTTGTATGTGTATCGCATCGCCTTGCATGCCATGGATGCATTGTTTATGCATGGGTTGCACTTGACCTTGTGTGCATGAGTTGTTATGGTGACATGGCGGAGGCGAGACGGGGCCTCGAGGCATATGAGATGCGGGGCGGGAGGTGGATATGTTGATACGACGAGATCGTGGGGTGGAGTTGATGTTGTGTGGCACCCTAATGCGATGAAATCGCGGGGTTGAGATGACCACGGTCCTGTTGCGAACTATTCGCGGGACGGAAATATGAGATGATGATATTGGCCCAAAGATTTATCGAAACCTAATGCGTTTACGCGGGTTGTCGATGACGGTCTGATGCATTTACGTGGACCGAGTCTGATGCGAACTAATCGCGGGCTGGAGAATGAGGCAGGCAATAAGAGGTGGTTATGGTGAAGAGGCGGGATGAGGCGTGCATGAACTTCTAAGTGCGTTATGATACCGTATTTGCATGCCTATCATCTGTATGTCACCATCTTTATTTGTATGCGCTAGTATGATTATGAGTTTAGATTTTCAGGATAATTGACTGTCTGTGTGGACAGTCGGCCAACCCTACGGTTAGGACCCACCTTACTGAGATTTGTATTTCGCCCTAATAGGGGCTTACCTTTTCAGATATTAAGCGACAGAAGTGCGGACTGTGGTGGATTGGCATTTGAAGAGATAGCTGATCAACTGTATTTAAAAGAATTACAGGACATGAATTTACATTTTGTGATATTAGGGAGTGTCCTTCTGATTGGTGGATTAGGGATTGAACTATTGACTAATTGGTTAATGTAACCTTGATGTACCTGTCCCATGTTATCTTGTTGTACCAGGACAGTGGAGTTGGACCTTTATGAAAGGTTTACCCTTGTGTCCTAAGTCATCGGGTGTTGTTGTATTTGTAATGGGAGTAGGCATCGCTTCCGCATGCGTGTTCCTTTTAGTGCTTAGAACATTGACGGTTGAATCTTGGAGTTTTCAATAAAAAACGGCCTGGTGGGATGTTCGCGTGCTCGCCGAGTTCGGGGCGTGACAACGTCGACAAGAGGTCAAGCAAGGAGTGGGTGGTCGGTTCGGTGGCTGAGAGGCGCCGGAGGTGGCCATCGAAGCGAGCAAACCGGAAGACAGAAACCGGTCGGCGAGCAGCAGTTTCACGACAAAGGGAAGAAGAAGAAGAAGAAGAAGAAGAAGAAGAAGAAGAAGCTCTCGGTCAAATGGAGGAGAGTGACCGGCCAAGAGAGAGAGAGGGGGCTATATGCAAATTTTCAAAAGTCAACGAGGGTTGAATGGTAGTTGAAAAGTGGATATGTCCACTCAAGGCCTAATCCATTGACACATGTCCAATGGGTCATTCAAGTTCATCTAATGGCCATGATTCTCTCAAATTTTCGGTGGCTTTAGGGATGTGTCAAAGACCAAAATGCCCTCGTCTAATTATATAAGTAAGGCTAAGGCTTGAGAGGCAAAATGGTAATTTTACCCCCGACGTCCGGAATGTCTTTTTTCTCATTCCCATATTCTTCGATAAGGCGATGGCCATTCCAATCCTGATGTTGGAATTCTTGATTCTCCATTTTTAATTTTCCAAGACTCGTTTCTGATCGTTTTCTCTATCAGATGTGGCTCCAGCCTATCCCGAGCTAATGGGCAGCTTTTTCAGACGTTACGCGTATCGACCTTGTGATTTATATCATATTTAGAGCTCGTCAATTTATGGCGACTTTGGTTGTCATGTAATTGTGAGGGTCTATCACTAGTTCTGATGGTCTCAATCGCCATCGTTCGATTTAGGAAAATTTTGCGAATTATACGTTGGTTAAGCGACCTCACCCGCGTTCTAATCGCATAACGCTAGCAATGCATTCCTTAATCGCTTTTAGATTGGCCTTTTGTGGTTCCAAATGTCCCCTCGACATTCCTTATGGTCAAAGCGCAATTTCTTATTCGAGTTCCCTAGGTCCACGTACCTTGTCTCACGTTAGCCTTTCACTTTTGGTCAGTCAACTCAAATTGATCAGATTCGAGCAAGATATGACTGAAAATAATCGCTAGATACACTTCTCATTAATGAGTTTGAAAATGACAGGAAAACCAGAATGTCACAAATTGTCTCACGTGCTCATATCTTAAGCTAACATGTTTGGGTTTGCCATCATAAGCGCTACTCTAAGCTCTGGTCAAAGTAATCCAACTATCACAGTGAAAAGAAGTAGGAAGCATACGACTACACCATAATTTTTTATCCTACAATAGATTTCTAATCCTTTTAGAATCTTTCCTAGTTGCTGCTAAAGCAATGAATTCAAATTTCATCATTAAGTAAGTTATGCATGTTTGTTTCTTACTCGTCTAAGATATAACACATCCTCATAACATAAAGATCCATCCAGAAGTGGGATGTTTATCTCACATACTCGTATTTGACCAGCATCAGCATATCCTTCTACTACAGTCGGATAATTAATATAAATCAATTTCAAATTTTTAGTTCTCTTAAGATAATTGTATTTCAATATTCTATACTTGGATTACTAGCATATCAACTCAACTTACATACGAAAAGGGCAATATCGAGTCTAGTACAATACACCACATACGTTAAACACTCTATAACACTCACACATTCAAGTTGTGAAATTGCTCTACTATTATGATAATTTAATTTAATACTAAAGTCAAATGGAATACTCATTTCCTTAGAGGTAAAAATACAGTAGAAATGCCAATATTTGTGTACAGAGATTACTTTAGTGCCAATATTTTTTTGTCACTTAGGTGCCCAATCGGGAAAAAAATGATCACTTAAATGCCAAGTCACTGAAATTGGCACTTAAGTAATCATTTTTTCACCGAAATTGACACTAAAACGATCGTTTTTTGGATCACTTAAGTGCCAATTTTTCTTTAATAAAAAAGGATCACTTAAGTGTTAATTCCGACAACTTGGCACTTAAGTGATCGTTTTTTCTTCGATTTAGCACTTGAGTAATCAAAAAAAAAATATTAGTACTGAAGTGATATCCGTACACAAATATTGGCACTTCTCATATATTTTCCCTTTCTTTAAAGCTAAGAGATTTAAATTTGCTAAATATCTTTTTAACATAATCACTCTAGCTCAAAGTATAACACTCGCTAATTTTTTTAACTTCAATTCTCACGATAGTATATACTTAACTCAAATCTTTACTTCTTACGTATAAGAAAACTAAAACACTATGGTCTTTAGTGAAGTTCAAATAAATTTTTCATGTCGCTACTTAGGGAGTGCATGGCAACACTTTTGTTTCGTAAATCAACTTCTGGCCGAAAGTTAACTTTTTTATTCTGCTTCAGAAGTTGATTTTTGATCAAAGAAATTTGTCTAGCTATGGTTAAAAATTTCTACTTCTTAAACATTATCAACGGTAAATCTTCTACGAAAAATATTGTCGACAGCGAAAAAATTTTGCTATTCATGCATTGATAAGTAATAAATTAGTTCATGTTTGGTGTAGCATGAAAAAAAAAACAATCAGAATCTATAATCCATTCTTCAAATGATGAATCATGAGGAACAAACAAGACATAATCAATGCTATCCGAATTACTGTGAGCTACGGCTGCAACATCATATGTAAACTCAACTCTAATTCCTTTACCCTTCTCATCTTTCAGCTTTAGACAATCCCTTCTAAGATGTCTCCTCTTGCCACAATTCCAACAAACGGCACTACCAGTCCTACATTAACTACGTTTGTTCATGTTTATACTACTTCTGCTTATACAAGTACTAGTTCTTCCTTTATTTTTACCTACTAAAATAGTATATGCATATTCGCCAGATTCTCTTTCACAGATGTCCTTACTCATAATTAAATCTCGAATCCCATGTTAACATCAAACTCGTTGATTCAAATGAATTACTAACAACAGCAACATGCAATATTTCAACTATCAGGCGGTAGGGATAATAGAATGAAAGCACATACCTCATCTTCAAAGTCAATCTCAACCGAATTCAGCGGACTAACAATCATCTTGAATGCATTGATATGTTTAGCAATTGACACAACTTCACTCATCTTTAAGTTAAACAAACGTCGCATCAAAAAGACTTTGTTGATCGTAGAGGGATTCTCATACATATCCAACAAGGCTCTCATCTAATTTGTAGTGGTCTTCTCTTTCACATTAGTAAACGCGATGTTACGAGCCAACGTTAGCCAAATAGCACCAATCGCTCGTCTATCCATTAATTCTCAATCTGCTTGCTTCATCGTCTCTAGCTTCTCCCTTGACAAGGGTAAGTGCAATTTCATTTGTTATAGATAATTTTTAATCTGCATCTTCCAAAAACCAAAATCCTTTCTATCAAATCTGTCGAATTTCACTTTACTTTCTTCTGTTGTCATCTATTCACTTAACTCAAGTAACCCTAGCTCTGATATCAATTGTTGTGCGAAGCATGCAATCAAACAATAAAATAGACAAAATAAGAAAATAAATTCAACATCAAATTTACGTGATTTGGTCGTAGATACGAACGTCCATGGAAAAATTATCAATGAATTTCACTATAGAACAAGCAATCCAACGGAAGTTACAAATCATACTCAAGTCACTAAAGTACTCTCAGAATTTCATATCCCCTAATTACATCAAATAACCCACATGTGTTTAGCTTCACAATTTCTCGCGACATTATTTCTCAATCTCATAAAAGAAATAACGCAAGTATTAACACAAGATTTAATTGGCTTCGATACTTGAATAGTAGATGTAACCCCGCAAAAATCTTTGTTGCTTGAAAACACCTTCCGCCAAGAAAACGTTCATCTCACTTCCAGCAATATGTGTGTCACGGGACGGGAGATCATGATTGACCCGTGAAGCAACTCGAGCTACTTTGTATTGCTGAAGCACTCGAGTTAAGCCTTTTGTCTTCTTTCTTCTAAGGATCTTCGTAGAGAGAGAGACTCTGAGAGAAACTTCTTAAGTGATTTGTTTTGTGGATGATCCAATGACTTGGAGGACTCCCCTTTAAAAAGAAGGGGAACTCGAATTACAATCGTAGATTTAGTTTAGATCCGATAGCTAGGATCACATCATATTGTCCCAATCACTGACATTCAGTAGGAATGTTCTAGAGCACTTGTCAAATTACCAACTCGCCTGCCCTTAGGAACATTTCGGAACATTATGGAATTAAGTAGAAAATTCTAGGGAAATCTAGGGGTTCCAAGACACGACAAGTCTTGGGGTATCTCTTGGGCATTTGCACGACTGGTCTAGGCTTGAAAATCTCGACCCGTGTCATTCTCCCCCACCCATTCGAGCGCCGTCCTCGATGCTCTTGGCTCGGGGTCTTCCTTTGCAGCAAACTTTTTCTTTCAACCGCCCGCATCCTTTGCTTTGATCGTCGGCTCCTCATGACTTTTGTTTTTGTGTCCATAATAGCGCTTTCTCAGCTTCGGGACTTGATCTTTACACAACGCGTGCACGGCTTCCCGAGTCATCAGTGACTCGATCTCTGTCTTGATTGCATCGATGCTCTCCAACTTTGAAAACAACATACTAATGGGCAAATTATTTTAAATTTTCGTGGGTAGCTCCCACTTTTTCTTTGGCATCTCTAAAGGTCGAGTCTTTTTTCTTTGCTCGAACGGCTCAAACAGCGACTCTACTCTTGTTTTCTTCTCCATGAGCTTGATCGTGTTAATGCTTTTCGCATTTTCCACCCCATTGATCATCGCCATGACCGATGGGTACTTTGAATCAGTAATGATGAGCGACTTGATCCTTAGTTCGACCATCACTTGAGCCCTGTCAAAGAAATCTATACCCAACATAAAGTCATAATCATCAAGTGGAATTACCTCGAAGTCAAGCTTTCCTTTCCATCTGCTAACTTGGATCTCGACGCCTCTGGCTATGCCATTAGCTTGGCGATCTTTAGAGTTCAGCATTTTGAAGAAGTGTTCGTTGGGTTCCATGCCGAGGTCCAACCATCACGCCACTTCGGTTGATATAAACAGATTTGTTGCACCCGTGCCCACTAAGGCAAGGAATGTCTTTCCAAGTACCTTGACTTCCACGAAGTTGAGCGTTGATGGCTTTGTAGTTTTCTTCGGCGGTGATTGACCAGTACACACCGTATCAGGTCTTCATATGCCTCTGAGTCGGGCTATCTTCGACTCTTATTCTTTCTTTTGCACCTTGTCATCCTTATCCTTGACGACGATAGAGTAAAGAGTCTTCCCATTATTTCTCTTTGGACATTTTTGTGTCCAATGGCTGCCTCCTCATGCTGCGCATGGCTTTGAAGGAGGATGTTTGAACATGTCCTCCAGATTGATGTATTTGTTTTGGAGACGATTGCCCCATTGTTGATGTCTGAACAATCCTTTGCTCCACCTTTCTCTATCTTGATATTCTTTTCGACCAGGCTCGGAATCATCATCATCCTTGTGGTCATTGTCTCAATCCTTTGATCCATTTTCCTTGGACTTTCAATTGAACTTGCTGAAGTCGACCAGTGACTCAGCTATGGAGATTGTTTTTGTGATGCTTTGGACATCATGTCTCTTCAACTCAAGTTGTGCCCATTGTTTTAGCCCGTCCATGAATGCTCCAAGAGCCTTCTCCTCGCCTAAGTTGATTATTTGGATTTTGATCTTAGTGAACTCCTTGAGGTACTCCTAGATTGAGCCTTTTTGTTCAAGTCGATGAAGCTTGTTACGAGCTTCTTATGGAGCATACTCAGGATAAAAGTAATCCTCAACGCCTTTTTAAAATTATCCCAAGTATTCATGGCATCCATTGTGCCTTTCCTAGTTTCATCGCTCATGAATCATAGCCACAATATGGCACCATCGATTAGATATAAGGAAGCAGTTTGTGCCTTCCCACGACATCGAAGTACTGCTCCATGCTTTAGAGGAAGTTCTCCACCTCTACGGCGGATCGTTCGCCTTTACACTCCTTTGGTTCGAGCATCTTTATCTTCAACGCCGTTTGAATGGCCAGTATACCATTCGCAGATACACCACTGGCCATGCTGTTTTTGCATAAGACCAGCTAGATCTTGAGCTCTTGAATCTCCACCTTCAACGCCTCGATTTCGGCTTGGTGGGAACTATCTTTCTCCTGGACGTCCAGCTTCAAAGCTTCGATCGACACTTTCAAAGCTTTGTCCTTCATTTGTAGTGGAGATATCGCTCCATTCAGGACGATCGTGGAGTCTTCACGGATCTTGTGGTCCATTTTGTCGACTTGCTCCTTGATGTCTTCAAAACCATTGAGCAGCTTGTTGACACGTAAATTTTGACTTTTCCTTTTAATCATTTATTCTTCATATAAAATTAAGAATTAAATTTTAGTTCCTATAAAAAATAACTAAATCATTTGTCATATATGATAGCTTATTTTATGCATTCATGCATTACATTTTGCATTGGACTGACGATGGAAGCGGACCTAAAATTTGACAAATAATTGATATAGCATGAGAAATTCGACTAAGGCATAGGGGCTGCGGGCTTGAATTTATTTTCATATTTAATTCAGCCCACTAAATTTTAATTCAAGAAAAGACCTTTAAATTAAAGTTTATTAATCGAAATTAGGCCAAAGCTGAGGCCCGCATTATCAGGATTTGACCTACGTGTTCTCTATATAAACACCTCAAGGTGACGTAAAAGGGGGAGGCCACATAATTTACATATACGGCACATTGCGAGAGAATACGTTCTTTGGAGGTCGGCTAAAAAATTCTGCTTACACATTCTTGAGTCGCACACGGCCAGAAGAAAAAGGAAGAGAGAAAAACAAGGTTCTTCTTGAAGTCTTCGACGGCCATAGAGGAGGAGAGACCACATGGAAGGGATTACTTGGGTGGAATCAGAGTCTCTCTCTCCTTTTTTGGCCTTCATCCACACTTCAAAGAGAAAATAGAAGAGCCAAGGAAAAAAAGACAAGAAGAGAGGAAATCAACATCACGTTTTTTTGCTCATCCTAGTGTTCTTTTATCTTAGTTCTTTTCCAGATTTCCTCAGTGTGCTTTTATTTGCAGGAAAAGTTAAAAAGGTTTTTTTTTGGCAGAATTATCTAACCTGCCTAATGATCCTAGCTCTTGAAGCTGAATCCTGCCATAGTTGTCCACATCGTTCGGTGTCATCTCCTGTTCTCACTAGTGCCACATTGTTAGGTGTGCTTCGTGGGATAAAGAGGTGCATCTTGGATCTTTCATAAACTTCCAAATTCCATAAAAGCAGCACAAAAGTGGGCAATCAAGGTTCAGTCCAAAAGCGGGAGCTTGAGCTGCAATTTTCGGAACAAATTTCGAACTAGGAAAGTAATCTTAGGGCAATCAAGGTAATTTTCTTATATTGAACGTTAGAATATTCACTTGCCTAAATTCGAGCATATCTTGCATATTTGCATCAAAGTGGATATTTTATAAAATACAGGTTGATTAGGAAAATTTTCTTTTCCTAATCCGCAACTTGCCGTATAATCGAGAAAGTACATCTTTAAGATTATCGATGAAATACTCGATTAGGCAATGATTTGGGTCCAATCTTTAATTGAAGGATTACGAATTATAGATTGGCTCAAGTTGTGATATTCTGATTTTTCCTGTCATTTCAAGACTCATTAATGAGAAAGTATCTAACAATATATTTTAGTCGTATCTCGTTCGGATCTGATCAATCTCGAGTCGACTGACCAAAAGGGAAATGCTAACGCGAGACAAGGTACGTGGACCTAGGGAATTCGAATAGGAAATGACACTTTGGCAATAAAAATTGTCGAGGGGACATTTAGAGCCATAAAAGGCCGATCTAAGAACGATTATGGAATACATTGCTAGCGTTATACGATTGGAGCACGGGTGATGCCACTAAACCAATGTACAATTTATAAAATTTTCCTAAATCGACCAGTGATGATCGAGACCGTCGGAACTAGGGATAGACCCTCACAATTACATGACAACCAAAGTCGCCAAGAATTGACGAGCTCTAATTGTGATATGAATCACAGGGTAGATACGCGTAACGTCTGCAAAAGCCGCCCGTCAGTTTGAAATAGGCTGGAACCACGTCTGATAAAGAAATAATTCAGAAACGAGTCTCGAAATTAAAAAATGGAGAATCAAGAATTCCAACAATATAATTGGATTGGCTGTCGCCTTATCGAAGATAATTGGAATTAGATAAAAGACGTTCCGGACGTCGGGGGTAAAATTATCATTTTGCCCCTCAAGCCTTGGTCTTACATTTATAATTGGACGAGGGCATTTTGGTCATTGACACACCCCCATAACTGCCGAAAATTTGAGGGATTGAGAGCTATTGGATGAACATTGATTGACACATGGACAAGTGTTAAAGTATTAGACAATGATGTAGATGTAAACACTTTTAATCTACCATTCAACCAAGTTGACCAAGCCAATGAAGTATAAACCTCTCTCTCTCTCTCTCTCTCTCTCTCTCTCTCCTTGGCCGAACACCCCTCATTCTGCCCATCTTCTTCTTCTTCTTCTTCTTCTTCTTCTTCTTCTTCATGCCTGGAAGCTCCACCGCCCGACCAGTTCTGTCGCCGCCGTTCGCCACTCTCGACTGTCACCTCCGACCACCACCTAGTCTCAAACCAACCACCAACCCCTTCCTCATCCTCTTGCCGACATTCTCCAAGTGGAAGCAAGCCATTTGACCACCTGAGGACCTCCGGCCAACCAATCTCCCAAAAGTCAACGAAAACCGTCGTAGCTGGAGGTAAGCCACGGTTTAGGCTTCGTAGAACCCTGAAACCTTTGAATTTTTTTGACCAAATTTTTGGACATCTAGGGGACTTATAGACTAAGTTATGGTAAAAATTTTGAAGGAATTTGATGAAGTTTTGACCCCAAATGGGTCTTGTGTTTGAAAGACCAGAGCTGATAGGTTGAAGACCCGGAGGAACCGGCGCCATTCAAGGACTTTCCGGCGTTGTCTTGGCTTCAAATTTTCGGTGAGTCTTTCCAACCCTTAGAACTACATGTTAGCAAGTAGATTAGTGAATAAATTGAGGACTAAGGTTAGTTTAAGGGCTGGATGGTTGAGATATGCACAGAACCGAAAATGCCCTGTTCGGTTCTATGTATACCGATTCTATTGGAGGCTATTAGTGTTGGAATTGAGTCTCAAATTCGTCATTAAGACATGCTAGGATGTTGATGAACATGTCAATAAGGTTTATGTTCCATGGATTGGCGAATTGAGCAAGAAAAATTGACGATTGGATGAATTTCCTTAGGTTGCGCAATTGAGTTGTTCTTGGGCTATTTGGACCGACCTTGGAGTGCTTGGGCAAAGATTTTTGTTGAGTTAAGCTTGAGGTAATGAGTTTCTAAACCTTGGAAAGGAAGCTTGGACTCAATTGGGCGAATTGAGTGTGAGTTTGATTGATTCTTAGAAGTTTATGACGTGATTGTCCAATGTACATCCTAGAAAGCTATAGATGACCTGAATGCTTGACAATGCTTGTGTCGTGCAAACGATTGTTGCATTTGAATGTCGAATTTAATTGCCTCGTATGGCATTGATGTGTTGCTTGTGCATGAGTTTCAAATTGAGCATGTGTTATGAATTGAAATGAACATGTGGCATGTTTGAGAAATGAGTGACACTCTGAGGCGTATGAGACGCGTGGTTGTGTGGATGAATGCCCTGAGGCACTGAGGCGTGTAGTTTAAATTGAATGGCACCTTGAGACGTATGAGACGCGGGGTTGAGAAGGCTATAGTCCTGATGCGTTGAAACACGGGAAGAGTTTGAGATGTGTTAACACAGGCTTGGAGTGAAATTGAAAACATAATGCGTTTACGCGGGTTTGACAATGAGATGGTCCAAGGTGTATTTACGCGGACCGAGCCTGAGGCGTTCTAAACGCGGGCGTGATAATAAGGAGGCATGGAAGGGTGGAAGGTGTAATCTGGCTTAGCTATGTGTGTTTAATTCTGATGATGTGTATGGTGCCAGGATTGTATGCTTAACACTTGTTTTATTCGCATGTTATTTAATGATTGCTGAATGCCTCATGTGGCGATTGTGCATTATATCCTTGATTGCAGTTGTTTGAGTGTACAGTCAGTCTAACCTAGGGTTAGGACCTACCTTACTGAGTGTAAATCTCACCCCGTTGTGAGACCCCATTTTCAGATCCTAGACCATGATCATGTGGCCAATCAGATTTGGTAACCCGAAAGAGATGTCGATGTATTTTGATGAATTTCCGGATGGACAGGGAACTATGTACATTAGGAAATGTACGGTGGTTTGGGTCGATAAGGGTGGCAGCAGCTGGAAACCTCATAGATATGAGGCCTAGTTTAGGAAGGTATGGGATATTTCTACGGGCCACTAAAGCCTACTAAGGTACCCCACGGGGTAATCCCCAACTGGTGTCATCCCACTGGAGATTCAGTAGAGGTCGAGGGATCAGTAGCCAGCTCGAGAAACATACCTTAGAGAACCCCGACCTTAGAGGACACCGACGAGGTCATCGTGATTGAGGTCACCGAAGACGACCAAGCGGAGCGGTCAGCTGACGAGACACTCGAGGACACCGTGGAGGTTTGCTCTGAGACACTCTCGGAGTACGAGCCGTCTGAGGATACCGAAGATACTGACCACTCCAGCAGCTCGACTTAGGAGTTCTTGTTTCTGGTTCGATGTTTTGATGGTGACCCCGATTCCTCTCTCTTGGAGATGATGATGGCCCTCTTTTGCACTTACCCTATCACCCCTACTGACCAGCAAGTCTAGTTTGCCATGTTCTTGTATGAATATTTGGGAACTTATGTATTTTATTGGTATTCTCGTTGCCCAGGTCCCATTTTTATCATTGTACAGAGGAGTTGCTTATTATCGCTTCCGCTTACTATCGATATGGTTCACCTCTAGACTCATGTGCATCCTGGGACCTCGAGAGAGACTTTGTGCTTGTGGGGAGTCGCGCGCTCGTGACCGAGGCGCGGGGCATGACACAAATATTCGCGAAATATTTCAAAACGTTATTGATATGTCCACTTTCTTGATTGACATTGATTGGCATATTCACTTTCCTCATTTGATTTGATTTGCTTGATTGATGTATTTTTTAGAATATATATGTCGCATGATGTAATCCCAAAAATTCTAAAAAAAAGGATTGCATTCATTTATCTTCCATATTTGAAAAGTGCATATCTTTGCGTTTTAGGATAGAAATTACATGTTTAGATAGAATTTTATGTTTAAAAGAATATATCTTTAACATATTAGGATTTAGGTCAATTCGAACTCTAAAATATGCAAAATAAATATTGTTTTGACATAGTTCTATTTTAGGAAATAAAGTCATCCAAAAATTAAAAAAATCATTTTTGCAATGTCATCTATGCCACGTCATCTATGTCATGTCATCTTTGCCACATCAACCATGCCATGCCATCCTTGCCACGTCATCCATGCCATGTCATTCATCCTTGCCATGTCATGTTAAATTGTATTTTAGCTTAAATTGCATGTTAGAATTGCATGTCTTGATTTTAATTAATTTACGTGTCACGTAGTTCATTTAATTAAATTATGGTCTCATTTGTGCATTTGTTTAATTGGCATGCCATCTAGCTTAGTCTTGCATTTAATCCATGTCATTGCATCCTAGTTTAATTTCATGCATCACATGTAGTATAGTTTTTCATGCATTCATATAAAAATCAAAAATTGAAAAAGAACTAACTTTCGTGGCACATGCTCCCTTGATTATATTGATTTCTGGATGTTCCATTAATTGATTGTGCACTCGCATGATAACCTTTGTTAGTGACTTAGGTTAAAATCAATCAGTGTTGAATTCTCAAATGATTTTTCATGAAATAAAATGGTACTGAAAGGGACGTTAGAGTAATCTAGCGTAATCAAGTCCCCAAACTCTTAATCTCTAGTTCGTAGGAATAAAATAGTTCTTTCGCTATTTTATTTAGATTTCTAATCAACCTACCATAAATGATTAGTGGTGACTCCAAATTCAAAATATTTTGCATGTTAATCAATTGAACCTTGAGTTGCGATTTGGTATGGACTTGAGAGAGTTCGAGTTAGGTTAGTTAAATAATTAATCTTATAATCCATTAGTCTAAAAACTTTTATTTTTAGGTCGCGAGACAGCTCTTGCACCGTTCTCCTCATCGAGTCGAACTTGTTAGCAAACGCGGACACAGCGTCAGCCAATGTTTCTCTTCTTCTTGAAGATTTTCCTCGGGTTTTCTCTTGTGCGGGTTTCTCGTGGGGAACTTCTCCATTCACAACAACAATTGGATATACGTTTGTTGTAGCCATCGTCTCAACTAGTGTGATGCTCGTCAACCTCACGAATAGCTCATCTCTACGATATTTGCTCTGATACCACTTCTCACGGGCTGAGAGATCATAATCAACCCATGCAGCAACTCGGGCTATTTTGTATTGCTGGAGCACCCAAGCTAAGCCTTTTGTCTTCTTTCTTCTAAGGATCTTCGTAGAAAGAGATACTCTAGGAGGAACTTCTTTAATGATTTTTTCTGTGGATAATCAAATGACTTGGAGGGCTCCCCTCTATATAGGAATATAACAGTAGATTTAGTTTAGATCCGATAGCTAGGATTACATCTCCTATCTTTCCAACCACCGGCATTCAATAGGAATGTTCTAGAGCACTTGGCAAATTACAGATTCGTCCGCCCCTAGGAACATTATGGAGTTAAGTAGAAAACCATAGAGAAACCCTAACAGGCATCTCTCGACCATCTACACGACCGGTCTGGGCGTCAAAACCTCGGTCCGTGTCATATGTGTGTGGGTTTGGTTGGTCTTCAAGTCCATGTTGAACATATTAGAGTGTTCAATATTTTCCTCTCTCTGACACAATTGGCAACAAAATCCACAATGGAGTTTCCGAAACCTTCTTTTCGCGGTAATTCCGCTTTGTGAGTCCAAACACCAAAATATCATAAAATTACACAACACTTGAAGGAAGAAATTTCGGTACGCAAGATTTTGCTTTCAACATTATTTTCGAAATTCATATTTTCCCTTCAGGCTCAAATTCGAGACATAATTTCAAGGTGAAGGATATGAAATATTAACAAAATAAAAGTCTTAGGCATGAATATCATCGAAAATGGAAGCTCAGACTAGTCGTTCCAAATTACACTCATCATTGGACGTCATGAAATATAGCAGGATCATGCGAAGATATAAAACAAGAAAAATACAAAGATTTGCTTATATGTTCTAAGTTCATGGAACAATCTGGAACCTACTCGTCGAAATGATTTCCCCAAATTTTAGAACCTTAAGCCTACCTTGCATGTCATAAAATCTAGAACCGAAGTGGTGGAAATCGGTCCGATTTTCCATTCTAATGTGCAATCATGTTCACCCTTACCCAACATGGCAGCAGACCCAAACGCCACATCCTTTGTCAAATAGTTGCCATTACATGATTACTTAAGCTGACTGGACCTTGTATCCATACGATATACAGGTAACCTATATACTTCACGTATGGAGCAGGTATGGAATTTCACGGACGGCGCTTCAATAAATGCTATGAGTTAATTATATCCAGTATTAGAATGTTAGGAATCAATTGTGTCCGATTTAGCAGCGACAATTTCCGATAGGATTAAAACACAGTTTATAAATTACATATTGTCTAACCTGAAAGAAACATTAAATAACGATCATCTAAAGGATTAAGTACGGTTTTAATTCTTTATATATTGTTATATATGTCATTTGATCCTCTTAACTACTTTGTGTGCCATGTGATATCGTAACTGAAGGAAATCGATCCCAACATGAATGCAGCGGAACTACTCGAGATTAACAAGTCCAAAAATTTACTTGAATCGCTGATCGGAGAAGCGTAGTACGGAACAAACACGCCTCAGATTTTCACAAATTAAGTGTCCATAATGCAGCAAGAGAATCCGTCGTCCGTTGACATTTTCGGAGAGGAAAAGGAAGAATTGTCATTGTCATCTCTCTATATTGTCTGTTCTTCGTTGGAAGAATGTCTCACAATGACGTTTCTGAAGAACGTGATTATATCACGTTGTAACTGCCCTTGGGCAATTTATCAATAAAAGGAGCAAAGGCTGTGTGATAGACCATATGGGTAGACCACGGCCCTTCCCATGCACCCTCATTTTCTAACATCTCACACTCGTCCATGAAGGGCTATCCATAACTCTCACTTGTCCATGAAGAATCACAACTCCCACTGACCCACGAAGGGTTAAACATAACTCTCTCTCTCTCTCTCTCTCTCTCTCTCTCTCTCTCTCTCTTACAAAGTTCATATCGACAAATAATCCGTGCGGCTAGCATACTATAAGAGCTAGTTGCCATACGTACGTTGGGACTATATAGCAACTCAAAATGAGCATATTAACTCAAAGTAGATTCAGTATGCACCATTCTAGATCAATCTGTCACATTTACATCACATCTCTCTCGATCTCTTTGAGTACTCAAATACAATATATTGTATTCACAATCATGAATAAACTCAAGTAATCATAATTGATCGACTTGTGAATACAAAGATTGAATGTGATATCCAAAACAATTTGATATTCCTCTTCTCTTAAACTTCTCAATCTCGGTTCAGCTCACTTTTCTAGAAATGTCTTATTAAATCGAATCAATTTCATGACCATTGATGACATCCTAAGATGGTGAACACCAAAAAGAAATCATGAGAATAAGTAACAGTCGTAAGGAGACTAAATGGAGGAACTCTTATCCTCAAGAATCTTATACAGCTATAGAGTTGAGATCAAAACTCTTGCCAACTCTTCTTGATCGATTCATGCATACATAATATAAAATACATATTACGGTATTCTCTCCTTTCCATGGAGCGAATGTCTTTCACTTTAATACCGCATAGATGATAGCTTAAACATACTCAATTCTAGCTTGAGTTCACAAATCTACTCTTTTTAAAAGAATCCTTTAGAACTTACATTTGGCATCAAAGACAGATAAAGTGAAATATGTTGGGATATTTGACTTTCGGACATAATAAATATTATGACATCATCTAAACACTTTCTTAAGACGATATTCATACTTTAAGCTCAAGCTCTCAATTATCACCTAGATAATGAGCTTAAAATTATCTCATCTCTATTTATCACATAATAAATAGAGACGATTACCTGTGTGAGTGGGTAAATCTCCATCTGTCCGATATAACTTCTTAACATTACGCATTAAACATTAATATGCGTAAATGTCATACAAATTCGTGGGCATCAATAATGATAACAAACATCATTAGCTGTGAACTTTGAGAAATATAAATATCTTGTACTCTCACTTCTACACGCATCCAGAGATTTCAATGTAGGTAATGATCCCTTTGTCAACATATTTCTAATCAAAACATCTCTAGAAATTGACTTTATCATAGAATCTGCTATCATTCTATGCGTAGATATGTATTGTATGTTCACATCATTTTGTACAAATATGTCTTTCACAAAAACATACTTCATGTTTATTTGTTTGGACTTGCAATGGATCCATAGTGTAAGCTTTTGCTACTTGGCTATCAAAATTAACCAATAATTGGACTTGTAGCATTTTTAGCAATACCTTACTGACTCAAACATATCTTAAGCCAAACATTCCCTTGTAATGATGCTAATAATACCACGAGAGTAGTCTCTATCGTGGATAATGCTATACATTTTTGCTTCTTACTATTTCATCATATGGCACCATTGCTAAGTAAGAATGCAAATCTAGATGTTGAATTTCTCTCATCTAAATCTCTTTCCCAGTCAACATCAGTATAACTTTCAAAGTGCAGATCATTACCTTAATAACTTAGCAAAAAAACTCGGCAGTACTTTTCAAATACCTTAGAGAATTTTATTGACAGCCATCCAATGAGCTTTACTTGAATTGGGTTGGCACACTTACCATTCCAATTATATAATAAATATCAGGTCTTGTACACTTATAACATACATTAAGCTTCCAACGGCACTAGCATATGGAACACTTTCCATTTGTTCATTTGATTATGGAGTCTCAGGACACCTTCTACGACTTAGACCTTCACCTCTCGTAATAGAAGTATATTTGAGTTTACAATCTTGCATACAAAATTATTCAAGAACTTTATCTATATAAGTCTCTCTTGAAGATATCACAATCTCTATATAAGTCTCTTGTGAAGATATCACAATCTCTTTGAAAAATATCTTGAAAACTTAATTTCAAGAATGTATGTAGATTCACCCATATCTTTTATCTCAAAATTGGAACATAATCAATTTTTGACTATATTTAAACTCTATATTGTTCCTAGCAATTAGTATATCATCAACACATAATGATAAGATCATATATTGATCTTTGGATCTTTTAATATATATATATATATATGCAATGATCTTCATTAATCATTACAAAAGCATATGCCACTATGGCATTACCAAAAAAGTACATATCATTGTCTCAAAGACTGGTTGGGGCCATATGTCGATTTCAAAAGGCGACATACTTTTTGTTCTTGGCTTTTGTAACAAACCCAACAGGTTGTTTTACATAAATCTCCTCTTTTAATTCTCCATTGAGAATCGCAGTCTTTACATTCATTTGATATAATTAAAGATCCACACTAATCATTGCCGGAATATGGTGCATTTGTTATACTATTTTACCATAAGGCGAGCCTTATATTTCTCAATCAAGCCGTTAGCTTTACTATTTACTCAAGAACCCACTTGTTCCCAACAGCTTTGCGTCAGTTCAGAAGATCAACTAATTCCCAAACTTGACTTGATCTCAATAAATCCATTTCTTTTTTCATTGCTTGTATCCATTTTTTTCTTATCAGGGCAAATCGAAAGCTCATTTATATTTCCTAACTCATTCTCTCTTCCTTAACACGCCCATGAAAACTTTTGCAACTTGTTCGTCAAACTGAAGATTGTACACTTAGTAAATCAGTCTCATCACACTCCCACTTGAATTAGATAACGATGACATCTTCACATCAATTCGTTACAATTGAGACTTATTCGAAAAAAAATTCACACTTCTCACATTGCTCCCACTTGAATGAGATGCCCCAAAAAAAATCATTATCACCATTTAAGATTTCAAACAGAGAATAGTCTTCACTTATCTTGCCCTTTTTCAAAAATTCATTCATTACAAATGTGACATCTCGTGATTCATATTCAGTTATATTTTCACTTTCTCGCTCACCTATAACACTTACCTTTTGAGCGCTCTCAGTATCTCATAAAGGTACTCATTTTGTTTCTAGGGTCCATTTTTCCCATATCTATGGGAAAACTTGAGTGTATAGAAAGCATATCAAGGCCTGAGAAAACTTAAATCTCATTTTCGACTTGTCCACAACTCATATGGAGTAGAAATAACTGATTTAAAAGTCATAAGGTTAAGTATCTAGATAGCAAACAACAAAATTTCACCTCAAAAATGTGATAGGAAAATTAGGCTATGCCATAATAAACTTAACCATTTTGATTGGGACATGTTTCTTCTCTCTACCACTCCAATTATATTAAGGAATCATTGGAATAGAAAACTATCTTTCTATTCTTTTTTTATCCAATAAATATTTAAACTGATCAGATATATTTTCTTGACCTCGATCGGACTTTTTTATTTTTTATTTTAAAATGATTTTCTAAAAGCTCAAAAAAAATTCTCACAGTAACTTATGCCTGAGATTATGAGAAATCATAAAACATATCTGAATCAAGATAAATGTAAAATAAATAGCCCATGCTTTGCTCTTATATTCATTGAATCACATATGTCTAAATGGATCAATTGTAAATGAAATTTAGCTCTTTTTCCTTTTTTAAATAGTTTTCTCATTATTTTTCCCAACAGGCATGCTCACAAATTAGCAAATCGACATTTTCAATATTGTCAAATGAGCCCTATTTGGCTTACATAAATATTGGCCAATATGACCTAACCAAGCATGTCACATATTCATATCACAAAAGATGTAAATAGGGAATAACTATCATTTACATTATTGTACTCAACAATCTACATAATGAAACCAACCGGAACTATAATAACTTGCTCCCTGCGACAAGTCATCTCCATGGTCATGAAAGTTCAAACTAAAACCAAGTTTAACCCAAACTAACACGGAAATTAAATTCCATCGTGTTTTGGAGCATATTATACATTATGTAGGAACAAGGTGCGACCATCGCATATTCAATTGGTATGTGTTAATTCCTTTAAGTTCCACTCAAGAATTATTTACCACATTTATCTAATTTGCTCCATGTGGAACTCATTGAAATTTCACTATTACATGGTCTATAGCCTTTAAGTCTACAATCCACAAAGGATAAGATTCATTACTAAAACTGAATTTGATACATATGTACACTCTTAAGCGTACAAAGGATTTCTAACTTATTTAACTCACCACAATTGTATACAAAGTAACCCTTCTTGCCACAATTAAAGCACTTCACTTTTGAAATGTTTTTTCTTGAAAGGACCTTTTTCTTTTTCCATATCAGTTAAACTTCGATTTTTATCCTGAAGGATCTGTTCCTTTGCCCTTCCAATTATCGAACCCACCTTAACACTTACACTTAGAGCACAAAACCCCATTAGAGCTAGAACTAGCATAACAATTATCAATTTCTGGTTTATACGCCATAAGATAATACACTCTAGTTCAAGACGACGCATAGCATACTCAAAAGTCTGTACTTTATATCGTGGATCATGTGAATTCTTTTTTATATACGCACATAGCTATAAGGCAAAGAACAAATTACTGCTTGCATTTGCTATTTATCTGTCAAAATGTGGTCTGCATCTTACAGTTCACTTATCATATTTGACAAACGCATCAAAATGCAATTTCATATTCTGCCTATAAGGCATCATGAAAGTGTTAAACTTTATAGTGATCTATCTCAATTGGTGACTAGCGTCTAACCAAAAAATTGACTTTAATGCTTCTCACTTGACTTTAGCATTTTCATGAACGCCTGAACTCACACATAAAATCATATTTCATGCCTCAGCAACATAATGCAAGCAATAATAGAGTTCATCTTGTTCTTTGTAGCAAATGCTTCTTTTTCCTTTCTATATTGTGTAGTATTCCATCTCAGGTTCTTCCATGACTAGGTTGAAAACTCATGGTGCTTCTTTGTGACATTCTGAATTTTCTGTCATTTTGAGACTGTTGAATGTGAATATTTGTTTCGATATATTTTAGTTTGGTCTCGCTCAGATCTGATCAATCCTGAGTAAACTGACCAAAAGAGAAAGGGTAACGCATAACGAGGTACGTGCACCTAGGAAACTCGAAAAAGGAAATTACGCTTTGACTATAAGGATTGTCGAGGGAACATTTAGAACTAATAAGGCCGATCAGATAATGATTAAGGAATACAATGCTAGCGTTATACGATTGGATCGTGGGTGAAGCCGCTTAACCAATGTATAATTTGCAAATCTTCCTAAAATCGAACTATGACGATCGAAGCTGTCGGAACTAGTAATGAACCCTCGCAATTACATTACAATCAAAGCTATCATAACTTGAGTTATCCTCAATGTGATGAGAATCACAAAGTCGATACACGTAACGTTTGCAAAAGCCGCCCATTAGTTCGAAACAAATTGGAATTACGATCGACAGATGAACGATCATGAAATGGAAGCTCAAAATTGGCAATTGGAAATAGATAATTTCAATTTTGGATAGGAATTTGACAATGTCTTGCCAAATAGTAATTGAAAAAGTGAAGTTTGGACTGAAAGTGCAAAATTACCATTTTGTCCCTCGACCATTTGCCCTTGTCTTAAGGAATCATGAAGGACAAACATGTCTCCTATCCTATAGGGTTGTCGAAAATTACATGCCAAGGGGTCAAAGAATGAGTCAAAGGTTAAGTTGTATTATTGGGGGAGTGCCACATGTCAACCTATGAGGCCCTCAAACATTAATGACCTCACCTAACCATGTCTTATCAAATTTAGGCTAATTACATGTGTGAGACAAGGATATTGAAGCCTTCATCTACTGTGTATACCATATCTCTCACATTCATAGCATTTCCTCTCCATTTTTTCCAAAACCAAAAACTGCCCAGAAAAACTGATTTTGTCCCTTCTGTTTGGTGCAGTCGAGCGGCCCTTCTCAATGGCCATTTGAGGTGCTTCGACTTCCAAAGGTAAGTTCTATGTGTCCTTAACAAGCTCCAATTGAAATTTCTTCATTTGGATAAGTAGTTTTATCGGTGTGAGTCCGAGACTAAAATTGGATGAAATTTGTACGAGCTGGGAGAAAGTCATCGTATACCCTCTTAGAAAATCCAATTACCTCAAAATTTTTAGAAGAGCTTCATAACATCTAGTATTATTTTCATATGGTTTATGGCTGCAAGTAGATGGTGTTAACTTTGGTTTTCATGGGTGAACATTACGGTAAAATCTGAACAGATTCTGACCAAGAGAAGATCGGAACGTTTCGATGTCTTTGGGGTGTCAACCGACTCTAAATCACTTGGTGAGCCTTCTAATCATGTAAATGAAGGTCTTAAATGTTGTTTGTGCAAAGAGTTAGGCTTGATATTGAAGTATGGCTCGATTGAGCGGTTAGAACCCAAAACCGGTTCTGTTTTGAGGGTGTATACATGCTGGCCGATTCTATTTAAGGGCTGAATGAGGAATATTTAGACTTCAATTGACCTATAATGACTTGTATGAAATGACAAGAGGTGTCAATGGGAAGTGTGAGAAGTGAATTGAAGTTTAAAGGTGATTTAAGGGCTAATTGGTGCATGAAACTTTGAGATATATATTCTACCCTTTTAAATTATAGCATGAACCGAGTATATGGAGGATTAATAAGGGTGTTGTCGTGTATTCGACCAATGGATAAGGCATCCTAAGTTGCCATTTGTTTGGTGATTAAGAGAATGGTTTGACGAAAGTGAAATTAAAGTGTTTCTAATCCGAAATTGAGTGGATTTTGACTCAAAATTGATGAACTTCCTAGGACGGCACGTGGTTCTCATTTGGTTGTGAACTTGTGGATCAAGGAGGCTCGTTTGGTGTGGAATTGTTGCCGATTAATCACAGTAAGTAGTTCCTAAACCCTTACTTGAACCCTAGGATGCTACTAGATAGTGTCTTGAGTAGTGCGATTATTCTATAAAAGTATAGTGATGACATCGCGGCCGTGGGCCCTAGAGATGACTGGTGATAACATCACGGCTGTGAGCCCTAGCGATGATTGGTTATGACATCACGACAGTGGGCTCTGGCGATGCTTTGGTTTTGAGCCCTATGAAACTATATCGTGGCTTGGAGCCCTGGCGAACGTTTAGGCCATGGGCCCTAGCGATACAACGTGGTCGTGGGCCCTAGCGATACATCTTGGTCGTGGGCCCTAGCAATGACTAAATGTGATTTTAGGCTAATGTGTGAAGTTTGATCCTATGACGTGTGGTGTGTTTGTTAATGATGTGATATGTCAATTGTTCTATGACAAATGATGCTGAATTGTCATATGTCATTGCTTGCTGAATTCCCTACATTCTCTGCATTTTCTTTTATCTAGTGGGACAAGTGGTTTAGTTAGGGTTGGGTTTCACTTGTTGAGATATCGATCTCACTCCTTAGTGGGACAAACTTTTCAGACCCTAAACCCTAGCCATGCTACCAATTTGCCTGGGCGATTCAAAGGAGATGATCTCCGATTTTGATGAGCTTCCCTACCGGAAGGGTATTACCTATATCAGGAAGCGCATGACAATCTGGGTAGATGAAGGGAAGCCGGAACTGCAACCCCATCGCTTTGAAGCTTGGTTTCGTCAGGTGGGAGACAACAACTTGATGGGACACCTGCTGCCAGAGGATGTTCCGTGGGAGGCAATTCCAACTTGGTGTCATCCGTCCCGACCTGGCATAGAAATGGACAACCCAGCATCTGTGAGAGGTTCAAGAAACATACATGAAGTGCTGGAGTCTCCATTGTCCTCTGCTGAGTACATGAGCTATGTAGAGATTTCTACTGACGCTATCAAGGCCACCAACAAAGAAGATAAAGCAAAAGTAGAAGAAGAAGAAGAAGAAGAAGAAGAGGAAGCCAAGGAAGACACCGAAGAGCCTTCGGAGAATGTTCCATCCGAGACTTTTTCGGATTTTGATCCAGATGCTGAGGGGGATGATGGAAGAGATGGTTCAAGCTATTCTGATGAGAAGTCTAAATGAAGGGGTTCGGTGATTAAGAAGGAACAATTTTGATGTTGGGCTTTAGGAAAGGTTTAGTAATAGCCTTTGAACCCTAAGCTTTAGTTCCTTTTCTACCTATGGTGTGCGGCTTTACATATTTGTCATTTCCCTTCCGATGTTTGTAATGAATGTTTCTGCTATGTATGAATGTGTGCTTGTGAATTTTTCCAAAACTCCCCTTTTCTTTTTATTTCCTTTGTACGGAGATGCTCGCTTTCGTTTGTGCATTTCATATCATATTAGGCCGTGTGAGGTTCTTGGGTATATGATTGGCTTGAAGGCGGATGTAATGGACTCCGAGGGGACGTGGGGCGTTACATTCTTGCTCTTCTAACACATACTGGATTATTACATTCTGATTTTCATAATTCTCGCCATTGCTCAGCTACAATATTCTAATAAGGTAAAACCATTGTACTTGAACATAGTTCTATAGACATGTATTCACAAACTATCAATGCCTAACATTTATGCATCTATTTTACACTAACTAATTATATTAACGAATTATTTCACATAAGGTCTTAGGTTCGAAAGTTCACTATGTTCCTGATCATCATTCGAGAATACTCGTTTGAAATTACCATTAACATAACCATTTAGGTAAAATTAAGTTCACTTAAGTTACAAAAACTTTATAGAACTCCCCAATTGAATAAAGATCATAATTCATACTATGTTCCCTATATCTCGTAATCATAACATAGTATAGTATAATATGATTTGAACTAATTCACAAATAATCTACACATCAAATCATATACAGATTACAAGATACAACTAGCAAGTACATTAAATAATATACATGCTATCAACAAAACATGATGTACACAACATGGCTATCTAAATATTAGCCATTCCCCAATATTAAAACAAAACGGGTAAAAATACTTGAAAATGCCCCAAAAAATGTGTGTATCATGATGGTTCATACATATTTTCATAATTTTATATTCAAAAAACTATCCAAATAATATATCAAATCGAAGACAATTTTGATACGAAGGCAAGGTACCCCACATGCCCCCAAAGGAGCTAAAATGTGCTCATATGAGCCAGTCAAAGCTTCATCCCATTTAGTCAACGTGTGATCAACGGTCAGAGTTGACTTGAGGGACAAAATTATAATTTCTAAAAAGTCTGAGGACTAAATTGAAATTTTGAAAAATTTTAGGGACTAATTTGAAAATTTCAAAATATTTAGAGGTCTAAATGTAATTTTCATGAAAATTTGAGGGCCAATATGCAATTTTTTGAATAATCGGGACCAAAATACAATTTCGTTCAAGTTGGTCTGACTGATCAATAGTCAACGGATGACCGGGTTAGCAGATCTGTTGGGTTGGGCCGGGCGAAATTTGGGTTGGATCGGAATCCGGGTGGGGAACGGTTTGAGCACGTGAGGGGCACGGGGGATGACATCAGCGTGACGTCAACGCAGGTACAGTTCTTGCGCACGTTAAGAGCATGTGGGCACATGAGCTCCACGCTCACTGTGCCCTGTTGATGCGTGCAGCGTACTCCGGCAGTTCCCGGCATCCGTCGACCCCTCAAAATGCTCGTATTGACGATATAAGTGCATTGGTATATTCATCTTCCATTTTCACCAAGAACATTTTCATGAAATGGCGACGTCTCATTGCTACCTCAGAACCCGATCCCACGGTGGCGCGTGCCGCGCATGTAGCGTCATTCGGTGTCACCTCGCTACGAGCAACTGCTCAAAATCTTCATCTTTTTGAGTTCGTTCGATTGATGTGTTCAAAAATCATTTCCAATGCACAGAACAGATTCTATGGACGATAAACAGTATGCTCGAAAAAACGAGGTTTAACGCCCCAAGTTCATCGATAAAACACAAGTGATCAAGAAACAAGAACCGACGCTCTAATGCCAATGAAGGAAACCGATCCCGACACGAATGCAGCAGAATTACTCGAGATTAACAAGCCCAGAAACTTACTCGAATCACTAATCAGAAATACGTATCACAAAACGAACACACCTCGGGTTTTCACAGATTAAGTGTCGATAATGCAGTGCGTTTATCCGTCGTCCGTTGATGTTTCCGGAGAGGAAAAGAGAGAATTGTTGTTGTCGTCTCTCTATATTGTCTGTTCTTCGTTGGAAGAACCTCTCACAATGACGTTTCTGAAGAACGTGATTATATAACGTTGTAACTGTCCTTTGGTCGTTTACCAATAAAAGGGGCAAAGGCTATGATAGCTTACATGGGCGGACCATTGTCCTTCCTATGCGCCCTCATTTTCCAACAGTAACTTTCATGGTTTTTGCAAGCTAAGTCATTCTATCACCTACCATTTCTTACATCGTCATATGACTAACGTGGAAAATTTTGGACATGTGCCGCTAATGTGGTACTAAAAGATATGAATAGAAACAATTAGGACATTCTGACACAAATGGTTCTTGAATTTTGATTCAAAAGGCAATATTTGAATGAAGTCGTAACGGGGGAACTATAGCTGGATTGAACCCTTCGCAACGGAAATGCCATCTTCCCCTGCAAGCACCTACTCCTAACAAAATGAAAAAGCAGCAAGCTCTACAACAAAAGCAAAGCCTAGCGGTGCTAGTAGCGCGCATCCATTTTTTAGCTAGCTTTCAATCAGAGCTTGACAAATAGGGAAGGATTCCAAATCTAACCTAGGTTGGGAAAGTCCTTAAAGTTTTATTTTGTTTAATGTGATTTCTAAACTTTAGCCAAAATTGAATCTAGTTCATGAACTTTTAAATTCATCTCGCTTCTCCAAACCCATTAACTGTTTGCATCCCCTTAGGATTTGAACGGATCGGGTGCTCGATATACCCGCCCCGCCCCGCCCCGCCCCGCTTTCTACCCCTATTGAGGACGGTAGCACCTTGAAGTTGAGTGGAGTTGTTTCCTTAAAAAATTATGACGTCCTTTTTCCAAAGTTGAATCTAATGGAAAAGGTAATATCAAAATAGAAAGAAAATGCGGGCTAATAATTTTAATTTTCTTTGTATAAGCCAGGAGACCTTATAATGAATGCATTAGCATAAAATGGAAGCCAACGCACTTTAACTTTTCTACCTGAAGAAAAGAGCTCGGTCTCTCCATCTTCGTATTTTATAAATTAACTATCCCTAATTATATACTCTTCACTTAATTATTTCTTGACTTTCTACTAGGACTTTTTCCCAACTTTTGCGTGGTAGAACACTACACAGAAATAATTTAAAGAAAAATCAGCTTTCAGGAAAGGTGAGACACATTGATCACTGTGGAAACGATTAAGTTTAATTTCAATTTGATTTGACTTTGAATATGATCTATTCGGTACTTCAAATGCCGGTGGATGAAAACGTCAAATTGATAATGTGGCGCTGATGTGATGCTTATACGGCTTTGTGAATAAATATAGCTCGATAGGTATTGTCCAATGAAAGTGCATAATTAATGACATGTGACGTGGTAATTTGATATTTGGAAAATTGTGATACACAATGTAAAAGTGACCTTTGAGCATTTCATAAATTTGCTAGTGCAAGCAAACTCATTCCAAAATTAATTTAGGTTAATGCTATCAAATTTTGTACTATATTAGAAGTGGTCTTTTGTGAAATTTTCTTATTATTTCCTCAAAATGTTCTTAACTCTTGGATCTAGGATTTTTGGTAAAAGGGCTTTTTGTGAACTTTCCTATCTTTAAGACATCAAAGGTTGTTTATCGTTTTCAATGGAAGAGGATATATTGATACAGTTGAATTTGAATAATCAATAATCACCTCCATTAATTGTTTAATCTTATGTAGGTGCCGTGTTTATATGACCCCACGGATGTTTTTTTTTTTTTTTGGGCTATGCAAATCCAATGTATTTTGTTCATGAAGAATTTATTTGTTGAAACCAGTAGAAAAGAAATGTGCATAATACGAGACCTTCGAGAGGGTTGTGTCTTGTCAATCGCCGCTTTGTGGAAAGAAAAAACATGTCACTCACTTCTCTTGTAAAGTTAGCGACTCCTTTAGGCATTACCATAAAATATTACACTTGCTAGAGAACATGTGGATTGAGGTACGGTTAATCTGCACAGCCAGCGACCTAAAATTTCGAGATTTGCGAACCGGTCACTATAGCCCATTAATATGCTTGCAAAAAGCGAGTTACTCCAAACGAGAAATCACAAACACTGTAGAGATATTTGCTCAGGACGTAGATGGAATATTCTGGCCGAGTCTAACACAAGTGATTACCAGCTACCACGGCGGTGGGTAATCAAATAACGGGGTTGATGGCGTAATCATTCTTACCGCTTCTCTTTTACTTGTTCTTGATCACATTCTAATCAAACCGCCGCACGAACGGGTCCCAGCGCAGTTCTCACTGTAGCCTTGTTGGAATCGTCGAAAGCGATGAAATAGTGGTCATACATAATAAACATGAGAGAAGTCCTTATCCTTGTCGGCGAGAACTCGGAAACTCGCAACAAAACAAGTAGTTGTCCCCACTAAACAAAATATAATTCTCCCTTCTCCCTTAAGCCACTTCTTCCTTTATGATTATTTCCTCGTAAATGCGGCATTAAACAAAGATTTATCTCCCAATTTTTCTTCAAGTGTACATTGGCTCTAACATGATTTGTCTAGTCCTTGAATGTTGAGATTATTTCCCTTTCTTGTTGCTGCTTCTTTTGTTGGAAGCGTTTGGCTGCACCTTTTCTAACAAGATCATTTTTACCTCTGACCAATTGTCTGATCGGTGGCTCACAAATATGAATACTATGTGTAAATATTGATCAAGTTTATCACTTGATGATGTTTATAACTTATAACCCGTTAATCAAAGCGATGATGGAATCAAGTTTCCTCTGACTAAGAATCTACTTTTGATTAACGGACCAATCTTATCGAGTTAATTGACCAATCAACATCAACATCAATAACACTTTTATCCCAAATAATAATTGATAAAAATAGAGAAAATGATAGGATTTTTACTATCCAAAAGGCACTTATGTTGTTGTGGATATTATCTCGCACGAAGTAATTTGGATGTATAGCTTTAAGGTGATTTGGATAATATGATTGATGAAGCCCACTACCTAACAAAACTTATATAGTTTTCTACGGGAAGAAATTTTGAATTATATGACATAGAAACTAAATGACTAAAATTACCAGAATTCGTCTCTTTCAGCTAGTAATCGAGTCATCTAAACAAACAAAACTGCCCAAGACTAGCTGAAAAGTGAAAACAAAGCCTCGAATTGACAGGCTAAGATCACTAACCATAAGACCTAACATGAAAAATGACAGGTACATTCACCCAATTTACTCAAGCATGTGTCCTTTTCTGGGGTTTCCAAATGAGAGAGAGAAGTGCAAGCAAAAAACAAAGAAATAAAAAAAAAAATCAAATGATATGAAATGAAGAGGATTTAGAGTTTGGTTATGAGGACAAAAGATGGTGTTGGAGAATGATGCTGACTTGTGTGCCCTTGGGACTGGTCAAGCCGACACCGGAGTTGCAGATGGGGCCATTGCACGTGTATGGATGATTGCCAAATATCTAGGGTTTAATTTTATTTTAGTTTTCCCTTTTATTACATCTGTATCCATACAATGTAAGTGTTTCTTATTCTAGAAGAAACCTAAATTTTTTAAAACTTTGGCAATGGGTGGGATGTGGGGAGATCCAATCTAGGATAGGAAAACAAAAGTTTTTTACCCAGTTTGTCTTCATCAGAGGGACGAATCACACTTGATGATTTACGGTATGCATCATTTAATCTTGGGGTTACATTTCCCATACTTCTTTGCATATAGAGTTGAGTAGGACATAAATTGTCATATTGATGTTTGGTGAAATATGAATACTCACGAGAAGTCCTAATTTAACCTTGACCAAATCGGTTACAACTTGAATAGGATCTCTAGGAAAAAGGTTTTGAAAAAGAAGTAAGAGAACATTGTCCATTCCTGAGAGAGATAGAGAAGTTCGTGTCGATATATGTGGCCTAAGGATATTGATAATATTGTGATCTTTGTGTGTGCGTCTCTGTGTTTGAGCATGCGACCACATCACCATGGTTAGATGTTTTGTGATGTGTAGCGCTCAACTTCATAGTATATGCGGAAATATATATTCCAAATCACATATTTTTTTTCAAAAAACGAGACTATTAAACTAAGTCTAAAAACTTAAACCTTTAGAATATAATCGATTTTCATTTATTTTTGCTTCTAAGCAACACCTTTCACTTCTAGTCACAACAAACCCAAAGGAGCTTCGGAAAGACCAAAGGGTTTTTCCTTTCAAGAAGTAAACGATTAAAACCCATTTAAAAGAACTCTAGGACTTGCATCTCATCGATGTCCCTATCCATTCCACGTGTGTTACAGGACTGAAAGTCCCCTATTTATTCAAGTTCAACACATCTAGCGACTAAACTCTTGACGTTCAAAGCACCTATTTAATTCGATCGAGACATGCATATGTCAAAGACAATGTTGTTGCCTAACGACGAAGAGACAAAAGCATGAATGCTTCGTTTTCAAGAGTTCACAACAAAGTAGCTTACAGATCATCTACTCTTGATGTCCTAAAATATACACCGAATATCATACTATTTGATTATTCCTCGTGTAGGTTGAACAGGGGGCAATCATTCAAAGTCTAAACCACAATATGGGGGGAATGGTGTACAATCTTCTTGCAAAGAGCAGAAACGACAATACTGTAGTCATTTTCAGATAAATTGTAAGGAAAAAAAAAGGTTTTATGGACTTGTCACAGTGTGGGTGCAACTAATGAGTATATAGAAAAGAAGGGTTTCTTTTGCTTATTCAAATGTCCAAGGATATCAGTGGCTAATTCTTTTATCGCATGAGTGAAGGGAAAAGTTGAGCATAAATGAAATGTTTATATCACATAACACGTTGACATGATTTCATTAACCAGCAAAGACGATGTTGAAGGACGGTAATGTAATGTACGTTTCTAGAAATGAGAACGCTTAATTGGTCTGGGGATGTCACGAATTTCCATCGCATCTTGTAAGAATTACAAGGTATATCTTCTCAACACGTAAGGACAGCTTGGAAAAAGCCAACAAGACGTATATTGGCCGAGAGCTTTAGCTTGAACGGAAGGACCAAGGCCGTTCTCCTCTATCCGATTAACAATGAAAGTGTAAAGGCCCTACAAGCTTTGTCTCAATGTGCGTATAATGGGGTCAAGTCTTTCGTTTGATTTGGAATGGAAGTGTCTCCTCATGTTCCTCTTTGGTCTTGACTCTGTATGAGCTCCCACTAAGGCACTAGAATACAATCCTCTCTCTCTCTCTCTCTCTCCACACTTATGTTGAAAGGCTTTCCCTAATTATACTAAGATCAATTGAAATGTCGCTTCATTATATGATGTGACAGACCATACTGACGTGAATACGGCTCATTTGTTCAAATACCCACTTATAATCTGTCGCGTTACTTTGTAAACCGATTTCATATCGGTTTGAATATACCTAGCATTAAGGACTCACCCTTCACTTCTGGAGTACACGAGACGAACTAGAAGAAACGGGAATAAAAAGGTTCTGATCGAATCATCAAATAGGATAGATGAGCTGAATTTAATTTCAGGATCTTGAATGCGTTTGGCTTGGCCATGCATTTTAGGAAGCAAACAATGCCTTCAAAAAGCCAGCTGTAGTGCACAATGTGTTGGACAAATACATAGGTCCCTCATGCAAAACATTCATGCTTCCAAATAGAAGACATAGGATCAGCAAAAGTTTTGTCCAACAATATCTCTGATTTGCGAATTACATATATAAATCACAAATAAGTATATTCGATTACGTTAGTATGTCGCTGTTCATAACTTATAACCTGCCAAATTCGAGTCCTGGACGGAGGAAAATTTGAAGGAAAGCATAGCCCCCAAAAAAAAAAATCAATCTACACAAAGGCTTTGGAAGCAGTTCCAAACTAATGAAATCCACGACATGGAAACCTCTCCAACAAGAAAGAAAGAAAATTAGGTCACGGGTAGAAATATGACCAGAGAAAATGACATTTTCGAGGATGAAAGAGTAGAAAGAGGACATCTATATATGACAATCTTTCATGGAGACCTTAGTTAACGTAGTAGAGAGTCGATGACTATTTCACACGTCTCACTCACTAACTTTGACTGTGGAATAGGGTTAGAAACTTATTTAGTTTTGAAAATAGACTGGGGATGTATTAATTAGTATTTACAGGATTGTAAGTGGGCTTAAAGCCTAGCCGTAGCCCAAAAGCCTCTAATCTAGTTCAGTGTGTTCGTGATGCCTCTCCAACCCGGCCCGTGCATGCTTAAACTATTTTCGATTCATGCAATAGTTATCATCCTTTGGAATTGTTTGACTTAATAGTATCGATCCAATAACCTATCCTCTTTATTATTGAATTAAGTCATTAAGTACTCTCTTATAGTTGAAAGCTTTTACAATTGTAAAAATAGATTAATCGGTGATGTCTCGTTAACCTATCCCTCGAGAGGAATAGGTCTCGAATCATCTTCAAAAGAATAGCCATCTTCAACAAGATTCGAATTACTTCAATGTTCCTACCATGACATCCTTACAATGATGACGGGAAAAAATGTTGGTTCTCTCAACTTAAACCCCAAAGAACTCCGTAAGGGCACGATGCAAAGCACAATTTACGTTTTTAACTTTGTCTAATTGATGATGGTGTGGGCAACTCTCTGTGGACTGAGCCACCTTTTGATCCATTTACATAGGATGCTAATCATGTTATGGGCCCCTAGTTTTGTAGCCTCTCTAAGCTAGTATTACAAATGCGCATCCCAATCCCAAACTTCTGTTAAAATGGTGGGTCAATCTATGATTAGAGCTTCATCATTCCTCTAGATTACGACTCATAATGGTTAACATCCTTTTTACATTTTACTTTATCAAACAGCGGCACGTGCATAGCTATCGCACGACGCAACAAATGGGAAGAAGCCAACAATTGATTAGTGAGTCAGGCAACGTCAAATCAATCAACTTGAGCAGCCAATATGCAAAAGCGTGATACATCTACAAGTGATGATGGAGCTGGCTAAGTGGTTTTTTGCAGTATACCAAGGCGACAGAAACCGATCCTTTTCATAGGTGCGATCAATTTCAGATTCCAAGTTAAAACATACTCGTTAGAGCTATTTTTTTATTTTTAGAATCTAAAACCTACTCCGTCACAAGTTTTATTATCGATTTTAAGGTCTTCTCAGGCTCATCTATTTTCTTAATTAAACGATTGCAGTGAATTATCGCATTTAATGAACATTATTTTACTATTACAATCCACTAACCATAACTCATATTGAGACATATGAAAATATGAAATATTGACAAAGTAAAAGTCTCATTCATGAATATCGTTGAAAATGAAAGTTTAGACTAACAGTTTCAGATTATACACTCATCATCAAATGTTATAGAATACCACATGATTACATGGGGGCATAGAACAACAAAAACACAAACCTATTGCAGGTTTCATGTTAAAGGACTTAGTTCTGCCGAGAACTCGGAATCTACTCTTATACCCCATAACCTAAAGTTGCCTTGTTTCCACTAGTTCGGTTCTTTGATTTTTTATTCTGCCCTAGAACCATGCTCGCTTCTACTTTTTCTTATATGATTAGATGCTAACAAGAACACTCGCAAAGTTGGATTTTTATTTTGTTGGATGCAGAGAAAATGGAAAAGTGGGATCCAAGAAGATCACTTGAGTGAGGCAATTATAGGTGCCGATCATCGCAAGACGAATGCTTACCTTATACATTGCATAATGGCTCTAAGGGACGTACATTGCCTTACCAAATAAGATCAAATGCCATACGAAGATGTAGGTTTGGCATGGTTTTGAATGTATTGTGATTATGATGTGTTATGACTCTATTCTAGCATGAACTATGTGATGCAAAGTTGCTTAAAGAGGAAATTAGCCATTAAGAGTCGTAATATAGGCTAGGAATGATGAAGCTGTAATCACAGAATTGATCCACCAATTTACACACCTTAACAGAAGCTTTTTGGGCTTGGGATGCGTATATGTAGTACTAGGTTAGAAAGGCTACAAAACTAGGGCCACATAGCTTGATCAGCATCCTATTTGGGATTGGGATGCATAGATGCAGTACTAGGTTAGAAAGTCTACAAAAACCTAGGGCAACATAGCTTGATCAGCATCCTATGTAAGTGACTAAATAGTTAGTTCAGTCCATAGAGAATGATCCAAACCATCATTAACTAGACAAAAATAAATGTGCAAATTGTGCTTTACATTTGTGCCCCGAAGGAGCTCTTTGGGATTTAAGCTAAGAGAACCAACATTAATTCACCGCCATCGCTGTATGGTTGTCATGTTCAGAACGTTGAAGTAATTCGAATACTGTCGAAGATAATTCCTCTTTAAAAGACGACTCGGGGCCTATTCCTCACGAGGCATAAATTAATGAGATATTATCGATTATCAAGACAAATGGCAAATTCATTCCACTAAAAGATACACCATCAAAAAAGTTACTAAATTAATCGAAGTTTAAGTGCATTAGTCATCCGTTCACGAATTTATCTGTGGCACCCATGAGTGCCCCAAATAGAAATGTTCAAGTGTGCTTATTCAAACAAGTTCGGCCCCTTAAAAGCCTTGGAAGCGATACTTGAACTTTTCGTCCCTAAGATTTTTTTATTTTATCAAATTCCTGCATTTTTTAAAATTGACTCATTGTGATCCTTTCATTTGAATAAACGCTGATGGAGCATTGATTGGCACATGATGTTTCTATCTACATGTTCAAAAATTTCAGGAATTAAAAGAATCCAACCACGCAAATATCAAGCAAAAAAGGTCCAAAAACTTTTAATTTTGACAATTGAGCTATAAATTGAGTTAATTCGGTCAATTTTGACTCCTACATGACACGACACTAACCTGGACAATCTTTAATAACTTCAGAATTTTTTTTATTAAATTTTCTATTTTAATTTTTTTTTGTTTTCCCTCTTTATTTTTTATTTGATTTTCCTTTCCTTTTTCCCTCTTGCAACCACCCCCAGGCCTTGTCAATGGCCGGTTGAGGTTGCCGGCCTTGAGCAAGAGATGGCCTTGCTAGCCAATGCCAGTCCGACCCTCGCCCGATCCAGCAAGGATAGCCCTTGCCTGAGGCCAGCCAATGATGAGGCCCGGTGGTGGTCGGCCAAAGGAAAAAGCAAAAAAAAAAGCAAGAAAACAGAAAAAATTTAATAAAAAGTTCAGAAAATATTAAAATTTATTTACGTCAGTGATTTCAGGTCAATTTAGCTAGATGAACTTAATTGACAAAGTTAAAAAAATTTGAATTGAATTGGCAAAAATGCAATAGGTATAAAATTTTCTACAATGTTCTCAAATATTGAACAATTGACAAAATCTCAAGGATCTCTAATTGCTTTACCCCTTGATTTGGCGAGCAATGTTTTCTGTTGCGCGGTCTTCTATGTTACTTCGCTCCTAGCTTTCCCTGATTCAAATGGATTCATCTTTTCAGTTAATATTCTCATATACTTCTAAACCTAAGAATAGGTCATAAACTCATCAAAATAACCTGGCATTGCCTAATTACAATGATGCGAACAAAAGGCCATGCTTAGCAATAAGCCTGACTAAACTATATATGCTCTAGAGGTGTCCATGGCAACCATATTAGCACGAAAGTACTAACCGTGGAGACTCGAATTTATATAATCCCGCTTCGATATGTCTCAATATTGAGTGTATTCATATATTTTCCACTGGAGACGTATGCAGAGCGACAATATCAATATTGCACTAACATGGGTCTAAGAACAAATTAAAATCCAGCGGTTCTAACCAATAAAGATATCAGATAGTAAAGTAAAATTTACTGTGCAACCAATTTTCTCTTGTTGAATATGTGGATACATTCTCCGTATTGCCAGCTGATGTTTACGGATATTTTTAACTGACAGACCACTAATAGAAGAGCAGCAAGAACACAATGTTAAGTGAGACAGGCAATGTACAGTATGTACACTACCCATAAAATACACTAAGCATGCTACATAGACAATTTACCTGTCCGCCAGTAAGCAAGAGGCCCACATCATAGTTAGACTTCTTGCAAGAGCACCGTGCTTATGTTCAATTTCATCTGCTTCCATCCTCGCTAGCACAACCATGCTGGTATAGAACACAAGCACTTTTGTCCCAGACAGAGTGAAGAAACGAATATCATCACAAGCCTGAGATCAACTCAAATTCTGATGTGGGAGCTCCTTTCGTCAATGTGGGGGGTTACATGCTGATAAGCCTCAAAGAAGATGGGATTTCCGCAGCATCATTATTGGAACAAGACGTCATCATTATTTGATGCTGGCAAACCTTTGAGTACATCTCTCAATGCGTAATAATGGCTGTCACATTTGTGGTCCGAAATTAAATTGCTGGAGAGCACAATCCTCTGAAAATGATCCCCAGGACGCCGTCTCCACAGAGTGAAGAACTCAATCCTACTATCTGAGTTGCAGTCCATATTTCTCTTCAGGTAATACACAGCACCTGGCACAAATAACTCTTCAGGCATTGTTCGTTCCTTCTCCATAACAGCATCATCCTTTGCTGAGGGTTTGGACTTGAGGGGAACTTTAGGAACAATAGCCGATTCCCGTCGAATGGATGGATCTGTTTTCAAAGTCAAAATAAGGTTAAATCCAAGAGAAACGAGAAAGCTATAGTTGCTGGAAGGACACTCAGAAGGTCGAAATAATTCAATGATCGATAGTTCCATTTATCAGACATGCATTTAACATTACAAGACTTTGGAGGAACAACTAAATGGGCCAGTGATGATGCAACATGAGGTGGCATTTGATTCATAAGTCTTGTTTTGGGATGGGGGGGGGGAGGGGGGGGGGGTTGCATGAAGTTTGCCAGATAAGGCCAAAAGGTAAGCAGCAGTATACGGATACACCAGGGTGTGCAAGTCACAGGCCAAGCTCGTGTCCTCTTGTGGACGATTGCACATAAAAGGATAGGGAATTAAGATCCAAGACAATAGTTCTGTCAAATCATTCAGCCATCACCAGAAGCACGGAACCTATTGACTGTCAAGTAAATACTATCCACATATAGTGTTGCATGAAGGGACTCAGTTAACATTGGTAAGAGGAGCAAGCACATTAATAATTATGTGCCATTAAAAACTGATAAGAATAATAGCATTTTTTCCATGGAAAAAAAGATTTAGGGCCTTCATTGTGCTCCTCGGGAAAAAAAAAGGAAAAAAAACATGTCCGGTAACATAAATGATTCTGATTCTGTTCCTAAATACAATTTTGGAGCAAAAACAAAAATAAAAAAATAGTTGACTCTGGAAAAAAGAATCACTTTTAACAAACTTTTTTTTATTTTTTATTTTTTATTTTTTGTGTTTTAAATGCAAGGATTAAACAGGCTAAAAACACATAATCAACATCCCTATTTAAGTTCTATACTATGATTGACCTATTCATTGTAGCCACATTCAACAACAGATCATTATACCAAACTAAAATTACTTATGAGATCCTAAAATCTATATGGACAAGTGAGAATTAAAAGGCAACTATGTAAATTAATCTAAAATCACACCTTAACCCAACATGGTCTCTCCTTTTTTAAGCTTAAAATGACTTGTTATGGCGGGAAAATTAGACAGAATAGCACGAAAAAAATATTATATCCAATACGCAATATGTTATATAAGAGAATCAATATGAATTAATCTTCAATTAATTTAAATGTAGGATGAAATTTCACAAAATAACTACGTAATTATATAATTTAAATGACAAAATTGGAAAGAGAGATTGTTCTCGAGAACATAAATTTTGTGTAACTACCAAACACGTTCCTGTTACAGTTACAGGAACAGAATTTTTTTGCAATTATTAAACATGTTCTGATTCTTTAAAACTCATTCAAAAAATAGAATAAGAAAAAACCAATTGTAATTAGAATCACCTTTTCGGATCAAAATCGTTGCCATGCACGTTCTTAGAGATCAGGATAAGAGTTAAAAAGAAAACGAACCACGCTCCCAGAAGAAAATTTTAGTCAAAACTCTATTGATAGAAATGACAGTTCGGAATATATTTGGCCCCCAACCTAGATACAAATTCTGTGATAGACAAGCAACAGAAGGCCATAACATATATCCTATGAAGGAGTATTAAATAAACTCAAGTTGGTCTTCAATTGCAAGTTCTGACTCAATAACAGACTCCCACTAGTGTAAGAAGTCTATTCAGCAAGGGATAAGTACAAGGCACCTTCTGCTTAGACAACAATAACACACACCCAGAACGAAAATAGCAACACTGGTCCAGTCAATCACACAACTTTCGCTAAAAAACACAACAACATAATATTGTAAAATGCCTCACCCAATTTTTCTTTGTTGGTCCTGAATTTAGCATAGTCAGCAAGTTTCCTTGCCACATCTTGTACTGAAGAGACAACCTGTTTTGCATTTGAAACCAGGTCAATGATACTTTTCCAGTCTTCCTTTTCGATTATACTAGTCCTGCAGAAGAAATAAAGTTCGAAGTTGAAGATCAGAGTAGCACATAAACATCAGAGTAGCACATAAACACCAAAAGAAAAGGGTACATTAAAGAAGAAATCTAAGGGATTGGATAATTGAACGGTGAAAAACTTGAAATTGAAATTCATTTTCCTCATGAGGAGGAATGGTGATAACATCTGCATGTGTTCTCGATACAGTAGCAAACATCTCCGGCAAAATAATGGAAACAGAAACAACCTTATGCACAGAACAAAATCGAGTCCTCAACATTTCAATTGATTCAATCAAAATCCAAAACCTATACCCAAAAGTGCAATCAAGTCCTACAACTTTCAATTGCTTCAATAGGGTCCTAAACCCATTAATCAAAGATGCGATTAAGTCCTAAAACTTATATTCAAAAGTGCAATTTAAGAACATTGCCTATGTCATTTTTAAGTGGCACGTGAGCAGTTTCAGGTAGCACTCATTCAAAGGACTCGAATGCACTTTTTGAAAAGGATTTAGGACTTAATTGAAGCAGTTGAAAGATTATGATTCGATTGCATCATGTATCCTCCTAGAAATGGATGTAGGAAGCATCTTCTGTAGTTATGTGTCCTTTGTACGAACTTAGACTGCAGAATTATTCCTTTAACCCACAACAACTGGAAACAAATTGACCAACAAATTCACCACAAATACAACAAAGCAGTTTATTTTTTGGAAAGCACGCATTTATTTCAACATAAAAAAAAAAAAAAAAAAACTACTTCAAAACAGAGCCCTCTTGGTGTTGAAATCAATAGTAGATTGCAACAAAGCGAGACGAGAACGTCATCATCTTGATCAAGGCTTTTAAAGCAAAATACCATCACATGACAACAGCTACTAAACGCCTATACTGACACAAGAAAAGCACTAGTTTGCAACTCATGTAGTTCTGAATGAAGACACAAACCTATCTCTGACATCCCAAGAAGCAAACAGAAAACTCAGGGACATGTGCAAGGGAAGTCCCAAACATTTTGTCCATTGGTAGTGTGAATCTTGACAATTACATTTTCATCAAATGAGTCATAAGCATTATCAATTTTAGTCAATTAAGTCCATTGATTAACTTTTTATGCCTAAAAGCGGGGTGCCTTGTTGTAAGACAAGCCTCAGTGATTTCCAACACCACATTCCATCAGTTGCACACTTAAGATTTGATTGACCAAAATCGACACCATTTTGGATTGACCAAAATAAAATTTCAACATTTAATCGACAAAAAGGAAAAGCGTTTGGTTTATAATTGGACTTGAACCTATCTTGAAAACTCACATAGGTCACTAGTCAGTGCTAATAAACCACTTGGGCTGGTCCTTGCACTTTGGTGATTCTGCTGTTTACCGAAGAATTCAATGTCACAAGCCCTTAAAGAAATTTGGAGGCTTAAGTACACTACAAGTGCCAAAACTTGTGTATGGCGCTCACTTTAATGTCAAAATTTTCAAAACAATAAATTAAGTATCAATTTTTTTGAAAAATGATCATTTCAGTGCTAAAACTTTCAAAGCGATCACTTAAGTGCCAAATGTTTTAAAAAACACTTACGTGATATGTGGCTAGTCTATTTCTTTGGGAAGAACCTTACTGTTAAGAATCTCAAGGAGCTGTTCTATTGAAGTTAATGGACATTCGACATACAGAAATTTTTTCCTGACAAGTGGAAGCTACTTGTTTCTTGCATAAATATGATAAATAAAGGTTATACTAGCTTCTGCAAGGCAACTTCCACTCACCAGTCAGTCTGAAGAATCTCATTTCTAAGTCTTGTCAATGAAGCGACACTTAATCTCGGTACAATGTCATCCTGTATATAATTGCAAGTAAGAATAGTAAGATGAGCTGCAAATAAGACAATCACCAAAATACTGCAGCAGATCAACACTACAACCACCAACTGCTGTGCTATCCGGATAAGAAGATAAACACAAAAAAGAATGTATTTCTACCTGCATAACGACATTTGTTACAAAATCAGAACAGCTTTCAGCTAGCTCTCTGGAAACACAAGGCGGTGTTGCATATCCAACAGCAGAAACAAGTTCTGGATTGAAGCCCAACTCCTTTTTTGATTTCTTGCGTAGCATTATCGCAAGTAAAGAGGCTATAGCACCACCAAGAGAATGACCAACTAGCCTTAGCCTAAACCCCTGACAATAAACTTTATTAAACAAACTTGTCATGAACCTTTGAAATGGAAAATTATCTTATACATATATATATATAGAATAATTTCGTGTTACAAAAGAACTCAATATTACCTCATGCTTATCTAAGCACTGCTTGATGGTTCCAATCTCATGAGCAAGAAACCAACGCGCAGCTTCAGCAGTACCAAAATGGGTTGAGTAACCCTCAAATGTGACTTCTTCATCGCTTGAAGAGGCAACATTAGTGATCAGATCATACACAGAGTGTGTTCCTCGAATTCCCAATACTACAAGTTTCTTGCGATAATCGATCCCTATGTAGTAACCAGGCCTCAAGATGCTAGAGTTCTTCACAAATTTTAACACGTTGCTTTCTCGAAGCATGCTGTTTCTGGCAATACCAGCAGCACTATCCTTATAACAACCTTTTGCCAATTCAGTGTGATACATGAGGTCTTGGACCTGATAAAGTGGATCCACAAAATGAAAGACAATGTTCAGTGGACACAAAACTCATAACTCTTCATTTGTACTTTCAGTCGGAAGACGAAAGAAACGTATATTTACTCAATATGCAGATAAGTCGGGCTGACACTTACTATTGCATCAGAAGATATCAAAATGCCATTTATATCCTCTAAAGGTTTTGCAGATGCTTGACGGAGATAAATAAGATACAAGCCCACAGTAAGATCACCTAGGCTCCATTCTTGGACTCCAATTTTACTCCTTTGGATGCTTGCAATGATCTCCGAAACAGACCTAGCAGTTGGTGGCGACCAGCTTCCACCTTGACCACCGTTTCCTGGAAATTTAGTTGCAATGTCAATGACTTCACATGGTAGATGCTGAATTGCATAGATACCGATATAGTCCTGCCCAGGAACCTTCTTCTCTTAAATGAAAAGGTGACACAGAACATGCATCTTAATACTCTATTACATCACCTCTTTATTTGAACAAGCATGAAATGTTACAAAGAACTTTATCCTTTCCTGTGACCGGAAATGGATGCACATCATCCAAGGCTTGCTATCAAGCCGTAAACACGGCATTAAACTCTTAACAAATGAACCGACAATTGTGACTTTAATAAGAGAACGTTGTAAAACTGTCAAAACTCCTCATTATCACCAGGTTGTAAAACTATCCGCGGAGCAACACAGATTGCAATTAAAATACCTGTCGGCAAAGCCCACCTGCACATCTGCAGTGCCGGCTCCAAAGCCTTCGGGAGCCAAGCTAGTTCGATTTTCCATTTACTATCCCCCAAATCTTCATCATCAGAGCTATGCCTGCTCATCCCAGAACCATGAATCATCTTCCTCTGCACTTCGGACTCAGGAGAAACTCGACCCCCAGTATTCTTCGCCTCATCAGGTTCGAGCTCCTCGGTCTTCGACACTTGCGACCGATGTCTACGAAGCACAGCAGACACTAACCTTCTAGGGGACTCCTGTCCCTCCGACACATCATTAGCGAGACCTGTATGACAAGGCAGAATAACAAGAGCAGGGACCAATCCCTATATGAGCTCATTCCAGATGAATAGAATTCGCAAACACAGGGCTCCTACATGGGATAGCATTAAGCTGAAAAAAAAAAAATCAAAACGCGGCAAATCTAGACGCATGCAAATGAGTAAAACAAACATCAATTCCTGATTCTAAGATTTACGAAAGAAAAACAGCGGAATTTACATCGAGATCTCAAGAGAGAGAGAGAGAGAACTCACGCATGTTCTGGAGAAAACGCCTCATGGATTGACGAGCCATTTTCGGTCGAGAGCGAGAGTGAGAGAAGCTTTTCTCAATGGCTATGGCGGATTCGCCGCTTCCGCTCGACCAGTTGGAATTAGGATAATCTCGGGAATTCAACAAGAACGATGAGGACATTTTCGCCATTCCCGGCATATTCGAGAATTTTCGCGACGAAGCCCAAAGCGTCGGACCCACTTGAAACGACACCGTAAGATAGGAGGACCAAATCACAGATTAGATTCCCCTCCTTGAAACGACGTCGTCCCGATCAGCCATTGCGAGAATCAGGAGGTGTGCATGGTCCGGATTGGTTCAGTCACGGCACAGAATCGAGGAACGGATCAGTAGTCCCGATCCTCATATTTTCGGGACCAGGGACCGAATCGAGGCTTGTGATCCGATCCGATTCCGATCCCAATCCCGGCCAATAGGACCGTTAACATCAACCAACTGCTTATAAAAATCTAATCCTTAAAATACAATATACTTCAATTGCATGTTAATTTACAATTTATAATCTCGGTTGAATGAAACAAAACACGATGGACTATCATCAATTTGCTATGGGGAATGAAGTGAGTTAAAAACTCAAGATTCTTATTATTTTAGGTGGACCATAAGTAAGGTTTTTTTTTTTTGAACATTCAAATTAGGTTAACTAGATCTAAGATTTTTTTTAAATCACTTTTTTTCTGTTTTATTTTTAGATATTTCTATTTCTTTTTCCTATATGTGTGGGTGTGTGTATATATATATTATAAGCAATTCGATTCAGGCCAAATCGATCAGGTCTCGATATCATGGAACCGGAAACTGGGCCGTTCATGTCAATGACTGGACCATCGAATTGGTCCATGGTTGGAGGGCTCAAAGCCCAAAGCGTCGGATCCACTTCAAACGACACCGTGAGACGTAGGACAACGTCACAGGCTTCCCCCAAAAAAAACAAAACCCCTCTTCTTCTGAGGCGACGCCGTTTGATAGAGCTTTTTTCCTCTATAAATCGGAGCAAGCAATTAGGGTTTTTCACTCACTAGCGTGCGTTGCTTGCGCAGCTTGCGCAGATTCAGTAGCCAGCCGAAGTCGGAGGGTCCCCCTCCGCAAAAGCTTCGACGAACTCGTCGCGAATCATCCATCCATGGCTTTTCCCGAGCGCTTTTCCCTCTTCGAACTTTTTCGTCCGTGGTTTTCGTTTTTGATCCTTAGCGATTTCGGTTTTTAACTTTTTGCGTCGCTCGGATTTGGTGGAGAATGAGGTGATGATGTTGTATGTTTCCCTATTGGTTTGACTCGCCGGGATGATGGCGTTCGACCTTTGTATTAGCTCTATCTGATCATTCTCCATCTCCGTCTCCGTTATCTCTCGTTTGCCTTACAGTTTTTCCGGTTCATCTTTCGATTTTGGCTTTGGGAAAGATTTGCAATTTAATTAGCGGAGATTTGATTATCTGGATGCTTGTTTTTCCAAGTGCGCTTTCATGAGGGCGGTGGATCCGACCACCACTAGTTGGCGTAACGCTGCGGCCGGCGGCGGCCGTTGCCCTGGAAGTTTTTATTTACTTTTTCTTTTGAGTAATTTGTTTGAAAAAATTTTCGATGTCGATGTATCCACGTCATATCTGCTCAGCAGCGTGGGGTTTACAAATACACCGGTTAAGCGACCGTGGTCCTGTTAAGGTTTTGTTTCCATTTCAAAACTAATTTGTTTGAATTATTTTTATTTCTATGTGGATGTCCATTGTCCAGTATGGCATGTACATTACCTCAATGCATCCTTCTAATTAAGGCGAATTGCGGTTGGAGCAACTTGTGTGGTTCGATCAGTTATACTCAGTCCTACAAAGTTTAAGATTTCCCAGATTGAGTCATTTCTAAGTAGAAAGATGTTTTTTATTTAGATTGTAATTTGTAAAGTAGGATTGTTTTTTGACCAAAAGAAAGAGTTGGACTGTTAATTCTTTCTGCATATGTCAGACGAGCATCCTGCATACTTACAAGATTAAGTCGTCATATCGCTGTCAATTTTTTTTATGCATATTTTCATTCTCGAGTAATTTGCTTAGTGCCCCATTGCCTCAAATTGTGGCATTAACTTATTCAAATTATCTAAAGTGTCTCATCCAGTTCTTTTCATAGATGCATGTCCCACCATTCTATATTACGAAAATTGAAGAGTGAGAGAAAATACCCATTACGGGAAAAGAAAAACCCTAGAAATGAAGGAAAAAAAGTTTGTAGATTGTGTGCTCAAGAGGAAATTACTATGCAATTGGTCCTAAATCGCCCTATAGAAAATCAAATTTGATGATAGGGTAAGGCTTACTAATCAATTAACTAATGCAATCCCAAGTTGGTAACATTTAAGGTCAGCAATTGGTGCTTGTCCTAACCTTGTTATGCCAAATTGGGCAGAGCGCTGACTGTATTTCTTGAAATCGAGGAAAGGAAAGATGTGACGGTCTTGTAAGAGGTACTCGTATTTGTGTAACCATCTACCGAGTATCCTGTAGAATCAGCACCTGTTGGTGGCCGTTAGAGCCAGGAAAATGGAGCAACCCAAGTGAAAAGTTGAAACATTTTAAATATGTCTAATAAAAGCCACTCTACCCTTTCTACAAAAGCACATCGTCGCATCCTACACACACACACACAACCAAAAACAAAAACAAAAATTGTTTTGTAATTTTCCTAAAACAAGCGATTCACTCCCTCTTCTCGTCGGGTTCTTTGATAAGATTAATTTTGTTGGGCCTTACGTGATTTTTTCCTGATGATTGCCACTTAAATAAAGTACTTGTCCAATGATTGTTCTCCTTTGTTCGTTGTTTTTTTAATAATTTTTGTGTTTTTCATTTAGATGACCTATGACGGACATAATGATTTATTTGCCTAGAAATATGTATATGTCAATCGATTGCGATAAACCAATTGATCATCATGTTTTGCAACCTGATCTTTGAAGACCAGCGACTTATCCAAATTTCTATGCATAAATTTATATGGTGTCACCATTTCATTTACACCCCCTCTTCAAAAAGTGAAAAAAAAAATTCTATATATTCTTATTATAAAACAAAAAGTTGTTTAAGTTATTACCACAATGCTATAGAGTAATATGAATAGAATTATTGGTTTTCAAATAGAATGGACCTGTCTGACCAAAAAAAAAAAAGAATGGAACTTCTATTTAATCCTCCGAACGCCCAATTGACACAGCTCAATTTTCGGGCCCAAATAAGCATGGTCTATTATTTCGCTCCTGATTTTATTTTTTATTTTATTTTTTTAGGCCGGAGAATTTAATATACATTATACTAAAACTGTAAAGTTTAAATTTACACAAAAAAAAAATTGCTGACATGGGTGCCCGACCGTCTACATGGCGCAAGTAGCGCTGACATTGACAACTTTTAATAACAGTTTTTTCTAATTTTTATTTTTATTATTATTTTTTTACGTTTTCAATTTTAATTTTTATTGTTTTGCCTTTTCTTTTGCTTTTCTTTTTCCCTCCTACAGGCCTCGTCAGCCTTGGGTGAGGGCCGCTCTCGTAGGCCTTGGGTTGCCCTTGCCTGATCTAGTGAAGGTGGCCTTCACCAACCCAGGGCTTGGCATCCCTCACTCGAGGCCGGTGGAGGAAAAAAAATGAAAAAGAAAAAAGAAAAAAAAGTTAGAATGAAAGCAAAGAAAAATATATAATCAATAAAAAATTCACAAAATATTAAACGTCGGTCTTGTCACGTAGGATGGCCGGCATCCACGTCAACAATTTTCAGCAAAATTGATTGGTTGGACTCAATTTTCAGCAAAATTCATGTGAAACTGAAAGAGAGGGAAGGGAAAGGGGTGGTTGGGTGAGGGGCTGGGGTGGGATGGGGGGTTTCGTCCTACTTCCATCCCTATCATCAATGCTTGATATTGATTAAGAGTTGATTGAGAGAATTTTAAGTTATTGTGGCATTAGCATCCTGAATTCAAAAAAAAAAAAATCATAACTAATTACACACCTCCGAAATTTTTTAGCCCGAATAGACCAGGAGGGATTTTATTTATACTATTTACATCTCGAGGTGGCCAGGTTTTCAAGCTTTGCAACATGTAGCCCGAAATGGCCCGGCCCGCCCAACTTTTTTTTTTTTTTTTTCATAATTTCCTGTTATGTATGAATGGGACGAGGAAACCCCTAAGATGAGATTCCATTAATTGATCAATGACGAGAATATAAGCACGTTTAATGAAAGTTTTAAGATATTACTCAGAAGAAGATGGACAATAATCATTTGACTATCTTAGAGATTAGGATCTGCTAATCATTTTCTTCCACCCACTGATTTTGAAAAGTAGATGGTTTTCTTCCAAACACCGATGTTGAAAATGAAAAGGAATCATTTGACTATCTCGAGGGTTAGCATCTACTGGTCGTTAACGTCTTGTTTGCCCTAATTGCGAGAAGTTTCCATGATCTTTCGAGTGTTGGCTGCATTCCGAAAGAAATACGAGAAACGTCGCGGAAAATATATGAACCAATACAGCAAGACCAATAACACATTTCCGAGATGCAGACTTATAATTATACTTTTTCGCTGCAAGAAGTTTTCATGATCTTTCGAGCGTTAGCTACATTTCGAAAGAAACACGAAAAACTCGGGAAGCACTGAAATCAGTTCAGCAAGATTACAACCATCACTAATAATAATACGATGATGGTGTTGCGTACATATACTTATTGTACTTTCATGACGCATCAATTAATTTAATAAATAGCCAGCTTCACTTTCATTTCTCACGACGTTTTCTAAAAGGCAATCATCGAATTTTAAGCATAGGGAATATGTCACTAATCCTAATCTTCCATCCATGAAACCTAGCTGGAAGTAACATTGACAAGGACAAGGACTGGCACCATAATGGACGATCAAGACATATGATCAGTGACTAGTCAGGCAGACTTATTAATTTTTCTTTCTTTCTTCATTTGTTTTTTTTATTTTTTTGGCCAAGTCAGACTTATTACTTACTAGTAGTCCTTGACCTAGAGATCATATACAATGAAAGTCCGAAAGTTTAATTATGATCAGCTGGCGAAAAGCAAAAACAAAAAAAGAGAGGAAAAAGACATGTTAGAGATAATTAGGGACTCTCTAGTTATTCTCTAACAACATAGTTGGCTTGAATGCCGACCAATAACCCATTTCCAAGATGCAAATATTTGATTTTTTGGGGATCTTTAAGCCATTCAATTTTCAAACCGTCTATGATGATGTACTATAACAATTAACAAATGAAAAGAGAAAATCTCTTTCCTCATATTTCCTCCCTCCACTCCTTATTGTTATTTTTATTTTATTTTTTCTTTTGTCTTTGTTCCTCAGCCAATCCTTGGCCGTGCAACGACCGGCACCGGCCACAACTGTGGGCCAACGAGCTCGAGGATCACGAGATCCGACTACCTCGAGCTTTTCAATAGCTGCCATCGACCGGTCGTGGTGGAGGAAGAAGGAAAAAGAAAAGAAAGAAGAGAAAAATATAAATCAAATAAAAATTATTTAAAATTTTGATTTTTGTATTAAAAAATTTTATAAAAGTTGTCCACATTAGTACCATCTATACAACGTAGGATGGTAAGCGTCCACATCAATAATTTTCCGCCAAACGATGACGCGACAAATCAAATTAGATTTTCCTTACTAAACAATAAAAAGTATTGTCTAGTTTATTTTCAGGCTTCAATCCGAAACGGTAAAATATTGTCATTTTTCTGAAAAATGACTTCTCAAAATTTAATTTTCAAAAATATCACATTTTTCGCAAAACAAATGTTGATTTAATTAATGAGATTGTTCTTAGGGAAATTAAATTCTTTCTATGCAGGGCGTGTAGTGTACAAAATAGTTAGCTATCAAACATATTAAAAAGAATCTAGGAGATTGAGATTAGTAGTGGTTCGGTCTTTGACTTGGTCTATTCCGCTCTTCCAGCTCTAATAATCACAAAAAGGCTAAAATCCACTATCTAATCCACTCTCTTAGCTCTAATGACTACTTCGACCCAAAAAAAAAAACATAAAGGCAAGCAAGCCAGCACTAGTGGCGCGCGATTGCAGAGAGTGCTTCTTTGACTTAATCGGTAATTTTTTGTTTAACCTAATTTTGTAAATATTATTCTTTTAAAATTAAATCGGAAAAAAAAACCCGCTCTAATAGTCGTCCAACATGTGATCCTTGGAATTCTAAAATTGCTGAGAGTGCTTCTTCCATAGGAAGCTTAAGTAAGATAGTTCTGTAAACTTATAACACTATAACTCACTCTCATCCCAAATTGCAAATGCGCACACTTGTATAGAGAAAGACAATCAGATTTACACCGTTTTCTACACAAAAGAACAATAAGAATATGAACACTCGTTGCAAAAACTAACTTTTGTCGAATTCTACTTCCTTGGTTTGGTTCGGGAAAAAAGAAAAATCGGAAAATGCAACTAAGCAAGCACGGTGGAAGACTTCGACTTGCTTTACCCCACCTCACATATGAAATAACAGAAAGTTATCTCAACTTTTGTCAATTTAGTCTTATTGTCCGAAAATCGCTGACGTGGATGCTAACTATCCTACGTGGCACTGGTGGTATTTAAGTGGATAAATTTTCACGATATTTTAATATCTTTTAAAATGATTTTATTTCTTTTATTTATTTTATTTCCTTTTTATTTTCCTTCCGACGCAAGGCTGCCCCCATAAAAAAACAAAGAAAATAAAATATAAGTACAATAACTAAAAACATTAAAATATTATTAAAATATATTACTAAAAATTATCTCGTCAGTGTCAGCATTGCCATGTAAATCGGCTGGTGTCCATGTCATCGATTTCTGTCCAATAGAAGTAAATGGGTAAAAGGTGAAAAGGGTTATGTTGATATTCAAAATTGAGTCACGGATCAAAGAGCATTAGTGTGACGCCCCGAATCCGTCGAGCACGCGAACATTCCTGCAAGCAAACAACACATCTCTCGTGGTCTCAAAATCCACAAATAAATCGAGAGATAATATATATATATATATATATATATATATATATATATACACACACACACACACATATTAAGCATGCGGAAGCGGTACTCAAATAAATCTCCGTATAAAATATAAGTTAAGTGAAACCTGAATAGCATCATACATCGTAACATACGGTTCGTACAAATACCGACTACTACAATCTGTTAGGCAAAGTCAACGGGGTAAGCACATTAAAAGAATATGACCATCATCGACATCCAAAATAACCATGGTCGGGGGTCGTCGTCACAAGATCGAGCCAATAAACTAGGACATCTAAGATGAGCTACTGGAGTACTCGGTGTTCTCGGCATCCTCTGTCGGCTTGTACTCGGAAAAGGTCTCGGATGGAACCTTGATCAAATCATCCATGGTCGCCTCATGTGACAGCTCTACGAGATCCTCCTCGGTGGCCTCCACGACAATCACCTCATCCTTCTCCACGATAAAGTCCATCGTCGGGGTCTTCTCCGACCGTTCCTAGAACCAACTACGGACCCCTCTAGCAGATTCTGCTCCCCCGTGGTCTGGCACCAATCAGGGATAACTCCCTGGGGTATCTCGTGGGGCTTCAGCGGCCCAATCGACTCGTCTCCTACCTTCTTAAACCATGCCTCGAAACTATGAGTCTTCCAGTCTGGGCTACCTCGTCAACTCATACAACCGTACATTTTCTCACATAAATGTTCCCCTGCCTATTCGGAAACTCGTCAAAATATGCCGTGATCTCCTTAGGATCCCTGAAACAAATAGGCCACATATCTAGGGCTTAGGATCTATAAAAATAGGGGTCTCCAAAGGGGTGAGATACACATCTCAGTAAAAGAGTCCTAACCTTAGGTCAGGCTGATCGTCCACTCAGGCGGTCATCTATCCCGACATACCAAACTCATAATCATATAAACGATTAAAGAAAATGACACACAAATAATAGGCATGCAACTATGACACCATGTCACACTCAGATGATTATGTACACCTCATCCTGTCATTTCACCACAGCCACCTCTTCCTGCCTGCCTCATCCTCTAGCCCGCGATTAGATCGCATCAGGCTCGGTCCGCGTAAACGCATCAGATCGTCATTGGCAACCCTCGTAAACGCATCAGGTTCCAATGAATCTCCAGACCAATAACATCACCTCATACCTTCATTCCGTGATTATATCGCATCAGGACCGTGGCCATCTCAACCCCGCGATTAGATCGTATCAGGGCGCCACACAACATCAACTCGACCCCGCTATTAGATCGCATCAGGGTATCCACCTCCCGGCCCGCGTTTCATACACCTCAGGGTCTCGCCATGTCATGTTCAAGCCATGCATCTCAATTCAATTCATAAAAAAAAAACAGCCGGTGCCACTCATGCACAATTTGAATACTCATGGCATGCGAGGTAATCAAGTGACACACACACATGGCGGATAATTTAAACACAAACAGTAGCACACATAAGTCCCCTATACAATCTTAGGACATTTCAAGAACAATCCCCTTGAAAACTCTCTCGCAATTCATTCAATTTATCGCTTGACTAGCCCAATCGAATCCAATCTTCCTATCCTAAGTTTAGGATTCCTTTACCTTAAGCTTGATAACACAAATCCCTTCTTGCAATGGCCTCAAAGTCTCGGCCAAATAGTCCAAGGGTTCAATTCACCGCGCAACCTAGAATATTCAACCAATTCATCAATTTTTCATATCCAATTCCTCATTCCACGAACCATAATCCTCCATAACACAAACCTCATCATCTTAACATGTCTTAATCACCAATTTGAGACTCAAAACCCAACGCCAACAACCCTCAAAGGTTCGGCCATGAACAGAACCGAACTGATTCTTCTCGGTTCCGTGCAATCCGAACTTGTCCAGCCCTAATTTAACTCTAAATCCATCATTTAATTATCATCCTATCTCTTAACATGTCTATCTAAGGGTTTATGAGGCTCACCATGAGTTTGAGGTCAAATGGTCGCCGGAATCCCGATGAAAGTCGCCAATTCACCTAAGGTCAGAATCCGGCAGTTTCTGTTCCAAGTTCACAAGACCGTTTCGAGGTCAAAACTTCTTCAAGTCATGCTCAAATTTTATCAACGATTCATATACATTTCTTCTAGATCTCCACAAAATTTGGCCTCAAAAATCCAACATTTCGGCCTTCAAAGGGGTTAAAAACCGAACCTACCTTAGGTTGGATCAAATTCTGTCGACTCTCAGGAAAACGCTTGGCCGGAGCTCCTCGGTGGTCCAAATGGCGTGCTTCAAGTTCGAGGAGGTCGACAAGACGTAGATCTAGGTTAGCGTGGTTGGCCGGCAGTCAAGTGGTGGCCAGAGGTGGTCGTCGTGGGCGCCGAGTAGAGACCCAGAAACTGGTCGGGCGGCAGCGAGAAGAAGAGGGAAGAAGAAGAGTGATCGTGAGCTATGGGGGAGTGAAATGGCTGGTCATGGACGAGGAGAGAGAGAGGAAATTTGCTATATACAAGGCTTGGTCAAAGAGGTTGAATGGTAGGTAGCCAATAGTGGATATGACCCCTCTTTAAGCCGACCCACGACACTTGTCCACTTGTTATTCCAAGGTGATCCAATGGCCCTTATCCACTCACCTTTTTCGGCAGCTCTTGAGGGGGTTTAAAGATAAAATTGCCCTTCTTCAATTGCATGGGCAATGTTTTAAGCTTGAGAGGCAAAAAAGTAATTTTACCCCCGACGTTCAGAACGTCGTTTTTCTCGCTCCAAAATTCTTCGATAGGGCAGCGACCAATCCAAATAACGTTGGAATTCTTGATTCCCCATTTTAAATTTTTCAAGACTCGTTTATGATGGTTTCCTCTATCAGATGTGGTTTCAGCCTATCTCAAACCGACGGGCGACTTTTGTGGACTTTACGCATATCGACCCCGTGATTCTCATCACATTTAGGGCTCGTCAATTCGTGGCGGCTTTGGTTGTCATGTAATTGTGAGGGTTTATCACTAGTTCCTACGGTCTCGATTTTCACTGTCCGATTTAGGAAAAATTTGCAAATCATACGTTGGTTAAGCGACATCACCCGCGCTCCAATCGTATTACACTCTCAAGACATTCCCTAATCGTCCTTGGATCGGCCTTTTGTGCTCTAAATATCCCCTCGACAATCCTTTTGTGGTCAATCCAAACGGCATCACCGTGAATTCATAATGACCATACCTCGTCCTAAAGGCAATCTTGGGTATGTCTTCCTTCTTGATCCTCAGTTGGTGATACCCAGTCCTCAAGTCAATCTTCGAAAATATCGCCACTCCTTGCAACTGATCAAACAGATCATCAATCCTCGGTAGTGGTACTTGTTATTTACTGTCACTTGGTTCAGCCGCCGATAGTCGATGCATAAACGCATAGAACCATCCTTCTTCCTTACAAATAACACTGGCGCTCCCCACGGCGAAGCACTTGGCCAGATAAACCCCTTATCTAGCAGTTTCTGTATCTGCACCTTTAACTCTTTCAGTTCTGATAGGGACATCCTATAAGGTGCCTTTGAAATCGGCTCCGTTTCAAGGGTTAACTCGATTACAAATTCTATTTCCCGCTCCGGTGGTAATCCTGGCAACTCTTGGGGAAATACATCAGGAAATTATCACACTACCAGAATACTCTCCATCTTTGGTTCTTCGGTAGTCGTGTCCATTACTGCCACTAGGTATGCCTGACATCCTTTAGACATCAACTTAGTCACTTCCAAAGATGAGATTAAGGGAATCAAGATTCCTCCTTGACTTCCCACCAATTCAAACCTAGGGCGGTGTTTCGGATAAAATCGAATTATCTTAATACCACAGTTCACCACTGCCCCCTGCTTACCCAACCAATCCATTCCTATGATTACATCAAAATCATACATGGGTAATACAGCTAAGTTAATACCCTCTTTACTCCCTCCAATCACAATCTCACAACCAGCACGACCCATTGAAACCAATATATTATCCTTTAACGGTGTGGCAACATGCAAAATTACATTCAACGGTTTTAATTTCATTCCTACTAATTCAGCAAACTGTGCAGACACGAATGAATGTGTGGCACCAAGATCAAACAATGCATATGCAGCTTGGTTGAACAAGTAGACCGTACTTGTGACCACACCTAGCGCTTCCTCCACTTCTCTACGAGCTACTGCATACACTTTGTCCTATGCCGGTAGTCGATTCTACTCGATCTGGGGAGTAGCAGTCGATAGTCCAGCTTGCGGTCTTTGCCCTTGAGGTCGATTGGTCGGAGCTTGACTCGGGCACGTCCTCATCTGGGGGCCTAGCTGGCCATACTTAAAACAAGCTCATGTCCTCATCGGGCATGGTCCATTCCCATGCCTCCTACCACAAAGCCTACAGCTCTAGTTTGGGGAATTCCGTGGTTTCACAATATCTTTTTGTACGGGAGGCACAAAATGCTTATTGTTCGCCATCGATCTCTTGCCCATCTGACGATTATCTTTGAAGGATGTAAACCGCGATCCAGTTGCGGTGTTTCTCTCTTTCAAGTCTCGTTCTATCATCTGGCCTCGCTCATATATTTCCTTATATGTCCCTAGATTCAGAGCAATCATCTGACTACGGAGCTCGGGCCTCAGACCATTCCTAAATCTCCGTGCTTTCTCCTGCAGGTCCTCCACAAATCGTGGTGCGTACCTCGATAGCCTTGATAACTCGACCTCATACTAGTCTATTGTCAGCTGGTTCTGACGTAACTACAGGAATTCTACCTGCTTCCTTTCCCTGGCCGTTTCAAAAAAGTACTTGTCGTTGAACGCCGTCTTAAAGGCTTTCCAATTCATGATCGTTCCTTCAAGGAAGATTCCGTTCTTGGTGGCAGCCCACCAATCATTCGTTGTACCCTCCAATTGGTACACCGCTAGCTGCGCCTTTTCTTCATCCGTACACCTCAGCATACCAAAAGCATTTTCTAACTTTTCGATCTACTTGGGCGCTAGCTCGGGATCTCCAGTCCCGTCAAATTGTGTCGGCTTCAACTTTATGAATTGCTCCACTAATTGGCCCATCTGTCTGGCCACGACTATTTCCTCATGGGTGTTTACAGCTTCATTACTCTGGTTCGATTCACCCTGACTTCATTTTCCAATGTTGCCATTGTTGGCATTGATGGCTACTATGGCAGCTCCTACTGCCTGGGTGATGGCAGCGTCCCCATCCTAAGCCTGCCTATCAATCATGTCGCCAATTCTTTTTAGCTCCCTCAACACGCCATCCATTCTTGGATCTACAACGACAGGCGGCCTCGAGCTAGAGGCTCCGCCTCTTGGCCTTCCAGCCCTTCTAAACGGGTTGCTCATCTTTATCACTTCCTATTGAACCTGGTCCACCACAAGTTCAGCAATGAGTTAGTAAATTACTCAATCATTCAGATCTAGAGTTACTAACTAACCTTTAACAGAAACAGTGACAATCCAACAGTACTCCATAACACAAACTCTAGAAACATTTCAACAAATAGCCCATGGCCATTTCTCAGTTCCGTTCACTCCCGTGATTTACTAAAACCAATTACTTTCGTTCCTTAAACAAACCAGAGCCTAGAAAGGACCTTTAATCCCAAGCAGGGAATTTAATCCTTATACATTTCCACAATCTTACCAAGCTCAAACACCAGTCATAAGTATCAGGTCACACACTATGCGCCTCATGCCTTATCTTAACCAGTCCCCTAAAGTCTTGCTATCCGTCCTTGTCCCAACTTAATCCTCCTTATTACTCCAGTCCTCAACCAACTTTGGATCAAGCTGACCTTGCTCTGATATCAAGCAAAGCAGGAATGTCACGCCCCGAATCCGTCGAGCACGCAAACATCCCTGCAAGCAAACAACACATCTCTCATGGTTCTAAGATCCATAAATAAATCAAGAGATAATATATATACATTAAGCATGCGGAAGCGGTACTCAAATAAATCCCCGTATAAAATATAAGTTAAGTGGAACCTGAATAGCATCATAACTTTCATACATCGTAACATACGGTTCGTACAAATACCGACTACTACAATCCGTTAGGCAAGGGCAACGGGGTAAGCACATCAAAAGAATATGACTATCATCAACATCCAAAATAACCATGGTTGAAGGTCGCTGTCACAAGATCGAGCTAATAAACTAGGACATCTAAGATGAGCTACTGAAGTCCTCGGTGTCCTCGGCATCCTCCGTCTTCTCGTACTCGGAGAAGGTCTCGGATGGAACCTCGATCGAATCGTCCATGGTCGCCTCATGCGACGGCTCTGCGAGATCCTCCTCGGTGGCCTTCACGACAATCACCTCATCCTCCTCCATGGTAAAGTCCATCGTCGAGGTCTTCTCCAGCCCGTTCCTAGAACCAACTACGGATCCTTCTGGCAGCTCCTGCTCCCCCGCGGTCTGGCACCAATCACGGATAACTCCTTGGGGTATCTCGTGGGGCTTTAGCGGTCCAATCGACTTGTCTCCTACCTTCTTAAACCATGCCTCGAACCTATGAGGCTCTAGTCTGGGCTACCTCGTCAACCCATACAACCGTACATTTTCTCACATAAATGTTCCCATGCCTATCTGGAAACTCGTTAAAATATGTCGTCATCTCCTTAGGATCCCTGAAACGAATAGGCCACATACCTAGGGCCTAGGATTTGTAAAAATAGGGGTCCCCAAAGGGGTGAGATACACATATCAGTAAAGTCCTAACCTTAGGTCAGGCTGATCGTCCACTCAGACAGTCATCTATCATGACATACTAAACTCATAATCATATAGTCACAAACGATTAAAGATAATGACACACAAATAATGGGCATACAACTATGACACCATGTCACACTTAGATGATCATGCACACATCATCCTGTCATTTCACCACAGCCACCTCTTCCTGCCTGCCTCATTCTCTAGCCCGCGATTAGATCGCATTAGGCTCGGTCCGCGTAAACGCATCAGACTGTCATTGGCAACCGGCGTAAACGCATCAGGTTTCAATGAATCTCCAGGCCAATAACATCACCTCATATCTTCTTCCCGCGATTAAATCGCATAAGGACCGTGGCCATCCCAACCCCGCGATTAGATCGCATCAGGGCGCCACACAACATCAATTCGACCCCACGATTGGATCGCATCAGGGTATCCACCTCCCGCCTCGCGTCTTACACGCCTTAAGGTCTCGCCATGTCATGTTTATGCCATGCATCTCAATTCAATTCACAAATAAAACAGCCGATGCCACTCATGCACAATTTGAATACTCATGGCTTGTGAGGTAATCAAGTGACACACACACACATGGCGGATAATTTAAACACAAACAGTAGCACACATAAGTCCCCTATACAATCTTAGGACATTTCAAGAACAATCCCCTTGAAAACTCTCTCGCAATTCATTCAATTCATCGCTTGACTCGCCCAATCGAATCCAATCTTCCTATCCTAAGTTTAGGATTTCCTTACCTTAAATTTGATAACACAAATCTCTTCTTGGAATGGCCTCAAAGTCTCGGCCAAATAGTCCAAGGGTATTCACCGCGTAACCTAGAATATTCAACCAATTCATCAATTTTCCATATCCAATTCCCCATTCCACGAACCATAATCCTCCATAACACAACCCTCATCATCTTAACATCTCTTAATCACCAATTTGAGACTCAAAACCCAACGCCAACAGCCCTCAAAGGTTCGTCCATGCACAAAACAAAATCGGTTCTTCTCGGTTCCGTGCAATCCGAACTTGTCCAGCCCTAATTTAACTCTAAATCCATCATTTAATCATCATCCTACCTCTTAACATGTCTATCTAAGGGTTTATGAGGCTCACCGTGAGTTTGAGGTCGAATGGTCGCCGGAATCCCGTTGAAAGTTGCCGGTTCACCCAAGGTCAGAATTCGGCAGTTTCTATTCCAAGTTCACAAGATCGTTTCGAGTTCAAAACTTCTTCAAGTCACTCTCAACTTTTTATCAACGATCAATATACATGTATTCTAGATCTTCACAAAATTTGGCCTCAAAACTCTAACATTTCGGCCTTCAAAAGGGTTAGAAACCGAACCTACCTCAGGTTGGATCAGATTCTGCCAACTCTCGGGAAAACGCTTAGCCGGAGCTTCTCGGTGGTCCAAATGGCGTGCTTAAAGTTCGAGGAGGTCGGAAAGACGTAGATCTAGGTTAGTGTGGTCGACCAGCGGTCAAGTGGTGGCCGGAGGTGGTCGTCGAGCAGAGACCCAGAAACTGGTCGGGCAGCAGCGAGAAGAAGAGGGAAGAAGAAGAGTGGTCGTGAGCTATGGGGGAGTGAAATGGCAGGTCATGGATGAGGAGAGAGAGAGGAAATTTGCTATATACAAGGCTTGGTCAAAGAGGTTGAATGGTAGGTAGCCAATAGTGGATATGACCTCTCTTTAAGCCATCACATGACACTTGTCCACTTGTCATTCCAAGGTGATCCAATGGCCCTTATCCACTCACCTTTTTCGGCAGCTCTTGAGGGGGTTTAAAGACAAAATTGCCCTTCTTCAATTGCATGGGCAATGTTTTAAGCTTGAGAGGCAAAAAGTTAATTTTACCTCCGACGTTCAGAACGTTATTTTTCTCGCTCCAGAATTCTTTGATAGGGCGACGGCCAATCCGAATAACGTTGGAATTCTTCATTCCCCATTTTAAATTTTTCAAGACTCGTTTCTGATGGTTTCCTCTATCAAACGTGATTCCAGCCTATCTCAAGCCGATGGGCGGCTTTTATGGACTTTACGCGTATCGACCTTGTGATTATCATCACATTTAGGGCTCGTCAATTCGTGGCGGCTTTGGTTGTGATGTAATGGTAAGGATCTATCACTAGTTCCTATAGTCTCGATCTTCACTGTCCGATTTAGAAAAAATTTGCAAATCATACGTTGATTAAGCGGCATCACCCACGCTCCAATCGTATGATACTCGCAAGGCATTCCCTAATCGTTCTTAGATCTGCCTTTTGTGGCTCTAATATCCCCTCGACAATCCTTTTGGTCAAAGCGTCATTTCTTATCCGAATTCCCTAGGTCTACGTACCATGTCTCGCGTTAGCCTTTCCCGTTTGGTCATTCTACTTGAATTGATCAGATTCAAGCGAGATATGACTGAAATATATCTCAATATTCATTTCTCATTAATGAGTCTGAAATTGACTGAAAATTAGAATGTCACAATTAGCGTCGGCAACTTACCAATAGTTGATGAGCATTAGAGTCAGCAACAAAACTACTTATAGATAAGGGTGGTTACTTGAACGTGGATAGTGCTTGGAACATAGGGGCATGAATGACAATAACTACCATAAGGAAGTTGTTTTTATTTAAATTTCAAAGTTGCAATCACCTTAGGGATTATAAATATCTCCGGTGTATATTTTTTTTTTTAAGTTCCCCTTCAATCAACGACAGAACTCACGTTCTTTTCTAGTTTATCTTTCCTTTATATTCATGTTCAGTGCATTTTAGATTTCCTTAGACGTAGTCCCAATTCTCATATTCTTCGCCATTGAGTTAAACTCCGATATGAATCTTTATCCCTAGTACTTCGTCATCGAGTCAAACTCCGGCATAGCACCGCCGCAGTTTCAAGTTTTGTCGTCGAGTCAAACTCCGTCGAAATTTATTTCCATCATACTTCCTAAACTTTTCCGTCGAGTCAAACTCTAGTTCGGTTTACGTTCGTCCAATTTCACATTGATTTTTATAATTGCCTAGATATTTCTTGTTCGAAATCGCCACTAGACTCTTATAATAAGAATCGAAAAGTTAATTTCAGTGAAAGGTTTTCCTTGTTGCAAAAACAAGCGAACAGTTTAGGATTAAATCGCAAACTTAAAAGGTATATGATTAAAGTGGTAAAAGTGAAAAATGCTTATGATTTTTTTTTTGACAATTTTCCATAATATTTCAGCTAACAACCATTTTTTGGAAGTTGTGCGCTCCCTTAGACAATTAATCAATCAGGATTAATTCAAATATTTATGTTCTCACCTCCTCTCATTTACCTTCTTTTGAAATTTTTATTGAAATTCAAGACAAGTGAATCGCAAATTTAAATTGTGGCATAAAATATATCAATCTACTAAGGGTTACATCACGATTAAGTAAAATAGTATCTATTGAGATTAGGACATCAAACCATTATTGGGTATGTTTTGGTTATGTTTTTCTCCCTTCTTTTTTTCTTGGGTGGTAATGATGATGTGATCATTTTCCTTCTGCAAAATGCAGATACCGTCATGAACAGGGCACGTCAAGGAGAATTATCCAACCCAACCCAGCCCAATTTCGCGCTGCGCTTGACTACCACAACAATACATTAATTGTCAACTTCTGAGCCCTCATCGCCTCTCTCGATGCATGCCGGAATCGCTCAAATTCGACGCTAGATCTAGTGAAGACGATATACATTAAGGCTATTAAGCATCGATTAGGCTGACATGCGTGTTGTTTAGGCAATGTAGACGATGTACATTTCCCTAATTGAGGGGTAGCTTTGCCTAAAGATGAACATTGCGTCAAATGTCAAAAAGAATGTATGCTTCTTCTCGATTTCATTTTATATTCTCTACTTTTTAAGCTATAAATCTATGAATCTGTGTTGTCAATTTTGTAGCTTTGTTACAAGGTTTCTGATTTTAAATTGGTTTATAATTGAATGGGACTAGGAAACTTCTAGGATGGGATGACTAGAGGTGTCAATATAGGTATTCGATCCATTTTTTAACTCACTTTTATTTATTTGGGTCAAATATGGATTCAACAAACTTAAAAACTAAATAAAATATGGATTTAAGTCTATAAATCTTATTCAAATATAGGTTTTAACTTAATCCATTTTTGACCCGTGACCTATGTTTCGCAAGATAACTTTTATTCACTTGTAAACCATTGCCCGCCAACCACCGCCCGCCTGCCACCACCGCTTGCCCACTACCGTCGCCCGCCCGCCACCGCCTACCCGACCAACGTCACAACCGTTGCCCATTCCCCACCGCTACTCGCCCACTGCCGGCACCCCCTATATATATATATATATATGCAGATGAAGGTCCAATGGCTCGAATCTACCTGCCTCCGCATACTGACCAGCAAATGGTCGACTTAGTTCAAAGAAAGGGCTTGCGATCGCGCAACGACAAGGTGCGTTAAACTCCTGGAAGAACATCAACGGTTTGCATTTTCCTCTTTCTTGTACTTTCTTTCTCTTCCTTTTTGTCAATTCAACTCAGCTTTCGTGACGTGACGATCAACTTTGTTCCCGTGGGCCAAGCATTAATATGTTTTCTTTTCAATCTTTTTGTCGGTAGAAAAGTAGGCGACGGAGCCAACGTACATCCGAGCATTTGCTTGAGTGAGATTTATTACAATTATTATCATTACGTGTGTGTAGGGTAGTGGGTGTTTGCGGGTGGCGGATTGGGTAGGCGAGCGGCGGTAGTGGGTGGGTCACAGTGGCAATGGTGGACTATCGGCGAACTTAGATTTTTTTAATTTTATGGAATAAAGATTTTATGATTTCGTTAAATATATAAGTATTTAAATTATATGGGTCAGGTCAGGTATAGGTCGAGTTTGGATTGGGTCAAGTATGAGTTATAAAATATACACTACGTGAAAATGGGTCAAAACCAATTAAATAGGTCAATATGAGTCGGACCATATTCGACCCAATCCAAACCCGACCCTAACCACGCATTTGACACCTCTAGGGATGACCGCCCAATGATTGATGAATGATATCGAGAAGAATGCAAGAATCATCCAACAAGGTGATTGGTTCATAAAACTCAACAGATGGACAAGAATCATTTGACCTGTTTGAATTAGCATTTACTTATTATTTTCGAAATTAGACAATTACAGAAGCTGCTAACCTGACAGTCTGACAGTGTTATTAGTTATTTCTAAACCACGCGATATCATAATCGATGAGTGATTTATGTGAAGCTCGCGGTGATGGTGCATAGATCTAAGGTTGATATTGTACTGTTTCTCACAGAATTGCTAGGGAAGCATTTCCCATTAGACAATCAAGTTTTTTGGTATTCGATCAACATCAACATCATCAACATCAATAACACCTTTATCCCAAACTAGTTGGGGTTGGCGATCGATGAACCCCAAAGAATCATAAAAATAAAAGCAGAATCAAGGGAGGAAAAAGAGATAAATGTGTAAAAATAAATAAGTAAATATATATATATATATATCTATCTATCTATACACTATCCTTCCACAACACTAATAGTCTTCATCCACTCCGTCCTAACACAAACCGTACGCCAATCTATTTCCCACTTCATTAAATCTTGTTTTACTGCTTTCCTCCAAGTAAGTTTCGGTCGACCTCTTGCTTTCTTCGTGTTATGCTTTCGATAGCAAATTTTTGTTCGTACCGGTGCATCTAAGGGCATTCAGAGAATATGCCAAAACCATTTCAATCTATGCTCTTTCATTTTTTCCGCCACTGGTTCTACTCAAAATTTTCATCGAATCTCTTCATTCCTTATCTTATCCATCTTTGTATGATCACACATCCATCTTAACATCCTCATTTCCGCTACTCCTATTTTATGCTTATGTTTTCTTTGTGCTGGCTAACATTCAGTTCCATATAGTATGGTAGGTCTGATTGTTGTTCTATAAAATTTTCTTTTTAACCTAAAAGAAAATTTTTAATCACACAAAAATCTCGATGCACTGCGCCATTTCATCCAACCTGCTCTGATTCTATGACTTACATCATCATTAATATCTCTCTCCTTTTGCAATATTGATCCCAGATATCTAATGTATCTTTCTTGGGTACCTCCTGTCCGAGCATATTTATGGCTTCTTGATCCCCTCTTTTTGCTGTATCAAACTCACACTTTAAGTATTCCATTTTACTTCGACTTAGCGTAAATCATTTAGACTCTAATGTGCTTTTCCATACTTCTAACTTAGCGTTCATCCCAGCCATGGTCTCATCAATAAGTACGATATCGTCTGCAAATAGCATACACCACGGCACCTCATCTTAAATATCTTTTGTTAGCTCGTCCATAATCAAGGCAAAAAGGTAATGGCTCAAAGTAGACTTGATGTAAGCATACTGTGATTGAAAAATAACTTGATGTGCCATTACAAGACTTCACACATGTAGTAACACTGTCATTCATGTATTTGATTGCATCAACATACTTTGAATATACTTTTTTTTTCTCAAGAATCCACCACAAAACCTTTCTTGAAACTTTTTCATACGCCTTCTCGAGATCAATAAACACCATATGAAGTTCCTTCTTTCTTTCTCGATATCTTTCTATTAATTATCTTATTAAGAAAATAGCTTACATGGTAGATCTTCCTAGCCTAAATTCAAATTAATTGACAGAAACCTTGGTATTTATTCTCAAATGATGCTCAATAATTTTCTCTCACAGCTTCATTGTATGGCTCATAAGCTTGATGCCTCTATAGTTAGAACAATTTTGGATATCCCCTTATCATTGTATATAGGCACAAGTATACTTTTTCTCCATTCATCAGGCATCTTATTAGTATGTAATATTTTGTTAAAAAGGTTAGTCAACCAACTTATTGTTACATCCCCTAAGCATCTCCACACTTCAATATGAATACCATTTTTTTTGGTATTCGATATCTTCCAATGATAAACAAATATTTCCCGAACAATTTCGTGAACCGCACGACTTTTTGTTGTAGTATTGTTCAAATCTTCTTTGTTTCCACATTCAAACAACAAATCCAAATCCCAAACAACATCGTCGAAGACTACACGTACGACAACCAAAGACATATTCTTTCTTTTTCTTTTCCTTTTTTGTTCAAAATCAAAGATATATTCAAGCAACACATTTATTTATTTGGCCAAACCAATGAAAACCCGCCAAGATATACATGAACCAGTGCCTTTATTCCTTGTCCCCAGAGGTCATTATATTGAGAGCGCACGCTCCGATCCAAGCACACCCGAAGCAAACTTCCTTGAGAGAAAGAAAGGATTCGATATCTGTGGCGTTCAAAGATCCAATGGAGAAAGGGACAAATTCATGGGCATCATTCGGACCTTCTTATGAGGTTTTTTTATGCTTCCGAGTGGATTCACCGATTGTCTTTATCATGGCATGGTTGGGGCCGGGATCCTCGTCTTCAAGGATGATGAACTCTCCATGTTGGTAAAAAGATTAGTGGCGAACTCCTGCAAGCGATTGAGAACTCCTGCAAGCGATTGAGAACTCTAGGATCTACGTTCCCATATTCTCCACAAACTTTGCTTCTAGTCACTGGTGCCTTCGAGAGCTCACATACATGTTCGAGTGCATGTCAAAATCAAATGAAAACAAAGAGATCCTGCCCATTTTCTTGAATTTGAACCCTACTGATGTCAAGCTCAAAACCGGCCTACACAGAAAAGCTATTGCAAAACACAAGAAAAAGCTCTGCACTGAAGTGGAGGCATGGAAAAAGGCTCTGGTTGAGGTGGACGAGATAAAGGGATGGACATTGAGGAAAGATGAAAGGTAAATGCCTAAAATTTTTTAACTGTTATCTGTAGATTTCCTTTTCCTCCCAATTCAGTTTGGTTGCTGTATTGTTGGGGATAGATAGTCTATTCATGCCCTCCGTTCTATATAGTTTAGATAGATGCCGCGACTATTCAGCGGTATCGCAACGTGTGGGAGCACATCCTAGTCATTCTCATTCTCTCTCCTCTCACGGTCGATCTCTAATACAGTAACCACGAACAGTAATAGATCTCTGAGCAGCTCCGCAAAGAGGCTGTCCAGCGACTGCAGCAGCTCTCAGTCGGCCGCTGCTGAGCCATCCGTCCCCCACCTTCTCTCTCACTCACTGCGGCGAGTTGTATCCGGGTTTGGCACGTCGGTGTGACATCGTCGGCGTTGCTGGACTAGGGCGAAGTCACAAAGCCATGACCCACGTCATGTGGAGGATTGAGGCTAGGCAGAGATGGTGGGTCAACGGGGCGTGATGGTGGCAGGGACAGACCGTGAGGGTAACTGACTTTGTGGTGCAGAAAAAGATTGAGAAAATTCAGAATTGCTTCGTCGTTCAGATTCCTTTTTATTGTTATTTTTTTTTTCATTATCAAGCCATCCAGGGAGTAATTTGATAACCGACGGTTCGGTTCTCTAATTCCCCATCTTTACCCTAAAACTATACTCACCCCAAGCCATCTCCACTTAGGAAGATGGATGCTGATGATATTACATGTTATTTTCAGTCAAAATTGATCGGGCTAAACGACAAATCATAGAAAAAATGTAATGTTAAAATGATATAATTAAAAGATTTAAGATTTAATCACATAATGTGTAATAAATTTATACTTTTTTGCACTATTTATTTTCAATTACAATAAATATCATATGCTCTCCAATCATTTTTCTGGGATCAAAGTCACAAAGATTTGCCGACCAGCACTGTCGGTTGTCCATATTCACGAGCACTTTCCGATCGATAGGGAAATGACAAAAACGTAAATCATTGTAGGCAAAACCAAAAGTAGGGGCCGACAAAAATAAAAGCACACTGATTACGGTCATGTCAAATCCTCTTCGAGTCATTTTTCTAGGATCAACGTCACCAAGCTTTGCCAGCCGTCGCTGGCAGAGTTGGGCGACAAAAATAAAAGTCACACTAATTACACAAAAATTAAGGCTTGAAAATAAAATCATTTCTTTATGTATCTTTATTACTTTTTTTTATTGATATATACAACTTTAATATATACTACTTTTATAAACAATCTCATTTAGATAATTAAGATCTAGTGGCCTATCTGGCACTCGTGACATCTCCCATTGCCCAAATCTGGACTGGGTGAGGTCGGCCAGATGTAGTCCTCGGACAACGAGTCGTGACCTTACCTAGGGACAAAAATAAAAGCACACTAATTATGGTAATGTCAAATCCTCTTTGAGTCATTTTTCTAGGATCAACGTCACCAAGCTTTGCCAACCATCGCTGTCGGAGTTGGTCGACAAAAATAAAAGTCACACTAATTACACAAAGAATAAGGCTTGAAAAGAAAATCCTTTCTTTATCTCTCTTTATTACTTTTTTATTGATATATACAACTGTAATATATACTACTTTTATAAGCAATCCCATTTAGATAATTAGGACGCTAGTGGCCTCTTTGGCACCACAACGTCACCCATTGCCCATATTTGGACTGGGCGAGGTCGGCCAGATGTAGTCCTCGGACAGCGATCGCGACCTTACCCAGGGACAAAAATAAAAGCACGCTAATTATGGTAATGTCAAATCCTCTTTGAGTCATTTTTCTAGGATCAACATCACCAAGCTTTGCCAACCATCGCTATCGGATTTGGACGACAAAAATAAAAGTCACACTAATTACACAAAAAGTAAGACTTGAAAAGAAAATTCTTTCTTTATCTCTCTTTATTATTTTTTTACTATATTGATATATACAACTTTAATATATACTACTTTTATAAGCAATCCTATTTAGATAATTAGGATGCTAGTGGTCTCACTGGCACCCGCGACGTCGCCCATTGTCCATATCTGGACTGGACGAGGTCGGCCAGATGCAGTCCTCGGACAACGAGTCGCGACCTTACCCAGGGACAAAAATAAAAGCACACTAATTAGGGTCATGTCAAATCCTCTTTGAGTTAATTTTCTAGGATCAACATCACCAAGTTTTGCCAATCATTGCTGCCAGAGTTGTACGACAAAAATAAAAGTCACACTAATTACATCAAAAGTAAGCTTGAAAAGAAAATCCTTTCTTTATCTATTTTTATTATACACCTCGCTTACACCTTTCTTACAGTACACAAAAAGTAAGGCTTTAAAAAAAAAATCCTTTCTTTACCTCTCTTTATTATTTTTTTTACTATATTGATATTTACAACTTTAATATATGCTACTTTTATAAGTAATCCCATTTAGATAATTAGGACGCTAGTGGCCTCGCTGGCGCTCGCAACGTCGTCCATTGCCCAGATCTAGATTGGACGAGGTCGGCTAGATGCAGTTCTCGGACAGCGAGTCGCGACCTTACCCAGGGCTGGGCGAGGTTGTTCATGGAGGCCTCGTCATGGACAACAAGCCAGATCTGGGCGGCAACCAACGAAGCAGTAGAAGAAGAAAATTGCAAAAAATGTAGAAAAGATTTGGGGAGGTCACTTGCGGTCCTACCTCGCCCAATCTTGAAGATGAAGCCATGATGACCCAATCCTTGCTCTTCGCCTTGTTGAAGCCTCCATGGCCGGTTAACCTCCTCGTCCATAGCGAGGCTACCATGACTGGCCAACCTTGCCTAGCTCGCCTAGGTCAAATCTAGGCGAGGTTGTGCCTCGCCATAACCGGCCTCGCTTGGTGCTGGCGAGGTCGACTACGCCATGGGCGGCGTCGCATGGCATAGATGAGGCCACTACTAGCCTTTGGCGTCTCACCATAGGCTATATGCTTGCTAGGTGAAGAAGAAAGGAGTAAGAAGAAAGGAGGAAATAGGAAAATAGGAAAAATAAAAATAAAAAAAGAAAATAATAACAAAATAATTTTAAAAATACTAATAAAAATTTTCACATGAGCCTCAGGTCCATGTCAGCATTAGTCTGTTAGAAAGTCCAACCTAAAATTTTAAGTTTTTGGGTTGGACTTTCTAACATGGTATCAGAACTAGTGTTTGCCCTTTCGCAAATATGCGTTTGCCCAAATTCCACATATGGCTCTTTCTCGGCTTGCGTGAGAGGGGGTGTTGACTTTGTAAGTCTCACATCGCTTAAGAATGGGTATTTGATGATTTTTATATAGTTGTGGCCTCTCTCCACCTAATAACTTAAGTTTTTGGGCTGGACTTTCTAATACAGTCAACATCCATGTCATCGCCGGCTGATTAGATTTGGTCGGATATAATAAATTGGCATAAATGCAAAAGATTTGGTATTGAATTGACATAAATGCAAAAAATTTATAACTAAATTGACAAAATCAAAATGTTTATAACTGAGTTGTCAAAAGTGTGGTAGTTATGGGACCTTTTTTTTTTTTTGACGATTTTCCCACAATCAAGTATATAAGCGATATGAGATTATGCTGATACTCCCACTCGTGGGTAAGTCCTACTCCTACATGCTTAATTTGCTCGGCTATTGAAACTACGTTGAAATGTTCAAGCCGAAGACTTAAGCATGTTACAAACATGATTTAAGTGGAAACCACGTCGAGATCTAGATCTCAATTTGCACAAGCGACAATTATAAAGTTGGTTGGTTGTTAACGACGACCACAATTTGCGGTGGCAGTCTGTCGACAAGACAACCACCCTTACGGTGGCTACATGTCAAGGAATGGTATGAGTTCTCATATGTTTCCAACCGACGGATCGCGCCTTTTAGACTGGACGCGATTGAGGAAAATCAAAACGTTACTCATGCTAAAAAAAATTAGGAACGATCCAACCCCGAGGACCTTAATACTTTCTCTCTTTTGCAATTTGATGCCACGATTATTTTCACGCAATTAAATATCTCATACGATTGTAATTGATACGAGTACCTAATTAAATAAGAAAACGCTTAACACCATATTGCACTCTAAGAAGAAATTTAGGTACTTGTGGTGTCATTGCTCTAAAAGTTTATGATACTTTCTATTTGTATAATAAATAACCTCTATATTTACCTTTCATGTTTACGTTGCATATATTTGAATGTGCGATTTGCAGATAATGATTATAAGCACATATATAATTGAGAACATAGTGATCAAAAGAGGGTTGTTCTATGCCAAGTGTTTTTATTATGTGTAATCTCTGGAAAAAATTAACCATCCAAAGAAGGCCACTACCCTTGAAACCGGTTCGAAAAAGTCATCTTGTTCTTGGGGTATGATTTTGTAGACCCTCACTCCATATAAAGTGACGGAACGGTCTTCTTTGCATTTGTTTTCTTACAATACAAAAGCTATCCCTAACATGATTGTTACGTTATGGCAGCCAAGGAGATCTGATTCAATCTGTAATTCAAACTGTTTTGGTCCAGCTGAATATCAGACATAAAAGCGTGACCGAATATCTAGTTGGAGTTGATGATTGTGTAGAAGCTATAATCCAAATGTTGCACTTGGAATCTGATGCCGTACAATTTCTTGGAATCCACGGAATGGGCGGTATAGGCAAAACAACACTTGCCAAAGTTATCTTCAACCATCTATCTTCTACCTTTCAAGGATGCAGTTTCCTTGGAGACGTTGGGGAATCATCACGTCGCAATGGCCTGGTACATCTGCAAAAACAACTACTATCGGAATTCCTTGATTCTAGGTTTATTGACAATATTCGTGATGTTGATGATGGGATCAACAAGATTAAGAGAGTACTTTGCAACAAAAAGGTGCTCATTGTTCTTGATGACGTGAATGAGAAAGAGCAACTCAAAAGTCTAGCAGAAAAAGATAACTGATTCGGTTCTGGTAGTAGGATTATCATAAATACCAGGAACAAAAATGTCATAATGGTTGAGGGAGAAGCAACAGGTGAAGGCCCCACAAAAAAGTCCACAAATATTTCAACCTACGAAGTACGAGAATTGGAATTTGATCACGCTCTTAAGCTTTTTAGTAGGCATGCCTTTAGACGAGACTCTCCACCAGATCATTATGTCTCCCTCTCAGAAAAAGTTGTCTCCACTTTGGGAAAGCTTCCTTTAGCTCTTGAGGTTACTGGGTCGTCCCTTAACGGTAAATCTGAAGCATTATGGGTAGACACATGGAAGAAACTTCAGAATGCTCCTCCCATGGAAGTCCAAAGAACATTGATGATAACTTACGAAAGGTTAGATGATGCACAAAAGCAAGTATTTCTAGACATAGCTTGCTTTTTTGTTAATGTGGATAAAACATACCCTTTCTACATGTGGGATGACTGTGGGTACTATCCACACGATGCTATTGAAGTCCTCCTTCTCATGTCCTTTGTAAAAATCAAAGATGACAATACTTTTTGGATGCATGATCAAGTGCGGGACCTCGGAAGAGAAATCGTCCGTCGAGAGAATTTCAAAGACCCCTGCAAGCGCAGTAGAGTGTGGAATCATGAGGAAGCCCTAAATATTCTCAAGCACAAAGAGGTATAAAAAAGAGAACAGCAATTTAGTTTCTTGTGAGCATGCAATTGTTTGCTTTCGACCATCACATGTGGACTTCTTCGTGTTTCCTTTGTAAGGGAAATAAGAAAATAGAAGCATTGTCACTAGGATATCGTGGAGATATTGTAACGCATGATGAAGTTGCCAATTTAAGAAACCTGAGGTTCTTCGAAGGGAATGGGGTGTTCCTTATTGGAGACTTCAATAATCTTCTCCCCAGTTTACGATGGCTTTCTTGGCAATATTGCTCTTCCGAGTTTGCGGCAACAGGCTTTCATCCGACTAACTTAGTCGTTCTTGACCTTTCATGCAGTGATATTACAGAGGAATGGATTGGCTGGAACCAAATCAGAGTATAATGCGAATCCCACTCTTTGTATACGTACATTGTTTCTTTTCTCATTATTTTCAAACAAGTCAATCTCTCAATATCTATTTTTTCAAATTGTTTTGCAGGAGGCAAGTAAACTAAAAGTACTAGATCTCAGCAACTGCGCATACTTAAGAAGAACACCTGATTTTTCCAAGATGGTGTCCCTGGAGAAATTGATTCTGAAAGGCTGTCGCCACTTAATTGAAATTGATTCATCCGTTGGTAATTAAAGCTCCTAACTAGTTTTAACTTGAATCGATGTCAGTCTCTTCAAGAGTTGCCTGTAGAAATAGGATGTCTACAAGCTTTGATAGAGATTGCCATGCCTCGTACACCGGCTGAATTAAGACTTCCGGAGTCGTTTGGTAATTTGAAGTCACTGTTGTCCTTTGATGTATCAAATATGCAGATCAGCAAACTGCCCCACTCAATCGGCGGGCTGTTGAATCTTTGGCAGTTAAATTTATGTCAGTGTGAAGATAAAGGAACTTCCGGAGTCGGTTGGGAAATTACAATCATTAGTCGAGTTGGACTTGTCACTGACAAGTATTGGTCACCTGCCTGATTCAATCGGTGATCTAAAGCAACTGAAAGTACTTAGAATGAGCAACATAAGTGGGATAACAAAATTACCAAGGGCAATTGGGCTGGTGGAGAAGCTTAAAGAGCTAGATGCTAGAGGATGTCGCAACTTGACTGGCGACATTCCTGAAGAAATTGGGAGATTGTCCTGTTTGAGGATTCTAGACTTGTCTGACACGTGTATATCTGGATTACCGAGCACGGTGAGTTGCCTCTCTAATCTCCAAACGCTTAATCTAGAACCATGTCCTGAGCTAAAACAGTTGCCAGAGCTTCCCCCAAGCTTGACTTGTCTGAGATGGGCCACCGATACTGTCATTGATTCCTACAAAGACACGCCATATGAGCAGGAGAGTGTCTCTGCAGCCACAAGCATTGGTACCCTATCTCAGCTGGGAACACAAACATTGTCGGGCAATAACGTGCAATTCCTGCCCCTGCTTCCATCTAGTTCAAGAGAATTGGAAGTTCGGCCTTTGGTGACCACACGATCGCCGGACTTTTCCAATTCTAATAACTTGTTCCGCAGTTCGATTATATTTGACGCTGAGTTAGGGGACCTTCAAATGCAGCAGTGCACGTTTAGAAAATTGGACGCACTGTTTCAGTTGGAAATGGAAAGATTGAGATATTTAAAGATGCTTTGCTGCGAGTTCCTCCCGGAAGTGCTTGATCTGTCGCACATGAAGAACCTGCAAGAGGTACATCTGCGTGACTGCGAGCTGCTCGTCGAGATTCGCGGCCTCGAAGAATTGGGATCCCTTTGCTTCCTATCGGTCGTGGATTGCAGTTCCATGGAAAGTATGTCAGACCTATCGAATTTGAGAAAGCTAAGGAAGCTCAGAGTAGGCGAATGTCCAAAGCTAAAGAACCATGGAAGGTCTGAACCACTTGGAATCTTTACAGAAGCTGTGGATTCACGATTGCCGGTCGTTGGAGAGTTTGGCGGACACCTCAGATTTGGATTTGAAATGTTCAACTATTGAACGTTGCGAGCAGTTGCCCGACCGCGACAGTTATTGTAGATGTCAAAATGTGACGTATTCTAAGTTTATTGTATCCGAACACTCCTGGCTATTTTGAGCCGTTCATACGAAATCCTACCTAAGGAAAGTATGCCAAGTATTACGCGGAACAAGAAAGTTTCCCTTATGCTAGTGATTCTTTGCACAAAAAAGTGCTAGTGGTTCAACCTATATTCCTGGGTTAATTTTCTAGTTGTTCTCCAAGAGATAAGTCAATTTTATTAGATTTAGATTATGTAAAATAATCTCAGGGAAGGCTTTTTCCAGTGACAAATATTGATTATAAATACGCACCCACCGAGATTGAAAGGTTATATCAGGATAAGGGCTATAAAGAGTAGCACGTCAAAAAAGCTCGGGACGTGGCCTCGACCAAGAATGACTTCGTCCTGGACTAATTCGCCCGTGGAGCTCAAGCTCAGAAAGGTTCACAGATTGGTGCGAAGCGGGCAATGGAGAAGGGAGTTAAGCACCATCTTAGAATTGTTGAAGAATGGACGGGAAGCGGGAGGAGCAGTGCAAGGACGTGGAGGCATATTAAGATAAACTGATTATCGGACTTTTGATCCGGTTTTGTAGCTAGATTCTGTCTTTCTACTTTGGTTTTAGTTTCAAATGTTCATTCAGCTTTCACTGCACATTGTCAATACGAATTTCGTGTTTGCGTTTAGCGTTCTCTCTTTTGGCTTGTTGGCCTCTTGACTGGATCGCGTAAGTCAGCCTTTCCCCAAGGATCGTTCACTTCAATCGTCAAGAGAGTAAGTGTCAATATTTGTGTATGACGCTCACTTTGATGCTAATATTCTTTTTAGATCACTTAAATGCCAAATTGAGAAAAAAAAACCGATAACTTAATTGCCAACAACAAGAGATTCCAGCAAAAAAATATATGTGGCATTTATATTTAAAATATTTTAGAGCCATATCATTTACAAGTCCATGTGAACTTCACGTCGCAATTTTTTTTTTAAATCAGTCCATGTGGATTTTTTTTTAAATTTGGGTCGTAATTTTCTAGTTGATCACCAGTGGCTGCCCTCGGCCAGGCTTGGGCGAGGGCCGACGGTTGACGGGGGTCGATAGCTGAGGCTCGGCAACCCCCACAGACCAGCCCGCACGCATCGCCAATCGTTGCTAGTGACAATTGGGCAATGACGACGAGGATTGTGTAAGCCACAACCCTCGTCTCTTCTAGCTTATTATTTATTTATTTTTTTAATTGGTTATTTAGCTTAATTTTCTAATTTTAACTTTTTCAGTACAAATAAGTGAGCAAATTTTGATGTTTTTGCAGATAAAAGTGTTGGAGATTGCATTGTCATTTTGCACATAAAAATGCTGATGTCCCAATGGTTTCTAACTATTTTTATTTTTTAAATTTTCTTTAGTTTTTTAGCTTATTTTTAATTTTTTAATATTAAGTGGAGCTTTTTTTTTTTATTAATACTTATCTTTTTTTAATTGCTTACTAGGATCCTTTGGCGAGCCACATAAGATTTCTAGCGAAACTCATCGAAGTTGACACTCAAAAAATCATTTTCCAAAAAATTGACACTTAAATAATCGAAAAAAATATGGACACCAAAGTAAGCTTCATTAATAAATATCGACACTTAAAGTATCTTTTTATCATTGTTTAAAAAAAATAAATGAGGGGGAGGGCAGCCTTATATATACATGAGATCATCTAGTTACAACCATAGTCTAATAGTGGAGATTCAGTCTCCCCAATTACTATATATCCCCATTTGATGCAAGATATATCTAGCATACAAAAAATTCCATGTTGCAGTTAGGACTATTTGAGAATCTTCATGAAAACCTTAGACCCTTAATTTGTGTTTGGTCATCTAGAATTCTAATGATGGTAGGATTGGATGTGGTGTATATATATATATGGGGAGAGAGAATATGATCATTCACCTTTGTGATTCTGAAAAACATTTAGTTTCGACTCTCTCACTATTTTCATGAAGTTTCAATGTGAATCACTAATTTATGGAGTAGAAGTTTCGACATTCTTACTACTTTCGTGAAGATGGAAACTAGAAAGAAGCTCTAGGAGAGCATATATTCTATTACTCAATTATTGGATGATACAAATCAGGGGATGTCATCCCATTTATACATGAGGCTCTTTAGTTACAACTATTGATTGCGCCTTGCTCTAACGGTGAAAATCCAATATCTCTAAAAGTCGTGTACCCCCTTAGTACCAGATATATCTATAATATGTACAATTTGCATATCGCCCATAGGAGTATTCTAAAGTCCTCGTGAAAGATTCTAAGGCTTGTGATGCAGCTAGGGGATCGACGGACCCGTTATGTGACTTGACGGACAGGCTGGTTCATCTGTTAACGATCTCGGAACGGGCTCAAATTCGATTGGTTGAAGCGAAATGGTCGTATGATGAATACTCACTGCCTTTGGTTGTGACCTTAAGCATTTTTCGGCATTTCGGGGTCGTTTGGATTGGTTTTTTTGGTCTTTTTAGTTTTCTAGGCAATATTTTATTTTTAATGGAATTTTGGTAATTTTGCGTTTCAATTGTCGTTAGGGTTAACACCATATATACACTTGTTCTTAGGGCTTTAAGAGGTAGATTTTAGATATTTGATAACTTTATCGATTTTGATAATCGTTTGATAGAACAACGTTTGTTCCTCAATTTATCGATTTTGTTCTTCATTGCCTTTTCTTGTATCGCTTCGGCATCATTAGGCATCAGAGCATAGGTTGCTTCGAACCGATGGCTGAACAAAATCGTGGTGGTTGTAGGCAACGTGGTCGTGGAGGCCAGGGATGTGACATTCTGATTTTTCTATCGTTTCAAGACTCATTAATGAAAAAAGTATCTAACGATGTATTTCAGTCGTATCTCGCTCGGATCTGATCAATCTCGAGTTGACTGATCAAAAGGGAAAGGCTAACGTGAGACAAGGTACATGGACCTAGGGAATTCGAATAGGAAATGACACTTTGACCATAAGGATTGTCGAGGGGACATTTAGAGCCATAAAAGGCCGATCTAAGAACGATTAAGGAATGCATTGCTAGTGTTATATTAATGGAGTGCGGGTGATGCCCCTTAACCAATATATAATTTGCAAAATTTTCCTAAATCGAATAGTGACGATCGAGACTATCGGAACTAGTGATAGACCCTCATAATTACATGACAACTAAAGTCGCCATGAATTGACGAGCCCTAATTGTGATATGAATCATAGGGTCGATACGTGTAACGTCTGCAAAAGCCGCCCGTCAGTTCGAGATAGGCTGGAACCACGTTTGATAGATAAATAAATCAGAAACGAGTCTCGAAATTAGAAAATGAAGAATCAAGAATTCCAACATTATAACTAGATTGGCCATCGCCTTGAAAAAAATTAGAGTTAGAAAAACGACGTTCCAGACGTTGGGGGTAAAATTATCATTTTGCCCCTCAACCCCTAACCTTGCCTGTATAATTGGATGATGGCATTTTGATCATTAACCACTCTTAATAGCTGCCGAAAATTGAAAGAAATGAGAACCATTGGATGAGCAATTGATTGACACAATGGACAAGTGTCAAGAGATTAAGCCTTGATGTTGATGGAGTCACTTTTAACCCACCATTCAATAAGTTGACTCTTGAAAATTGAAGTATAAACCTCCCATTCCCTCTATCTTGGCCGAACACCCCTCCTCCATTGCCGAACAGCCTCTTCTTCTTCTTCTTCTTCTTCTTCACGCTTGGAAGCCTGCCGCCCGACCAGCTCCGCCAGCAGGTTTCGCCACCATCGACCTCCACTTCCGGCGACTTCCAGCCACCAAGCCAACCACCTGCTGCTTCCTCATCCTTTTGCCGATGTTCTCCAAGTGGAAGTAAGCTGTTTGACTCTGTGAGGAGCTCCGGAAGGCCAATCTCTCGAAAGTCGACGGAAACCGTCGCAACTGGAGGTAAGCCACGGTTTAGGCCTCATAGGACTCCGAAATATTTGAGTTTTTTGACCAAATTTTGTGGACGTCTAGAGGACACATAGATTGAGTTGTGGTAAAAAGTTTGGGTGAATTTGATGGAGTTTTGACCCCAAATGGGTCTTGTGTTTGAAGTGTCAGAATTGACTGGCAGCAGACCTGGAGGATCTGGCGTCGTTCAAGGACTTTTCGGCGTCGCCTTGGCTCCAAATTTTCAGTGAGGCTCCCAAACCCTTAGAACTACATGTTAACAAGTAGATTAGTGATTAAATTGAGGATTTAAGTTGGTTTAAGGGCTGAATAGTTAGGGTACACATAGAATCGAAAATGCCCTGTTTCGGTTCTATGCATACCGGTTCTGTGGGAGGCTGTTGGTGTTGAAATTGAGCTCCAAATTCATTGTTGAGAAGTGTGAGGATGTTAATTGATAGTTCCATGAGGTGTATGATTAGTGGGGTGAAGTTTTGAGCAAGAAAAATTGATGATTGGATGAATTTCCTTAGGTTGCGCGGCGAACTTGAAATTGGATCATTAGAACCGAACCCTTGAGGTGCTTGAAAGAAGAATTGTATTGCATTAAGCTTGAGGTAAGGGAATTCTAAACCTTTGATAGGAGGATTGGACTCGATTGGGTGATTTATGTGCGAGTTGATTGGTTCTTAGAGGTCATAATGCGATTGCCCAATGTATGTCCTAGAAACATATAGAGGACTTGAAGATTTGACAATGCTTGTACTATAAATTGACTGTCACATTTGTATATCAAATTTAATTGTCTCGCATGCCATGGATGTGTCGTTTGTCGCATGAGTCGCATTCGAACATGTGTTATGAAATGAAACGAACTTGTGGCATGTCTGAGAAGTGGTGACAACCTGATATGTTGAGACGTGGGGTTGTGTGAATGGATACCCTAAGGCGCTGAGGGCGGGGTTTGAATTGAATGGCACTCTGAGGCGTACGAGAAGCGGGGTTGAGAAGGCCATAGTCCTGATACGTTGAAACGCGGCATGGAGTTGAGATGTGTCGACATAAGCCTGGAATGAGACTAGAAACCTGATGCGTTTACGCGGGTTTGTCAGTAATCCGATCTGATGCGTTTACGCGGATCGAGCCTGAGGTGTTTTAAACGCGGGCATGATTCAAATGGAGGCATGGAAGGGTGGAAGGTGTAATCTGGCTTGATAATGTATGCTTGAGCTTAATGATGTAATGAGATGCCTGTATTACATGCTTGATATCCATGTGTTATTTCGTGATAGTTGAATGCCTCATGTGATTTTGTATGAATTATTTGTGATTGTATTTGTCTGAGTGGAGGTCAGCCTAACTTAGGGTTAGGACCCACCTTACTGAGATATATGTCTCACCTCGTTGTAGGACCCCCCTTTTTTTTTTCAGGTCCTAGGCCTTGAGGATGTGACCAGTCAGGTTTGGTGACTTAAAGGAGTTGTCTGTATATTTTGAGGAGTTCCCTGATGGACAGGGGACCATTTATGTTAGGAAGTGTACAGTCATCTGGGTAGATGAGGGTGGTAGTAGTAGTTGGAAGCCTCACAGGTAAGAGGCATGATTCATGAAGATATGGGACGTGTTTATAGGGCTACTGAAGCCCACTAAGGTACCCCATGGAGTGACACACAGTTGGTACCATCCCGCTCGGGATTTAGAGGAGGCCGAGAGGTCGGTCACTGGCTCGAGGAATGGTCCTGAGAGGACCCCGACCTTGGAGGACACCAATGAGGTTAAAGTGATCGAAGCCACCGAGGATGACTAGGTAGAGCCATCAGCTGACGAGACGATGGAGGACACCGTGGAGGTTTGCTCGGAGACCTTCTCAAAGTACGAGCCCACTGAGGAGGCTGAGGAGGAGACTAATGACTCTAGTAGCTCGACTTAGGAGCCTCTGTTTTACTAGTCTGATATTTTGATGGTATTCTCGATACCTGCTTCTTTTGGGAGACTGATGATTGTCTTTGTGCTAGCCTTGCCACCCTACTGACCAGCATGTTTAGTTTGTCGTGCCATGTATAGATATTCGGAAGTTTATGTATTATTGGTACCCTCGTCACCCCAGTCCCATTTATTATTGTACGGAGGAGTTTTTATATCGTCGTTTTCACGTACTTTCTAAATGATACATCTCTCGACTTATATGTGAATCCTCGGACCTCGAGAGATAGTTTGTGCTTGTAGGGAGTTACGTGCTTGTGCCTGGGGCGCGGGGCGTGACATCCCCACCTTGCTTGGTATCAGAGCAAGGTCAGCTCGATCCAAAATTGATTGGAGTGATTAGGAGGTTTGAGTTGGGACAAGGACGGGTAGCGAGACCTTAGGAGACTTACTAGAATAAGACACGAATTGCATGGCCTGTGACTTGGCACATTTGATTGGCATTTGGCCTTGGCAGGATTGGAGTAATGTATGAGGATTAAGTTCCATGTTTAGCGTTGAAAGTCATTTCTGGATTTTGGTCTGTTAAGTGAATAGGCATGGCTAGTTTTGGTGAACCATTGGAGTAAACGGAATTGAGAAATAGCCATTACTGCTTATTGAAGTGCCTCTGGAATTGGTTGTATGAAAGGTCATTGTGATATAACTGTTTCCATTAAGGCCTATTTTGGTAGCTTTGGATTTGGTTGAATGGATGAGTTACTAACTCCTTGATGAAATTGTGGTTGACCAGGCTCAGTAGAAGCGTATAAGAAAGAGTAATCCATCTAGGAGACCTAGACGGCCCAGGAACGGAGCCTTTAGCTCGAGGCTGCCTGTAGCAGAGGACCCGAGGATGGACGGAGTACTGAGGGCGCTCGAAAGAATTGGCGACCTCATTGACAGACAGACCCAGGATAGGGATGCTGCCATAGCCCAAGCGGTAGGAGTCGCAATAGCTGCTGTCAACGCTAACAACGGCAATAACGGGGGCAATGGAAACAATGGCGACCACGACCAGGGCAATGAGGCAGTGAATGCCCAGGAAGAAATTGTTGTCGTTAGACAGATGGGCCAACTGGTCAAGCAATTTATCAAGTTGAAGCCGACCCAGTTTAATGGGACTGGAACCCAAACCCGTCAGGCACGCAAAATCCCACCAGGGCAATCTTGTTTCGGTGGTACCCAGGATTCGTCGTCCAATAATTTAACTTCTAAATGATACAAATATACGGAAGCGACAAAACTTCTCCATTCAGTTCAATCTTAAGATGACTTAGGACATAGGGAACGTCTTCTTATAAATACTGACTACGGGTTCAGAGGGTACTACTCTAACTTCGAGATAACATGAAATCTCTAAATTCACAAAAGTGTAAATCCATTTCCTATAATTACTTCTTCAAATATCAATCATTGGCAAGCTCAGATTTCCATCGCTTGGAACCTGAAAAAGTTAATCCCACGACGGGGTGAGATATAAATCTTAGCAAGTTCACCCTAAATCTAGACAAGGCCATTAGTCCTCCCAGATTATGCAATAAAACAATAGACAAGTATTCATTGATAAAACAACACATGATGACAAAACATCAAGGCACCTTGATACGTCTGGCATAACGCAATCACGATTCGAGGACAATCATATCATTACAACCAAGTTTCATACTAGCACAACATTAAATTTATAACCAAAGGTGTATCCTCAATTTCATCATAACTTTCAATTTTCGTGGCCAAGCCCACGTCAATACGCATCAGGCTAATCACAAATTTAATCTCAATGGCCAAGTCCGCGTCAATACGCATCAGGCTAATTCCAAATTTAATCTCAATGGCCAAGCCCGCATCAATACGCATCAGGGTGCCACAAGCTCTTAGGCTCACAAAGCAAACTCACCTCTTAAGAAACTTCAGAATTGAGTATAATTTTTATCAGCCAAGTAATGAATCATTGTCATGTGAGACGTCAAGGCCATATGTCAAAAGTCATACCAGCATCCATATCAATCGAATGCACACAACAACAATTTAGCCATGAGAGTTATAATTTCTCATCATCAGGAGTATACACGACTCATACCTCCATTATCTCAGTCGATCATGAACAATCAATGCAATAAACTCCCAAATTCATCAATATATCATCCAAATGCATCCAATAGTGTCCTAACTTCCTAGCAAAGGTTTAGGAGTCACTTACTTTTCAATTTAATCCGTAAAATTCCCTTTAAGACTCCTCCAAAGACTCGGTTCCCTTGATCCCAAAACAGGGCAGCCGTGCGACCTAGTCCAAAGTTCGTCAAACGATCAATTTTTTTAGTCCAATAACCAATTCACGGAGTATACACCTCATTAACATCTCAATTAACATTTGAGTATGTCTTAATGACGAATTTAAAGTATGGTGACACCTCCCACAGCCCTCAAAGGGCTCGGTTCATCCAAACATAAACAGGGCAAAATTCGATTATGCTCTCTACCTCCTTAATCAGTCGATAATTCAACTCCAAACCTTAATTTACCACAAAATCAACTTGCTAACATGTCCTATTACACCTATAGGAGTCTTACCAAAAATTTTGAAGCAAGTCGAAGCCTCGAAGTGCTGCAAATGGCCTTGGTTCTACTCGGTCCATCGGCGGCAGATTTTGCTTCACAGAAACCCTCACAAATCAATCATGGAAACCCATCTAAACCCAATCAAACTCACAATTTCAGCTCAGCCAACACAAGTACTATGAGTTAAGAAGTTCTAAAAAATTTGAAGCAATTTGAAGTCTTGAAGTGGCCAAACAAAGACATTCCCCCAACTCGGTTAGAATCTGCCTCGTCTGGACCTTTGTCCACTCAAATAGAATTACGGAAAGATCTACCAGGTCAAATTGAGCTTATAATATGTCTATGGAAAGATAAGACAACAAGCTTTTATTTGGAGGTGGTTTTACTTCGATCCGATATCGTACAAAGAAGATATGATCGGAATAGTGGGACGGTCGGGACTGGTCGATTGGGAGCTCTCGGATTCGAAACTGACCAACCTGACCTTTGCTCCTTCAAACGGCTCTACGGGACAAATGGCTGGGTGGATTTGGACCCATAATACCTTGTTGGAATGGAAAGATGATAAATTTTCTAATGGTAGGTGGCACACCTTAATCCGATGACGGATGAAGAAGTAATGGCCAAAACAATGGACATGGTCGGAACTGAGCGGGTAAGCCGAGCGAGCGAGCGACAGAGAAAGAGAGTTTTGAGAGAAAATGGCAAGAGAGAAAGAGATGGCCTGCCAAAATGAGAGAGGAGAGAGAGAAAGTGATCTTCTTCTACATTCCAAATGGTCAACATGAAGAATGGTAGATTAAAAGTTGTTTAATAAATGCCCATTCACCATCCATTGACACTTGTCCATATGTCAATCAAGTCTTCATCCAAGGGCTGTTATTTTTCTTAATTTTCATCAGCCATGGGGTATTGCAATTGACCACAATGCCCTCATTTCATTTATTAAGGCAAGGCTAAAGCTTGAGGGGCAAAATGGTAATTTTACCACCGACGTTCGGAACGTCATTTTTCTGATTCCAATCTTCTTCAATGAGGCGATGTCCAATCCAATTAAAACGTTGGAATCTTTATTTTCCATATTCCAATTTTTGAGATTTCATTTCATATCTCAAGCCTCGAGGGGTCGGAAATTCGAAATGTCACAACTCTTCCCCCTTAAGGAAATTTCGTCCTCGAAATTTGCAACCTTCTAACCATCCAGTTTTTTGGGGTATTGGCGTCTCATCACATCCTCATTCTTCCGAATAATTCCTTTTATGACTTGATAATCTTACTTATCCTTTCCGACCAAAGCCATCTTTCCCTATGACTTGTCTCCTTCAGTCCTTAATCTGATTTGCTTCTCTCCATTCTCTTTTGATATTCATAATATCTGTCAATAGTTCATTCTCAAGCGCTCACCTCATCTCTTCCATTTCTCCATCACCATTATTACCAAATCCTCGCCAGAATGTGCTCTTTAATGTCCATATCATTTGGCGTATCAGTCCTTTCAAGGGCATGCCTTTTTCTTGTCGGCACGTTTAATATTTGACCTCATGTTCGACTAACCCAATTTTCAATCCATTCCATCGATAATATCGATACAAGTTTGGCACACCTTTGTGCCATCCCAAAGGACACCATAATTCTCCCTTTGAATTTCTGATGAGGTCATTTTTTTGAGTTTCCCTTCAATATTGGACTCATTCTCTCGTCCATGGTACTTTAAGGTTTCTACCATCAACTTTGAGTTTTCTTTCCCAGGTATTTGAAAATCTGGATTTCCTTCCTGTTTTATCCATTTCCATAACCCCCTTAAATGTCAGGGTCTGTTCATTGCAGCATCTCAATTCCTTCCTTACTTCAAGCTTGATGTTTCAGGTAGTCATCAAACTAGTCAATTGACAACCTTCCAATTTAGGAGTTGAATCTTTTATCTCCTTGGGCAAAGCCTATCCTTTATCCACCAAATGCACGATGCTCAATTTTCACTTATATGCATCTACCTACTTAAATCACCTTTTTCTAGGCGATATAGGATATTCCTTAGCCCTTAAGCAATCTCCTTTACACACGTTGTTCCTCATTCAATCTTTCTGAGCAACCACATACCTGAAATTCTTATGGTTTGTGTAAACTTGAAACCTCTCCATGTGAGTCGTGTTTTCCAACTTCGTCACAAGAACATTTGCAAGCCAACTCCAACCATGCATTAGACGTTCCAACTCATATAGCTTTACTATCATGATGTATTCGTATAGCCCACTTCAGTTTGCCTTACTACGTCTCAAATTTCCTTTGTGTCACGTCATTATGATTCACTCGACCCCTTTTAATTTCAAATAGGAACATTATTGTCAGCGTAGTCATCAACTTGACTTAATTTCTCGAAAACTCTTTTCTTATTCATTCATCCATGGAATTACTTTTATGGAAAATCTTCCCCCGATCCATCCATAACAATTCACTAATTCCAGGAAACTTTCAATTTTCGCAACTCACATTGATCTTAGTCGATTCATCACTTATTCCATTCCTCAAGGGCTCCACAGGAATTTCATTTCCCAGAAATCTCACTACTGAGGAATCTTACATCATCAGACCTGCAACTCGTACTCTTCACAATTTGCAGCACACAACGAGCATCTCCTTAGAGTCCGTAGCATACTCTTGAAAATTATTCATGTTTCTCATGGCTCCTTAAATGAGTCTATTCATCATCTCTAAAGACGGTAACAATCAATCCCATTATTCCTTGGATAATCAGTCTGACTTTTATCCGTTTCTTTCTACCAAGTGTCGAATCTTCAAACTGTTATTCATACTTTTCACTTGAGAGCTCAAACCTTGGCCCTCTATTCTCATGAGTCCCCGCTTGAACTACACAACATTCTGTTCATTTTTGTCACTCTTTTCTTAGGAAACATTAGTGCCTTGACCTCTTGGTTTCACAACTAGCTAATGCGACCTTATCTCAATTCTGTCCGTCCCACTAAACGTCGACATTATCCTGGAATTCAACATTATCTACAAGACAGTCTCTCGAACTTAACTTCCCTTACAACAATCATTCAAGTTCTGCCTCATCTTTCTCAGTCTAGACGCTCCATCTTAATATCAAGACAGTTCGGATTTTCTCTTTCTTTCACACTAGGGTCTCTTATCATGTGAAGGAAGCTATACACTTCAGTGACGTTCTCTTATTTCAAATCTACCATGTCCCTCCTATTCCATAGGACGTCGATCTTGGAGTCTGCGCCAATGGCGGTGTTTTACTCCAAAACGTAGATGCCACCATACTCGGCGTTTTTCTTGCCATAATTCAGTCACCTCAAGTGACAATATATGTTCGTCCTTGATTTCCACCAATTCATGTATCGAATACTCGATTAGATTACCTCAATTTACTATGCAATTACTCTCTAAGCGCTCTTTTCGCTTCCTCAATCATTCACTAGAATTACGAACAGCCAGGACTATCCAGTCTATTCACTTTTCTTTTCATCAACGATCATCTCATGGTCCAATCATCCTTTAAGAGTGACGCCCTACCCTTTAGGGGCGATAACACACAATACCACTTCTAGTGGTCTAGATTTATGCTCAATCAATCTCATAAAATCATCAATGTCAAACAGCCGATAGATCTCTTTCCTCAACTTTTCCAACGACAGAAGGAACGACATGTTAATCTCTCATTACGAGACTGACGACAAGGTAGCAACCATCTCTCGCAAGTACGTTTCATATTCCAAAATGAACATCTCTTTGCTCATAATCCATGAGCAGGAGTTCTCTTCTTTTACCGAGTCCCATTACCATTCCTCAAAATCAGGTAGAACAACTAGCCATAAGGCTTTCAAACTCCAATCCACTCAAAGATTTACATATTTTATTCAAGGGTTCTTGACCACCTTTACTATATGTTTAAACGACCTTGAGAACTCTATCTCACACTGGTCAATCGTCCTCTGATCTTTGCAAAAGTATCAGGATAGAAACAACCTTTGTTCTCAAGCAATCCAGGGACAACACTTCCATTAAACAATTCAATAAAAGCAGTCCAGGCAGATATCATGCCTTCGAGGAAACCCTTCCTTTGGTGACCTTTAACCAATTATCAACAGTCTCTTAAGGCTACAATCTGCTAGGGTCAATTTCTTTCCTTAGTGTACCCAAAACCTCTTAGGTTTCCTTACCAAGATCCCCAATCTAGAGGGAGACAACTTCAAATCTCATCCCTCCTTCAAACTTGGTTAATCTCAACCTTATACATGGCTTCACAAGCTTTTTAAAACTCTCGTGATTCTTCCCACGCATTCAATTTAGAAAGGATTAACTCGGAGTCACCTCTCTCGTGACTTCTATCATTTAACTCATCAGAACTAGCTTCAATCGTCTCAGCGACTTGGGTATAATGACAGCTCCTTCTCGAGTCTGTCTACCCATCCACTTTCTCATTTCCATTCAAAGTTCTCATGACCCTTTCAACTCTTAGGTCTTGTACAGTCCACAAGCTCGAGCCAAACGCTTTTCTAGCACTCATATTCTGGTTACTCATCTTTACTCAATTCTCACAGCTCACTTCAGTTCTAGAGTCATCTCATATCTTGCATACTTGAGCCAATGCTCCTCTAGTGACCATTCTCTTGTCGTTCAACCTCATTAGGTTCTTATGGCACTCGAACCACTTCAATTCCCTCTAGAAATCAAATACTTAAGTTATTTACTCAAGTCCAGCAGTCTCAGACTGCTCATCTCATTATCTTTCACCATCAACCATCAGTAGTTTTCAACAATTCTCAACTAGTTGCTCTTTATATAAGGATTCCAAATCGTCCTTACGCAGCAACCATTCATCAAGCTAGCCTCAACTAGGCTAAAAATCAATTAGGTCAACACCCAACAAATACTCAAGACATCACTTCTATAAGTCAATCGCTCATACCATAAGCATAAGACATTTGCTACTCTGTCATATATGCGACAGGCTATCTCATTCTCAACAGACATCAGTTCAATGGGTATAAACCCCACAGGTCGTCTCACCTCTCAGTTATACCTTGGCCAAGCCAATCACATGATGCCAATCAGAAAACATGCTTAATAGGTCCATCACAACATTACTTTTCTTTTTCAAAGGGCTTCCACTGCTAAGCACGAAGCTTTTAACCATGCCACCCATAGGCGCCATTACACATGTCATGCCACTTTCAATCATTCTTTTTGAGAATCAATCTCATGCCGTACATCTCTTAACCACAATTGGACTCAACCTAATACCTAGACTTCCCCTTTCAAGTTATGACTTGGGTCATTCCTACCTCTTGCCATCTTAGAAGCCTGCCAGGAGCCGCTCCTTGTCCGGACCTCTCTGTCCCAAGGATCACTCCTCGCCCTCATTAGACCTGGCCGTTGCAGGTTGTCCCAGGTCATACATCTACGGAGAAAGCCCCGTTCCACAAGTCCCATACCATATTTCATTACAGTTCGTAGGTATCCCATCAACTTGTCTCATACCAAGCGACAGTTTATTAAGTCCAATAATGATAAGCTCATGCACACACTTTCTCGACTTTCATTTTAATGCCACGAACACATGCGTGTCCTGATTATCCTCGCCATTCATCACACCATAATCATCTCCAGATCCATTCTTATCCATCAATGACCATCACATCTCATAGATTAATTGCCTATGTTCAACCATATATCCCAAGTTTAGTCGCTATTCAAGCCAAATCCACATGCATTCGATCACAACTGGTCTTTAATCCAAATATTCCTTATCTGCCCCCTGTATGCATCTCATCTCATAGCAGTCGATAACAGTCGATAACTAAACCATCAAGATACAGCGCAATTCAAGCTTGAATCGACTAATGCCAATCGTCTCTTTATAACTCATTTTCCCCAAGTTGGGTCATCGACATGCCACGATCACAATCATATACACCAATTGACCTTTTATTCATAAGCTATTCTCGAGTAACCTCAAATCCAGGCTTATGACTCTTCAATTTCTACTCACTTCCTTGTGAGCCTTATTCATGAAATCACTCAAGATCATCAATCGAAATCAACTCTAGAACCATTAGGGTGCACACTAGCTCAAGCATATAATCCTTAAGATTTAGCAATCATGCTTAATTCTAAAGGTCTTATTACCTAATTGTCCTAAAGTAATCTCTCCTTATCACTCCAACCCTCAATCACAATGGATCGAGCTGACTTTGCTCTGATACCACTTAAACGGGGATGTCACTCCCCGAACCTGTCAAGCACGCAAAATCTCACCAGAGCCGCCTTGTTTCGGTGGTACCCAGAATCCGTTAGCCAACAATTTAATTTTTAAATAATACAAACATACAGAAGCGATAAAACTTCTCCATTTAGTTTAATCTTAAGATGACTTAGGATATATGGAACGTCTTTTTATAAATACCGACAACAGGTTTAGAGGGTACAACTCTAACTTCGAGATAACATGAAATCTCTAAAGTCACAAAAGTGTAAATCCATTTCCTATAATTACTTCTTCAAATATCAATCATTGGCAAGCTCAGATTTCCATCGCTTGAAACCTGAAAAAGTTAATCCTACGACGGGGTTAGATATAAATCTCAGCAAGTTCACCCTAAACCTAGATCAGGCCATTAGTCCTCTCAGGTTATGCAATAAAACAATAGACAAGGATTCATTGATAAAACAACACATGATGAAAAAACATCAAGGCACCTTGATACGTCTGGCATAATGCAATCACGATTCGAGGACAATCATATCATCACAATCAAGCTTCATACTGGCACATTATTAAATTCATAAGCAAAGGTGTGTCCTCAATTTCATCACAACTTTTAATTTCCATGGCCAAGCCTGCGTCAATACACATCAGGCTAATCACAAATTTAATCTCAATGGCCAAGTCCGCGTCAATACGCATCAGGCTAATCCCAAATTTAATCTCAATGGCCAAGCCTGCGTCAATACGCATCAGGGTGCCACAAGCTCTTAGGCTCACAAAGCAAACTCACCTCTTAAGGAACTTCATAATCGAGTACAATTTTTATCAGCCAAGTAATGAATCATTGCCATGTGAGACGTCAAGGCCATATGTCACAAAGCCATACTAGCATCCATGTCAATCGAATGCACACAACAATAATTTATCCATGAGAGTTATAATTTCTCATCATCAGGAGTACACACGATTGACCTCCATTATCTCAGTCGATCATGAACAATCAATGCAATAGACTCCCAAATTCATCAATATATCATCCAAATGTATCCAGTAGTGTCCTAACTTCCTAGCAAAGGTTTAGGAGTCACTTAATTTACAATTTAATCCGTAAAATTCCCTCCAAGACTCCTCCAAAGATTCGGTTCCCTTGATCTCAAAACAGGCAGCCGTGCGACCAAGTCCAAAGTTCGTCAAACGATCAATTTTTCTAGTCCAATCACCAATTCACGAAGCATACACCTCATTAACATCTCAATTAACATTTGAGTATGTCTTTACGATGAATTTAAAGTATGGTGACACCTCCCACAGCCCTCAAAGGGCTCGGTTCATCCAAATCGAAACAGGGCAGAATTCGATTCTGCCCTCTACCTCCTTAATCAGTCCATAATTCAACTCTAAATCTTGATTTACCACAAAATCAACTTGCTAACATGTCCTATTACACCTATAGGAGTCTTACCAAAAGTTTTGGAGCAAGTCGAAGCCTCGAAGTGCAGCAAACGGCCTTGGTTCTACTCTGTCTATCGGCGACAGATTTTGCTTCACAGAAACCCTCACAAATCAACCATGGAAACCCATCTAAACCCAATCAAACTCACAATTTCAACTCAGCCAAAACAAGTACTATGAGTTAAGAAGTCCTCACCGAAAATTTGAAGTAATTTGAAGTCTTGAAGTGGCCAAATGATGACATTCCCCCAGCTCGATTAAAATTTGCCTTGTCTGGACCTTTGTCCACTCAAATTGAGCTACGGGAAGATCTATAGAGTCGAATTGAGCGTGTAATATGTCTATAGAAAGATAAAACAATAAGCTTTCATTTAGAGGTAGTTTTACCTCGATCTAGTGTCGGACGAAGAAGATATGGCCTGAATAGTGGGATGGTTAGGACTGGTTGGCTGTGAGCTCTCGGATTCAAAACTGGCCAGCCTGACCTTTTGCTCCTTCAAACGGCTCTATGGGACAAATGGATGGGTGGATTTTGACCCATAATACCTTGTTGGAATGGCAAGATGATAAGATTTCTAATGGTAGGTGGCACGCCTCAATTTGATGACGGACGTAGAATTTATGGCCAAAACAGTGGACATGGTCGGAACTGAGCGGGTAAGCCGAGCGAGCAAGAGAGAGAGAGAGAGACAGTTTTGAGAGAAAATGGCAAGAGAGAAAGAGATGGCCAGCCAAAATGAGAGGGGAGAGAGAGAAAGTGATCTTCTTCTACATTTCAAATGGTCAACCTGAAGAATGGTAGGTTAAAAGTTGTTTAATAAATGTCCATCCACCATCCATTGACACTTGTCCATACGTCAATCAAGTCTTCATCCAAGGGCTATTATTTTTCTTAATTTTCTGCAGCCATGGGCATTGCAATTGACCAAAATGCCCTCATTCTATTTATTATGGCAAGGCTAAGGCTTGAGAGGCAAAATGGTAATTTTACCATCGACGTCCGGAACGTCATTTTTTTGATTCCAATCTTCTTTGATGAGGCGACGTCCAATCCAATTATAATGTTGGAATCTTTATTTTTCATTTTTCAATTTTTGAGATTTCATTTCATATTCAAGCCTCGAGGGTCGAAAATTCGGAATGTCACAAGCACCATCTTAGAATTGTTGAAGAATTGACGGGAAGCGGGAGGAGCAGTGCAAGGACGTGGAGCCATACTAAGATAAACTGATTATCGAACTTTTGATCCGATTTTGTAGCTAGATTCTGTCTTTCTACTTTGGTTTTAGTTTCAAATGTTCAACTTTCACTGCACATTGTCAATAAGAATTTCGTGTTTACGTTTACCATTCTCTTTTGGCTTGTTGGCCTCTTGACTGGATCGCGTAAGTCATCCTTTCCCCAGGGGTTGTTCACTTCAATCGTCGAGAGAGCAATAAAGACACCTTAAGTGTCAATATTTGTGTATGACACTCACTTTGATGCTAATATTCTTTTTAGATCACTTAAATGCCAAATCAGGAAAAAAAATTGATAAATATACATGGCATTTATATTTAAAATATTTTAGACCCATATCATTTAGAAGTCCATGTGAACTCCACGCGGCAATTTTTTTTTTAAAAAAATCAGTCCACGTGGAATTTTTTTTAAAAAAATTTGGGTCGTAATTTTCTAGTTGATCACTAGTGGCTGCCTAGGCGAGGCTCGAAAGTCAGTGGGGGTCGATAACTGAGGCTCGACAACCCCCACAGACCAGCCCGCACCCATCGCCAATCATTGCTTGTGACGATTGGGCAACGACGACGAGGATTGTGTAAGCCACAGCCCTCGTCGCTTGTAGCTTATTATTTATTTATTTTTTTAATAGGTTATTTATCTTAATTTTCTAATTTTAATTTTTTCGGTACAAATAAGTGAGCAAATTTTGATGTTTTTGCAGATAAAAGTATTGGAGATTGCATTGTCATTTTGCATATAAAAATGCTGATGTCCCAATGCTTTCTAACTATTTTTATTTTTTAAATTTTCTTTAGTTTTTTAGCTTATTTTTAAATTTTAATATTACGTGGAATTTTTTTTCTTAATACTTATCTTTTTTTAATTGCTGACCAGGATCCTTTGGTGAGCCACATAAGTTTCTAGCGAAACTCATCGAAGCTGACACTCAAAAAATCATTTTCCAAAAAAATTGACACTTAAATAATCAAAAAAAGAAAAAAAAATATTGACACCAAAGTAAGCGTCGTTAATATATATTGACACTTGAAGTATCTTTTTATCATTGTTTAAAAAATACAAATGTGGGGGAGGGCGCCCCTATATATACATGAGATCATCTAGTTAAAACCATAGTCTAATAGTGGAGATTCAGTCTCCCCAGTTACTATATATCCCCATTTGATACAAGAAATATCTAGCATACAAAAAATTCCCATGTTGCACTTAGGACTATTTGAGAATCTTCATGAAAACCTTAGACCCTTAATTTGTGTTTGGTCATCTAAAATTCTAATCATGGTAGGATTGGATGTAGTTTATTTATATGGAGAGAGAGAGAATATGATCATTCACCTTTGTGATTCTGAAAAACATTTAGTTTCGACTCTCTCACTATTTTCATGAAGTTTCAATGTGAATCACTAATTTATGGAGTAGAAGTTTCGACATTCTTACTGCTTTCGTGAAGATAGAAACTAGAAAGAAGCTCTAGGAGAGCATATATTCTATTACTCAATTATTGGATGATACAAATGAGGGGATGTCATCCCATTTATACATGAGGCTCTTTAGTTACAACAATTGATTGCGCCTTGCTCTAACGGTGAAAATCCAATATCTCTGAAAGCCGTGTACCCCCTTAGTACCAGATATATCTATAATATGTACAATTTGCATATCGTCCATAGGAGTATTCTAAAGTCCTCTTGAAAGGTTCTAAGGCTTGTGATGCAGCTAGGGGACTGGCGGACCCGTTATGTGACTAGACGGATAGGCTGGTTCATCGGTCAACGATCTCGGAACAGGCTCAAATTTGATTGGTTGAAGCGAAACGGCCATATGATGAATACTCACTGTCTTTGGTTGTGACCTTAAGCATTTTTCGGCATTTCGGGATTGTCTGGATGGGTTTTTGTCTTTTTAGTTTTCTAGGCAATATTTTATTTTTAAAGGTATTTTGGTGATTTTGCGTTTCAATTGTCGTTAGGATTAACACCATTTATACACTTGTTCTTAGGGCTTTGAAAGGTAGATTTTAGATATTTGATAACTTTATCGATTTTGATAATCGTTTGATAGAACAACGTTTGTTCCTCAATTTATCGATTTTGTTCTTCATTGCCTTTTCTTGTATCGCTTCGGCATCATTAGGCATCAGAGCATAGGTTGCTTCAAACCGATGGCTGCACAAAATATTGGTGGTCGTAGGCAACGTGGTCGTGGAGGCCAGGGACGTGGAGTCGTTCTGATGCAGATGAACAATCCCGTAAGCGAGACCTGCGAGACATAGAAAATAAAGAGCTGAGAAGACAAATTCATGATATGCGGCGACATCTTGCCGAGGCAGGGCTTGACGCGCAATCTGAAGAAGGAACGGAATCTGTTGACTCAACCGAGGTTGAATAGGAGGAAGAAAATCCTTTCGAGGTTCTGAACTAGGGGCGAGATCGAGGAGTATGACCTGGAAATCAAACTTCTTCTCAAAATTTCGGGATGAAGATCGAAATTACTGAATTTCATTATAAGATTCATCTTGATGAGTTTATTGATTAGTTACACACGGTAGAGCGGATCTTTGATCTTAAGGATCTAACTGAGAGTCAAAAGATGGAATTAGTGGCTATTAGACTAAGAAAACATGCTTTGATTTGGTGGGAGCACGTGAAAAAGCAATGTGCTAGAGAGGGGAAGTCGAAGGTGGATCGCTAGGAGAAGATGAAAAAGTTGTTGCAGAATTTTTTTTTGCCTACCCATTATAGACAAGAGGCATTTATCGAGTATCACAATGTCAAGCAAGGTGATTTGACAGTTGAGGAGTTTATAGAAGAATTTGATAGATTGCGGATGCGTTGCGATGTAGCTGAGGAAGACGAACAAACGATTGCTCGATATCTGGCAGGTCTGCATTATGAGATTTCTGATGCCGTCCCATTATAGTAATACTGGACATAAGAGGATATGTATAGACTGGCTCTAAAGGTGGAGGGACAGTGTAAAAGAAAGAGCAGTAGTTCCAAGTGGTCTGACAGCGGTTCTAAGTGGTTAGGCAGTAGCTCCAAGTAGTCAGGTAAAGAATCTCGAGAGAGAGCGAAGAGTTCTTTGGCCCCGGCAGTAGCTAAGGGCGCGAGTTCAAAATCTGCAACAAAAGGAGAACATGATAGTACTGGATCTAGCAAGGGAGTAGCTGTAACTAAGCGATACTTTAAGTGTCAGGGACTCGGGCACTTCGCAGCCGATTGCCTAAACCGGTAGATTGTGACCTTAGTTGATAACTCAATATTTGTCGAAGATCCAGTCAACAACGAATCTAAAGAAAAAAGAGAAGATGTAGATCCAGATCAAGAATACATTCTCTATGCCAATTCTGGTGAGTCCTTAGTTGTGCGTAGGGTTTTAAATATTGTTAGGGTAGATGATGAATCGTGGCTCAGGCATAATATCTTTCATACGAAGTGCACTAGTGGGGAAAAGATGTGTAGCATGATAATTGATGGAGGGAGTTGTGAGAACGTGATATCTACTACTATGGTAAAAAAGTTGGGGTTGAAAACTGTCGAACATCCTCAACCATATAAGCTGTCTTGGCTTAAGAAGGGGAATGAGGTAAACGTGAGCAAGCGGCGCCTAGCGTAGTTTTTGATTGGGAAGAAATATACTGATGAAGTGTGGGGTGACGTAGTTCCAATAGATGCTTGTCATATTCTATTGGGAAGACCGTAGCAGTTTGACAAGAAAACACAACATGATGGATTCAAAAATACGTACACCTTCAAGAAGTATGGTTGGACTATTACTGTGAAATTCCGAATTTTCACCCTCTCGAGACTTGAGATATGAAATGAAATCTCAAAATTGGAAAATAGAAAATAAAGATTCCAACATTATAATTGGATTGGACGTCGCCTCATCGAAGAAGATTGGAATCAGAAAAAAAATGACGTTCCGGACGTCGAGGGTAAAATTACCATTTTGCCCCTCAAGCCTTAACCTTGCCTTAATAAATGGAATGAGGGAATTTTGGTCATTGACCACACCTTATAGGCTACCAAAAATCAAGAAAAATGACAGCCTTTGGATGAGCCTTGATTGACATATGGACAAGTGTCAATGGATGGTGGATGGGCATTTAGTGAGCAACTTTTAACCTACTATTCAAGCTTGTTGACCAAGAGGGATTAAAGACCAAACTCTCTCTCTTCCTCTCATTTTTGGTCGGCACTTTCTCTCTCTTTCCTCTCTTCCTTTTCGTTTTCTTCATCTTGGCCGAGAAGACCCGTCGCCAACTCGCTGCCCTGTCCTGACTGCTTTACTGTTCCGGCCATATCTTTGTTGTCGGATATCGGATTGAGCTAAAATTATTTCCATTTGAAAGCTTATTGTCTTGTGGTTCTAGAGACATATTATTAGCTCCATTTGGCCCAGCCGTTTGTCTCGTAGGTCTGTTTGAGTAGGCAAAGGTCAGACGAGGTCAAATTCTAACCGGTTTTGGGGAAAGACCTGTTCCGGGGTCTTCCGGACTTCAAACGGCTTCAAATTTTCAGTGAGGACTCTTAACTCATAGAACTTGTGTTGACTTAATTGAAATTGTAAGTTTGGTTGAGTTTAAAGGTGTAACCATGGCCATTTTGTGGTGAATTTCCAAAGCAGTTTATGACCGTCGGTGGACATAGGAGAAACGGAGCTGTTTGCGGCTCTTTCTGGTGTCGGCTCACTCTAAAACTCTCGATGAGACCACTATAGATGTAATACAACATGTTAGCAAGTTGATTTTTTTGGTAAATCAAGGTTTATAGTTGAATTATGGACTGATTAAGGAGGTAGAGGGCAGAATCGAATTCTGCCCTGTTTCAGTTTGGATGAACCGAGTCCTTTGAGGGCTGTGGGAGGTGTCCCCATGCTTTAAATCCATCGTTAAGACATACAAGAATGTTAATTGAGATGTTAATGAGGTGTCTGCTCCGTGAATTGATGATTGGAATAGAAAAATTGATCGTTTGATGAACTTTAGACTAGGTCACATGGCTGTCCTATTTTGGGATCAAGGGAACCGAATCTTTAGAGGAGTCTTGGAGGGAATTTTACAGATTTAATTGAAAAGTAAGTGACTCCTAAACCTTTGCTAGGAAGTTAGGACACTACTGGATGCGTTCGGATGATATATTGATGAATTTGGGAGTCTATTGCATTGATTGTTCATGATCGACAGAGATAATTGAGGTGCGAGTCGTGTGTACTCCTGATGATGAGCAATTATAACTCTCATGGCTAAATTGTTGTTGTGTACATTGGATTGACATGGATGCTGGTATGGCTATGTGATATTTGGCCTTGAATGACGACTTTTTGAGAAATATGAATGAGTTGGCAAGAGAACAAACCGTTGATTGATTGTCTTGCTGTGTATTTGATATAACCTTGTGGGCGTTTGGCCTTGACTTCTCGCATGATAATGATTCATTACTTGGCTAATAAAAATTATACTCGATTATGAAGTTCCTTGAGAGGAGAGTTTGATTTGTGAGCCTAAGGGCTTATGGTACCCTGATGCGTTGAGACACGGGGTTGTGATGGCTAGTACCGTGATGCGTTGAGACGCGGGGTTGTGGTAGCCAATGTCCTGATGCGTTGAGACACGAGACGAGATTGATTATGTGTCGACACAGGTCGGGAATGGCATTGAAAACCTGATGCGTTTAACGCGGGTTTGTCAATTTGATGGTCTGAGGCGTAATGACGCGGACTGAGCTTGAGGCATATTGACGCGGGCATAGCTATTGAAAAGAGAATTGAAAACCTGATGCGTTTAACGCGGGTTTATCAATATTAAGGGTCTGAGGCGTAATGACGTGGACCGAGCCTGAGGCGTATTGACGCGCGCATCGCTATTGAAAAGAGAATTGATATCCTGATTCGTTAGAACGTGGGATAGTCTTGATACGTGTCGACACAAGTATCGAAATGACCTTTGGAACCTGATGCGTCAGAATGCGGGTTGCCAATCGAGACCTTGATTAGCCTGAGGCGTATTGACGCGGGCTTGGCCATTGGGATTAAATTTGTGATTAGCCTGATACGTATTGACGTGGGCTCGGCCATTGGAATTGAAAGTGGTGATGAACTTGAGAATACACCATTGCTGATGAACTTAAGGTTGCGCTAGTATGAAGCTTAGTTGTGATAATATGATTGTCCTTGAAACGTGATTGCGTTATGCCATACATATCGAGGTGCCTTGATGCTTCATTGTCATGTGTTGTTTTATCAATGAATCATTGTCTATTATTTTATTGCATAATCTGGGAGGACTAATGGCCTGGTCTAGGTTTAGGATGAACTTGCTAGGATTTATATCTCACCCCGTCATGGGATTAACTTTTTTAGGTCACCCTTATCGATGGAAATCTAAGCTTGCCAGTGATCGGTATTTGAAGAAGTAATTATATGAAATGGATTTATACTTTTATGACTTTAGAGATTTCATGTTACCTCGAAGTTAAAGTTATACCCTCTGAACCTATAATCGGTATTTATAACAAGACGTACCCTATGTCCCGAGTAATCTTAAGTCTGAATTGTATGGAGAAGTTTCATCGCTTTCGTATGTTTGTATCATTTAAAAGTTATAAATCATTGGCTGACGGATCCTGGGTACCAACGAGACAAGACGGTCCTGGTGGGATGTTGCGTGCCTGACTGGTTCGGGGCGTGACATCCCCTTTTATTTGGTATCAGAGCAAGGTCAGCTCGATCCAATGTGATTGAGACTTGGAGTGATATGGAGCGATGACTTGAGGACAATTAGGTAGTGAGACCTTGAGGGATAAACTTGGATTGTTGAATCTTGAGGACTATAGGCTTGAACTTGTGTAGTATTCTAAGGGTCCTAGTGCCGATTTAAGGGATGATCTTGAGTGATTTTATGAATAAGGCTCACAAGGAAGTGAATGGAAATTGAGGAGTCATAAGCTTGGATTTGAGGTTGCTAGAGAATAACTTATGAATGAAGGTTCGATTGGGTTATATGATTGTGATTGTGGTTTGTCAATGACCCAACTTAGCGAGTATGAGTCGTAAAGAGACGACTGGTATTAGTGGATTCAAGCTTGAATTGCGCTGTATCTTGATGGTTTAGTTATCGACTCCTATTGACAGCCTTGGACTGCTATGAGATGAGATGCATATAGGGGGCAGATAAGGAATATTTAGATTAAAGACCGGCTGTAATCGAATGCATGTGGATTTGGCTTGAATAGCAACTAGATTTGAGGTATATGGTTGAATATTGGCAATTGATCTGTGAGAGGCGATGGTCTTTGTGGAACTAGAGGTTTTCTTTGAATAAGGTTTGATGTGGACACGATTGTGGTATGAAAAGTGGTGAGAACGAACATGCTGTGCATGTGTGTCATGCCCCAAGCCCCTCGAGCACGCGAGCATCCCTGCAAGCAAACAACACTTCTCTCGTGGTCTCAAGATCCACGAACAAGTCGAGAGATAATATATAAACCTTAAGCATGCGGAAGCGGTACGCAATTAAATTCCCATGCAAAATATAAGTTAAGTGGGACCTGAATAGCATAATAACTGTCATACATCATAATATACTGTTCATACAAATTCCGACTACTACAATCCGCTAGACAAGGGCGACGGGGTAAGCACATCAAAAAGTATGACCATCATCGACATTCAAACTGGCAATGATCGGGGGTCTCCATCATAAGATCGAGCCAATAAACTGGGGCACCTAGGACGAACGGCTGGAATCCTCGGCGTCCTCGGCATCCTCCGTCGGCTCATACTCGGAGAACGTCTCTAACGGAACCTCAACGGTGTCCTCCATGGTCTCCTTGTGCGACTGCTCCGCAAGGTCCTCCTCGGTCGCCTCCAAGACAATGACCTTGTCCTTCTCCATAGTAAAGTCCAGCATCGGGGTCTTCTCTGGCCCGTTTCTAGAACCAACTGCAGACCCCTCTAGTAACTCCTGCTCCCCAACAGTCTGGCACCAATCAGGGATAACTCCCTGGGGTATCTCGTGAGACTTCAGCGGCCCAATCGACTCGTTTCCGACCTTCTTAAATCATGCCTCGAACCTATGAGGCTTCCAGTCCGGGCTACCCTTGTCAACCCATACAACCGTACATTTTCTCACATAAATGTTTTCCCGTCTATTCGGGAACTTGTCAAAATATGCCGTCATCTCCTTGGGATCCCCAAAACGAATATGCCACATAGCTAAGGCCTAGGATCTGTAAAAATAGGGGTCCCCAAAGAGGTGAGATACACATCTCAGTAAAAGAGTCCTAACCCTAGGTCAGGCTGACCGTCCACTCAGGCAGTCATCTATCCCAAAATTTCTAACTCGCAATCATACAGGTATATACAAATAAGAATAGTGACACACAGATGATGGGCATGCAACTATGATACCATGTCACACTCAGATAATCATGCACACCCCATCCTTCCTTTTCACCACAACCATCTCTTCCTGCTTGCCTCCTTCTCCAGCCTGCGATTAGATCGCATCAGGCTCGGTCTGCATAAACGCATCAGATCGTCATTAGCAACCCTCCTAAACGCATCAGGTTCCAATGAATCTCCAGGCCAATATCATCACCACATACCTCCGTCCCGCGAATAATTCGCATCAAGATCGTGTCCATCTCAATCTTGCGATTAGATCGCATCAGGGCGCCACGCAACATCAACTCCACCCCGCGATTACATCGCATCAGGGTATCCACCTCTCGCCTCGCGTCTCATACGCCTCAGGGCCTCGTCATGTCATACTCATTCCGTGCATCTCAATTCAATTCGTAGACAATACAACAAGTGCAACTCATGCACAATATGAATACTCATGGCATGCAAGACAATCAATAACATTCAACATGAAAAATGATTTAAACACAAACAATAACACACATAACCCTCCTATAACCACTTAGGATATACCAGGACTATCCTTTGGGAAAAATTCTCATAATTTGATCGAACTAAACCTCGACTCACCCAATTGAGTCCAATCTTCCTATCCTAAGTTTAGGATTCCCTTACCTTGCGTTTGATAACACCAAAATTCACTTCTTGGATTCTCACAATCTCGGTTCCAAGGGTCCAAGATAAACCTCACCGTGCAACCTAGGAATTTCAATCAATTACTCAATTTTCTTTGCCTAATTCCTCAATCCATGAACCATAATCCTCCATCGTATAATTCTCATAATCTTAACATGTCTTATTCACCAATTTAAGTCTCATAATCCAACCATCATCAACCCAACAGCCTCGGCCTTGCACAGAACCAAATCGGTTCTTCTCGATTCTGTGTAAACCGAGCACAAGCAGCCCTAAATCAACTCTAAATCCATCATTTAATCATCATCCTACCTCTTAACATGTCTACCTAATGGTTTATGAGGCTCACTGTGAGTTTGAGGTCGATTGGTCGCCGGAATCCCTTTGAAAGTCGCCGGATCTCCCAAGGTCAGTAACCGACAGTTTCTGTTCTAAGTTCACAAGATCGATTGGAGGTCAAAACTTCATCAAATCACTCTCAAATTTTTACCACAGATTCATATATATGTCTACTAGATCTCCACAAAATTTGAATTCAAAACTCCAACATTTCGACCTCCTAAGGGGTTAGAAACCGGACCTACCTCAGGTTAAGTCTGATTTCGTCGGTTTCCAGGAAATCTCTTGGTCGGAGCTCCTCGGTGGTCTAAATGTCATGCTTCCACTTTGAGAAGGTCGGCAAGATGTATATCTAGGTTGGTATGATCGGCCGGAGTCCAGGTGGTGGTCGGAAGAGGTCGTCGACGGCGCCGAACAGAGAGCTCAGAAGCTGTCGCCGGCGATGTAGATCGGGAGGAAGAAGAAGAAGATGGTTCTCGGTTCTTGGGAGTGCAAATGGCCGAATGAGAGGAGAGAGAGAGTGTGAGGGAAGACTATATTCAAAGCCTTGGTCAAATGGTTGAATGGTAGTTGCATAAAGTGGACAAGACTTCTCTTTACATCATCCATTGACACTTGTCCCCTTGTCATTCAAACTTTGATCCAATGGCTCTCCTCTCTTCTTGAATTCGGCAGCCTTGGGAGGGTTTAATGACCAAATTGCCCTTCTTCAAATGCATGGGCAAAGTTCTAAGCTTGAGGGGCAAAAGGGTAATTTTAACCCCGACATTCAGAACGTCATTTTTCTCGCCCCAATATTCTTCGGTAGGGCGACGACCAATCCAAATAACGTTGGAATTCTTGATTCTCCATTTCAAACTTTTCAAGACTCGTTTCTGATGATTTCCTCTATCAAATGTGGTTCCAACCTATCTCGAACCGACGGGCGACTTTTGCAGACTTTACGCCTATCGACCCTGTGATTCTTATCACATTTAGGGCTCGTCAATTTATGGCGACTTTGGTTGTCATGTAATTATGAGGGTTTATCACTAGTCCTTTTGGTCTCGATCTTCTCTGTTCGATTTAGGAAAAGTTTTGCAAATCATACGTTGGTTAAGCGGCATCACCCGCGCTCCAATTGTATGACACTCACAAGGCATTCCCTAATCGTTCTTGGATCGGCCTTTTTGTGGTTCTAAATATTCCCTCGACAATCTTTATGGTCAAAGCGCCATTTCTTATCCGAATTCCTTAGGTCCACGTACCTTGGCTCGCATTAGTCTTTCCCTTTTGGTCAGTCTACTCTAATTGATCAAGTTAGAGTGAGTTATGACTGAAATACATCTCTAGATTCATTTCTCATTAATGAGTCTAAAATTGACTGGAAATTAGAATGTCACAATGTGTTTGTGGCTTTGAAACAAAAGTTGATGAGGGTGCGTGCACGAACTTATCGCTGTTGGACTTAATAAACTGTCGCTTGGTATGGGATAAGTTGATGGGATACTTATAAACTGTAATGAAATATGGTATGAGACATGTAGAATGGGGCTTTCTCCATAGATGTAAGACTTGAGACAACTTGCAATGGCCAGGACTGATGAGGGCGAGGAGTGATCGCCGGGACAGAGAGGTCCGGACAAGGAGCGGCTCCTGGTAGGCTTCTAGGATGGCAAGAAGCAGGAATGACCCAAGTCATAACTTGAAAGGGAAAGTCTAGGTATCAGGTTGAGTCCAATTGTGATTAAGAGATGTATGACACGTGATTGATCCTCGAAGAAGATGTTCAAAAGTGGCATGACATGTGAAATGATGCCCGTGATTAGGATAATTTAAAGCTTTGCACTTGGCGGTGGATGCCATTTGGAAAGAAAAATTGATGTTTATGATTGCCCTATTTAAAATGAGAAAGCATGTCGTATTTGTGATAGAGTGGCAGATGCCTCTAGACATAATGTGTGAATGATTAACTCATTGAATTGATGCCTTGAGTGCTTGTTTGATAGTTGTCGAGTTAAGGTTTACTTAGTAGTTGACTGTTAATTGAGAAATTGCCTAGTTGAGGCTGGTTTGATATGTGGCTGCTGCTTAAGGATGATTTGGAATCCTTGATAATTGGCAATTAGTTGAGGGTTGCATAGGGGCCATTGGATGGTTATTTGATGGTGATAAATGATGAGATGAGCAGCCTGAGACTACTAGACTCGAGTAGATGACTTAAGCCTTTAATTCCTAGAGGGAATTGTAGTGGTTCGAGTGCCATAAGAACCTATGAGGTTGAACGATAAGAGAATGATCACTAGAGGAGCATTGGCTCGAGTATGTAAGATATGAGAAAATCCAAGAATTGAGATGGATCATAGAATTGAGTAAAGATGAGCGACTAGAGTACAAGTACTATAAGAGAATATGGCTCGATTTGTTAATCGTGCGAGACCCAAGTGTGATAAGGGGCTGCGAGAACTTTAAACGGGAATGAGAAAAGTGGATGGGTAGACAGACTCGAGAAAGAGTTGTCATTATACCCAAGTCGCTGAGACGATTGAAGCTGGTGTTGATGAGTTAAATGATAGAAGTCATGAGAGAGGAGACTCCGAGTTAATCCTTTCTAAATTGAATGTGTGGGAAGAACCACGAGAGTTTTGAAAAGCTTTTGAAGCCATGTATACGGTTGAGATTGACCAAGTTTGAAGGAGGGATGAGATTTGAAGTTGTCTCCCTTTGGATTGAGGATCTTGGTAAGGAAACCTTAGAGGTTTTGGGTACACTAGAAAAAAAAAGTGACCATGGCAGATTGTAGCCTTAAGAGACTGTTGATAATTGGTGAAAGGTCACCAGAGAAAGGGTTCCTCGAAGGCATGATATTTTCCTGGACTGCCTTTATTGAATTGTTTAATGGAAGTGCTTTCCTTGGATTGCTTGACAACAAAAGTTGTTTCGATTCTGATACTTTTGTAAGGATTAGAGGACGATCGACTAGTGTGAGACAGAGTTCTCGAGGTCGTTTAAGCATAAAGTAAAGATAGTCAAGGACCCTTGAATAAGATAAGTAAATCTCTGAGTGGAATGGAGTTTGAAAGCCTTATGACTAGTTGTTCTTCCTGATTTTGAGGAATAATATTGGGACTCAGTAAAAGAAGAGAACTCCTCCTCATGGATTACGAGCAAAGAGATGTTCATTTTGGATCATGAAATGCACTTGCGAGAGATGGTTGCTACCTTGTCGCCAGTCTTGTAATGAGAGACTGACATGTCGTTCCTTCCGTCATTGGAAAAGTTGAGGAAAGAGATCTGTCAGTTGTCTGACATTGATGATTTTATGAGATTGATTGAGCATAAATCTAGACCACTAGAAGTGGTATTGTGTGTTATCACCTCTAAAGGGTATGGCGTCACTCTTAAAGGACGTTGAACCATGAAATGGTCGTTGATGAAAAGAAAAGTGAATGGATTGGATAGTCCTGGCTGTTCGTAATTCTAGTGAATGATTGAGGAAGCGAAAAGAGCGCTTAGAGAGTAATTGCATAGTAATTTGAGGTAATCTAATTGAGTATTCGATACGTGAATTGGTGGAAACCAAGGACGAACATATATTGTCACTTAAGGTAATTGAATTATGGGAAGAAGAATGCCGAGTATGGTGGCATCTACGTTCTGGAGTAAAACACCGCCGTTGGCGCAGACTCCAAGATTGACGTCCTATGGAATAGGAAGGACATGGTGGATTTGAAATAAGAGAATGCCACTGAAGTGTATAGCTTCCTTCACATGGTAAGAGACCTTAGTGTGGAAGAAAGAGAAAATCCTAACTATCTTGATATTAAGATGGAGCGTCTAGACTGAGAAAGACGAAACAGAACTTGAATGATTGCTGTAAGGAAAGTTAAATTCGAGAGACTATTTTATAGATGATGTTGAATTCCAGGATAATGTCGACGTTCGGTGGGACAGACATAATTGAGATAAGGTCGCATTAGCTCGTTGCGAAACCAAGAGGTCAAGGAACTAATGTTTCCTGAGAAAAGAGTGACAAAAATGAACAGAATGTTGTGTAGTTCAAGCGAAGACTCATGAGAGTAGAGGGCCAAGGTTTGAGCTCTCAAGTGAAAAGTATGAATAACAGTTTGAAGATTCGACACCCGGTAGAAAGAAACGGATAAAAGTCAGACTGAGTATCCAAGGAATTATGGGATTGATTGTTACCGTATTTAGAGACGATGAATAGACTCATTCAAGGAGTCATGAGAAACACGAATAACTTTCAAGAGTATCCTACGGACTCTAAGGAGATGCTCGCTGTGTGCTGCTAATTGTGAAAAGCACGAGTTGTGGGCTTGATTAGGTAGGATTCTCAGTAGTGAAATTTCTGAGAAATGAAATCCCTGTGGAGCCCTTGAGGAATGGAATAAGTGATGAATCGACTAAGATTGATGTGAGTTGCGAAAATTAGAAGTTTCCTGGAATTGGTGAACTGTTATGGATGTATCGGGGGAAGATTTTCCACAAAAGCAATTCCATGGATGAATGAATACGAAAAGAGTTTTCGAGACCTTAAGTCAAGTTGATGACTACGCCGACAATAGTGTTCCTATTTGGAATTAAAAAAGGGGTCGAGTGAATCATAATGACGTGACGTAGAAAGGAAATTTGAGGCCTAGCAAGGGAAACTGAAGTGGGCTATGCGATACGTCGTGATAGTAAAGCTATATGAGTTGGAACGTCTAATGCATGGTTGGAGTTGGCTTGCAAATGTTCTTGCGATGAAGTTGGAAAACATGACTCGCATGAAGAGGTTTCAAGTTTACACAAATCATAAGAATTTGAGGTATGTGGTTGCCTATAAAAAATTGAATGAGGAACAACGTGTGTGAAGGAGATTGCTTAAGGACTAAGAATGAAATATCTTATGTCGCCTAGAAAAGGGTGATTTAAGTAGCGGATGCATATAAGTAAAAATTGAGCATCGTGCATTTGGTGGATAAAGGATAGGCTTTGCTCAAGGCAATAAGAAATCCAACTCCTAAATTGGAAGGTTGTCAATTGACTAGTTTGATAACTACCTGAAGCATCAAGCTTGAAGTCAGAAAGGAATTGATATGCTGCAATGAATGGACCCTGACATTTAAGGGGTTATGGAAATGGATAGAACAGGGAGGAAATCCAGATTTTCGGATACCTGGGAAAGAAACCTCAAAGTTGAGGGTAGAAACCTTAAAGTCCCATGGACGAGAGTACGAGTCTAATATTGAAAAGGAACTTAAAGAAATGAGCTCATCAGAAATTCAAAGGGAGGATTATGGTGTCCCTTGGGGTGACATAAAGGTATGCCAGACTTGCATCATATTATCGATGGAATGGATTGAAAGTTGGTTAGTCGAACATGAGGTCAAGTATTAAACGTGCCGATAAGAAAAAGGCATGCCCTTGAAAGCATTGATACTCCGAATGGTATGGACATTAAAGAGTGCATTCTGACGAGGGTTTAGTAATAATGGTGATGTACAAATGGAAGAGACGATGTGAACGCCCGAGGATGGACTGCTGACAGATGTTAGGAATATCGAAAGAGAATGGAGAGAAGCAAATCAGATTGAGGACTGAAGGAGACAAGTTCTAGGGAAAGATGGCTTTGGTCGGGAAGGACAAGTAAGATTGTCAAGTCATGAAAGGAATTATCCGGAAGAATGAGGATGCGATGAGACGTCGATACCCCAAAGGATTGGATGGTTAGAATGTTGTTAATTTCAAGGACGAAATTTCTTCAAGGGAGAAGAGTTGTGACATTCTGAATTTCTGCCCCCTCGAGCCTTGAGTTATGAAATGAAATCTCATAATTGAAAAACGGAAACTAAAGATTCCAACGTTATAATTGGATTGGATGTCGCCTCGTCGAAGAAGATTGGAATTAGAAAAAAACGACGTTCTAGACGTCGAGGGTAAAATTACCATTTTGCCAGTCAAGCCTTAGCCTTACCTTAATAAATGGAATAAGGGCATTTTGGTCATTGACCACACCTTATAGGCTGCCGAAAATCAAGAAAAATGACAGCCCTTGGATGAGCCTTGATTGACATATGGACAAGTGTCAATGGATGGTGGATGGGCATTTAGTGAGTAACTTTTAACCTACTATTCAAGCTTGTTGCCAAAAGGGATTAAAGATCAAACTCTCTCTCTCTTCCTCTCATTTTTGGCTGGCACTTTCTCTCTCTTTCCTCTCTTCCTTTTCATTTTCTTCATCTTGGCCAAGAAGACCTGTCGCCAGCTCACTGCCCTATCCCGACTGCTTCACTATTCTGGCCATATCTTTGTCGTTCGATATCGGATTAAGGTAAAACCACTTCCATCTGAAAGCTTATTGCCTTGTGGTTCTAAGGACATATTATAAGCTTCATTTAGCCGAGCCATTTTTCTCATAGGTTTGAGTAGGCAAAGGTCAGACGAGATTAGATTCTGACCGGTTTTGGGAAAAGACCTGTTCCGAGGTCTTTCGGACTTCAAACGGCTTCAAATTTTCTGTGAGGACTTCTTAACTCATAGAACTTGTGTTGACTGAGTTGAAATTATGAGTTTGGTTGAGTTTAGAGGAGTAACCATGGCCATCTTGTGGTGACTTTCCAAAGCAATTTCTGACCGCTGGTGGACATAGGAGAAACGGGGCTGTTCGCGGCTCTTTCCGGCTTCGGCTTACTCTAAAACTCTCGATGAGACCCCTATAGACGTAATACAATATGTTAGCAAGTTGATTTTTTGGTAAATCAAGGTTTAGAGTTGAATTATGGACTGATTAAGGAGGTAGAGGGCAAAATCGAATTTTGCCCTGTTTCAGTTTGAATGAACCGAGCCCTTTGAGAGCTGTGGGAGGTGCCACCTTGCTTTAAATTCATCATTAAGACATACAAGAATGTTAATTGAGATGTTAATGAGGTGTGTGCTCCGTGAATTGGTGATTGTAATAGAAAAATTGATCGTTTGACGAACTTTGGACTAGGTCGCACGATTGTCCTGTTTTAGGATCAAGGAAACCAAATCTTTGGAGGAGTCTTGGAGGAAAAAGTAAGTGACTCCTAAACCTTCGCTAGGAAGTTAGGACACTACTGGATGCGTTTGGATGATATATTGATGAATTTGGGAGCCTATTGCATTGATTGTTCATGATCGACTGAGATAATTGAGGTGCGAGTCGTGTGTACTCCTGATGATAAGAAATTATAACTCTCATGGCTAAATTATTGTTGTGTACATTCGATTGACATGGATGCTGGTATGGCTATGTGATATTTGGCCTTGAATAGCAACTTTTTGAGAAATATGAATGAGTTGGCAAGAGAACAAACCGTTGATTGACTGTCTTGCTGTGTATTTGATATAACCTTGTGGGCGTTTGGCCTTGACGTGTCGCATGATAATGATTCATTACTTGGCTGATAAAAATTGTACTCGATTATGAAGTTCCTTGAGAGGAGAGTTTGATTTGTGAGCCTAAGGGCTTATGGTACCTTGATGCGTTGAGACACGGGGTTGTGATGGCTAGTACCCTAATGCGTTGAGACGCGAGGTTGTGGTAGCTAATGTCCTGATGCGTTGAGACGCGGGACGAGATTGATTATATGTCGACACAGGCCAGGAATGACATTGAAAACCTGATGCGTTTAACGCGGGTTTGTCAATTTGATGGTCTGAGGCGTAATGACGCGGATCGAGCTTGAGGCGTATTGACGCGAGCATAGCTATTGAAAAGAGAATTGAAAACTTGATACGTTTAACGCAGATTTGTCAATTTGATGGTCTGAGACGTAATGAGGCGGACCGAGCCTGAGACGTATTGATGCGGGCATAGCTATTGAAAAGAGAATTGATATCCTGATGCGTTAGAACGCGAGATAGTCTTGATACGTGTCGAAACAAGTATCGAAATGGCCTTTGGAAGCTGATGCATCAGAATGCGGGTTGCCAATCGAGACCTTGATTAGCCTGAGGCGTATTGACGCGGGCTTGGCCATTGAGATTAAATTTGTCATTAGCCTGATGCGTATTGACGCGGGCTCAGCCATTGGAATTAAAAGTGGTGATGAAATTGAGAATACATCATTGCTGATGAACTTAAGGTTGCGCTAGTATGAAGCTTAGTTGTGATAATATGATTGTCCTTGAATCGTGATTGCGTTATGCCAGACATATCGAGGTGCCTTGATGCTTCATTGTCATGTGTCGTTTTATCAATGAATCATTGTCTATTGTTTTATTGCATAATTTGGGAGGACTAATGGCCTGGTATAGGTTTAGGATGAACTTGCTGAGATTTATATCCCACCCCATCTTCGGATTAACTTTTTTAGGTCCCCCTTATTGATGGAAATCTGAGCCTGCCAATGATCGGTATTTGAAGAAGTAATTATATGAAATGGATTTATACTTTTGTGACTTTAGAGATTTCATGTTACCTCGAAATTAGAGTTGTACCCTCTGAACCTATAGTCGGTATAACAAGACGTACTTTATGTCCTGAGTCATCTTAAGTCTGAATTGTATGGAGAAGTTTCATCGTTTCCGTATGTTTGTATCCTTTAAAATTTATAAATTGTTGGCCGACGGATCCTAGGTATCACCGAGACAAGACGGCCTTGGTGGGATTTTGCGTGCCTGACAGGTTCGGGGCGTGACAATTACTCTAGGTCCTTCACTTTTGTGAAAAGAAGAAAAAAATAATCTATTTTCCAAATCAGAATTCTAGGGGGAGGCGATGAACAAGCAAGAGCTTTTCGCTGATATAGTCATGGAACAAAATCTTGATAGTACATAAATTCCCACTCAAGTCCTGCCTATAATTGAAGAGTTTGTTAATGTCGTACCGTAGGAATTGCCACCTGGATTACCACCCATGAGGGACATTCAACATTATATATATCTCATTCCAGGAGCTGTTATTCCTAATAAACCAGCTTATAGAATGAATCCTAAGGAGTATGAGAAGATGCGGCGCAAGCACAAGAATTATTAGAAAAAGGTGTAATCCGAGAGCATAAGCCCCTGTGCAGTGCCAGCTTTGTTGGTTCCAAAGAAAGACGGGTCATGGAGCATCTGCGTGGATAGCAGAGATGACAACAAGATCGCGAGAAGGTATCTCTTTCCTATCCCAAGATTTGATGATTTAAATGATCAATTATGCGGGGCGACTATCTTCTCAAAGATAGACTTGAGAAACGGATATCATCAAATTAGAGTGCAGCCTAGAGATGAATGAAAGACAGCCAAATTGGATGATTACGAAAAATATTCGTGAGGTACGTAGCTTTCATGGGCTTGTGTCTTTTTATCAGAGATTTGTCTGGGATTTTAGCACTGTTGACACCTGATTTCCGATTAATGTTTTTTAATTTATTTTTGAAAAATTCATAAAAATTTAAAAAATTAAAAAATTAGCTTTGGTGGCCTTGGTCAAGCCCAAGGGACCATTTTGATCAAAAAATAATTTTTTTTTTGTATTTTTCACATGTTTTGGTATTTTTAAGAAAATAGAAACATACCCGAAAATTCAGAAAAAATAGCATTTGAGGTCACAAAAATATGAAAAAAATAGTCAATATTTTTATTTTAATTCCCTTGCATTCTTGACCTCATATAAATTCCAAATTCAAGTTTAATTTTTTGTGTTCCTTTGTTACACACATGATTGAATTTGATAAAAAAAATGTCAATTGAGTCTTTTAATTTGTAATTTTGGCAATTTTAGGATCTTGACATTCAGTCTAATTGTCCTTCATTGCAATTTAGCCCAATTATTTGCATAAATTGCTCAATTGCATGAATTGGGTAAAATTGCATACTTATTTGCGATTTAATCCTTGAATTTGGGCATAATTGAAATTATTCTCAATATAAGGGCTACATTTGCAAATTAAAGCCACTACCCAATGCTTTTCATCATTCTGAATTGATTGGCATAGGTGGTTTGGTCCAATTTGACTGATTAAGCCCTCAATTGCACAATTTTCGAATTACAATTAAATGAAAATTTAGGACTTTTGTAGAAATTGACATGAACTTCTGGGCAAAACCATATTTTTAGATAATATCCATGTCCTAAGTTTAATTTTGAGGTTTAATTGTAAAAATTCTCCATCAAATTGCGATTAATTTTGAAAATCAAGTTAGGACCGGTTCTGACCGATTAGACCACCCGGTCTGACCGGTCGAACCGGTCTGCTATAGTATCGTCGTTTTCCTCGAGCTGCTGTGCAAATGAACAGCTCCCAGGGATTTTGATCGTCAAATTGAAGATCAATTCGCGAGTAATTGGAAGGGAGATGGAAGGCGTTTTGTTCCTTTTGTTGTCCCTCGTCGATCAACACCGGCGACACCACATGACGTCGTCGGGATGAAGAGTAATCGACTGGTCAAGCTTCAAAATTGCAAAAGGTCAACCAGAGCAAACACAAATCAAATTCGTCCAAATTCACACCCAAATGGAGAACGCCGAAGTTCCTGACGGATGTGGACGGTGACCCAACTGATTCCGTCACAGTCCGATGATCAAATGGCACATGGGAGGCACGTGACAGGGACCAATGGGCACTCACCGTTCGATGCCAAAAATTTGATAGTGGTATATAGCCTTTGGAGGATTTCTAGAAGAGGGGGGTTGGTTAATTCAGTTAGAGGTGGTGAACAGAATTGAGAGAGAAGACAGAGAGAGAGAGAGAGAGAGCTCGCCTTCCATCGCCATTGTCGAATGCTTGAGCTCAAATTTACAGAGCACCGGTTGGGCTTTTTCAGGCCAAACCAAAGCTTCTAAAGGTTCTCAAGAGGTCGCCCGGACTTAGAGGAAGTGATCGCCGTTGACCGCACCGCCTGAAACCACGAAAACAGGTGAGTCACAACTTTGAGCTTTTCATTGTGCATCAATGGCGACTTGCCTTCTACATGATTATTCTTTCATTTCTTCTATGCGTTTTACTTCCTATACATTACTGAGCATGGTCGCAATCCTCTTTTGTGTCAATTTTACATAAACCCTCGCGTTTGAGCCCCGAAAATCCTCTCGCCATTATTGATCCTGTCGAAGCTCCCTAAGCTCAAGCTAGCCTAAATCAGGTCAATCGGACCTGAAGGTGAGTATTCTAAACCTCATTAAAAGCTTCTCTATGGAGTAATTAGTTTGAAATGCCTTATTCTGCTCGATTGACATGCCATGTCCACATACTGTGTAAGCTTTGTCATTCTTAATTTTGTGGATGAAATTGTACGATTCTACGATATGTTGTGTGCAACGGTGAAACGAGTTGATTGGTGTCGGTCTTGTGCAATTTCGTCGAGGTTTCACCGTTAGATCATCATCGGAGGCTTTCATCTGTCCGTTTAGGTGTCGTCGAGAGGTTGAAGACGATGCATACGTGGCAGGTCAACGAGTCAACAGCATAGGTGGCAAAATTTGATTGGTCTACGTGGATGTCGAGTCAGCTCGACCGTTAGTCTGTTAGGCTGAGTCAGTTTTGATTAGATGACTTAGATTAATCGAGTCCTATTTTTAGTGGCCGTCCGATTAGATATTAGGAATATTATAAATTGATTTTAAAATTGAAAAATCAAAACAAATCGAAACGATGTTGTCGTGGCCTAAAATTCAATTTTGAATTTCGGGCTAATGTATTATTAAGTTAATTAGATGAATTAACTAACCTATTACAGATTCTCCCAAGCCTTACCAATTGACAATTTAGGTTTCATTCAAAGATTTTTAATTTTGGAGCCGCCACTAATCATTTTTGGTTGGTAGATTAGATACCTAAATAATGTATGAAAGAATACTTTATTTTTTGCTAGCCAGAGATTTAGGGTCGGGGACTTGAAAATGTTAATTTTTCAATTAACACCTTTTCGGTACCATCCCTGTGAAAATTCTCTCGATTGGAAAATTCAATTGATTTCACTTGAAGATTTAGGTGCAATTATTTTTTTGGGGGATTTTTTGATTAAATGCCACGCAAATGCAACTCTATGATATGCAATGTGATATGTGAATGTGACAAGAAACTATATGACGTGAAAAATAATCATGCATGATGACTCTTGTTAAGTTAAATTTTAATACAAGAAAGAATGTAAATTCTAATCTAAATGACACGCGACATGGTGATGCATGAGCTTAGATGACAGGGCATGGTAATGCACGAATAATGGGCAATTATGTATGAAATGAGAAAATTATGGCTACCCTAAATAACATGCAAGATTTATATAAAAATTGCATGATGATCTTCGAGAAAAAATTAAATTTAATGCAAATGCACATGGTTTAGATGATATGACGTGGAAATGGCAAAATCAATGCATGAATGACAACAAAAATATGACCTATACTAATGGCACAAAAATGGATGATAATGGCATGAATATTATGAGACATACGTATGAATTATGAAATGATTTGAAGAAAAATGCGTGCATGGCATATGAGAATGAATGATGACCAAACTATTGAAATGCACCTGAGATGTCATTATACTTCATGAATTTTCGGTTTTTATAATGAATTGACTCAACTATTAACACAAATTGATTAGTTAAAATCCAATTTATATTAAGAGTTCCTTTTGGATAAAACTTCCGAAAAATTCACTTAAAACCATCACATGATTTTTTTTGTTTCCATGATTTTTTATATTTTTTGTGTTGTTTTTTTCATGAAAAATGAATCAAATAAAAATATAATAGACATTGAGTATAATACATCTTAAATTTCGAGATTTCCGATGAATTTGCTTCGTACTCTAGGGGTTGGGTAAGAAGGTAATTTATTCACGTCGTACCTTGGGGGTCAGGTCAGATAGTGAATTTTGAAATTTGTCGATTCTGTCCCAAAGTTATGAGATAGGTTAAACAAATTGATGTGCGGATGACGTCGTACCTCAGGGGTGAAGTCAGATAGTCATCATATTGCACAAAATTTTGAGGGACAAGGCACATGGGAGCATGTATTATACTCAAGGTAGATTATAAGATTATTTGAATTAAAATGAATTGTCAGCCAACTAGGATATGTGTCGAATTTTAAAGGAGATATACCCCTACCCCAAAGGATTCACATATCTTTTAACCTTAGAAAATTATCTCTCAGTTTTGAAATGAATTTTTAGACAATTCTCCAGATTTTAAAGACATATTTGGAATTTTCAATCGGGTTGCAATCTTACCCAAAATGTTCTGATTTAGAAAAGTGATTCAAATTTGACCGTCAGATATTAAAAAAAAAGGGCGCAATCTTTTAAGATAAAGACTGGGATTGGATTATCTCATGAATATGTCAAAGTATCCAAAAAAATGCTCAATAATCAAGATATACATAATATCCACGAGATTTGCAAAGATATGATTGGAAATTCAAATCAAACAAATTAGGCAACAAAAACTTCAAATATTCTAAGAATAAGAATCGTTACCTAAATTGATAGATTTGACTACCAATTTGAATTGGTCGAGATCAACTTGCGGATTGGACCATCTCAGGATGACCTGTGATTAAACATCTTCGATTAGACTGAACTATGAACTCAGTGGTTCAAAGTGGTCTCACGCTTATGGTTAGACTCCGCCAGTGATGCTTGTGATTCGTGGTGATTCAATCTACTTGTGCCGCGTGTTAACCTGCAAAGGAAAAGCAACAAAGAAATTTCCCTTGTTAATGGCCTTCTCCAGACTTAAGATGACTCAGGACATAGGGTACGCCTTCTTATAAACACCGACTACAGGTTCTGAGGATACAACTCTAACTTCAAGGTGACATGAAATCCCTAAAGTCACAAAAATGTAAATCCATTGCCTATAATTACTTCTCTAAATACCGATCATTGGCAAACTCGAATTTCCATCGCTTGGGACCTGAAAAAGTTAATCCCCATGACGGGGTGATATATAAATCTCAGCAAGTTCACCCTAAACCTAGACCAGGCCATTAGTCCTCTCAGATTATGCAATAAAACAATATATAAGGATTCATTGATAAAATAACACATGAAGATAAAACATCAAGGCACCTCGATACGTCTAGCATAACGCAATCACGATTCAAGGACAATCATATCATCACAACTAAGCTTCATACTAGCGCAACTTTAAGTTCATAAGCAAAGGTGTGCCCTCAATTTCATCAAAACTTTCAATTCCAATGGCCAAGCCCACATTAATACGCATCAGGCTAATCACAAATTTACTCTCAATGGCCAAGCCCGCGTTAGTATGCATCAGGATAGTCAAGGTCTCGATTGGCAACTTGCGTTCTGACGTATCAAGTTCCAAAGGCCATTTCGATACTTGTGTCGACACGTATCAAGACTATCCTGCGTTCTGATGCATCAGGATATCAATTCTCTTTTCAATAGCTATGCCCGCGTCAATATGCCTCAGGCTCGGTCCGCGTCATTATGCCTCAAACCATCAAATTGACAAACTCGCGTTAAATGTATCAGGTTTTCAATTCTCTTTTCAATAGCTATGTCTGCGTCAATACGCCTCAAGCTCGGCCTGCGTCATTACGCCTTAGACCATTAAATTGACAAACTCGCGTTAAACGCATCATATTTTCAATGCCATTCCCGGCCTGGGTCGATACATAATCAATCTCGTCCCACGTCTCAACGCATTAGGACATTAGCCACCACAATCCCGAGTCTCAATGCATCAGGGTACTAGCCATTAAAACCCCGCGTCTCAACGCATCAGGGTGCCACAAGTTCTTAGGCTCACAAATCAAACTCCTCTTTTAAGGAACTTCATAATCGAGTACGATTTTTATCAGCCAAGTAATGAATCATTATCATGCGAGATGTCAAGGCCAAAATGCCCACAAGGTGATATCAAGTACACAGCAAGACAATCAATCTAACAGTTTGTTCTCTTGCCAACTCATTTATATTTCTCATCAGTTGCCATTCAAGGCCAAATATCACGTAGCCATACCAACATCCATGTCAATCGAATGCACACAACAACAATTTAGCCATGAGAGTTATAATTTCTCATCATTAGGAGTACACACGACTCACACCTCCATTATCTCAGTAGATCATGAACAATCAATGCAATAAACTCCCAAATTCATCAATATATCATCCAAACACATCCAGTAATGTCTTAACTTCCTAGCAAAGGTTTAGGAGTCACTTACCTTTCAATTTAATCCGTAAAATTCCCTTCAAGACTCCTCCAAAGATTCAGTTCTCTTGATCCCAAAACAGGACAGTCGTGCGACCTAGTCAAAAGTTCGTCAAACGATCAATTTTTCTTTTCCAATCATCAATTCACGGAGCACATGCCTCATTAACATCTCAATTAACATTCTTGTATGTCTTAACGATGAATTAAAGCATGGTGATACCTCCCACAGCCCTCAAAGGGCTCGGTTCATCCAAACCGAAACAGGGCAGAATTCGGTTCTGCCCTCTACCTCCTTAATCAATCCATAATTCAACTCTAAACCTTGATTTACCACAAAATCAACTTGCTAACATGTCCTACTACATCTATAGGAGTCCTACCAAAATTTTTGGAGCAAGTCGAAGCCTCGAAGTACCGCAAACGGCCTTGGTTCTACTCGGTCCATTGGCGACAGATTATGCTCCACAAAAACCCTCACAAATCAACCATGGAAACCCATCTAAACCCAATCAAACTCACAATTTTAGCTCAGCCAACACAAGTATTATGAGTTAAGAAGTCATCACCGAAAATTTGAAGCAATTTGAAGTATTTAAGTGGCCAAACGAAGACCTTTTCCAACTTGGTCAGAATCTGCCCCGTTTGAACCTTTGTCCACTCCAATCGAGCTACGGGAAGATCTATTGGGCCAAATTGAGCTTATAATATGTCTATAGAAAGAAAAGACAATAATCTTTCATTTGACGGTAGTTTTACCTCGATCCGGTATCAGACGAACGAGATATGGTTGGAATAGTGGGACGGGTCGGGTTTGGTTGGGCAGCAGCAGCTCGATGGAAGAGGAAAAGAAAGAGAAAAATTAGAGGAAGAGAGGGGAAAGGTGGTCCACGAAAATGAGGAAGAAGAAGAAGGGATTAGGCTTGATCTCACTTGATCAACTCTTTTGAATGGTAGGTTAAAAGCTTGCATTAAATGTTAACCAATTATATAATACCACTTGTCTCCATCTCCACTATGCCACTTGTCTTCATCTAAACAATGTCTTGGCTCACATTGAATTTCATTGACCAATATTCCCTCACATTTTCGGCAGCCATGGTGTCTTGGAAATGACCAAATTGTTCTTCTTCATTTGCTAAGACAAGGTCAATCCTTGAGGGGCAAAATGGTAATTTTGCTCTCGCCGTTCGAAACGTCGTTTTTCCAATTCAATTTACCTTCGATGAGGCGACGTCTAATTTGATTAGAACGTTGGATTCTTTAATTTTCATATTTCAATTTTGAGATTCCATTTCATATCTCAAGCCTCGAGGGGTTGAAAATTCTGAATGTCACAACTCTTCCCCCGTTAAAGAAATTTCGTCCTTGAAATTTGCAACATTCTAACCATCCAGTTCCTTGAGGTATTGGTGTCTCATCGCATCCTCATTCTTCCGGATAATTTCTTGCATGACTTGACGATCTTACTTGTCCTTTCCGACCAAAGCCATCTTTTTCTATGACTTGTCTTCTTCAGTCCTCAATCTGATCTGCTTCTCTCCATTCTCTTTCGATATTCCTAACATTTGTCAGCAGTTCATCCTCGAGTGTTCACATCATCTTTTCAATTTGTCCATCATCGTTATTACCAAACCCTTGCCAGAATGCACTCTTTAATGTCCATACCATTCGGCGTATTAATCCCTTCAATGGCATGTCTTTTTCTTGTCGGCACGTTTAAAACTTGACCTTATGTTCGACTAACCAAATTTTCAGTCCATTCCATTGAAAATATCGTTGCAAGTTTGGCACACCTTTGTGCCATCCCAAGGGACACCATAATTCTCCATTTGAATTTCTGATGAGGTCATTCTTTAAGTTCATTTTCAATGTTGGACTCGTACTCTTGTCCATGGGACCTTAAGGTTTCAACCCTCAACTTTGAGGTTTCTTTCCTAGGTATTCGAAAATCTGGATTTCCTCCCTGTTCTATCCATTTTCATAACTCCTTAAATGTCAGGGTCTGTTCATCGCAGCATCTCAATTCCTTTCCGACTTCAAGCTTGATGCTTCAGGTAGTTATCAAACTAGTCAATTGGCAACCTTCCAACTTAGGAGTTGAATCTCTTATTTCCTTGGGCAAAGCCTATCCTTTATCTGCCAAATGCACGATGCTCAATTTTCACTTATATGCATCCGCTACGTAAATTGCCCTTTTCTATGCTATATAAGATATTTCATCCTTAGTCTTTAAGCAATCTCCTTCACACACGTTGTTCCTCATTCAATTTTTCTAGGCAACCACATACCTCAAATTCTTATGATTTGTGTAAACTTGAAACCTCTCCATGCGAGTCGTGTTTTCCAACTTCATTACAAGAACATTTGCAAGCCAACTCCAACCATGCATTAGACGTTCTAACTCATATAGCTTTACTATCACGACGTATCGCATAGCCCACTTCAGTTTGCCTTGCTACGCCTCAAATTTCCTTTCTGCGTCACGTCATTCATCCATGGAATTGCTTTTGTGGGAAATCTTCCCCCGATCCATCCAAAACAATTCACCAATTCCAAGAAACTTTCAATTTCCGTAAATCACATCAATCTTAGTCGATTCGTCACTTATTCCATTCCTCAAGGGCTCCACAGGGATTTCATTTCTCAAAAATTTCACTACCGAGGAATCTTACCTAATCAGGCACACAACTCGTGCTTTTCACAATTAGCAGCACACAACGAGCATCTCCTTAAAGTCCGTAGGATACTCTCGAAAGTTATTCGTGTTTCTCATGACTCCTTGAATGAGTCTATTCGTCGTCTCTAAAGACGGTAACAATCAATCCCATTATTCCTTGGATACTCAGTTTGACTTTTATCCGTTTCTTTCTACCAGGTGTCGAATCTTCAAACTGTTATTCATACTTTTCACTTGAGAGCTCAAACCTTGGCCCTCTACTCTCATGAGTCCCCGCTTGAACTACACAACATTCTGTTCATTTTTGCCACTCTTTTCTCGGGAAACATTAGTGCCTTGACCTCTTGGTTTCCCAACCAGCTAATGCGACCTTATCTCAATTCTGTCCATCCCACTAAACATCGACATTATCCTGGAATTCAACATCATCTACAAGATAGTCTCTCGAACTTAACTTCCCTTAAAGCAATCATTCAAGTTCTGCCTTATCTTTCTCAGTCTAGACGCTCCATCTTAATATCAAGACAATTAGGATTTTTTCTTTCTTTCACACTAGGGTCCACGCGAAGAAAGCTATACACTTCAGTGGCGTTCTCTTATTTCAAATCTACCATGTCCTTCCTATTCCATAGGACATCGATCTTGGAGTTTGCACTAACGGCGGTGTTTTACTCTAGAACGTAGATGTCACCATACTCGGCATTCTTCTTCCCATAATTCAGTCACCTCAAGTGACAATATCTGTTTGTCCTTGGTTTCCACCAATTCACGCATCGAATACTTGATTAGATCACCTCAATTTACTCTGCAATTGCTCTCTAAGCGCTCTTTTCGCTTCCTCAATCATTCATTAGAATTACAAACAGTCAGGATTATCCAGTCCATTCACTTTTCTTTTCATCAACGACCATCTCATGTTCCAATCGTCCTTTAAGAGTGACGCCCTACCCTTTAGGGGCGATAACACATAATACCACTTCTAGTGGTCTAGATTTATGTTCAATCAATCTCATAAAATCATCAATGTCAGACAACTGACAGATCTCTTTCCTCAACTTTTCCAACGACGGAAAGAACGATATGTCAGTCTCTCATTACGAGACTGGCGACAAGGTAGCAACCATCTTTCGCAAGTACGTTTCATGTTCCAAAATGAACATCTCTTTGCTCGTAATCCATGAGCAGTAGTTCTCTTCTTTTACTGAATCCCATTACCATTCCTCAAAATCAGGAAGAACAACTAGCCATAAGGCTTTCAAACTCCAATCCACTCAGAGATTTACTTATCTTATTCAAGGGTCCTTGACCACTTTTACTATATGCTTAACGATCTCGAGAACTCTGTCTCACACTGGTCGATCGTCCTCTGATCCTTACAAAAGTATTAGGATCGAAATTCCATTAAACAATTCAATAAAGGCAGTCCAGGCAAATATCATGCCTTCGAGGAAACCCTTCTTCTAGTGACCTTTCACCAATTATCAACAGCCTCTTAAGGCTTCAATCTGTTAGGGTCACTTTCTTTCCTTAGTGTGCCCAAAACCTCCAAGGTTTCCTTACCAAGATCCCTAATCTAGAGAGAGACAACTTCAAATCTCATCCCTCCTTCAAACTTAGTCAATCTCAACCTCATACATGACTTCACAAGATTTTTAAAACTCTCGTGGTTCTTCCCACACATTCAATATAGAAAGGATTAACTCAGAGTCAACTCTCTTGTGACTTCTATCATTTAACTCATCAGCACTAGTTTCAATTGTCTCAGCGACTTGGGTATAATGACAGCTCTTTCTCGAGTCTGTCTACCCATCCACTTTTCTCATTCCTGTTTAAAGTTCTCGCGGCCCCTTATCATGCTTGGGTCTCGTACGATTAACAAATCGAGCCATATTCTCTTATAGTACTCATACTCTAGTCGCTCATCTTTACTCAATTCTATGATCCAGCTCAATTCTTGGATTTTCTCATATCTTACATATTCGAGCCAATACTCCTCTAGTGACCATTCTTTTGTCGTTCAACCTCATAGGTTCTTATGGCACTCGAACCACTACAATTCCCTCTAGGAATTAAAGACTTAAGTCATCTACTCAAGTCTAGTAGTCTCAGGCTGCTTATCTCATCATCTATCACCATCAAACAACCATCCAGTGGCCCCTATGCAACTCTCAACTAATTGCCAATTATCTAAGAGTTCCAAATCATCCTTAAGCAGCAGCTACATATCAAACCAGCCTCAACTAGGCAATTTCTCAATTAATAATCAACTACTAAGCAAGCCTTAGCTCGACAACTATCAAACAAGCACTCAAGGCATCAATTCAATGAGTTAATCACTCATACATTAAGTTTAGAGGCATCTGCCACTCTATCATAAACGCAACAGGCTATTTCATTCTCAACAGACATCATTTTAATGGGTATAAACCCCACAGGTCGTCTAACCTCTCAGTTATACCTTGGTCAAGCTAATCACATGATGCCAATCATAAAACATGCCTAACAGGCCCATCACAAACATCACTTTTCTTTTTAAAAGGGCATCCACTACCAAGCACGAAGCTTTTAACCATGCCACTCATATGCGCCATTACTCATGCCATGCCACTTTCAATCATTCTTTTCGAGGATGAATCACATGCCACACATCTCTTAACCACAATTGGACTCAACATGATACCTAGACTTCCCCTTTCAAGGTATGACTTGGGTCATTCCTGCCTCTTGGCATCTTAGAAGCTTGCGAGGAGCCGCTCCTTGTCCGGACCTCTGTCCCAGCGATCACTCCCCACTCTCATCAGGCCTGACCATTGCAGGTTGTCCCAAGTCATACATCTACGGAGAAAGCCTCGTTCTACATGTCCCATACCATGCTTCATTACAGTTAGTAGGTATCCCATCAACTTGTCCCATACCAAGTGACAGTTTATTAAGTCCAATAATGATAAGCCCATGCACAAACCTTCCTCGACTTTCATTTTAATGCCACAAACACATGTGCGTCCTGATTGTCCTCGCCATTCATCATACCATGATCATCTCTAGATCCGTTCTTATCCATCGAAGATTTCTAATTCCGTCAATGACCATCACATCTCATAGATTAATTGCCTATGTTCAACCACATATCCCAAGTTTAGTCGTTATTTCAAGTCAAATCCATAGGCACTTGATCATAATTGATCTTTAATCCCAATATTCACTGTCTGTTTCCTTGCATACACCTTGTCTCAAATCATCCAAGGTTGTCATTAGCAATCGATAACTAAACCATCAAGATACAACGTAGTTCAAGCTTGAATCCACTAATACCAATTGTCTCTTTATAACTCATATTCCCCAAGTTGGGTCATCGACAAGCCACGATCACGTTCATATATTCCAATCGACCTCTTATTCATAAACAATTCTCTACTAACCTCTAGCACAATTACTACCTCAAAATCCATGCTTATGTCTCTATCATTTCCACTTGCTTCCTTGTGAACCTCAATCACACAATTACCCAAGATCATCGATTAAAATTGATACTAGAACCATTAGAATACCTCACTAGTTCAAGCCTATAATCTCTAAGATTCAGCAATCCATGCTTATCTCTAAAGGTCTCACTACTTAATTGTCCTCAAGTCATCACTCCTTATCACTCCAAACCTCAATCACAATAGATCGAGCTAACCTGCTCTAATACCAAATAAACGGGGATGTCACACCCCGAACCTGTCAGGCACGCAAAATCCCATAGGGCCATCTTGTCTCAGTGGTACTTAGGATCCGTTGGCTAACAGTTTATAACTTTTAAATGATACAAACATACGAAAGCGATGAAACTTCTCCATACAATTCAGACTTAAGAGGACTCAGGACATAGGGTACGCCATCTTATAAACACTGACTACAGGTTCTGAGGATACAACTCTAACTTCAAGGTGACATGAAATCCCTAAAGTCACAAAAGTGTAAATCCATTTCCTATAATCACTTCTCTAAATACCGATCATTGGCAAACTCAGATTTCCATCGCTTGGGACCTGAAAAAGGTAATCCCACGACGGGGTGAGATATAAATCTCAGTAAGTTCACCCCAAATCTAAACCAGGCCATTAGTCCTTTCAGATTTTTTCAATAAAATAATAGACAAGGATTCATTGATAAAACAACACATGAAGATAAAACATCAAGGCACCTCGATACGTCTGGCATAACGCAACCACGATTCAAGGACAATCATATCATCACAACTAAGCTTCATACTAGCGCAACCTTAAGTTCATAAGCAAAGGTGTGTCCTTAATTTCATCACAACTTTCAATTCCAATGGCCAGGCCAATACGCATCAGGCTAATCACAAATTTAATCCCAATGGCTAAGCTCACGTTAATATGCATCAGGCTAATCAAGGTCTCGATTGGCAATCCGTGTTCTGACGCATCAGGTTCCAAGGCCATTTCGATACTTGTGTCGACACGTATCAAGACTATCCCGCATTCTGACGCATTAGGATATCAATTCTCTTTTCAATAGCTATGCCCACGTCAATACGCCTCAGGCTCGGTCCGTGTCATTACGCCTCAGACCATCAAATTGACAAACCCACGTTAAACGCATAAGGTTTTCAATTCTCTTTTCAATAGCTATGCCCGCGTCAATATGCCTCAGGCTCGATCCACGTCATTACGCCTCAGACCATTAAATTGACAAACCCGCGTTAAACACATAAGGTTTTCAATACCATTCTCGGCATGTGTTGACACATAATCAATCTCGTCCCGCGTCTCCACGGATCAGGACATTAGCTATCACAATCCCGCGTCTCAACGCATCAAGGTACTAGCCATCACAACCACGTGTCTCAACGCATTAGGGTGCCACAAGCTCTTAGGCTCACAAATCAAACTCCCCTCTTAAGGAACTTCATAATCGAGTATGATTTTTATTAGCCAAGTAATGAATCATTATCATGCGAGACGTCAAGGCCAAACGCCCGCAAGGTGATATCAAGTACATAGCAAGACAGTCAATCTAACAGTTTGTTCTCTTGCCAACTCATTTATATTTCTCATCATCAGGAGTACACACGACTCACACCTCCAATATCTTAGTCAATCATGAGCAATCAATGCAATAAACTGTCAAATTCATCAATATATCATCCAAACACATCCAGTAGTGTCCTAACTTCCTAGCAAAGGTTTAGGAGTCACTTACCTTTCAATTTAATCTGTAAAATTCCCTCCAAGGCTCCTCCGAAGATTCGGTTTCCTTGATCCCAAAATAGGACAGCCATACGGCCTAGTCCAAAGTTCGTCAAACGATCAATTTTTCTATTCCAATCACCAATTCACGGAGCACACACCTCATTAACATCTCAATTAACATTCTTGTATGCCTTCACGACAAATTTAAAGCCTAGCGACACCTCCCACAGCCCTCAAAGGGCTCGGTTCATCCAAATCGAAACAGGGCAGAATTCGGTTCTGCCCTCTACCTCTTTAATCAGTCCATAATTCAACTCTAAACCTTGATTTACCACAAAATCAACTTGCTAACATGTCCTGCTACATCTATAGGAGTCTTACGAAAAGTTTTGGAGCAAGTCGAAGCCTCGAAGTGCCGCAAACAGCCTTGGTTCTACTCGGTCCATCGACGACAGATTCTGCTCCATAGAAACCCTCACAAATCAACCATGGAAACCCATCTAAACCCAATCAAACTCACAATTTCAGCTCAACCAACAAAAGTACCATGAGTTAATAATTCCTCACCGAAAATTTGAAGCAATTTGAAGTCTATAAGTGGCCAAACGAAGACCTTCTTCAAACTTGGTCAGAATCTGCCCGTCTGGACCTTTGTCCACTCCAATCGAGCGACTGGAAGATTTATTGGGCCAAATTGAGCTTATAATATGTCTATGGAAAGACAAGACAATAAGCTTTCATTTGGCGATGGTTTTACCTCGATCCGGTATTTGACGAAGGTGATCTGGCCGGAATAATGGGACGGGTCGAGTCTGGTCGGGCAACAACATCTCGGTGGAAGAGGAAAAGAAAGAGAAAAATTAGAGGAAGAGAGGGGAAAGGTGGTCCACGAAAATGAGGAAGAAGAAGAAGGGATTAGGCTTGATCTCAGTTGGTCAACTTCTTTGAATGGTAGGTTAAAAGCTTGCATTAAATGCTAACCAATCACATAATACCACTTGTCTCCATCTTCACTATGCCACTTGTCTTCATCTAAACAATGTCTTGGCTCACATTGACTTTTATTGATCAATATTCCCTCACTTTTTGGCAGCCATGGTGTCTTGGGAATGACCAAATTGCCCTTCTTCATTTGCTAAAACAAGGTCAATCCTTGAGGGGCAAAATGGTAATTTTGCTCTCGCCTGCCGAAACGTCGTTTTTCCAATTCAATTTACCTTCGATGAGGCGACGTCTAATTTGATTAGAACGTTGGAATCTTTAATTTTCATTTTTCAATTTTGAGATTCCATTTCGTATCTCAAACCTTGAGGGGTCGGAAATTTAGAATGTCACAGTTGGCTTCGATGAACTCGTGTAGTCATCAGTGATGGTGAAGGCTCAACCAGGGCTCGTGGTGCTTGTCATGGATGGAAACAGCGGCGCGTCATGACTGCATGTATTTTTTCTCGGTCCGGGAAGCAACAAAAAGCAATGGAGCGCACAAAGAATCCAACCTGACAAACCTGCGAAAGTTAGTCAAATTACAAAGACAAGAGGTACCATATGAGAAGCAACCTTGAGGTAATACATGCGGTGATGTCTCTCAGTCGTGTCCAGAGAGAGAGCTCTCTCTTTTTGTCTTTTTCCTGCACTCCCTCAATTATGCCGTGTGGTCTCTCATTGGGCAGATCATCCAAGAAATTTGTGTCCAATGAATCCTCATCTGCTTCTATTTTTTGTCTCTTCCTGTGAAGCTTTGACCAAGATCCGAGAGACAAAAGGAGTACTCCTTTACTAGAGCATCATTCCTTCTTCCACTGTGAGTCTTCCTCAAGAACAAATGTTGTTCTCTTTCAGAAAGTCTTCCGTGGAGAACGTGGCTACGTAGACAACGTCGATAAAGACCTCTAATGGCTTTGCTTATATTCCTTGAAGCTCCTTCTTTCTCAAGCTTTTTTGCTCTACCTTTTTCTCACTTTTTGTGCCGTACACCATGCATCTCCCTTATGGCCGTGTATGAATCAATGAATTGCCCCCCCTTTACCCTAAGCATAGAGAAGTATATATAGAGAGAATATTAGGGTAATACTCAAAGATTTAATCCTGCGCGTTGAATTAAAAAAATTGAACCAAAAAATAGCCGTAGGATTAAATCTAAAGGTTAAGGGCCTTATCCCTTAATTTTCTTGGAAATTTCGGCCATGGGCTGCCTTGCGCGATTCCGGGCTCAAATTAGGCTTTAATCAAATGATCAATTGATTGAAGGCCTCATAAAATTAAAATGGGCTGATTTAAAATTAAAAATAGGTCCAATTCCCACATGAATTTTTTTGGCACACTCCTCAAAATTTTTGAATTATGCTCGGCCCAAATCATTTGTCAAATTAAGCTCAAATGACTCTCTTCCGCATGGATGCAAATCAAATGCATGAAAGAAAATAAATATGCAATGTAGGTGAATTTATGTTTGCAAGAATTAAGAATAACTCTCATTTTATGTTTAAATAAAAAAAATCAAAATTTAGGTGTCAACAGCTTCCCCTCTTTGAGTGGAAGCTCGCAGAGGTTTCGCTCAAAGGTAAAAATTGAAACCTAAATTTTGCAAATGCAAGTGAATTGTCTCACCCCGAACCCGTCGAGCACACGTACATCCCACCAGGCTGTTGATCTTCAATTATTTCCCAGGATCCCTCGGCCAATCATATAACGACTTGACAAAAAAACGATATCGCGGAAGCCATAAAACTTGCTCCATACAAATTACAACGAGATGACTCAGGACAAAGGGTATACACCTCTTATAAATAAAATTTTCCTCAGAATTTATCGCAGTAAAGTATCCAAAATTCAGTTCCTAAATCCTCAAAATTCAGATACAATCCTTAAGGCCACCAAAGACATAAAACCATTCATTCAATTACTTCATCAAGGGCTCATCCTCATCTCGCCTGTATTTTCATCTTCAAGGACCTGAAAAATTAATCCCTCACTGGGGTGAGATATATATATCTCAGCAAGCGAAACCTAAACCTAGACCTGAACACCACTTCCCCCAGACTACACACAAATGCTATTAGATGCAATCATTCAGAAGCTCAATGTTACAAAGCATCAATCAGTCTGACCTATCAACAAATCAAGCATGTATAAAAATCACATCCACCTTCGTTCAACCTCATAACATTTAGCATATAAACCAATGGTCACAGTCATTATAACTTTCACGACCACTCATCGCCTAGGCTCTTAGCCGCGATGTACTTTCCTGACACTCTTGCCAACTGATATCACTGGGGCCACAGGTCAATTGGAACTTTTGAGGTTCACGCCATTCGATGCCATTGGGGGCACAGTCCAATCGACATTCTCATCATTACTCGAGCTCATCATCATTAATACTCAGGGCTTACAGCCATTCGATACCACTGGGGCCACAGACCAATCGATATCCTCATCATCGTTCACAGTAAAATCGCACTCGATACCACAAGGGCCACATGCCAATCGCTATCATCAGGGCATCAAGCCAATGCGATCTCTAGGGCCACAGGCCAATGATCTCTGGGGCACTATAGCACATTCATAAAGCATCGACACTATAACATTATAACCAATTCATAACATAGGCATCTCGGCCAGCTAAACAATCAAGGCTCCATTGCCAAACATGTCATCAAGGCATGTCACAGTTCAATGGTCATGCTATGCCATTCAAGTCATGGAATCCAATGCTTAATCAAGCAATGCAATCCATAGGCTTCATTAAGCAATCAAATCACGCGACCACTCTATCCAGTAGTGTCCTAATATTCAAGTAAGGGTTTAGGAAATAGTTACCTCGATTGATTAGCAAAACTCCACACCAATTGATTTTTTTCAAGTCCGCAAGTATGCGACTAACCAAAAATCACTCGTCAACCTAGAAAAGTTCATCAGTTTCGAATAAAAAAGCCATCGCGTTCAACTTCCTCTAAACCAATCTCTCAATAACCATTCAATTGGTAACTCAAGTTGCCTTATCGATCAATCAAACGCATGACCATACTTCCATCAAAACATTTGGTTCATTCATCAATATATAGAACAAAATGTAGCTCGGCGTTTTGTGCACTAACTAGCCCTTAAATCACTTATAAATCCCAATCTACTTCGTTTACTCCCCATTAACACCTCGCGCAATGTCCTATGAAGTTTTATGAGTCAATTTGAAGCCCAAATACCCCTTAATTAGTCCCCAACAGAATCGGCACAGCAGAACACCCCCCCAAAACAGAATCAATTTTTGGTTCAATCGCACAATCAAGCCATATATCAATTTCAAACTTCAATCCATCACAAAACCAACTCGTCATAACCTTAATCTACATGTTAAGGGAGCTCACCGAAGATTTGGAAGTAAAATAATACCTCAAAGTCTTTGACCAGCTCAGTTCCTCTACGGTCCTCAAACGGGCATAATTTGCTTGGTATAAACCATCACAAACCAGCCATGTACACCCATAAAAAATCATATAAAACCTTAATGTCAACTTGTTAAACTCTTATACTATGAGTTTAGAAGATCTCACCGAAAATTTTAAGCCATTTGGCATCTGGAAGCCCCAAAAAACGTAGCTTCGCCAAAACCGGGTCAGATTTTGACCTTTGCCCACTCAAATAGACCTACGAGACAAATGGTTGGACCAAATTAAACTCCTTCTTAGAACGACAAGACGATAAGCTTTAAGATGGCGGTGGTTTTACCTCAATCCGGTGTTGGACGACAAAGTTGTGGCCAAAACAGTGAGCTAGTTTTTCTCTGTCCGCAAAGAATCCGTTCGGCCGAGAGAGAGGAAGAGGAAGAAGATAGTGGGGATGAAGGTGGCTGACCAAAATGAAGAGAGAGAGAGTCTATTACACACCAATAATCTATTTTGGTCAATTTGATAAGATGTGTAATTAATGCGCATTTAATTATTGGCTTCTTCTTTGGTTGACACTTGGCAAACTTCCATTGGTTGGTCTATTGACTTTGATTCCCTTTGACTCATCCTCATCCAATTTTCGGTAGCACATAGAGGAGGAGAAATGACCAAAATGACCTTCTAAATTTCTTAAAACAAGACCAAAGGTTGAGGGGCAAAATGGTCATTTGGTACTTTTCATCCGAAAATCTATTTTTCCAGTATATCACTTTCAATTGGTCTTCAATGTCATTTTATAGAATCCCTGTCTTATTTCAAAATCCTTATTTTATCCATTTCTATATCCAAGTTCTCTTGTCTTTTCTTTTTTTATTCTCATGTAACATATAATAATAGAAGGCTTGTATACACATGAATATGAAACCCATCGCAAAAAATAACTAAAAAAAGGAATATCTTTTGGGAATGCTCAGTCGAAAGGGGCGTCTCTTTTGGTTTTAAGAAAAAGAAAATCTTATCTATTGAATCATTATACATTTTGTCACGCTCCGAACCTGGCGAGCGCGCGAGCATCCCACCAAGCCGTTCTTTTTCTTTTTTTTTTTGCAAGGCTCTAGAATCTAACGACCAACGTTCTGCATGCTTAAAGAAACATGCATGTGGAAGCGATGCCAACTTCAATTTACAAATACAGCAACACTCGATGATTTAAGACACAAGGGTACACCTTTAATAAAGGTCAAATATACTTTTCTTTATTACAAATCTAAATCCTCGAAATCAGTACTATTCAATTCTAAGGTCACAAAAGAGAAGTCTTCATTTTTCCTCTAGTGACCTCGTCTCCATGCCAATCCATGGCAAGTCTACACTTCCGTCGCTAGGAACCTGAAAAGTTAAGACACAAGGGTACACCTTTAATAAAGGTCAAATATACTTTTCTTTATTACAAATCTAAATCCTCGAAATCAGTACTATTCAATTCTAAGGTCACAAAAGAGAAGTCTTCATTTTTTCTCTAGTGACCTCGTCTCCATGTCAATCCATGGCAAGTCCGCACTTCCGTCGTCAGGAACCTGAAAAGTTAAGCCCCCACTAGGGTGAGATATAAATCTCAGTAAGGTGGGCCCTAACCTTAGGTTAGGCCGACCGTCCACTCAGGCAGTCATATACCCCAATAGTTCAACTCATAGACATATCAGTCAATTCAAATATAGATAACCATACACAAGTAACAGGCATGTAAATACGGTATCATAACACACTCAGAGGTTCATACACGACTCATCCTGCTACCTCACCACAATCTCCCTTTCCCCCTTGCCTCATTCTCAAGCCCGCGATTAGATCGCATCAGGCTCGGTCCGTGTAAATGCATCAGACCATCATTGACGATCCGCGTAAACACATCAGGTTCCAATGATTCTCCAGGCTGGTACCAATGTCTCATATCTCCGTCCCACGATTAGATCACATCAGGACCGTGACCATCATAACCCCACGATTAGATCGCATCAGGGCACCACTAGCAACCCGCGTAAACGCATCAGGTTTCAATGATTCTCTAGGCCAATAACATTACCTCATTCCTCCATCCCGCGAATAATTTGCATCAGGACCGTGGCTATCATAACCTCGCATTAGATCGCATCAGGGCACCACTGGCAACCCGCGTAAACGCATCAGGTTCCAATGATTCTCCAGGCCAATATCATCACCTCATTCCTTCGTCCCGCGAATAATTCGCATCAGGATCGTGACCAATTCAACCCCGCGATTAGTTTGCATCAGGGCGCCATACAACCTCAACTCGACCTCGCGGTTACATCGCATCAAGGTATACACCTCCCGCCTCGTGTTTCATACGTCTCAGGGCCTCGCCATGTCATGCTCATGCCACAATCATAACACATGCCATGATTTTCAATTCATTTGCACACACATGGCCAAGTGCAAATCCAAGTGCAAATCGTAAATCTCGTGGCATGTAAAGCAAATCAAATGATATCCGGACATGGCAAACGACTCAAGCATAAGTAATGTCACACACAATCATCCTATAACATCTTAGGATATAATAAAAGCTATCCCCTTGGACGAATTCTCATAACTCGATAAATTCAACCCTCGACTCACCCAAATGAGTCCAATCTTCCTAGCACAAGGTTAGGAATTCCCTTACCTTTAACTTCATAACACAAATTCCTATTTGCAATGGCCTTAAAGTCTCGACCAAATCAATCCAAGGATTCAATTTGCTGCGCACCTAGAATATTCAACCAATTTGTCAATTTTTCACATCCAATTTCTTAAACCATGAACCATAATCCTCCATAACCTAACCCTCATCATCTTAACATGTCTTAAACATCAATTTGGGACTCAAAATCACCAGCCCTTTCACTCCAACAGAACCGGTTCCGCACAGAACCTAACCGTTCATTTCGGTTCTGTGCATACCGTGCACTTCCAGTCCTAAACCTTCATCAAATCCATCATCTACTCATTATCCTACCTCTTAACATGTCTATCTAAGGGTCTAAGAGGCTGACCGTGAGTTTGAGGTCGAATAGTCGCCGAAAGCTCGTCCAAAGTCGCCGGATCCTCCAAGGTCAGTACCGACAGTTTTCTGTTCCAAGTTCACAAGATCGATTCGAGGTCAAAAATTCACCGAATCAAGCCCAACGTTTTACCACAGATTCATATACATGTCTACTAGGTCTCCACAAAATTTAACCTCAAAACTCCAACATTTTGGCCTTCAAAAGGGTCGGAAACCGGATCTACCTGAAGCTGGAGCAGATTCCGTCGGCTCTCGGGAAAATGCTTGGCCGGAGCACCTCGGTGGTCCAAATGCCTCGGTTCCACTTCGAGGAGGTCGGCAAGACGTAGATCTAAGTTGGTGTGGTCGGTGGTGGTTAGACGGTGGCCGAAAAGTGGCGTCGTGGGTGGCGAACAAAGGGACTAGAATCTGTCGCCGACGAGCAGTGAAGAGAAAAAGAAGAAGAAGAATGCTTGGTGATCTTGGGGGGTGTTTGGCCGAATGAGAGGGGAGAGAGAGAGAGTGAAAAAGCTTATATTCAACTCTCAAGAGTCAATGGTTGAATGGTAGTTGGATAAAGTTGGACATGACCCCTCCTTGCTTGATCTTGTGACACTTGTCCTAAGTGTCAATCAACTTGATCCAATGGCCACCATCTCTTCTAATTTTCGGCAGCTTATGGGGTAGGGATAAAGACCAAAACGCCCTTCCTTATTTGCATGGGCAAGGTTCTAAGCTTGAGGGGCAAAAAGATAATTTTACCCTCGACATCCGGAACGTCGTTTTTCTCGCTTCAAAATTCTTCGATAGGGCAACGAACAAACTGAATAACGTTGGAATTCTTGATTCCCCATTTTCAATTTTCAATACTCGTTTCAGATTAATGAGTCTGAAAATGACTGGAAATCAGAATGTCACAACTCTTCCCCCCTTACAGCAATTTCGTTCTCGAAATTTACAATCTTCTAACCATCTAGTCCTTTGGGGTATTGGCGTCTCATCACATTCTCGTTCCCCCGAATAATTTCTTTTTATGACTTGACGATCTTACTCGTCCTTTCCGACCTAAAGCCATCTTTCTCTAGGACTTGTCTCCTTCAGTCCTCAATCTATGCTCACCTTTCTTTGTTCCCAATCGATATTCATAATACTTGTCGGTGATATACTCTCGAGCATTCAAATCATCTTTTCAATTTATCTAATGGTCCAAGGGTATATACGTTATACTGCAATCCCATTTTTCAAATTCCTTGGCGGAAGGCCTTTCCAGACATCGTATTAAACTCAAGATCTTTATCTATCCGCCATTATTAAACCGTCACAAAAATGCACTCTTTGGTACCCATACCGTTTGGCGTATCACTTCCTCCGAATGCCCTTTCGTACCATTCGTGATTCAAGGGTTTTATCACTTGTCCTCCATTAACCAAGTCGAGTTATGGTCCTCTCGACTCCTTAAACAGTTACATGATTACTCCCGTAGTAATCCATTCTCGGTTCCATCTGAAAATTCCCTTGGATCAAGGTGGTCCTTCGACTTTCATGGTCATGTTCTTCTCTTTTATTGACATGTCCAGTGCTCGACCATACAATAGATTAATTTCCCCCTCCGATCCTTATCACCGGTAGTATATATATATATATATCTTGGCACACCTTTGTGCCATCCCCAGAAACACCGTAATTCTCCCTTCGAATGTTAATGAGGTCATCTCCTTAAGTTTTCCTTCAATACTGGACTCGTACTTCCGTCCATGGCCTCAAGGGTTCCATCCATTCCTATAATCCCTCCAGTATCGATGTTTAATCATGGCACACCTCAATTTCCTTCTGGCCTTCAGGCTAGGTGTTTCCAGTAGCCATCACACTAATCCATTAGCGAACTTCCAATTTTGAAGTTGAATCTCTTATTTCTTGAGGGAAGATCTGTCCCTCCATCACCAATTATACAAGGCTCAATTCTTAACTGTAAGCATCCGTTAAACAATTCACCCTTCCTTAGCAATACGAATATGGCTATAACAACACTTGGATGATCTCTTCGTTTCACATGCCTCGCCTTTAATTCCCTTCAGGCAGTCCATACTCTCAACCTCTTTTAGTTCACATAACTTCAAGATCCTTCCTTGCACAAGCAACGCTCCTATATTCACAAGCAATTTCATCGTTCGGCGTTGCCTCTCGTTCAATTCCTCTTAGAAAACTACTGCTTGATATCTTTTGGAGTAAATATAAACTTGAAATCTTCTTCCACCCAAGTAAAATTTTTCCAAACCTTGTTGCGAGAATGTTCGCAAACCAACTCCAATCATGCTCTAAGCATGCCAATTCATATGGCATTATTGTCACGACGTACAAGCAGTATCCATTTCAAATCGCCTTGTTATGTCTCAAGTTCCATTCTGCGTCGTGTCATTACGACCTTCATAAGCTTTTCAATTTCCAACTGGAATTGTCATAGACAGCGCAGTCATTATAACTCGAGTCCTCGAAAACTCTTTTCACGTCCATTCACCCATTCGCGTTACGTCTCGTCCTTAGTCCATTTCACTAATAGAATAGCTCTTGCGGGAAATCTTCCCACGATCCATCCATTACCATTCACCAATCTCGGCAAATCTCAACTTCTCACAACTCACATCGACTATAGTCGATTCATCACTCATTCCAATCCTCAAAGGATTTATCACTTATTCCAATACGCGAATCTTACTTCATCAGGTCCACAACTTGCGCTCTTCACATTTAGCATGCAATAGACATTTCCTTAGAGCCCATACGACACTCTAAAAAACTGTTCATGTTTCTCATGGCTCCTTACATGAGTTCAACCATCGTCTCTTGAGACGGTAACAATCTACCCAATCATTCCTTGGACACTCAATTCAACTGATATCAACTTCTTTCTACTACTCCTCACATTTTTCACTTGAGAGCTTAGACCTTGGCTCTCTGTCAACATGGGTCTTCTCTAGGACCGCAAGACATTTCACTTATTCTTGTCACTCTTCTCTCGAGAAGCATTAGTACTTTAGCCTCTAAGTTCCATACTCACTTAGGCGACCTTATCCCAATTCCGTTCGTTCCACTGAACGTCAACATCATCCTGGAATTCAACGTTGTCTACAAGACCGTCTCTCGGATTTCGCTTCCAGGAGTCATTTAAGTCTAACGTCCTCTTTCTCGGTACAGAGGCTCAATCATAATACTAGGACAATTTAGAGTTCTTCTTCCTTTTACAATAGGGTCTCTTACCCTACGGAAGAAACTACACAACTTTGTGGCATTTTCTCACTTCAAATTCACCTTGTCCTTCCCATTCCATAGGATGGCAACCTTGGAGTCTGCGCCGATGGCAAAACCTTTACTCCAGGATTCAAATGCCACCATGCTTTTACATTCTCTTTCCCATAACTCAGTCACCTCAAGTGACAATATCTGTTCGTCCTTGGGTCTTCACCAGTTCACCTATCGAGTGGTCAATTTGATTACCTCAAATCACTTTACAAGTATTCTCTAAGTGCTCTTTTCATTTACTAAATCATTCACTAGAGTCACAACCAGTCGGGACTATCAAGTCCGTTCACTTTTCTTTTTGTCAACGACCATTTCATGGTCCAATCGCCCTTTAAGAACAATGCCCTATTCTTTAGGGAACAACAACTCATGATTTCATTTCTCATGGTTCCAATTCAACCAACCGATCCCAGGAAATCATTAATTCCAAGCAAACTAGCATGCCAATTCTTCCTTGACCCCTTCCATAACAGAAAAGACGGACTACCCATTTTCCACCATGTGCCTTACGCCCAAGTAATTAGCCATTTCCCGTAGGCACATTCCAAATTCACATTGAACATCTCTTTGCTCGTAATCCATGAGCAGGAGTTCTCTTATTCATTAGTCTTTCGATCATTCTCCTCTTTTGCTCAGTCCCATCACCATTCCTCAAAATCAGGAATAACAACCAGTCATAAGATTTTCAAGTTCCAATCCACTTAGGGATTTACTTATCTTATTCAAGGGTCATTGACTACCTTTACCATATGCTTAAACGACCTTGAGAACTCTATCTCACACTGGTCGATCATCCTATGATCCTTGCAAAAGTAATAGGATCCAAACAACCCTTGCTCTCAAGCAATCCCAGGATGATACTTTCCGTCGAACAACTCAACAGAGGTAGTCTAGGCAGATCTCATGCCTTTGAGGAAACCCTTCCTCTAGTGACTTTTCACCAATCATCAATAGCCTCTTAGGGCTAGTAATGCCAAGGTCACTTTCTTTCTTCAGTGTACCCAAAACCTCCAAGGTTTTTTTTTTATCAAGATCCTCAATCCAGAGGAGGCAATTTCAACTTCCATCCTTCCATCCAACTCAGTCAATATCATTCTTATTCATAGCTTCACAAGTTTTCCAAAGCTCTCATGGTTCTTCCCACAAATTCACTTTTCTCGTGAATGAAATAACTCAGAGTCACATTTCTCGTGACTTCTATCACTTAATTCGTCAACACAAGCATTTATCACCGCAGTGATTTAGAGAATCATGGCAGCTCCTCCTCGAGCTTGCTTAACCAACAAATTTCCTCATTTCCATTTAAAGTTCTCATGACCCATTCAGCTCTTGGGTCTCGTACGATCAACCGATCGAGCCATATTCTCTTTTAGTACTCATACTCCAATCGCCCATCTTTACTCAATTTTCATGATCCATATCAGTTCTCGGATCTTTCATACCATAAATACTCGAGTCCAATGCTCTTTTACGACCGTACTGTCGCCGTTCAATGTCCTTTGGTTCTCATGTCTCCTGAACCACTATGATTCCCTCCAGGAATCAAAAACTTAAGTCATTTACTCAATCTGGCAGTCTCAAGCTGCTCCTCTCATTATCTTTCACCATCAACCCTCCAGTGGTTCCCAAACAACTCTCTAATGATACGTAGGAAATTCTCAACTAATTGCCAAATATTCAAGGATCTCAAATCATCCTTGATCCATAATCATTCATCCAGCCAGCCTTACCGAGGCAACTTCTCCACTAACAGCCATTACTAGGCTAGTCTCAACTAGGTAACTATCAGACAAGCGCTCAAGGCAGTAATTCACCGAGTCAATAGCTCATACTTTAAGCCTAGAGGCATCCGCCACTCTAGCATAATCACAACATATTATCTCATTTTCAGCATGCCTCAGTTCAACGGGTATAAACCCCGTACATCGTCTAACCTCTCAATTATACCTTGGCCAAGCCAATCACATGAGGCTAATCATCAAACTTGCCTAACAGGCCCATTACAACCATCACTGTTCTTTTTCCAAGGGCATCCACTGTCAAGCATGAAACTTTTAACCATGCCACTCATAGGCACCATTACACATGTCATGCCACTTTCGATCATTCTTAATGAGGATCAATCCCGTGCCGTACATCTCTTATCCACAATTGGACTCAACCTGATACCCAGACTTCCCCTTTCAAGTTATGACTTGAGTCATTCCTGCCCCTTGCCATCTTAGAAGCCTGCCAGGAGCCGCTCCTTGTTCGGACCTCTCTGTCCCAGCGATCACTCCCCGTCCTCATCAGACCTGGCCGTTGTAAGTTGTCCCAATTCATACATCTACGGAGAAAGCCCCGTTCCATATGTTCCATACCATGTTTCATTACAGTTTATAGGTATCCCATCAACTTGTCCCAGACCAAGCGACAATTTATTAAGTCCAACAGCGATAAGTTTATGCATGCACCCTTATCAACTTCCATTTCATAACCACAAACACGTGCATAGTATGACGGTCCTCACCACTTGTCATGTCAAAATCACCTTCAGATCAATTCTTATCCCTTTAAGAGTTCTAATTCCATCAATGACCATCATATCTCGCAGATCAATTGCCTATATTTAACCATACACCTCAAGAGAAGTCGCTAACTACGTCAAATCCCCAAGCGTTCGATCACAACTGGCCTTTAATCATATATTCCTTATCCGCTCCCTTGTATGCATCTCATCTCATATCATCCAAGATTGTCAATAGTAATTAATAACTAAACCATCAAGATATCGCGCAATTCAAGCCCGAATCCACCAATACCAATTGTCTCTTTATAACTCATACTCCTCAAGTTGGGTCATTGACAAACCAAGATCACAATCATACACCTCAATTGACCCTTCATTCATAATTTATTCTCTAGCAACCTCAAATCCAGGCTCATGACTCCTTAATTTCCATTCACTTCCTTGTGAGCCTTATTCATAAATCACTCATTATCTTTTAATTCGACACTAGGACCATTAGAATACCTCACAAGTTCAAGCCTATAGTCCTTAAGATTCAACAATCCATGCTTATCCCTAAAGGTCTCACTACCTAATTATCCTCAAGTCATCGCTCCTTATCACTCCAAATCTCAATCACATCGGATCAAGCTGACCTTACTCTGATACCAAATAAACGAGGATGTCACGTCCCGAACCCGGCGAGCGCGCGAGCATCCCACCAAGCCGTTCCTTTTTTTTTCTTTTTCTTTTTTGCAAGGCTCCAGGATCCAATGGCCAATGTTATGTATGCTTAAAGAAACATGCATGCGGAAGCGATGCCAACTCCAATTTATAAATATAGTAACACCCGATGACTTAGGACACAAGGGTACACCTTTAATAAAAGCCAAATATACTTTTCTTTATTACAAATCTAAATCCTCTAAATCAGTACTATTCAATTCTAAGGTCATAAAAGAGAAGTCTTCATTTTTCCTCTAGTGACCTCGTCTCCGTGCCAATCCATGGAAAGTCTGCACTTCCATCGCCAGGAACCTGAAAAGTCAATCCCTCGCTGGGGTGAGATATAAATCTTAGTAAGGTGGGTCCTAACCCTAGGTTAGGCTGACGTCCACTCAGGCAGTCATATACCCCAATAGTTCAACTCATAGACATATCAGTTAATTCAAATATAGATAACCTAACACAAGTGACAGGCATGCAAATACGGTATCATAACACACTCAGAGGCTCATACACGCTCATCCTGCCACCTCACCACAATCTCCCTTTCCCCCTTGCCTCATTCTCATGCCCGCGATTAGATCGCATCAGGCTCGGTCCACGTATACGTATCAGACCGTCATTGACAACCCGCGTAAACGTATCAGGTTCCAATGATTCTCCAGGCTGGTACCAACGCCTCATATCTATGTCCCGTGATTAGATTGCATCATGATTGTGGCCATCATAACCCCGCGAATAGATCGCATCAGGGCACCACTAGCAACCTGCGTAAACGCATCAGGTTCTAATGATTCTCTAGGCCAATATCATCACTTCATTCCTCCGTCCCGCGAATAATTCACATCAGGACCGTGGCCATCATAACCCCGCGATTAGATCGTATCAGGGCACCACTGGCAACCCGCGTAAACGCATCAGGTTCCAATGATTCTCCAGGCCAATATCATCACCTCATTCTTCCGTCCCGTAAATAATTCGCATCAAGACCGTGGCCAATTCAACCCCGTGATTAGTTTGCATCAGGGCGCCACACAACCTCAATTCAACCCCGTAGTTACATCGTATCAGGGTATCCACCTCCCGCCTCGCGTCTCATACGCCTTAGGGCCTCGCCATGTCATGCTCATGCCACAATCATAACTCATGCCATGATTTTCAATTCATTTGCATACACATGGCCAAGTGCAAATCCAAGTGCAAATCGTAAATCCCATGGCATGCAAAGCAAATCAAATGATATCCGGACATGGCAAACGACTCAGGCATAAGCAATGTCACAAACAATCATCCTATAACATCTTTGGATATAATAAAAGCTATCCCCTTAGACGAATACTCATAACTCGATCAATTCAACCCTCGACTCACTCAATTGAGTCCAATCTTCCTAGCATAAGGTTAGGAATTCACTTACCTTTAACTTGATAACACAAATTCCTGTTTGTAATGGCCTCAAAGTCTTGGCCAAATCAATCCAAGGGTTCAATTTGCCGCGCACCTAGAATATTCAACCAATTTGTCAATTTTTCACATCCATTTCCTTAATCCATGAACCATAATCGTCCATAACCTAACCCTCATCATCTTAACATGTTTTAAACATCAATTTGAGACTCAAAATCACCAGCCCTTTCACTCCAACAGAACCGGTTTTGCACAGAACCTAACCGGTTCATTTCGATTCTGTGCATTCCGTGCACTTCCAGTCCTAAACCTTCATCAAATCCATCATCTACTCATTATCCTACCTCTTAACATGGCTATCTAAGGGTCTAAGAGGATCACTGTGAGTTTGAGGTCGAATGGTCGTCGGAAACTCGTCCAAAATCGTCAGATCCTCCAAGGTCAGTACCGGCAATTTTCTGCTTCAAGTTCACAAGATCGATTCGAGGTGAAAACTTCACCAAATCAAGCCCAACTTTTTACCCCAGATTCATATACATGTCTACTAGGTCTCCACAAAATTTGACCTCAAAATCCAAGATTTCGACCTTCAAAAGGGTCGGAAACCGGACCAACCTCAGGCTAGAGTAGATTCCGTCGACTCTCGGGAAAATGCTTGGCCGGAGCTCCTCAGTGGTCCAAATGCCTCTGTTCCACTTCGAGAAGGTCAACAAGACATAGATGTAAGTTGATGTGGTCTGTCGGTGGTCAGACGGTGGCCGAAAAGTGGCCTTGTAGGCAGCAAACAGAGGGACCAAAATCTGTCGCCGGCGAGCAGTGAAGAGAAAAAGAAGAAGAAGAATGCTTGGTGATCTTGGGAGGTGTTTGGCAGAATTAGAGGAGAGAGAGAGAGAGTGAAAAAGCTTATATTCAACTCTCAAGAGTCAATGGTTGAATGGTAGTTGGATAAAGTTGGACATGACCCCTCCTTGCTTGATCTTGTGACACTTGTCCTAAGTGTCAATCAACTTGATCCAATGGCCACCATCTCTTCTAATTTTTGGCATCTTAGGGGGTAGGGATAAAGACTAAAATGCCCTTCCTTATTTGCATGGGTAAGGTTCTAAGCTTGAGGGGCAAAAAGGTAATTTTAACCCCGACGTCCGGAAAGTCATTTTTCTTGTTTCAAAATTCTTCGATAGGGCGACGGCCAATCCGAATAACGTTGAAATTCTTGATTCCCCATTTTCAATTTTCAAGACTCATTTCAGATTAATGAATCTGAAAATGATTGGAAATTAGAATGTTGCACATTTCATTTGGAATTAGGAATTTCGTGTGCAAATACAAGCGGTCCTTAACTACTTAGATATATGTTATATCGAATCATATATGTATTACCATTAGGCATTACAATAAATATAAAAAGAATAAAGTAAGGAGGTTTGAAAATGCGAGATCTAAAAACATATCTTTCCGTGGCACCGGTACTAAGTACTCTATGGTTTGGGGCTTTAGCAGGTCTTTTGATAGAGATCAATCGTTTATTTCCGAATGCGTTGACATTCCCTTTTTTTTTCATTCTAGTTATTGACATGTGAAGGGGTGAAGAAGATTAGAGATAGAATCAAAAGATTTGTGACTAATCCCTCCCCCTCTTTCCTTTTTTTTTATAGATAAAATAGAATTCGAAACAATATAATAAGTAGAATTATAATAAAGAAAGGAGGAAAGAGAAATAAAAAAGTAGATTCAACCTTGGCGAAATTCAAGTTTGGTCTCCAATTCCATTTAGAAATAATATCGAGAGAACAGAAATGTGTCTGGGGCAAGAAGATCATATAATATCTTTTAATGAAATATTGTACATTGAATCGAATTCGATTCAAAATATACCTAAATATTACTTTGTTGTTTTACTTCTTACTTTTTCATTTCTTTTTTCGCGGAAAGTAGAAGAGTTGGTTGAATCAAAAACGCAAAGGAGGTTCATGGACAAGGGTAAAGATGTCCGAGTAACGGTTATTTTAGAATGTACCAACTGTGTTCGAAATGGTCTTAATAAGGAATCAAGGGGTCTTTCCAAATATATTACTCAAAAGAATCGACACAATACACCTAGTGGATTGGAATTGAGAAAAGACCACCCTCGATGAGGCAACGTCCATTTCGATTCAAATATTGAAATTCCTCAATGTCCAATACCAAAATCTCGAGGTCCAATTTCATGTCGAACTCTCGTCGACTGTAATTCCAGTTTATCTCAAACTGACAGACGACTTTTGCAAGCGCTACGCGTATCGACCTTGGAATTTTTCTTAAGCCGTGGTGACTTTCATTGTCATGTAATTGCGAGGGTTTTTTTGTTCGTTCCTTCGATCCTGATCATCGGAATCCGATTTAGGAAATTCTTACAAATTACACATTGGTTAGGCGGAATCACCTGTGTCCCGACGTATAACTCTAGCAAAACATTCCATGATCGTCCTTAGATCGTTCTCAACCGGCCCAAGACATTCCCTTGACAATCCCTTGACAATCCTTATGATCAAAGTGCCATTTCTCATTCAAATTCCCCAGGTCCACGTATCTGACTCTACGTTAATCTTTCCCTTTTGATCAGATAACTCAAGAGTGGCCAACTCCAAGGGAGTTACAATTGAAACACATCGATCGATATCCTTCCATTCAATAGCCTCGAGAGGGTCGGAATTCGGAATGTCGCAATTCTTCCCCCCTTAAAGAAATTTCGTCCTCGAAATTTGCCATTTTTCTCATTATCCAATCTCATGGGGTACTGACCCTCATCGCATCTTCATTCTCCAAAGAAGTTCCTCCCATTACTTGACGTTCCCACTTGTCTTCTCTAGTAAAAGTTTTCCTACTTCCAGGACTTATTTCCCTCAGTCCTCAACCTGTACTTTGTTTTCTCTATTCTCTTCCGACATTCATGATATCTATCGGTGATACACCCTTGAGCATTCAAATCTTTCTTTCAATTTACCTATTGGTCCGAGGATGCTATGCGTATCACACTGCAACCTTGCTTTTGAAATTCCCAATTGGAAGGCTTTTCTAAAACGTCGCCTTAAATTCATGTTCTTTCCTGTCACGATCATCACCAAATCATCACGAGAACATACTCTTTGGTACCTCTACCATTTGGCATAATAATCCACTCCAAATGTCCTTTCGTATCATCGAGAACGCACAAATTCCATTGGCTTACCCTCGATTGTCCAAATCAAACCATGGCCTTCTCGATTTCTCAGGCAAACTCATGATTGAGTACTTAATATTTTTTTCTTCAATCCCTTTAGGCGGTCAATGCTCTCAACCTCTTATAGCTCACACAATTTCGAGATCTTTCTTTATATAAACGATGCTATCATATCCACAATCAACTTCATATATCAGCATTACCTATTGTTCAATTCCCCTCGAAAAACTACTACCTTATTCTCTTGTGGTAGATATTGACTTGAAATCTTCTTCTACCCACAATGTTTCTTGAAATTTGTCGCAAGGATAATGCAAGTCAACTTCAATCATGCGTTAAACATTCCAACTGATATGGCCTTACTACCACGACGTACATACAATGCCCACTTCCGGTTGCCTCGTTATAACTCAAGTTTCATTCCACGTCGCGTCATTACGACCTTCATAAGCTTTTCAACTTCCAACCGGAAACACCATTAACATCGTAGTCATCAACTTGACTTAAGTCCTCGAAAGCTCTTTTCACGTTCATTCATCTATTCGTGTTATATCTCGTCCTTCGTCCATTTCATCAATGGAACAGCTCTTGTGGGGAAACTTTCCACAGTCCGTCAATTGCAATTCATCAATCTCAAGAAATTTCAAGTTTTAGGAACTCACATCGACCCTAGTCGATTCGTCACTTATTTTATTTCTCAAGTGCTCTACAAGAATTTGACTTCCCAGAAACTTCACAACTAAGGAATCTTACTTCATCAGGTTCACCATTCGCGCTCTTCACATTTAGCATGCAACAGACTTTTACTTAGAGTTCATAGAATACTCTCAAAAGCTGTTCATATTTCTCATGACTCCTTACATGAGTTCAATCATCGTCTCTCAAGATGGTAACAGTCCATCCAATTATTCCTCGGATGTTCAATCCGACTATTATCAACTTGTTTTTACCAGGTGCCGGATCTTTCAAACTGTTCCTCACACTTTCTACTTGAGAGCTCAGATCTTGGCTCTCTGTTGTGACGGGTCTCTTCTAGGACCACACAACATTATATTTATTCTTGTCACTCTTTCCTCAAGAAGCATTAGTGTTTTAGCCTCTGAGTTCCATAACCCGTTAATGTGACCTTATTCCAATTCCGTCTGTTCCACTGAACGCTGATATTATCCTGGAATTCAACATTGTTTATAGGACAGTCTCTCGGACTTCACTTCTAGGTATCATTCACGTTCTGCGTCTTCTTTCTCAATCCAGACGCTCAACCACAATACCAAGACAATTCAGACTTTTTCTTCCTATTACACTGGGGTCTCTTACCTTAAGAAAGAAACTATACACTTCCGTGGCATTCTTTTATTTCGAATCTACCTTGTCTTTCTCATTCCATAGGATGTCAATCTTGGAGTCTGCGCAAATGGTAATACATTTACTCTAGGATTCAGATGCCACCATGCTTTAACATTCTCCTTCCTATAACTCAATCACATCAAGTGACAAGGTTCCTTCTTCCTTAGTCTCTATCAATTCACGTATCGAATACTTAATTCGACTACCTCGAGTCACTTTGTAATTACACTATAAGTGCTCTTTTCGCTTACTCAACCATTCATTAGAATTACGAACAGCCAGGACTATCAAGTCCATTAACTTTCTCTTCCCTCAATGACCATCTCGTGGGCCAATCGCTCTTCAAGAACGATGCCCTAATCTTTAGGGGTGATAACACACAATACCACTTCTAGTGGTCTAGATTCATCCTCAATCAATCTCATAGAATCGTCAATATCAAACAGCTGACTTAACTCTTTCCTCAACTTTTCCCACGACGGAAGGAACGACATGTCAGTCTCTCATTACGAGACTTGCGCCAAGGTAACAACCATCTGTCGCAAGTACGTTTCATGTTCCAAAATGAACATCTCTTTGCTCGTAATCCATGAGCAGGAGTTCTCTTATTCATAAGTTTTCCGATCATTTCTCTTCTTTTGGTGAGTCCCATTACCATTCCTCAACATCAGAAATAACAACCAGCCATAAGGCTTTCAAATTCCAATCCACTCAGGGATTTACTTATCTCATTCAAGGGTCCTTGACCACCTTTCCCATATGCTTAAACGACCATGAGAACTCTTCTCACACTAGTCGATCGTCCTCGGATCCTTTCAAGATTATTAGGATCCAAACAACCTTTGCTCTCGAGTAATCTCAAGAGGATATTTTTCATCGAACAACTCAACAGGGGTAGTCCAGGCAGATATCATGCCTTTGAGGAAACCCTTCCTCTAGCAACCTTTCACCAACTATCAACAGTCTCTTAAGGCTAAAACTTCAAGGTCACTTTCTTTCCTCAGTGTACCTAAAACCTCTAAGGTTTCCTTAATAAGATCCCCAATCTAGAGGGAGACAATTTCAAATCTTATCCCTCTATCAAATTCAATCAATCTCAACCTTATACATAGTTTCAGAAGCTTTTAAAAAATCTTGTGGTTATTCCCATACATTCAATCTAGAAAGAAGTAACTCAGAGCCACCTTTCTCGTGACTTCCATCACTTAACTCATTAGCACTAGCATCAGTCATCTTAGCGACTTGGGTATAATGGCTGCTCCTTCTTGAGTCTGTCTACCCAACCACTTTTCTCATTTCTATTTAAAGTTTTCACGACCCCCATTACACTTGGGTCTCGTGCAATTGACAATATCGAGCCATATTCTCTTCCATGACTCATACTCTAGTTGCTCATCTTTACTCAATTCTCATGATCCTTCTCAGTTCTCGGATCTTCCACACCATGTATACTCGAGCCAAGTGCTCCTTTAGTGACCGTACCTTGGTCGTTCAACCTTATTAGGTTATCATATCACTTGAACTATTATGATTCCCTCTAGGAATCAAAGACTTAAGTCATCTGCTTAAGCCTAGCAGTTTCAGGCTGCTCATCTCATTATCTTTCACCAGCAAACATTAGTGGTTCCCACACAACTCTTAACAAGTTACTCATTATACAAGGATTCTAAATCTTCATCAGTCAATGACTATTCAACAGGCCAACCTCAACAATGGAACTTCTCAATCATCGGTCAATTACTAGGCAAACATCAACTAGGCCAAAACTCAACTAGGTCAACACCCAGCAAATAATCAAGGCGTTGCTTCTATAAGTCAATCGCCCAAACTCTAAGCATAAGACATCTGCCACTCTATCACAAATACGACAGGCTTTCTCATTCTCAACAGGCATCAGTTCAACGGGTATAAACCCCACATGCCGTCTAATCTCTCAGTTAGACCTTTGCCATAACATTCACATGATGCCAATTACAAAACATGCCCAATAGGCCAATCATAAACATCAATTTTCCTTCCAAACGGCATCCACAACCAAGCATAAAGCTCTTAATCATGCCAATCATAGGCGTCATTACACATGCCATGCCACTTGTGAGCAATCACGTCGAGAATCAATCTCGTGACATACATCTCTTAACCACAATTGGACTCAACCTGATACCTAAACTTTCATTTTCAAGTTATGACTTGGGTCATTCCTGCCTCTTGCTATCTTAGAAGCCTGCTAAGAGTCGCTCCTTGTCCGAACCTCTCTGTCCCGGCAATCACTCCCCACCCTCATCAGACCTGGCTGTTGTAGGTTGTCCCAAGTTATACATCTACGGAGAAAGTCCCGTTCTACACGTCCCATACCATATTTCATGACGGTTTATAGGTATCCTATCAACTTGTCCCATACCAAACGATAGCTTATTAAGTCCAACAGCGATAAGTTCATGCATGCACCCTTATCAACTTTCATTTCAAAGCCACAAACACATGCACAACATGTTCATTCTCACCACTTGTCATACCACAGTCGTTTCCACATCAAGCCTCAACTATAGAAAACCTCTGGTTCTACCAATGATTATCACATCTCACAGATCAATTGCCTATATTCAACCATATACCTCAAGTCTAGTCGTTATTCAAGTCAAATCTACATGCACTCGATGACAACTGGTTTGTAATCCAAATATTCCTTGCCCACTTCCTTGTATACACCTCACCTCATATCTTCCAAGGTTTTCATTAGCAATAGATAACTAAACCATCAAGATACAATGCAATTCAAGCCTGAATCCATTAATAATAGCCATTAAATCACTTCTAAATCCCAATCCACTTCGTATACTCCCCATTAACACCTCGCACAACGTCCTATGAAATTTTATGAGTCAATTTGAATCCCAAATACCCCTTCATTAGTCCCCAACAGAATCGGCACAGTAGAACATCCCCCAAAACAGAATCGATTTTGGTTCAATCGTACAATCAAGCCATATATCAATTTCAAACTTCAATCCATCACAAAACCAACTCGCCATAACCTTAATCTATATGTTAAGGGAGCTCACCAAAGATTTGAAAGCAAAATAACACCTCAAAGTCTTTGAACAGCCTGGTTCCTCCATGGTCCTTAAACAGGCAGAATTTGCTCGATATAAACCACCACAAACCAGCCATGTACACCCATAAAAATATATAAAACCTTAATTTCAACTTGCTAAACTCTTATACTATGAGTTTAGAAGAACCTATCGAAAATTTGAAGCCATTTGGAGTCCGGAAGCCCCCAAAAAATGCAGCCTCTCCAAAATCGGGTCAGATTTTGACCTTTCCCCACTCAAACAAACTTACGGGATAAACGGCTGGGCAAAATTAAGTTGATAATATTTTTTTAGAATGGAAAAACGATAAGCTTTAAGATGGCGGTAGTTTTACCTCAATCCGGTGTCGGACGACAAAGTTATGGCCAAAACAGTGAGCCAGATTTTCCTTGTCCGCGAGGAATCCATTCGGCCGAGAGAGAGGAAGAGGAAGAAGATGGTGGGGATAAAGGTGGCTGGCCAAAATGGGGAGAGAGAGAGAGAGAGAGAGAGAGAGAGAGTGAGTCTATTACACACCAATAATCCATTTTGGTCAATTTGATAAGATGTGTAATTAATGGTATTTAATTCTTGGCCTCTTCTTTGGTTGACACTTGGCAAACTTCCATTGGTTGTTCCATTGACTTTGACTCTTTTTGACTCATCCTCATCAAATTTTCGGCAGCATATAGAGGAGGAGAAATAACCAAAATGACCTTCTAAACTTTTTAAGGCAATGCCAAAGGTTGAGGGTCAAAATGGTTATTTAGCACTTTACGTCTGAAAATTCATTTTTTTAGTGTAAACCACCCTCGATGAGGCGACGTCCATTTCCATTCAAATATTAGAATTCCTCAATGTCCAATACTCAAATCTCGAGGTCCAATTTTATGTCGAACTCTTGTCGACTGTAATTCCAGTTTATCTCAAACTGACGGGCGACTCTTGCAAGCGCTACGCGTATCGACCTTAGGATTTTTCCTAAGTCGTGGCGACTTTGATTGTCATGTAATTATGAGGGTTTATTGTTCGTTCATTCGATCCTGATCATCGGAATCCGATTTAGGAAATTCTTGTAAATTATACATCGGTTAGGCGGAATCACCCGCGTCCCAACGTATAACGCTAGCAAGACATTCCATGATTGTCCTTAGATCGTTCTCAATCTGCCAAACACATTCTCTCGACAATCCTTATGATCAAAGTGCCATTTCTCATTCAAATTTCCTAGGTCCACGTATCTGACTTTGTGTCAGTCTTTCCCTTTTGGTCAGATAACTCAAGGGTGGCCAACTCCGAGCGAGTTACAATCGAAACACATCGATCGATATCCTTCCTTTCAATTACCTCGAGAGGATCGTAATTCGAAATGTCACATGAATAATGATAGTAATTTTTTGGTGGGAGTTGAAATCTCATTTTCTGATGCAAGTGAAATGATATATGAAATGCAATGCTATAAATAACACGTGCTAAAAATTTCTCTTTTCATCGTATTAGAGAAACGTGCACCTGGATCGCATATGAAAATACATGTTTTACCAAATATCTCATGATGCTGATGATTCCCTCAATCTCCAGACCTCTTTGTGGAAGCTAGGATTTTAAGGTACTGAAACCATCTGTTACCAGAAATTTCTTTCTGATGCGAAATGATGCAAGACCTGTGTAAAGTTGAAAAATATGTCTTTCGAAGTCACAAGAGGGCATCATTGTGAATCGAAAGAAAAACCAAGATCACATGTGGATCTTAAGGTTTTGGGGGCCTTATCCGTTACTAGAGATCTCCCTCTAATGCGGGACAACGCAAGATATATGTAGGGTTGAAAATGTGCTCGAGTTATGGTTCGAGCTGACCATTTTTTTTTTTGAAATCACAAGAGCGCATACATTGCAAATCGAAAAAGGGGATCAAAATCCCAAGAGCGCATACATTGCGATTTTAATAAAGGACTATAATTGTGAGAGCGCATACATCGCAACTTTGGCGAAAGGGACCAAAACTACAAGAGCGCATACATTATGGAATTGGCAAAGGATCAAGATCATGAGAGCGCATACATCATGAATCTTGATATGATAATACCATAATCATAAGAGCGGATACATTATGATTAGGTAAAAGACCAAAATCGTGATAGTGCATACATCACGAATTGGTAAGGGATCAGAATTGCAAGAGCGCATACATTGCAATTTGATAAGGGTACCAAAACCATAAGAGCGTATCATTATAATTAAGTAAAAAGGACCAAGACTACAAGAGCGCATATATTGTGATCTGGCAAAGGTAAAGATCATGAGAGCGCATACATCATGATTCAATACCTTCAATGATAAATAGCATATGAAGGATGTATTATCGAACTAAATCGATTAATACGAAAGGTGGTTGCCTGGACTGAAATCATTGCAAACAAAAGAGGTCAGAAATGACAGCTTAATCTCTAAAGCCGCCAACTAAAAAAAGGGTTCATAAAACTTACCTGGGTTTTTGAGCGATAAATGATGGTTAGGCTGACTGCATCACACCTGTCCATTCTTTTGAAAAATGATGATATGCAAAAAACCAATGTAAATGCAACATCACATGCTAGAAAAACTTGTGAGCTTCTGCTTGCATTAGAAAGCTTCACTGGGGAATCTTGTCAATAAGAAAGCATGTCTGACCCTTCTTGACAATTCTGATCAACTTGAATAAGGACTCACTCTCATGAAAAATTGAGGATACATTACCCGAGTATTTAAAGGATTACCTTATAGGTATTTCCAGCGAGGTTTGCTCATTTAATGGTCCTTGGACGAATTTCGAGACCTTGAGAGGTAACTCGATCATCAGGAATTGCTGTCAGACAATATCAGAGGTAATATGTGCAAACATAATTGTTGAAATTCATAAATGAAATCATGCAAAATTACTCTATCAATCTTGCATTGTGCATTTCTTGAGCTCCTGTCAAAGACGATTAAAGTGTGTATTTCACTCATGATGTGATTCATACATAACTATTCTACCAAGTTTGCATTACCAATTTTGTTCAGGGAGGTTATCACATTGTGAATACCTCAAATGTAATCTGAATGGGGGACTCCAGTCCGAAAGGACTTTCTCTCACTCTCGAGAAAAGCTTTATATCTCGACTGCATGATTCAAAATAAATCACTCAACCTTACCATCATCGCATCCGACAAGGGTCCGAATAATCTCACAATTGGTACGACCAAGCCGATCTGGAGGTCTTGATAAGGACCGCAATGAGGGCTAGGTCAAAGGTTTACAAAAGAGACTCCAGTCAAGTCAAGGCTTATGAAATGAAGTTCTTTGTCATTTGCTTCAAGTTTACAAGTCAAGAACCCTGCAAAAATGAGAGAGAAATAATTTTGCTCGAACTTCTTCGAGCGATGCTTAAAATCATTTAACTCTACGTTAACTCAAGTGCCCTAATCTGAAGAGACTTTTGGTAAAGGTTGTAACGTAGGTTAGGATAAGAGACTGAAGAACGAAAAAGGCTCGTCTCGGCTTAGAAAATATATGAGAAGGGTTTGATGTTGGTGATCATTGCTGACTCGTCACTGATCTTGGCCTTCTGAAAATGTCTTTAAAGAATACCATTATTGATTGAGAAATGGTAGCCTTCTGTTGAGAATTGTACTTTGCAAAGATACCTCTTTGAGCAATCTTCTTTACAATCAATTCCCTTTAGGGATGTAAGGAAAAATAATATGCAAATATATACATGGGATTTACATTCAAAGATGTACACTTGAAAATAAGAAATGTTTACAAATGAACAAGAATCAAATGGGTATGGCCTTACTTTTGATAGGGACTTTTCTTTTTCTGATACCTGGGATTTTCTGTGGGATCAGCCCTTGCTTTTTCTAAGTCATGACTCCCATTTTCCTTTTTTTTCTTTTTTTCTTTCGATTTTTTTATGGGAGCGGACCCTTTTCTTTCAGGCTGAATTTGCTTCTTTATTTTTTAATCCCATGATTTTGAACAAGAACAAGTATCACAAAAGACGAGTTCACTCAGAAGTTCTCTGTTGACCCGATTCTTCTTCGGTTTCACTCCTTGAGAAAAATGCTATCTTTGGAATGAACAAATGATCACCAATGCGGTTCAAAAAATGAATTTGCAGGCTCAAGTAGGCTATGCAAGGGATGAAGTGTATAGGATAGAGAAATGAACGCTCTTCATCATCCTAAGGCACTTGACTTAATGTTTGAGTATAAATGCAAAGAAACACCCGAAAATTGATGTTAGTCTAAGTAAGAGAATTTCTAACCATTTACCTTGTTCTGCTTCTGGAATTACCTCGTTCTGCCCCAATGTGGGGTGGTTCTTGATAGGGTTGAGAATCGAAATCGGCGCTCAAAGTGGTTTGCAATGGATCACCTATAGTGTTTGGGATAAAGAATTGAATGCCTTTGTCGTTTCGACTAGCGTACCTTTTGCGAGAAGACCCTTCGCCTTGAAGAATGCAGAATAATACCGCTCAACTCACTGGGGGTTAAAATGTGGGACATGTTGAAAATGGCTTGCCTTTCATCATCCTGTCATGCCCTATTTTATGCATTTGTTGCATCATATGTAGTTTATATTCCCTGCTCAGAATTGATAAGTTAAACATGAAGAATAGTCATGTGAAAATGGAAACTTCAAGCATTTTATCATGTTTCATGAAAATCTCTTGCGTTTGTTAAAGAATTAGATATTGCAAGAACATGTGAATTGCCCCAGAACATGTAACTGGATCAAATTAAACCAGGGAATTTAATACTAGGGTTGAGGATCTGCTCATTTTCATTTTTACCTTAGAGCGAGGGACACATATATGAAGGAGTCGAGCAAGACTTGAGATGCTCTGGTTGCCCATCTTCAAAGGTGATAACCGTCATGGTTGGTCCCATGATCCTGCGAGAAGGAAAGCATCACCCTTAGAAATAGTATGAAACAGAGAAATGTACTCCCTTTTCAAAGTTGAGGTCCGTTTGCCCCATTTTATACAGAATGCGTATAGTTTCACCAAAACGCGGGATTGTCCTAATCATGGCCAGTGATGGGAACGCGACTTCGAGCATTGGCAACCTGATCCATGTGCGAAACGTCCAAGGATTGACCGGGCTAATGCATTATCAGAGTTAAGAATCTGCCCCTAGCCCCCTTGATTCATTCTGAAACACACAGTAGATGGATTAGTAAGACAAATAGGGTTAAATCGCATGTTAGTCATTTCAAAAGATTTTCTTTGAAAAACTTTTTGCTTTCGAAAATCTCAAGACGAGAACTCTTGAGAAGCCTAACCTCGGTGCTGATCATAGATGACAAATTGTTCAATCGTTGGTTATCGTCTTCGGGTCGGTTTGGGATACTTCATTAAGATTAAAAAATTAATGAAAAAGATGTGTAATTTTATTGATATGAAATCAATGAATTAAATCTTATTGAAATGCAACATTGAATGGAAATGAGAACCTAATGTGTGACATGAATTGAAAATCATAAGGCAGCCTAAAAACTAAGGAAAGCTGGAAAATCCCGCACAAAGGATTGAAGAATAAAAAATAGTACTGATCCGAGTCTACACCCACTTCCCCAATGACGAACTCCGCGAGCTTCCCATGGGGCTAATCTTCCCATGTGTTTCAAGTGATACCACGAGAACAAAATTGAGGCAGCGGGAGTATCTCATCCTTAAACATGTGAGGATATTGCTGACTCATGCTCAGAACTACTAACAAATCTTTGTCTGCATCACAATACTCCCATCTACGAAACATGAGGTCTCCAACATCAATCATGCACTAGACCTAAAATCGTAGTGTGACACATTTCTCAATGGAGTGTCCCTCTTGGCCGCAATGAAAATCACATAACTTGCCTAAGATGAAGTTTTGGAGGCTCTCGAACCAAGGAGGTGTTTGTTCTTGCTAGACAATGCGTTTCTTCAAAAGGATTGCCCATATAATAGTCATAGATGTAGGGAGTGGGGTGAATTCCCATCCAAATAGCTCTGGAGGTTTGTTCTTTGGAAGTTTCACGCAACGATTGGCACAACGTTCTTGGTAAGATTGAATCACATCAAGTTGGTGCTCCAGTAGATGAGCGAGACGTCCCATGACACCAATCTTTCTGTTTATCACAGCCTTCCATGCTTGTACGACACCTTGAAGTTCATCAACTTTCCTTCTCAGGGTAGCTATGACTTGTGCCTTGTCAGTCATTCTCGTTAACATCGATTGGAACAGGAATCGCTGGTAAAATAACTTTAAGGAATGATCACATAGTGAGAAAGGCATGTATTGCATGTTGGGTCAGTCCATGGCTGATCTAGACTCACGGACATCGATTGAACTTGACTCATGCTAATGACCAGAAAATTCCAGTTTCGTCGGATTTTGGTAAATAATTCATAAAAAATCATGAAGAGATCAAAATGATGAAAACATTTACGGGCCTGTAGCAAAGAGGTAATGAACAACTTTTATGTTTGGAGATTGAGCTGTAAATGATCCGATTGTTCCAGTTTAATGCGTTTCCTCGAAAAATGATGCCCAAAAAACTACTTCATCCAGTTTTCATTAAAAGAGCGAATGACCCTTTAAAGTATGAATTAAGGTATGGAATTTTGTAGTTTACTAGTTGAAGCATTGACCTACGACTTTCAAGTTTCGAGATTTAGTAGAGGAAGTCATTTATTAGGGGTATTTTGCAAAATGATCTGGAGTCTAATAAAAGTGAGAAATTCCAGCTTGCTCCATTACGGCCATTAATTCTGTATAAAGTGAAAAACCTATTGTATTGGCCCAACAATTTTTGACATGAAAGCTTAGCGGCCTACATCAGAATAATTTAATTCATGCAAACGAAGTTACGATAAAAATCAGAACAGTTTCATTGACTCAAAAAAAAAATTACTAGAACCATGAAATCTGGAAAAATTCCTAAACAAGACATCTAAAATGACATGACTTGACAAGACTATGAGGAAACACGTAATCTGCCATGGACCGACCCAAAATGAAAAATAATTAAACTAAAGACAAAAGTTAAGAGCTTACCATGAGAAACCACAATCACAACACAATCACACGCGCATGGATGCAAGTTAATTGATTAATGATGTTCTCAAAGTGAAATTCCAAAAACGGACCGTACCAAAGGGGTTTGGTCAGGTCTAATTTTTAAAATTTCGGCTATGGTCGAGATTCTACCCATTCCATGGGGGTATAGCCAGGGTAGAAATCTCCAACACGAAGAAAATTATTGGGATCGAGGAATGGGGTCGATCGTACCTCGGGGGTGAGGTCAGGTGGATAGCCGCGCAATACCATCCTAATTACTAGCAATCCGGGTTTGATTACGGTGAAAATGGAATGCAATATATACATGCGTACACAGGGCATAATATACAATCAAGAATAAAATTAAATTATACTACCCTGCAAACCAGAGATTAGTAATATTTAAATTTACCCTCCAAAAACAAATAACACCTAAATAATCAATGGAATAAAGCCAATCAAAGGAAAACTCCTCACAAGAATTTGGCCTAAGTCTTCTAGAGAAACATGAAAATTCTGAAAAACGCAATGTCCACATTTAATCCCAATTTTTTCGAAAAATTCAAGCTTCCCTCGTCCCCAATGGAGTCACCAAACTGTCGCGACCTGAAGTTTGATTTTTAATTTCGAGTTAATGGATTATTAGGTTAATTAGATGAATTAACTAACCTAATATAGACTCTCCCAAGCCTTATCAATTCGCAATTTAGGTTTTATTCAAAGATTTTTAATTTTGGAGCCGTCGCTAATCTTTTTTGGTAGGTAGATTAGATACCTAAATAAAGTACGGGAGAATACTTTATTTTCTGCTAACTAGAGATTTAGGGTCGGGGACTTGATTATGATAATTTTTCAATTAACACCCTTTCGATACCATTCTTGTGAAAATTCTATCCATTGGCAAATTCAATTGATTTTACTTGAAGATTAAGGTGCAATTATTTTTTTGGGGAATTTTTTGATTAAATGGCATGCAAATGCAACTCTATGATATGCAATGTGATATGCAAATGTGACACGAAACTATATGACGTGAAAATAATCATGCATGATGACTCTTGAAAAGTTAAATTTTAATGCAAGGAAGAATGTAAATTCTAATCCAAATGACACGCGACATGGTGATGCACGAGCTTAGGTTACATGGCATGGTAATGCATGAATGACGGGCAATTATGCATGAAATGAGAAAATTATGACTACCCTAAATAACATGCAAGATTTATATAAAAATTACATGATGATCTTCGAGAAAAAAAATTAAATTTAATGAAAATGCACATGGTTTAGATGATATGATGTGGAAATGACAAAATCAATGCATGAATGACAAGCAAAAATATGACCTATACTAATGGCACAAAAATGGATGATAATGCCATGAATATTACAAGACATACGCATGAATTATGAAATGATTTGAAGAAAAACGCGTGCATGGCGTATGAGAATGAATGATGACCAAACTATATGAAATGCACCTGAGATGTCATTATCCTTTATGAATTTTCGATTTTTATAATGAATTGACTCAACTATTAACACAAATTGATTAGTTAAAATCAAATTTATATTAAGAATTCCTTTTGGATAAAACTTCTGAAAAATTCACATAAAACCGTGACATGATTTTTTTTGTTTCCATGATTTTTTTATTTTTTGTGTTTTTTTTATGAAAAATGAATCAAATAAAAATATAATAGACCTTGAGTACAATACACCTTAAATTCCGAGATTTTCGATGAATTCGCTTCGTACCCTGGGGGTCAGGTCAGAAGGTAATTTATTCACGTCGTACCCCGAGGGTCGGGTCAGATAGTGAATTTTGAAATTTGCCAATTTTGTCCCAAAGTTATGAGATATGTTAGACAAATAGATGTGCGGATGACGTCGTACCTTGGGGGTGAAGTCAGATAGTCATCATATTGCACAAAATTTCGTGGGACAAGGCATATGGGAACATGTATTATACTGAAGGTAGATTATAAGATTATTTGAATTAAAATGAATTGTTGGACAACTAGGATAATGTCGTGACCCTCAAGAAAGGTCTCTCGAGCAGGCTAATGGGCCGTCTGGTTGGACGCGGGCCTCTCCCAAGACCCGTTACCCAAATCGCAACAACGGTATGCGTGGTCGACCTTTGGTGTGGTCTGATGACATGTGATACGTGTACATGTCAAGGAGTCGCTACCAATCGCTTTGTGAAGGGTACGATTGGGAACCCTATTGAATAGTTAGGAGCATTCTATTCAATTCTGCGAAAACCAAAAAATTGAGATCGGAAATTTTGTTACGCCAACCGTCAAAGTTGACGTCTTTTCGACACCTAAGTTGAATGACTTATCTAACCTAAGTTTTCATGCAGATGAGTGAGGTGCGAATCCTAAAACTAGGAGTTCATGCAAATATAAGTGACTACCCCAGCACTCATAATCAATAAAAATATATGCGCAAAGCAAGGATCCAAAACGTGCAGATAAATCACATGAACACAACATGACATTCCTAGTGAGGCCCTATTAGCCTAAAGAAATGTCAATCAAGGCTCAGAATATTTTCGAGACAATTTACCCTTGATGGGTAAAATCGTAATTTTGAAGATTTTTGGGACAATTTGCCCTAGAAGGACAAATTTGCCATCTCAAATGAAGTATGGAATCAAAAGATGGTGGAGATAGGATTGATCGTCAAACCAATTCATTTCTTACTTTTCGGGAATTTTCAGAATTTTTTTGGAGTTTTGGAAGCGATTTACCCTTCGAAGGTGAAATCGTCATTACAGAAAGTGACGAGAAGTGAAAATCCCAAACAGAAGGATTGATCGACCACCAGACCCAAATCATAATTTTGAGCAATTTTCACGGCCTGATCGGAATAAGAAAGACGATTTACCCTTTGAAGGGCAAAGTCGTCATTCTTATAAAAAAGACGAGATTCGAAAATCCGAGTATAAGAATTGGCCGCCTAACCGACCCTAATTCTTATCTTGGCATTATCGACCTATCTCATATACAAGGCAGAGGCGATTTACCCCTAAAGGGTAATATCGTCAATTTTCAGATGAACGAATAAGAAATCCCAAAAATAGGATTGACTAGTTATCTGTGGTCAATCCTCAATTTTTGGGAATTTATGGAATGTCTAGGAATTTTCCGCAATTTTCCTACATTTTTTGGGATTTTCTAGGATTTTTTTTTGATTTTTTATTAGTTAAAAATTTTTTACAAATTTTTTTATTAAAAAATGATTCAGACCGGGTCGACCCGACCCACTCGGGTCGAATACCCGGCTCAGACCCGAACCGGCGCGGCTCCCGCACCGAAACGACGCCGCATCGTATTTTTTATTTTTCAGTTTATTTGGATTCAATCCGACGGCTGCTAATGAACCACGTGGCTATTCCACGGCCTCAAGATCATCTAACTAGAATCTACGACTCAGATCAAAAGCCGACTACTCCTCGACCTTCAGATTTGATTACTTAAACCTACAGCCACGATTAAAAGCCAATACTCAATCAAGACCGTCCGTCTTCATTAACCTAAACGACGCCGCTCAACCATTAACGTATACAGCACCGTTTCAACCTATTTTGATTTTTCGATTTTAAAACTGTTTTCGAATATTCCTAATTTCTAATTGGACGGCCACTAAAAATTAGACTCGATTTATCTGAGTCGTTCGATCTGTTTATTAGAATAATAGACCCTAACAACCATGTTGACTGGACAAATAGGTGGACCAATGACAAACCGACATCTAGGACTTTGACTCCTTGACCAGCCACATTAGCTTCGTCTTCAACCTTTCGACGACACCTAAACGGACGGCTAAAGGCTTCCGGTGATGATCTAACGGTGAAATATCAACGGAATTATGCAAGAACGGCGCTAATCAGCTTATTTCATCGTCGCACACAACATATCGTAGAATCATACGATTTCATCTACAGGATCAAGTACAAGCAATGTCACACCCCGCGCCCCAGGCATGAGCGCGCGACTCCCTGCAAGCACAAACTATCTCTCAAGGTCCCAGGATTTACATATAAGTCGAGAGATGTATTACAGAACAAGCATGCGGAAGCGACGACATGAAAACTCCTCCGTACAAATATAAAATGGGACCTAGATAGCAAGACTACTAATAATACATAATATCTAAATATCCATACAAGAAACAACAAATCAACTACACTGGTTAATAGGGTGGCATGGCCAGCACAAAATGCGGTCATAAGTCTCGCAAAAAGGGATAGACCTCAAGAGCACCATCAAAATATCAGACTAGTAAACCAGGAGCTCCTAAGTCGAGCTACATGAGCCATCAGTCTCCTCTGCCTCCTTAGTAGGCTCATACTCCGAGAAAGTCTCAGTGCAAATCTCCACCATATCCTTGAGTTTCTCATCAGCGAATGGCTCCACCAGGTCATCCTCGATAGCCTCGATCACTATGATCTCCTCAATGTCCTTTAGGGTCGGAGTCCTCTCAAGACCATTCCTTGAGCCGGCGACTGACCCCTCAACCCCTACTGAATCCTGAGTGGGATGGCACTAGCTAGGGAATACTCCCTAGGGCACTTCGGTGGGATTTAGTGGCCTAGTGGAAACGTCCCCTACCTTTCAAAATCATGCCTCATATCTTTGAGGTTTCCAGCTATTGCCACTCTCATCTACCCAAACGATTGTACATTTCCTAACATAAATAGTCCCCTGCCCGTCAGGGAACTCATCAAAATAAATCGATATCTCCTTGGGGTCGCCAAACCTGATGGGCCATATCCTTAGGGTCTAGGATCTATAAAGAAAAGGGGGTCCCACAACGGGGTGAGATATACATGTCAGTAAGGTGGGTCCTAACCCTAGGTTAGACTGACAATCCACTCAAGCAAAAGCAAACGCAAATAATACATACAAAATCGCATGAGGCATTCCACTATCACAAAGTAACACACAGATGTCAAGTATGCAATCAAGGCATCTTATCACATCATTAAACTCAAGCATGCATTTCAAACCATATTGCACCTTCCACCCATTTCCAGCCTCCTCACTTTCATGCCCGCATTGAGAACGTTTCAGGCTCAATCTGCGTAAACGCATCAGACCGTCTCATTGACAAATCCGCGTAAACGCATTAGGTTTTCAATGTTTACTCCAGGTCTCCGTCCCGCGTTCCAACGTATTAGGACTATGGCCTTCTCAACCCCACGTCTCATACGCTTCAGGGTGTCATTCAATTCAAACCCCGCGCCCTAGCGCCTCAAGGCATTCAGCCATACAACCCCGCGTCTCATGCGCCTCAGGGTGTCACAACTCCTCAGATAAGCCATAAGTTCATTTAATGTATATCACGTACGATCAAGTGCAACTCATGCATGAATAACACACTTATGGCATACGAAACAATCAAGTTCAACACTCAAATGCGACAAATCACTCAAGGCACATGCATGGTCAAGCATTTGAGTCATCTATATCCCCCTAGGACGTACAATGAACAATCACTTTAAAAATCTTCCAAGAATTAAGCAAACTTGCATTCGACTTGCCCAATTGAGTCCAATCCTCCTATCAAAGGTTTAGAATCCCCTTACCTCAAGCTTAATGCAATACAATCCTTCTCCTAAGCACCTCAAGAGTTCAGTACAAATAGTCCAAGGACAACTCAACCGCGCAACCTAATGAAATTCATCCAATCATCTATTTTTCTTGCTCAATTTGCCGATCCATGGAACATAAACCTTATTGGCATGTTCCTCAACATCCTAGAATGTCTCAATAATGAATTTAAGACTCAATTTCAACGCCAATGACCCTCAATAGAACTGGCTTGCAAAGAACCGAACCGGGCATTTTCGGTTCTGTGTGTACCCCAACTAATCAGCCCTTAAACTACCTCAAATCCTCAATTTATTCACTAATCTACTTGCTAACATGTAGTTCTAGGGGTTGGGGAAGCTCACCGAAAATTTGGAGCCAAGGCGACACCGAAAAGTCCTTGAATGGCGCCGGTCCTCCCCAATCTTCAACCGGTCAGTTCTAGCCCTTCAAACACAAGACCCATTTGAGATCAAAACTCCATCAAATTAACCCAAAATTTTTATCACAGCTCAATCTATGTGTCCCCTAAATGTCCACAAAATTTGGTTGCAAAACTCCAAGATTTCGGGGTCCTAAGAGGCCAAAAACATGGCTTACCTCTGGTTGCGACGATTTCTGTCGGCTTTCGGGAGATTGGCTGGCCGGAGATCCTCACCAAGTCAAATGACTCGTTTCCACTTCGCGAACGTCGGCAAGAGGTTAAGGAAGGATTGGGTAGTTGGCTCGGTGGTTGGAGGTCGCCGGAGGTAGCGGTCAACGGTAGCGAAACCGGCTGATAGAACCGGTCAGGCAGTGAGCTCTCGGCAGCAAGGAGAAGAGAAAAAGAAGAGGAAGAAATCGGCAAAGTGAGGGAGTGGCCGGCCAAGAGAGAGAGAATAAGGGTTTACACCTCAATTTCAAGAGTCAACTTGAGTTGAATGGTAGGTTAAAAGTGAACACATCAACTCAAGGCTTAATCTCTTGACACTTGTCCAAGGTGTCAATCAAAGCTCATCCAATGGCTCTTATCTCTTCAAGTTTTCGGCAGCTTTGGGGGTGTTTTATTGACCAAAATGCCCTCATCCAATTATATAGGCAAGGTTAGGGCTTGAGAGGCAAAATGGTAATTTTACCCCTGACGTTCGGAACGTCGCTTTTCTAATTCTAATTTTCTTCGATAAGGCGACGACCAATCCAATTATAATGTTGAAATTTCGGATCCTCCTTTTCAATTTTCAAGACTCGTTTTTGATTTATTTCCCTATGAGACGTGGTTCCAGCCTATCTCGAACTGACGGGCGGCTTTTGCGAACGTTATGCGTATCGACCCTGTGATTCATATCACAATTAGGGCTTGTCAATTCATGGCGACTTTGGTTGTCATGTAATTGTGAGGGTTTATCACTAATTCCGATGGCCTCGATCATCACCGTTCGATTTAGGAAGAATTTACAAATTATACATTGGTTAAGCGGAATCACCCGCGTTCTAATCGTAAAACGCTAGCAATGCATTCCTTAGTCGTTCTTCTATCGGCCTTTTATGGCTCTAAATGTCCTCTCGACAATCCTTATGGTCAAAGTGCTATTTCCTATTCGAGTTCTCTCGGTCCACGTACCTTGTCTCGCGTTAGCCTTTCCCCTTTGGCCAGTCAACTCAAATTGATCAAATTCGAGCGAGATATGACTGAAATACATCGCTAGATACATTTCTCATTAATGAGTTTGAAAATGACAAGAAAATCAAAATGTCATCGATCTTCCCCCTTACAAAAATTTCGTCCTCGAAATTTACTTTAAACTTAGCTACTCAAATAAATGGGGGTGTTGACGTCTCATCGTCTCCTCGTTTTCCCACGTTGCGCCTTCGGTTCCATGGTGCACGCACACAACTTTGACCAATGGAATCGTTTTATTCCTCAGAATTTGCTCTTTTCGATCTTTGATCCTGATCGGTTTCTCCACGTAGGATACCCTGTCGTCCACTACTATAACCTCGTAGTCCAGCACATATGTCGGGTCTGGTTCATATTTCCGCAGCATTGACACGTGGAAGACATTATGTACTTAGGATAGATTAGGCGGTAAGGCAAGCCTGAGGCCAAGATCCCAATCAACTCCAAAATTTCAAATGGACCTATGTACCTTGGGCTTAATTTTCCTTTCTTTCCTAATCGCGATAATCCCCTCATAGGCGACACCTTGAGGAAAATATGATCGCCTACTTGAAACTCCAAAGACTTATGCTGTTTGTCCGCGTGACTCTTCTAATGACTCTGTGCCGTCTTCAATCTATCCCGAATTATCTTCACCGCTTCCACCGATTGCTCTACCAACTCTGGGCCTGTGATACTTCTTTCTACAACCTCATCTCAGCAAATCGGGGTTCTGCAGGCCCTTCCATAAAGCTCTTCAAACAGTGCCATCCGGATGCTCTGTGGTAGCTGTTATTATATGCGAACTCTACCAAGTGCAGCTGATCTTCCCATCCTCCTTTGAAGTCTATCACACACGCTCTCAACATATCCTCAAGCGTTTGAATCATCCTCTCCGATTGTCCGTCTGTTTGTGGATGGTACGCTGTGCTAAATTGCAGTCAAGTTCCCTTTGCATCTTGAAGACTTTTCCAGAAGTTTGCTATCAACTTGGGATCTCTGTCCGATGTAATTGTCACGGCTACTCCATGCATTCTCACTGTTTATCTCATATACAATTCGGCATATTTATCCATTGCGAAATCCTTTCGCACATGGATGAAGTGTGCGGACTTAGTCAATCTGTCCCCGACTACCTATATAGAGTCGTGACCTCTTTTGCTCCTTGAGAGTCCCATCACAAAATCCATCATTACGTGCTCCCATTTCCATTTCGGAATTTCCAGTGGCTGTAATAATCCACCAGGTTTACATTGCTGCGCCTTCACTTACTGGCATGTCAAACACTTTGCCACATATTTCGCTACATCCACTTTCATCCCATTCCACCAGTAGCGTTGACGCAGGTTCTGATACATCTTCGTATTTCCTGGGTGGATACTATAATTGCTCCTGTGAGCCTCTGATAAAATCATTTCCCTGAGTTCTTTGTTCTTTGGCACGCATAGACGTCCTCGAAATTTCATGATCCTGTCCTCTAACACATGAAACTTTGGTTTCCTCTTTGTCGCGTCCATCTCTAGGATTTTCTGAATTTTTGGGTCCGTAGGCTGCATGGTCTTTATCCCTTCCTGGACCTCAGGTTCTACCCTCAATGCAGCTATCAAACTGGATAGTTGGCAGACTTCTAGTCTGAACTCAGAATCTCTTCAATCCTCGATCATCGACCAACCTTTTACCAGCAGACAGGCGATGCTCGATTTCCGGTTAAGTGCATCTGAGACTCTGTTTGCCTTCCTAGGATGATACAATATATCACAATCATAGTCCTTAAGCAGCTCCATTCACCGATGCTGCCTCATATTTAGTTCCTCCTGAGAAAATAGATACTTCAGGCTCTAGTGGTCAGTGTAAATCTGGAACTTCCGTCACATAGATAATATCTCCAGATCTTCAGAGCAAAAATGATCATTGCTAACTCTAAATTGTGAGTTGGATAGTTCATTTCGTGCGGTCTCAGTTGTCGGGACGCATAGGCAACTACCCTTCCATGTTGCATTAACACACAGCCTAGTCCCTTTAGCGAAGCATCGCTATATATCTCATAGCCTCCAGGTCCAGATGGAATCGTCAACACCGGTGCGGTTGTCAATCGATGTTTGAGCTCTTGGAAACTCCTTTCACACTTGTCTGTCCATTCGAACCGAGTTTCTTTCTTCGTCAACCTCGTCAATGGAATGGCTATGGATGAAAACTTCTCTACAAAATGTCTGTAATATCATGCCAATCCCAAGAAACTTCGGACTTCCATGACCGTAGTAGGCTTAGGCCAATTCGTTACAGCTTTAATCTTTATAGGATCCATCGCGATTCCTTTTCCAGATATTACGTGACCAAGAAATGCTACTTTATTCAGTCAGAACTCACATTTGCTAAACTTAGTGTAGAACGAGTGTTCCCTCAAGGTCTACAAAACAATCCTTAGATGTTCTTCGTGTTCCTCATTATTCCTTGAGTAAATTAGAATAACGTCGATAAAGACTATGACGAATCTATCATAGAATTCTTTAAACACCCGATGCATCAAATCCATAAATGCGACAGGAGCATTGGTCAATCCAAAAGGCATCACTATGAATTTATAATGACCATACCTTGTCCTAAAAGCAGTCTTAGTTATGTCTTCCTTTTTAATTCTCAACTGGTGATACCCGGTCCTCAGGCCAATCTTAGAGAATACCACAGCTTTTTGCAATTGATCAAATAAGTCATCGATTCTTGGCAATGGATATTTATTCTTCACTGTCACCTGGTTCAACTACCTATAGTCAATGCATAGACGCAAGAACCCATCCTTTTTCCTTACAAACAATACCGACGCTCCCCACGGCGAAGCACTCGATCGAACGAATCCTTCGTCCAATAGTTCTTGCATCTGCACCTTTAGCTCGTTTAGTTCTAACAAGGACATCCTATAAGGTGCCTTCGAGATCGGCTCCGTTCTGAGAGCTAACTCGATTACGAATTCTATCTCTCGCTCTGGTGGTAACCCTGACAACTCTTAGGGAAATATGTCAGGAAACTCACACACTACCGGGATACTTTCTAGCTTAGGCTCCTCGGCAGTCATGTCCATAACTGCGATCAAGTACGCTTGACATCCTTCTGACATCAACTTCGTCACTTCACGAGACGAGACTAAAGGGATTGAGGTTCCTCCTCGACTTTCCATGAATTCAAAACTAGGGCGACCTTTTGGGTAGAAACAAATGATCCTACTACCACAATCCACTACTGCCCCCTGTTTACCCAACCAATCCATCCCTATGATCACATCAAAATCATACATGGGTAATACATCAAGATCAATACTCTCCTTACTACCACCAATTATGATCTTACAGTCCGTACAGCCCAACGAAACTAATATATTATCTTTAAGCGGAGTGGTAATATGCAGAATTACACTCAATGGTTTTAACGTCATATCAACCAAATCAGCAAACCGAGCAGACACAAATGAGTGGGTGGCGCCAAGATCAAACAATGCATATGCAACTTGGTCACACAAGTAAACTGTACTTATGACCACGTCCGTCGTTTCCTTTACTTCTTTGCGGGCTACTGCATATACTCTCCCTTGAGCTGGGGGTTAATTCTGATCAACGTGGGGAGTGGCAGTCGATGGTCCAGCCTGTGGTCGCTCCCCTTGAGGTCGATTCACTGGAGCTTGATTCGAGCAAGTCTTCATCTGGTGGCCCATCTGACCACACTTAAAGTAGGCTCCAGTTCTTGCTAGGCATGGTCCATTACCATGCCTCCTGCCACAGGGGCGACAACTCCAGTTCATGGGGTTCGGGGGCTTCTCTATGTTCTTCCTCACGGGGGGAAGAAAATGCCTGTTGCCAGCCATTGGTCTCTTGCCCATCTGACGATTGTCTCGGAATAAAGTAAACCGCGATCCAGATGCGGCATTCTTCTCCTTTAAATCCCTCTCGATCATCTGGCCCCGCTCATAAATTTTCTTATAGTTTCTCAAATTTAGGGCTATCATCTGACTGCAAAGCTCAGGTCTCAATCCATCTTGAAATCTCTGCGCCTTCTCTTGGGGATCTTCTACTGATCGAGGTGCGTACCTTGACAGTCTAGCGAATTTCGCTTCATACTGGTCCACTGTCAGCTGATTCTGACGCAGCTATAAAAATTCCACTTGTTTCCTTTCCCTGGCCATCTCCGAAAAGTATTTGTCATTAAATGCCATAGTGAAGGCATTCCAGTTCAAGGCCGTCCCTTTTGGGAAAACTCCATTCTTGGTGGCAGCCCATCAATCATTTGCGATACCTTCCAGCTGGTGCACCGCCAACAAAACTTTCTCTTCATCCGTGCACCTCAGGACTCCAATGGCCTTCTCTAGTTTCTCGATCCATTTGGGTGCTAGTTCGGGGTCTCCAGTTCTATGACATTCTGATTTCAAGTCAATCTCAAACTCATTAATGAGAAGTAAATCTAGAGATGTGTTTCAGTCATATCTCGCTCGAATCTGATCAATTCGAGTAGGCTGACCAAAAGGGAGAGGTTAATGCAAGATAAGGTGCGTGGACCTAGGAAACTCGAAAAAGAAATGACGCTTTGACCATAAGGATTGTCGATGGGATATTTAGAACCATAAAAAGGCCGATTTAAGAACGATTAAGGAAAGCATTTGCTAGTGTTATGCGATTGGAGCGCGGGTGATGCCGCTTAACCAACGTATGATTTGCAAAATTTACCTTAACCGGACAGTGACGATCGAGACCATAGGAACTAGCGATAGGCCCTCGTAATTACATGACCCAAAGTCGTCATGAATTGACGAGCCATAAATGTGATATGAATCACAGGGTCGATATGCGTAACGTCTGCAAAAGCTGCTCGTCGGTTCGGGATAAGCTGGGACCACGTCCGATAGAGAAAACAATTAGAAACGAGTCTTGAAAATTGAAAATGGAGAATCAAGAATTCCAACGTTATATTCGGATTGGCCGTCGCCCTATCAAAGAATATTGGAATGAGAAAAACGACGTTCCGGACGTCGGGGGTAAAATTACCATTTTGCCCCTCAAGCTTAAGCCTTGCCCATGCAAATAAAGAAGGGCATTTTGGTCTTCATACACTCCCCAAGTCTGCCGAAAAAGTGATGGAATTGTGGCCATTGGATCAAGCTTGAATGACACTTAGGACATGTGTCAAAGGACGGACTAAAGAGTAGTCATGTCCACTATGCACCACCTACCATTCAACCATTGACTTTTGGGATTGGATATAGACTCTTTTCTCTCTCTATCACCTCACATTGAGCAGGCAAACACCTCACCATCACCGAAACCTTCTTCTTCTTCTTCCTTCTCTACTGCCGCCCGACGACCACTTTTGACCTCTCCATTCGCTGCCGTCGACGCCGCTCTCCGGCCACCACCTGGACTCCGGCCGACCACCCCTCGCCTAGCCCCACCTCCTGTCGACTTGTTCGAAGTGGAAGCACGTCGATTGGAGCACGTCCAAGGAGCTCCGGCCAAGCATTTCCCTAGAAGCCGACGAAAACTGACCCAATTTGAGGTAGGTCGAGTTTCTGTCCCCTTAGGACATCGAAATGTTGGAATCTTGGACCAAATTTTATGAAGATCTAGGGAACTTATATATCTATCTGTGGAAAAAAATTTGAGCTTGATTTGATGAAGTTTTGACCCCAAATGGGCCTTGTGAACCATGGACAGAAACTGCTGGTTTACTGACTAGGAGGATCTGGCGACTTTCGAGAGATTCCGGCGACGACGCAACTTCAAACTCTAGGTGAGACTCTTAGACCCTTAGATAGACATGTTAAGATGTAGGTTAGTAATTAAATGATGGATTTGGTGGAGATTTAAGACTGGTTATGCTCGGTTTGCACAGAACTGAAAATAGCAGGTTTGGTTCTGTGCAAGACCGAATCTGTGGAGGCTAATGGCTATGGGTTTTGAGTCTCAAATTAGTGATTTAGACATGCTAGAATGATGAGGATGTGTTAATGGAGGTTTGTGATTCATGGATGGTTGAATTGGACATGGAAATTGACAATTGGTTGAGATTTCCTAGGTTGTGCGGTGAGATTGATCTTGGACCATTGAGGGCCGAATCTTTGAGGGCTCAAGAAGAGAATTTTGTGGAATCAAACTCAAGGTAAGGGAATCCTAAACTTAGGATAGGAAGATTGGACTCAATTGGGTGAGTCGAGCAATAAATTGATTGATTGGTGAGTGATTCCAAGAAGAATGTTCTTGGTGCATCCTAAGTTGTTATAGGGGATTTATGCGTATAAATACTTGTGCTTGATTTGTTGCCATGTTTAAGTGTCACTTGTTTGCCTTGTATGCCATGAATATAGGAATTGTGCCTGAACTGCACCATTGTTAATTATGTGAAATGAATTGAAAATCATGGCATGAGTGTGACATGGCGGGACCCTGAGGCATATGAGACGCGGGGTGATGTGATGGATACCCTGAGGCGCTGAGGCGTGGGGTAGAGGTTGTGTGGCGGCATGATGCGATCTAATCGCGGGATTAAGATGGCCACAATCCTGATGCGTTTATGCGGGACGGAGATCATGAGGTGCTGACACTGGCCTGGAGTATCATTGAAACCTGATGCGTTTACGTGGGTTGTTAATAACGGTCTGATGCGTTTACGCGGACCGAGCTTGATGCGATCTAATTGCGGGCATGAGAATGTGGCAGGCGGGAGATGGCGGATGTGGTGAAGTGGCAAGACGGGTGTGCGTAATCATCTAAGTGTGCATGATTTCATAGCTGCATGCCTGTCATCTGTGTATTGTCATCTTTTATCGTACTGGCCTGTTTGTCTACGAGCTTGAATTAATGGGGTATGTGATTGCCTGAGTAGACGGCCGGCCTAACCTAGGGTTAGGACTCTTTTACTAAGATGTGTATCTCACCCCGTTGGGGACCCTTATTTTTACAGATACTAGGCCTTGACAATGTGGCCTATTCGTTTTGGAGATTCGAAGGAGATGTCCACTTATTTTGATGAGTTTCCTTACGGGCAGGGAACTATTTACGTTAGAAAGTGTACTGTTGTTTGGGTAGACGAGGGTAGTACGAGCTGGAAGCCTCATCTATTTAAGGCCTGGTATAGGAAGGTCATGGACGTGACTACCGGGCCGCTGAAGCCCCATGAGGTGCCCTAGGGAGTTGTCCCTAGTTGGTGCCACCCCACTAGAGACTTAGACCAGGCTGAGGGGTCGGTTGCCGATTTTAGGATTGGACCGAAGAGGACCTCGGTCTTGGAGGACACGGAGGATGAGGTCATTGTGCTGGAGGCGACTAATGAGATCTCGCGGAGCCATCTGCCGAGGCGACCATGAAGGATACTATCGAGGTTTGCTCAGAGACCTTCTCAGAGTATGGGCGCACGGAGGACGCAGAGGACACCGAGGACTCCAGCTACTCGTCTTAGGAGCTCCCAATTTTTCTGTTTGATCCTTTGGTGGCGACCCTAGACCCGTCTCTTTTGGATATTGATGATGAACCCTTTTGTGTACTTACCCCTTCGCCCCTCTTGTTAGCGGAGTTAGCAGCTATTCGTCTGTATGATCAGTTGGGTTTTATGTATGACGGTATATTCGCTATGCAAGTCCCATTTCACTATTTGTACGGAGGAGTTATTTCATTATTGCTTCCGCGTGCTTAATATATATTACGTCTCTCGACTTATTTGTGGATCTTGGGACCACGAGAGATATTTGGTTTTGCTTGCAGGGAGTCGCATGTTCGTGCCCGGGCCACGGGGTGTGACATCCCCGTTTGCTTGGTATTAGAGCAAGGTCAGCTCGATCCAAAGTTGATTGAGGACTGGAGTGATAAGGAGGATTAAGTTGGGACTTGGATGGATAGCGAGGCTTTAGGAGATTGGTTAATATAAGGCATGGGGTGTATAGCATGTGACCTGGTACTTATGATTGGTGTTTGACCTTGGTAGAGTTGTGGTTAGGCATGAGGATTAAGTTCCCTACTTAGTGTTGAAGGTCATTTCTGGATTTTGGCCTGATAGGTGAATGAGTATGGCCTGATAAGTGAATGAGTACGGCCTGTTTTAGTGAGCCGTTGGAGTAAACAGAACTGAGAAATAGCCATGGGTTATTTGTTGAAATGTTTCTGGAATTTGTTGTATGGGGCACTACTGTGTTGTGACTGTCTCTGTTGAGGATTAGTTAATTGCTCCGGATGTGGATGAATGAGTGAGTTACTAACTCCTTACTGAACTTGTGGTAGACTAGGTTCAGTAGAAAGGGATAAGGATGAGCAACCTATCTGGAAGATCTAGAAGATCCAAAGGTGGAACCTCTAGCTCGAGGCCGCTTGTAGCTGAGGACCTAAGAATGGATGGCGTGCTGAGGGCGCTAGAGAGGATTGGTGACTTGATTGATAGGCAGATCCAAGATCGGGATGCTGCCATCGCCCAGGCAGTAGGAGCTGCCATAGCTGCCGTCAACGCCAACAACGGCAACAATGGTGGCAATGGGAGCCAGAATGAACATGACCAAGGTAATGAAGCTGTGAATGCCCAAGAGGAAATAGTCATGGCTAGACAGATGGGCTAATTAGTGGAGCAGTTTATAAAGCTGAAGCCGACACAGTTCGATGGGACCAGAGATCCCGAGCTAGCACCTAGATGGATTGAGAAGTTAGAGAAAGCTTTTGGTGAGCTGAGATGCATGGACAAGGAGAAGGTATTGTTAGCAGTGTACCAGCTAGAGGGTACAACGAATGATTGGTGGGCTGCCACCAAGAATGGAGTTTTTCCTGAAGGAACGAACATGAACTGGGATGCCTTTAAGACGGCGTTCAACGACAAGTATTTCTCGGAGACGGCTAGGGAAAGAAAGCAGGTGAAATTCCTACAGTTGCGCCAAAACCAGCTGACGATAGATTCGTACGAGGCCGAGTTCTCGAGGCTGTCGAGGTACGCACCTTGATTTGTAGAAGATCCTCAGTGAGAAAGCAAGGAGGTTTAGGGACGGTTTGAGGCTTGAGCTCCGTAGTCAGATGATTGCCCTAAATCGGCGGACTTATAAGGAGATATACGAACGGGGCCAGATGATAGAAAGGGACTTGAAGGAGAGGAACACCGCAACTGGATCGCGGTTTACACCATTCAGAGACAATCGCCAGATGGGCAAGAGATTGATGAGGAGCAACAAGCGTTTTGTGCCTTCAGCAAGGAAAAATATCGTGAAGCCGTAGAATCCCACAAACTGGAGCTGCCGTCTTTGTGGCAGGAGGCATGGAAATGGGCCGTGCCTGGTAAGGACAGGAGCTTTCTTTAAGTGTGGTCAACTGGACCACCAGATGAGGACGTGCCCAAACCAAGCTCCGACAAATCGACCTCAAGTGTAGAGATCGCAGGCTGGACCATCGACGACTAGTCCCCAAATCGAGCAGAATCGACCATCGGCACAGGGAAGGGTGTATGCAGTAGCCCGCAGAGAGGCGAAGGAAACACCAGGTGTGGTCATAGGTACGGTTTACTTGTGCAACCAAGCTGCATACGCATTGTTTGACCCTGGTGCCACGCATTCATTTGTTTTGCGCAGTTTGCTGATTTGGTGGGAATTAAATTGAAACCGTTGAATATAATTCTGCATGTTGCCACTCTGTTAAAGGATAATATATTAGTTTCGTTGGGTTGTACGGGTTGTGAAATCATGACTAGAGGGAGTAAGGAGAGTATTGACCTAGTTATATTGCCCATGTATGATTTTGATGTAATCATAGGAATGGATTGGTTGGGTAAACAGGGGACAGTAGTGAATTGTGGTAGTAGGATAATCCAATTTTATCCGAGAGGCCGCCCTAGCTTTGAATTGTTGGGAAGTCGAGGACGAATCTCGATTCCCTTAGTCTCATCTTTGGAAGTGACCAAGCTGATGTCTGAAGGGTGTCAGGCATACTTATTGGCACTAATGGACACGGCAACCGAAGAGCCAAAGTTAGAGAGTGTCCCGGTAGTGCGTGAATTTCCTAATGTATTTCCCTAAAAGTTGCCAAGATTACCACCGAAACGGGAAATAGAATTTGTAATCAAGTTTGCTCCTGGGATAGAACCAATCTCGAAGGCACCTTACAGGATGTCCCTGTTAGAACTGAAAGAGTTAAAGGTGCAGATGCAAGAACTGTTGGACAAGGAATTTATCCGATCGAGTGCTTCACCGTGGGGAGCACCGGTGCTATTCGTAAGGAAAAAGTATGGGTCTTTGCATCCGTGCATCGACTATCGATAGTTGAACCAAGTGACAGTGAAGAACAAATACCTACTGCCGAGAATTGACGATTTGTTTGATCAGTTGCAAGGAACGGCGGCATTTTCGAAGATTGATCTGAGAACATGGTATCACTAGTTGAGGATCAAGAAGGAAGACATACCTAAGACTGCTTTTAGGACGAGATATGGTCATTATGAGTTTACGGTGATGCCGTTTGGTTTGACCAACGCTCCAGCTACTTTTATGGGCCTGATGCATCGAGTTTTTAAGAAATTCCTGGATAGATTTGTCATAGTCTTTATTGACGACATCTTGATTTACTTGAGGAGTAATGCAGAACATTAAGAGCACCTGAGGATCCTGCAAACCTTGAGGGAGCATTCGCAATACTCAAAGTTGAGTAAATGCGAGTTTTGGCTGAGCAGGGTAGCATTTCTTGGTCATGTGGTATCTGGTGAAGGAATCGCAGTGGATCCTACGAAGATCATGGCTGTAACGAATTGGTCTAGACCTACTACGGTCACTAAAAGCAGAAGTTTCTTGGGACTGGCGGGATACTATAGGTGTTTTGTGGAGAAATTCTCATCCATAGGCATCCCATTGACGCAGTTAACGAAGAAGGAAACAAAGTTTGGATGGACGGATAAGTGCGAGAAGAATTTCCAGGAACTCAAACATAGATTGACAACCGCACCAGTACTGACAATTCCATCAGGACCGGGAGGTTACGAGATATACAGCGATGCCTCGCTGAAAGGATTGGGCTGTGTATTGATGCAGCACGGAAGAGTAGTGGTCTACGCATCCAGATAGTTGAGGCCACATGAAATGAACTACCTAACTCATGACCAGGAGTTAGCGGCGATTGTATTTGCTCTGAAGATTTGGAGACATTACCTATGTGGCGAAAAGTTTCAGATTTACACCGACCACCAGAGTTTAAAGTACCTGTTTTCTTAGAAAGAGCTGAATATGAGGCAGCGTAGGTGGATGGAGCTGCTCAAGGACTATGATTGTGATATACTATATCACCTTGGGAAAGCAAACAGAGTTGCATATGCATTAGCTGGAAGTCGAGCATTGCATGTCTGCTAGTGAAAAGTTGGTCGATGATTGAAGATTTATGAGACTTTGAGTTCAGACTAGAAGTCTGCCAATTGTCTAGCTTAATGACTACATTGAGGGTGGAACGTGAGATCCAGGAGGGAATAAAGACCCTACGGTCCGCGGACCCGAAAATTCAGAAAATTTTGGAGATGGACATGATGAAGAGAAAGCTCGAGTTTCAAGTGTTAGAGGATGGAATTTTGAAGTTTCGACGACGACTGTGTGTACCAAAGGATGAAGGACTCAGGGAAAGGATCTTGTCAGAGGCTCATAGGAGCAATTATAGCATCCACCCTGGGAGTGCAAAAATGTATCAAAACTTGCGACAGCATTATTGGTGGAACGGGATGAAGGTGGACGTAGCAAATATGTGGCTAAGTGTTTGACGTGCCAGCAAGTGAAAGCGCAGCATTGTAAGCCTAGAGGACTATTACAGCCACTGGAGATACCCGAATGGAAGTTGGAGCATGTGACTATAGATTTTGTGATGGGACTCCCAAGGAGCCAGAGAGGTCACAACTTTATATGGGTAGTCGTGGACAGATTGACCAAGTCCGCACATTTCATCTCGGCGCGAAAGGACTTCGCTATGGATAGGTATGCAGAGTTGCACATGAGGCAAGTCGTGAGATTGCACGGAGTGCCTGTGACGATTACCTCGGATAGAGATCCCAAATTCACGGAAAACTTTTGAAAAAGCTTGCAAGATGCCATGGGAACCCGACTACAGTTTAGCACAGCGTATCACCCATAGACGGACGGACAGTCGGAAAGGACGATACAGACGCTTGAGGACATGCTGCGCGCATGCATCATTGATTTTAAAGGTGGATGGGAAGATCAGCTACATTTGGTAGAGTTTGCTTATAATAATAGCTACCGATAAAGTATCCAGATGGCACCATTCGAAGCACTTTATGGTAGGGCCTGCAGAACCTCGATTTGCTAGGATGAGGTTGGAGAAAGGAGTATCACAGGCCCAGAACTGGTAGAGCAATCGGTGGAAGCAGTGAAAATAATTCGGGATAGACTGAGAACAACACAGAAGTGTCAGAAGGGCTACGCAGATAAGCGGCGCTAGCCCTTGGAGTTTCAAGTGGGCGATCACGTCTTCCTCAAGGTGTCACCGATGAGAGGACTATCGCGATTTGGACAAAAAGGGGAAGCTGAGCCTAAGGTTTGTAGGCCCATTCGAGATACTGGAGCGGATTGGAACCTTGGCCTACAGGCTTGCCTAGCCGCCTAATCCATCCCAGGTGCATAATGTTTTCCGCGAGTCGATGCTGCGAAAGTATGAACCAGATTCGATACATGTGCTAGACTACGAGACTATAGAAGTGGACGACCGGGTGTCTTATATGGAGAAGCCAATAAGGATCGAGGATCGAAAGGAGCAAATCCTCAAGAATAAGAAGATTCCACTGTTCAAAGTAGTGTGCGAGCACCATGGAACGGAAGGTGCCACGTGAAAAAACGAAGAGACGATGAGGCGACAACACCCAATTTATTTGAGTAATTAAGTTTGATGTAAATTTCGGGGATGAAATTTTTGTAAAGGGTAAGAGTTGTGACATTCTGATTTTCAGTCAATCTCAGACTCATTAATGAGAAGTAAATCTAGAGATGTATTTCAGTCGTATCTCGCTCAAATCTGATCAATTCGAGTAGGCTAACCAAAAGGAAAAGGCTAACACAAGACAAGGTATGTGGACCTAGGAAACTCGGATAAGAAATGACGCTTTGACCATAAGGATTGTCGAGGGAATATTTAGAACCCTAAAAAGGCCGATCGAAGAACGATTAAGGAATGCATTTGCTAGTGTTATGCGATTGGAGCGCGGGCAATGCCGCTTAACCAACGTATAATTTGCAAAGTTTACCTTAATCGGACAGTGACGATCGAGACCATAAGAACTAGTGATAGGCCCTCGCAATTACATGACAACCAAAGTCGCCATGAATTGACGAGCCCTAAATGTGATATGAATCACAAGGTCGATACGCGTAACGTCTGCAAAAGCCGCCCGTCGGTTCAGGATATGCTGGGACCACGTCTAATAAAGAAAACAATCAAAAACAAGTCTTGAAAATTGAAATGGAGAATCAAGAATTCCAACGTTATATTCGGATTGGCCATCGCACTATCGAAGAATATTAAAAAGAGAAAAACGATGTTCCGAACGTCGGGGGTAAAATTACCATTTTGCCCCTCAAGCTTAAGCCATGCCCATGCAAATAAGGAAGGGCATTTTGGTCTTCATACACTCCCCAAGGCTGCCGAAAAAGTGAAGGAATTGTGGCCATTGGATCAAGCTTGAATGACACTTAGGACATGTGTCAAAGGATGGACTAAAGAGTAGTCATGTCCACTATACACCACCTACCATTCAACCATTGACTTTTGGGATTGGATATAGACTCTTTTCTCTCTCTGTCACCTCACATTGACCCAGCAAACACCTCACCATCACCGAAACCGTCTTCTTCTTCTTCCTTCTCCTCTGCCGCCCTACGACCACTTCTGACCTCTCCATTCGCTGTCGTTGCCGCCTTCCGGCCACCACCTAGACTCCGGCCGACCACCCACGCCTAGCTCCACCTCCTGATGACCTCTTCAAAGTGGAAGCACGTCGATTGGACCACCGAGGAGCTCTGGCCAAGCATTTCCCTGGAAGCCAACGAAAATTAACTCAATCTGATGTCGGCCGAGTGTCTGACCCCTTGGGACGTCGAAATATTAGAATCTTATGACCCAATTTTATGGAGATTTAGGGGACTTATATATCTATCTGTGAAAAAAATTTGAGCTTGATTTGATGAAGTTTTGACCCCAAATGGGTCTTGTGAACCTTGGACAGAAACTGTTGGTTTACTGACTTGGAGGATCCGGCGACTTTCGAAGAGATTCCGGCGACGATGCGACTTCAAACTCTCGGTGAGATGCTTAGACCTGTAGATAGACTTGTTAAGAAGTAGGTTAGTGATTAAATGATGGATTTGATGGAGATTTAGGACTTGTTATGCTCGGTTTGCACAGAACGAAAAATAGCCAATTTGGTTCTATGCAAGACCAAATCTGTGGAGGCTGATGGCTATGGGTTTTGAGTCTCAAATTGGTGATTTAGACATGCTAGAATGATGAGAATGTGTTAATGGAGGTTTGTGATTCATGGATGGGTGAATTAGACATGGAAATTGACAATTGGTTGGGATTTCCTAGGTTGTGCGGTGAGATTGGTCTTGGACCATTGAGGGCAGAATCTTTGAGGGCTCAAGAAGATAATTTTGTGGCGTCAAACTCAAGGTAAGGGAATCCTAAACTTAGGATAGGAAGATTGGACTCAATTGTGTGAGTCGAGCGATAAATTGATTGATTGGTGAGAGATTCCAAGAAGAATGTTCTTGGTGCATCCTAAGTTGTTATAGGGGATTTATGCCTGCGAATGCTTGTGCTTGATTTGTTGCCATGTTTAAGTATCACTTGATTGTCTTGCATGCCATAAATGTAGAAATTGTGCCTGAACTGCACCGTTGTTAATTATGTGAATTGAATTGAAAATCATGGCATGAGTGCGACATGGCGGGACCCTGAGGCGTATGAGACGCAGGGTGATGTGGTGGATACCCTGAGGTGCGTGGTACAGGTTGTGTGGCGCCCTGATGCAATCTAATCGCGGGGTTGAGATGGCCACGGTCCTGATGCGTTTATGCGGGACGGAGATTATGAGGTGCTAACACTAGCCTAGAGTATCATTGAAACCTAATGGATTTATGTGGGTTGTCAATGACGGTCTGATATGTTTACGCGAACCAAGCCTGATGCGATCTAATCGCGGGCATGAGAATGTGGCAAGCGAGAGATGGTTGATGTGGTGAAGTGGCGGGATGGGTGTGCGTAATCATCTGAGTGTGCATGATGTGATAGCTACATGCCTGTCATTTGTGTATTGTCATCTTTTATCGTACTTGCCTGTTTGTCTGTGAACTTGAATTATTGGCGTAAATGACTGCCTGAGTGAACGATCGGCCTAACCTACGGTTAGGACTCTTTTACTGAGATGTGTATCTCACCACGTTAGGGACCCTTATTTTTATAGATACTAGGCCTTGACGATGTGGTCTATTCGTTTTGGAGATCCGAAGGAGATGTCCACTTATTTTAATGAGTTCCCTGACGGGCAAGGAACTATTTATGTTAGGAAGTGTACTGTTCTTTGGGTAGAAAAGGGTAGTACGAGCTGGAAGCCTCATCGATATGAGGCCTAGTATAGGAAGGTCGGAGAAGTGACTACCGGGCCGCTGAAGACCCATGAGGTGCCCTAGGGAGTCGTCCCTAGTTGGTGCCACCCTACCAGAGACTTAGACCAGGCTGAGGGGTTGGTTGCCGGTTCTAGGATTGAATAGGAGAGGACCCCGACTTTGGAGGAACGGAGGACGAGGTCATTGTGCTGGAGGCGACTGAGGAGGATTTCGCAGAGCCATCTGCCGAGGTGACCATGAAGGATACTATTGAGGTTCGCTCAGAGATCTTCTCAGAGTGTGAGCCCACGGAGGACGCTGGAGACACCGAGGACTCCAGTTGTTCATCTTAAGAGCTCCCAGTTTGTCAGTTTGATCCTTTGGTGGCGACCCTAACCCCATCTCTTTTGGATGTCGATGATGAACCCCTTTTGTGTACTTACCCTGTCGCCCCTCTTATTAGCGGAGTTAGTAACTATGCGTCTGTATGATCAGTTGGGTTTTATGTATGACGGTATATTCGCTATCCAGGTCCCATTTCATTATTTGTACGGGGGAGTTATTTCATTATTGCTTCCGCGTGCTTAATATATATTATGTCTCTCGACTTATTTGCGGATCTTGAGACCACGAGAGATATTTGATTTTGCTGGCAGGGAGTCGCGTGCTCGTGCCCGAGGCGCGGGGCGTGCAAGTCCCGTCGAACTGGGTCAGCTTCAGTTTGATGAATTGCTCCACCAGTTGGCCCATATGTCTGGCCACGACAATCTCCTCTTGGGCATTCACCGCCTCATTCCCCTGGTCGTGGTTACCATTGTTTCCATTGCCCCCTTTGTTGCCGTTGTTGGCGTTGACGGCAGCTATTGCGGCTCCTATCGCTTGGGCTATGGCAGCATCCCTATCATGGGTCTGCTTATCGATGAGGTCGTCAATCCACTCTAGTGCCCTCAGTACGCCATCCATCCTCGGGTCTTCTGCTACAGGCGGCCTCGAGCTAGAGGTTTCGCTTCTGGGCCTTCCAAGTCTCCTAGATGAGTTACTCATTGTTATACGCTTCTACTGAGCCTGGTCCACCACAAGTTCATCAAGGAGTTAGTAACTCACTCATTCAACCAAGTATAGAGTTACCAACTAGGTCTTAACAGAAATAGTTGTAATACAACAACCTTCCATGCAACAAATTCCATAGACATCATAACTAGCCGCTTACGGCGGTCCCTCATTTCCGTTCACTCCTACAGTTCACCGAAACAAGCCATGCTCATTCACTTAACAGGCCAAAATCTAGAAATGACCTTCAACGCTAAGCATGGAACTTAATCCTCATACATTACCACAACTCTGCCAAGGCTAAATTCCAATAACATGTGTCAAGTCATGTGCCATGCAGCCCGTGTCTTATCCTAACCAATTTCCTAAGGTCTCGCTAGCTGTCCTTGTCCCAACTTAATCCTCCTTATTACTCCAATCTCAATCAACTTTGGATCGAGCTGACCTTGCTCTGATACCAAGCAAACGGGGATGTCACGCCCCGCGCCCCAGGCACAAGCGCACGACTCCCTGCAAGCACAAACTATCTCTCGAGGTCCCAAGATTCACATATAAGTCGAGAGATGTATCATAGAACAAGCATACGGAAGCGACGGCATGAAAACTCCTCCGTAAAAATATAAAATGGGACCTGGATAGCGAGAGTACTAATAATACATAATATCTGAATATCTATACAAGGAACAACAAATCAAATACATGGGTTAATAGGGTGGCATGGCCAGTACAAAATGCAGTCATAAGTCTCGCAAAGAGGGATAGACCTTGAGAACACCATCAAAATATCAGACTAGTAAACCAGGAGCTTCTAAGTCGAGCTGCTGGAGCCATCAGTCTCCTTTGCCTCTTCAGTAGGCTCATATTCCGAGAAAGTCTCAAAGCAAATCTCCACCGTATCCTCGAGTGTCTCATTCGCAGATGGCTTCACCAGGTCATCGTCGGTAGCCTCGACCACTATGATCTCCTCAGTGTCCTCCAGGGTCAAAGGCCTCTCAGGACCATTTCTTGAACCGGTGACTGACCCCTCAGCCTCCACTGAATCCCGTGTGGAATGGCACCAGCTAGGGATCACTCCCTAAGGCACCTCGATGGGCTTCAGTGGCCCAGTGGAAACGTCTCCTACCTTTCTAAACTATGCCTCATACCTATGAGGCATCCAGCTATTGTCACCCTCATCTACCCAAACAACTGTACATTTCCTAACATAAGTAGTCCCATGCCCGTTAGGGAACTCATCAAAATAAACCGACATCTCCTTAAGGTCGCCAAACCTGATGGGCCACATCCTCAGGGTCTAGGATCTGTAAAGAAAAGGGGGGTCCCACAACGGGGAGAGATATACATCTCAGTAAGGTGGGTCCTAACCCTAGGTTAGGCTGACAGTCCACTCAGGCAAAAGTAAACGCAAATAATACATACAAAATCGCATGAGGCATTCCACTATCACAAAGTAACACACAGATGTCAAGCATGCAATCAAGACATCTTATCACATCATTAAACTCAAGCATGCATTTCAAACCAGATTGCACCTTCCTCCCTTTTCCAAGCTCCTCACTTTCATGCCCGCGTTTAGAAAGCCTCAGGTTCGGTCCGCGTAAATGCATCAGACCGTCTCTTTGACAAACCCGCGTAAACGCATAAGGTTTTCAATGTTTACTCCAGGCCCATGTCGACACATCATAACTCCGTCCCGTGTTCCAACGCATCAGGACTATAGCCGTCTCAACCCCGCGTCTCATACACCTCTGGGTGTCATTCAATTCCAACCCCGTACCTCAGTGCTTTAGGGCATTCAGCCACACAACCCCGCGTCTCATACGCCTCAAGGTGTCACAACTCCTCAGATAAGCCATAAGTTCATTTAATGTATATCACACACAATCAAGTGCAACTCATGCATGAATAACACACTTATGGCATACGAAGTAATCAAGTTCAACACTCAAATGCGACAAATCACTCAAGGCACAAGCATGGTCAAGCATTTATGTCATCTCTATCCCCCTAGGACGTACAATGAACAATCACTTTAAAAATCTTCCAAGAATTAAGCAAACTTGCATTCGACTCGCCCAATTGAGTCCAATCCTCCTATCAAAGGTTTAGAATCCCCTTACCTCAAGCTTAATGCAATACAATCCTTCTCCTAAGCACCTCAAGAGTTCAGTCCAAATAGTTCAAGGACAACTCAACCGTGCAACCTAATGAAATTCATCCAATCGTCATTTTTTCTTGCTCAATTCCCCGATCCATGAAACATAAACCTTATTGACATGTTCCTCAACATCCTAGAATGTCTCAATGATGAATTTAAGACTTAATTTCAATGCCAATGGCCCTCAATAGAACCGGGCATTTTCGGTTCTATGTGTACCCCAATTAATCAGCCTTTAAACTACCTCAAATCCTCAATTTATTCACTAATCTACTTGCTAACATGTAATTCTACGGGTTGGGGGAGCTCACCGAAAATTTGGACCCAAGGCGACGCCAGAAAGTCCTTGAATGGCGCCGGTCCTCCCCAATCTTCAACCGGTCAGTTCTGGCCCTTCAAATACAAGACCCATTTGAGGTCAAAACTCCATCAAATTAACCCAAAATTTTTACCACAGATCAATCTATGTGTCCCCTAAATGTCCACAAAATTTGGCTACAAAACTCCAAGATTTCAGGGTCCTAAGAGGCCAAAAATGTGGGTTACCTTTGGTTGCGACGATTTCCGTCAACTTTCAGGAGATTGATTTGCCAGAGCTCCTCACTAAGTCAAATGACTCACTTCCACTTCAAGAACGATGGCAAGAGGTTAAGAAAGGAGTGGGTGGTCGGCTTGGCAACTGGAGGTCGTTGGAGGTGGCGGTCAACGGTAGCGAAATCGGTAGACAGAACCGGTCGAGCAGTGAGCTCTTGGCAGCAAGGAGAAGAGAAGAAGAAGAGGAAGAAATTGGCAAAGTGAGGGAGTGGCCGGCCAAGAGAGAGAGAATGAGGGTTTATACCTTAATTTCAAGAGTCAACTTGAGTTGAATGGTAGGTTAAAAGTGAACACATCAACTCATGGCTTAATCTCTTGACACTTGTCCAAGGTGTCAATCAAAGCTCATCCAATGGCTCTCATCTCTTCAAGTTTTTGGTAGCTTTGTGGGTGTGTTATTGATTAAAATTCCTTCATCCAATTATATGGGCAAGGTTAGGGCTTGAGGGGCAAAATAGTAATTTTATCCTTGACGTCCGGAATGTCGTTTTTGTAATTTCAATTTTCTTCGATAAGGTGACGACCAATCCAATTATAATGTTGGAATTTTGGATCCTCTTTTTCAATTTTCAAGACTCGTTTCTGATTTATTTCCCCATCAGACGTGGTTCCAGCCTATCCCGAACTGACGGGCGGCTTTTACGGACGTTACGCGTATCGACTCTGTGATTCATATCACAATTAGGGCTCGTCAATTCATGGCGACTTTGGTTGTCATGTAATTATGAAGGTATATCACTAGTTCTGATGGCCTCAATCGTCACTGTTCGATTTAGGGAAATTTTACAAATTATTCATTGGTTAAGCGACATCACCCGCGTTCTAATCATATAAAGCTAACAATGCATTCCTTAGTCGTTCTTAGATCAGCCTTTTATGGCTCTAAATGCCCTCTCGACAATCTTTATGGTCAAAGCATCATTTCCTATTCGAGTTCCCTAGGTCCACGTACCTTGTCTCGCATTAGCCTTTCCCCTTTGGTCAGTCAACTCAAATTGATCAGATTCGAGCAAGATATGACTGAAATACATCGCTAGATACATTTCTCATTAACGAGTCTGAAAATGACAAAAAAATCAAAGTGTCAAAACTCTTCCCCCTTACAAAAATTTCATCCCCGAAATTTACTTTAAACTCAGCTACTTAAACAAATGGGGGTGTTGACGCCTCATCGTCTGCTCGTTTTCCCACGTAGCGCCTTTGGTTCCATGGTGCTCCCACACAACTTTGACCAATGGAATCGTTTTATTCCTTAGAATTTGCTCCTTCCGATCTTCGATCCTGATCGGTTTTTCCACGTAGGATACCCTGTAGTCCACTTCTATAACTTCGTAGTCCAGCACATGTGTCAGGTCGGGTTCATATTTCCGTAGCATTGACACGTGAAAGACATTATGTACTTGGGATAGATTAGGCGGTAAGGCAAGCTTGTAGGCCAAGGTCCCAATACGTTCCAAGATTTCAAATGAACCTACGTACCTTGGGCTCAGTTTTCCTTTTTTTCCAAATCACGATAATCCCCTCATTGGCGACACCTTGAGGAAAACATGATCATCTACTTGAAACTCCAAAAGCTTATGCCGCTTGTCCGCATAACTCTTCTGACGACTCTGTGCCATCTTCAATCTATCCCGAATTATCTTCACCGCTTCCACCGATTGCTCTACCAACTTTGGGCCTATGATACTTCTTTCTCCAACCTCATCCCAGCAAATAGGGGTTCTGTAGGCCCTTCCATAAAGCGCTTCAAACGGTGCCATCCGGATGCTCTGTTGGTAGCTGTTATTATATGCGAACTCCACCAAGTGCAGTTGATCTTCCCATCCTCCTTTGAAGTCTATCACACACGCTCTCAACATATCCTCAAGCGTCTAAATCGTCCTCTCCGATTGTCCGTCCGTTTGTGGATGGTACACCGTGCTAAATTATAGTCGAGTTCCCATGGCATCTTGAAGACTTTTCCAGAAGTTTGTTGTGAACTTGGGATCTCTGTCTGATGTAATTGTCACGGGTACTCCATGCAGTCTCACTATCTGTCTCATGTAGGCGTATCTATCCATTGCGAAATCCTTTCACACAGGGATGAAGTGTGCGGACTTAGTCAATCTATCAACGACTACCCATATAGAGTCATGACCTCTTTTGCTCCGTGGTAGTCCCATCACAAAATCCGTCATTACATGCTCCCATTTCTATTTCGGAATTTTCAGTGGCTGTAATAATCCACTAGGTTTACAGTGCTACGCCTTCACCTGCTGGCATGTCAAACACTTTGCCACATATTTCGCTACATCCACTTTCATCCCGTTCCACTAGTAGCGTTGACGCAGGTTCTGATACATCTTCGTACTTCCTAAGTGGATACTATAATTGCTCCTGCGAGCCTTTGATAAAATCCTTTCCTTGAGTTCTTCGTTCTTTAGCACGCATAGACGTCCTCGAAATTTCAAGATCCCGTCCACTGACACCTAAAACTCTAGTTTCCTCTTTGTCGCATCCATCTCTAGGATTTTCTGAATTTCTGGGTCCGTAGACTGCAAGGTCTTTATCCCTTCCTGGACCTCAGGTTCTACCCTCAATGCAGCCATTAAACTGGACAGTTGGCAAACTTCTAGTCTGCACTCAGAATTTCTCAAATCCTCGATCATCAACCAAACTTTTACTAGCAGACAAGCGATGCTCAATTTTTGGCTAAGTGCATCTGCGACTCTGTTTGCCTCCCCAAGGTGATACAATATATCATAATCATAATCCTTAAGCAGCTCCATCCATCGACGCTGCCTCATATTCAGTTCCTTCTGGGAAAACAGATACTTTAGGCTCTGGTAGTCAATGTAAATCTAGAACTTCTCGCCACACAGATAATGTCTCCAGATCTTCAGAGCAAAAATGATAACTACTAACTAGAGATCATGAGTTGGATAGTTCATTTCGTGCGGTCTTAGCTGTCGGGACGCATAGGCAACTACTGTCACATTCTAATTTCATGTCAATTTCAGACTCATTAATGAGAAGTAAATCTAGAGATGTATTTCAGTCGTATCTCGCTCGAATCTGATCAATTCGAGTAGGCTGACCAAAAAGAGAAAGGCTAACAAGAGACAAGGTACGTAGACCTAGAAAACTCGGATAGGAAATGGTGCTTTGACCATAAAGATTATCGAGGGGACATTTAGAACCATAAAAAGGCCGATCTAAAAATGATTAAGGAATGCCTTGCGAGTGTCATACGATTGAAGCACGGGTGATGCCGCTTAACCAACGTATGATTTGCAAAATTTCCTAAATCGGACAGTGAAGATCGAGACCATAGGGACTAGTGATAGGCCCTCATAATTACATGACAACCAAAGTTGTCATGAATTGACAAGCCCTAAATGTGATATAAATCACGGGGTCGATACGCGTAATGTCTGCAAAAGCCGTCCGTCGGTTCGGGATAGGTTGGAACCATATCTGATAGAGAAAATCATCAGAAACGAGTCTTGAAAATTAAAGATGGAGAATCAAGAATTCCAACGTTATATTCGGATTGGCCGTCGCCCTATTGAGGAATATTGGAATGAGAAAAACGACGTTCTGGACATCGGGGGTAAAATTACCATTTTACCCGTCAAGCTTAAGCCTTGCCCATGCAAATAAGAAAGGGCATTTTGGTCTTTATCCCTGCCCCATAGCTGCCAAAAAAGTGGGTGAATATTGGCCGTTGGATCAAGCATGAATGACATGTGGGGCAAGTGTCAAGAGATAGATTAAAGAGTGGTCAAGTCCACTATTCCTTACCTACCATTCAACCCCTTGACTTGGGCCTTGTATATAATAATTTTCACTCTCTCTCCTCACTCATCGACCGGCCATAACACCCCCCTAAGCTCACGATCACTTCTTCTTCTTCTTCCTTCCCTCTACGTCGCCGACCAGCTTCTGGGGTTTCTGTTCGCTGCCGCCAACGCCACTTTCCGGCGACCACCAGCCGGCAAGCCAACCATACACACTTAGCCCCACATCTTGCCGACCTGCTCGAAGTGGAAAAACGTCGATTGGACCACTGAATAGCTCTGGCCAAGCATTTTCCCGGAAGCCGACGGAATCTGACTCAAACTGAGGTAGGCCGAATTTCCAACCCCTTAGGAGGCCGAAATGTTGGAATCTTGAGGTCAAATTTTGTGGAAGTCTAGGAGACACGTATACCTATCTGTGGGAAAAAGTTGAGAATGATTTGATAAATTTTTGACCCCAAATGGGTCTTGTGAATGTATGACAGAATCTGCCGGTTTACTGGCCTTGAGGAACCGGTGACTTTTGACGGGATTCCGACGACGAATCGACCTCAAACTCTCGATGAGACCCTTAGACCCTTAGATAGATATGTTATGAGGTAGGATAATGGTTAAATGATAGATTTGGTGGAGACTTAGGGCTAGATATACTCGGTTTACACAGAACCGAACATAGCCCGGTTTGGTTCTGTGCAAACCGAATCTGTGGGGGCTGATGATGGTTGGTTTTGAACCTTAAATTGGTGATTTAGATATGCTAAGATGATGAGAATTATGTTATAGCGGTTTATGGTTCATGGATTGAGGAATTGGATAAAGAAAATTGCCGAATTGATTAGAAATTCTAGGTTGCGCGGTGAGATTGGTCTTGGACCATTGGAGGCCGAATCTTTGAGGACCAAAAAGAGAAATTTTGTGGTATCAAAGTCAAGGTAAGGGAATCCTAAACTTAGGATAGTAAGATTGGACTCAATTGGGCGAGTCGAACGAGATTGAGATGATTTTCTTGAGGAGCTCAGTGTGATTGATCTTTGTGAATACCAAGAGAGTATAAATGATTCGACTAATTGCATATGCATGTATCTTGAGTAATTGGTTACATTTGTATGTGTATTGACTCGTTTCGCATGCCATGGATGTCTTGTTTATGCATGAGATGTTTGTGCTCGAGATGCGCTTGACCTTGTGTCCATGAATTGTGGTTGTGACATGGTGGAGACGAGATAAGACCTTGAGGCGTATGAGACGCGGGGTGGAAAAAAGTCTGATGCAATCTAATCGCAGGCATAGATTAGCCTGATGCGATCTAATCGCGAGCATGAGAATGAGGCAGGCAGGAAGAGATAATTATGGTGAAATGGCAGAACGAGGCATGCATGATCATCTCAGTGTGATATGATGTCATAGCTGCATGCCTGCCATTTGTGTGTTGTCATCTTTATTTGTATGTGCCTGTGTGTTTACGAGTTTGAAATGTTGGGGTAGATGACTGCCTGAGTGGACGGTCACCTAACCTAGGGTTAGGACTCTTTTACTGAGAAGTGTATCTCACCCCTTTGGGGACCCTTATTTTTATAGATCCTAGGCCTTGACGATGTGGCCTATTCGATTTGGAGATCCTAAGGAGAGGGCTGTGTATTTTGATGAGTTCCCAGACGGTCAGGAGACCATTTACGTGAGGAAATGTACGGTCGTGTGGGTAGACGAGGGTAGCCCAAATTGTAAGCCTCATAGGTGCGAGGCGTGGTTTAGGAATGTTAGGGACGTGTCGACTAGGCCGTTGAAACCCCATGAGGTGCCCTAGGGAGTGATCCCTGATTGGTGCCACCCCGGTAGTGACTAGGATCAGGCTGAGGGATCGGTAGTCGGTTCTAGGAACAGACCGGAGAGGACCTCGACTCTGGAGTTTAATAAGGAGGATGAGGTTATTGTGCTAGAGGCGACCGAGGCGGATCTCACTGAGCCGTCGCATAAGGAGACCATGGAGGATACTATTGAGGTTCCCTCCGAGACGTTCTCAGAGTATGAGCCAATGGAGGATGCCGAGGACACCGATGACTCCATCAGCTCGTCCTAGGAGATTCTAGTTTGTGGCTTGATCTTTTGTGGTGACCCCGACCATGGTTATTTTGGATTTTGTTGATGGTCCATTTTGTATGCTCACCCCGTCACCCCCTTGCTTATCGGATTTTAGTAGTTCTGTACTTGTATGAACAGTTGGTTATTGTGTACGATAGTTTCTATGCTATCTAGGTCCCACTTAATTTATATTTGTACGGAGGAGTTGCTTTAGTACCGTTTCCGCATGCTTGATATATTTGTTATATCTCTCGGCTTAGATTGCGGATCTTGAGACCGCAAGAGATTATATGGTCTGTTTACAGGGAGTCACATGCTCGTTCCCGGGACGCGGGGCGTGACATCCCTCATTCGATTTGATATTAGAGCAAGGTTAGCTCGATCTAAGGTTGATTGAGGATTGGAGTATAAGGAGGATTAAGTTGGGACAAGGACGGATAGCGAGACCTTAGGAGACTGGTTAAGATAAGAGTTGGGGTGCATAGTGTGTGACCTGGTACTTAGGGCCGGTGTTTGATCTTGGTAGGGTTGTGGTAATGCATGGGAGAGTTGAGTTCCCTACTTAAGATTGAAGATCATTTCTGAACCTTGGCCTATTTGATGAATGAAGGTGATTGGTTTTAGTGAATCACTAGAGTGAATGGAACTGAGAAATAGCCATGGGCTATTTGTTGAAATGTTCATGGAGCTTGTGGTATGGAGTACTGTTGGATTGTAACTACTTCTGTTAAGGGTTAGTTAGTATCTCTAGATTTGAGTGAATGAGTGAGTTACTAACTCCTTGCTGAACTTGAGGTGGACCAGGCTCATTAGAAAGAAGCAAGGATGAGCAACCTATCTAGAAGGTCTGGAAGGTCAAGAGGTGGAGCCTCTAGCTCGAGGCTACCTATCATAGAAGATCCAAGAATGGATGCCGTACTGAGGGCACCGGAGAGAATCGATAACCTTATTGACAAGCAGATCTAAGATCGGGACGCTGCTATAGCTCAGGCAGTAGGAGCTGCTATAGTCGCCGTCAACGCCAACAACGACAACAATGGTGGCAATGGAAGCCAGAATGAACATAACCAGGCCAAGAAGAAATCGTCGTGGCCAGACAGATGGGCCAGCTAGTGGAGCAGTTTATAAAGTTGAAACCAACTCAATTCGATGGAACTGGAGATCCTGAGCTAGCACCTAGGTGGATCGAGAAGTTATAAAAAGCTTTTGGGATGCTGAGGTGCACAAATGAGGAGAAGGTGCTACTAGCAGTGTACCAGCTGGAGGGTACGACGAATGATTGGTGGGCTGCCACCAAGGACGGAGTCTTCCCTGCAGGAATGGCCTTAAATTGGGACGTTTTTAAGACGGCATTTAAAAACAAGTATTTTTTTGAGACTGCTAGGGAAAGGAAGCAGGTGGAATTCCTGCAGCTACGTCAGAACCAACTGACGATAGATCAGTACGAGGCCGAATTCTCGAGGCTGTCAAGGTGTGCACCTCGATCTGTAGAAGACCCTCGAGAGAAAGCAAAAAGATTTAGGGATGGTCTGAGGCCCGAGCTCTATAGTGATGATCGCTCTAAATCTGAGGACTTATAAGGAGATATACGAACGAGGCCAGATGATAGAACGAGACTTGAAAGAGAGAAACATCGCAACTGGATCGCGGTTCACATCATTTAGAGATAACCACCAAATGGGCAAGAGGTCGATGATGGGAAATAGGCGTTTTGTGCCTCACGTAAGGAAAAATATCGTGAAGTTGCCGAATCCCACCAATTGGAGCTGTCGCCTTTGTGGTAGGAGGCATGGGAATGGGCTATGCCTGGTAAGGACCGGGGCTCATTTTAAATGTGGTCAGTTGGGCCACCAGATAAGGACGTGGCCGAGTCAAGCTCCGACAGATCGACCTCAAGGGCAGAGACTGCAGGCTGGACCATCGACTGCTACACCCCAGATCAAGCAGAATCGACCACCGGCATAGGGCAGAGTGTATGCAATAGCCCGTAGGGAGGCAGAGGAAGTACTAGGTGTGGTCACAGGTATGGTTTACTTGTGCAACCAAGCTGCATACACATTATTTAATCCTGGTGCCACGCATTCATTCGTGCTTGCACAATTTACTGAATTAGTGGGAATGAAATTGAAATCGTTGAACATAATTCTGCATGTTGCTACACCATTAAAAGATAACATATTGGTTTCAATGGGTTGTGCTGGTTGTGAGATTGTGATTGGAGGGAGTAAAGAGAGTATTGACCTAGCTATATTACCCATGTACGATTTTGACGTAATTATAGGAATGGATTGGTTGGGTAAGCGGGGGGCAGTAGTGGACCGTGGTAGTAAGATAATTCGATTTTATCCGAGAGGCTGCCCTAGCTTTGAATTGGTGGAAAGTCGAGGAGGAATCTCGATTCCCTTAGTCTCATCTCTGGAGGTAACCAAGTTGATGTCTGAAGGGTGTCAGGCATACTTAGTTGCAATAATGGACACGACTAGCGAAGAGCCCAAGTTAGAGAGCATCCCGGTAGTGCGTGAATTTCCTGACGTGTTTCCCTAAGAGTTGCCAGGGTTACCACCAGAATGAGAAATAGAATTTGTAATCGAGTTAGCCCCTGGGAGAGAGCCGATCTCGAAAGTACCTTACAAGATGTCCCTGTCAGAACAAAAGGAGTTAAAGGTGCAGATGCAAGAGCTGCTAGATAAGGGATTTATCCGGCCAAGTGCTTCGCCATGGGGAGCGCCAATGCTATTCGTAAGGAAGAAGGATGGGTCTTTGCGTCTATGCATCGACTATCGACAACTGAACCAAGTGACAGTGAAGAACAAGTACCCAGTGCCGAGAATTGACGATCTGTTTGATCAGTTGCTAGGAGCGGCGGTATTTTCGAAGGTTGACCTAAGAACAGGGCATCACCAGTTAAGGATCAAGAAGGAAGATATACCTAAGACTGCCTTTAGGACGAGGTATGGTCATTATGAGTTCACGGTGATGCCGTTTGGTTTGACCAACGCTCCAGCTGCTTTTATGGACCTGATGCATAGAGTGTTTAAGGAATTTCTGGACAAATTCATCATAATTTTCATTGACAATATCTTGATTTACTCGAGGAGTGATGCAGAACATGAGGAGCACTTGAGAAATGTACTGTAGACCCTGAGGGAGCACTCGCTCTATGCGAAGTTGAGTAAATGCGAGTTTTGGCTGAGCAGGGTAACATTTCTTGGTCATGTGGTATCTGGAGAAGGGATTGTAGTGGACCCTGTGAAGATCGAGGCTGTAACAAATTGGCCTAGACCTACTACGGTCACTGAAGTCAGAAGTTTCTTGGGACTGGCGAGATACTACAGACGTTTTGTGGAGAAATTCTCATCCATAGCCATCCCATTGACGCGGTTGACGAAGAAGGAAACGAGGTTTGAATGGACGGACAAATGTGAGAGGAGTTTCCAAGAGCTCAAACATAGGTTGACAACCGCACTAGTGTTGACAATTCCATCAGGACCAGGAGGTTACGAGATATACAATGATGCATCGCTGAAAGGATTGGGCTATGTGCTGATGCAGCATGGAAGAGTAGTACCCTACGCGTCAGACAGTTGAGGCCACATGAAATGAACTACTCAACTCATGACCTGGAGTTAGTAGCGATTGTTTTTGCTCTGAAGATTTGGAGACATTATCTATGTGGCGAAAAATTTCAGATTTATACCGACCACCAGAGCTTAAGTACCTGTTTTCCCAGAAAGAGCTGAACATGAGGCAGTGTAGGTGGATGGAGCTACTCAAGGACTATGACTGTGATATATTGTATCACCCTGGGAAAGCAAACAGAGTGGTCGATGCGCTGAGTCGGAAGTCAAGTATCGCTTGTCTGCTAGTGAGAAGTTGGTCGATGATAGAAGACTTGAGAGATTCTGAATTCAGACTGGAAGTCAGTCAGTTGTCTAGCTTGATAGCTACATTGAGGATGGAACCTAAGGTTCAAGAAGGAATAAATGCCTTATAGTCTACGGACCCAGAGATCCAGAAGATCCTTGAGATGGATGTGACAAAGAGAAAACCAGAATTTCAGGTGTCAGAGGACGGAATCTTGAAGTTCCGAGGACGACTGTGCGTGCCAAAGGATGAAAGACTCGGGGAAAAGATTTTGTCAGAGGCTCACAAGAGCAATTATAGCATCCACCCTGGAAGTACGAAAATGTATCAGAACTTGCAACAGCATTATTGGTGGAACGGGATGAAGGTGGACGTAGCAAGGTATATGGCTAAGTATTTGACGTGCTAGTAAGTGAAAGCACAACATTGTAAGCCTAGAGGACTATTATAGCCACTGGAGATTCCGAAATGGAAGTGGGAGCATATAACTATGGATATTGTAATGGGACTCCCAAGGAGCCAGCGAGGTCAAGACTCTATATGAGTAGTCGTTGACCGATTAACCAAGTCTGCACATATCATCCCGGTGCGAATGGACTTCCTATGGATAGGTACACAGAGCTATACATGGGACAGATAGTGAGGCTGCACGGAGTGCCTGTGACGATCATCTCAGATAGAGATCCCAAATTCACGGCAAATTTTTGGAAGAGTCCACAAGAAACTATGGGAACCCGACTGCAGTTTAGCACAGCCTACCATCCATACGGACAGTCGGAATGGACGATACAGACGCTTGAGGATATGCTGCGAGTATGCTTCATTGATTTTAAAAGTGGATGGGAAGACCAGCTGCATCTGGTAGAGTTTGATTATAAGAATAGCTACCAGCAGAACATCCAGATGGCACCATTTGAAGCACTCTATAGAAGAGCCTGCAGAACCTCGATTTGTTGGGATGAGGTTGGAGAAAGGAGTATCACAGGCCCAAAATTGATAGAGTAATCGGTGGAAGCAGTGAAGATAATTCAGGATAGACTGAGAACGGCATAGTGTCGACAGAAGAGCTATGCAGATAAGCGACGCAAACCCTTGGAGTTTCAAGTGGGCGATCATGTCTTCCTCAAGGTATCGCCGATGAGAGGACTATCGCGATTCGAAAAGAAGGGGAAGCTGAGCCCAAGGTATGTAGGCCCATTTGAGATACTGGAGTGGATTGGAACCTTAGTCTACAATCTTGCCTTGCCGCTTAATCTATCCTAGGTGGATAATGTATTCCATGTGTCGATGCTGCGAAGGTATGAACCAGACCCGACACATGTGCTGGATTATGAGACCATAGAAGTGGACGACCGAGTGTCTTACGTGGAGAGGCCGATAAGGATCGAGGATCGGAAGGAGCAAATCCTCAGGAATAAGAAGATCCCACTGGTCAAACTAGTATGGGAGCACCATGGAACTGAAGGTGTCACGTGGGAGAATGAAGAGACGATGAGGCGACAACGCCCCCATTTATTTGAGTAATTAAGTGTAATGTAAATTTCGAGGACGAAATTTTTGTAAGGGGGAAGAGTTGTGATATTCTGATTTCTAGTCAATTTCAGACTCATTAATGAGAAGTAAATCTAGAGATGTATTTTAGTCGTATCTCGCTCGAATCTGATCAATTCGAGTAGGCTGACCAAAAAGGAAAAGGCTAACACGAGACAATGTACGTAGACCTAGGAAACTCGGATAGGAAATGGCGCTTTAACCATAATGATTGTCGAGGGGACATTTAGAACCACAACAAGGCCAATCTAAGAACGATTAAGGAATGCCTTGCGAGTGTTATGCGATTGGAGCGTGGGTGATGCCGTTTAACCAACGTATGATTTGCAAAAGTTTCCTAAATCGAACAGTGACGATCGAGACCATAGGGACTAGTGATAGACCCTCACAATTATATGACAACCAAAGTCGCCACGAATTGATGAGCCTTAAACGTGATATGAATCACGGGGTCGATATGCGTAATGTTTGCAAAAGTCGCCCGTCGGTTCGGGATAGGTTGGAACCACGTCTGATAGAGAAAACCATCATAAACGAGTCTTGAAAATTGAAGATGAAGAATCAAGAATTCCAACGTTATATTCGGATTGGTCGTCGCCCTATCGAGGAATATTGGAAAGAGAAAAACGACATTCTGGACATCGGGGGTAAAATTACCATTTTGTCCCTCAAGCTTAAGCCTTGCCCATGCAAATAAGGAAAGGCATTTTGGTCTTTATCCCTACCCCATAGCTGCTGAAAAAGTGGGTGAATATTGACCATTGGATCAAGCATGAATGACATGTGGGGCAAGTGTCAAGAGATGGATTAAAGAGTGGTCAAGTTCACTATTCCTCACCTACTATTCAACCCCTTGACTTGAGCCTTGTATATAGCAATTTTCACTCTCTCTCCTCATTCATTGACCGGCCATAACACCCCCCTAAGCTCACAATCACTTCGTCTTCTTCTTCCTTCCTTTTGCATCGCCGACCAGCTTCTAGGGTTTCTGTTCGCTGCCGCCGATGCCACTTTATGGTGACCACCAGCCAGTAAACTGATCGTACACACTTAGCCCCACATCTTGCCGACCTGCTCGAAGTGGAAGCACTTCGATTGGACCACCGAGGAGCTCCGACCAAGCATTTTCCCAGAAGCCGACGGAATTTGACTCAAACTGAGGTAGGCCGAATTTCTAACCCCTTAGGAGGCCGAAATGTTGGAATATTGAGGTCAAATTTTGTGGAGGTCTAGGAGACATGTATACCTATCTGTGATAAAAATTTGAGAATGATTTGATAAAGTTTTCACCCCAAATATGTCTTGTGAATGTAGGACAGAATCTTCTGATTTACTGGCCTTGAGGAACCGGTGACTTTTGACGGGATTCCGACGACTGCTTGACCTCAAACTCTTGGTGAGACCCTTAGACCCTTAGATAGACATGTTAAGAGGTAGGATAGTGCTTAAATGATGGATTTGGTGGAGACTTAGGGCTAGATATACTCAATTTACATAGAACCGAACATAGCTCGGTTCGGTTTTGTGCAAACCGAATCTGTGGGGGTTGATGATGGTTGGTTTTAAACATCAAATTGGTGATTTAGATATGCTAAGATGATAAGGATTATGTTATGGAGGTTTATGGCTCATGGAATGAGGAATTGGACAAAGGAAATTGACGAATTGATTGGAAATTCTAGGATGCGCGGTGAGATTGGTCTTGGACCATTGGAGGCCAAATCTTTGAGGACCAAGAAGAGAACTTTTGTGGTGTCAAATTCAAGGTAAGGGAATCCCAAACTTAGGATAGGAAAATTGGATTCGATTGGGCGAGTCGGACGAGATTGAGATGATTTTCTTGAGGAGCTTTGTGTGATTGATCTTTGTGAATACCAAGAGAGTATAAATGATTCAAATAATTGCATATGCATGTCTCTTGAGTAATTGGTTACATTTGTATGTGTATTGACTCGTTTCGCATGCCATGGATGTCTTGTTTATGCATGAGATGTTTGTGCTCGAGATGCGCTTGACCTTGTGTGCGTGAATTGTGGTTGTGACATGGTGGAGACGAGATAAGACCCTGAGGCGTATGAGACACGGGGTGGAGAAAAGCCTGATGCGATCTAATCGCGGGCATGAGATTAGCCTGATGCGATCTAATCGCGGGCATGAGAATGAGGTAGGCAGGAAGAGATGGTTATGGTGAAATGGCAGAACGAGGCGTGCATGATCATCTGAGTGTGATATGATGTCATAGCTGCATGCCTGCCATCTGTGTGTTGTCATCTTTATTTGTATGTGCCTGTGTGTTTATGAGTTAAGAATTTTGGGGTAGATGACTGCCTGAGTGGACGGTCGGCCTAACCTAGGGTTAGGACTCTTTTATTGAGATGTGTATCTCACCCCTTTGGGGACCCTTATTTTTATAGATCCTAGGCCTTGACGATGTGGCCTATTCAATTTGGAGATCGTAAGGTTATTGTGTACGGCAGTGTATTTTGATGAGTTCCCTAACCCTTATTTTGATGAACAGTCGGTTATTGTGTACGACAGTTTCTATGCTATCCAGGTCCCACTTAATTTGTATTTATACGGAGGAGTTGCTTTACTACCGCTTTCACATGCTTGATATATTTGTTATATCTCTCGGCTTAGACTGTGGATCTTGGGACCGCGAGAGATTATATGGTCTATTTGCAGGGAGTCGCGTGCTCATGCCAGGGGTTCGGGGCGTGACAACTACCCTTCCATGTTGCATTAACACACAGCCTAATCCCTTTAGCGAAGTATCACTATATGTCTCACAACCTCCAGGCCTAGATGGAATCATCATCACTAGTGCGGTTGTCAACCAATGTTTGAGCTCTTGGAAGCTCCTTTCACACTTGTCTATCCATTCGAACCTAGTTTCTTTCTTCGTCAACCTCGTCAATGGAATGGCTATGGATGAAAACTTCTCCACAAAACATCTGTAATATCCTGCCAATCTCAAGAAACTTCGGACTTCCGTGACCGTAGTGGGCCTAGGCCAATTCGTTACAGCTTCAATCTTTGTAGGATCCACCGCGATTCCTTCTCTAGATGTTACGTGACCAAGAAATGCTACTTTATTCAGGCAGAACTCGCATTTGCTAAACTTAGCGTAGAGCGAGTGTTCCCTCAATGTCTGCAAAACAATCCTTAGATGTTCTTCATGTTCCTCGTTATTCCTTAAGTAAATTAGAATATCGTCGATAAAGACTATGATGAATCTATCCAAGAATTCTTTAAACATCCGATGCATCAAATCCATGAATGCGGCTGGAGCATTGTCAATCCAAAATACATCAATGTGAATTCATAATGACCATACCTTGTCCTAAAAGCAGTCATAGGTATGTCTTCCTTTTTAATTCTCAACTGGTGATACCCAATCCTCAGGTCAATCTTAGAGAATACCGCAGCTCCTTGCAATTGATCAAATAAGTCATCGATTCTCGGCAGTGGATACTTATTCTTCACTGTCACCTGGTTCAACTACCTATAGTCAATGCATAGACGCAAAGACCCATCCTTTTTCCTTACAAACAGTACCGGCGCTCCCCATGGCGAAGCACTTGGTCGGACAAATCCTTTATCCAATAGTTCTTGCATCTGCACCTTTAGCTCCTTCAGTTCTGGCAGGGACATCCTATAAGGTGCATTTGAGATCGGCTCCGTTCCGAGAGCTAATTCGATTACGAATTCTATGTCTCGCTCTGGTGGTAACTTTAACAACTCTTGGGGAAATATATCAGGAAACTCACACACTACTAGGATACTTTCTAGTTTAGGCTCCTCGGCAGTCATGTCCATAATTGCGACCAAGTACGCCTGTCATCCTTTTGACATCAACTTCGTCACCTCAAAAGACGAGACTAAAGGGCTCGAGGTTCCTCCTCGACTTCCCACGAATTCAAAACTAGGGCGACCTTCTGGGTGGAAATGAATGATCCTACTACCACAATCCACTACTGCCCCCTATTTACCCAACCAGTCCATCCCTATGATCACATCAAAATCATACACGGGTAATACAGCTAGATCAATACTCTCCTTATTACCACCAATTACGATCCTACAGTCCGCACAACCTAACCAAACCAATATATTATCTTTCAGCGGAGTCGTAACATGCAGAATCACACTCAGCGGTTTTAACTTCATATCAACCAAATCAACAAACCGAGCAGACACAAATGAGTGTGTGGCGCCAGGATCAAACAATGCATATGCAGATTTGTCACACAAATAAACCGTACCGGTGACCACGCCTGACGTTTCCTCTACTTCCCTGCAGGCTACAGCATATACTCTCCTTTAAGCTAGGGGTCGATTTTGATCAACTTGGGGAGTGACAGTCGACGGTCCAGCCTGTGGTTGCTGCCCTTGAGGTCAATTCGCTGGAGCTTGGTTGGGGCAATTCCTCATCTGGTGGCCCATCTGACCACACTTAAAGCAGGCTCCAGTTCTTGCTAGGCATGGTCCATTACCATGCCTCCTGCCACAGAGGCGACAACTCCAGTTCATGGGGTTCGGCGGCTTCAATATGTTGTTCCTCACGGGGGGAACAAAACGCCTGTTGCCAGCCATTGGTCTTTTGCCCATCTAGCGGTTGTCTCGGAATGAAGTAAACCGCGATCCAGATGTGACATTCCTCTCCTTTAAATCCCTCTCAATCATCTGGCACCGCTCATAAATTTCCTTATAGGTTTTCAGATTTAGGGCTATCATCTGACTGCGAAGCTCAGGCCTCAATCAGTCCCGAAATCTCCGTGCTTTCTCCTAGGGATCCTCTATTGATCGAGGTGCGTTCCTTGACAGTCTAGCGAATTTTGCTTTATATTGGTCTAGTGTCAGCTGATTTTGACGCAGCTGTAAGAATTCCACCTGTTTCCTTTCCCTGGCTATCTTCGAAAAGTATTTGTCATTGAATGTCGTAGTGAAGGCATTCCAGGTCAAGGCCGTCCCTTCTGGGAAAACTCCATTCTTGGTGGTTGCCCATCAATCATTTGCGGTACCTTCCAGTTGGTACACCACCAACAACACTTTCTCTTCGTCCGTGCACCTCAGGACTCCAAAAGCCTTCTCTAGTTTCTCGATCCATCTGGGTGCTAGTTCGGGGTCTCTAGTCCCGTCGAACTGGGTCGGCTTCAGTTTGATGAATTGCTCCACCCGTTGGCCCATCTGTTTGGCCACGACAATCTCCTCCTCAGTGTCCTGGTCGTGGTCGCCATTGTTTCCATTGCCCTCGTTGTTGCCGTTGATGGTAGTTATTACGGCTCCTACCGCTTGGGCAATGGCAGCATCTCTATCCTGGGTCTGCTTATCAATGAGGTGGCCAATCCTCTCTAGCGACCTCAATATGCCATCCATCCTCGGGTCTTCTGCTACAGGCAGCCTCGAGCTAGAGGCTTCACTTCTGGGCCTTCGAAGTCTCTTAGATGAGTTACTCATTCTTATGCGCTTCTACTGAGCCTGGTCCACCGCGAGTTCATTAAGGAGTTAGTAACTCACTCATTCAACTAAGTCCAAAGTTACCAACTAGGTCTTAACAGAAACAGTTATAATACAACAGCCTTTCATACAACAAATTCCATAGACATCATAACTAGCCGCTCACGGCAGTCCCTCAATTCCGTTCACTCCTACAGTTCACCGAAACAAGCCATGCTCATTCACTTAACATGCCAAAATCTAAAAATGACCTTCAACGCTAAGCATTGAACTTAATCCTCATATATTACCACAACCCTGCCAAAGCCAAATGCCAAATCACATGTGCCAAGTCATGTGCCATGCAGCCTATGTCTTATCCTAACCAGTTTTCTAAGGTCTCGCTAGTTTTCCTTTTCCTAACATAACACTCCTTATTACTCCAATCCTCAATCAACTTTGGATCGAGCAGACCTTGCTTTGATACCAAGCAAAAGGGGATGCCACGCCCCGCGACCCGGGCACGAGCGCGCGACTCCCTGCATGCACAAACTATCTCTTGAGGTCTCAATATTCACATAGAAGTCAAGAGATGTATCACAAAACAAGCACGCGGAAGCGACAGCATGAAAACTCCTCCGTACAAATATAAAATGGGACCTAGATAGCGAGAGTACTAATAATACATAATATCTGAATATCCATACAAGGAACAACAAATCAACTACATGGGTTAATAGGGTGGCATGCCAGCACAAAATGCTGTTATAAGTCCTGCAAAAAGGGATAGACCTCGAGAACACCATCAAAATATCAGACTAGTAAACGAGGAGCTTCTAAGTCGAGCTGCTGGAGCCATCAGTCTCCTCTGCCTCCTCAGTAAGCTCATATTCCGAGAAAGTCTTAAAGCAAATCTCTTCCGTATTCTCGAGTGTCTCGTCCGCGGATGGCTCCACCAGGTCATCCACGGTAGCCTCGACCACTATGATCTCCTTAGTGTCCTCCAGGGCCGGAGTCCTTTTAGGACCATTCCTTGAGCTGGGGACTGACCCCTCAACCTCTACTGAATCCCTGGTGGGATGGCACCAGCTAGGGATCACTCCCTAGGGCACCTCGGTGGGCTTCAGTGGCCTAGTGGAAACGTCCCCTAACTTTCTAAACCATGCCACATACATATGAGGCTTCCAGCTACTGCCACCATCATCTACCCAAATAACTGTACATTTCCTAACATAAATAGTCCCCTACCCGTCAGGGAACTCATCAAAATAAATCGACATCTCCTTGGGGTTATAAAACCTGATGGGCCACATCCTCAGGGTCTAGGATCTGTAAAGAAAAGGGAGGTCCCACAATGGGGTGAGATATACATCTCAGTAAGGTGGGTCATAACCCTGGGTTAGGCTGACAGTCCACTCAGGTAAAAACAAATGCAAATAATACATACAAAATCGCATGAGGCATTCCACTATCACAAAGTAACACACAGATGTCAAGCATGCAATCAAGGCAACTTATCACATCATTAAACTCAAGCATGCATTTCAAACCAGATTGCACCTTCCACTACCCCCGTTGTAGCCGTTGTTGGCGTTGACAGCGGCTATTGCGGATCCTACCGCTTAGACTATGGCAGCAACCCTATCCTAGGTCTGCCTGTTGGTGAGGTTGCCAATCCTTTCTAGCGCCCTCAGTACGCCATCCATCCTCGGGTCTTCTGCTACAGGTGGCCTCGAGCTAGAAGCTCCGCTTCTGGTCCTTCCAGATCTCCTAGATGGGTTACTCATTCTTATGCGCTTCTACTAAGCCTAGTCCACCACAAGTTCATCAAGGAGTTAGTAACTCACTCATTCAACCAAGCCCAGAGTCACCAACTAGGTCTTAACAGAAACAGTTATAATATAACAACCTTCCATACAACAAATTCCATAAACATCATAACTGGCCGCTCACGGCGGTCCCTCAATTCCGTTCACTCCTACAGTTCACCGAAACATGTCCTGCTCATTCACTTAACAAGCTAACATCTAGAAATGACCTTCAACGCTAAGGATGGAACTTAATCCTCAAACATTACCATAACCCTGCTAAGGTCAAATGCCAATCACATGTGCCAAGTCATGTGCCATGCAGCCCGTGTCTTATCCTAACCAGTTTCCTAAGGTCTCGTTAGCTGTCCTTGTCCCAACTTAATCCTCCTTATTATTCTAATCCTCAATCAACTTTGAATTGAGCTGACCTTGCTCTGATACCAAGCAAATGGGGATGTCACGCCTCGCACCCCAGGCACGAGCGCGCGACTCCCTGCAAGCACAAACTATCTCTCAAGGTCCCACGATTCACATATAAGTCGGGAGATGTATCACAGAACAAGCAAGCGGAAGCGACGACATGAAAACTCCTCCGTACAAATATAAAATGGGACATGGATAGCGAGAGTACTAATAATACATAATATCTGAATATCCATACAAGGAACAACAAATCAACTACATTGGTTAATAGGGTGGCATGGCCAGCACAAATTGCAGAGATAAGTCTCGCAAAAGGGGATAGACCTCGAGAACACCATCAAAATATCATACTAGTAAACCAGGAGCTCCTAAATCGAGCTGCTAGAGCCATCAGTCTCCTTTGCCTCCTCAGTAGGCTCATACTCCGAAAAAGTCTCAGAGCAAATCTCCACCGTATCCTTGAGTGTCTCGTCCGCGGATGGCTCCACCAGGTCATCCTCGGTAGTCTTGACCACTATGATCTCCTCAGTGTCCTCCCTGGTCGGAGTCCTCTTAGGACCATTCCTTGAGTCGGCGACTGACCCCTCAACCTCTATTGAGTCCCGAGTAGGATGGCACCAGCTAGGGATCACTCCTTGGGGCATCTTGGTGGGCTTCAGTGGCTCAGTGGAAACGTCCCCTGCCTTTCTAAACCATGCCTCACACCTATGAGGCTTCAAGCTACTACCACCCTCATCTACCCAAACAACTGTATATTTCCTAACATAAATAGTCCCCCGCTCGTCAGGGAACTCATCAAAATAAACCGACATCTCCTTGGGGTCGCCAAACCTGATGGGCCACATCCTTAGGGTCTAGGATTTGTAAAGAAAAGGGGGGATCCCACAACGGGGTGAGATATACATTTCAATAAGGTGGGTCCTAACCCTAGGTTAGGCTGACAGTCTACTCAGGCAAAAGCAAACGCAAATAATACATATAAAATCGTATGAGGCATTCCACTATCACAAAGTAACACACAAATGTCAAGTATGCAATCAAGGCATCTTATCACATGATTAAACTCAAGCATGTATTTCAAACCAGATTGCACCTTCCACCCTTTTCCAGCCTCCTCACTTTCATGCCCGTGTTTAGAACGCCTCAGGTTCGGTCCGCGTAAACGCATCAAACCGTCTCATTGACAAACCCGCGTAAATGCATCAAGTTTTCAATGTTTACTCCAGGCCCGTGTCGACACATCACAACTCCGTACCACGTTCCAACGCATCAGGATTATGGCTTTCTCAACCCCACGTCTCATATGCCTCAGGGTGTCATTCAATTCAAACCCCGCGCCTTAGCGCCTCAGGGCATTCAGCCATACAAACCCGCATCTCATATGCCTCAGGGTGTCACAACTCCTCAGATAAGCCATAAGTTCATTTAATGTATATCACACACAATCAACTGCAACTCATGTACGAATGACACACTTATGGCATACGAAGCAATCAAGTTCAACACTTAAATGCGACAAATCACTCAAGGCACAAGCCTGGTCAAGCATTTGAGTCATCTATATCCCCCTAAGACGTACAATGAACAATCACTTTAAAAATCTGTCAAGAATTAAGCAAACTTGCATTCGACTTGCCCAATTGAGTCCAATCCTCCTATCAAAGGTTTAGAATTCTCTTACCCCAAGCTTAATGCAATACAATCCGTCTCCCAAGCACCTCAAGAGTTTGGTCGAAATAGTCCAAGGACAACTCAACCGCGCAACCTAATGAAATTCATCCAATCGTCAATTTTTCTTGTTCAATTCGCCGATCCATGGAACATAAACCTTATTGACATGTTCCTCAACATCCTAGAATGTCTCAATGATGAATTTAAAACTCAATTACAACGCCAATGGCCCTCAACATAACCAGCTTGCACAGAACCGAACCGGGCATTTTCAATTCTGTGTGTGCCCCAACTAATAAGCTCTTAAACTACCTCAAATCCTTAATTTATTCACTAATCTACTTGCTAACATGTAGTTCTAGGGGTTGGGGAAGCTCACCAAAAATTTGGAGCCAAGGTGACGCTGAAAAGTCCTTGAATGGCACCGGTCCTCCCCAATCTTCAACCAATCAATTCTGGCCCTTCAAACACAAGACCCATTTAGGGTCAAAACTTCATCAAATTAACCCAAAATTTTTACAACAGCTTAATCTATGTGTCCCCTAAATGTCCAAAAAATTTGGTTGCAAAAATCCAAGATTTTGGGGTCCTAAGAGGCCAAAAACGTGGCTTACCTCTGGTTGCGATGATTTCCGTCGGCTTTCAGGAGATTGGCTGGCCAGAGCTCCTCACTGAGTCAAATAACTCGCTTCCACTTCGAGAACGTCGGCAAGAGGTTAAGGAAGGAGTGGGTGGTCGACTCGGCGGTTAGATGTCGCCAGAGGTGGCGGTCGATGGCAGCGAAACCGGCTGACAGAATCGATCGGGCAGTGAGCTCTCGGTAGCAAGGAGAAGAGAAGAAGAAGAAGAGGAAGAAATTGGCAAAGTGAGGGAGTGGTCGGCCAAGAGAGAGAGAATGAGGGTTTATACCTCAATTTCAAGAGTCAACTTGAGTTGAATGGTAGGTTAAAAGTGAACACATCAACTCAAGGCTTAATCTCTTGACACATGTCCAAGGTGTCAATCAAAGCTCATCCAATGGCTCTCATCTCTTCAAGTTTTCGATAGCTTTGGGGGTGTTTTATTGACCAAAATGCCCTCATCCAATTATATAGGCAAGGTTAGGGCTTGAGGGGCAAAATGGTAATTTTACCCCCAACGTCCGGAACATCGTTTTTCTAATTTCAATTTTCTTCGATAAGGCGACAACCAATCCAATTATAATGTTAGAATTTCGGATCCCCCTTTTTCAATTTTCAAGACTCATTTCTAATTTATTTTCCTAGTTCCAACATATCCCGAACTGACGGACGACTTTTGCGGATGTTACGCGTATCGACCCTGTGATTCATATCACAATTAGGGTTCGTCAATTCATGGCAACTTTGGTTGTCATGTAATTGAGAGGGTCTATCACTAGTTCCAATGACTTCAATCTTCACTGTTCGATTTAGGAAAATTTTACAAATTATACATTGGTTAAGCAGCATCACCCGCGTTCCAATCGTATAACGCTAGCAATGCATTCCTTAGTTGTTCTTAGATCGGCTTTTTATGGCTCTAAATGTCCCCTCGACAATTCTTTTGGTCAAAGCGCCATTTCCTATTCGAGTTCCCTAGGTCCACGTACCTTGTCTCGTGTTACCCTTTCCCTTTTGGTCAGTCAATTCAAATTGATCAGATTTGAGCGAGATATGACTGAAATACATCGCTAGATACATTTCTCATTAATGAGTCTGTAAATGACAGGAAAATCAAAATATTACAAGCAATCTCCAACCAGTACATGTATAACTACTCTAATCATACGATTCATGTTATTTCGAACTAATTCACCAACACAGAAGCATCGTACGAGGTTCAAAACACTTACCTCGAGCTCCGATTGAGCTCGCTCGACCTAGATTGGGCTAGGCAAGATTGAACAATTCTCGATTTATGGAGGAAGGTTTGGAGACTCGATTCGAGGTTTTAAAGCAAAATCGATGCAAAATAGAGATGCGACAATGGTCAGTGATGCTTAGGGAGTAAAACTCTCATATAAACTCGAAGGATGATGACTGGATATAAAATTCGTCATTGATGCACAGTATGGAAGTTCGAAGACTCAATTTGTGACATTCTGATTTTCCTGTCATTTTCAAACTCATTAATGAGAAATGTATCTAGCGATTTATTTCCGTCATATCTCGCTCGACTCTAATCAATTTGAGTTGATTGACCAAAGGGAAAAGGATAATGTGAGACAAGGTACGTGGACCTAGGTAACTCGAACAGGAAATGGCACTTTGACCATAAGGATTATCGAGGGGACATTTAGAACCATAAAATGCCGATCAAAGAACGATTAATGAATGCATTGCTAGCGTTATACGATTGGAGCGCGGGTGATGCCACTTAGCCAACGTATAATTTGTAAAATTTTCCTAAATCGAACAGTGATGATTGAGGCCATCGGAACTAGTGATAGACCCTCACAATTACATGACAACCAAAGTCGCCATGAATTGACGAGCCCAAATTGTGATATGAATCACAGGGTCGATACGCGTAACGTTTGCAAAAGCCACCCATCGGTTCGGGATAGGCTGGAACCACGTCTGATAGAGAAAATAATCAGAAACAAGTCTTGAAAATTGAAAATGAAGAATCAAGAATTTCGACATCATAATTGGATTGGCCTTCACCCTATCGAAGAAAATTGGAGTTAGAAAAATAATGTTCCGGACGTCGAGGGTGAAATTATCATTTTGCCCCTCAAGCCTTAGCTTTACCTATATAATTGGACAGGGAAATTTTGGTCATTGAAACCCCCGAAGAGCTGCCAAAAATTGAAGAAATTGTGGGCCATTGGATGAGCTTTGAATGACACATTGGACAAGTGTCAACGGATGAAGCCTTGAGTTGATAGGTTCACTTTTAACCTACCATTCAACTCAAGTTGACTCTTGAAATTGGTATAAACCCTCACTCTCTCTCTCCTTGGCTGAATACCTCCCCCATTGTCAAATTTCTTCTTCTTCTTCTTCTTCTTCTTCCTTCTTCTTGTCGAGAACCTGCACCGCTAACCACACCTGACTGCCGGCTTCGATCGCTCCGACCGCCACTTTCGACGATCTCCAGCCATCGAGCCGACCACCCACTCCTTCCTTAACCTCTTGCCGATGTTCTCAAAGTGGAAGTGAGTCGTTTGACCCACCGAGGAGCCCCGGCAGGTCAATCTGCCAAAAGTCGACGGAAATCGTAGCAACCAAAGGTAAGCCACGTTTTTGGCCTCTCAAGACCTCGAAATCTTGGAGTTTTGCAAGCAAATTTTGTGGACATTTAGGGGACACATAGATGGAGCTCTGGTAAAAAGTTTGAGTTAATTTGATGGAGTTTTGACCCTAAATGGGTCTTGTGTTTGAAGGGACAGAACTGACCGGCGGTAAGCTTGAAGGACCCGGCGTCGTTCAAGGACCATTTGACGTCGCCTTGAGCTTAAATTGTCAGTGAACTTTCCAAACCCTTAGAACTACATGTTAGCAAGTAGATTAGTGAATAAATTGAGGATTTGAGGTAGTTTAAGCGCTAGTTAATTGAGGTATACATAGAACCGAAAATTGCCCGGTTCGATTTTGTGCATACCTGTTCTTGGGAGCTGTTGGTGGTTAGAATTGAGTCTCAAATTCATCATTGAGACATGCTAGAATGCTGATGAATATGTCAATAAGGTTTGTGTTCCATAGATTGGCGAATTGGGAAAGAAAAATGGACGATTGGATGAAATTTCCTTAGGTTGCGCGGTAGACTTGATCTTGGACCATTAAGACCGAATTGTTGAGGTGCCTGAAAAGAGGATTTTGTGGCATTAAGCTCGAGGTAAGGGGAATCCTAAATCTTTGATAGGATGAATGGACTCGATTGGGCAATTTAAGCGTGCACGGATCGATTTTAGGAAGTTTACAACGTAATGACCCATTGTGCGTCCTAGGATGGTATAGAGGACTTGAATGTGTGCCAATGCTTGTGCCTTGTGTTGACTAACATGTTTTGAATGTCAATTGAATCGTCTTGCATGCCATAGGTATATTGTTTGTGCATGAGTTTGCACTTGGCCTTGTGTGAATGAATTGAATTGAAATTATAGCATGTCTGAGACGTGAGAATACCTTAAGGCGTATGAGTCGCGGGGTGGTATGATGAATGCCCCGAGGCGCTGAGGCGCGGGGTTGGAATTGAATGGCACCCTGAGGCGTATGAGACGCGGGATTGAGAAGGCCATAGTCCTGATGCATTGAAACGCGGGACGGAGTCGTGATGTGTCGACACAGGCCTAGAGTAACATTGAAAACCTGATACGTTTATGCGGGTTTGTCAATGAGGCGGTCTGATGCATTTACGCGGATCGAGCCTGAGGTGTTCTAAACGCGGACATGAAAGTAAGGCACGCGAGAAGGGTGGAAGTTGTGATTCGACATGGCGAGGCATGCATGATCCTATTTATGTGTTATGATGCCATGATTGCATGCCTGACATATGTGTGTTGTTATTGATAATGAAATGCCTCATGAAATTTGGTATTTATTATTAGCGTTTGCATTTGCCTGAGTGGACCGTCTGCCTAACCTAGGGTTATGACCTACCTTACTAAGATGTATATCTCACCCTATTGTGGGATCTCATTTTTCAGATCCTAGGCCTTGAGCATGTAACCAGTCATGTTTGGGGATCCTAAGGAGATGTCTATCTATTTTGAAGAGTCCCCTGACGGACAGGGGACCATCTACGTTAGAAAGTGTACGGTCGTCTGGGTAGACGAGGGCAGTAGTAGCTGGAAGCCTCACAGGTATGAGGCATGGTTCAGAAAGGTAGGGGACATTTTTACAGGACCGTTGAAGCCCACAAAGGTATCTCGAGGGCCGATTCCTAGTTGGTGCCATCCCGCTCGGGATTCAGTAGAGGCCTAGGGGTCGGTTGTTGGTTCGATGATTGGTCCAGAGAGGACCCTGACCTTGGAGGACACAGACGAGGTGATAGTGGTCGAGGCTACCGAGGAGGACCTGGTGGAGCCATCTATTGATGAGACCATGGAGGACAACGTGGAGGTTTGTTCAAAGACCTTCTCAGAGTATGAGCCCAGTGAGGAGGTTGAGGGGGAGACCGACGACTCCAGCAGCTCGTCCTAGGAGTTTCTACTTTGTTAGTTCGGCACTTAGTTGGGTGACCTTGATGTCCGTCCCTTTTTTAGAGTAGCTATGATTGTCTTTTGTACCTGCCCCGTCACCCCTACTGACTAGCGAATCTAGTTTACGATATTCTTGTGTGAACAGTTGAGAACCTATGTATGTATGGATATTATCGTTACCCAGGTCCCTTTTTATACTTGTACGGAGGAGTTATTATTTAGTCCCTTCCGCATTCTTTCTCATCGACATGTCCCTCGAACCATGTTTGAATCCTAGGACCTCAAGAGATAGTTTGTGCTTGCAGGGAGTCGTGCGCTCGTGCCCGGGGTACGGGGCTGACAGAACTCACATGTTCTCATGGTTTCCGATGGCGTGGCCGGCGTCGATCGCTTCCTTGAAGCTTGGGCAACCTCCTGACGATCTCTACAAGCTTTAGTTTGGCCTGAAAAGGATTAACCGGTGCTCTGCAAATTCAAGCTCAAGCCTTCGACAATGGCGATGGAAGGTGAGCTCTCCCTCCTTCTCTCTACTCTCTCTCTATTCTGTTTTCCTCTAGCAACAGAATGAACCTCCCTCTTCGTCTCGCAAGCCTGTTCAGGCTATATACCATTTATAGTTTTTTTGCGTCCATTCAAGGGGTACATACCGGCTTGAAATGGCACGTGACCGTGCGTGTCATTTGGTCCAAAAGATGCTGGAGACGGTGGGCAACTCGGATGAATCAAAATTGTCCGTCGGCGTGCTCTAATGGACGTCCGATTTGGCCATTTTGTGAAAGTTGACTTTCACGGCTATTGCGACGTTGACCGATCGATTTCGCCTTCCTCCGACGAACATTAGTCGTGATTCCGGTATTAATCGACAAGAAATGGCCTGGGGAATTAAACGCCCACCAATGTGTCTTCAATTGCAGTCGATTGGTCGATCAATGTCCCCATCAAAATTCGGCCTTGTACTACTCATCTTCACAGACTCTTGGGGAAGAAGACAACACTGTAGCGGACCAATTCGACCGGGCGGTCTGACCTGTCCGAATCGATTTCGACTTGAAATTTTCAAAATTAACCTAAATTGGTGGGAAATTTTTGCAATTAAGCCTCATAATCGAACATAGGACGTAAACATTATCTAAAAAATGTGATTTTACCCAAAAGTTCATGTCAATTTTGTCACGCTCCGAAACTGTCAGGCACGCAAAATGCCACTAGGGCTGTCTTGTCTCGGTGGTACCTAGGATCAGTCGGCCGACAATTTATAACTCTTAAATAATACAAACATACGGAAGCGATGAAACTTCTCCATAAAATTCAGACTTAAGATGACTCAGGACATAGGATACGTCTTGTTATAAATACCAATTATAGGTTCAGAGGGTACAACTCTAACTTCGAGGTAACATGAAATCTCTAAAGTCACAAAAGTATAAATCCATTTCATATAATTACTTCTTCAAATACCGATCACTAGCAAGCTTAGATTTCCATTAATAAGAGGGACCTTAAAAAGTTAATCCAACGACGGGGTGAGATATAAATCTCAGCAAGTTCATCCTAAACCTAGACTAGGCCATTAGTCCTCCCAGATTATGCAAAAAAACAATAGACAAGGATTCATTGATAAAACAACACATGACAATGAAGTATCAAGGAACCTCGATATGTCCGGCATAACGCAATCACGATTCAAGGACAATCATATTATTACAACTAAGCTTCATACTAGCGCAACCTTAAGTTCATCAGCAAAGGTGTATTCTCAATTTCATCACCACCTTCAATTCCAATGGCCGAGCTCACGGCAATACGCATCAGGCTAATCACAAATTTAATCCCAATGGCCAAGCCCGCGTCAATACGCCTCAGGCTAATCAATGTCTCGATTGGCAACCCGCGTTCTGGCGCATCAGGTTCCAAAGGCCATTTCGATACTTGTATCGACACGTATCAAGACTGTCCTGCGTTCTGACATATCAAATATCAATTCTCTTTTCAATAGCTATGCCCGTGTCAATACGCCTCAGGCTCGGTCTGCGTCATTACGCCTTAGACCATCAAATTGACATACCCGCGTTAAATGCATCAGGTTTTCAATTATCTTTTCAATAGTTATGCCCGTGTCAATACGCCTCAAGCTCGGTCCGCGTCATTACGCCTCAGACCATCAAATTGACAAACCCGCGTTAAACGCATCAAGCTTTCAATGCCATTCCCGGCCTGTGTTGACAGATATTCAATCTCGTCCCGCGTCTCAACGTATCAGGACATTAGCCACCACAACCCTGCGTCTCAACGCATTAGGGTACTAGCCATCACAACCCCATGTCTCAACGCATCAGGATACCACAAGCCCTTAGGCTCACAAATCAAACTCCCCTCTTAATAATCGAGTACAATTTTTATCAGCCAAGTAATGAATCATTATCATGTGAAACGTTAAGGCCAAACGTCCACAAGGTGATATCAAATACACAGCAAGACATTCAATCTAACGATTTGTTCTCTTACCAACTCATTCATATTTCTCAAAAAGTCGCCATTCAAGGCCAAAGATCACATAGCCATACCAGCATCCATGTCAATCGAATGTACACAACAACAATTTAGCCATGAGAGTTATAATTTCTCATCATTAGGAGTACACATGACTCGCACCTCAATTATCTCAGTCGATCATGAACAATTAATGCAATAGACTCCCATATTCATCGATATATCATCCAAACGTATCCACTAGTGTCCTAACTTCCTAGCAAAAGTTTAGGAGTCACTTACTTTTCAATTTAATCCGTAAAATTCCCTCCAAGACTCCTCCAAAGATTCGGTTCCCTTGATCCCAAAACAGGACAGCAGTGCGACCTAGTCCTAAGTTCGTCAAACGATCAATATTTCTATTCCAATCACCAATTCACGGAGCACACACCTCATTAACATCTCAATTAACATTCTTGTATGTCTTAGCGATAAATTTAAAGCATGGTGACACCTCCCACAGCCCTCAAAGAGCTCGGTTCATCCAAACCGAAACATGGCAGAATTCGGCTCTGCCCTGTACCTCCTTAATCAATCTATAATTCAACTCTAAACCTTGTTTTACCACAAAATCAACTTGCTAACATGTTGTATTACGTCTATAGGGGTCTCACTGAGAGTTTTGGAGTGAGCCGACGCTGGAAAGAGCCGCGAACAGCCCTATTTCTCTTATGTCCACCGGCGGTTAGAAAACGCTTTGGAAAGTCACCACAAGATGGCCATGGTTACACCTCTAAACTCAACTAAACTCACAATTCAACTCAGTCAACACAAGTGCTATGAGTTAAGAAGTCCTCACTGAAAATTTGAAGCCGTTTGAAGTCCGAAAAACCTCGGAACAGGTCTTTCCCCAAAACCGGTCAGAATCTGATCTCGTGTGACCTTTGCCTACTCAAATAGACTTATAAGACAAACGGCTGGGCCAAATGGAGCTTATAATATGTCCCTAGAACCACAAGATAATAAGCTTTCAGATAGAAGTTGTTTTACCTCAATTCGATATTGGATGACAAAGATATGGCTGGAACAGTGAGGCAGTCGGGACGCGGCAGCGAGCTGGCAACGGGTCTTCTCGGCCAAGATGAAGAAAACGAAAAGGAAGAGAGGAAAGAGAGAGAAAGTGCCGACCAAAAATAAGAGGAAGAGAGAGAGAGTTTGGTCTTTAATCCCTCTTAGTGAACAAGCTTGAATGGTAGGTTAAAAGTTGCTCACTAAATGCCTATCCACCATCCATTGACACTTGTCCATATGCCAATTAAGGCTCATCCAAGGGCTATCATTTTTCTTGATTTTCGGCAGCCTATAGGGTGTGGTCAGTGACCAAAATGCCCTCATTCCATTTATTAAGGCAAGGCTAAGACTTGAGGGGCAAAATGGTAATTTTACCCTCGACGTCCGGAACGTCGTTTTTTTTCTAATTCCAATCTTCCTCGATGAGGTGACGTCCAATCCAATTATAACATTGAAATCTTTATTTTCAATTTTTCAATTTTGAGATTTCATTTCATATCTCAAGCCTCGAGGAGGCGGAAATTCGGAATGTCACAACTCTTCCTGCCTTGAAGAAATTTCATCCTCGAAATTTGCAACTTTCTAACCATCCAGTCCTTTGGGGTATCGGTGTCTCATCGCATCCTCATTCTTCCGGATAATTCCTTTCATGACTTTTCGATCTTACTTGTCCTTCCCGACCAAAGCCATCTTTCCCTAGAACTTGTCTCCTTCAGTCCTCAATCTGATTTGCTTCTCTCCATTCTCTTTCGATATTCCTAACATCTGTCAGCAGTTCATCCTCGGACGTTCACATCGGATCTTCCATTTGTCCATCACCATTATTACTAAACCCTCGCTAGAATGCACTCTTTAATGTCCATACCATTCGGCGTATCAATCCTTTCAAGGGCATGCCTTTTCTTGTCGGCACGTTCAATACTTGGCCTCATGTTCGACTAACCAACTTTCAATCCATTCCATCGATAATATCGATGCAAGTCTGGCACACCTTTATGTCATCCCAAGGGACATCATAATCTTCCATTTGAATTTTTGATGAGATCATTTCTTTAAGTTCCTTTTCAATATTGGACTCGTACTCTTGTCCATGGGACTTTAAGGTTTCTACCCTCAGCTTTAAGGTTTCTTTCCCAGGTATCCGAAAATCTAGATTTCCTCCCTGTTCTATCCATTTCCATAACCCCTTAAATGTCAGGGTCCATTCATCGCAGCATCTCAATTCCTTTCTGACTTTAAGCTTGATGCTTCAGGTAGTTATCAAACTAGTCAATTGACAACCTTCCAATTTAGGAGTTGGATTTCTTATTTCCTTGAGCAAAGCCTATCCTTTATCTGCCAAATGCACGACGCTCAATTTTCACTTATATGCATCCGCTACTTAAATCACCCTTTTCTAGGCAATATAGGATATTTCATCCTTAGTCCTTAAGCAATCTCCTTCACACACGTTGTTTCTCATTCAATTTTTTTCTAGGCAACCACATACCTCAAATTCTTATGATTTGTGTTAACTTGAAACTTCTCCATGCGAGTCGTGTTTTCCAACTTCATCACAAGAACATTTGCAAGCCAACTCCAACCATGCATTAGACATTCCAACTCATATAGCTTTATTATCACGACGTATCGCATAGCCCACTTCAGTTTGCCTTGCTACGCCTCAAATTTCCTTTCTGCGGCACGTCATTATAATTCACTCAACCCCTTTTTTAATTCCAAATAGGAACACTATTGTCGGCGTAGTCATCAACTTGACTTAAGTCCTCGAAAACTCTCTTCGTATTCATTCATCCTTGGAATTGCTTTTGTGGGAAATCTTCCCTCGATCCATCCATAACAATTCACCAATTCCAGGAAACTTCCAATTTTCGCAACTCACATCAATCTTAGTCGATTGATCACTTATTCCATTCCTCAAGGGCTCCACAGGGATTTCATTTCTCATAAATTTCACTACTGAGGAATCTTACCTCATCAGGCCCACAACTCGTGCTTTTCACAATTAGCAACACACATCGAGCATCTCCTTAAAGTCCGTAGGATACTCTCGAAAGTTATCCGTGTTTCTCATGACTCCTTGAATGAGTCTATTCATCGTCTCTAAAGATGGTAACAATCAATCTCATTATTCTTTCGATATTCAGTCTGAATTTTATCCATTTCTTTTTTCCGGTGTCGAATCTTCAAGCTGTTATTCATACTTTTCACTTGAGAACTCAAACCTTGGCCCTCTACTCTCATGAGTCCCCGCTTGAACTATATAACATTCTGTTCATTTTTTTCGCTCTTTTCTCAGGAAACATTAGTGCCTTGACCTCTTAGTTTCACAACCAGCTAATGCGACCTTATCTCAATTCTGTCTATCCCACTGAATGTCGACATTATCCTAAAATTCAACACATGTACAAGACAGTCTCTCGAACTTAACTTCCCTTACAGCAATCATTCAAGTTCTGCCTCGTCTTTCTCAGTCTAGACGCTCCATCTTAATATCAAGACAGTTAGGATTTTCTCTTTCTTCCACACTAGGGTCTCTTACCATGTGAAGGAAGCTATACACTTCAGTGGCATTCTCTTATTTCAAATCCACCATGTCCTTCCTATTCCATAGGACGTCGATCTTGGAGTCTGCGCCAACGGCAGTGTTTTACTCCAGAACGTAGATGCCACCATACTTGGCATTCTTCTTCCCATAATTCAGCCACCTCAAGTGACAATATATGTTCGTCCTTGGTTTCCACCAATTCACGTATCGAATACTCGATTAGATTACCTCAATTTACTCTGCAATTACTCTCTAAGCGCTCTTTTCGCTTCCTTAATCATTCACTAGAATTACGAACAGCCAGGACTATCCATTCCATTCACTTTTCTTTTCATCAACGACCATCTCATGGTCCAATTGTCCTTTAAGAGTGATGCCCTACCCTTTAGGGGCGATAACACAAAATACCACTTCTAGTGGTCTAGATTTATGCTCAATCAATCTCATAAAATCATCAATGTCAGACAACTGACAGACCTCTTTCCTCAACTTTTCCAACGACGGAAGGAACGACATGTCAATCTCTCATTACGAGACTGGCGACAAGGTAGCAACCATCTCTCGCAAGTACGTTTCATGTTTCAAAATGAACATCTCTTTGCTCATAATCCATGAGTAGGAGTTCTCTTCTTTTACTAAGTCCCATTACCATTCCTCAAAATCAGGAAGAACAACTAGCCATAAGGCTTTCAAACTCCAATCCACTCAGAGATTTACTTATCTTATTCAAAGGTCATTGACCACCTTTACTATATGCTTAAAAGACCTCGAGAACTCTGTCTCACACTAGTCAATCGTACTCTGATACTTACAAAAGTATCAGGATCGAAACAACCTTTGTTCTCAAGCAATCCAGAGAAAGCACTTCCATTAAACAATTCAATAAAGGCAGTACAGTCAAATATCATGCCTTCGAGGAAACCCTTTCTTTAGTGACCTTTCACCAATTATCAACAGCTTCTTAAGGCTACAATCTGCCAGGGTCACTTTCTTTCCTTAGTGTACCCAAAATCTCTAAGGTTTCCTTACCAAGATCCCTAATCCAGAGGGAGACAACTTCAAATCTCATCCCTCCTTCAAACTTGGTCAATCTCAACATTATACATGGCTTCACAAGCTTTTTAAAACTCTTGTGGTTCTTCCCACGCATTTAATTTAGAAAGGATTAACTCGGAGTCACCTCTCTCGTGACTTCTATCATTTGACTCATCAGTACTAGCTTCAATCGTCTCAGCGACTTGGGAATAATGATAGCTCTTTCTCGAGTCTGTCTACCCATACACTTTTCTCATTCCCGTTTAAAGTTCTCGCGGCCCCTTATCACACTTGGGTCTCGCATGATTAACAAATCGAGCCATATTCTCTTATAGTACTCATACTCCAATCGCTCATCTTTACTCAATTCTATGATCCATCTCAATTCTTCGATTTTCTCATATCTTACATACTTGAGCCGATGCTCCTCTAGTGACCATTCTCTTGTAGTTCAACCTCATAGGTTCTTATGACACTCGAACCACTACAATTCCCTCTAGGAATTAAAAACTTAAGTCATCTACTCGAGTCTAGTAGTCTCAGGCTGCTCATCTCATCATCTATCACCATCAAACAACCATCCAATAGCCCCTATGCAACTCTCAACTAATTGCCAATTATATAAGGGTTCCAAATCATCCTTAAACAGCAGCCACATAGCAAACTAGCCTCAACTAGGCAATTTCTCAATTAATAGTCAACTACTAAGCAAGCCTTAACTCGACAACTATCAAACAAGCACTCAAGGCATTAATTCAATGAGTCAATCGATCATGCTATAAGTCCAAGGCATCTGCCACTCTGTTGCAAACACGACATGCTTTCTCATTCTCAACAGGCCAATCATAAACATCAATTTTTCTTTTCAAACGACATCCACCACCAAGCGCAAAGCTTTTAATTATGCCAATCACAAGCATCATTTCACATGTCATGCCACTTTTGAATATCTTCTTCAAGGATCAATCTTGTGCCATACATCTCTTAACCACAATTGGACTCAACCTGATACCTAGACTCCCCTTTCAAGTTATGACTTGGGTCATTCATGCCTCGTGCCATCTTAGAAGCCTGCCAAGAGCCTCTCTTTGTCCGAACCTCTTTGTCCCGGTGATCACTCCCCGCCCTCATCAGTTCTGGCCGTTGCAGGTTATTCCAAGTCATACATCTACAGAGAATGCCTCGTTCCACATGTCCCATACCATGTTTCATTACATTTTATAGGTATCCCATCAACTTGTCCCATACCAAGCGACAGTTTATTAAGTCCAACAGCGATAAGTTCGTGCATGCACACTCATCAACTTTCGTTTCACAGCCACAAACACATGCACATCATGTTCGTTCTCACCACTTGTCATACCACAATCGTCTCCACATTAAGCCTTATTCATAGAAAACCTCTAGTTCCACAAAGACTATCGCCTCTCACAGATCAATTGCCTATATTCAACCATATCCTTAAATGTAGTTACTATTCAAGCCAAATCCACATGCATTCGATCACAACTGGTCTTTAATCCAAATATTCCTTATCTGCCCCTGTATGCATCTCATCTCAAGTAGTCTAAGGCTGTCAATAGCAGTCGATAACTAAACCATGAAGATACAGCGCAATTCAAGCCCGAATCCACTAATACCAGTCGTCTCTTTATAACTCATACTCCCCAAGTTGGGTCATTGACAAACCACAATCACAATCATATAACCCAATCGACCCTCATTCATAAGTTATTCTTGAGCAACCTCAAATCCAAGTTTATGACTCCTCAATTTCTATTCACTTCCTTATGAGCCTTATTCATAAAATCACTTAAGATCGTCCCTTAAATCGACACTAGGACCCTTAGAATACCACACAAGTTCAAGCCTATAGTCCTCAAGATCCCGCAATCCATGCTTATCCCTCAAGATCTCACTACTTAATTGTCCTTAAGTCATCGCTCCTCATCACTCCAAGTCTTAATCACATTGGATCGAGTTGACCATGCTCTGATACCAAACAAACGGGAATGTCACGCCTCGAACCTATCAGGCACGCAAAATCCCACCAGGGCCGTCTTGTCTCGGTGGTACCTAGGATCCGTCAGCCAACAATTTATAACTCTTAAATGATACAAACATACGGAAGCGATGAAACTTCTCTATACAATTCAGACTTAAGATGACTCAGGACATAGGGTACGTCTTATTATAAATACCGACTACACGTTCAGAGGGTACAACTCTAACTTCGAGGTAACATGAAACCTCTAAAGTCACAAAAGTATAAGTCCATTTCATATAATTACTTCTTCAAATACCGATCACTGGCAGGCTCAGATTTCCATCTATAAGGGGGACCTGAAAAGTTAATCCCACGACAGGGTGAGATATAAATCTCAACAAGTTCATCCTAAACCTAGACCGGGCCGTTAGTCCTCCCAGATTATGCAATAAAACAATAGACAAGGATTCATTGATAAACAACACATGACAATGAAGCATCAAGGCACCTCCATATGTCTGGCATAACGCAATCATGATTCAAGGACAATCATATTATCACAACTAAGCTTCATACAAGCGCAACGTTAAGTTCATCAGCAAAGGTGTATTCTCAATTTCATCACCACTTTCAATTCCAATGGCCGAGCCCGCGTCAATACGCATAAGGCTAATCACAAATTTAATGTCAATGGCCAAGCCCGTGTCAATATGCCTCAAGCTAATCAAGGTCTCGATTGGCAACCCGCGTTCTGACGTATCAGGTTCCAAAGGCCATTTCGATACTTGTGTCGACACGTATCAAGACTATCCCACGTTTTGACGCATCAGGATATCAATTCTCTTTTCAATAGCTGTGCCCGCGTCAATACGCCTCAGGCTCGGTCCGCGTCATTACGCCTCAGACCATCAAATTGACAAACCCGCGTTAAACGCGTCAGGTTTTCAATTCTCTTTTCAATAGCTATGCCCACGTTAATACGCCTCAAGCTCGGCCCGTGTCATTACGCCTCAAGCCATCAAATTGACAAACCCGCGTTAAACGCATCAAGTTTTCAATGCCATTCCCGGCATGTGTCGACACATAATCAATCTCGTCCTGCGTCTCAACGCATCAGGACATTAGCCACCACAAGCCCATGTCTCAACGCATTAGGGTACTAGCCATTACAACTCCACGTCTCAATGCATCAGGGTACCACATGCCCTTAGGCTCACAAATCAAACTCCCCTATTAAGGAACTTCGTAATCGAGTATAATTTTTATCAGTTAAGTAATGAATCATTATCATGCGAGACGTCAAGGCCAAATGCCCACAAGTTGATATCAAATACACAGCAAGATAGTCAATCTAACGGTTTGTTCTCTTGCCAACTCATTCATATTTCTCAAAAAGTCGCCATTTAAGGCCAAATATCACATAGCCATACCAGCATCCATGTCAATCGAATGTACACAACAATAATTTAGCCATGAGAGTTATAATTTTATCATCATCAGGAGTACCCTCGACTCGCACCTCAATTATCTTAGTCGATCATAAACAATCAATGCAATAGACTCCCAAATTCATCAATATATCATCCAAATGCATCCAGTAGTGTCCTAACTTCCTAGCAAAGGTTTAGGAGTCACTTACTTTCAATTTAATCCGTAAAATTCCCTCTAAGACTCATCCAAAGATTCGGTTCCCTTCATCCCAAAACAGGACAGCCGTGTGACCTAGTCCAAAGTTTGTCAAATGATCAATTTTTCTATTCTAATCACCAATTCACAGAGCACACACCTCATTAACATCTCAATTAACATTCTTGTATGTCTTAACAATGAATTTAAAGCATGGCGACACCTCTCACAGCCCTCAAAGGGCACGGTTCATCCAAACCGAAACAGGGCAGAATTCGGTTCTTCCCTCTACCTCCTTAATCAGTCCATACTTCAACTCTAAACCTTGATTTACCAAAAAAAACAACTTGCTAACATGTTGTATTACGTCTATAGGGGTCTCACCAAGAGTTTTAGAGTGAACCGAAGCCGAAAAGAGCCGCGAGCAGCCCTGTTTCTCCTATGTCCACCGGCGGTCAGAAACTGCTTTGGAATGTTACCACAAGATGGCCATGGTTACACCTCTAAACTCAACTAAACTCACAATTTCAACTCATTCAACACAAGTGCTATGAGTTAAGAAGTCCTCACCGAAAATTTGAAGCCGTTTGAAGTCCAAAAGACCTCGGAACAGGTCTTTCCCCAAAACCGGTTAGAATCTGACCTCGTCTGACCTTTGCCTACTCAAACACACCTACGGGACAAACAGCTGGGCCAAATGAAGCTTATAATATGTCCCTAGAATCACAAGACAATAAGCTTTCAGATAGAAGTTGTTTTACCTCAATTCGATATCGGACGACAAAGATATGGCCGAAAATGTGAAGGAGTCGGGACAGGGCAGCAAGCTGGCAACGGGTCTTCTCGGCCAAGATGAAGAAAACAAAAAGGAAGAGAGGAGAGAGAGAGAAAGTGCCGACCAAAAATGAGAGGAAGAGAGAGAGTTTGGTCTTTAATTCCTCTTGGTCAACGAGCTTGAATGGTAGGTTAAAAGTTGCTCAATAAATGCCCATCCACCATCCATTGACACTTGTCCATATGTCAATCAAGACTCATCCAAGGGCTGTCATTTTTCTTGATTTTCGGCAGCCTATAGGGTGTGGTCAATGACCAAAATACCCTTATTTCATTTATTAAGGCAAGGCTAAGGCTTGAGGAGTAAAATGGTAATTTTACTCTTGATGTCCGGAATGTCGTTTTTTTTTTTTCTGATTCCAATCTTCTTCGATGAGGCGACGTCCAATCCAATTAAAATGTTGGAATCTTTATTTTTTATTTTTTTATTTTGAGATTTCATTTCATATTTCAAGCCTCGAGGGGGCGGAAATTCGGAATGTCACAAATTTCTACAAAAGTCCTAAAATTTTCCTTAATTTCAATTCGAAAAATTGTGAAATTGAAGGCTCAAATGATCAAATTGGACCTAATCACCCATGCCAATCATTTCAGGATGATGAAATACATTGGGCAATGGCTTCAATTTGTAAAGGTAGCTTTTGAATTGAAAGTAATTTTAATTTTGCTAAAATTTGATGACTAAATTGCAATTAAATATGTAATTTTGCCCAATTTATGCAATTGAACAATTTGTCCAAATAATTGGGCTGAATTGCACTGAAGGGCAATTAGATTGAATGTCAAGACCCTAAAAATATCGAAATTACTAATTAAAAGACTCAATTGATATTTTTTACCAAATTCAATTATATGTGTAACAAAGGAGCACATAAAATTGAACTTGAATTTTGAATTTTTAAGAGGTAAAAAATACAAGGGAATTAAAAGAAAAATAATGACCATTTTTCTATATTTTGTGACCCCAAATTCTACTTTTCTTGAATTTTTGAGTATTTTCCTATTTTCTAAAAATACTAAAAAATATGAAAAATTATTTTTGGTCAAAAATGGTTCTTTTAGATTGACCAAAGCCACTAAAGTTGATTTTGTAATTTTTTTTTAACTTTTTATGAATATTTTATGAATTTTTCAAAAATAAACTGAAAAAAAATTAATAAAAGATCAAGAGTCAACATCTGCCCCTCTTTGAGAGGAATTTCATGAGAGGTTTCACTCTAATATAGGTGACACCTGAGTCTAGACTGAATCGACTGGAGAAAAGAAAAAAATGAATTCTGACATTCAATCTTTCTTGTCCTACCGGTGAACGCTCGCTCATTCTGTCTTTGCTGCTATAAGATAGAGACAGAGATGGAGTAAAGATACTCACCTGTTACTCACCTGCTTGATGCTCGCGTGGCTATGAGGTATATGGTGGATTCAAGTAGGTACCTAGGGAACTTGTCTCTTGAGCATCCTAGGGCAGTTAAGTTCTAACTCATATGGTAGGCCAAACTAGAATGTGATTCCTATTTGACAGGAACCTATGGATGACAAACCCGTTCTTTATGGATTATCAAAGGTTTTGATCCGAATGGTGGATTAGTATGAATAGGACTCCTTTCTATCAAGAACCTATGGATAACGCACCCGTTCTTTAGAGCTTGTTGGATACTAGGCTTTTTATCCATCAGGAACCTAAAGGTAACACACTCGTTCTTCAAGGTTTGTCGGAGAGTAGCCTTCCTATCCACCAGGAACCTAATGGTGACGCACCTGTTCTTTAAGGTTTGTCGGATACTAGGCTTCCCATCCACTAGGAATCTAAAGGTGACGCACCCGTTTCTTAGGGTTTGTCGGATAGTAGGCTTCCTATACATCAGGAACCTAAAGGTGACGCACCCATTCTTTAGGGCTTATAGGAGACTAGGCTTCCTATCCATCAGGAAACTAAGGATGATGCACTCGTTCTTTAGGGCTTGTCGGAGAGTAGGCCTTCTATCCACCAAGAACCTAAAGGTGACGCACCCGTTATTTAGAGTTTGTCGGAGACTGGGTTTCCCATCCACTAGGAATCTAAAGATGATACACCCTTTTTTTAGGGTTTGTCGGAGACTAGTGTTGACACTTAACTTTTGATATTTTTTATTTATTTAGAAAAATCATCCATTAAAGCATAAAATGAGAGTTAGTCATAATTCTCACAAAAAATAATTGCTTTAATTTTCATGCATAACATATTTAATTTTTCTCACTCATGCATCTCATCAACATTTACCTACATCGGCAATGTGAGATTGATTTGACAAGCAACTGGACTAAAGCAATAATCAGTCGATTTTTGGCTATAATGGAATAGGACTCTTGAATTTCACAATTTTAAATTCTACGGCTAAGAATTGATCCTATTAGGGGTTACTAATCTAAAAGCCTAGATTGAGTCCTAGTAACGTTAGGTTTAATAAACCCTTACTTTATAAATATATCATTATACTCTGGGGTTGAAGGAGTCCACATAATTTTTACACACACGGCAGAATAGAGGGCCATGGAATAGAAGCACACGGGCACAAGATGAGAAAAAAAGGGTTTTGGTTCTTCGTGCAGGTTCATGGCGTGATGAGGAGAGAAGATAGAGTTCTCCGTGGGAGAGGAGGACACACTTTCGGCCTCTAAAGCGTTTCGGTCTGAGATCCCAAAAAAAGGATAAAGACCTTTTCTTCTCATAGTCTTGATCCGTGTTCAAAAAGCGAAGGGTGGGAGGGTAAAGGAGGTCTCCATTACCTTTCGGTGATTCCCCCAAAGTACACAGAGGATGGAAGAGAACAATAAATGTTCTTGAAAGCTTTGGAGATGCGAAAAAGCTGTCCGGTGATCCTATTTGCCATTCGGGGAGGACAATTCGCAGTTGCGAGCATGGAGGTCAATTCAATAGACTAAAGTGTCGCTCTTGCGCACATGGTGTCTCGAGCCTCTCTACCTGTGAAGCCATCACCCGTCCCCAATCTTGATCGGCCATGACGAAGCCTGGCGGATGGTCGAACGCGAGCTGTTCGTAGACCATGGACAGAAAGACGACCATCCAAGAGCCCCCACGGTTGAACAGCCTCGCCAAGCATCCTCGACGAGTCCAAGATTTTTTCGATTCTCTCTCACAATTTCAGTTTAATCTATACACAGAGACTAATAATGAGCGTGGATCGAGACAAGTCAGGAAGCAAATGTTTGTTTAGTTATTATAAGATTACGTTTGTCTTTTTCTTTGATCTCATGCTCTTGATAAGCTGAGTAACAGGTGTTGATGTGCTTGAGAAGAAACGTGTTGGAGGGAAAGACACAGAAGTCAACAAGATTTCTATTTTTTTTTCTTCCGTGAGTTTTCTCGAGACTCCATCAAGCCTCCCCTAGCATCCTCGTCCAGCTCAGCCGCAGAATAACCGTTGTCGGCCGTTCAAACTAAAGCAGTCCACCAAGAGTAAGATAGCCATTGCATCGCATTTGTACTGGGCATTCCCCACATCAAGCTAGCGTGCTCGACGGAAACAAGATAATCGCGTGATCTTCGTCAAAGGTAAAAATTGTCTTATCCAAGATTGCTTGATATGTTGCTTCTTAATTTGAGTCCTCCACATATTGTTTTACATATTTTCAGATTTTAATGAAGAACCTAAATCTAAATTAGGAAAATTATAGTTTATGTTAAGTTAGACAATCTTACTTGTCGACATTCGGGTACGATATTTTAGCTTAAAAAACGGGAAGTTAGTCAATCTGATCTATTGCCATTTAGATCTGATTCGCTATTTTCATTAGTCGATTTTAGATTTGGAGACATCAAATTTTCAAAAATCACGAAGTTGATACTCCTGAATTTCTCCTGATTGATCTTGATTGTTATTTTGACATTATCTTATTTGATATTATCTTATTTGAATTTCATACATAAAAAAATTCTTAAAATATTTTATTAGTAAGATATGATTTCCTAGAAGTCACATCTAATTAAAAAAAATTAGGAAGAAAACTTTATCTCATTGGAGAAATTGGAATAAAAATTAAGATAATGAGGTCAATCAAGCTTATCTTTTGAAAGGGGAAGAGCAAAAATCACATCAAATGCATATCTTGTCATCTTCCATATCTCGTGTAGTCTAGGATAACATTTTTGTTTTTAAATGATGCATATCTTATCTTCATTTTTGCATTATCTATTGCATATCATGCATTTCATATTTTCGAGAATTACTTCATATGTTCCATATTTTCAAAATATCATTGCATATCTTTAAGTTATATTTTTGCATCATCCCATGTCACTTGCATATCAAGTTTTCGAATTTCACCAATATTATCCACCATATTTTTTTTTCTTTTTTTCAGAAATTGCATTCATGCATTGTCATATTTTTTCGGAAATTACATAGGCTCATTCACCTATTATTTTCAAAAATCGAGCATTGCATATCATATTTTGCTTTGTCGCATGTTCACGTCATTAGCATATCATGTTAGTTTAAATTCTTTGTCTCGCATGCCGAGTAAAAATCATATCATTTGCATGTTTTAAATTTGATTTGTTAACTTTTGCGCAATACGACCTTGAATTTGCATACTTTGCATGTCTTCGCATATCATCCCCGTCATTTAGATAGTTTCACATCATTGCATTTACGTCATTCATGCATTGCATTATAAAAAGCGAAAACCCACAAAAGAGAAACACATCATTTGAGCTTTAAATTGATTCAATCCGAGTTGTCAATTTAGGACATCTCATATGGAATTAAGATACCGAAAGGGCATTAGTTTTAATTAACTAGTGTAATCAAGTCTCCGAATCCAAAATCTCTAGTTCGTAGAAGTAAAATGGTTCTTCCGCTGTTTTACTTAGGTTTCTAATCAACCTACAAAAAATGATTAATGTCGACTCCAAATTCTAAATCATCTTGATTAACATAAGTTGCGACTTGGTAAGGCTTGAGAGAGTCCGTATTAGATTAGTCATTAAAATTAACCTAATAATCCATTAACCTAAAATTGATTTAATTTTTAGGTCGCGACAACTAGATTTCCCATCTACTAGGAACCTAAAGGTGACGCACCCGTTCTTTAGGGTTTGTCGAAGACTAGGCTGATCTTATACCTTGAGGAATCAACGAGGGTCTATACACAGGAGGTATACCCGACTCTTAGGTTTACCAAATGAGCTATTCTAGGGTTTAGGGGTTACTTAGAGCCTTATAGAAAGCTAGTTCTAAAGATTGTCTTTTAGACATGCATGTGTCATTATGGTATTTGGGAACTCCAAGTATCTTGCAGAAATCTCAAACCTACAAAAACTTTTGTTAACGTGACTCTTCTGGAATTTAGGGGTCACTTGAAATCTCTCAGAAAGATAGTTTCGAAGAACGTCCTTTTGACAAGTGAGGTGCTATTCTGGGATTTGGGGATTCCAAGGATCCTGCATAAAACTCAAATATGAAATCTCACATAAAAGAAGACTCTAATGCTCTTCCTTGTTGAGCAAGGTATTCTTCTTTGACCCGGGGCTACCGTGAGTCTCATAGAAGTTTAACCTGAGAGTTCATTCCTCATCAAAGATATTAGTAATCTCAAGGCAATGATAGTTATAATGCAGGCAAAATTTTACTTTGACCTATGCGTTTATGCAAAATGACCTATGATGTTGGAGGTTATCCAAGACATCTTGAAACATGCAAAGATGATCAGAAATCTTTGTAAGGAAAATCATATATCAAACAAATTGAAGTTTCCAACAAAGCTCACTTTTCAAGCATTCTATTGGAACAATTTCTCGGACTTCACTTCTAGGGATCCTTCAAGTTTTGCGTCTTCTTTCTCAGTCCAGACACTCAATCTTAATATCCAAACGATTCGGATTTTCTCTTCCCTTCACACTAGGGTTTCTTACTCCATGAGTGAAACTATACACTTTAGTGACATTCTTTTACTTGAATCCACTTTGTCTTTCCTATTCCACAGAGTGTCAATCTTGGAGTCTGCGCCAACGGCGGTATCTCCATTTTAGGATTCAAATTTCACCATATCTGACACTCTTCTTCTAGTGACTCAGTTACCTCAAGTGCCAAAATTCCAAAGAGTCGAGGTCCTTCCTCGGTCTCCACAAATTCTCGTATCGAATACTCATTCGACTAGCTCGAGTCACTTTGTAATTACACTCTAAGCGCTCTTTTTCTCTTATTCAACCATTCATTAGAATTACGAACAACCAGGATTATCAAGTCCATTCACTTTCCTTTCCCTCAGCGACCATCTCATGGTCCAATCGTTCTTTAAGAACGACACTCTACTCTTTAGGGTTGACAACACACAATACCACTTCTAGTGGTCCTGATTCAACCTTAATCGATCTCATAGAATCATCAATGTCAGACAACTGACATAACTATTTTATCAACTTTCCCCACGATGGAAGGGGCGACATGCCAGTCTTTCATTACGGGATTCATGCCAAGGTAAAAGCCGTTTCTCGCGGGCACATTCCATGTTCCATAATGAACATCTCTTTACTCGTAATCCACGAGCAGGAGTTCTCTTATTCACATGTCTTCCGATTATTCACTTCTCTTACTAAGTCACATTACCATTCCTCAAAGTTAGGAATAATCACTAGCCATAAGGCTTTCAAATTTCATTCCACTGGGAGACCTCATGTCTCACTCAAAGGGTCATTGACCACCTTTGACTCCCTTAGACAACCTTGAGAACTCTGTTTCACACTGGTCGATCGTTATCAGATCTTTGCAAGATTATTAGGATCCACACAACTATTGCTCTCAAGCTATCCCAAGAAGGTACTTCCATTGAACAATTCGATGAAGGCAACTCAGACAAATACCATGCCTACTAAGAAAACTCTTCCCTTGGTGACACTTCACCAATCATCAACAGCCTCTTAAGGCTAATAGTTGCCAGAGTCACTTTCTTCTTTAGTGCACCCAAAACTTATAAGGTTTTCTCACGAAACCCTCAATTCGGAGGGAGGCAGTTTCAAATCCACTTTCACTAAACTCAATCAGTCTCAACCTTATACATAGCTTCACAAGCTTTTAAAAATTCTCGTGGTTCTTCCCACACATTCACTTTAGAATGAAGTAACTCAAAGTCACATTTCTCGTGACTTCCATCTTTTAACTCATCAGCACTTGTTGCCTCAGCGACTTGGGTAACAATGGCAGTTTCTTCTCGAGTCTACTTACCCTTTTATTTTCTTATTTCCACTTAAGTTCTCATGACCCCTTCAGCTCTTGGGTCTCGTATGATTAACAAATCGAGGCATATTCTCTTTTGGTACTCATTCGCCAGTTATTTATCTTTACTCAATCTCATGATCCATCTCAGTCTTGGATCTTCCATACCATGCACACTCGAGCCTAATGATCTTCTACGACCATACTGTGGTCGTTCAACGTCATTAGGTTATCATGCCTCTTGAACCACTATGATTCCCTCCAAGAATCAAAGACTTAAGTTATCTAAGTCTAGCAGTCTCAGGCTACTCAACAAGTTGTCTATTACCCAAGGATTTTAGATCCTCATCAGTAATGACTATTAAACAGGTCAGCCTCAACAAGGCAATTTCTCAATTAATAGCCATTACAAGGTAAGCCTCAACTAGACAACTATCAAACAAACACTCAAAGTGTCATTTCAATCGTTCATGCCATAGATCCAGAGGCATCTGCCATTCTAGCACATTCACAACATACTATCTCAATATCAACAGACATAAGTTCAATGGGTATAAACCCCACACGCCGTCTAATCTCTCAGTTAGACCTTGGCCATAACAAACACACGATGCCAATCATAGAACACGCCTCACAGGCCAATGACAACATCACTTTTCTTTTTCAAACGACATCTATTGCCAAGCACAAAGCTTTTAACCATGCTACTCATAGGTGTCATTTCACATTGCATGCCAATTTCAATCATTCTCTTCGAGAATCAGTCTTGTACCATACATCTCTGAACCACAATTAGACTCAACTCTGATACCTAGGTTTTCCCTTTCAATTTATGACTTGCCTGCCTCCTCGCTATCTTAGAAGCCTGTCAGGAGTCGCTCCTTGTTCGGACCTCTCTGTCCTAGCGATCACTGCCCGCCCTCATCAGATCTGGTTGTTATAGGTTGTCCCAAGTCATACATCTAAGGAGGAAGCCCCGTTCCACATGCCCCATAACATGCTTCATTACGGTTTATAGGTATCCCATCAACTCGTTCCATACCAAGCAACAGTTTATTAAGTCTGATAGCGATAAGCTCATGCATGCACCCTCATCAACTTTCATTTCGTAATCACAAACACATGCACAACATATTCGTTCTCACACTTGTCAAGCCATAAACGTTTCCACATCAAACCTTATCCATAGAAAACCTCTAGCTCCATAAGGACCATCGCATCTCGCAGACCAATTACCTATATTCAACTATATACCTCAAGTATAGTCGCTATTCAAGTCAAATCCACATGCAATCGATCACAACTGGCCTTTAAGCCAAATATTCCTTATCCGCTTCCTTGTATACACCTTGTCTCACATCACCCAAGATTGTCAATAGCAATCGATAACTAAACCATCAAGATATAATAAAATTCAAGCCTGAATCCGTTAATGTCAGTCGTCTCTTTATAACTCATATTCTCCAAATTGGGTCATCGACAAGCCATGATCACAATCATGTACTCCAATCGACCCCTTATTCATAAACAATTCTCTACAAACCTCAAGCACAATTACTACCTCAAAATCCATGCTTATGTCTCTTCAATTTCTACCCACTTTCTTGTGAACCTTATTCATAAAATCACTCAAGATCATCAATCGAAATCAACTCTAAAACCATTAAGGTGCACACAAGTTAAAGCCTATAATCCTCAAGATTCAACAATTCATGCTTAACCTTAAAAATTTCACTATCTAATTGTCCTCAAGTCATCACTCCTTATCACTCCAAATCTCAATCACAATGGATCGAGCTGATCTTGCTCTGATACCACTTAAACGGGAATGTCACACCTTGAACTCGACGAGCACGCGAACATCCCACCTGGCCTTTGATCTACAATAATCTCCCAGGATCCCTTGGCCAATTAATCACAACTCCAAAATAATACAAGGTCACGGAAGCAATTAAACAACTCCATATAATTCCACAATGAGATGACTCAAGGCAATAGGGTATACACTTATTCTCAATATCACAGTGGGTTACAAAACTAACTCCAAACAATACACAGTTCCTACGGTCTCATTTAGATTCTTTATGACTTTCGCCATCAACTTCCCAACTCATGGCAAGTTCGGGTGCTCTTCATCTGGGACCTGAAAAAGTTAAGCCACCACTGGAGTGAGATATAAATATCAATAAGTGAAACCTAAACCTAGGCCTGAACACCAGTCCCCCCAAATCACACACATATGCCGCCAAAATGCAGATAATCAATAATGCAATGGCATAAGGCATCAATAAATCAAGTATGGCATATCAAATCATTAACGAACACACCACATGCTATAGAACCCATGCTTCACACATTAGCCCAAAGTAAACATATTATCTTCAACGAGACAAACCATTTAATCATCGTTAGGGTCCACGGCCGCAATGTATCACCAGGGCTCCAAGTCGCGATATAATTTCATAGAACTCCAAGCCAAATTATCACCAGGGCCCACGGCTGCGATGTCATCACCAGGGCCCATGGCCAATCACTACCAAAGCATCTCAGCAAATTCCTTAACAGCAACAGGGCTCACAGTCAATTCAATAACAAGAACAAGGCTCACAGCCAATTCAATAACACTATCAATCATCATGCTTTTATCACACAATCACGCTACACAAGACAACTATCTAGTAGCGTCATAGGATTCAAGTAAAGGTTTAGGAATCATTTACCTTGATCAATTAGCACAATGTCACACAAAGTGACTCTCCTCAATGTCACAAGTATATAATCCTCAAGAATTTCTCGTCAACCTTGAAAAGTTCACCAATCTTGAATCAAGAGTCATTGAATTCTCACTTCCTTTAACCCAATTTCTCATTAGCCATACAATAAGCAATACAAGACACCTTATTGATCAATTGAACACATAACAACACTCCCACGAACCCTCAATTTGTTTGGTTCATATGGCTACACACTAGGCAAGGTACAACTTAAGGGTTCATGCATCAATTTTGCTCATAATTCACTTCTAACGCCCAATCCACTTCATATACTCCTCATTAACACCCCACATCACATCCTATATAATATTATGAGTCAATTTGAAGTCACCACACTCTTCAATTAGCCCCTAACAGAACCGCTCAGCAAAGGGTTTACCCACAAAACTGAATCGATTTTGGTTTAATTAGCCTAATCAAGCCATATCTCAACCTTAAGCCTCAATTCTTCACAAAATAAACTTGCTAGAACCTTAATCCACATGTTAAGGGAGCTCGTTGAGAGTTTGGAAGTAAAATAACACCTTAAAGACCTTTGAACAGCCCCATCTCTCCTTGGTGTTCGGCGATCAGTTTTCTATCTAGTTTTAATTACCCATAATTAGTCATGAAAAATTATTTTAACACCTCTAAATTTACAACCACACACCGTCCAACTTAAGTACTAGATTTCATGAAGATCTCACCAAAAATTTGGGGCCATTTGGAGTCCGGAAGCTCCCAAAAACGCAGCCTCGCCAAAAACAAGTTAGAATCTAACCTTTGTCCACTCAAACAGACCTACGGGACAAACGGCTGGGCCAAATTAAGTTCATAATACCTTTATAGAACGGCAAGACGATAAGCTTTAATATGGCAATGGTTTTATCTCAATCTAAAGTCGGACGATGAAGTTATGGCCAAAATAGTGAGCCAATTTTTCCTTATCCATGGTAAATCTGTTCGGCCGAGAGGAGAAATGAAGAAGAAGATGGTGGGAGATAGTGGGATGGCTATACACAGCTGGTGAGCCTTCCAATGGTTGTCTCACACACATAATTGAGATTAATTTGATTAGACTTGAGTTGGTGAGGGCAATTAATGCTTGACGGCTCCATTGCTTGACATGTGGCATTTGTCAAATAATGCAATTCCAATTTTGACCCATCTTCATATTCATCAATTTTTCGGTAGCCAATAATGGAGAGGGATTGATCATTTTGTCCTTCTTGATTTCTTAAGGCAAAGCAAATGTCGAGGGGCAAAATGGTAATTTTGCACTTTCAGTCCAAACTTCACTTTTTCAATTCGAAATTACCATTTAGTGAGACGACATCAAATCCCTATCTAGAATTGGAATTCTCTATTTTCAATTGTCAATTCGAGCTTCCATTTCATATCTCAAGCCTTGAGGGGCGAAAATTCAGAATATCGCACTGTTCCACCCCAATCATACACTTTTGGTCAATTTGATAGGGTGGATAATTAATGGACATTTAATGCTTGGCCTTCTCTTTGATTGACACTTGGCAACCTCTCATTGGTTGCTTCATTGATTTTGACTTCCTTTAACCATTCCTTCCTCACATTTTGGCAGCATATAGAGAGGTTAAATGACCAAAATGACCCTCTAAATTTCTTAAGGCAAGGCCAAAGGTCAAGGGGCAAATTGGTCATTTGACGCTTTTCGTATGAAATACCATTTTTCCAGTATAAACCACCCTCAATGAGGCAACGTCCATCTCAATTTCAATGTTGGAGTTCCTTAATGTTTAATACCCAAATCTCGAGGTCCAATTTCATGTCGAACTCTCGTCGACTGTAATTTCAGTTTATCTCAAACTGACGAGCAACTCTTGCAGGTGTTACGTGTATCGACCTTGGGATTTTCTCAAGCCGTGACGACTTTGATTGTCATGTAATTGCGAGGGTTTATCATTCGTTCCTTCGATCCTAATCATCGAAATCTGATTTAGGAAATTCTCGCAAATTACACATTGGTTAAGCGGAATCACCCGCATCCCAGCGTATAACGTTAGCAAGACATTCCATGATTGTCTTTAGATCGATCTCTGCTGGCTCGTAATATTCCCTCGACAATCCTTATGGTCAAAGTGTCATTTCTCATTCAAATTCCCTAGGTCCACGTACTCGACTCCGCGTCAGTCTTTCTTTTTTGGTCAGTTAACTCAAGAGTGGTCAACTCTGAGCGAGTCACAATTGAAACACATCGATCGATATCCTTCCATTCAATAGCCTCGAGAGGGTTGGAATTCGGAATGTCACAATTTTTCCTCCTTAAAGAAATTTTGTCCTCGAAATTTGCCACTTTCCAATTATCCAATCTCATGGGGTATCGACGCCTCATCGCATCTTCATTCTTCAAAGTAGATCCTCCCATTACTTGACATTCCCACTTGTCTTTTCTGACAAGATTCATATTCCTCCAGGTCTTATTTCCCTCAGTCCTTAACCTGTACTTGCTTTTCTCTATTCTCTTCCGGCATTCATAATATCTGTCGGTGATACACCTTCGAGAATTTGAATCTTCCGTTCAATTTGTCTATTAGTCCGATGATAACACATGCATCACACCGCATCCCTGCTTTTGAAATTCCCAGTTGGAAGGCTTTTCCGAAACGTCGTCTTAAATTCATGTTCTTTTCTGGTCACGATCATAACCAATCATCACGAGGACATACTCTTTGGTACCTCTACCATTTGGCATAATAATCCACTTCAGACGTCCTTTCGTATCATCGAGAACGTACAAATTCCATTAGCTTACCCTTGATTCTCCAAATTGAACCATAGCCTTCTCGACTTCTCAGGCAAACTCATGTTTGAGTCTTTAATAGATTTTCCTCGATTACATTCGAGATCCTCCATTGACCAATTTAATTCACCAACTTGCAATGGTTATGCTTTCCCTTCAATCCTTTTAAAGCAGTCAACATTTTCAACTCTTGCAGTTCACATAGTTGTGAGGTCTTTCCTTACACTAGCAACGATCCCATATCCATAAGTAATTTCATCAATCGGCGTTGCTTCTCATCAATTCCTCTCGAAAAACTATTACTCGATATCTTTTGGAGTAGATATAAACTTGAAATCTTCTTCCACCCAAACAATGTTTCCCAAACTTTGTCACGAGGACGTTCGCAAACCAACTCCAATCATACTCTAAGCATTCCAACTCATATGACCTTATCATCACGATATATATACAATGTCCACTTTTGCTTGCCTCGCTATGCCTCAAGTTTCATTCTGCGTTGCGTCATTACGACCTTCATAAGCTGTTCAATTTCCAACTGGAAACGTCATAAACAATATAGTCATCAGCTTAACTCAAGTCCTCGAAAACTCTTTTCACATTCATTCATCCATTCATGTTACGTCTCATCCTTAGTCCATTTCACCAATGGAACAGCTCTTGTGGGAAATCTTTCCACGATCCGTATATTGCAATTCATCAATCCCAAGAAACTTTAAGTTTCAGAAACTCACATCGACCCTAGTCGATTCGTCGCTTATTTTATTTCTCAAGTGCTCCACAAGAATTGCACTTTCCAGAAACTTCACAACTAAGGAATCTTACTTCATCAGGTCCACAACTCGCGCTCTTCACATTTTACATGCAACAGACGTTTCCTTAGAGTTCATAGAATACTCTCAAAACCTGTTCATGTTTTTCATGACTTCTTAAATTAGTCCAATCATCATCTCTCAAGACGGTAACAGTCCATCCAATTATTCCTTGGTTGTTCAATCCAACTATTATCAACTTCTTTCTACCAGGTGTCGAATCTTTCAAACTATTCCTCACACTTTTCACTTGAGAGCTCAGACCTTGGCTCTCTGTTGTCACGGGTCTCCTCTAGGACCACATAATATTTTATTTATTCTTGTCACTCTTTCCTCAAGAAGCATTAGTGTTTTAGCTTATGAGTTCCACAATTCGCTAATGCGACCTTATCCCAATTTCATCCATTTAACTAAACATCAACATCATCCTGGAATTCAACATTGTCTATAGGATGGTCTCTCGGATTTCACTTCCAAGAATCATTCAAATTTTGCGTCTTCTTTCTCAGTCCAGACGCTCAACCACATACCAAGACAACTTAGACTTTTTCTTCCTTTTACTCCAGGGTCTCTTACCCTAAGAAAGAAACTATACACTTCAGTGGCATTCTTTTATTTCAAATATGCCTTGCCCTTCCTATTCTACAGGACTACAATCTTGGATTCTACACCAACGGCGATACCTTTACTCCATGATTCAAATGTCCCCACACCTGAGGTTCTTCTTCCCATAACTCAGTCACCTCAAGTGACAATATGCGTTTGCCCTTAGTCTCCACTAGTTCACATATCGAATGCTCAATTCGATTACCTCAAATCACTCTGCAAGTATTCTTTAAGCGCTCTTTTCGCTTACTAAATCCTTTACTAGAATTACAACCAGTCATGACTATCAATTCTCTTCACTTTTCTTTTCATAAACGACCATTTCATGGTCCAATCGCCGTTTAAGAACAATGCTATATTCTTTAGGGAACAACAACTCACGATTCCATTTTTAATGGTTCCAGTTCAACCAATCAATCCCAGGGAATCATGAAATCCAAGCAAACTAGCATGCCGACTTTCCTCGACTCCTTTCATAACAAAAGAGACGGACTACCCATTTTCCACCATGGGTCTTACGCCTAGGTAATCAACCCTTTCTCATAGGCACGTTCCATATTCCATAATGAACATCTATTTACTCGAAATCCATGAGTAAGAGTTCTCTTCTTCATTAGTCTTCTGATCATTTCTCTTCTTTTACTGAGTCCCATTACCATTCCTCAACATCAGAAATAACAACCAGCCATAAGGCTTTTAAATTTCAATCCACTTAGAGATTTACTTATGTTATTCAAGTGTCCCTGACCACTCTTAATGTACTTAGGCGACCTTGAGAACTATGTCTCACATTGGTCGATCATCCTCTGATCCTTACAAAACTATCAGGATCCCAACAACCTTTGCTCTCGAGCAATCCTAGAAGGATACTTTCCGTCGAACAGCTCAATAGGGGTAGTCCAGGCAGATATCATATCTTCAAGGAAACCCTTCCTCTGGTGACCTTTCACCAATTACTAACAGCCTATTAAGGCTAAAAACTGCCAGGGTCTCTTTCTTTCCTCAGTATACCCAAAACCTGCAAGGTTTTCTTACCAAGATCCCCAACCTAGAGGGAGACAATTTCAAATATCATCCCTCCATCAACCTCAATCAATCCCAACCTTATTAATAGCTTCACGAGCCTTTCAAAACTCTCGTGGTTCTTTTCCACGCATTCAATTTAGCAAGGATTAACTCAGAGTCACATTTCTCATGACTTCCATCATTTAACACATCGGTACTAGCATTAGTCGTCTTAGCGACTTAGGTACAATGGCAGCTCCTTCTCGAGTCTGTCTACCCAACCTCTTTTCTCATTTGCATTTAAAGTTCTCACGACCCCCATTACACTTGGGTCTCACACGATTAACAAAATCAAGCCATATTCTCTTTCACGACTCATACTCTAGTCGCTCATTTTTACTCAATTCTCATGAAACTTCTCAGTTCTTGGATCTTCCATACCATTTATACTCAAGCCCAACGCTCTTCTACAACCATTCCCTGGTCGCTCAACGTCATTAGGTTCTCATGTCACTTGAACCACTATGATTTCCCTTCAGGAATCAAAGACTTAAGTCATATAAGTCTAACAGTCTCAGGCTGCTCATCTCATCATTCATCATTATCAATCTTCCAATGGTTCCCAAACAACTTTCAACTAGTTGTCCATTACCCAATGATTCCAGATCCTCATCAGTCAATGACTATTCAACAGGTCAGCCTCAACAAGGCAACTTCTCAATTAACAGCCATTACTAGGCAAGCCTCAACTAGGCAACTATCAAATAAGCATCAAGACAACAATTTACCGAGTCAATAGCTTACACTTTAAGCCTAAAGGCATCTGCCACTCTGTCACAAACACGACAGATTATCTCATTCTAAATAGGCATAAGTTCAACGGGTATAAACCGTATATGCTGTCTAATCTCTCAATTAGACCTTGGCCATAACATTCACATCATGCCGATCATAAAACATGCCTAAAAGGCCCATCACAAGCATCACTTTTCTTTTTCGAGCATCCACTGCCAAACACAAAACTTTTAACAATGCTACTCACAGGCGTCGTTTCACATGCCTTGCCACTTTCAAATATTTACTGGGGAATCCATCCCGTGCCACACATCTCTTAGCCATAATTGGACTCAACCCGATACCTATACTTTTCCTTTCGAGTTATGACTTAGGTCATTCCTGCCTCTTGCCATCTTAGAAGCTTGCCAGGAGCCGCTCCTTTTCTGGACCTCTTTGTCCCAGTGATCACTCCACACCCTCATCAAACCTGGCCATTGCAGACTATCCCAAGTCATACATCTATGGAGAAAGCCCCGTTCCACAAGTTCCATACCATGCTTCATTACAGTTTATAGGTATCTCATCCACTTGTCCCTTACCAAGCGACAGTTTATTAAGTCCAACCGCGATAAGTTCATGCATGCACCCTCATCAGCTTCCGTTTCAAAGCCACAACACATGCACAACATGTTCGTTCTCACCACTTGTCATACCACAATTGTTCCCACATCAAGTCTCAATTATAGAAAACCTCTTGTTCTACCAATAACTGTCACATCTCACATATCACTTGCCTATGTTCAACCGTATACCTCAAGTTAAGTCGCTAGTCAAATCAAATCCTTATGCATTCGACCACAACTGTTCTGTAATCCAAATATTCCTTGCCCACGTCCTTATATACACCTCACCTCATGTCATCTAAGACTGTCAATAGTAATCGATAACTTAACCATCCAGATACAATACAATTCGAGCCTGAATACACTAGTACCAGTTGTCTCTGTATAACTTATATTCCTCAAGTTGGGTCATCGACAAGCCACGATCACAATCATATACTTCAATTGACCCTTCATTCATAAGCTATTCCCTAGCAACCTCAAATCCAAGCTTATGAGTCCTCAATCTCTACTCACTTTCTTGTGAGCCTTAGTCATGAAATCAGTTAAGATCATCTATTAAATCGACACTAGAATCATTAGTGTACCTCACAAGTTCAAGCCTATAGTCCCTAAGATTTAGCAATCCATGTTTAATCCTTAAGGTCTCGCACCTAATTGTCCTCAAGTCATCTCTCCTTATCACTACAAACCTAAATCACAATGGAACGAGCTGACCTTGCTCTAATACCACTTAAATGGGTATGTCACGCCCCGAACCCGGCGAGTAAATGAACATCCCACTAGGCCGTAATCAAGCTCAGCCATCCAGGATTCTTTAGCCCTCATGTTTTTCGTACTCATATACATGCGGAAGCAAGAAACTACTCCGTACATAAAATCAAGATGACTTAGGATGGAAAAGTAGTACACTCCTCGTATCTATATAATGCACCTTAAATTTCATTGATTGCCAAAAATAAAGATTTAATTTCTACATCCACCAAACAATATATATTATCTCTAAAGTCACCCAACATATAAATACATTTGATCAACCACTACCTCTAATGCCAGTCCTTGGCAAATTCGGGCTTCCTTTACCTGGGACGTGAAAAAGTTAAGCCTCCACTAGAGTGAGATATAAATCTCAATAAGTGAAACATAAACCTAGACCTAAACACCAGTCCCCCCTAACCACACTTGCACATGCTATCAAATGCAGGCATTCATCAATGTAATGGCACCAGGTCTTTAACGATTCAAGTATGGCATCAATCAACAAAATATCAATAGCCAATCATGGATAAGTAGTACAATCAACTGCATTCAATATTAGGGTCCAAAGCTCAATGCACAAGCACATGCAATTCATTACACAATTGCCACCACTTTCTCATCCACCCACATACTCCTCTAGCACTCTTGCCATCTGACATCACTGGGGCCACAGGCCAATCGATGTCGTGGTACCACTAGGGCCACAGACCAATCGGTACTTTCAAGGCTCATAGTTATTTGATGCACCGAGGTCACAGACTAATCGACATTCTCATCATTATTCGAGCTCACTGCCATTCCATACCACTGGGTCACAGACCAATCGGTATCCTCATTAATACTCAGGGCTCATAGCCATTCAATACCACTGGGGCCACAGGCCAATCGGTATCTTCATCATCGTTCACAGTAAAATCACACTCGATACCATTGAGGCCATAGGCCAATCGATATCATCAGGGCATCAAGCTAATGTGATCTCCAGCGCCACAGGCCGACGATCGCTGGGGTACCATAGCTCATTTATAAAGCATTGGCCCTATAACATTATAACCAATTCATAACATAGGCATCTCAACCAACTAAACGATCAGGGCTCAATAGCTAAATATGTCATCAAGACATGTCACAATTCAATGGTCATGCTATGCCATTCAAGTCATGGAATCCAATGCTCAATCAAGCAATTCAATCCATAGGCTTCATTAAACAATCAAATCACTCGACCACTTTATCTAGTAGTGTCCTAATGTTCAAGTAAGGGTTTAGGAAACACTCACCTCGATCGACTAGGAAATTTTCACGTCAAGCGACTTTCCTCAATGTCACAATTTGCCATTCCCCATGAATCCCTTGTCGACCTAGAAAGATTTACTAATCTCGGGAAAAAAAAACCATGGAATTCTCACATCCATTAACCCAATCCCTCAATAGCCATTCAATTGGCCACTCAAGACGCCTTATCGATCAATTGAACATATGACAACACTCCCACGAACCCTCAATATATTCGGTTCATGCATCAACATACAAGGCCGAATGTAACTCAGCGTTTTAGGTACTAAATAGCCTTTAAATCACTTTCAATTCCCAAGCCACTTCACATACTCCTCATTAACACCTCGCACCACGTCCTATGAAGGCTTATGAGTCAATTTGAAGTCCACATACTCCTCGATCAGCCCCCAACAGAACCGGCCAGTAAGGGTTCACTCACAAAATAGAATCAATTTCGGGTTCAAATCGTTCAATCATGCCATACTTCAATCCTTAGCCTCAATTCTTCACAAACAAACTTGCTAGGACCTTAATTTATATGTCTAAGAAGCTCACCAAATGATTTTAGGTGGAACAACACTCCAAAGACCACTAAACAGTCCGGTCTCTCCTCGGTGGTCGGCGGTCAGTTTTCTATCTAATTCTATTCACCCACAATCAACCATAAAAGCCTATTTTAACACCATCAAACTTACAACCACAGACCATCCAATCAAAGTACTAGATGTTACGAAGATCTCAACGAAACTTTGAGGCCATTTGGAGTTTGGAAGCTCCAAAAAACAGTCCCCCTTCAAAACCGGGTTAGATTTTAACCTTTGCCCACTCAAACAGACCTATGGGACAAAAGGATGGGCCAAATTATGCTCATAATACTTTCCTAGAATGTTAAGATGATAAACTTTAAGATGACAGAAGTTCTACCTAAATCCAAAGTCGGACGACAAAGTTATGGCCGAATAGCGAGCCAGCTTCTATTTGTCCGCGAAGAACCCATTCGGCCAAGAGGAAAAATGGAGAAGAAAAAGAGAGGGAGAGGGTGGCCAGCCAAATTTGTGGAGAGAGAGAGTCTATTCCACCCTATTCATACAATTTTGGTCAATTTGATAAGGTGGATAATTAATGGACACTTGGCAACCTCCCATTAGTTGCTTCATTGACTTTGACTTCCTTTGACCATTCCTTCCTCACATTTTCGACAACATATAAAGAGGTTAAATGATCAAAATGACCCTCTAAATTTCTTAAGGCAAGGCCAAAGGTCGAGGGGCAAAATGGTCATTTGACACTTTTCGTTCAAAATTCCATTTTTCAAGTATAAACAACTCTCGATGAGGCAACGTCCATCTCAATTCCAATGTTGGAATTCCTCAATGTCCAATATCCAAATTTCATGTTAAACTCTCGTCGACTGTCATTCCAGTTCATCTCAAACTGACGGGCAACTCTTGCAGGTGTTACGTGTGTCGACCTTGGGATTTTCTCCAGCCGTGACAACTTTGATTGTCATGTAATTGCGAGGATTTATTGTTCGTTCCTTCGATCCTGATCATCGAAATTCGATTTAGGAAATTCTCGCAAATTACACATTGGTTAAGCGAAATCACTCGCGTCCAAGCTATAATGCTAGCAAGACATCCCATGATCGTCCTAAATCGATCTCTACTGGCACGGAATATTTCCTCGACAATCCTCGTTGTCAAAGTGCCATTTCTCATTTAAATTCCCTAGGTTCACGTACCCGACTCCCCGTCAGTCCTTTCCTTTTGGTCAGTTAACTCAAGAGTGGCCAACTCCGAGCGAGTTACAACTGAAACACATTGATCGATATCCTTCCATTCAATAGTCTCGAGAGGGTCGAAATTCGGAATATCATAGTAACTATCAATGTATTATAGTTTTGTCTCGCTCAGATCTGATCAATCTTGAGTAAGCTGACCAAAAGGGAAATGCTAACGCATGACAAGGTATGTAGACCTAGGAAACTCGAAAAAGAAAATGATGCTTTGACAATAAGAATTGTCGAGGGAACATTTAGAACCCATAAGGTCAATCAGATAACCATTAAGGAATATATTGCTAGTGTTATACGATTGGAGCATGGGTGATGCTGCATAACCAATGCATAATTTGCAAATTATCTCAAATTGAGCTATGACGACTAGGGTCGTCGAAACTAACGATGAACCCTCGCAATTACATGACAACCAAAGATATCATAACTTGAGTCGTCCTAAGTGTGATGAGAATCACAGAGTCGATATGTGTAACATCTGTAAAAGTCACCCGTTAGTTCGAGACAAATTGAAGCTACGATTGACGGACGATTAATCGTGAAATGGAAGCTCAAAATCGACAATTAAAAATAAAAAATTCCAATTATAGATAAGGATTTTATGTCGTCTCACTAATGATAATTTTGAATTGAAAAAGTGAAGTTTCGGACTGAAAGTACAAATTACCATTTTGCCCCTCGACCATTTGCATTTGTCTTAAGGTTTCAAGAAGGACAAAATGAACATTTCCTCTCCACCATAGGGCTGCCGAAATTTATGTGTATGTGGTCAAAGGAGAGTCAAAGATTTGGTTTGTATTTTTTACATGTGTCACTTGTCACCCAATAAAGGCCTTAAGCATTTATTATCCCCACCTAATTCCATCTTGTCAAATTAACCTCAGTAATTTGTGTGAAATCTTTTGTGGGAGGCCATCTTCAGCTGTGTATATCCCTTCCCCCATTTCCCTTGCATTTTCCTCTTCATTTACACTCTACCGAAGAAGGCCTAGACGACCAGTTTCTGCCTCTCTATTCGGTGTGCTCGCCGGCCACTTTCCAGTACCATCTTGCCATGTTTCAATCACCAAGAGTAAGATCAACCTGTCCTTAACAAGTTTCAAGTGGTAGCTCGACGTTTGGTTGAGTGGTTTTTCCCGACCAGCCCTTAGACCAAAACCGGACAGAATCTGCGCGAGCTGGGGTAATGCTTCAGTTCTCCCTCTTAGAGACTCCGATTAGCCTCAAGTTTTTTAGGAGATCTTCATAACATATAATATTAAAATTGGATGGTCTGTGGTTGCAAGTTTGGTAGTGTTAAAATAAGTTTTCATGGCTGATTGTGGGTGATTAAAACTAGAAAGAATCTGGCCATGTGAGAACCGTGAAGGAATCGGGCTGTTCAAAGGTCTTGAGGATTTTTTTCACAATGAAACTCTGGGTGAGCTTTCTAAACACATAAATTAAGGTCCTAGAAAGTTTATTTCTTGAGGAATTGAAGCCTAGGATTGAGATATGACTTGATTGAGTGGATTGAACCAAAAATCGATTCTATTTTAGGAAGGACTTGTTCTGGCCGGTTCTGTTGGGGACTAATTAAGGGGTATTTTGAATTCAAATTGACTCATAATACCCCATAAGATGTGATGTGAGGTATTAATGGGGAGTATGTGAAGTGGATTCGGATTTAGAAGTGATTTAAGGGCTATTTGGTACATGAAACTCCAAGTTATATTCCACCTTGCATGTGACTATGTGAACCGAACATATTAAGGGTTCGTGGGAGTGTTTTTATGTGTTCAATTGATTGATAAGGCATCTTGAGTGGGCTATTAAGGGATTGGTTTAATGGAAGTGAGAATTCAATGGCTTTTTGATCCAAAATTGGTGAACTTTTTAGGTTGGTGAGTGATTCTTGGTGGATTGCATACTTGTGGCATTGAGGAGAATCACTTGGTGTGAAATTTTGCTAATTGATCAAGGTAAGTGTTTCCTAAATCTTTATCTAAACGCTAGGACACTGTTAGACGATTTATTGAATGAATTGAATGACTAGTGAAATCTATGACTTGAATTGTGCCTTGTGATGATATTGTGAACCCAATAAGAAGGATAAAGAGGATACCGATTAGCCTGTGACCCTAGTGGTATCGAATGGCTGTGAGCCTTGAGTGATATTGAGGATATCGATTGGCCTGTAACCCCAGTGGTATCGAATAGCGGCGAGCCTCAAAAGTACCGATTGGCCTATGGCCCCAATGGTACCAAATGACTAAAGGTCACTACGACATCGATTAGCCTGTGGCCCTAGTGATGTTAATTGGCAAGAGTGCTAGAGAAGTACATGAGTGGATGTGAAAGTTATGATAATTGTGTATTGAATTACTTGTTGCGTGTGTAGTGAGCTTGAGACCCTGAAATTGAGTGCGGTTGATTGTATTTCTTATCCATGCTTGGCTATTGATATTCCTGTTTTGTTGATGCCATGCGCTATTGCATGTTGGTGGTCTTGTGGGGGTCTGGGAGGACTGGTGTTGAGGTATAGGTTTAGGTTTCATTTTCTAAGATGTAAATCTCACCCCGTAGTAGGACACATTTTTCAGACCTTAAACCTTAAGCATGTTGCCGATCCGACTGGGCGATCCGAAGGAGATGACTGCCCTTTTTGATGAGTTCCCTGCGAGGAAAGGTATTGTATATGTCAGGAAGCATACGACTGTCTGGGTAGATGAGGGTAAACTAGAGTTACAGCCCCACCGCTTCGAAACATGGTTCCGTCGCCAGAGTAACAGTAACTTGATGGGACCTCTGCTGCTTGAGGACGTTCCATCATGTGACATTCTAATTTCTAGTCAATTTCAGACTCATTAATGAGAAGTAAATCTAGAGATGTATTTTTGTCGTATTCCGCTCGAATCTGATCAATTCGAGTAGGCTGACCAAAAGGGAAAGGCTAACGCGAGACGAGGTATGTGGACCTAGGTAACTCGGATAGGAAATGACACTTTGACCATAAGGATTGTCGAGGGGATATTTAAAATCATAAAAAGGCCGATCTAAGAATGATTAAGGAATGCCTTGCGAGTGTCATACGATTGGAATGCGGGTGATACCACTTAACCAATGTATGATTTGCAAAATTTTCCTAAATCGGACAGTGACGATCGAGACCATAGGGACAAATGATAGACCCTCACAATTACATGACAACCAAAGTCGCCACGAATTGACGAGCCATAAATGTGATATGAATCACAGGGTCGATACGCGTAAAGTCTGCAAAAGACGCCCGTCGGTCCGGGATACGCTGGAACCACGTCTAATAGAGAAAACCATCAGAAACGAGTCTTGAAAATTGACAATGGAGAATCAAGAATTCCAACATCACAATTGAATTGGTCGTCCCCCTAACAAAGATTTTTGGAACGAGAAAAATGACGTTCGGGACGTCGGGGGTGAAATTACCATTTTGCCCCTCAAGCTTAAGCCTTGCCCATGTAAGGAAGGAAGGGCATTTTGGTCTTTTAAACCACCCCAAGGCCACCAAAAATCTAAAGAAATATGGGCCAGTGGATCAAATTGAATGACATTGAGGATAAGTGTCAATAGATGGACTAAAGAGTGGTCAAATCTACTATACACCGCCTACCATTCTTCCCTTCGACTTGTGAGTTGAATATAGTCTTTTTCCTCTCTCTCTCTCACCTCATTTTGGCCGTCCATAACACCCCACCACCACTGAGACTTCTTGTTCTTCTTCTTCAACCTGCCAAGAGCTGCAGTCGCCCGACCGCTTCTGCCCATACCGTTCGTCGCCGTCGACGCCACCTTCCAGCCACCACCTGGACTCTAGCCGACCACACCAACCTAGCTCAGCGTCTTGCCCACCCCCTTGAATTGGAAGAAAGCCATTTGGACCACCGAGGAGCTCCGGCCAAGCGTTTTCCTGGGAGTCGACGGAATCTGACCCAATCTGAGGAAGGTTCTGTTTCTGACCCTTTAGGAGCGAAATGTTGGAATCTTGAAGTTAAATTTTGTGGAGGTCTAGGAGACAAGTATATCTATATGTGGTAAAAATTTGAGAATTATTTGATGAAGTTTTGACCTCGAATGGGTCTTGTAAACCTTGCATAGAAAACTGCCGGTACTGACCTTGGAGGATTCGGCAACTCGCGACGGGTTTCCGGCGACGATTCGACTTCAAACCCTCGGTGAGACCCGTAGACCCTTAGATAGACATGTTAAGAGGTAGGATAATGGTTAAATGATGGATTGGAAGTTGATTTAGGGCTGGGCAAGCTCGGTTTGCACAGTACCGAGAAGAACCTGTTCGGTTTTGTGCAAGGCCAAACTTGTGGAGGCTGATGCCATGGATTTTGAGCCTCAAATTAGTGATTTAGAGATGCTAAGGTGATGAGGATTATGTTACGGAGGTTATGGTTCACGGATTGAGGAATTGGACAAAGGAAATTGACGAATTGATTGGAAATTCTAGGTTGCGCTGTGAGATTGGTCTTGGACCATTGGAGACCGAACCTTTGAGGACACAAGAAGAGAAATTGTGTTATCAAATTCAAGGTAAGGGAATCCTAAACTTAGGATAGGAAGATTGGACTCAATTGGATAAGTCGGACGATGGTTTGATTGAATTGCAAGGGATTTCAAGATGATTGATACTCATGAATGCTAGAAAAGTTTAGATGTTTCAATTGCTTAATTATGCTTGTGCCCTGAGTAAATTGCCACATTTGATTGTGCATTTGATTCGCCTTGCATGCCTTGGATGCATTATCTATGCATGAGTTGCACTTGACCTTGTATGCATGAGTTGTGATTGTGACATGACGGAGGCGAGGTGAGACCCTGATGCATATGAGACGCGGGGTGATGTGGTTGACACCCTGAGGCGCTGAGGAGCGGGGTAGAGGTCGTGTGGTGCCCCGATGCGATCTAATCGCGGGGTTGAGATGGCCATGGTCCTGATGCAATCTAATCGTGGTATGAGATGTGTGAACTGGCCTGGAGAATTATTGAAACTTGATGCGTTTACGCGGGTTGTCAATGACGGTCTGATGCATTTACATGGACCGAGCCTGATGTGATCTAATCGCGGGCAAGAGATTAAGGCAGGCGGAAAGAGATAGTTGTGGTGAAGTGGCAAGACGAGGTGTGCATAATCATCTGAGTGTGATATGATGTCATAGCTGCATGTCTGTCATTTGTGTGTCGTCATCTTTATTTATATGTGCCTGTGTGTTTATGAGTTTGGAATTTTGGAGTAGATGACTGCCTGAGTGGATGGTCGACCTAACCTAGGGTTAGGACTCTTTTACTGAAATGTGTATCTCACCCCTTTGGGGACCCCTATTTTTACAAATCCTAGGCCTTGACTATGTAGCCTATTCGCTTTGGAGACCCTAAAGAGATGATCGCGTATTTTGATGAGTTCCCTGACGGTCAGGGGACCATTTACGTGAGGAAGTGTATAGTAGTGTGGGTTGACGAGGGTAGTATGGACTGAAAGACTCATCGGTACGAGGCTTGGTTTAGGAAGTTTGGGGACGTGTCGATTGGGCCGCTGAAGCCCCATGAGGTGTCCCAAGGAGTGATCCCTGATTGGTGCCACCCCGGTAAGGACCAGGAGCAGGCTGAGGGATCGGTAGTCGGTTCTAGGAACGGGCCGGAGAGGACCTTGACGCTGGAGTTCACTCAGGAGGATGAGGTCATTGTCTTAGAGGCGACCGAGAAGGATCTCGTGAAGCCGTCTCATGAGGAGACCATGGAGGATACTATTGAGGTTTGCTCCGAGACGTTCTCAGAGTATGAGCCGACGGAGGATGCCGAGGACACCGAGGATTCCAGCAGCTCATCTTAAGATTCCAGTTCGTTGGCTTGAGCTTTTAAGGCGACCCGACCCTGTTTCTTTTGGATGTTGCGAGGGACTCTTTTGTGTACTACCCCATTGCCCAGTTTGTTAGCGGATTTTAGTAGCTCCTTATCTGCATGAATAGATGGTTATTTTTTATGACAGTATTTATGCTATCCAGGTTCTACTTAACTTATATTTTGTACATAGGAGTTGTTTACTTATCGCTTCCGCGTGCTTGTACATTATACCTCTCTTGTGACATTCTGATTTTCAATCAATTTCAGGTTCACAATTACATGACAACCAAAGCCGCCACAAATTGACGAGCCCTAAACGTGATACGAATCACGGGGTCGATACGCGTATTGTCTGCAAAAGTCGCCCGTCGGTTCAGGATAGGTTGGAATCACGTATGATAAAGAAAACTATCAGAAAACGAGTCCTGAAAAGTTTGAATTGAAAAGTCAAGAATTCCAACGTTATTTGGATTGGCCGTCGCCCTATCGAGGAATTCTGGAACGAGAAAAATGATGTTCTGAGCGTCGGAGGTAAAATGACCGTTTTGCCCCTCAAGCTTAGAACTTTGCCTTTACAATTAAAGAAGGGCATTTTGGACATTAAGTCCCTCCAAGAGCTGCCGAAAAAGGGAGTAAATGGTGGCCATTGGATCACATTGGGAAGACAAGGTGGACAAGTGTCAATGGATGGCTTAAAGAGAAGTCTTGTTCACTTTATGCCACCTACCATTCCTCCCTTTAATCATGAGAGTGAATATAAGCTTTTCTCTCTCTCCTCAAACCCATTTGGCCGGCTGCCACCCCAAGAAACTCACGCCATTCCCTCTTCTTCTTCCTCTTCATTCTGCCAATCGCCGACCAGTTTCTGGGCTTCTGTTCGGCCATCCCGGCGACCACCTCCGGCCACCACCTGGATGCCAGCCATCCATACCAACCTAGATCTATGTCTTTCCGACCTTCTCAAAGTGGAATCATGCCATTTGGAGCACCAAAGAGCTCCGTCCAAGCGTTTTCCCGGGAGTCGACGGAAACTGACCCAACCTGAGGTAGGTCCGGTTTTTGACCCTTTTGATGGTCGAAATCTTGGAATTTTGAGCTCAAATTTTGTGGAGATCTAGCTGAGATATGTAGAATTATGTGGTAAAAATTGGAGCTTGATTTGATAAGATTTTGACCATGAACCAGCCTAATACATTTTGCCCAGAATCTGCCGATAAAGTGACTAGGACGGTCCGGTGAGTTTCAACCGGAATCCGGTGGCCATTGGACTTCAAACCTTTGGTAAGCCTCTCAAAACCCTAGATAAACATGTTAAGAGATAGGATAATGAGTAGATGATGGATTTGAAGTTGATTTAGGATGGATTGTGCACGGTTTGCACAGAATCGAAATAAACCGGTTCGGTTCTGTGCAAAACCAGTTCTGGTGGATTGAAGAGCAGATGATTTTGAACCTCAAATTGATTTTTAAGACATGTTAAAATGTAGAGGATTATGTTATGGAGGATTGGGGTTAATGGATTGAGGAATTGGATATGGAAAATTGACGGATTGGTTGAATATGCTAGTTTGCGTGGTGAATGGGCCCTTGGTTTGATTTGGCCAAAACTTTGAGGACCCAAGAGGAGGAAATTGTGATATCGAAATCAAGGTAAGGGAATTTCTAACCTTATGCTAGGAAGATCGGACTCGATTGGGGGAGTCGAGGTTCAATTGGATTGAATTATGGGAATGTTCCAATGGGAGAGTTCTTAATAAGCCCTGAGTGATTATAGAAAGCCCTTGTGTGATATTGATTGCATTTAAATCTCATGCCATGTCGTATGTCATTAGTTGTCTTGCATGCCATGAAGTTTTAAATTGTGCATGAGATGCACTTGTTGGTTTATCTGTAAAATGAATTGTAAATCATGGCATGAGCATGACATGGTGTGACCCTGAGACGTATGAGACGCGAGGCAGGAGATGTATACCCTGATGCGACGAGATCGCGGGGTGAAGTTGATGATGTGTGGCGCCCTGATGCAACGAGATCGCGGGTGGAGTTAGCCACGGTCCTGATGTGAACTACTCACAGGATGGAGTTATAAGATGGTGATATTGGCCTGGAGATTCATCGGAACCTGATGCGTTTACGTGGGTTGCCGACGGCGGTCTGATGCGTTTAGGCAGACCGAGCCTGATGCGATTTGTCGTGGGCTAGAGATGAGGCAGGCATGGATTGGTGGATGTGGTGAAGTGGCAGGCTGCGAGTGCATGTGCATCTGAGTGTGGTATGAGATCTTCAATGCATGTCTATCATCTGCATGTTGATGTTTTACAGAATTGTGCTTGACGTGCCTATGTGTTTATGAGTTGGAAAGTATTGAGTGGTATGACTGCCCGAGTGGACGGTCGGTCTAACCTTGGGTTAGGACCCACCTTACTTAGATTTATATCTCACCCCAGTGGAGGCTTACATTTTTCAGGTTTCAGACGAAGGAGGCGCAAGCTTGCCAAGGATTGGCATTTGAAGAGAAAGTTAACCAATTATATTTATAATGGATTTATCTTTTGTGATATTGGGATTGTACTTCTGGTTGAAAGATTAAGAGTTGAACTAATGGAAGGAATTAGTTAATGAGACTTTGATGTATCTGTCCTAAGTCATCGGATGATGTTATATTTATATGATCGGAGTTGGCACCACTTCCGCATGCATATTATAAAAGAGTTGTAAGTTATTGATCGTTGCATCCCGGGGTTTTTAGAAAAGTACGACTCGGTGGCATGTTCGCGCGCTCGCCGGGTTCGGGGTGTGACATCTCTCGTCTTATTTATGGATCTTGGGACCACGAGAGATACTTGGTTTGCTTGCAGGGAGTTGCGTGCTCGTGCCCAGGGCGCGGGGCGTGACATCCCCGCCTTGCTTGGTATCAGAACAAAGTTAGCTCGATCCAAAGTTGGTTGAGAACTGGAGTAATAAGGAGGATTAAGTTGGGACAAGGACGGATGGCAAGACCTTAGAAGACTGGTTAAGATAAGACTTGGGTTGCATAGAGTGTGACCTGGTACTTAGGGCTGATGTTTGATCTTGGCAAGGTTGTGGTAAGGCAAGGGAGAGTTGAGTTCCCTACTTAGGATTGAAGAACATTTCTGAACCTTGGCCCATTTGATGAATGAAAGTGATTGGTTTTAGTGAATAACCGGAGTGAATGGAATTGAGAAATAGCCTTGGGCTATTTGTTGAAATGTTTCTGGAGTTTGTGGTATGGAGTACTGTTGGATTGTAACTGCTTATGTTAAGGGCTAGTTAGTAGCTCTGGATGTGGATGAATGAGTGAGTTACTAACTCCTTGCTGAACTTGTGATGGACCGGGTTCAGTAGAAAGAGACAAGGATGAGCAACCCATCTAGAAGGTCTGGAAGGTCAAGAGGCGGAGCTTCTAGCTCAAGGCCGCCCATAGCAGAAGATCCAAGAATGGATGGCGTGCTAAGGGCATTGGAGAGAATTGACGATCTTATTTATAGGCAGACCCAAGATCGGAATGCTACCATAGCCCAGGTAGTAGGAGCTGCCATAGCGACCGTCAATACCAACAACGGCAACAATGGTGGTAATGGAAGCCAGAATGAACATGGCTAGGGCAATGAAGCTGTGAATGCCCAAGAAGAAATTGTCGTGACTAGATAGATGGGCTAGCTAGTGGAGCAGTTTATAAAGTTGAAACCGACTCAGCTCGATGGGACTGGAGATCCCGAGCTAGCACCTAGGTGGATCGAAAAATTAGAGAAGACATTTGGTGTGCTAAGGTACACAAACCAAGAAAGGTGCTGCTAGCAGTGTACCAGTTGGAGGGTACGACAAATGATTGGTGGGCTGCCACCAAGAATGGCGTTTTCCCTGAAGGAACGGCCATGAATTGGGAAGCCTTTAAGATGACCTTCAATGATAAATATTTCCCAGAGACGGCCAGGGAAAGGAAGTAGGTAGAATTCCTGCAGTTGCGCCAGAACCAGCTGACGATAGATCAGTATGAGGCTGAGTTTTCAAGGCTGTCGAGGTACGCACCTTAATCTTTGGAGGATCCTCTGGAGAAAGCAAGAAGGTTTAGGGATGGTTTGAGGCTTGAGCTCCATAGCTAGATGATTGCCCTGAATCTGAGGACCTATAAGGAAATCTACGAACGGGGCCAGATGATGGAACGAGACTTGAAAGAGAGAAACACCACAACTAGATCGCGATTCACACCATTCAGAGATAACCGCCAGATGGGCAAGAGGTCGATGGCGGGCAACAGACATTTTGTGCCACCCGTGTGAAAAAGTATTGTGAAGCCGCCAAACCCCATAAACTGGAGTTGCCGCCTTTGTGGCAAGAGCCATGGAATGGGCCATGCTCGGTAAGGACATGAGCTTATTTTAAGTGTGGTCAACTAGGCCACCAAATGAGAACGTGCCCCAGTCAAGCTCCGGCAAGTCGACCGCAAGGACAGAGGACACAAGCTGGATCATCGACTGCCACCCCTCAAATCGTGCAGAGTCGACCATCGACACAGGGATGGGTGTATGCAGTAGCCCGCAGAGAGGCAGAAGAAGCACCAGGTGTGGTCACAGGTATGGTTTACTTGTGCAACCAAGCTGCATACGCATTGTTTGACCCTGGTGCCACGTATTCATTCATGTCTACACAGTTTGCTGAATTAGTGGGAATGAAATTGAAACCGTTAAGTATAATTTTGCATGTTGCCACTCCGTTAAAAGATAACATAATGGTTTCTTTGGGCTGTGCTGGCTGTGAGATTGTGATTGGAGGGAGTAAAGAGAGTATTGACCTAGCTATACTACCCATGTACGATTTTGAAGTAATCATAGGAATGGATTGGTTGGGTAAGCAAGGGGCAGTAGTGGACTATGGTAGCAAGGTAATTCGGTTTTATCCGATAGGCTGCCCTAGCTTTAAATTGGTGAGAAGTCGAGGAGGAATCTCGATTCCCTTAGTCTCATCTTTGGAGGTGACTAAGTTGATGTCTGAAGGGTGTCAGGCATACTTAGTAGCAGTAATGGACACGACTACCAAGGAGCTAAGTTAGAGAATATTCCAGTAGTGCGTGAATTTCCTAATGTGTTTCCCCAAGAGTTGCTAGGGTTATCACCGAAATGGGAAATAAAATTTGTAATCAAGTTAGCCCTTGAGACAGAACCGATCGTGAAGGCACCTTACAGGATGTCCCTGTCAGAACTAAAGGAGTTGAAGGTGCAGATGCAAGAGCTGCTAGACAAAGGATTTATCCGACCAAATGCTTCATTGTGGGGAGCACCGGTGCTATTCGTAAGGAAGAAGGATAGATCCTTGCGTCTATGCATCGACTATTGACAGCTGAACCAAGTGACAGTGAAGAACAAGTACCCACTGCCGAGGATTAATGATCTGTTTGATCAATTGCAAGGAGCAGCGGTATTTTCGAAGATTGACTTGAGGACTAGGTATCACCAGCTGAGGAACAAGAAGGAATACATTTCTAAGACTGCTTTCAGGACGAGGTATGGTCATTATGAATTCACGGTGATGCCGTTTGGATTGACCAACGCTCCAGCTGCATTCATGGACTTGATGCATCGAGTATTTAAGGAATTTTTGGACAGATTCGTCATGGTCTTTATTGACGATATCTTGATTTACTCGAGGAGTGGTGCAGAACATGAGAAGCACCTAAGGATTGTACTACAGACTTTAAGGGAGCATGCGCTCTATGCGAAGTTGAGTAAGTGTGAGTTCTGGCTAAATAGGGTAGCATTTCTTGGTCATATGATATCGGGTGAAGGAATCGCAGTGGATCCTGCGAAAATTGAGGCTGTAACCAATTGACCTGGGCCTACTACGGTTACTGAAGTCATAAGTTTCTTGGGACTGGCAGGATACTACAGGCATTTTGTGAAGAAATTCTCATCCATAGCCATCCCATTGACACTATTGACGAAGAAGGAAACAAGGTTTGAATGGACAGACAAGTGCGAGAAGAGTCTCCAGGGACTCAAACATCGATTGACAACTGCGCCAATACTGACAATTCCATCAAGACCAGGAGGTTGCGAGATTTACAGCGATGCTTCGCTGAAAGGATTAGGCCGTGTGTTGATGCAGCATGGCAGAGTAGTAGCCTATGCTTCCAGACAGTTGAGGCCACATGAGATGAACTACCCAACTCATGACGTGAAGTTAGCGGCGATTATATTTGCTCTGAAGATTTGGAGACATTACCTATGTGGCGAGAAGTTTCAGATCTATACCGACCACTAGAGCTTAAAGTATCTGTTTTCCTAGAAGGAGCTGAATATGAGGCAATGTAGGTGGATGGAGTTACTCAAAGATTACGACTGTGATATCCTATATCACCTTGGGAAAGCAAACGGAGTAGCAGATGCGCTGAGTCGAAAGTCAAGCATCGCATGTCTGCTAGTGAGAAGTTGGTCGATGATAGAAGACTTAAGAGATTCGGAGTTCAGACTAGAAGTCTGTCGGTTGTCTAGCTTGGTAGCTACATTGAGGGTAGAACCTGAGGTTCAAGAAGGAATAAAGGCCTCACAGTCTACGAACCTAGAGATTCAGAAAATCCTTGAGATGGATGTGACGAAGAGAAAACCAGAATTTCAGATATTAGAGGACGGAATCCTGAAGTTCCGAGGACGACTGTGTGTGCCAAAGGATGAAGGACTCGGGGAAATGATTTTATCAGAGGCTCACAGGAGCAATTATAACATCCACCTTGGGAGTACGAAAATGTATCAGAATTTGCGACAATACTATTGGTGGAACGAGATGAAGGTGGACATAGCGAGGTATGTTGTTAAGTGTTTGACATGCCAGAAAGTCAAAGTGCAACACTGTAACCCTGGAGGATTATTACAACCACTGGAGATTCCGGAATGGAAGTGGGATCACATAACTATAGATTTTGTGATAGGACTACCGAGGAGCCAGAGAGGTCACGACTCTATATGGGTAGTTGTGGACAGATTGACCAAGTCCATCCACTTCATTCTTGTGTGAAAGGACTTCGCTATGGATAGGTATGTAGAGCTGTACATGAGACAGATAGTGTCACGCCCCGCGTCTCGGGCACGAGTACGCGACTCCCTGCAAGCAAACCAAGTATCTCTCGTGGTCCCAAGATCCACAAATAAAACGAGAGAGGTATAATGTACAAGCACGCGGAAGCGATAAGTAAACAACTCCTCCGTACAAATATATAAGTTAAGTGGGACTTGGATAACATCAGTACTGTCATACATAATAACCATCTATTCATACAGATAAGGAGCTACTAAAATCCGCTAACAAATTGGGCAACGGGGTAGTATAGAAAAGAGTCCCTCACGACATCCAAAAGAAACAAGGTCGGGCCGCCTCCAAAGGCTCACGCCAATGAACTGGAATCCTAAGATGAGCTACTGAAATCCTCGGTGTCCTCGGCATCCTCCGTCGGCTCATACTCGGAAAAGGTCTCTGATGGAACCTCAATGGTATCCTTCATGGTCTCCTCGTGGGACGGCTCCGCGAGATCCTCCTTGGTCGCCTCCAGTACAATGACCTCATCCTCCTCCATAGTAAAATCCAGCATCAGACGGCCCATTCCTAGAATCGACTACCGATCCCTTTGCCTGATCCTGGTCCCTACCGGGGTGGCACCAATTAGGAATCACTGCCTGGGGCACCTCATGGGCTTCAGCGGCCCAGTAGACTTGTCCCCAACTTTTCAAAACCACGCCTCATACCTGTAAGGCTTCTAGTCTGTACTACCCTCGTCAACCCACACCATTGTACACTTTCTCACGTATATAGTCCCCTAACCATCAGGAAACTCATCAAAATACGCGGTCATCTCCTTAGGGTCTCCAAAGCGAATGGGCCACATAGTCAATGCCTAGAATCTATAAAAGAAGGGCCCCTAAAAGGGGTGAGATACGCATCTCAGTAAAAGAGTCCTAACCCTAGGTCAGGCCGACCGTCCACTCTGGTAGTGGCAACCTCAGTCATTGAAGCTTACAGACATATCAAGCAAATGCAAGTACAGACAACAACACGTAGGTGGCATACACGCAAATATGGCATCATAACACACTCAGATGATATGTACACTCGTTCTGTCACATCACCACATCCACCACTTCCTGCCGGCCTCATTCTCATGCCCGCGTTTAGATCGCATCAGGCTCGGTTCGCGTAAACGCATCAAACCATCATTGACAACCCCCGTAAACGCATCAGGTTTCAATGATACTCCGAGCCATTATCAGCATCTCATATCTCCGTCCCGCGATTAGATCGCATCAGGACCGTAGCCATCTCAACCCGTGATTAGATCACATTAAGGCGCCATACCATTCCGACCCCGCGCCTCAGCGCCTCAGGGTATCAACCACCTCACCCCGCGTCTCATACACATCAGGGCCTCGCCATCTCATACTCATGCCATGATTTTCAATTGGTTTTCCATACATGACGACATGTGCGATTCAGGCACAATTCAAAGACTCATGGCATGCAAGGCAATCAAGTGACACACACACATGACAGATAATTCAAGCACAAGCATTTACACACCTTAATCCCTATAACAACTTAGGGTACACCAAGAACATTCACCATGGAATCTCTCACCAATCAATCAATTCCTCGCTTGACTCACCCAATCGAGTCCAATCTTTCTATCCTAAGTTTAGGATTCCCTTACCTTGAATTTGATAACATAATTTCTCTTTGCAATTGTCCCAAGGGTTCGGTCCAATATCCAAAGGATTCAATTCACCGGGCAACCTAGGAAATTCCACTCAATCCATCAATTTCCATATCTAATTCACCAATCCATGAACTATAAACCTCCATAACATAATCCTCATCATCTTAACATGTTCTAATCACCAATTTGAGGCTCTACACAAATGGCCATCAGCCTCCAAGGGTTCGGCCTTGCACAAAATCGAACCGGTTCTTATCGGTTCTGTGCAAGCCAAGCTTGTCCAGCCCTAAATCAACTCCCAATCCATCATTTAAGCACTATCCTATCTCTTAATATGTCTATCTAAGGGTCTAAGGGTCTCACCATGAGTTTGAAGTCGAATCGTCGTTGGAATTCCGTCAAGAGTTGCCGGATCTCCTAAGGTCAGTAACCGGCAGTTTCTATTCCAAGTCCACAAGATCGATTCGAGGTCAAAAATTCATCAAATCATTCTCAAATTTTTATTATAGATTGATATACATGTCCCCTATATCTCCACAAAATTTGGGCTCAAGATTCCAACATTTCGGGCTCCTAAGGGGTCAAAAACTTCACCTATCTTAGATTGGGTCAGATTCGTCGACTCTCGGGAAAAAGCTTGGTCGGAGCTCCTCGATGGTCCAAACACCGTGCTTCCACTTCAAGGAGGTCGGCAAGACGTGGGGCTAGGTTGGTGTGGTCGGCCGGAGTCCAGGTAGTGGCCGGAGGGCGGCGTCGGAATAGCCGAACGGGAGCGGCTGGGCTGGTCGTCGAGCGGGCAGAAGGAAGAAGATGAAGAAGAAAGGCTTCGGTGAGTTCAGGGGAGTGTATGGCCGATCATGTGAGAGGAGAGAGAGAGAAAAATGCTATATACAAGGCTCATGGTCAATGGTTGAATGGTAGGTGGTGTATAGTAGATTTGACTACTCTTTTGTCCGTCTCTTGACACTTGTCCTCAATGTCAATCATGCTTGATCCATTGGCCACCATTCATCCTAGCTTTCGGTAGCTATGGGGGAAGGGATAAAGTCCAAAATGCCCTTCCTTCATTGCATGGGCAAGGCCTAAGCTTGAGGGGCAAAATGGTAATTTCACCCCCGACGTCCAGAACGTCGTTTTTCTTGTTCCAATAATTTTCGATAGGGCGATGACAAATCCAAATATAACATTGGAATTCTTGATTCTCTATTTTCAATTTTCAAGACACGTTTCTGATGGTTTTTTCTATCAGACGTGGTTCCAGCCTATCCCGAACCGACGGACGGCTTTTGCAGACATTACGCATATCGACCGCGTGATTCATATCACGTTTAGGGCTCGTCAATTCGTGGCGGCTTTGGTTGTCATGTAATTGTGAGGGTCTATCACTAGCCCCTAAGGTCTTTGATCGTCACTGTCCGATTTAGGAAAATTTTACAAATCATATGTTGGTTAAGCGGCATCACCCGCGCTCCAATCGTATGACACTCGCAAGGCATTCCTTAATTGTTCTTAGATCAGCCTTTTTGTGGTTCTAAATATTCCCTCGACAATCCTTATGGTCAAAGTGCCATTTCTTATTTGAGTTTCCTAGGTCCACGTACCTCGTCTCGCGTTAGCCTTTCCCTTTTGGTCAGTCTACTCGAATTGATCAGATTCGAGCGGAATACGATCGAAATACATCTCTAGATTTACTCCTAATTAATGAGTCTAAAATTGATTGGAAATCAGAATGTCACAGATAGTGAGGCTGCACGGATTGCCTGTGACGATCACCTCGGATAGAGATCCCAAATTCACGATAAATTTTTTAAAGAGCCTACAAGAAGCTATGGGAACCGACTGCATTTCAATACGGCGTACCATCCACAGACGGACGGGCAGTCGGAAAGGACGATACAGATGCTTGAAGATATGCTACGAGCATGCGTCATTGATTTTAAAGGTGGATGGGAATACCAGCTGCATTTGGTAGAGTTTGCTTATAATAATAGCTACCAGCAGAGCATCCAGACGACACCATTTGAAGCACTCTATGAAAGAGCCTACAGAACCCCAATTTGCTGGGATGAGGTTGGAGAAAGAAGTATCGCGGGCCTAGAACTGGGAGAGCAATCGGTGGAGGCAGTAAAAATAATTCGGGATAGACTGAAGACGGCACAGAGTCGTCATAAGAGCTATGCTGATAAGCGGCACAAGCTCTTGGAGTTTCAAGTGGGCGATCACGTCTTCCTCAAGGTGTCGCCGATGAGAGGACTATCGCGATTCGGAAAGAAGGGAAAGCTGAGCCTAAGGTATGTAGGCCCATTTGAGATACTGGAGCGGATTGGAACCTTAGCCTACAGGCTTGCCCTGCCGCCTAATCTATCCTAGGTGCATAATGTATTTCCTGTGTCGATGCCGCGAAAGTATGAACCAGACCCGACACATGTGCTGGATTTTGAGACTATAGAAGTGGACGACCGAGTGTCTTACGTGGAGAGGCCGATAAGGATCGAGGACCAGAAGGAGTAAATTCTCAAGAATAAGAAGATCCCACTGGTCAAGGTAATATGGGAGTACCATGGAACTGAAGGTGCCACGTGGGAGAACGAAGAGACGATGAGGCGACAACACCCCCATTTATTTGAGTAATTAAGTGTAATGTAAATTTCGAGGATGAAATTTTTGTAAGGGGGAAGAGTTGTGACATTCTGATTTCTAGTCAATTTCAGACTCATTAATGAGAAGTAAATCTAGCGATGTATTTCAGTCATATTCTGCTCGAATCTGATCAATTCGAGAAGGCTGACCAAAAGGGAAAGGCTAACGACAGACGAGGTACGTGGACCTAAAATGGCGCTTTGATCGTAAGGATTATCGAGGGGATATTTAGAACCACAAAAATGTTGATCTAAGAACGATTAAATAATTCCTTGCGAGTGTCATGAGATTGGAGCGTGGGTGATGCCGCTTTGATTTGCAAAATTTTCCTAAATCGGACAATGACGATCAAGACCATAGGGACTAGTGATAGACCCTCACAATTACATGACAATCAAAATCGCCACGAATTGACGACCCTAAATGTGATATGACTCACAGGGTCGATATGCGTAAAGTCTGTAAAAGCCATCCGTCGGTTCGGGATAGGCTGGAACTACGTCTGATAGAGAAAACCATCATAAACGAGTCTTGAAAATTGAAAATGGAGAATCAAGAATTTCAACATCACAATTGATTTGGTCGTCACCCTATCAAATATTATTGGAATGAGAGAAACGACGATCCAGACGTCGGGGGTTAAATTACCATTTTACCCCTCAAGCTTAAGCCTTGCCCAAGTAAGGAAGGAAGGGAATTTTGGTCATTTAAACCACCCTAAGGCCACCGAAAATCTGAAGAAATATGGGCCATTCGATCAAGTTGAATGACATTAAGGACAAGTGTCAATAGATGGACTAAAGAGTGGTCAAATCTACTATACACCACCTACCATGCTTCCCTTTAACTTGTGAGTTGAATATAGTCTTTTTCCTCTCACTCTCACCTCACTTTGGCCGGCCATAACACCCCACCACCACCGAGACTTCTTCTTCTTCTTCTTCTTCAACCTGTGGAGAGCTGCCGCCGCCCGATCACTTCTGCCCGTGTCGTTTGCCGCAGTCGACGCCACGTTTCGGCCACCACTTGCACTCCGACCGACCACACCAACCTAGCTCCACGTCTTGCCGACTCCTTCGAACTGGAAGCAAGCCATTTGGACTACCGAGGAGCTTCGGGCAAGCGTTTTCCTGGGAGTCGACGGAATCTGATCCAATCTGAGGTAGGTTTTATTTCTCACCCTTTAGGAGGTTGAAATGTTGGAATCTTGAGGTTAAATTTTATGGAGGTCTAGGAGACATGTATATCTATCTGTGATAAAAAGTTGAGAATGATTTGATGAAATTTTGACCTCGAATGGGTCTTGTAAACCTTGCATAGAAAGCTGCCAGTACTGACCTTGGAGAATCCGGCAACTCCCGACGGGTTTTCGGCGACGATTCGACTTCAAACCCTTGGTGAGACCCTTAGACCCTTAGATAGATATGTTAAGAGGTAGGATAATGATTAAATGATGGATTGGGAGTTAATTTAGGGCTGGACAAGCTCGGTTTGTATAGAACTGAGAAGAACCGGTTCGGTTCTGTGCATGGCTGATGCCATGGATTTTGAGCCTCAAATTAGTGATTTAGACATGCTAAGGTGATGAGGATTATGTTATGGAGGTTATGGTTCACGGATTGAGGAATTGGACAAAGGAAATTGACGAATTGATTGGAAATTCTAGGTTGCGCTGTGAGATTGGTCTTGGACCATTGGAGGCTGAACCTTTGAGGACTCAAGAAGAGAAATTGTGTTATCAAATTCAAGGTAAGGGAATCCTAAACTTAGGATAGGAAGATTGGACTTAATTGGGTAAGTCGGACGATGGTTTGATTGAATTGTGAGGGATTTCAAGATGATTGATACTCGTGTATGCTAGAAAAGTTTAGATGTTTCAATTGCTTAATTATGCTTGTGTCCTGAGTAAATTGCCACATTTGATTGTGCATTTGAATCGCATTGCATGTCGTGCATGCATTGTTTATGCATGAGTTGCACTTGACCTTATGTGCATGAGTTGTGATTGTGGCATGACGGAGGCGAGGTGAGACCCTGATGCGTACGAGACGCGGGGTGATATGGTTGACACCCTGAGGCGCTGAGGAGCGGGGTAGAGGTCGTGTGGTGCCCCGATGCGATCTAATCGCGGGGTTCAAATTGTGAGGCACCCTGATGCGATCTAATCGCGGGGTTGAGATGGCCACGGTCCTGATGCAATCTAATCGCTGAACGGAGATATGAGATGTGTGAATTGGCCTTGAGAATCATTGAAACTTGATGCGTTTACGCGGGTTGCCAATGACGGTCTGATGCATTTACGCGGACCAAGCCTGATGTGATCTAATCGTGGGCATGAGATTGAGGCAGGTGGGAAGAGATGGTTGTGGTGAAGTGGCAGGACGAGGTGTACATGATCATCTGAGTGTGATATGATGTCATGGCTGCATGCCTGTCATCTGTGTGTCGTTATCTTTATTTGTATGTACCTGTGTGTTTATGAGTTTGGAATTTTGGAGTAGATGACTGCTTGAGTGGATGGTCGACCTAACCTAGGGTTAGGACTCTTTTACTGAGATGTGCATCTCACCCCTTTGGGGACCCTTATTTTTATAGATCCTAGGCCTTGACTATGTGGCCTATTCCCTTTGGAGACCCTAAAGAGATGACCGCGTATTTTGATGACTTTCCTGACGGTCAGGGGACCATTTACGTGAGGAAGTGTACAGTGGTGTGGGTTGACGAGGGTAGTACGGACTAGAAGCCTCATCGGTACGAGGCTTGGTTTAGGAAGGTTGGGGACGAGTTACTAGGCCGCTGAAGCCCTATGTGTTGCCCCAAGGAGTGATCCCTGATTGGTGCCACCTTGGTAGGGACCAGGAGTAGGCCGAGGGATCGATAGTCGGTTCTAGGAACGGGCCGGAGGGGGCCCCAACGCTGGAGTTCATTGAGGAGGATGAGGTCATTGTCCTGGAGGCGATCGAGAAGGATCTCGCGAAGCCGTCGCATGAGGAGACCGTGGAGGATACTATTGAGGTTCGCTCCGAGACGTTCTCAGAGTATGAGCCAATAGAGGATGCCGAGGATACCGAGGATTCCAGCAGCTCATCTTAGTATTCCAGTTCATTGGCTTGATCTTTTAAGGCGACCCGACCCTATTTCTTTTGGATGTTGTGAGGGACTCTTTTGTGTACTACCCCGTTGCCCAGTTTGTTAGCAGATTTTAGTAGCTCCTTATCTGTATGATTAGATGGTTATTATGTATGACAGTACTTATGCTATCCAGGTCCTACTTAACTTATATTTTGTACGGAGGAGTTGTTTACTTATCGCTTCCGCGTGCTTGTACATTATACCTCTCTCGTCTTATTTGTGGATCTTGGGACCACGAGAGATGCTTGGTTTGCTTGCAGGGAGTCACGTTCTCGTGCCCAGGGCGCGGGGTGTGACACATCAGAAGTGGTTCCAAACTGGTGTCATCATTCCCGTCTTGAGATCGAAGTAGAGAACCCAGCGCTAGTAGGAAGCTTGAGGAACATACCTAAAGAGACGAAGTCATCACCTACAGAGGAATACATGAACTACATTGAGATCTCTGCTGATGCGATCGAGGCCACCGACGAAGATAACGAGGCAGACAACGAGGAGGAAACCAAGGAAGACACTGAAGAATCATCTGAAGCGGTGCCATCCGAGATATTTTCTAAGTACAACCCAGATAACGAGGAAGACGACAGAAGCGACGGATCAAGCGGTTCTTCTGAGTAGTTGGATGAAACGGTTTAGGCTTGAGAAGGGATTAGAAATAATTTTGGTGTTAGACTCTGGGGAAGGCTAAGTGTTAACCTTTAGAACTTAGGCCTTCGTTTCTTTTCCTACCCGGGTGTGCAGCTTTATCTTTTTATCCTTTCCTTTATGACTATTGTTCCTTAATGTATTCTTATGTAAAAATGGGTATGCTTTTAAATCATTCCAAATTTCCTTTTATTTCTTTTTGTCTGGGGATGTTATCTTTCCTTCCATGTACGCATTTCATATCATACTAGGCCGTGTGAAGTTCCTGGGTAATTACTAGTCTGAAGTAGACGTGACGAGCTCCAAGGAACAAGTAGAGTACCTTTTTGACGAGTTCCCAGATGATCGGGGTACGTATACGTTAGGAAATGTACTGTTGTTTGAGGGAGGAAAGGATTAAAAACCCCATAGGTACGAGGCGTGGTTTCATAGAGTTGGTGAGAATACTACAGGTCCCTTGAAGCCCACGGAAGTACCTCGAGGTGTAGTGCCCAATTGGTGTCGCCCCATTCGCGATGAGGTAGAGGTGGAGGTGTCTGTAGTAGGATCGCGGAACGTACCGGAGAAGATCCCTACCCTTGAAGAAGTCGATGAGGTGATAGAGATTTCGGCTTCAGAGGACGAACTAGAGCATGCCATGGAGCATGATTCCGTAGAGGTGCACACTGAGACCTTTTCTAAATGCCACCCAGCCGAGGACGAGGATGAAGACGCGGATGAAGGTAGTAGTTCATCTTAGGGGTTTTTCGATCTTTTTGGATTGTCTTTTGGAGGTGGCCTTTGATGACATGTTAGTTTTTGGGGACCTAGGAATTTGTTGTGTTTTGGTTGGTCCCTGATCTCCCCTGACCCATCTGAAGGTATTAGTTTGATCATTGATTTTGTGTATAAGCCGCACTTGTGGCATATTAAGTATATTTTCGTTATCCCTGTCTTCTATTGGATCTTGTATGGAGTTGTACGTTCTTTTCATTTCCGCATGCGTATTTTACATCACATGTGCTGCGTGAAGCGCGTCCTGGGCCATGAGATATCGAGACGGGAGTTGTGCACTTGCACTAGGGGACACCGGGCGTGACGTCCCTGCTTGTTTGGTATCAGAGCAAGGTTAGCTTGATCCAAGTTGATTGAGGACTGGAGTAATAAGAAGGAGTGAGTTGGGATTGACTGGATAACAAGACTTTAGGAGGTTCATAAGAGTTAGGCACGAAATGCATGCCTTATGAAGTGGCGCATGTGGTTGACATATGGTACTGGCGTGGTTGTGGTAGTTTTGTGAAGGTCAAGCTCTGTACTTAGCATTGGGAATTATTCATGAATTTTGGCTTATTGAGTGAATGACTATCGCTAGTTACGTTGAACTGTTGAGGTGATTGGAATTGACATGTAGTTGTGAATCGTTTATTGAGATGCTTCGGGAAATAACTGTATGAATGGTCGCCTTATTGTGACTGATGCTTTTAGGTTTTATTTTTAGAATCACTAGGCTTGACTAGGTAAGTAAGTCTCTAATTCCGTGATGGAATTATAGTGGTCCGGGTGTGGTTAGTGTAGACCAGAATGGCAACCCGCCCAAAAGACCTGGAAGACCTAGGAGCGGAGCTTCAAGCTCAAGACCGCCCGTGATGGAAGATCCAAGAATGGATGGAGTGCCGAGAGCACTAGAGAGGTTTGGCTATCTCAGGGACAAATAAACTCAAGACAGGGATGCTGCCATTGCTCAAGTTGTGGGGGCTGCTATAGCTGTTGTTATCGCAAATAATGGCAACAACGGAGGTAACGGGAATAACGACGACAATGGCCAGGGTAATAAAGTAGGCAATGCCCAAGAAGAAGGTATTGCGGCTAGGTAAAAGGGCCAACTGGTCGAACAGTTTATTAAGCTGAAACCAACCCAATTCGACGGAACTGAAGATCCTGAACTGGCAGCAAGGTGGATAGAGAAACTTGAGAAAGCTTTTGAAGTCTTGAGATGCACCGATGAAGCGAAGGTATTATTGGTGGTAGGTACCGCTAATGTTTGGTGGAGTGCCACCAAGAACGGAGTGTTTCCGGAAGGAACTGCCTTAACTTGGGCCGCTTTTACCACTGCATTCAACGACAAGTATTTCTCAGAAACTACGCGCAAAAGTAAGCAAGTGCAATTTCAACAATTGCGCTAGAATCACCTGACAGTGGATCAATATGAAGCTGAATTTGCTAGGCTGTCAAGGTATGCACCGAGATCAGTAGAGGACCCACTAGAAAAGGCACAGAGGTTTCGAGACGATTTGAGGCCTGAACTTTGTAGTCAAATGGTTGCTTTAAACTTAAGAACTTACAAAGAAATTTACGAGCGGGGTCAAATGATATAAAGGGACATGAAGGAAAGAACGGCCGCATCTAGATCGCGTTTTAATTCATTTCGAGATAATTGTCAGACAAGTAAGAGACCTATGGCTGGCAATAGACGTTTCGTCCCTCCAGTGAGAAAAAATATTGGGACACTGCTGCATCAAACAAACTGAAACTGTCACCTCTGTGGTAGGAGGCATGGTAATGGCTCATGCCCGGCTAGGACCGAAGCGTGCTTTAAGTGTGGTCAGATGAGCCATCATATGAGGAGTTGTCCTAACCAAGCCCTAGGACCCAGACCACAAGGACAACGACCGCAGGCAGGACCACCGACTGTAGTTCTACATAATGATTAGAATCGACCGCCAGCCCAAGGAAGGGTTTACACTGTGGCACGCAGGGAAGAGGAAGAAGCGCCTGGCATGATCACAGGTATGATTTATTTATGTGGTCAAGCCGCTTATGCATTATTTGATCCTGGCGCTTCGCATTCTTTTGTGTCTGCTTAGTTTACTAATTTGGTTGACATGAAGTTGAAATCATTGACTGTGATATTACATGTTACCACTCCGTTAAAGGATAATGTATTGGTCTCACTAGGCTGTGCGGGCTGTAAGATAGTTATCGGTGGTAGCGAAGAGAGTATAGATTTGGATGTATTGCCTATGTACGACTTTGATGTGATTATTGGAATGGACTGGTTGGATAAGTAAAGGGCAGTAGTTGATTGTGGTAGCAGGGTAATCCATTTTTATCCAAATGATCACCCTGATTTTGAGTTTGTGGGAAGTCGAAGAGGAACCTCGATTCCTTTAATCTCATCGCTTGAAGCGATAAGGCTGATAATCGAAGGATGTCGAGCCTATTTGGTGGAAGTAATGGATACGACTGCCGTGGAATTTAAATTAGAAAGTATTCCGGTAATGTGTGAATTTCCTGATGTCTTTCCCCAATAGTTGTCAAGATTGCCACCAGAGAGGGAAATTAAATTTGTGATCGAGTTAGCCCCTGGAATGGAGCCGATTTCAAAGGCACCTTGTAGAATGTCCCTATCGGAGTTGAAAGAGTTAAAGGTGCAAATGTAAGAATTGTTAGATAAAGGATTCATTAGACCGAGTGCTTCACTGTGGGGAGCGCCAGTGTTGTTTGTGAGGAAAAATGATGGATCCTTGCGCTTATGCATTGATTATAGGTAGTTGAATCAAGTAACCATTAAGAATAAATATCCACTGCCGAGGATCGACGATTTGTTCGATCAGTTGCAAGGAGCCTCGGTGTTTTCCAAAATAGACTTGAGGACTGGTTATCATCAGTTGAGGATTAAGAAAGAGGACATATCGAAGACGGCTTTTAGAACAAGGTATGGTCACTATGAGTTCACCGTTATGCCTTTTGGCTAATGCACCAGCGGCATTTATAGATTTAATGCATCGAGTGTTTAAGGAATTCTTGGATAGGTTTGTTATAGTCTTCATCAATGATATTCTGATTTATTCGAGGAGTGACGAAGAGCATGAAAGGCATTTGAGGATTGTTTTACAGACTCTGAGAGAACACTCGCTTTACGCTAATTTTAGCAAATGCAAGTTTTGGCTAAATAAAGTAGCGTTTCTTGGCCACATAGTATCTGGAGAAGGAATTGCTATAGACCCTGTGAAGATTGAAGCCGTCATGAATTGGCCTAGACCTACTACTGTTACAGAAGTCCGGAGTTTCCTAGGACTGGCTGGTTATTACCGACGCTTTGTGGAAAAGTTTTCATCTATAGCCATTCCGTTGACGAGGTTGACTAAGAAGGAAACGAAGTTTGAGTGGACGGATAAGTGAGAAAGAAGCTTCCAAGAGCTTAAGCATCGGTCGATGACCGCATCAATATTGACGATCCCATCAGGATCTGGAGGCTATGAGATATATAGTGATGCTTCGCTAAAGGAACTAGGCTGCGTGCTAATGCAACATGGAAAAGTAGTCACCTATGTGTCACGACAACTAAGACCGCACGAGATGAATTATCCAACTCATGACTTGAAATTAGCCGTGATTATTTTTGCCCTGAAGATCTGGAGGCATTACCTATGTGGCGAAAGATTTCAGATTTATACAAATCACCCAAGCCTGAAATACCTCATTTCCCATAAGGACTTAAATATGAGACAACGCCGGCGGATGGAATTGCTTAAAGATTATGATTGCGATATTTTATATCGTCTTGGAAAAGCAAATAGGGTCGCTGATGTACTTAGTCGAAAATCGAGCATTGCTTGTCTATTGGTTAAATGATGATCGTTACTCGAAGAATTAAGGGATTCTAAATTCAAATTAGAAGTTTGTCAACTGTCCAGTTTGGTAGCGACTTTGAGAATATAACCTGAAATCCAAGAAATGATAAAGATTTTGCAACCTACGGACCAAGAAATTCAGAAAATCCTCGAGATGGACGCAATGAAAAGGAAACCAGAATTCCAAGTGTTAGAGGATGAAGTTTTGATATTTCGAGTCCGTCTGTGCGTGCCCAAAGATGAAGAGCTTAGGGAAAGGATTTTATCTGAGGCCCACAGAAGCAATAACAATATCCATCCAGGCAGTACCAAAATGTACCAGAACTTATGCCAACACTACTGGTAGAACGGGATGAAAGTAGATGTGGCTAAATATGTAGCAAAGTGTCTGACTTGTCAGCAGGTAAAGGCACAACATTGTAAGCCCGATTGATTGCTACAACTCTTGGAGATTCCCAAATGGAAGTGGGAGCACGTGACTGTGGATTTTATAATGGGATTGCCAAGGAGCCAAAGAGTCCACGATTCGATTTGGGTAGTCATAGACAGATTGACCAAGTCTATGCATTTCATCCCTATGCGAAAGGATTTCTCATGGGCAAGTATGCCGAATTGTATATGCGTCAAATAGTACGACTGCATGGGGTACCCATGACGATTATGTTGCATAGAGATCCTAAGTTTACAGCGAATTTCTGGATGAGCCTTCGGGATGCCATGGGAACTCGACTACAGTTCAATACGGCGTATCATCCACAAACGGACGGACAATCGGAGAGAACAATTCAAACGCTCGAAGATATGTTACGAGCATGCGTCATAAACTTCAAAGGTGGATGGGAGGACCAATTACATTTGGTAGAGTTCGCTTATAATAACAGTTATCAGCAAAGTATTCAGATGACACCTTTTGAAGCGATGTATGGAAGAGCTTGCAGAACCCCGATTTGCTGGGATGAAGTTAGAGAGAGAAGTATTAGAGGCCCAGAGTTGTAGAGCAATCGGTGGAGGCCGTGACGATAATACGAGAAAGGCTGAAGAAGGCACCAAGTCGCCAGAAAAGTTATGCTGACAAACGACGTAAACCCTTGGAGTTTCAAGTTGGTGATCACGTTTTCCTTAAAGTTTCACCGATGCGAAGACTATCTCGGTTTGGAAATAAAGGAAAATTGAGTCCAAGGTCTGTAGGTCCTTTCAAAATTTTAGAACGAATTGGAACCTTGGCCTATAGACTTGCCTTGTCGCCCAACTTATCGCAAGTACATAACGTTTTTCATGTGTCAATGCAAAGGAATTATGAGCCAGACCCGACCCATGTGTTGGATTACGAGACTATCGAGGTGGATGATAGGGTGTCGTACGTAGAAAAGCCAATCAGAATTGAAGATCGAAAGGAGCAAGTTCTGAGAAATAAGACGATTCCACTGGTCAAAATAATTTGGGAGCACCATGGGACCCAAGGCGCTATGTGGGAAAGTGAAGAAATGATTAGGTGTCAATACCCTCATTTATTTGAATAGCTGGACATATTGTAAATTTCGAGGACAAAATTTTTGTAAGAGGGGCAGAGTTGTGACATTTCGATTTTCCTTGTCATTTCGAGACTTTTCAATGAAAACAAATCTATCGATGTATTTCAGCCTTATCTCGCTCGGATCTGATCAGTCTCGAGTTAACTGACCAAAAGAGAAAGACTAACGCAAGACAAAGTACGTGGACCTAGGGAACTCGATTAGGAAAGGGCACTTTGATCATAGGGATTGCCGAGGGAGTATTTAGAACCATTGAAAGCCGGTATAAGAACGATTAAGGAATGTACTGCTAGCATTATACGATTGGAGCACGGGTGATGCCGCTTAACCAATGTATAGTTTGTAAAATTTTCCTAAATCGAACAATGACGATTGAGACCATCAGAGCTAGTAATAGACACTCGCAATTACATGACAACCAAAGTCGCCATGAACTGACGAGCCTTAAGTGTGATGAGAATCACAGAGTCGATACGCGTATCGTCTGCAAAAGCTGCCTGTTAGTTCGGGATGGCCTGAAAATTTCATTTGACAGATAATTGACCAAGCGATGGATCTCGAAATTGAGAAATGGAAAGAAAAGAATTTCAACATTCTAATTGAGTTGGACGTTGTCTCATCGAAGGTAATTTGAATTGGAAAAATGACATTTCGCATGGCGAAAGCAAAATTTATAATTTTGCCCCTCAATGATTGAATTTGTCTTAAAAATCAAAGAAGGGCAAATTGGTCAATTCCTAATTTCTCTAGCAGTCGAAAATGAAGGGGACAAAATAGTCTTTGGAGCCTTGATATTATGCATAAGGAGACAAGTGTCATTATTTGGGAGAATATCAATTAATGCTTACCTTTTAACCTAACATTCTTGGAGTTGACCAAGTGAAATTTTGTGGAAGCCACCCCCTTCTTCCTCCTTCAGCCGAACCCTCCCTCTCCATCTCTCTCTCATTTTTTCTTCTTTCTTCCTCCTTCTTCTTTGTTGCTCCGCTTGACTAGCTCTGCCTGCCGGTTTCGCCGTCCACGACCGCCACTTCCGGCGACCGTCCAGCCTCGCGCCGACTACCAACATCATCCTCAGCCTATTCCCCACAAGCTCCCGTCGACCGTTTGTCGATTGGAGGTCCTGATTTGTCAGACCAGCCCTATTCCCAAAACCGGACAGATTTGCACTCAACCGAGGGTAAGTCTTCGTTCGACCACTTCAAGACTTCCTTTTGCATCCAATTTTCTATGAGACCTTGTAGACTTATTGTACTCATGTATGCTTAACTAAAGTAGCAAGTTTGGCTGAGTTTCGATGGAGTTTTGTAGTTGAAATTGAGTGATTGATGTTGAATATAATCTAACTGCCGAAGGTTTTGAAGAAACCAGGGCTATTTGGGAACTTTTGGACCTTGACTGGCTCTAAAATCTTCGGTGAGGCTCTTGTAGATATAGAACAATATGTTAGCATGCAGATTATTTTGACGAGTTCCCTGATGGTTGGGGTACTGTATACGTTAGGAAATGAATTGTTATTTGGGTCGATGAGGGAGGAAAGAATTGGAAGCCCCATTGGTACGAGGCGTGGTTTCGTAGAGTCGGTGAGAATACTACAGGTCCCTTGAAGCTCACGAAAGCACCTCGAGGTGTAGTGCCCAGTTGGTGTCACCCCATTTGTGATGAGGTGGAGGTGGAGGTGTCTGTAGTAGGATCGCGGAACGTGCAGGAGAAGACCCCTACCCTTGAAGAAGTCGATGAGGTGATAGAGATTTTGGCTTCAGAGGACGAACTGGACGATGCCATGGAGGATGATTCCGTGGAGGTGCGCACTGAGACCTTTCTAACTACCACCCAACCGAGGATGAAGATGAAGACGCGGATGAAGCTAGTAGTTTATCTTAGGGGTTTTTCGATCTTTTTGGATTGTTTTTTGGAGGTAGCCTTTGATGACATGTTAGTTTTTGGGGACCTAGGATTTGTTGTGTTTTGATTGGTCCCTAATCTCCCCTGACCCATCTGAGGGTATTAGTTTGATCCTGGATTTCGTTTATAAACCACACTTGTGTTATATTAAGTATATTTCTGTTATCCCAGTCTTCCATTGGATCTTGTACGGAGTTGTACGTTCTTTTCATTTCCTCATACGCATTTTACATCACATGTGTTGCCTGAAGCATGTCCTGGGCCATGAGATATCGAGACGGGAGTTGCGCGCTCGCACCAGGGGACACGGGGCGTGACAATCTTCCCCACAAAGCCCTTATCCTTCGGACGGGTGTCCATCTTGTTTATAGAAGTTGTCGACTTGAACTCCGCCATGGTTTCGGCCATAGCCATAGCCGCCGCAAGATCCTCTACATGGCAATGCCAAAGCTTGTTCTTCACCCATGGTTTTAGCCCACCAACGAATTGATGGTAAGCCTCCCTATCGCTCATCGATGAGATTTGCAGCAACAGTTCCCAAAATTTCCTCACGTAATCTCGGACTCCGCCCTTTTGCTCAAGTCGAAGATGTTCATCCCTCGCTTCTTCTTCAGCATAGGTCGGATAGAATTGGCATCGAAACTCCGCTTCAAATGCCTCCCAGGTTTTGATGATCACCAACCCGCTCGTCACATATACGACGCCACAAAACCGTAGCATTTTCGATAGGATACATAGCAGCAGTACTTACCTTCAAAGCCTCAACAGTGATCCCAATCACCCTGAAGTATTGGTTCATGTACCACATGAAGTTGTCCACGTCCGTAGCCACATTTGTGCCTTTGAACTCTTTAGGTTTCATGGCTTCAACTCGTAGAGCTACACCATTCATGGGTGCATCGTGATTACACCATTCATGGGTGCTGCTACTTCAACCTGATCAAGCCTTAACTTGACAACATCCAGCTTGCCACGCATAGCCGCTACTAGGGCCCTTAAGTCATTGTTTTGTTATTGCAGTTCATCGGCAATGTACGTAGGGGTTCCCAACACTTCTCCTTGGAGCTCTCCCATACCAGACTTCAGCTCTTCAACCTTCGCCTTGAGCACTCCCTTGTCTGACTCATCTCCTTCAGAGGCGTTGACCATATCCCCGATCGCACCTTGGACATCCGCTAGCGCGTTCTCCATTCTCGCAATGCGGGAATCCAAGTTCCCCATCGATTCCTTTGAAATGGGACGACCTTTCTTCGACTTCTCCAGCACCTCGACAGTCTTCCCCCTTTGCTCATCCATGACCTCCTCGCCTGGACACAGGTAACATAAGAAGGATCCATCACGCCTCTTAGATGAACGCCGGTTACGCTGGCTAGAACTTAGCTCTAATACCACTTGTCACAGGCCAATCAATTCAAGACTCGGTCCTCGATCCGACTCATGCGGCCTTAGGAACTTCGACCCCTAAATCAACCTTCCTCACTCAAACTCATGACTCTCTAGAGAGAGAAGCTTTGAACTTGTATTACTCACGAGAATGAGATGATACAATGAGGGGAAGGAGGTCCCTTTATATACAAAGACTCGCGAGATATCGTCCGTAGATCCCTCCTCGATCTAACGGCTGAGGTTACATCTACCATCTACCCAGATCCCCGCGATAATTACAGACACGAGAATTTCCACTAATGCCCACCCCTGGAACACTCTAGAATACACAAGAACACACCAAGGTCTTCTTCCTTCAAACAGGCCATGATCCATCGTGTCAAAACCCTTGAACGATCCTCCCTCTCCCGGACCTTGTCACAAGCTTTCAATAAAATTGAAGAAGCAAAAATGTCTTGTATTGAAAAAGGAAGATTTGGGAACTCATAGTATAAATTCCATCCGGTTCCGAAACATATTTTAAGGCAAGAGTTTCATAAAGAAATAAATGTTAGAAAAGGTCTCGGAACATTGGTAATATTTCAAAAATAGAAATATTGACATATGATTCCTTTTAGTAATTTTCCGAGTTGTTGGGGGGAAATCGATAAATAACTTCATTTTTAACTTTTGAAAGAGCAGAAGTGTCAATATTTGTGTACGGAGAACACTTTAGTGTCAATTTTTTTTTGATCACTTAAGTACCAAAAAAGATAGCACGAAAGTGATCTCCGTACATAAATATTGGCACTTATATTGTACTTTTGCCTTTTGAAAGCATAAAGTGGAGTATTCTCATTGTTATTCCTACCTCAAACTCATGATTATAAATATATATAAAACAAAGGAACGCTAGGAACATTTCAAATTGATTTATCAAATAATCTTGCATCTTGTAAGTGATTAGTTAGGGCGCGCATGACAACATTTCTGGAGTATAATTTCTGCTCCAAAAGTACTTCTGAAGTAGAAACTCGTTTAGTAATACAACTTTAGCAGAAATCCATTTGGTTAAGAAATTTTATTTTTCTATTTTGGAATTTTTTTTCTTCAGATGAAATTTTGGAGTCATTTGAAGAAGTAAAAATATTTACTTTTTTCAAAAGTAGACAAATCAACTTTTGCTCAGAATCATAAGTAACCATTGATTGCAAAAGTACTGCCAATATGTGCCCTTAAGTTGACTACCACATTTAAGCACCCAACATGTATATGCGAAATCATTTTGTATTTGCTATATTCAAGTTATTTTCTCTCGCATAATGAGAAAGAATAAGCTGTTAATGGAAAATTTTGAGGGAAAAATAGAATAGGAAGCTTTGACTAATAATCCAAGTAAACGCAAAAAATAAATATGAAAAAGTCCTATTTTTTTTTCTTTTTGTATTCAGCATGTCAATTGGGGGTGTTGTTCGACCAAAAAAAAATTAGGGGTGTTCTTTTGGGGACCCTTGCAACTACTATTCTCTACTATCAAATCACACCAGAATCATTATGTGACTCACAAGAAACGCTAGAAAAGTCAAATAATTCAACATCATTTGCACTTATTAAATAATGAAAGCTAATAATCTAATTTTGTTTAAATTACAAAGAAACGACTGTAATCTTAGATTCTCTACCTTAATGGTCTCTATGGCTTTATCCTTATTCTTTCCACGTGGAGAAATGACTTAAGCACGAGATTAAGTTTGCTATTTCAATACGATAAAAGGAGCCCATTCATAAATTACCATCTTATGAATGACCTTGAGGGATTGAATAGGGTGGGGATGAGAACTCGAGACCCCGTACATTTTGAGGCACGGGATCTCAATGCTTTTGTCACTGACCAAACATTTCTTTTAGACTTCTCTGCAAAGACACAATCGATGAGTAACTGCAAAAACAATTAGGAGCCGGGGACATTGATGGGTAGTCTTGAATTTTAATTGAGGATACGTTTGTTTGACTGACAATTTTATGATAAAAAGAATTAATTTTTCATGAAAGATATCATTTGTTTGATTGTTTAGAAAGTAGTTTCCTTCTTGTCAAAAGGGGAACACATTTTTCTATCGTTGTTTTCAGTTCATAGAAAACATTTTTCGATTAGGTTTGTCGTCCAAACACTGGAAAGTCAAAAAATAATTTTGCGAAAATAGTTTTCCTTCAAATAAATGGACCCTTAACACTCATAATTCCTAAATTTTGGCATTACCAAAAAAAAATCTACATATGATAATTGTGGCGATAAATTGATCAACTTAGACTCACGCACATTGTTCCTAGATTCTACAGAGCTTGAGACTCATAATTTCTAAATTTCTGCCCAGTGAGTAATGTAATCATTGAATATTATTCAACGTGGTTCTTAAACTATTTATAAGGATTCAATGTAGTATATAAACGTTCAATTTGTTCAAAATTAAGTCGCTCAAATTTCTTTAACAATTTCAATCAGTCATCCACAGATTTTCGTGAACTACTCTGTTTCCCATAATTTAGAATATCTGTCCTTTTCCTAAATCAACCAAAATAAATGCAATTTTTTTAGTAAAGATTTAAGTGTTTTGTTGGGTTGATTTTCCTGTTATTTTAAGTCTAAATGACGTTAATTTAACTATAGAAACTCGTACTTTTGTTAAATCATAAACCTTTTTTCTAATTCTTTATATTGATGTGACATTCTGAATTTTCGACCATTTTGAGATATATGAATGAGAAGATATCTATCGATCTATTTCAGATTTATCTCGCTCGGATCTGATTAATTCGAGTTAACTGACCAGAAAGGGAAAGACTAACGCATGACAAGTACGTGACCTAGGAACCCGAATAAGAAACGATACTTTGAACATAAGGATTGTCGAGAGAATATTTAAAGCCCGGTCTAAGAACGGATTAAAGAATTCATCGCTAGCGTTATACGATTAGAGCGTGGGTGATTTCGCTTAACCAACGTATGATTTGCAAACCTTTCATAAATTGAATTCTTACGATCGTGACCGTCGGAGCTAGCGATAAACCCTCGCAATTACATGATAACCAAAGTTGCTGTGACTTGAGTCATCCTAAGTGTGATGATAATCACTGAGTTGATACGCGTGAACGTCTGCCAAAAGCTGCCCGTTAGTTTGAGAAATTCTGAAATTACAATTGACGGAAAACGGACCGTGAATTGGATTTCGGAATTGGATATCGGACAAAGAAAAATTTCAACAATTCAAAAGGAATTGGACGTCGTCTCATTGATGGTAATTAAAATTTGGAAAAGTGAAATTTGGACTGAATATGTAAAATCACCATTTTGCCCTCAAGGACATTCTTTCTCTTAAGAATAAGCAAGGGCAAAGTAGTCATTCCCTTTCTTCTCCTTGTGGCCGAAAATTTAAAGGTATATTAGTCGATTTAGTCCAAGATTTTTATGTGAATGGGACAAGTGTCATCAAATGGGAAGGCCTTATCCATTTAGACTAGATTAGAGCTCTAGAATTAGATTAAATCCTAGTCATAATCTCACCTACCATTCTCTCTCTCTCACCTTGACTTGGGGACAAAGAAAAGGCAAGAAGACTCACTTTTGGTCAGCCACTTTCTCTCTCCCTCTCAATCTCACGTTCCTCTCTTTCTCTCTTCTTCTTGCTCGCCAGACAGATTCTGTCCTCGTCATTCGTTAGCCACGACGCCGTCTTCCGGCCACCATTCGACCCAATTTCGATCACTACAACACTGCTTGATGTCTTGCCTACAACCTCCAAGTGACCGTTCATCGATTCGTTACTTCGTTTGACCCGTGGAGCCGCCGGAACCCGCCTAGGTCAGAAACGGAGCGAACCAGGCCGTGAGCTCCTTTAGACCGATTTAGAAGGCTTGTCTTGCTTCCAAATCAAGGTGAGACCTCCTTAAGACATATTATTAAGGTTGAGTAAGTTTTATTTGAGGTTTGGTTGATGATAGATGGGTTTTAATGGTTGAATTTGGATACTTTTCTAAAGGACAGAATCTATCCTCTTCGACGGGTTTGGAAACCGAGCACATTTGAAGGACGTAGAAGTGTCGCCTTGGCCCAAAATTTGTTGGTAAGACACCCTAAGACATAATAATTCATGTTAGCAAAGGATAGATGAGTCAGATTGGAGTTTTGATGGCCGGTTTGCGTGGATTTCCTTAGGGACAAAATCTGTCTTGTACCGAACAGATTAGGAACCGATGATTGTTGCGGTTCTTGAAGGAGTTTGTTATTTAAAATAGCTTGGTAAGTTAATTCTAACCCTTAGTTAGGATGTCGGGTTACTAAAGGGTGGATCTTTGATGGAATTAAAAGGTTTAAAAGGCTACTTTGGTGAGAAACACATGAGAGACCCGAAACCGCCCAAATCCCATTTTCAGTGCACACCGATTTTAAAACGGATTGTTCTAAGTCATCTAATATCCAAATTGAGCCCTGTTTTTCCCCACATGTCTGTAAGATCTTGAATTTTAATACCCTAGAATTTTTTTCTCAAAATGTGAGAAGAAAAATTGCAATTTTCGTGAGACTGAACCTGGTCATGGGGTTTCGAATTAGGTAGATTTGATGAATTGAAGTTTTGGATGATTTGCCTTGATTGAATGACTCTTTAGCATGCCTAAAAATGTTGGATTAAAGTTGTGCATGCTTGATGATGAGATGCCATGAGTGAATTTTGATATGCATCGACTTATTTGGGTCAATCGAGTGCTTTGATTCTTGTTGGTGCATTCGATGGTTCAGCTTCTTGATGGTGAATGGGATGTGCTGCTAGTGACCGAATGGCATGTTTAAATTGATGAACCTAATGTGCTTGAATGGTTTGCGTGGAATGGCGATGGTATGAATCTGCTTGAGAATGTGAAAATAAGATTAATGATAAGGTTCACAAGTATGTTTTATGGCCAATGCATTGCGCCCGGGTGTTTGATCTCGATTGACCTGACAAGGTCGTACGGCTAGAGAGTTCTACCTTGACCGAATCATCTCGAAGGCTGTAAGAATCGAGAGTCAGGTAGTGACCAAATCATCTCTAGGTCCAGACGCGAGAGTCCTATAGTCGACCCAATCATCTCGATGGCGCGAAGTGTCGAGAGTCGCTATAGAGACCGAATCATCTCGCAATGAGAGTCATGATGACCGAATCATCTCGCGGCCCAAGCAGGGCGGCCTTTAATTGGCGTAAAGAAGATAAAAGACTGAAACATGATCTTGATGTGTTTCCGAGTCTTTGTAACTGAAATGCTTGAATTGGCTGGAGTGCTTGGTATGCCTGGAGTGCATGGAATGTCTATTATGCCTGTATGGCTTGAGAATTTCAGATAAAAAAGGAAAAGTGTGAAAGACATGAATCTGATTGCCTGATATGCCTAAGTTGCCTTGTTATGCCGATTGCTTGAATGTCGTGTATGAAAAGTGTTTACCAAAACTTGCATATTTTCAAACGAGCCTGGAGGTACCAACAATTTAGCTTAGGGTTAGGGTTAATTTACTGAGATTGTTATCTCACCCCGTTGTGCAGACCCAAAGTCCTGAAGGTGCCCTGAAGAAAAAGAAGAGGAAGAGGAGGAAGATGAAGACAAGTTCGTCTAATTTATGGATTTCTTTTTGGAAGTTCTTTTTGTGGTCCTATAGTGCCTTCCCCGAACCCTACTCCCTTTTGTTGTTATAGACTCTTTTATTTTGTAAAGCGATGTATGTTGTTTTTAAATCCTATGTCACCTTATGTTTGTTTTTATGTATGGGGTTTTGTTTTCGCTTCCGCATGTGCTTACCATATCACGCTTCATGAGTTTAGCTGTTAGATCCTGGGTTATCTTATTAGTATTGACGGTTGTGTGGGATGTTAGTGTGTCTGCCGGGGTCGGGGCGTGACAATTGATGAATGTAATTCTATGAAGATTTAGATTAACATAAGTACATATATATAGATACATTAATGTTTTTTTAGATGCCCTTTGAAAACGTTTGGATGTAAATTAGCAATATTTTCACTCAATACAACTCAAAATGAGGTTATACTTTTACTATTGTAGAGAACAATAGCTAAAATTCATTAGATTAAACTATCGCAATATTCATCAAGAGAAAAACGTAAAAAGGTAATAAAATGACAACATATTTTTTTACTGGTTTAGGAAAAGGATTAAAAAGAAAAAATATTCTCAATTCTGGCAATAGTGTAATAATGAAACTTATGAGCATTACTGAAGGGCTAATTTGACTTTGTCAAAAGGTTGAGGGACTAGATTGAATAAATTGAAAGTCTAGGTATTTACTTTAAGCATTTATGAATAATTCAAGAGCCGTAATAAATGAAATATATATATATATATATATAAGGATGACATCACATATTGATCAAATTTAGGGATCATCGATATCATTTTCCCTAAGTTTTAGGCTCAATATTGGCAATTATGTGAGGACACACAATGCTATGATGTTCAATCAACCTAAAAAAATCTAAGGAACCGTGTTCAAGATTCGGAGTAGCATTTAGTAGAATTTCCAACACCACTAGTTTACAAGTATTGTACACTACCAAATTTAGCAGCAACGACAACAACTGTCGTCAAATGAAAGATTGGAGACTTGTCTGATCCATAAGAGTACGATTAATCATTGTTTGATTATTCGACAGCGCATTTATCTCTTTCATCATCATGATTTGCTTTGGCAACACGGCGGCACGGAAAGGACATGCGAACGCAAACGAAAGAAAAAAAGAAGTACCAAAAAAGTTGGATTTTTTTTGTTTCGCTTTGAGTATTCCCACTTTCCAGGGATTCTACTTTATATAGCTTTTGTCATAGATCATGCAAGACAAGACCATCATGGTCTTGCAGTTGAGAAGTTAAAGCTCTTAAGTTGATTTATAGGACAACACTAATGCATTTTCGAATTTTCGTTGATATTTGATCTTTGAAAAGTTAGAATTTGAGCTCAAAAGGTTTCAAGATAATGTTATCATCATTTACAATTCAGAAGATTTTGGAAGTTGAAAGTTGCATTTCATGAACTTTATAAATATACATCTCATCCTGTAGCTAAGAATAGGTCTACATAGAATCCAAAATGATATGCTCCGGTTTGAAATTTTGGAAATCCTCTCCCATTGAAATCCCCATCCTCCATGTGTGTGGGCCCCCCACATGGAGGGTGGGGATCTCAATGATCCTCTACCATTATGGTAGAGGATCCGGATCCGAAATTTTGGGCTCAATGCTTTATAGGAAAAAAAAAACAATAAGTAAAACGATGTGGATGAGCAACCTACACATCTATCGTATTTAGGTGTTGTCAAGAATCTCTCATACTTGCTGAGGGTAATCAATTTGAGTTTATAACATTCACTACACTTGCAATGTACGATCATGTAATTACTACCCTATGGGCGTGTTAGAACATAAAAGTCAGAATAATCTCTTTAAATAGGCGCATGAAAAGGCACATGAAAATACTTCAGTTTTTTCATTTCCCTGCCAGATTGAAGTCAATCTGGCACGGAAATTCGTTTGGTAAAATCACTCCTGAAACTGAAATGCGTTTGATAAAGAATTTGACTTATTGTAGAATTTTCTACTTCTGGTCGGATTTTCGACCGACTTTCAAAAGTTAAAAAATTTTTCTTCTCAACTCCATAATCACTTCTTCAATCACACGAGCCTCAGCCGACCACCGCCGCCTCCCTCCATCGCCACTGCCTATCTCCGGCCGCCACCGGTCGCCAATTGCCACCAACTGTCGGTCGCCAGCTGCCACCGCCAAAGATTTTTTTTATAATGTTTCAAAAATAAAAATTTTCAACCGCTACCAAATGAAATTCTTTGATCAGAAGTCAATCCAGAATAGAAGTAGAAAAATCAACTTCTGTTTTTTAGGAGAAGTAGAGAAATCATGTCACGCACTGCATCTCATCGCGAGCTCGCAATCATCCCTGCAAGTAAACAACAACAACTCCTACAACTACAATCTCTCGGTGGTCCCAAGGATCCACCTATATAAGAAAGGGCGAGAGATACAATAATTTATATTAAGCACATGGAAGCGATTCCCAACAACTCCCCGTACAATATATATATATATATATATACATATACATATACACCAAGACTAAGCTGGACTGGATAGCATCATAAAGTCATACATCAACAACTACTGGTCACTTCTACTACAAACCGCTATACAGCAATGCGACGAGTAAATATGCCAAAAATGTATCCACAAAATCCACTAGAGATGGGGTCAGGTCACCAGTCAAAAGTCAGATCACCATCTGAAGTCATCTAGGAAGAGCTGCTGGAGTTGTCTGTGTCCTCTGCGTTCTCAGTAGGCTCGCACTCAGAAAATGTCTCGGACAGAACCTCAATGGATCCTCCATAGTCGCCTCCTGCGACGGCTCAGCGAAGTCACTCTCGGACGCCTCCAATACTATAACCTCCACCTGCTCCTGCTCCTCAGTATCCTCTAGGGTCCGTGTCCGCTCCGGTCCGTTCCTAGACCCTTCTACCGAACCCTCGGGCAACTCCTGCTCCGCTACGGTTTGACACCAATCAGGGATGACCCCTTCAGGCACCTCATGGGGCTTCAATGGCCCGCTCTGCTAATCCCCTACTTTCTTAACCACGCCTCAAACCTATGAGGCTTCCACTCAAGCTTATCCTCATCGACCCATACAACAGTACACTTCCTAACATAGACGTTCCCCTGTCTGTCTGGGAACTCATCAAAAGAAGTCCTCATCTCCTTCGGGTCTCGAAATCTAATAGGCCACATCGCTACTGCCTAGGATCTATAAAGTAAGGTTTCCCCAAAATGGATGAGATACACATCTCGGTAAGAAAAACCTAACCCTTGGTTAGGTTGGCTGTCCACTCAAACAGTCGCGTCACTCAACAGATCCAAACTCATGATCCCACGCAGGTACAACAAGCATAAATCGGTAAACAACAATACAACACATAAGACAGGCATGCACTTATATTCTCATGTCACACACGAATGCACGTATATGCTCGGCATGTCACTTCACCACATTAACCAACCTCTGCTTGCCTCATTCTCTAGCCCGCGATTAGATCGCATCGGGCTCGGCCTGCGTAAACGCATCAGGCCCCGGTTCAATTCCAAGCAAAGTTTATGAGCTCATATTCTGTCCCGCAATTAAATTGCATCAGGACTGTGGCTATCTCAACCCCGCGACTTCGTCGCATCAGGGCGTCACCTAATCATAATCCACCCCGGGACCTTGTCGCATCAAGGTCTCAACCTTCCCTCCCGCGTCTCATATGCCTCAGGGCCATGCCATGTAATGTCACAATCATAATTCATGCCACACCATATCGAACAACTTGATTTTTCAATTCAAATTTCACATTTCAATAGTTAATGCGCATTCTAATACAATTCCTAAATCCATGGCATGCGAATCAATTCAAATGACACCTAAACTCACAAATAACTCAAGCATAGGCTATGTCATGTAATCATTCGATAGCATTTAAGAACATATCAAGCTTTTACCATTGAGGGTCTTCTCATAAACCATTTCGATCGGTCCTCGACTTACCCAATCGAGTCCAATCCCCTTAGCCTTGGTTTAGAGAATTTCTTACCTTCGTTTAACAACACAATTCACTCCTCTTTGAGCCTCCTAGGATTCGACCAACCCAAGTCCAAAGCCGATTTGTCGCGCAACCTAGGATAATCAATCGATTTGTCAAAATTTCAAGTCCAATTCTTCAATTCATCCATCCAAATCACCTATAACATACTCCTCATCATCTATTCATATCATACACACTAAATTACAACACAAATCCAGCATATCCAGCCACCCACAGAATCGGTTTGGCCCGGCATTGAACCGGTTCCATTCGATTCTATTCATGCCGGGTCCAACCGATCTTAATCTACCTCAAATCCATCAATTGTACACTCTTCTACTTCTTATAACATCTATTCAAGGGTTTGGGTGGCTCACCGTGAGTTTCAAGCCGCGTGGTTGCCGAAAAGTGGCCGAAGGACGCCGATCGTCCAAGGTACAGAAAACCGGCAGTTTCTAGGCAAGATATACATGGGTGGTTCATGGTAAAAAACTTATCAAATAAATCCCCAAATTTTACCACAGATTTCTACACATGTCTACTAAGTCTCCACCAAATTTGAGCCTTAAAATCCAAGAATTCGACCTTCAAATGGCCTGAGAAACAGACCTACCTCAGGTTGGTTCCAATTTTGTCGGCCTGTGGGAGAATGCTTATGCCAAATTTCACAGAGCTCCAAATGACCTGATTCAAGTTGGAGGACATCGGAAAGAGGTGGATCTATGCTGTGGTGGTCGATCGGTGGCAGTTGGTGGCCGGAGGTGCCGGTCGTACGGGCCGAATGACGAGGCTGGCGGTAGTCGGGTGAGACAAAACTGAAGGAGGAAGAAGATGAAGATGGCTCGGTTGTTCTTGGGAGAATTTCTGCCGAATGAAGAGTGGGAGAGAGAGGAAAGAGAGAGTTTGTTATCCCAAAAAAAATTGGTCAAATTAGTTGATTGGTAGGTGGCATTAAATGATGAAATGATCTCCACCCTTGGATTTGTGACACTTGTCCATTGTTCTTATCAAGGGGATCCAATGGCCATCTCTTGCCCTTGAATTTTCGGCAGCTTGGGGGGGTGGGTCAAGTGTCCATTTTTCCCTTCCTTTAATTATAATAACTAAGTTCTAAGCTTGAGGGGCATTATGGTTATTTTACCTCCGACTTTCGGAACGTCGTTTTTCTCGTTTTGACTTTTTCGATAGGGTGACGGCCAATCCAAAAAACGTTGGAATTCTTGATTTTCCATTTCAAACTTTTTAGGACTCGTTTCTGATCGTTTCTTCTGTCAGACGTGATTCTAACTTATCCCGAACCGACGGGCGGCTTTTGCAGACTATACGCGTATCAACCCCGTGATTCTCATCACGTTTAGAGCCCGTTAATTCATGGCGGCTTTGGTTGTCATGTAATTGTGAGGGTTTGTCACTAGTCCCTAAGGTCTCGATCTCCACCGTCCGATTTAGGAAGATTTTGCAAATTATACATTGGTTAAGCGGCATCACCCGCGCTCCAATGTATGAGACTCGCAAGGCGTCCTTTAATCATTCTTGGATCGGCCTTTTGGCGGTTCTAAATATCCCCTTGACAATCCTTATGGTCAAAGCGCCATTCCTTATCCGAGTCGCCTAGGTCCACGTATCTCGTCTCGCTTTAGCCTCTCCCCTTTGATCAGTCTACTCAAATTGATCAGATTTGAGCGGAATACAATTGAAATTCATCGCATGACATATACAAACTTCCCATTACAAAGTTTGAAAGTGACTGGAAATCAGAATGTCACAAATCAATTTATGGTCAGAAGTGTCATCATGCAGAGGCTAAGACAGCATGTCACGGCCCGAACCCTGCGAGCCTATGAACATCCCATCTAGCCGTTCATCTTTAGATTGACTCCCAAGATCCTTCGGCCCACAACATAACAAAGACCATACAATAAAACAGACAAGTAAAAACGAGATAACAACTCCTTCTCTTTATTACAAAAGATGACTTTAAAATATTTCAACCCAAGGATATTTATTCCCAATATAAGGCATGGATTTAGGCTATCACTCTAACTTCAAAACATTAAGAAATCCATACTAACATCAAAAGAGAAGACAGACATCTCGACTAGTCAAACTCCTCTTTGACCTATTTGCCTTTGTCTTCCTCCAGGGGTCTCCATCACGACTTCAAGTCTGAAAATGTTGGTCCTACGACGGGATGAGATAATAATCTCAGTAAGTCGACCCCAACCCTAAACTAGGCTATCAGTGCCTCCATGCACTTTTGAAAAACCTTTTAGAAACATGTAGCACATAGCACTCAATGCATTATAACAAGTCATCACGATTGGTATAAAGCGAATACAATTCAAAAGCGTTCATATTATAACACCAAGCTTCATACTTAGCGCAACAATAAGTTTACAAGTTGTTTCTCATCTTTCAAGGGCTCACTAGCCAATTCAAAACTTTCAAGGGCTCATTAGCCATTTCTCATGAATCAAGGGCACCAATCCGATTCATCTTTCAAGGGCACCAAGTCAACTCTCATTAATCAAGGGCACCAAGCCGATTCATCTTTCAAGGGCTCACTAGCCATTTCAATCATAATGGCTCACTAGCCAATTACAAAGCATCAAGGTTCACTAGCCAATTATGATGCATAAGGGCTTACTAGCCAATTACAAAGTATCGGGGCTCAGTAGCCAGTTAAAAAGTATCAGGGTTCACTAGCCAATTACAATGCATAAGGGCTTACTAGCCAATTACAAAGTATCGAGGCTCACTAGCCAATTACAAAGCATCAAGGCCCATTAGCCAATTACGATGCATAAGGGCTCACTAGCCATTTCATTTCTCATGAATCAAAGAAATCAATCAACTAGGCATTCCCTTGCCAATCTCAGGCATACCAATTCAAGCACATCCAGCTCATAAACTCAATCTCTTATTCAATCATCTAAAAAATATTCATGCTTTCTCATTCGACAGATAGCTGTCGATTGCACACTCATGCACTAAGCATATAAATCAAGCAATTTCATTATCACATACCACATTTCATGCACGACATCTCATTATCAAACAATCATAGCCCCAATTCAACACTTTCTAGGTGCATTAAAAGTCGTTCTATCAAGACAAGTCATCAAAATCATAAACTCACAAACTGCCTATTCATAATCTTCCGCGACCAGGTTCATTTACAGGATAATTGGCCTTGCTCCATTAACTTTTTGCGAAACAAGTCTCAGAACCTAATTCCTCATGGTCTTATGGACATATAGGCGAAAATTGAGATCAATTTGAGAACCGAACAAATTAGAATGACTTGTTTTAAAAACGATCGCACCGAAGATAGATTTGCAACACTCTCGGGTTTCACCTCAAATTGGCTTCTCAAACACTTTTAATTCAACTAAAATCCACTCATTGGTAACCCAACATCCTAACAAAGTTTAGAAGTCTTCTTACCTTCAATTGAGCAAGCAAATCTCACGCCAAGAATAGCAACGCAATTCGGTATTAGCTTGGATTGAACCAGGCAGGGCACATCCTATGGAATTTGCACCAAATTAGCTCTTAATTCATTCCTAAATTCAATTCCATCACGTGCTACCTTGTCAACATGTCAATTGACGCTCCTAAGAGACTTACCATAAGTTTCAAAGCACGGCGACACGGCCACGAGTCCTCAAAATGTTCGATTCGCTATGTCACCAACAGGGTAGAACCAGTCCTAAGAAAATCATAGATAACAGCCCATAAATCAACCTCTAAGCTCCTATTTTTTATCAAAACAATTTGTTAAAACATCAATTTGTAAGTCTAGAAGGCTCACCATGAGTTTCGGAGCAAAATAACACTTCGAAGTGTCCCAAAGCGACTTGGTTCTACTCAGCCAGTAGACGATCAGAATCTGTCCCCCAAAATCACCATATTGCATCCATGGAAACTTATCCAAACTATGATTCTTCAATCCTAACTCATCCAACTCTTATACTATGAGTTAAGAGTGTCTCACCGAAGGTTTGAAGTCAATCAAGCTCTTGAGGCCGGCGAACTCGAGCTCCTCCTCAAATTGGATCCTACATTGATCTGCCTAACCTTTATCTCTTCAAATTGACCTATGCGAAAAATGGCTAGGCCAAATTAAGCTTATAATATGTCCCTAGAACCAAGACAGTAAGCTTTCTATAGCGGTGGTCTCACCTCAATCAGATGTCAAACAACGAAGTTATGGTCAGAATAGTGGGCATGGTCGGAACTGGGTGTGAGCTGGCCAAGAGAGAGAAAAAGAGGGTTTATGGAAAAAAATAACAATGGGAGATGGAGAGAAAGAGAATGGCTGGCGAGAATGAAGAGAGGAGAGAGAGAAAAGGGTTTACTTGATCTCACTTGGTCAACAAGTTGAATTGTAGACGTGTGATTGACAAGCATTTAATGTTAGGGATAAGCTTTGTTCCATTAATGACACATGGCATTATCTCCCTTAATATCTTTGTCTCAAATGTCTTAATTGCCCTCAAATTTTCGGCACATGGAAACTCTCATGAGGGGCAAAATTGTCATTTTCGCTTTCCGTCCAAAACTTCATTTTTCCAATTTAAATCACCATCGATGAGACGACGTTCAATTCTTTTCAAATGTTGAAATTCCTCATTGTCTGATAACCAATTTCGAGGTCTAATTTCATGTTGAGTTCCCGTCGACTGTAATTCAAGTTTATCTCAAACTGAGGGGCGACTCTTACGGGCGCTGCGCGTATCGACCTTAGGATTTCTCAAGCTGTGGCGACTTTGGTTGTCAATGTGATTGTGATGATTTATCGCTAGTTCCTACGGTCTTGATCATCGAAATTCGATATACGAAATTCTCGCAAATTACAAATTGGTCAAGCGGAATCACCCACGTCCCAACCTATAATATTAGCAAGGCATTCCATGATCGATCCTAGATCAATCTCTGCTGGCTCAAAATATCCCTTCGACAATCCTTATGGTCAAAATGCCAATTCTTATTCGAATTCCTCATGTCTACGTACCCGACTTCTCGGCATTCATTCCCTTTCGATTGGTTAATTCGACAGTGGCCAACTCCGAGCAAGTTATAACCGAAACACACTAATCAATATCTTTCCATTCCATAGCCTCAAGAAGGGTCGGAATTCAAAATGTCACACAGCAAAAGCCCGAAATACAAATTGATCACAAATTCGCTTAATGTCATAAGTGTTTTCCGCTCGATCCAAATTTGATTTTGAAACAAATTATTTGGGTAAGCTAATCATATTTTCTTCAATTGAACTAACTTTTCTAGATTGAATACTATATAATATGAGAGACAAGGGAATGCATGCACACCGCACACAGCACATGTCCAACTTTTTGGGTAGTTTCCCTTCCTAGGTTTTGACTTCCTCCTAGTCATCGTAATGAGAAACTTATGCTTTTTGTTGGCTGCAATTCTCGAAACATTCGTCAATCATAGGAAAATTCCAAATAAGGTTTCCGAAATGTTCTGGTTTGTGACATTCTGATTTCTAGTCAATTTCAGACTTATTAATAAGAAGTAAATCTATAGATATATTTTAGTCGTATCTTGCTCGAATCTGATCAATTCAAGTAGGCTGACCAAAAGGGAAAGGCTAATGCGAGACAAGGTACGTGGACTTAGGAAACTCGAATAAGAAATGACGCTTTGACCACAAGGATTATCGAAGGGATATTTAGAACCATAAAAAGGCCAACCTAAGAACGATTAAGGAATGCATTTACTAGTGTTATGCGATTGGAGCGCGGGTGATATCGCTTAACCAATGTATGATTTGCAAAATTTACCTTGATCGGACAGTGACGATCGAGACCATAGGAACTAGTATAGACCCTTGCAATTGCATGATAACCAAAGTCACCATGAATTGACGAGCCCTAAATGTGATATGAATCACACGGTCGATACGCGTAATGTCTGCAAAAGCCGCCCGTGGGGATAAAATTACCATTTTGCCCCTCAAGCTTAAGCCTTGCCCATGCAATGAAGGAAGGGCATTTTGGTCTTCATATACACCTCAAGAGTTGCCAAAAATGAGAGGAGATTATGGCTATTGGATTTACTTGATTGACACTTAGGACATGTGTCACTAGATCAAGCATTAAGTAGTCATGTCCACCTTTATCCGCCTACCATTCTTCCCATTGACTTGAGAGTTGAATATAGTCCCTTCCCACTCTCTCTCACCTCACTTTCGCCGGCCATTCACCCCCACAAACTCACGAAAGCTTCTTCTTCGTTCTTCATCTCTCTGCCACCCAACGATAGCCCCTACCCTTGCCGTTCGTCGCCGTCGACGCCGCGCTCCGGCCAACGCCTAGACTCGGGCCGACTACCTGAGCCTAGCCCCACGTCTTGCCGACCTCTTCAAAGTGGAAGCATGATGATTGGACCACCGAGGAGCTCCGACCAAGCTTTTTCCCAGAAGCCAACGGAATTGGACTCAATCTGAGGTAGGCGAAGTTTCTGACCTATTAGGAGACCGAAATGTTGGATTCTTGAGACCAAATTTTATGAAGATCTAGGGGACATGTATATCTATCATTGGTAAAATTTAGAGCTTGATTTGATGTAGTTTTGACCCCAAATGGGTCTTATAAACTTTGGATAGAATCTGCCAATCTGCGACCTAGGAGGATCCGGCGACTTTCGACGGGATTCCGGCGATGACTCAACCTCAAAACTCTCGGTGAGACGCTTAGACCCTTAGATAGACATGTTAAGAGGTAGGGTAGTGATTAAATGATGGATTTGGTAGAGATTTAGGGCTGGTTGTGCTCGGTTTGCATAGAACCAAAAATAGCCGGTTCGGTTCTGTACAAAACCAAATCTGTGGAGGCTGAGGTTATTGATTTTGAGTCTCAAATTGGTGATTAAGACATGCTAAGATGATGAGGATTGAGTTATAGAGGTTTGTGGTTCGTGGATTGGTGAATTGGATAAAAGAAATTGATAATTGGTTGGAAATTCCTAGGTTGCGTGGTGAGTTTGGCCTTGGACCATTGAAACCGAAATTGTGAGGGCTCAAGAGGAGGATTTTTGTGACATCAAACTTGAGATAAGGGAATCTTAAACTCAGGATAGGAACATTGGACTCGATTGGGCGAGTCGAGTGGAATTTGGATTGCTTCTTGAGAAACTTAGTGTGTGTGACCCATGTGTGCTATGAAGATATAGGTGACCCTAATGTTTGCTTTTGCATGTCTCTTGAGTAATTGGTCACATGTGAATGTATATTGAATCGTCTTGCATGCCATGGATGCATTGTTTATGCATGAATTGCACTTGGCTTTGTGGCATGATTTGTGATTGTGGCATGGCGGAGGTGAGGCAAGACCCTGATGCGTACGAGACGCGGAGTGAGGTGATTGATATCCTATGGCGCTGACGCGCGTGGTTGGAGTTGTGTGACACTCTGATGCGATCTAATCGCGGGATTGAGATGGCCACAGTCCTGATGCGTTTAGGCGAGACGAAGATATAAGGTGGTGACACTGGCCTGGAGTATCATTCAAACCTGATGCGTTTACGCGGGTTGTCAATGACGGTCTGATGCGTTTACGCGGACCGAGCCTAATGCGGTCTAATCGCGGGAATGAGAATGAGGCAGGCGGGAGATGGTGGATGTGATGAAGTGGCAGGACGGGTGTGCGTAATCATCTGAGTGTGTATGATGCCATAGCTGTATGCCTGTCATCATGTATTGTCATCTTTTATTGTACTTGCCTGTTCGTCTGTGAGTTTGAATGACCAGGGTATGTGGCTGCCTGAGTGGACGGTCGGCCTAACTTAGGGTTAGGTATCTTTTACTGAGATGTGTATCTCACCCCGTTGAGAATCCTTATTTTTACAAATCCTAGGCCTTGACGATATGGCCCATTCGTTTTGGAGACCTGAAGGAGATGTCCACTTATTTTGATTAGTTCCCTGACGAGCAGGGAAAGATTTAGTTAGGAAGTGTACTGTTATCTGGGTGGACGAGGGTAGTACGGATTGAAAGACTCATCGGTATGAGGCTTGGTTTAAGAAAGTCGGGGTTGTGTCTATTGGGCCGTTGAAGCTCCATGAGGTGCCCTAGGGAGTTGTCCCTAGTTGGTGTCACCCCACTAGAGACTTAGACTAGGCTGAGGGGTTCGTTGTCGGTTCGAGGAATAGACCAGAGAGGACTCCGACCATAAAGAACACGGAGGACGAGGTCATTGTGCTGGAGGCGACTGAGGAGGATCTCGCGGAGCGATCTACTGAGGAGACCATGGAGGATGCTATCGAGGTTCGTTCAGAGACCTTCTCAGAGTATGAGCCAATGGAGGATGCCGAGGACACCGAGGACTCCAGCAGTTCATCTTCGGATTCCAGTTGGTTAGCTTGATCTTTTGATGGCGACCCCGACCATGTTTATTTTGGATGTCGATTGATGGACTTTTGTGTACTTACCCCGTCGCCCTCTTGTTAACCGATTTAGTAGTTATATTTTTGTATGAACAGACGGTTATTATGTATGACAGTATTTACGCTATCCAGGTCCCGTTTCATATCTTGTATGGAGGAGCATTTCTTTACCGCTTCTGCATGCTTGGTATATATAGATCTTGGGATCACGAGAGATATTTTGTTTGCTTGCAGGGAATCACGTACTCGTGCCCGGGGCACGAGACGTGACATGCCCGTTCTATTTGGTATCAGAGCAATGTCAGCTCGATCCAAAGTTGATTGAGGATGGGAGTGATAAGGAGGATTAAGTTGGGACTTGGATGGATAGCGAGACCTTAGGAGACTGGTTAAGATAAGGCATGGGGTGCATAGCATGTGACCTGGTACTTATGGTTGGTATTTGACCTTGGCAGAGTTGGGGTAAGGCATGAGGATTAAGTTCCCTGCTTAGAGTTGAAGGTCATTTCTAGACCTTGGCTTGTTTGATGAGTTGATGTGATTGGTTTTAGGGAGCCGTTGGAGTAAACGGAACTGGGAAATGGCCATGGACTATTGGTTGAAATCTCTCTAGGACTTGTTGTATGGAGTGTCGCTATGTTGTGACTATTTCTGTTAAGGATTAGTTAGTAGCTCTGGACTTGGACGATTGAGTGAGTTACTAACTCCTTGCTGAACTTGTGGTGGACCAAGTTTAGTAGAAAGGGATAAGGATGAGCAACCCGTATAGAAGATCTGAAAGATCCAGAGGCGGAGCCTCTAGTTCGAGGCCGCCTATAGCTGAGGACCCAAGAATGGATGGCGTGCTGAGGGCGCTAGAGAGGATTGGTGACTTGATTGATAAGCAGACCTAGGATCGGCACGCTGCCATCGCCCAGCCAGTAAGAGCTGCCATAGCTGCCGTCAACGGCAACAACGGCAACAACGATGGCAAGGGGAACCAGAATGAACATGACCCGGGCAATGAAGCTATGAATGCCCAAGAAGAAATCGTTGTGGCCAGACAGATGGGCCAACTAGTGGAGAAGTTCATAAAGTTGAAGCCGATTCAATTCGATGGTACTGGAGATCCTGAGCTAGTACCTAGATGGATTGAAAAGTTTGAGAAAGCTTTTGGTGTACTAAGGTGCACGGACGAAGAGAAGGTGCTGCTAGCAGTGTACCAGCTGGAGAGTACAACGAATGATTGGTGGACTACCACCAAGAATGGAGTTTTTTTTTAAGGAACGGCCATGAACTAGGATGCCTTTATGACGGCGTTCAACGACAAGTATTTCTCGGAGACGGCCAGGGAAAGAAAGCAGGTGGAATTCCTACAGTTGCGCCAAAACTAGCTGATGATAGATCAGTATGAAGCCGAGTTCTCGAGGCTGTCGAGGTACGCACCTCGATCCTTAAAGGATCCCCAGGAGAAAGCACGGAGGTTTAGGGACGATTTGAGGCCTGTGCTCCATAGTAAGATGATTGCCCTAAATTTGAGGACTTATAAGGAGATATACGAACGGGGCCAGATGATAGAAAGGGACTTGAAGGAGAGGAACACCGCAACTGGATCGCGGTTTACACCATTCAGAGATAATCGCCAGATGGGCAAGAGACCGATGGCGGGCAATAGGCATTTTGTGCCCCTAGTAAGGAAAACTATCGTGAAGCCGCTGAATCCCACAAACTAGAGCTGCCGCCTTTGCAGTAGGAGGCATGGAAATGGGCCATGCCCGGTAAAGACAGGAGCTTACATTAAGTGTGTTCAACTGGGCCACCAGATGAGGACGTGCCCAAGCCAAGCTCCGACAAATCAACCTCAAGGGCAGAGACCGCAGGCTGGACCATCGTCGACTACTCCCCAAATCGAGCAAATCGACCACCGGCACAGGGAAGGGTGTATGCAATAGCTCGCAGAGAGGTGGAGGAAGCACTAGTTGTGGTCACAGGTACGGTTTACTTGTGCAACCAAGCTGCATACGCATTGTTTGACCCTGGTGCCGTGCATTCATTTATGTCTGCACAGTTTGCTGATTTGGTGGGTATGAAATTGAAACAGTTGAATGTAATTCTGCATGTTGCCATTTCGTTAAAGGATAATATATTGGTTTCATTGGGCTGTGCTGGTTGTGAAATCGTGATTGGAGGGAGTAAGGAGAGTATTGACCTAGCTGTATTGCCCATGTATGATTTTGACGTAATAATGGGAATAGATTGGTTGGCTAAACAGGGGGCAGTAATGGATTGTGGTAGTAAGATAATCCGGTTTTATCCGAGAGACCGCCCTAGCTTTGAATTGGTGGGAAGTCGAGGAGGAATCTCGATTCCCTTAGTCTCATCTCTAGAAGTAACCAAGTTGATGTTTGAAGGGTGTCAGGCATACTTAGTGGCAATAATGGACACAACTACCGAAGAGTCAAAGTTAGAGAGCATTTCGGTAGTGCGTGAATTTCTTGATGTTTTTCCCCAAGAATTGCTCAGATTACCACCGAAACGGGAAATAGAATTTGTAATCGAGTTAGCCCCTGGGACAGAACCGATCTCTAAGGCACCTTACAAGATGTTCCTATCAGAACTGAAAGAGTTAAAGGTGCAGATGCAGGAACTGTTGGACAAGGGATTTATCCGGTCTAGTGCTTCACCGTAGGGAGCACCGGTGTTATTCGTAAGGAAGAAGGATGGGTCTTTGCGTCTATGGATCGACTATTGATAGCTGAACCAAGTGATAGTGAAGAACAAGTACCCACTGCTGAGAATTGACGATTTGTTTGATCAGTTGCAATGAGCAGCGATATTTTGGAAGATTGACCTGAGAACAAGATATCACTAGTTGAGGATCAAGAAGGAAGACATACCTAAGATTGCCTTTAGGACGAGGTATGGTCATTATGAGTTTACGGTGATGTCGTTTGGTTTAACCAATGCTCCAGCTGCTTTTACGGACCTGATGCATCGAGTATTTAAGAAATTCCTGGACAGATTCGTCATAGCCTTTATTGACGACATCTTGATTTACTCGAGGAGTGATGCAGAACCCGAGGAGCACTTGAGGATTGTTCTGCAGACCCTAAGGGAACACTCGCTCTACGTGAAGTTGAGTAAATGTGAGTTTTGGCTGAGCAAGGTAGCATTTCTTGGTCGTGTGGTATCTGGTGAAGGAATCACAGTGGATCCTGCGAAGATCAAGGCTGTAACGAATTGGCCTAGACCTACTACAGTCACTAAAGTCAGAAGTTTCTTGGGACTAGCGGGATATTACAGACGTTTTGTGGAGAAATTCTCATCCATGGCCATCCCATTGACGCAGTTAACGAAGAAGGAAACAAGGTTTGAATGGACAGACAAGTGTGAGAAGAGTTTCCAGGAACTCAAACATAGATTGACAACCGCACCAATGCTGACAATTCCATCTGGATCGGGAGGTTACGAGATTTACAGTGATGCCTCGCTGAAAGGATTGGCTGTGTATTGATGCAGCACGGAAGAGTAGTGGCCTATGCATCCAGACAGTTGAGGTCACATGAAATGAACTACCCAACTCATGACTTGGAGTTAGCGGCGATTATATTTGGTCTGAAGTTTTGGAGACATTACCTATGTGGTAAAAAGTTTCAGATTTACATCGACCACCAGAGCTTAAAGTACTTGTTTTCCCAGAAAGAGCTGCATATGAGGCAGCGTAGGTGGATGGAACTACTCAAGGACTATGATTGTGATATACTATATCACCCTGGGAAAGCAAACAGGGTTGCAAACGTACTTAGCCGGAAGTCGAGCATTGCATGTCTGCTAGTGAAAAGTTGGTCGATGATTGAAGATTTAAGAGACTTTGAGTTTAGACTAGAAGTCTGCCAGTTGTCTATCTTAATGGCTACATTGAGGGTGGAACTTGACGTCCAGGACGGAATAAAGACCCTACAGTCTACAGACCTGTAAATTCAAAAAAATTTGGAGATGGACGTGACGAAGAGAAAACCAGAATTTCAAGTGTCAGAGGTCGGAATTTTGAAGTTTCGAGGACGATTGTGAGTGCCAAAGGAGGAAGGACTTAGGGAAAGGATTTTGTCAGAGGCTTATAGGGGCAATTATAGCATCAACCTTGGAAGTACGAAAATGTATCAGAACTTGCGACAACATTATTGGTGGAACGGAATGAAGGTGGACGTAGCAAAGCATGTGGCTAAGTGTTTGACGTGCCAGCAAGTGAAAGTGTAGCACTGTAAGCTTGGAGGACTATTACAGCCACAGGAGATACCCAAATGGAAGTAGGAGCATGTGACTATGGATTTTGTGATGGGACTCCCAAGGAGCCAGCGAGGTCACAACTCTATATAGGTAGTCGTGGACAGATTGACCAAGTCCGCGCATTTCATCCCAGTGCGAAGGGACTTCGCTATGGATAAATATGCAGAGTTGTACCTGAGACAAGTCGTGAGGTTACATGGAGTGCCTGTGACGATTACGTCTGATCGAGATCTCAAATTCACAGCAAACTTTTGGAAGAGTGTGCAAGATGCTATGGGAACCCGATTACAGTTTAGTATGGCGTACCATCCACAGACGGACGGATAGTCGGAAAGGACGATACAGATGCTTGAGGACATGCTGCGTGCATACGTCATTGATTGTAAATGTCACGCATCGTGCCCCGAGCACGAGCACGCGACTCCTTGCAAGCAAACCAAGTATCTCTCGTGGTCCCAAGATCTACAAATAAGACGAGAGAGGTATAATGTACAAGCACGCGGAAGCGATAAGTAAACAACTCCTCCGTACAAAATATAAGTTAAGTGGGACCTGAATAGCATAAGTACTGTCATACATAATAACCATCTATTCATACAGATAAGGAGCTACTAAAATCTGCTAACAAACTAGGCAACGGGGTAGTACACAAAAGAGTCCCTTACAACATCCAAAAGAAACAGGGTCGGGTCACCTCCAAAAGCTCAAGCCAACGAACTGGAATCCTAAGATGAGCTGCTGGAATCCTCGGTGTCCTCGGCATCCTTCGTCGGCTCATACTCGGAGAATGTCTCTGATGAAACCTCAATGGCATCCTCCATGGTCTCCTCCGTCGATGGGTCCGCGAGGTCCTCCTCAATCGCCTCAAGCACGATGACCTCGTCCTCAGTAAACTCCAGAGTAGGGGTCCTCTCCAGTCCATTCCTAGAACCTACTACCGATCACTTGGCCTGCTCCTGGTCCCTACCGAGATGGCACCAATCAGGGATCACTCACTGGGGCACCTCATGGGGCTTTAGTGGCCCGGTCGACTCATCCCCAACCTTCCTAAATCACGCATCGTATCTATGAGGCTTCCAGTTCGGGCTACCCTCGCCTGCCCACACAACCGTACACTTCCTCACGTAAGTGGTCCCCTGACCATTAGGGAATTCCTCAAAATAAGTGGTCATCTCCTTAGGATCTCCAAAACGAATAGGCCACATGGTCAAGGCCTAGGATCTGAAAAGTAAAGGTCCCTAAAGGGGTGAGATACACATCTCAGTAAAAGAGTCCTAACCCTAAGTTAGGCCGACCGTCCACTCAGGCAGTCATCTACTCCAAAATTCCAAACTCATAAACACATAGGCACATACAAATAAAGATGACGACACACAGATGACAAGCATGCAGCTATGACATCATATCACACTCAAATGATTATGCACACCTCGTCCTGCCACTTCACCCTAACCATCTCTTCTCGCCTACCTCAATCTCATGCCCGCGATTAGATCGCATCAGGCTCGGTTCGCGTAAACGCATCAGACCGTCATTGACAACTCGCGTAAACGCATCAGGTTTCAATGATTCTCCAGGCCAGTTCACACATCTCATATCTTCGTCCTGCGATTAGATCGCATTAGGACCGTGGCCATCTCAACCCCGCAATTAGATCGCATCAAGGTTCCTCACAATTTCAACCCTGCGCCTCAGCACCTTAGGGTGTCAACCACATCACCCCGCGTCTCGTACGCATCAAGGTCTCACCTCGCCTCCGCCATGCCACAATCACAACTCATGCACACAAGGTCAAGTGCAACTCATGCATAAACCATGCATCCATGGCATGCAAGGCGATTCAAATGCATAATCAAATGTGGCAATTTACTCAGGGCACAAGCATAATCAAACAATTGAATCATCTAAACTCTTCTAGCATACACGAATATCAGTCATCTTGAAATCCATCACAAATCAATCAAACTATCGCCCAACTCACCCAATTGAGTCCAATCTTCCTATCCTAAGTTTAGGATTCCCTTACCTTAAATTTGATAACACAGTTTCTCTTCTTGAGTCCTCAAAGGTTTGGCCCCCAATGGTCCATGACCGAACTCACCGTGCAACCTAATAAAATCCAACCAATCCATTAATTTCCATGTCCAATTCCTCAATCCATGAACCCTAAACCTCCAAAACATAATCCACATCATCCTAGCATGTCTAAATCACCAATTTGAGGCTCAAAATCCATGGCATCAGCCTCCACAAGTTCGACCTTGCACAGAACCGAACCGGTTCTTCTCGGTTCTGTGCAAACCTAGCTTATCCAGCCCTAAATCAACTCCCAAACCATCATTTAATCATTATCCTACCGCTTAACATATTTATCTAAGGTTTAAGGGTCTCACCGAGGGTTTGAAGTCGAATCGTCGCCGAAAACCAGTCGAGAGTTGCCGGATCCTCCAAGGCCAGTACCGACAGTTTTCTGTGCAAGATTTACAAGACCCATTCGAGGTCAAAACTTCATCAAATCATTCTTAAATTTTTACCATAGATAGATATACATGTCTCCTAGACCTCCACAAAATTTGACCTCAAGATTCCAACATTTCGGCCTCCTAAAGGGGTCAGAAACAGAACCTATCTCAGATTGGGTCAGATTCCATCGACTCTGGAAAAACGCTTGGCCGGAGCTCCTCGGTGGTCCAAATGGCTTGCTTCCATTTCGAGGAGGTTGGAAAGACGTGGAACTAGGTTGCCGTGGTCAGCTAGAGTCCAGGTGGTGGCCGGAAGGTGGCATCGAGGGTGGCAAAGGGCGGCTCTAGAAATTATCGTGGCGAACAAAAGAAAGGAAGAGGAAAAAGGGGTGATCGTGAACTTGAGAGAGGGTTATGGCCGGTCAATGAGTGAGGAGAGAGAGTGAAAATTGCTATATACAAGGCTTGAGTCAAAGGGGTTGAATGATAGGTGGCCAATAGCGGATATGACCACTCTTTAATCCATCTCTTGACACTTGTCCCTAGTGTCAATCAAACTTGATCCAATGGCCACCATTTATCCTAGTTTTCAGCAGCTATGAGGGAACGGATAAAGTCCAAAATTCCCTTTCTTCATTGCATAGGCAAGGCTTAAGCTTGAGGGGCAAAACGGTAATATTACCCCCGACGTTCGGAACGTCGTTTTTCTCATTCCAATAATCTTTGATAGGGCAACGGCCAATTCAATTACAATGTTGGAATTCTTGATTCTCTATTTTTAATTTTCAAGACTTGTTTCTAAAGGTTTTCTCTATCAGACGTGATTCTAGCCTATTCCAAACCGACGGGTGGCTTTTGCAGACATTACGCATATCGACCCCGTGATTCATTTCATGTTTAGGGCTTGTCAATTCATGGCGACTTTGGTTGTCATGTAATTGTGAGGGTCTATCACTAGTTCCTATGGTCTCGATCGTCACTGTTCGATTCAGGAAAATTTTGCAAATCAAATGTTGGTTAAGCAGCATCACCCGCGCTTCAATCGTACGACACTCGCAAGGCATTCCTTAATCGTTCTTAGATCGAACTTTTTGTGGTTCTAAATATCCCCTCGACAATCCTTATGGTCAAAGTGTCATTTCCTATCCGAGTTGCCTAGGTCTATGTACCTCGTCTCGTGTTAGCCTTTCCCTTTTGGTCAGCCTACTCGAATTGATCAGATTCGAGCGGAATACGACTTCAATACATCTCTAGATTTACTTCTCATTAATGAGTCTGAAATTGACTAGAAATCAGAATGTCACATTAAAGGTGGGTGGGAAGATCATCAACATTTGGTAGAGTTTGCTTACAATAATAGCTACCAGCAAAATATCCAGATGACACCATTCGAAGCACTCTTCGGTAGGGCCTGCAGAACCCCGATTTGCTGGGATGAGGTTGGAAAAAGGAGTATCATAGGCCCAGAACTGGTAGAGCAATCGGTGGAAGCAGTGAAAACAATCCGGGGTAGACTAAGGATGGCATAGAGTCGTCAGAAGAGCTACGCAGATAAGTGGCGCAAACCCTTGGAGTTTCAAGTGGGCGATCATGTCTTCTTCAAGGTGTCACCGATGAGAGGGCTATCGCGATTTGGAAAGATGGGGAAGCTGAGCCCAAGGTATGTAGGCCCATTCGAGATACTGGAGCAGATTGAAACCTTGGCCAATAGGCTTGCCTTGCCGCCTAATCTATCCCAGGTGCATAATATATTCCACGTGTCGATGCTGCAAAAGTATGAACCAGATCCGACACATGTGCTAGACTACGAGACTATAGAAGTGGACGATCAGGTGTTTTACGTGGAGAGGCTGATAAGGATCGATGACCGGAAGGAGCAAATCTTCAAGAATAAGAAGATTCCACTGGTCAAAGTAGTGTGGGAGCACCATGGAACGGAAGGTGCCACGTGGAAAAACGAAGAGACGATGAGGCGACAACACCCCCATTTATTTGAGTAATTAAGCTTGATGTAAATTTCAGGGACGAATTTTTTGTAAGGGGGAAGAGTTGTGACATTATGATTTCTAGTCAATTTCAGACTCATTGATGAGAAGTAAATCTAGAGATGTATTTCAATCGTATCTCGCTCGAATCTGATCAATTCGAGTAGGCTGACCAAAAGGGAAAGGCTAACGCGAGACAAGGTAGGTGGACTTAGGAAACTCAAAAAAGAAATGGCGCTTTGACCATAAGGATTGTCGAGGGGATATTTACAACCATAAAAAGGCCGATCTAAAAACGATTAAGTAATGCATTTGCCAGTGTTATGCGATTGGAGCGCGGGTGATACCGCTTAACCAACGTATGAATTGCAAAATTGACCTTAATTGGACAGTGACGATTGAGACCATAGGAACTAGTGATAGCCCCTCGCAATAACATGACAGCCAAAGTCGCCACGAATTGACAAGCCCTAAATGTGATATGAATCACAGGGTCGATACGCGTAACGTTTGCAAAAGCCGCCCGTCGGTTCGGGATAGGCTGGAACCACGTCTGATAGAGAAAACAATCAGAAACGAGTCTTGAAAATTGAAAATGGAGAATAAAGAATTCCAATGTCATGTTTGGATTGGCCGTCGCCATGTCGAAGATTATTGAATTGAGAAAAACGGCGTTCGAACGTCGGGGGTAAAATTACCATTTTGCCCCTCAATCTTAAGCCTTGCCCATGCAATGAAGGAAGGGCATGTTGGTCTTCATACACACCCCAAGAGCTGCTGAAAATGAGAGGAGATTATGGCCATTGGATTTACTTGATTGACACTTAGGACAAGTGTCACTAGATCAAGCATTGAGTGGTCATGTCCACCTTTATCCACCTACCATTCTTCCTATTGACTTGAGAGTTGAATATAGTCCCTTCTCATCTCTCTCACCTCACTTTGGTCGGCCGTTCACCCCCACAAACTCACGATAGCTTCTTCTTCCTTCTTCCTTTCTCTGCTGCCCGACGATAGCCCCTGCCCTTGCCGTTTGCCGCTGTCGACGCTACCCTCCGGCTACCACCTGGACTCCGGCCGACCACCTGAGCCTAGCCCCACCTCCTGCTGACCTCCCCGAAGTTGAAGCTCGGTGATTAGACCACTGAGGAGTTCCGCCAAGCTTTTTCCCGGAAGCCGATAAAATCGGACTCAATCTGAGGTAGGCGAAGTTTCTGATCCCTTAGGAGACCTAAATGTTGGAGTCTTGAGACCAAATTTTATGGAGATCTAGGGGACATGTATATCTATCTGTGGTAAAAAGTTGGGCTTGATTTGATGAAGTTTTGACCACAAATGAGTCTTGTAAACTTTGGACAGAATTTGCTGGTCTGCGACCTAGGAGGATCTGGCGACGGCTCGACCTCAAAATCTCGATGAGACTCTTAGACCCTTAGATAGACATGTTAAGAGGTAGGGTAGTGATTAAATGATGGATTTGATGGAGATTTAAGGCTGGTTGTACTCGATTTGCACATAACCGAAAATAGTCGGTTCGGTTCTGTGCAAGACCGAATCTATGGAGGCTGAGGATTGTTGATTTTGAGTCTCAAATTGGTGATTAAGACATGCTAAGATGATGAGGATTGAGTTATAGAGGTTTGTGGCTCGTGGATTGGTGAATCGGATAAAGGAAATTGACGATTGGTTGGAAATTCCTTGGTTGCGCGGTGAGTTTGGCCTTGAACCATTAAAACCAAAATTGTGAGGGCTCAAGAGGAGGATTTTTGTGACATCAAACTCGAGGTAAGGGAATCCTAAACTTAGGATAGGAAGATTGGACTCGATTGGGCGAGTCGGGTGGAATTTGGATTGCTTCTTGAGAAACTTAATGTGTGTGACCCATGTGTGCTATGAGGGTATAGGTGACCCCTAATGTTTGCTTATGCATGTCTCTTAAGTAATTGGTCACATGTGAACGTGTATTGAATCATCTTGCATGCCGTGGATGCATTGTTTATGCATGAATTGCACTTGGTTTTGTGTGCATGATTTGTGATTGTAGCATGGTGGAGACGAGGCAAGACCCTGATGCGTACGAGACGCAGGGTGAGGTGGTTGATACTCTGAGGCGCTGAGGCGCGGGGTTAGAGTTGTGTGACACCCTGATGCGATCTAATCGCGGGGTTGAGATGGCTACGATCCTGATGCGTTTATGCGGGACGGAGATATAAGTGGTGACACTAGCCTGGAGTATCATTGAAACCCGATGCGTTTACGCGGGACGAAGATATAAGGTGGTGACACTGGCTTGGAGTATCATTGAAACCTGATGCGTTTACACGGGTCGCCAATGTCGGTCTGATGCCTTTACGAGGATCGAGTCTGATGCGATCTAATCGCGGGTATGAGAATGAGGCAGGCGGGAGATGGTAGATGTGATGAAGTGGCAGGACGGGTGTGCGTAATCATCTGAGTGTGTATGATGTCATAGCTACATGCCTGTCATCTATGTATTGTCATCTTTTATTGTACTTGCCTGTTTGTCTGTGAGTTTGAATGATCGGGGTATGTGGCTGCCTGAGTGGACGGTCGGCCTAACCTAGGGTTAGGACTCTTTTACTGAGATGTGTATCTCATCCCGTTGGGGACCCTTATTTTTACAAATCCTAGGCCTTGACGATGTGGCCCATTCATTTTGGAGACCCGAAGGAGATGTCCATTATTTTGATGAGTTCCCTGACAGGCAGGGAACGATTTATGTTAGGAAGTGTACTGTTGTCTAGGTGGACGAGGGTAGTACGGACTGGAAGCCTCATCGGTATGAGGCCTGGTTTAGGAAAGTCGGGGGATGTGTCGACTAGGCCGCTGAAGCCCCATGAGGTGTCCTAGGGAGTCGTCCCTAGTTGGTGTCACCCCACTAGAGACTTAAACCAGGCTGAGGGGTCCGTTATCGGTTCAAGGAATAGACCGGAGAGGAAACCGACCATAGAGAACACGGATGACGAGGTCATTGTGCTGGAGGCGACTGAGGAGGATCTCGCGGAGCCATTTGCTGAGGAGACCATGGAGGATACCATCGAGGTTCGTTCAGAGACCTTTTCAGAGTATAAGCCGAATGAGGATGCTGAGGACAAGACTCCAGCAGTTCATCTTAGGATTCCAGTTGGTTAGCTTAATCTTTTGATGGCGACCCCGACCATGTTTATTTTGGATGTCGATTGATGGACTTTTGTGTAATTACCTCATCGCCCTCTTGTTAGCAAATTTACTAGTTATATTTCTGTATGAATAGACGGTTATTATGTATGACAGTATTTACGCTATTCAGGTCCCACTTCATATCTTGTACGGAGGAGTATTTCTTTACCGCTTCCGCATGCTTGGTGTATATAGTATACCTCTCGACTTAGTTGTGGATCTTAGGACCACGAGAGATGTTTTGTTTACTTGTAGGGAGTCGCGTGCTCGTGCCCGGGGCGCGGGGCGTGACATGGTTTTTTCAAATAAAGGCCCAAAATAGATCTCACTTAGAATAAGGGCTTAAAGCATTCAATTTTTTTCAAAAAAAGGCTTGGCTGAATAGCATTTTCTTCCTTTAATTTTTTGAATTTTTTGGTTTTTCTTTTTTTCATTTTCATTTTTTCTTTTTGTGTTTTCTTCTTCTTCTTCTTCTTCTTCTTCTTCTTTCCTTTTTCTCCCCTTCCCTTCCTTTCCCTTCCTTTCCCTTCCCATCTCCATCCTCGAGCAAGGGGCGTCCTTGCCTGGGCCGGCGATGAATGGGGAGGAGAGAAAAAAGGAAAAAATGGAAAAAAAACTCAAAAAAGTAAAAGATGAAAATAACCTTCAATCATGCCCTTCTTTGTAACAATTGGAGCACTTCAACCCTTTATATGAAACAAAGCTCATTTCAAGCTCTTATTTAAGAAAATGAGGGCAATTCAAGTCTTTATTTGAAAAATTCTCTCAATTATATTTAACTTGGTCTACCATAGCTTTTTCTGCCTTTTTTATGTTATTATATCAGCCATCAATGAGATTTATCCTCTAATCTTCCCCATTTTTGGAACCGCCAATTACAAAATAAATAAATAAATAAATAGTGAATATGCCATGTACGTCAAGTCTTTTTTTTTTTTTTTCCTAATCTTAGGATTGCCCACAATGAGCATGTATTTGTTTTCCATAAAATAGGAGAAAGAAAAGTTCCCCTAACAAAATTGCACATTCATGTTACTACATTAACATCAACATCAACAACATCTTTATCCAAAATTAGTTGAGGTCGGTGGTCGATGAACCCCAAAGATTCATAAAATAAAATTGAAGCGGGACCGATCGAGGAAAAAGAGATAAATATATAAAAATAAATATACACATATACATGTATATATATGGAAATGACTAAAAAAGACAATCATGAACACGAGAATTCTGCCCCTCCACAATATTAATAGCCTTCCCGCACTCCGTCCTAAGACAAATCGTACGCCAATCTATTTCTCATTCCATTAAATCTTGTTTTACTACTTTTTTCCAAGTAAGCTTCAGCTGACCTCTTCCTTTCTTCGTGTTATGCTCTCAATAGCAAATTTATGTTCTTACCAGCATCTAGGGGCCTTCGAAGAATATGCTCAACGTGACATTCTGAATTTCCTGCCACTTTGGGCTGTTGAATGTGAATGCACCTTTCGATATATTTCAATTTTGCTCTCACTTAGATCTGATCAATCTTGAGTAAACTGACCGAAAGAGAAAGGCTAACGCATACCGAGGTACGTGGACCTAGGAAACTCGAAAAAAGAAATGACGCTTTGACCATAAGAATTTTTTATGGAACATTTAGAGCCAATGAGGCCGATCAGATAACGATTAAGTAATACAATGCTAGCGTTATACGATTGAATCATGGGTGAGCCGCTTAACCAATGTATAATTTGTAAATTTTCCTAAATCGAGCTATGACAATCGAAGCTGTCATAAATTGAGTTATCCTCAGTGTGATGAGAATCACAGAGTCGATACACGTAATGTTTGCAAAAGCCGCCTGTTAGTTCGAAACAAACTGGAATTACGATCGACAGACGAATGATCATGAAATAGAAGCTCAAAATTGGCAATTGGAAATAGAGAATTCCAATTATGGATAGGAATTTGGCAATAACTCACCAAATGTTAATTTCGAATTGGAAAAGTGAAGTTTGGACTGAAAGTGAAAAATTACCATTTTGCCCCTCGATCATTTACCCTTACCTTAAGAAATTATGAAGGACAAAATGGACATTCCTCCTACTCTTATGGCTGCCAAAATTACTATATGCAAGGGTCAAAGATTGAATCAAAGCTAATATTGCATTATTGGAGTTTGCCACTTGTCAAGCAATGAGACCCCCAAGCATTAATGACCTTACCAACCCATGTCTAATCAATTTTAGCTCAATAATATATGCGAGACAAGTTTAATGAAGACCTCATCTGCTGTGAGAACCATCTACCTCACGTTCACTTCATTTTCGTCCTCAAACTCACCTCACCAAAAACTGCCCAGAAAAATAAATTTGGAGCCTTCTGTTCGGTCCGGTCGAGCTGCTCTTCTCGGTGTCCATTTGAGGTGTTCGACCATCAAAAGGTAGATAAACATGTTCTTGACACATTCCAAGAGGTAGTTCGAAGTTTCGTTGGACGGTTTTTCCGAACCAGCCCTTAAACCAAAACCGGACGAAATCCGCGCAAGCTGAGGTAATGTCACGCCCCGCGCCCCGGATACGAGTGCGCGACTCCCTGCAAGCACAAACTATCTCTCGAGGTCCCAAGATGCACGTACAGGTCGAAAGATATATCATCAATAAATAGCACGCGGAAGCGACAATATAAAACTCCTCCGTACAAATGTAAAACGGGACCTAGGTAACGATAATATTAATACATACATAGGTTCCCAACTGTCCATATAAGGGCATAGTAAACCAGATCCACTCGTCAGTAGCGGTGACAAGGTGAGTACAAAAGAGGTCCATCACCACCACCAAAAAGGAACGGGCATTAGGGTCACCGCCAAAATGTCAGATAGTAAATTAGGAGCTCCTAAGTCGAGCTGCTGGAGTCATCAGTTTCCTCGGCCTCCTCAGTAAGCTCATACTCCGAAAAAGTCTCTGAGCAAATCTCCACCATATCCTGTGAAGGACTTGTTCGCGGACGGCTCCATTTGGTCATCTTCGGTAGCCTAGACCACTATAACCTCCTCCGTGTCCTCTAGGGTCGGGGTCCTCTCGAGACCGTTCCTCGAACATGTGACTGACCCCTCAGCCCCCATTGAATCTCGAGTGGGTTGACACCAACTAGGGATCACTCCATGAGGCACCTCAGTGCGCTTTGGTGGCCCTATGCTAACATCTCCTACTTTTTTAAACCAGGCTCACATCTATGAGGCTTCCAGCTATGACCACCCTTGTCTGCCCAAACGACTGTACACTTTCTAACATAAATGGTCCCCTGCCTGTCAGGAAACTCGTCAAAATAAACCGACATCTCCTTGGGGTCGCCAAATCTGATGGGCCACATCCTTAGGGCCTAGGATCTATAAAGAAAGGGGTCCCACAACGGGGTGAGATATACATCTCAGTAAAGTGGGTCCTAACCCTAGGTTAGGCTGATAGTCCACTCAGGCGAAAACAAACACCAGCAATTTATACAAATAATCGCATGAGGTTTTCAACTATCAATAACAACACACAGATGTCAGGCATGCAGTCATGGCATCATAACACGTCAATAGGATCATACACACATTGCCATATCAAATTACCACTTCCACCCTTCCAGTCTGCCTCACTTTCATGCCAAAGTTTAGAACACCTCAGTCTCGGTCTGCGTAAACGCATCAGACCGTCTCATTGACAAACCCGTGTAAATACATCAGGTTTTCAATGTCACTCCAGACCTGTGTCGACACATCACAACTCCTTCTCGTGTTTCAACGCATTAGGACTATGGTCTTTTCAATCCCGCGTCTCGCACACCTCAAGGTGCCGTTCAATTCACACCCCGTGCCTCAGCGCCTTAGGGCATTTGTCATACGGCCCCGCGTCTCATACGCCTCAGGGTATTCCAACATCTTAGACATGCCATGAGTTTAATTCAATTCATAACACATAATGTCAAGTGCAAACTCATGCACAAACAATACACCTATGGCATACGAGACAATCAATTTGACATTCAAACATGGTAATCAACTTAAAGCACAAGTAATGTCACACGTTCAAGTCCTCTATATCAGTCTAGGACGCAAATTAGGTCGTCACATTATAAACCTCCAAGAATTGATCCATTCACACACAAATCGCCCAATTGAGTCCAATCCTCCTATCAAAGGTTTAGGATTCCCCCTACCTTAAGCTTAATGCAACACAATCCTCCTCCCAAGTACCTCGAGAGTTCAATCCAAATGGTCCAAGGACAACTCAACCGTGCAACCTAATGAAATTCTTCCAATCGTTAATTTTTCTAGCTCAATTCGTCAATCCATGGGACATAAACCTTATTGACATGTTCCTCAACATCCTAGCATATCTCAATGATGAATTTGAGACCCAATTCCAACACCAATGGCCCCCAACAGAACTGGCATGCACAAGACTGAACCGAGCATTTTCGGTTCTGTGTATACCCCAGCTAGTCAGCCTTTAGACCACCTCAAATCCGCAATTTATTCACTAATATACCTACTAACATGTATTTCTAAGGGTTTGGAAAGCTCACCGAAAATTTGGAGCCAAGCCGACACCGAAAACTCCTTGAATGACACCGGTCTTCCCAAGCCTTCAAACGGTCAGTTCTGGCCCTTCAAACACAAGACCCATTTGGAGTCAAAACTCCATCAAATTAATCCAAATGTTTTACCACAGCTCAATCTATGTGTCCCCTAGATGTCCATAAAATTTGGTTGAAAAATTCTAAGATTTCGGGGTCCTAAGAGGCCTAAAACGTGGCTTACCTCTAGTTACGACGATTTCCGTCGACTTTCGGGAGATCGGCTAGCCGGAGCTCCTCACTGAACCAAATGACTCAGTTTCGCTTCGAGAATGTTGGAAAGTGGTGGAGGAAGGAGTGGGTGGTCGGCTCGGCGGTTGGAAGTTGCCGGAGGTGGCAGTCGACGGTAGCGATCGGTGGTGGCAGAACCGGTCGGGTTAGAGCAGTTTCACGGCAGAGGAAGAAGAAAAAGAAGAAGAAGAAGAAGAAGAAGAAGAAGAAGAAGATTTTAGTCAAGATGAGGAAGTGGTCGACCAAGAGAGAGAGAGTGAGGGTTTATACTTTAATTTCACTGGTCAACTTGAATTGAATAGTAGGTAAAAAGTGGACACATCAACTCAAGGCTTAATCCGTTGACACTTGTCCAATGTATCAATCAAAGTGCATCCAATGGCTCCCGTTTTCTTCAATTTTTGGCAGCTTTGGGGGTGTGTTAATGACCAAAATGCCCTTATTGAATTATATAGGTAAGGCTAAGGCTTGAGGGGCAAAATGGTAATTTTACCCCTAAAGTAAGCAAGTCGTTTTTTTCTAACTCCAATTTTCTTCGATAGGGCGACGATCAATCCAATTATGATGCTGAAATTCTTGATTCTACATTTTCAATTTTCAAGACTCGTTTCTGATTGTTTTCAATATCAGACGTGGTTCCAACCTATCCCAAACTGATGGGCTGCTTTGGCAGACGTTACGCGTGTCGACCCTGTGATTCATATCATAATTAGGGCTCGTCAATTCATGGCGACTTTAGTTGTCATGTAATTGTGAGGGTCTATCACTAGTTCCGATGGCCTCGATCGTCACTGTTCGATTTATGAAAATTTTGCAAATTATACGTTAGTTTAGCTGCATCACCCGCGTTCTAATCGTATAACACTAGCAATGCATTCCTTAATCGTTCTTAGATTGACCTTTTATGGCTCTAAATGTCTCATCGACAATCCTTATGGTCAAAGCGTCATTTCCTATTCGAGTTCCCTAGGTCCACATACCTTGTCTCACGTTAGCATTTTCCATTTGGTCAGTCAAGTCAAATTGATCAGATTCGAGCGAGATATGACTGAAATACATCACTTGATACATATCTCATTAATGAGTCTGAAAATGACAGAAAAATCAGAATGTCACAACTCTTTCCCCCTTACAAAAATTTCGTCCCCGAAATTTACATCAAGTTAGTTACTCAAACAAATGGGGGTGTTGACGCCTCGTCGTCTCCTCGTTTTCCCACATAGTGCATTCGGTTCCATGGTGCTCCCACACAACTTTGACCAATGGAATCATTTTATTCCTCAGAATTCGCTTCTTCCTATCTTCGATCCTAATCGGCTTCTCCTCGTAGGATACCTTGTCGTCCACTTCTATAACCTCGTAGTCCAGCACGTGTATAGGGATTTGGTTCGTATTTCTGCAGCATTGACATGTGGAAGACATTATGTACTTGGGATAGATTAGGCGGTAAGGCAATCGTGTATGCCAAGGTCCCAATCTGTTCCAAAATTTCAAATGGACCTACTTGAAACTCCAAAGGCTTATGCCGTTTATCCGCATAACTCTTCTGACGACTCTGTGCCGTCTTCAGCCTATCCCAAATTATCTTCACTGCTTCCACCAATTGCTCTACCAACTCTGGGCCTATGATACTTCTTTCTCCAACCTCATCTCAGCAAATCGGGGTTCTGCAAACCCTTCCATAAAGTGCTTCAAATGATGCCATTTAGATGCTTTGTTGGTAGCTATTATTATATGCAAATTCCACCAAGGGCAACTGATCTTCCAATCCACCTTTGAAGTCTATGACGCATGCTCGCAACATGTCCTCAAGCATCTGAATCGTCCTCTCCGATTGTCCATCTGTTTGTGGATGGTACGCAATGCTAAATTGCAGTCGAGTTCCCATGGCATCTTGAAGACTTTTCCAAAAGTTCTCTGTGAACTTGGGATCTCTATTTGAGGTAATTGTCACGGGTACTCCATGCAATCTCACTATTTGCCTCATGTACAACACGGCGTATCTATCCATTGCGAAATCTTTTCGCACAGGAATGAAGTGTGCGGACTTAGTTAATCTATCCATAACTACCCATATAGAATCGAGACCCCTTTGGCTCCTTGGGAGTCCCATCACAAAATCCATCGTTATGTGCTCCCATTTCCATTTCGGAATTTTCAATGGCTGTAATAATCCACCAGGCTTACAGTGCTGCGCCTTCACTTGCTGGCATGTCAAGCACTTTGCCACATATTTCGCTACGTCCACTTTCATCCCATTCCACCAATAATGTTGACGCAAGTTCTGATACATCTTTGTGCTTCTGATACATCTTTGTGCTTCATGGGTGGATACTATATTTGCTCCTGTGAACCTCTGATAAAATCATTTCCCTAAGTTCTTCGTCCTTTGGCATGCATAGACGTCATCGGAATTTCAAGATTCCGTCCTCTGACACTTGAAACTCTGGTTTTCTCTTCGCGCATCCATCTTCAGGATTTTCTGAATTTCCTGGTCCGTGGACTGTAAGGTCTTTATTCCTTCCTGGACCTTAGGTTCCACCCTCAATGTAGCCATCAAACTGGACAGTTGGCAGACTTCCAGTCTGAACTTAGCATCTCTCAAATCCATGATCATCAACCATCCTTTTACCAGTAGACGGGCGATGCTTGACTTCCGACTAAGTGCATCTATGACTCTGTTTGCCTTCCTAGGGTGATACAATATATCACAATCATAATCCTTAAGCAGCTCCATCCACTGACGCTGCCTCATATTCAATTCTTTTTGGGAAAATAGATACTTCAGGCTCTGGTGGTCAGTGTAAATCTGGAACTTCTCACCACACAAATAATGTCTCTAGATCTTCAGAGCAAAAATGATCGTTGCTAACTCTAGATCGTGAGTTGGATAGTTCTTTTCGTGCGGTCTCAACTGTTGGGACGCATAGGCAACTACTCTTCCATGTTGCATTAACACACAGCCTAGTCCCTTTAGCGAAGCATCGCTATATATCTCATAAACTCTAGGTCCAGATGGAATTGTCAACACCGGTGCGGTTGTCAACCGATGTTTGAGTTCTTGGAAACTCTTTTCACACTTGTCTGTCCATTCGAGCCTAGTTTCTTTCTTCGTCAACCTCGTCAATGGAATGGCTATGGATGAAAACTTCTCCATAAAATGTCTGTAATATTCTGCCAATCCCAAGAAACTTCTGACCTCCGTGACCGTAGTAGGCCTAGGCCAATTCGTTACAGCTTCAATCTTCGCAGGATCCACCGCAATTCCCTCTCCAGACACCACATGGCAAAGAAATGCCACTTTACTCAACTAGAACTCGCACTTACTAAGCTTAGCGTAAAGCGATTGTTCCCTCAGGGTCTACAAAACAATCCTCAGGTGCTCTTTGTGTTCCTTGTTACTCCTTGAATAAATTAGGATATCGTCGATAAAGACTATGATGAATCTATCCAAGAATTCCTTGAACACCCGATGCATCAAGTCCATAAATGCGGCTGGAGCATTGGTCAATCTAAAAGGCATCACAATGAATTCATAGTGACTATACCTTGTCCTAAAAGCAATCTTAGGTATGTCTTCCTTCTTAATCCTCAATTGGTGATACCCGATTCTCAGATCAATCTTAGAGAATACCGCCAGCCCCCTTGCAACTGATCAAATAGGTTATCAATTCTCGGCAGTGGGTACTTATTCTTCACCTTACCTAGTTCAATTGCCTATAGTTGATGCATAGACCCAAGGACCCATCCTTTTTCCTTACGAACAATATCGGCGCTTCCCACGGCGAAGCACTCAGTCAGATAAATCCTTTATCCAGTAGTTTTTGCATCTGCACCTTTAGCTCCTTCAATTCCTACAGGGACATCCTATAAGGTGCCTTCGAGATCGGCTCCGTTCCGAGAGCTAACTCGATTATGAATTCTATCTCTCGCTCTAGTGGCAACCCTAGTAACTCTTGGAGAAAAATGTCAGGGAATTCACGCACTACGGGGATACTTTCTAGTTTTAGCTCCTCGGCAGTCGTGTCCATCACTGCAACTAAGTACGCCCGACACCCTTCAGACATCAACTTTGTCACTTCAAGAGATGAGACTAAAGGAATCGAGATTCCTCCTCGACCTCCCACGAATTCAAAGCTAGGGTGACCTTCTGGATAAAATCGGATTATTCTGCTACCACAATCCACTACTGCCCCCTATTTACTCAACCAGTCCATCCCTATGATCACACCAAAATCATACACGAGCAACACAGCTACATCAATACTCTCCTTACTTCCTCCAATCATAATTTTACAATCAGCATAGCCCAATGAAACCAGTATATCATCTTTTAGTGGGGTGGCAACATGCAGAATCACACTCAACGATTTTAACTTCATATCAACCAAATCAGCAAACCGAGCAAACACAAATGAGTGTGTGGCGCGAGGATCAAACAATGCATATGCAGCATGGTCACACAAATAAACCGTACCTGTGACCACGCCTGGCGTTTCCTCTGCCTCCCTACGGGCTACTGCATAAACTCTCCCTTGAGCTGGGGGTCAATTCTAATCGATCTAGAGAGTGGCAGTCGACGGTCCAGCCTGGGGTCGCTGCCCTTGAGGTCGATTCGTTGGAGCTTGGTTCGGGCAAGTCCTCATCGGTGTCCCATCTAACCATACTTAAAGCAGGCTCCAGTCCTTGCCGGGCATGGCCCATTTCCATGCCTTCTACTAGAGAGGCGACAGCTCCAGTTCATGGGGTTCAAAGGCTTCACTATGTTCTTCCTCACGGGAGGGATTAAAATGCCTGTTGCCAGCCATTGGTCTCTTGCCCATTTGGCAGTTGTCTCGGAATGAAGTAAACCGCGATCTAGATGCGGCATTCTTCTCCTTTAAATCCCTCTCGATCATCTGACCCCGCTCATAAATTTCCTTATAGGTTCTCAAATTCAGGGCTATCAGCTGACTGTGAAGCTTAGGCCTCAATCCGTCCCGAAATCTCCGTGCCTTCTTCTGGGGATCCTCTACAGATCGAGGTGCGTACCTTGACAGTCTAGCAAATTCCACCTCATATTAGTCCACAATCAGTTGATTCTAACGCAGCTGTAAGAATTCCACCCACTTCCTTTCCCTAGCCGTCTCCGAGAAGTATTTGTCATTGAATGCCATAGAGAAGGCATTCCAGGTCAAGGCCGTCCCTTCTGGAAAAACTCCATTCTTGGTGGCAGCCCACCAATCGTTTGTGGTACTTTCCAGCTGGTACACCGCCAATAGTACTTTCTCTTCGTCCGTGCACCTCAGGACTCCAAAGGCTTTCTCTAGTTTCTCAATCCACCTAGGTGCTAGTTCGGGGTCTCCAGTCTTGTCGAATTGGGTCTGCTTTAGTTTGATGAATTGTTCTACCAGTTGGCCCATCTGTCTGGCCATTACAATCTCTTCCTGGGCATTCACTGCCTCATCACCCTGGTTGTGAGCACCATGGTTTCCATTGCCCCCGTTACTGCCGTTGTTGGCATTGACGGCAGCTATTGCGGCTCCTACCGCTTGGGTTATGGCAGCATCCCGATCCTAGGTCTGCTTGTCAATGAGGTCTCCATCCTCTCTAGCGCCCTGAGCACGCCATCCATTCTCAGGTCTTTTGCTACCGGCGGCCTCGAGCTTGAGGCTCCACTTCTGAGCCTTCCAGGTCTCCTAGATAGGTTACTCATTCTTATGCGCTTCTATTGAGCCTGATCCACCACAAGTTCATTAAGGAATTCGTAACTCATTCATTCATCCAAGTCCAGAGCTACCAACTATGCCTTAATAGAAGTAGTTATAACACAACAGTCTTCCATACAACAAATTCCATAGACATCTCAACAAGTAGTTTATCGCTATTCCTCAATTTTGTTCATCCCAATGGTTTGCCAAAACAAGCCATGCCCATTCACTTAACATGCCAAAGTCCAGAAATGACTTTCAACACTAAGCAGGGAACTTAATCCTCATACATTACCACAACTCTGCCAAGGTCAAATGCCAATCACATGTGCCAAGTCATATGCCATGCAGCCCGTGTCTTGCCCTAACCATTTTCCTAAGGTCGCGTTACTCGTCCTTGTCCTAACTTAATCCTCATTATTACTCTAATCCTCAATCAACTTTGGATCGAGCTGACCTTGCTCTGATACCAAGCAAATGGGGATGTCACACCTCGCGCCCCGGGCACGAGCACGCGACTCCCTACAAGCACAAACTATCTTTCGAGGTCCTAGGATGCACGTATAGGTCGAGAGATATATCATCAATAAATAGCACGCGGAAGCGACAATATAAAACTCCTCCGCACAAGTGTAAAATGGGACCTGGGTAAAGATAATATTAATGCATACATAGGTTCCCAACTGTTCATACAAGGGCATAGCAAACCAGATCCGCTCATCAGTAGGGGTGACAAGGTGAGTACAAAAGAGGTCCATCATGTGACATTTTGATTTTCAGTCACTTTCAAACTCTGTAATGAGAAGTTTGTATATGTCTTGCAATGAATTTCAATTGTATTCCACTCAAATCTGATCAATTTGAGTAGACTGACCAAAGGAGAAAGGCTAAAGTGAGACGAGATACGTGGACCTAGGCGACTCGGATAAGGAATGGCGCTTTGACCATAAGGATTGTCGAGGGGCTATTTAGAACCACCAAAAGGCCGATCTAAGAACGATTAAGGGACGCCTTGTGAGTGTCATACGATTGGAGCACGGGTGATGCCGTTTAACCAATGTATGATTTGCAAAATCTTCCTAAATCGGACGGTAAAGATCAAGACCTTAGGGACTAGTGATAAACCCTCACAATTACATGACAATCAATGTCGCCACGAATTGACGAGCCCTAAACATGATGAGAATCAAGAGGTCGATACACGTATTGTCTGCAAAAGCCGCCCTTCGGTTCGGGATAGGCTGGAATCATGTCTGACAGAAGAAACGATCAAAAATGAGTCTTGAAAAGTTTGAAATAAAAAATCAAGAATTCCAACGTCATTTGGATTGGCCGTCGCCCTATCGAAGGAGTTAGAAACGAGAAAAATGACGTTCCAAACGTCGGAGGTAAAATATCCATAATGTCCCTCAAGCTTAGAACTTAGTTACTATAATTGAGGGAAGGTCAAAATGGACAATTGAACCCCCAAGCTGCCGAAAATTCAAGGGCAAGAGATGGCCATTGGATCCCCTTGATAAGAACAATGGACAAGTGTCACAAATCCAAGGGTGGAGATCATTTCATCATTTAATGCCACCTACCAATCAACTCTTTTGATCAATTTTTTTTGGGATAACAAGCTCTCTCTTTCCTCTCTCTCCCACTCTTCATTCGGTAGAAAATCCCCCAAGAACAACCGAGCCATCTTCATCTTCTTCCACCTTCAATTCTATCTCACCCGATAGCCGCCAACCTCGCCGTTCGGCCCGTACGATCGGCACCTCCGGCCACTAGCTGCCACCGGCCAACCACCATAGCATAGATCCACCTCTTGCCGACGTTCTACAACTTGAATCAGGTCATTTTTAGCTCTGTGGAATTCAGGGCAAACATTCTCCCACAAGCCAACAGAATTGGAATCAACCTGAGGTAGGTCTGTTTCTTAGGCCATTTGAAGGTCGAATTCTTAGAGTTTAAAGCTCAAATTTGATGGAGACTCGGTAGACATGTGTAGAAATCTGTGGTAAAAAATGGGGATTTATTTTATAAGTTTTTGACCATGAATCACCCATGTATATCTTGCCCAGAAACTGCCGGTATTCTGGACCTTGGACGACCGGCGACCTTCGGCAACTTTCCGGCAACCACGTGGCTTGAAACTCACGGTGAGCCACCCAAATCTTTGAATAGATATTATAAGAGGTATAAGAGTGTATAATTTATGGATTTGAGGTAGATTAAGATAGGTTGGACCCGGCATGAACAGAATAGAATGGAATCGATTCAATGCCGGGCCAAACTGATTTTATGGGTGGCTGGATATGCTGGATTTGTGTTGTAATTTAGTGTGTATGATGTGAAGAGATGATGAGGAGTATGTTATAGGTGATTTGGATGGATGAATTGAAGAATTGGACTTGGGATTTTGACAAATCGATTGATTATCCTAGGTTGCGCGATAAATCAGCTTTGGACTTGGGTTGGCCGAATCCTAGGAGGCTCAAAGAGGAGTGAATTGTGTTGTGAAACGAAGGTAAGAAATTCTCTAAACTAATGCTAGGGGGATTGGACTCGATTGGGTAAGTCGAGGGCCGATCGGAATAGTTTATGAGAAGACCCTAAATGGTAAAAGCTTGATGTGTTCTTAAATGCTATCCAATGATTACATGACATAGCCTACGCTTGAGTTGTTTGTGAGTTTAGGTATCATTTGAATTGATTCGCATGCCACGGATTTAGGAATTGTATTAGAATGCGCATTAGCTATTGAAATGCTAAATTTGAATTGAAAAATCAAGTTGTTTGATATGGTGTGGCATGAATTATGATTGTGGCATTACATGGCATGGCCTTGAGGTGTATGAGACGCGGGGCAGAAGGTTGAGACCCTGATGCGACGAGGTCGCGGGGTGGATTATGATTAGGTAGCGCCCTGATACGACGAAGTCGCGGAGTTGAGATAGCCATAATCCTGATGCGATTTAATCGCGAGACAGAATATGAGCTCATAAACCCTGCCCGGAATTGAACCGGGGCTTGATGCATTTACGCAGGCCGAGCCTGATGCGATCTAATCGTGGGCTAGAGAATGAGGTAGGCAGAGGTTGGTTGATGTGGTGAAGTGACAGACAGAGCATATATGTGCATTCGTGCGTGACATGAGAATATAAGTGCATGCCTGTCTTACGTGTATTGTTGTTTACCGATTTATGATTGTTGTACCAACGTGGGATCATGAGTTTGGATCTGTTGAGTGACGCGACTGCCTGAAGGTATGATCATGAACTGGAACACTTTTAAGAGGGCGTTCAATGATAAGTATTTTTCAGAAACGACCAGGGAAAGGAAACAGGTTGAGTTCCTACAACTGCGTCAGAACCAGCTGACGATAGATCAGTACGAAGCTGAGTTCGCGAGGCTCTCGAGGTATGCCTCTCAATTTGTGGAGGATCCTTTGGAGAACGCACGGAGATTCAGGGATGGTTTGAGGCTCGAACTCCGCAGCCAGATGATAGCCTTGAACTTGAGGACCTACCGGGAGATATGTGAGCGAGGTTAGATGATTGAGCGAGACTTGAGGGAAAGGAATACCACAATTGGGTCGCGATTTCCATCGTTCAGAGACCATCGCCAAATAGGCAAGAGGCCGATGGCGAACAATAGACACTTTGTGCCTCCAATGCAGAAGAACATTGTCAAGTCGCCAAACTCGACGAACTGGAGTTGCAGATTGTGTGGCAGAAGGCATGAAAATGGGCCATGCCTAGTAAGGACGGAAGCATGTTTCAAATGTGGCCAACTGGGCCACCATATAAAGACGTGTCCAAATCAAGCTCCGACAAACAGACCGCAAGTGCAGCGACCACAAGTAGGATCGTCGACTGCAACGCCTCAGATAGAACAGGGCAGATCGCCGGCACAGGGCAGAGTCTATGCTGTAGCCCGCGGAGAGGCAGAGGAAGCACCGAGAGTGGTCACAAGTACGGTCTACTTGTGCAATCAGACTGCTTATGCCTTGTTTGACCCTGGTGCCGCACATTCTTTTGTATCTGCGTAATTTGCTGAGTTAGTAGGCATGAGATTGGAACCATTGAGCATGACATTGCATGTTTCCACCCCATTGAAGGATGACGTCTTAGTTTCATTAGGGTGTGCTGGGTGTGAGATAGTGATTGGGGGAAGTAAGGAAAGTATCGACTTAGCCGAATTGCCTATGTTTGATTTTGACGTGATTATAGGGATGGATTGGCTGAGTAGGCAGGGAGCAGTGGTAGACTGTGGCAATAGACAATTCGGTTTTATCCAAAAGACTGCCCTAGTTTTGAGTTGGTGGGAAGTCGAGGAGGAATTTTGATTCCCTTGGTTTCGTCTTTGGAAGTAACTAAGTTGATGTCTGAGGGATGTCGGGCATACTTAGTAGCCGTAATGGATATGACTGTTGAGGAACCTAAGCTAGAGAACATTCCTGTGGTGCGTGAGTTTTCGAATGTATTTCCCGAGGAATTGCCGGGATTACCATCGGAACGGGAAATAGAGTTTGTAATTGAATTAGCTCCTGGAATGGAGCCGATTTCGAAAGCACCATACAGGATGTCCTTGTTAGAATTAAAGGAGTTAAAGGTGCAAATGCAAGAGTTGCTGGATAAAGGATTCATCCGACCAAGTGCTTCGTTGTGGGAGCACTGGTGTTGTTCGTAAAGAAGAAGGACAGATCCTTGCGACTATGCATTGATTGCCAGCAATTGAATCAGGTGACGGTGAAGAACAAATATCTACTACCGAGGATTGACGATCTTTTTGGTCAATTGCAAGGAGCAGCAGTATTCTCGAAGATTAACCTAAGGACGGGGTATCACCAGCTGAGGATCAAGAAGGAAGACATACCCAAGACTGCATTCTGGACGAGGTATAGACATTACGAGTTTACGGTGATGCCGTTCGGATTGACTACTGCCCCAGCTGCATTTATGGATCTAATGCATCGAGTATTCAAAGAGTTTCTAGACAGGTTCGTCAAAGTTTTCATTGACGATATCTTGATTTACTCGAGGAGCGATGCAGAACATGAAGAGCATTTAAGAATGGTACTGAGGACCCTGAGGGAACATTCACTGTATGCGAAGTTAAGAAAGTGTGAATTTTGATTGAACAAAGTAGCATTTCTGGGTCATGTGGTGCCTGTGAAGGGATTGTAGTAGACCTTGCGAAGATCGAGGTTGTAATTAATTGGCCGAGGCCTACTACGGTAACGGAGGTCAGGAGCTTCTTGGGACTAGCTGGATACTATAGGAGATTCGTGGAGAAATTCTCATCCATAGTCGTCCCACTGACGCGGTTGACGAAGAAGGAAATGAAGTTTGAATGGACTGATAGATGTGAGCAAAGTTTCCAAGAGCTTAGGCATAGACTGACGACCGCGCCAGTACTGACCATTTCGTTAGGACCGGGAGGATATGAGATCTACAGTGATGCTTCGCTAAAAAGACTGGGTTGCGTATTGAAGCAGCACGGAAGGGTAGTAGCTTATGCATCCAAATAACTGAGGCCGCATGAGATGAATTACCCGACCCACGACTTAGAGTTAGCGGCAATTGTGTTTGCCTTGAAGATTTGGAGGCACTATCTTTGTGGCAAGAAGTTTCAGATATACACAGACCACTAGAGTTTGAAGTATTTATTTTCCCAGAAAGAGTTGAACCTAAGGCAGCGCAGGTGGATGGAGCTGTTGAAAGATTATGACTGTGAGATATTATATCATCCTGGAAAAGCAAACAGAGTGGCAAATGCATTAAGTCGAAAGTCGAGTATTGCATGCCTGCTGGTGAGAAGTTGGTCGACGATAGAGGACCTGAGAGATTCTGAATTCAGATTGGAGATCGATCAGCTATCCAGTTTGATAGCGACTATGAGGGTGGAACCTGAGGTCCAAGAAAGGATTAAGGCATTACAGTCTACGGACCTAGAGATTTAGAAAGTTATCGAAATGGATGCGACGAAGAGGAGGCTAGAGTTCCAGATGTGTGAGGATGGACTTTTGAGATTTCCAGGGCGATTATGCGCACCAAAGGATGAAGGGCACCGAGAAAGAATTTTGTCAGAGGCTCATAGGAGCAATTACAGTATCGACCTTGGAAGTACAAAGATGTACCAGAACTTGAGATAGCATTATTGGTGGAACGGAATGAAGGTAGACGTGGCAACATATGTGGCTAAGTGTTTGAATTGCCACCAAGTGAAGGCGCAGCACTGTAAGCTTGGAGGATTGCTACAACTACTGGAGATTCCGGAATGGAAGTGAGAACACATAACTCTGGATTTTGTAATGGGACTTCCGAGGAGCCAAAGAGGTCACGACTCTATCTGGGTAGTCGTGGATAGATTGACCAAGTCCGCCCACTTCATCCCTGTACGATAGGACTTCGCCATGGATAAGTACGCAGAACTGTACATGAGGCACATAGTGAGACTACATGGAGTGCCAGTAACGATCACTTCAGATAGGAATTCGAAGTTCACGGCAAATTTGTGGAAGAGCCTGCAAGAGGCCATGGGAACCCGACTACAGTTCAGTACAGCGTATCACCCACAGACGGATGGGCAGTCAGAAAGGACCATCCAGACGCTCGAGGACATGTTGAGAGCGTGCGTTATAGATTTCAAAGGCGGATCGGAAGAACAGTTGCACTTGGTAGAGTTCGCGTACAACAATAGCTACCAGTAGAGTATAGAGATGGCACCATTTGAAGCACTCTATGGCAGAGCCTGCAGGACACCGACATGGTGGGATGAGGTAGGGGAAAGGAGTATCACATGCCTAGAATTGGTAGAGCAATCGATGAAAGTAGTGAAAGTAATTCGGGATAGACTGAGGACGGCGCAGAGTCGCCAGAAGGGCTATGCAGATAAGCGGCGCAAGCCCCTGGAATTTCAAGTGGGCGATCATCTCTTCCTCAAAGTATCACTGATGAAAGGACTCTCGCGATTTGAAAGGAAAGGGAAGCTGAGCCCAAGATATGTAGGCCCTTTTGAAATATTGGAAAGAATTGGAACTTTGGCCTATCGGCTTGCGTTACCGCTAAATATATCCTAGGTACATAATGTATTCCACGTGTTGATGCTAAGAAAGTATGAACCTTACCCGACACATGTACTGGACTACGAAGCCATAGAGGTGGACGATAGATTATCCTATGTGGAGAGGCCAATCAGGATCGAGGATGGAAAAGAGCAAATCCTCAAGAATAAGAAAATCCCACTGGTCAAGGTAGTATAGAAGCACCACGGAACGGAAGGAGCCACGTGGGAGAGCGAAGAGACGATGAGGCGACAGCACCCCCATTTATTTGAGTAGTCAAGTGTAATGTAAATTTCGAGGACGAAATTTTTGTAAGGGGGGAAGAGTTGTCACATTCTGATTTCCAATCACTTTCAAACTGTGTAATGAGAAGTTTGCATATGTCATGCGATGAATTTCAGTTGTATTCCGCTCAAATCTGATCAATTTGAGTAGACTAACCAAAGGGAAAAGGCTAAAGCGAGACGAGATACGTGGACCTAGGTGACTCGAATAAGGAATGTGCTTTGAACATAAGGATTGTCGAGGGGATATTTAGAACCGCCAAAAGGCCTATCCAAGAAAGATTAAGGCACGCCTTGCGAGTGTCATACGATTGGAGCGGGGTGATGCCGCTTAACCAATGTATGATTTGAAAAATCTTCCTAAATCGGACGGTGAAGATTGAGACCTTAAAGACTAGTGATAAACCCTCACAATTACATGACAACCAAAGCCGCCATGAATTGATGAGCCCTAAATATGATGAGAATCACGGGGTCGATATGCGTATAGTCTGCAAAAGTCGCCTGTCGGTTCGGGATAGGCTAGAATCACGTCTGACTGAAGAAATGATCAAAAATGAGTCCTGAAAAGTTTGAAATGGAAAATCAAGAATTCCAACGTCATTTGGATTGGCAGTCGCCCTATCGAAGAAGTCAGAAACGAGAAAAACGACGTTCCGAACGTCGGAGGTAAAATGACCATAATGCCCCTCAAGCTTAGAACTTAATTATTATAATTGAGGGAAGGGCAAAATGTACAATTGACCCCTTCCAAGTTGCTTTAAATTCAAGGGCAAGAGATGGCCATTGGATCCCCTCGATAAGAACAATGGACAAGTGTCACAAATCCAAGGGTGGAGACCATTTCATTATTTAATGCCACCTACCAATCAACTCATTTGACCAATTTTTTTTTGGGATAACATGCTCTCTCTTTCCTATCTCTCCCACTCTTCATTCGGCAGAAAATCCCCCAAGAACAACCGAGCCATCTTCATCTTCTTCCTCTTTCAGTTCTATCTCACCCAACTGCCATCAGCCTCGCAGTTCGGCCAGTACGACCGGTACCTTCGGCCACTAGCTGCCACCGGTTGACCACCGCAGCATAGATCCACCTCTTGCCGACGTCCTCCAACTTGAATCAGGTCATTTCGAGCTTTGTGGAATTCTAGGCAAGCATTCTCCCACAGGCCGACAGAACTGGAACCAACCTGAGGTAGGTCTGTTTCTCAAGTCGTTTGACGGTCAAATTCTTAGAATTTAAAGCTCAAATTTGGTGGAGACTCAGTAGACATGTGTAGAAATATGTGGTAAAAATTGAGGATTTATTTGATAATTTTTTGACCATGAACCACCCATGTATATCTTGCCCAGAAACTGTCGGTATTCTAGACCTTGGACGACCGGCGACTTTTCAGCAACCACGCGGCTTGAAACTCACAGTGAGCCACCCAAACCCTTGAATAGATGTTATAAGTGGTAGGAGAGTGTATAATTTATGGATTTGAGGTAGATTAAGACCGGTTGGACCCGGCATGAACAGAACCGAATGGAACCGGTTCAATGCCGAGCTAAATCGATTCTGTGGGTGGCTGGATATGCTGTATTTGTGTTGTAATTTAGTGTGTATGATGTGAACAGATGATGAGGAGTATGTTATAGGTGATTTGGATGGATAAATTGAAGAATTGGACTTGGGATTTTGACAAATCGATTGACTATCCTAGGTTGCGCGACAAATCGGCTTTGGACTTGGGTTGGCCGAATTCTAGGAGGCTCAAAGAGGAGTGAATTGTGTTGTTAAACAAACGTAAGAAATTCTCTAAACCAAGGCTAGGGGGATTGGACTCGATTGGGTAAGTCGAGGGCCGAACGGAATGGTTTATGAGAAGACCCTCAATGGTAAAAGCTTGATGTGTTCTTAAATGCTATTGAATGATTACATGACATAGCCTATGCTTGACTTGTTTGTGAGTTTAGGTGTCATTTGAATTGATTCGCATGCCAAGGATTTAGGAATTGTATTAGAATGCGCATTAGCTATTTAAATGTGAAATTTGAATTGAAAAATCAAGTTGTTTGATATGGTGTGGCATGAATTATGATCGTGGCATTACATGGCTTGGCCCTGAGGCGTATGAGACGTGGGGCAAAAGGTTGAGACCCTGATACGACGAGGTCACAAGGTGGATTATGATTAGGTGGCGCCCTAATGCGACGAAGTCGCGGGGTTGAGATAGCCACAGTCTTGATGCGATTTAATCGCGAGACAGAATAGGTGCTCATAAACCCGACTTGGAATTGAACAGGGGCCTGATGCATTTACGCGGGCTGAGCCTGATGCGATCTAATTGCGGGCTAGAGAATGAGGCAAGCAGAGGTTGGTTGATGTGGTGAAGTGACAGGCCGAGCATATACGTGCATTCGTGTGTGACATGGGAATATAAGTGTATGCCTGTCTTATGTGTATTGTTGTTTACCGATTTATGATTGTTATACCTGCGTGGGATCATGAGTTTGGATCTGTTGAGTGATGCGACTGCCTGAGTGGACAGTCAACCTGGTCTAGGATTAGGTTTTTCTTACTAAGATATGGATTTCACCCCTTTTGGGGAAACCTTACTTTACAGATCCTAGGTAGTAGCGATGTGGCCTATCAGATTCGGGGACCCGAAGGAGATGACGACTTATTTTGATGAGTTCCCGGACAAACAGGGGGACGTCTATGTTAGGAAGTGTACCGTTGTATGGGTCGACGAGAGTAAGCCTGAGTGGAAGCCTCATAGGTTTGAGGCGTGGTTCAAGAAAGTAGGAGATCAGCAGAGCGGGCCATTGAAGCCCCATGAGGTGCCTGAGGGGGTTATCCCTGATTGGTGCCAGACTGTTGCGGAGCAAGAGTTGCCCGAGAGTTCGGTAGTAAGGTCTAGGAACGAACCGGAGTGGACACCGACCCTAGAGGATACTGAGGAGCAGGAGCAGGAGGAGGTTATAGTATTGGAGGCGTCCGAGAGTGACTTCGCTGAGCTGTCGTAGGAGGCGACTACGGAGGATTCCATTGAGGTTCCGTTCGAAACATTTTCTAAGTACGAGCCTACTAAGGATGCAGAGGACACAGACAACTCCAGCAGCTCTTCCTAGATGACTTCAGATGGTGATCTGACTTTTGACTGGCGACCTGACCCTATCCTGGTGGATTTTGTGGATAACTTTTTGGCATGCTTACTCCTCGCCTTGCTGTATAGCGGTTTGTAGTAGATGTGACCTGTAGTTGTTGATGTTTGACTTTATGATGCTATCCAGTCCTACTTAGTCTTGGTATATATGTATATATAGATTGTACGGGGAGTTGTTGGGAATCGCTTCCGTGTGCTTAATGTAAATTATTCTATCTCTCGCCCTTTCTTATATAGGTGGATCCTTGGGACCGCCGAGAGATTGTAGTTGTTAGAGTTGTTATTGTTTACTTGCAGGGACGATTGCGAGCTCGCGATGAGATGCGGGGCATGACACGTCATCATCACCAAAAAGGAACGGGCATTAGGGTCACCGCCAAAATGTCAGACTAGTAAACCAGGAGCTCCTAAGTCGAGCTGTTGGAGTCATCAGTCTCCTCGGCCTCCTCAGTATGCTCATACTCCGAGAAAGTCTCTGAGCAAATCTCCACCGTATCCTCGAGGGTCTCGTCCACGGACGGCTCCACTAGATCATCCTCGGTAGCCTCGACCACTATGACCTCCTCCGTGTCCTCCAAGGTCGAGGTGCTCTCAGGACCGTTCCTTGAACCGGCGACTAACCCCTCAGCCTCCACTGAATCCCGGGTGGGATGGCACCAATTAGGGATCACTCCATGAGGTACATCAGTGGGCTTCAGCGGCCCTATGCTAACATCTCCTACCTTTCTAAACTAGGCCTCATATCTATGAGGCTTCCAGCTACTACCACCCTCGTCTACCCAAACGACTGTACACTTTCTAATGTAAATGGTCCCCTGCCCGTCAGGGAACTCGTCAAAATAAACCGACATCTCCTTGGGGTTGCCAAATCTGATGGGCCATATCCTCAGGGCCTAGGATCTGTAAAGAAAAGGGTCCCACAACGGGGTGAGATATACATCTCAGTAAGGTGGGTCCTAACCATAAGTTAGGCTGACAGTCCACTCAAGAAAAAAAAACACCGGCAATTTATACAAATAATCATATGAGGCATTCAACTATCAATAATAACACAGATGTCGGGCACGCAGTCATGACATCATAACACATCAATAGGATCATGCTCACATTGCCATATCAAATCACCACTTCCACCCTTCCATCCTGCCTCACTTTCATGCCCATGTTTAGAGCGCCTCAGGCTTGGTCTGCGTAAATGCATCAAGCTTTCAATGTCACTCCAGGTCTGTGTCGACACATCACAACTCTGTCCCACGTTTCAACACATCAGGACTATAGCCTTCTCAACCCCGCATCTCGTACGCCTCAGGGTGCCATTCAATTCACACCACGCGCCTCAACGCCTCAGGGCATTTGTCATACGACCCCACGTCTCATACGCCTCAGGGTATTCCAACATCTCAGGCATGCCATGAGTTCAATTTAATTCATAACACAAAATGTCAAGTGCAAACTCATGCACAAACAATATACCTATGGCATGCGAGACAATCAATTTGACATTCAAACGTTGTAATCAACTTAAAGCACAAGTAATGTCGCACGTTCAAGTCCTCTATATCATTCTAGGACGCAAATTGAGTCGTCACATTATAAACCTCCAAGAATTGATCCATTCACACACAAATCGCCCAATCGAGTCCAATCCTCCTATCAAAGGTTTAGGATTCCCCCTACCTTAAGCTTAATGCAACACAATCCTCCTCCCAAGCACCTCAAGAGTTTGGTCCAAATGGTCCAAGGACAACTCAGCCGCGCAACCTAATGAAATTCATCCAATCGTCAATTTTTCTTGCTCAATTCGCCAATCCATGGGCCATAAACCTTATTGACATGTTCCTCAACATCCTAGCATGTCTAAATGGTGAATTTGAGACCCAATTCCAACACCAATAGCCCTTAACAGAACCGGCATGCATAGGAACTAACCGAGCATTTTCGGTTCTGTGTATACCCCAGCTAATCATCCTTTAAACCACCTCAAATCCTCAATTTATTCACTAATATACTTACTAACATGTATTTCTAAGGTTTTGGGAAGCTCACCGAAAATCTGGAGCCAAGCCAAAGCCGAAAACTCCTTGAATGACACCGGTCTTCCCAAGCCTTCAACCGATCAGTTCTGGCCCTTCAAACACCCATTTGGGGTTAAAACTCCATCAAATTAACCCAAACATTTTGTTACAGCTCAATCTATGTGTCCCCTAGATGTCCACAAAATTTGGTTGAAAAACTCCAAGATTTTGGGGTCCTAAGAGGCCTAAAACGTGGCTTACCTGTAGTTGCGACGATTTCCGTCGACTTTCGGGAGATTGGTTGGCCGGAGCTCCTCACTGAACCAAATGACTCGCTTCCACCTCGAGAACGTCAGCAAGAGGTTGAGAAATGAGTGGACGGTCGGCTCGGCGACTGAAAGTTGCCGGAGGTGGCAGTCGACGGTAGCGATCGGCGGTGGCTGAGTCGATTGGACTGGAGCAGTTTCACGGTAGAGGAATAAGAAGAAGAAGAAGAAGAAGAAGAAGAAGATTTTAGGCAAGGTGAGGGAGTGGTCGGCCAAGAGAGAGAGAGTGAGGGTTTATACTTCAATTTCAAGAGTCAACTTGAATTGAATGGTAGGTAAAAAGTGGACACATCAACTCAAGGCTTAATCCATTAACACTTGTCCAATATGTCAATCAAAGTGCATCCAATGGCTCCCATTTCTTCAATTTTTGGCAGCTTTGGGGATGTGTTAATGACCAAAATGCCTTTATCCAATTATATAGGTAAGGCTAAGGCTTGAGGGGCAAAATGGTAATTTTACACCCGACGTTCGGAACGTCGTTTTTTTCTAACTCCAATTTTCTTCGATAGGGCGACGGCCAATCCAATTATAATGTTGAAATTCTTGATTCTCCATTTTCAATTTCCAAGACTCGTTTATGATTGTTATCTATATCAGACGTGGTTCCAGCCTATCCCGAACTGATGGGCGGCATTTGCAGACGTTACGCGTATTGACCCTCTGATTCATATCACAATTAGGGCTCGTCAATTTATGACAACTTTGGTTATCATGTAATTATGAGGGTCTATCACTGGTTCCGATGGTCTCGATCGTCACTGTTCGATTTATGAAAATTTTGCAAATTATACGTTGGTTCAGCGGCACCACCCGCGCTCCAATCGTATAACGCTAGCAATGCATTCCTTAAACATTCTTAGATCGGCCTTTTATGGCTCTAAATATCTCCTCGACAATTCTTATGGTCAAAGCGTCATTTCCTATTCGAGTTCCCTAGGTCCACGTACCTTGTCTCGCGTTAGCCTTTCCCCGTTGGTCAGTCAACTCAAATTGATCAGATTCGAGCGAGATATGACTGAAATACATCGCTAGATACATTTCTCATTAATGAGTCTGAAAATGACAGGAAAATCAGAATGTCACAGGTAAAGTCCTTGTTCTACCTCTTAGAAATTTCGAATGACCTCAAATTTTTTAGGAGAGTTTCACGACATCTAGTACTATGTTCAGATGGTTTGTGGCTGCAAATAGATGGTGTTAACTTCTATTTTCATGGCTAAACATTAACGGTAAAATCTGAATAGATTCTGACCTTGTGGAGATCGGGTTATTCCGAAGTCTTTGGAGTGTCAAACGACTTCAAAACTCGTGGTGAGCCTTCTAAACATGTAAATGAAGGTTTTGGAATGTTGTTTGTGCAAAGAGTTAGGCTTGAGATTGAAGTATGGCTCGATTGAGCAGTTAGAACCCAAAATCGATTCTGTCTCGTGGGTGTATACATGCTGACCGGTCTATTTAGGGGCTGAATGAGGAATATTTGGACTTCAATTGACATATAATGTCTTGTATGATATCATGTGAGGTGTCAATGGGAAGTGTAAGAAGTGTATTGAAGTTTAAAGTTGATTTAAGGGCTAATTGGTGCATGGAACTTGGAGATATATATTATGCCCTTTTAAATTATAGCATGAACCGAGATTAATGGAGGTGTTGTCGTGTATTTGACCAATTGATAAGGCATCCTAAGTTGCCATTTGTTTAGTGATCGAGAGAATGGTTTAACGAAAGTGAATTTAGATTGTTTCTAATCCGAAATTGAATGAATTTTGATTCAAAATTGATGAACTTCCTAGAAAGGCACGTGGTTCTCGTTTGGCTGGGATCTTGTGGATCGAGGAGACTCGTTTGGTGTGGATTTTTGCTGATTAATCATTGTAAGCGGTTCCTAAACCCTTACTTGAACCCTAGGACGCTACTGGATAGTGTCTTAAGTAGTGCGATTGTGCTATAAAAGTATAGTGATGACATCGCGACAGTGGGCCCTAGCGATGATTGGTTATGACATTGTGGCCGTGGGCCCTGGCTATGCTTTGGCTTTGAGCCCTATGCAACTATATCCCCACTTGGAACCTTGGTGATACATTGCGGCCACGGGCCCTAACGATATGACGGGCCGTGGGCCCTGGCGATACATCGCAGCCGTGGGTCCTGGCGATGATTTAATGTGATTTAAGGCTAATACGTGAAGTATGAGTCATATAGCATGTGGTGTATTTATTAATGAACTGATATGCCAATTATTTTGTGATAAATAATGTTGAACTGCCATATGCCATAGCTTGTTGAATTCCTTGCTTTCTCTGCATTTTGTTTTGTCTGGGACTTGTGGCTTAGTTAGGGTTGGATTTCACTTGCTGAGACGTTGATCTCACCCTTTAGTGGGACAAACTTTTTAGACCCCAAGCCCTAACCATGTTGCCAATTCACCTGGGCGATCCAAAGGAGATGATCGCCGATTTTGATGAGTTTCCCTACCATAAGGGTATTACCTATATCAAGAAACGCATGACAGTCTAGGTAGACGAAGGGAAGCCGGAACTACAACCCCATCGTTTTGAAGCCTGATTTCGTCAGTTAGGAGACAACAGCTAGATGGGACCCCTGCTGCCGGAGGATGTTATGTGGGAAGTGATTCCTACCTGGTGTCATCCGTCCCGACCGGGCATTGAGGTGGACAACCCAGCATCTGTGGGAGGTTCAAGAAACATACCTGAAGTGCCTAAGTCTCCTTTGTCCTCTGCGGAGTATATGAGTTATGTTGAGATTTCTGCTGATATTATCGAGGCCACTGAAGAAGAAGAAGAAGAAGCAAAAGAAGAAGAAGAAGAAGAAGAAAAGGAAGCCGAGGAAGACATCGAAAAGCCTTCAGATGATGTACCATCCGAAACTTTTTTGGATTTCGATCTAGTTACTAACGGGGATGATGGAAGAGATGATTCAAGCTGTTCTGATGAGAAGTCTGAATGAAGGGGTTCGGTGATTAAGAAGGAAAAATTTTGGTGTTAGGCTTTAGGAAAGGTTTAGCAGTAGCCTTTGAACTCTAAGCCTTAGTTCCTTTTCTATCCAGGACTGGACTGCTTCAACATGACCCCAATGTGGGGTGGTTCTTAACATGATTAAGAAATGAAGACCACCGTTCAAAGGGTTTGTTAATGGTCACCTATAGTGTTTATGGAGAAAAACGAATGCCTTTGTCATCCCAATCCATGTAATTGATGCGAATGGCCCTTTCATTCCCTAGTTCAGGCTTTTCTATCCTTACACTCCTCTCATCTCTTCGGTGTGTATAGGATGTGTTTGGATTAGGTTTGCGTCTTATTTAAAGAAACATTCCTGCTAGATAGCCTAAACAACTCTGTTTTGAAAAAAATCATTTCGTTTTTCTCCTAACATTATATCCTATAGGGAGCTTAACGATACACCATCTATGTTTCAATCACGCTTAGATAACTTCTAATCCTAACATATATGCAACAAATGTTAGAAATTCATCTTTTGAAAGCACGGTTCATTCCCAAGTTTGACCATATGAATGTTCATCTTTGATTCATTCTCTCTTACAGGGGGGTAAGAGATTTTACAGCATTTCTCGATTGCTGTCTTCTGTCTTCATTGAGCAATCCTATATGAAGCGACTAAAGATTCCAGTGAGTGAGAGACATTTTAACATTTGATGGACATATACATATCACCTGGTTCCACGTGTCAAGGACCATTCTGTTTTTGGTTTCATTTTAACAAGTTTGATTTTGATTTCATTTCTTGAAATCCTGCAAAATATAAAAATGCTATGTATGCATGGATGCACGATATGCTCATGTAATGACTGCTATGGTGACTCGGATCGTTTTGGAGCAAGTCAAGTGATCATCATCTGATTTCATTTCAAGGATAATACTTCTTCACAGCATCTGAATTTACTAGATATCCCAATTCTTCTCCTTTAGAATTTACAAGAATAATGCTCCTCCCATGAGGATTTTCTTGACAATATAAGGGCCTTCGTAATTCGGGGTAAACTTGCCTCCCAGATGAGCAGCACTCGACAGTGTCTTCTTTACCACCAGGTCATCCACTTCGAAACTTATGGGTTTAACTTTCCAGTTAAATGGCTTGGTCACCCTCTTCTGATAACTCTGGCCATGAAAGATTGCTCTAAGAAGCTTCTCGTCTATCAGATTTAGCTGTTCACATTTGTGTTTCATCCACTTTATCTTAGAGAGTTTAACTTTTGATAATATTCTTAAAGATGGAACCTTAATCTCTACAGGCAGGACAACTTCCATCCCATATACCAAAGCGTAAGGAGTTGCCCCTGTAGAAGTTCTAATCGAAGTTCAATATGCCATTAAGAGTAGCCTCTCATCCCAATCCCTATAATTTTCGGTAGTTTTAGCCAAAATCTTCTTGATATTCTCATTTGTCGCTTTTACTGTTCCATTCATTTGTGGGTAGTAAGGGGAAGAATTAAGGTGCCGAATACCAAAGAGATCCAGCAAATCATTGACAATCTTGTTGTTTAAATTGGATCCATTGTCCGTAATGATTACTCGTGGAGTACCACATCGAGAAATTATATCTCTCTTGATAAATCTCGCCACACTCCTTGCAGTGACATTCGTGTAAGAATTAGCCTCTATCCACTTCATGGAGTAATCAATTGCAACTAGGATGAAGCGATGACCATTTGAAGTTGCTGGATTGATAGGCCTTATCATGTATATTCCCACATAGAAAAAGGCCAAGCTTTAGACATCTGATGAAGTTCGTTCGGCGGCGTATTAATCTTATCGCCGCATACTTGACATGTTGATTACAATCTGATTCGATGGTCATCCAATAATAACCAAGCTGCATAATCTTCCTAGCGAGAAAATGGCCATTCATGTGTGGCCTACATATACCTTCATGGATTCCCTCATGAGAGTATTTGCTTCTTTAGCATCTATACACTTTAACAAAGTCAAATGACCTTTTGTACAAAGTTTGTCCACTGAGGAAGAATTTACTGGCTATCTTGGCTATATATCTTCGGTCCCCTGCTTGACATCCTTCAGGAAACTCTCTCTTCATGAGATAGTTCTTGATATCATAGTACCACTATTCTCCTTTGAATTCTTCTTCTACCAGCATACAATAAGCTGGTTTTCTGATTATGTCAATCCTCAGTGGCTGCACTTTTAATCTGTCAGTTATTTGCAACAATGAGGCCAATGTGTCCAATGCATCTACAAATTGGTTATGCGATCTTGACAAGTATTCAAATGACACTTCTTCGAACTTAAGTGCCAACCCTTCAAGGTACTCATGATAAGGGATGAGTTTTGCGTCCTTTGTTTTTCATTCTTCCTGCGTCGAAAAATAATGAGCATAGAATCTCCATAAATCCGCAGCTTAGGTACCTCCATGGAGATGGCTAACTGTAGGCCTTAATGCATGCCTCGTATTCTAAAATATTATTGGTGCAAGGGAAAAGTCAGTTTGGCTGCAATAGGATAATGTTGACATCAGGGGATATTAGCACTGCCCCTGTGTCAGCTCCCAACAGATTGATGGCACCGTCAAAATACATTACGCATTTGTCTTCTGTCAGACTTAAAACTTGATCTTCCACTTTTGTCTTTCCAGAAGATGTGCCATTTTGAAAATTTTGTGCCAACATATCGGCTATGGCTCTCCCTTTCACAGACTTTTGTGGAGAGCTCTTGATATCAAATTCAGACAACATCACTTATCATTTTGCTAATTTCCCAATCAAAGCGGGTTTCTCCAAGAGATATTTGACAGGGTCATTTTCTGTCACCAGATGAATATGGTGGTGTAGGGTAACTGCCTCAATCTTCAAAGCACCCACACTGTTGCTACACAAGCCCTCTCAACAGGCACATAATTCGCTTCAGATGAGGTGAATTTTTTACTCAAATAGTAGATGGCTCTTTCTTTACCATCCATAGGGCTTGTTTGAGCAAGTAAGGCTCCCAAAGATTCTTGATGTATAATCAAATATAAGGTCAAGGGGTGACGTGGGATGGGTGGCAGAAGTACTGGTAGAGTGGCTAAATAAGTTTTGATCTTTTGGAAGGCCTGACTACATTCTATATCCCAAGTCACTTTCGCACCCTTCTTGAGTAGTTTGAAAATCGGTTTAGCGACATCCGACAGTTGATTGATGAATCTGGTGATGTAGTTTAATCTCCCTTGAAGACTTCTCACTTCTTTTACCGTTGAGGGAGTTGTTAGGTCACGAATAGCTTGAACTTTTGAAGGGTCAATCTCAATGCCCCTATTACTGTTTATGAATCCAAGAAGTTTCCCAGATTTTGCCCCGAACATAAATTTGTTAGGGTTCAACCTCAACTTGTATTTTTGCAGTTGCTCAAACAGCTTTCTTAACACTTGAATGTGATCTTGTCCTTTCTTGGACTTGGAGATCATGTCATCGACATTTACCTCAATTTCCTTATAGATAATGTCATGAAATAGGTGACCATTGCCTTCTGATCAGTTGCCCCTGCATTCTTTAGTCCAAAAAGCATAACCTTATAACAAAAATTTCCCCAAAGGGTGGTAAATGTAGTTTTCGGCTTGTCCTCCTGTTTCATGACGATCTGGTTATTTCTGGAGAATCCATTCATGAATGAAAATAATTCGTACCCCGTTGTACTATCCACCAACACATCAATATGGGGAAGTGGAAAATCATCTTTTGGACTTGTTCTATTCAAGTCCCAATAATCTACATCGATCCGGACTTTGCCATCTCTTTTCATAGCGAGAATTATGTTCGCAATCCAATCTGAATATGGGATAGCTTTGATAAAGCCCACTCTAAGAAGTTTCACTACTTCTTCTTTAATTATGTCTTCTAACTCAGCTTTCATCCGTCTGTTGCCTTGTCTCACCGGTTTAATACTGGGATCTATGGGTAATGAATGTTCTACAATTCTGAGATCCAAACCCGGCATATCCACGTATGCCCATGCAAAGATATCCTAATACTCTTTAAATAATTCTGTGAATCTGAGTTTTTCAGCTCGAGATAGATGTCCACCAATCTTGACTTCTTTGATATCTGTAGCGTCACCCAAGTTAATGATAACTGGCTCTTCTGAAGTGGGAGACATCGACTTTTCGAAGGCACTCCACTCTCTACGGATAGCCACATAACTCTCATCTTCGTCTTCCTCAATATCACAAAAGTAACCATCTTGGTGATCCGATTCGTACAATAACTTAGTATGCATGTTTGAGATGATATGCCAGAAATGTCATGAGAATGGTTAGTTTCTATTTCACAAAAAAAATGCGATGCATGAGTGTGAAAAATCTTTTCAAAAGAGATTTCGAAATCAATGCAGGCGTAAACGGAACTAGTCCTTATATCCTTAGACATCCTTGTTCCTTAGAAATCTTTTGAAAATCAGGAATCATATGGCAAACTAGGCCTCAAACTTCCCTTACGGAAGACCAGCATCATCATTGAGCTGATTTGTGGTTCCATATGTTCTTAATAAAACTTGTGTGTTTTATTGAATGCAAAATGGACCGCGTTACAAGTTATGTTGTTTGGACCAACAATCGGAGATCCAAAGGCGTTTCCCTACATTTTCATCAAACAACGAAAATGAAAAGTGCAAAAAAATGCAGGAAGTTAAGTGTAGTATTAAAAGCGGGGAAAATGTTTCTTTACTCGGAGGTAGTGGCTTCACCATCAAGCCACTCTATGATGACGTTCACAGAGTCATCTCCCAGAAAAGGGTTTGTTAGATCTTTTCTGCTGAGAGCATTATCTCTTCTTCTGACAACCACCTGGAGCCTTTGCTGAAATACTTGTTCAAAGGGCTGCTAAACATATTTGATTTGTCTTTCCAAGCTAAAGAACCAATGAAGGAGTCCTTTTGATTTCTTTGGTGTCCACAGCTTTTGCCTCGACCTCGGCCTGCTACTTTAGGGGTAAAATCACTAACGTGGGTGTTTTGATATCGCAAGCCTACCTTATGCTCGTTGGACTTTAACTGTAGAGGAGCGCTGATTCCTTGACCATGTTTGCCCAAACCCTTTCCCGGGTTAAATCCATATGCTAGTAGCATCTTGGCTGGTAAAAGGTTAACTTCAAAGATAAAAGGGGCTTTCAGTTGCGCCCCATAGGAATGTGGATTACTATCACCAGCTCTAGGGAATGGTAGCTCGCTTCATGCTTAACTTATGGCTCAATGTAGGGAATAGTGCTATTCTGATACGCGTGGAGATCAACTTCCCCATGGATGGTAACCACTTTCCTATCAACCACGAATCACACCTTTTGATGTAGAATTGAAGGCAAGGCTCTAGTAATGTGAATCCAGGGTCTCCCTAACAGGAATCCGAATGCGCTCGAAAAATCCATTACTTGGAAGTTTATGGAAAATTTGGTTGGGCCAATGAGCACCCCCAGCTCGATTTTGCCTACCACTGTCTTTTTCATCCCATCAAAAGCTCTAACGGCTACTTTGGAGGTTCAATTCGTTTCCTCTTTGATGCCCAAACTCCTTAATGTAGCAAAGGGCAGATACTAAAGCAAGATCCGTTATCGATTAGCACATGTGCTACTCTCTTCCCCTTACATTATGCAGTAATGTATAAGGCCTTGTTGTGCCCTCTTTCTTCCATGGGGAAATCTTCATCTAAGAAGCTCAATCGGTCCTTTAGAAGGATTGCCCCCACAAAATCTCCTCATTACACGTCGTTGATAGTTTCAGGGACATGCACTTCATTTAGAGTCTTCAGCAGCGCATCTTTATGTTTCTCTTAGTTGATGAATAAATCTAATAGAGATATTTGTGCCATCATCTTTCTTAACTACTCTATCACCTCGAACTCGCTGGTTTTAGGTGGACAGAAGCTTTTTTGCATTTTCTTTCAAAACCTCATTCTTTCAGATTCGCCTTCCCTCGGGGGATAAAATCATCCAGACCTCATTACGGCATCTATTTCTCCCGTGCCATAGTTTCAATGGACTGCCTTAGGGTCATAGTCTTCTACTGGTGAGACTTTTATTGTTACTGTTGTCGGGCGGGATGCCTCTAGTTCAAATTCATCGTCAGTTTCATCTCTTGATAGGTGAATTATAACAGGTTTAACCGGACAATCATATTCTTGGCTTAGGCTGTCAAGCTCATCCAGTTTGATTATTACAGTTGCAATGGTTTCAATCATTGCCACAGTATCGCCAAAGTTTTTGGGAAGTTTTCGTATTCCGACTAGTGGTACCTGTCAGCATCACTTGATTCTACCGAAATTATAAACTTCAAGAGTCTTCTTACTCTCTTGAATAGTTCAGTCAAGCTTTGCCACTGGGCTATTAATTTCTCCATCCTGACGTATTACTCTGTGCCAAGCTTTTTATTTGTCGTTTGAGGATGACTGCACGTTGCCTGTGACATTCCGAATTTCCACCTCCTCGAGACTTGAGATATGAAATGAAATCTCAAAATTGAAAAATAAAAAATCAAGAATTTCAACATTATAATTGAATTGGTCGTTACCTTATCGAAGAAAATTAAAATTAGGAAAAATAAAAATAAAAACGACGTTCCGGACGTCAAGGGCAAAATTACCATTTTGTCCCTCAAGCCTTAACCCTGCCTTTATAATTGGATAAGGGCATTTTGGTCAATCACAATACCCTATAGTCTACCGAAAATCAAGAAAAATGAGGGCCATTGGATGAGCCTTAATTGACAAGAGGACAAGTGTCAAAGGATTAGGCTATGAGTTGATGTAAATACTTTTAACCTACCATTCAACTCAAGTTGACCAAACCCATTGAAGTATAAACCTCTCTCTCTCTCTCCTCTTGGCCGAACACCCTTCCATTGCCGGTTTTCTTCTTCTTCCTCTTCTCTCTCTTGCCGACCAGCCCGTCACTCTGCCCCGAATGCTTCACTGTTTCGGCCGTAACTTCTTCGTCCGTCATCGGATTAAGGCGTACCACCTACCATTGGAAATCTTATTATCTTGCCGTTCCAACAAGGTATTATGAGTCTAAATCCACCTCGTTGTTTGTCTCGTACAGCCGTTTGAAGGAGCAAAGGTCGAGCTGGTCAATTTTGAATCCGAGACCTCCTAGTCGACCAATCCCGACCGTCCCACTATTCTGGCCATATCTTCTTCGTCCGATATCGGATTGAGGTAAAACTACTGCCAAATGAAATTTTATTGTCTTATCTTTCGATAGACACAATATAACTCAATTTGACTCTATAGATCATCCTGTAGCTCAATTTGAGTGGACAAAGGTCCAGACGAGGCAGATTTTGATAGAGTTGGGGGAATGCCTTCGTTTGGCCACTTCAAGACTTCAAATTACTTCAAATTTTTGGTGAGGTCTTCTACACTTATAGTATTAAAGTTGGATGAGCTGTAGTAAAAATTGTGGAGGAATTTGATGGAGTTTTGACCCTAAATAAGTCTTCTGTTTGAAGGGCAAAAACTGACCGTTGGAGGACCCGAAGAAATCGACACTATTCAAGGACTTTCCGGCGTCTCCTTGGTTCTAAATTTTTGATGAGGCTCCCCAACCCTTAAAACTACATGTTAGCAGGTAGATTAGCGGATAAATTGAGGATTTATGCTAGTTTAGGGGCTGTTAAGTTGGGGTATGCACAGAACCAGGTAAGACCTGTTTATGTTCTGAGCATACCGTTTCTGTGGGTTGCTGTTGGTGTTGAAGTTGAGCTCCAAATTCATTATTGAGAAGTGTGAGGATGTTAATTGATTGGTCCATGAGGTGTATGTTTAATGGGGTGATGATTTGAGCAAGGAAATTAACGATTGGATGAAATTTCCTTAGGTTTCCGATTGATTCATCCTTGGACCCTTAGGGCCAAACCATTGGAGTGCTTGGGAGGAAATTTTGTTGGCTATAGCACAAGGTAAGGGGATTCTAAACCTTTGATAGGAGGATTGGACTCGATTGAGTGGTATGAGTATGAATTTGATCGGTTCTTGGGAGATTATACTGTGATTGTCCAATGTACGTCCTAGAAAGACATAGATGACTTGAATGTATGACAATTCTCGTGCCTTGATTGATTGTCACATTTGAATGCCAAATTTAATTGTCTCGCATGCCATTAATGTGTTGCTCGTTGCTTGAGTTTGCAATTGATTATGTACTATGAACTAAAATGAACATTTGGTATGTGATACCATGATGCGTTGAGACGCGAGGTTGTGTGACTGGACACCTTGAGGTGCTGAGGGGCGGGGTTTGAATTGAATGGCACCCCGAGGTGTATGAGACGCAGGGTTGAAATAGCCAATGTCCTGATGCGTTGAAACGCAGGACGGAGTTGAGGTGTGTCGACACGGGCCTGGAGTGAAATTGAAAACCCGACGCATTTATGCGGGTTTGTCAATTAGACGGTCTGATACGTTTAAACGGACCGAGCCTGAGGTGTTCTAAACGCGGGCATGAAAGTGAGGCAGACTGGAAGGATGGAAGTTGTGATTTGACATGGCAACGTGTGTTTGATCCTAATGATGTGAAATGATGCCATGAATGCATGCTTGACATCAGTATGTTGTTTATTGACAGTTGAATGGCTTATGTGATTACTTGTAAAAATTGTTTGTGATTGCATTTGCCTGAGTGGACGGTCAGCCTAACCTAGGATTAAGACCTACCTTATTGAGATTTATATCTTACCCCGTCGTGCGATTAACTTTTTCAAGTCTCAGGCGATGCCAATGAATGGTATCTAAAGAAGTAATTATAGGAAATGAATTTACACTTTTGTGACTTTAAGGATTTCATGTTACCTTGAAGTTAGAGTTGTATCCTCTGAACCTGTAGTCGGCCTTTATAAGAAGACATTCCCTATGTGCTGAGTCATCTTAAGATTGAACTAAATGGAGAAGTTTTATCGCTTCTGTATGTTTGTATCATTTAGAAGTTTTTAAATGGTTGGCCGACAGATCTTGGGTACCACCGAGACAAGATGGCCCTGGTTGGATTTTGCGTGCCTGAAGGGTTCAGGACGTGACATCCCCGTTTAAGTGATATCAAAGCAAGGCCCGCTCGATCCAATGTGATTGAGACTTGAAGTGATACGGAGCAACGACTTGAGGACAATTATGTAATGAGACGTTGAGGGATAAGCATGGATTGCTGAATCTTGAGGACTATAGGTTTGAATTTGTGTAGTGTTCTAATGGTCCTAATGCCGATTTAAGGGATGATCTTGAGTGATTTATGAACAAGGCTCACAAGAAAGTGAATAGAAATTGACGAGTCATAAGCTTGGATTTGAGGTTGCTAGAGAATAAATTATGAATGAAGGGTCAATTGAAGTGTATGATTGTGATCTTGGTTTGTTAATGACCCAACTTGAGGAGTACAAGTTATAAAGAGGCGACCGATGTTAGTGGATTCAGGCTTGAATTGCGTGATATCTTGATGATTTAGCTATCAATTGCTATTGTCAGCACTGGATGAAATGAGGTGAGGTGTACACAAGATATATTGGATTAAAGGCCAGTTGTTATTGAATGCATATGGATTTGGCTTGAATAGCGACTAAACTTGGGATTTATGGTTGAACATAGGCAATTAATCTATGAGATGTGATGGTCATTGATGGAATTATAAATCTTCAATGGATAAGAATGGATTTAGAGATGATTATGGTATGATAAATGGAGCGGACAATCAGGACGCGCATGTGTTTGTGGCATTAAAATGAAAGTCAAGGAAGGTGTGTGCATGAGTTTATCATTATTGGACTTAATAAACTATCGCTTGGTTTGAGACAAGTTGATGGGATACCTATAAACCGTCATGAAGCATGGTATGGGACGTGTGGAACGGTGCTTTCTCCGTAGATGTATGATTTGGGACAACCTGCAATGGCCAGGTTTGATGAGGGCGGAGAGTGATCGCTGGGACAGAGAGGTCCGGACAAGGAGCGACTCCTAGCAGGCTTCTAAGATGGCAAGAGGCAGGAATAACCCAAGCCATAACTTAAAAGGAAAAGTCTAAGTATCAAGTTGAGTCCAACTGTGGTTAAGAGATGTATGGCACGAGATTGATCCTTGAAGAAGATGTTCAAAAATGGCATGACATGTGAAATGAGGCCTGTGATTGGCATAATTAAAAGCTTTGTGCTTGACGGTGGATGCCGTTTGAAAGGAAAAGTAATGTCTATGATTGGTCTATTGGGCATGTTTTGTAATTGACATCATGTGATTGATTTGGCCAAGGTCTAACTGGGAGAGTAGACGACATGTGGGGTTTATACCCATTGAACTCATGCCTATTGAGAATGAGAAAGCATGTCGTGTTTGTGACAGAGTGGCAGATGCCTTAGACTTATAGCATGATCGATTGACTCATTGAATAGTTGCCCTAAGTACTTGCTCGGTGTTAACCTAGTTGAGTTTTGGCCTAGTTGAGGCTTGCCTAGTAATTGGATGAAGATTGAGAAGTTGCCTTGTTGAGGCTGGCTTGTTGAATAGTCATTGACTGATGAAAATCTGGAATCTTTGGGTACTGGACAACTAGTTGAGAGTTGTTTGGGAACCACTGTAAGGTTGATAATGATGAATGATGAAAAGAGTAGCCTGAGACTAATAGACTTGAGTAGATGACTTAAGGTTTTTATTCCTAGAGGAAATCATAGTGGTTCAAGTGACATGAGAACCTAATAAGGTTGAACGACCAAGGTATGGTCGTAGAAGAGCATTGGGCTCGAGTATGCATGGTATGGAAGATTCGAGAACTGATATGGATCATGAGAATTGAGTAAAGATGGGCGATTGGAGTATGAGTACTAAAAGAGAATATGGCTCGATCTGTTAATCGTACAAGACCCAAGTGCTGAATGGGTCATGGGAAATTTAAGTGGAAATGAGGAAATTTGTTGGTTAAACAAGCTCAAGAAGGAGGAGCCATGATTGTCTAAGTCACTGTGGTGAGAAATACTGGTACTGATGAGTTAAAGTGATGAAAGTCACGATAAAGGTGACTCTGAGTTAATCTTTTCTAAATTGAATGTGTGGGAAGGACCACGAGAGTTTAGAAAAGCTTTTAAAACTATGTATAAGGTTGAGATTGACTGAGTTAGGTAAAGGGATAAGATTTGAAATTGTCTCCCTCTAAATTGAGGATCTTGATAAGGAAACCTTTGAGGTTTGGGTACACTAAGGAAAGAAAGTGACCCTGACAGTTTTAGCCTTAAGAGGCTGTTAGTAATTGGTGAAAGGTCACCAGAGGAAGGGTTTCCTCAAGGGCATGATATCTACCTGGACTACCCCTGTTGAGTTGTTCGATGAAAAATATCCTCTTGGGATTGCTCGAGAGCAAAGGTTGTTTGGATTCAAATAATCTTGAAAGGATCCAAGGACGATCGACCAGTGTGAGATAGAGTTCTCAAGGTTGTTTAAGCATATGGTAAAGGTGGTCGAGGACCCTTTAAATGAGACGTGAAGTCTCTGAGTGGATTGAGATTTGAAGGCCTTATGCTAATTGCTATTCCTGAATCTGATGAACCGTAATGGACATCAAGGAAAGAAGTGGATGATCGGGAGAGGAATAAGTAAGAGAATTTCTGTTCATGGATTGTGAGAAAAGAGAACTTCGCTTATGGAACATAGAATGTTCCTGTAAGGAAATGTCGTTACTATGACATAAGGCTTATGGTGATTAACCTTTTGTTATCGTGAGAAATAATAAGGAGACCGATGTGTTAGTCTGTCAAACCTTGTGGATTTTTCGAGATTGATTGAGGTTGAATCGAAACCACTAAAAGTGGCATTGCGAGTTATCACCCCTAGAGAATAGGGCGTTGTCCTTAAGGACGATTGGATCATGACATGATCATTAATGGAAAGAAAGGTGAATGGACTTGATAGTCCTAGTTACTTACGATTTTAATGAATGGGTGAATAAGCAAAAACGATGCTTAGATTGTAATCGCAAGGCGACTTGAGGAAGTCGAATTGAATATCTAAAATATGAATTTGTGAAGACCAAGGAAGAATGAAACTTGCCACTTGAGGTGGCTGAACTATTGGAAGGAGAATGTTAAAGTGTGGCGACATTAGAATCCAGAAGTAAAGAAACTGCTGTTGGTGAGACTCCAAGACGGATGTCCTATGAGATAAGAAAGACAAGGTGGATTCAAAGTAAAAGAATGCCACTGAAGTGTATGGTTTCCTTCATAGGATAAGAGACCTTAGTGTGGAAGGAAAAAAAAAAATGCCCTTCGCCAAATGTACCAAATTTTATTTTAATCTTGAATTATCAAATGATCGTTTTGCCCCTTAATTATTAACAAGAAACCGAATATTCAAATTATTGGTGGGGTCCACCTTAATCAATTCCCACCAATCCCTCAACCACCCTAAGTCAATGGTCAAATCCCCATCACACTCTCTCCTTTCTCTATCTTCTCTCTTCTCTCTCTCTCACCCATGGATCACTATCACACCCCAAACCTGTCAGGCACACAAAATCCCACCAAGGCCGTCTTGTTTCAGTGGTACTCAGGATCCGTCGGTCAATAATTTATAACTTTTAACTGATACAAACATACGGAAGCGATAAAAATTCTCCATTCAGTTCAATCCTAAGATGACTCGGGATATAGGGAATGTCTTCTTATAAATACCGATTACAGGTTCAGAGGGTACAACTCTAACTTCAAGGTAACATGAAATCTCTAAAGTCACAAAAGTGTAAATCTATTTCCTATAATTACTTCTTCAAATACCAATCATTGGCAAGCTGAGATTTTCATCGCTTGGGACATGAAAAAGTTAATCCCACGACGGGAAATGACAATGCCAAGTGTCAAGAGATTAGGAAACATAGTCATATCAACTATTTGGCTCACCTAACAATCAAACCCTTTGACCAAGCATTGTATATAGCCAATTTCTCTCTCCTCTCACCTCATTTCACCGACCAAGCTCCCTCAACACTCCCGAAAACCCTCATCTTCGTCCTCTTACAATTTGTCCGTCGCCGACCAGACCGGAGCAGCCCGTTCGCCACCCACGATCGGCCCTTTCGGCCACCGTCCGACTGCCGACCAACCACTCCGACGAAGATCCACATCTTGCGGAACTCCTTCAACAAGAATCAAGGTGTTTGGAGTCCCGAGGAGTTATGGGTAAGAGATTTCTCGAGAGCCGACAAAATCGGAACAAACCTGAGGTAGGTCCGGTTCTTAGCCCTTTTGATGGACGCAATATTGGAATTTTGGGCTCAAATTTTGTGGAAACTCAGTAGACATGTGTAGAATTCTGTGATAAAAAGTGGGACTTAATTTGATAAGTTTTTGACCACAAACCGGCCCTGTATATTTTGCCCAGAATCTGCCGGAAACTGACCTTAAGCGTTCCGGCGAGGTTCAATGGGAATCAGGCGGCCATTCGACTCGAAACTCACTGTGAGTCTCCCAAACCCTTAGGTAGACATTCTAAGAGGTAGGATAGTATATAATTGATGGATTTACAGTAGATTATGACCAGTTAGACTCGGCTAGCACAAAATCGAGTGGAACCGGTTCGGCGTCGGGCCCAAATCGAATCTGTGGAGGGTTGATTGTGGATGATTTGAGCTGCAATTTGATGATTTTGATGTGATGAGATGTTGAGGGTTAAGTTTCGGATGATTGAGATTGATGGATTGAGGAATTAGGTACGGAAATTTGACGAATTAGTTGAAATTCTAGGTTGCGCGACAAGTCTGGGTGTGGACCTTGGTTGGGCGAACCCTAGGTGATCCAAGAAGAAGAAATTTGTGTTGTCCAGTCAAAGGTAAGGGATTTCCTAAATCGAGGTTAGGGGGATTGGACTCTATTGGGTGTGTCGAGAATTGATTGAATCAATTTATGAGAAACCCCGACAGGGGATGGTTTTTTTTTATACGCCCTAAGGTATTATAGGATGCATATGTGTGATGTTGTTTGTGCTTGGGTGGTTGCCATGTTTGTATGTCATTTGATTTGCCCACATGCCACAGAATTTATGAAATGCATTTGAATTGGCACTTACCACTGAGTGTGCAATTGAATTGAAAGTCAAAGCATAAATCTTGATTGTGGCATGAGCATGGCATGGCGTGGTCCTGAGGCGTGTGAGACGCGGGGCGGGAGATTGGTACCCTGATGCGACAAGATCGCGGGGTGAAGTTTTGGTGGTGTAGCGTCCTGATGCGATAAGATCGCGGGGTTGAGATAGCCACGGTCTTGATACGAATTATTCGCGGGACGAAGTATGAGTTAATGAGCTTTGCATGGAGATTCATCGGGACCTGATGCGTTTACGCAGGTCACCGATGACGGTCTGATGTATTTACGTGGACCGAGCCTAAGGCGACTAGTTCGCGAGCTAGAGAATGAGGTAGGCAGAGGTTGGTGGATGTGGTGAAGTGAAAGGCTGAGGGTACATGTGCACATGAGTGTGACACGAGATCATAAATGCATGTCTGTCTTCTGTAAGTTGTTGCTTATTGAATTGTGATTGTTATGCCTATGTGTTCATGATTTTGGATCTATTAAGGGATGCGACTACCTGAGTGGACTGTCAACCTGACCTGGAGTTAGGTTTTTCTTACTAAGATATGTATCTCACCCCTTTTGGGGAACTCTTCTTTTACAGATCCCAGGCCTTAGATATGTGGCCGATATGTTTTGGAGACCCAAAAGAGATGACAGCGTCTTTTAATAAGTTCCCGGATAGGCAGGGGAACATATATGTGAGGAAGTGCATTGTTGTATGGGTGGATGAGGGTAAGCCAAATTGGAAGCCTCATAGGTTTGAGGCGTGGTTTAAGAAGGAAGGGGATACACAGATTGGGCCACTGAAGCCCCACGAAGGGCCTCAGGGTGTCTTACCTGATTGGTGCCAAACTACAACAGAGTAGGAGTTACTAGAGGGGTCAGTAGTAGAATCTAGGAAAGGACCAGAGAGGACACCAACCTTGGAGTTCACCGAGCAAGAGGAGGAGGAGGAGGTCATAGTCCTAGAGGCGTCCGAGGGGGACCTTGCTGAGCCGTCGATAGAGGCGACCATGGAGGATTCCGTCGAGGTCTCGTCCAAGACGTTTTTTGAGTATGAGTCGACGGAGGACGCAGAGGATACGGATGACTCCAACAGCTCATCCTAGGATACTTCAGTTGGTGGATCGATCTTTGACTGGCGACCTGACCCTACTCTCGATGGATTTTGTAGATGATCCCTTTTTGATATGCTTACCATGTCACCCTTTTGTTTAGCGGGTTTAGTATTCGGTGTTGTATGAACAATACGCTTTGATGTATGAATGTTATATGCTATCCAGGTCCCACTTATCTTATAAATTGTACGAGGTTATGTTAGTATCGCTTTCGCATGCTCTAGGTATTTATCATATCTCTCAACTTTTATTGGTGGATCTTGGGACCGCTGAGAGATTATTATTGGTTTGTTTGTAGGGATGTTCGCGTGCCCGTGCCCGGGGCGCTGGATGTGACATACTGCCTAATTGTCCTCAAGTCATCGCTCCTTATCACTTCAAGTCTCAATCACATTATATCAAGCTGACCTTGCTCTGATACCAAATAAATGGGGATGTCACACCCCGAACCTGTCAGGCACGCAAAATCCCATCAGGGCTGACTTATTTCGGTGGTACCCAAGATCCGTCGGCCAACAATTTATAACTTTTAAATGATACAAACATACGGAAGCGATAAAACTTCTCCATTCAGTTCAATCTTAAAATGGCTTAGGACATAGGGAATGTCTTCTTATAAATACTGACTACAGGTTCAGAGGGTACAACTTTAACTTCTAGGTAACATGAAATCTCTAAAGTCACAAAAGTGTAAATCCATTTCCTATAATTACTTCTTCAAATACCAATCATTGGCAAGCTCAGATTTTCATCGCTTGGGACCTGAAAAAGTTAATACCACGACGAGGTGAGATATAAATCTCAGCAAGTTCACCCTAAACCTAGACCAAACTATTAGTCCTCCCAGATTACGCAATAAAACAATAGACAAGGATTCATTGATAAAATAACACATGATGATAAAACATCAAGGCACCTTGATACGTCTGGCATAACGCAATCACGATTCAAGGATAATCATATCATCACAACCAAGCTTTATACGAACACAACATTAAATTCATAAGCAAAGGTGCGTCCTCAATTTCATCACAACTTTCAATTCCTATGGCCAAGCCCGCGTCAATACGCATCAGGCTAATCACAAATTTAATCTCAATGGCCAAGCTCGCGTCAATACTCATCAGCCTAATCACAAATTTAATCTCAATGGCTAAGCCCGCGTCAATACGCCTCAGGCTCGGTCCGCGTCGATACGCCTCAGACTATCAAATTGACAAACCCACGTTAAACGCATCAGGTTTTCAATGCCATTCCCGGCCAATGTCGACACGTAATCAATCTTGTTCCGCGTCTCAACGCATCAGGACATTATCTAGCACAACCCTGCGTCTCAACTCATCAGGGGGCCACAAGCTCTTAGGCTCACAAAGCAAACTCACATCTTAAGGAACTTCATAATCGAGTATAATTTTTATCAGGCAAGTAATGAATCATTGTCATGCGAGACGTCAAGGCCATATGTCACAAAGCCATACCAGCATCCATGTCAATCGAATTCACACAACAACAATTTAGCCATGAGAGTTATAATTTCTCATCACCAGGAGTACACACGACTCACACCTCCATTATCTCAGTCGATCATGAACAATCAATGCAATAGACTCTCAAATTCATCAATGTATCATCCAAATGCATCCAATAGTGTCCTAACTTCCTAGCAAAGGTTTAGGAGTCACTTACTTTTTAATTTAATCCGTAAAATTTCCTCCAAGACTCATTGAAAGATTCGGTTCCCTTGATCTCAAAACAGAACAGCCGTGCGACCTAGTCCAAAGTTCGTCAAACGATCAATTTTTCTATTCCAATCACCAATTCACGGAGCACACACCTCATTAACATCTCAATTAACGTTCAAGTATGTCTTAACAATGAATTTAAAGCATGGCGACTCCTCCCACAACCGTCAAAGGGCTCGGTTCATCCAAATCAAAACAGGGCAGAACTCGGTTCTGCCCTCTACCTCCTTAATCAGCCTATAATTCAACTCCAAACCTTGATTTACCATAAAATCAACTTGCTAACATGTCCCATTACACCTATAGGAGTCTTACCAAAAGTTTTGGAGCAAGTCGAAGCCTTGAAGTACCGCAAACGGCCTTGGTTCTACTTTGTCCATCAGTAGCAGATTTTGCTTCACAGAAACCCTCATAAAAAAAACAATGGAAACCCATCTAAACCCAATCAAACTCACAATTTCAGCTCAACCAACACAAGTACTATGAGTTAAGAAGTCCTCACCGAAAATTTGAAGCAATTTGAAGTCTTGAAGTGGCCAAACAAAGACATTCCCCCAACTCGGTCAGAATCTGCCTCGTCTAGACCTTTGTCCACTCAAATCGAGCTATGGGAAGATCTTCCTAGTAAAATTGAGGTTATAATATTTCTATGGAAAGATAAGACAATAAGCTTTCATTTGGCGGTGGTTTTACCTCGATCCGGTATCGGACGAAGAAGATATGGCCGGAATAGTGGGACGGTCGGGACTGGTCGGCTGGGAGCTCTCGGATTCAAAACTGACCAGCCTGACCTTTTCTCCTTCAAACAGCTCTATGGGACAAACAGTTGGGTGGATTTGGACACATAATATCTTGTTGGAACAGCAAGACGATAAGCTTTCTAATGGTAGTTGCACGCCTTAACCGATGACGGACGAAGAAGTTATGGCTAAAACAGTGGCCGGCGACAGGACCGGGTGGGTAAGCCGAGCGAGCGAGCGATAGAGAGAGTTTTGAGAGAAAATGGCAAGAGAGAAAGAGATGACCGGCCAAAATGAGAGAGGAGAGAGAGAAAGTGATGTTCTTCTACATTCCAAGTGATCAACATGAATAATGGTAGGTTAAAAGTGCTTCCATCAATGTCAACTCTTCATTCTTTGACACTTGTCCATATGTCAATCAAGGTTCATCCAAGGGCTATTATTTCTTCTCATTTTTGGCAGCCTTGGGGTGTGGTTAAGGACCAAAATGCCCTCATTCCATTTATTAAGGCAAGACTAGGGCTTGACGGGCAAAATGGTAATTTTACCATCGACATCCGGAACGTCGTTTTTCTAATTCCAATCTTCTTCGATGAGACGACGTCCAATCTAATTGTAACGTTGGAATCTTTATTTTCCATTTTCAATTTTTGAGATTTCATTTCTTATCTCAAGCCTCGAGGGGTCGGAAATTTGGAATGTCACAATCACTCTCTCTCTCGTCAATCTCTTTGCCCTCTTTCTCTTTTTGCAAAAACACCGATCGAACCACTTCCCCTCCTCTTGTTTCTGTGCGTCATTGCTACTGGCCACCACCTCTAACCTTTGTGCCGCCTTGCAGCCGTCTTGCCACTGTCCTATCCTCTGCAAGCAATCAGAGAGCCGTAGGAACAGCCTCGAACGTCCCGGCCCTTTTTTTCGGTCACTTGAACTCCGCGGCTGATGTTGCTGCTCCAGCCGCTTCGTACCACTCCTGACTGCCACTCGACACCTCACCATCCTTATGTCGACCTCATAGAGTCTTAGTGCTTTAGATACCCGTTGAGCCTTGGTGCCGTCACGAGCAGCCCTTAGAGCCTCAGTGCTTTATTTTGGGGGTTAACTCGGGTTTGCGTGGCCCTGGCGAGAACTGCCACCTCCATCTCTCACCACTACCCCCGACGACCACCTTGGACCTCTCTCTTGTTCCTCGAAGCCATCGAAAGCCGACCATCATCGGTAGAGCCTCGAGAGACACCCCGGCCAGCTCCACTATTTTTGAACCGCACCGATTTTGTTCAGTGGTTGTTCCACCTCTTCCGGTTGCCTAACGCTGCCGTCAAGCCACCATCGCCACTCCCTCCGACCACTAGGTGAGCCCTTTAGCCTTTCCCGACCTCGCCTAATCTCTTGAGGCCAAGAAACACCACAAAATGGCGCCGGTTCCTCTATTTCTATTTTGACCGGCATTGTTTCAGCCTTCGACCCCCGCTCGCCAGAGATCCTGTCGCCGACCACTTGTCTCGGTGACCTTGCCGGATGCCGGACCTTATGGTGTCCCTACAGTGTAGGATCGAGTCGCCATAAATTAGCACTTGTGTTCATCGAGAACCGCTGTCGCCACGGTCGTCATCATCGCCGTGCATTCCTCCGAGCCCGTGGATGTCACCTTTGAGTTCGGAGGGCACTAAAAAGAGCTGTAAGACCAAAGATCTCTTTTGCTCGCCAAGGGTTCGTGAGTTGTTGAGGAGCCGCCGGGCTGAACCGAGCCGAGATCGTCGCCGTTGCCGTTGCCGTCGCCGTCGCCGTCACCGTTCGTTGTCGTCGTCCCTGCCATCGCCATTGAGACCGCTCGAGCTAGCTAGATTGTGAGTTGACCCTAATCCTTGGTTAGGGCGTTAATTGCGCCTAGGATTAGTGTTGACACCTAAAATTTGATATTTTTTTAGAAAATCATCTATTTAAGCATAAAATGATGGTAATCATAATTCTCACAAAAAATAATAATTCTTCATGCATTACATGTTTAGTTTTGGTCATGCATGTCATTGCATTCGAAGGGTTGATTGAGCTTAATTTGACGGGCAGCTGGACTAAGTTTAATTTGAAAATTTTCGGCCATGGTAGGGATATAAGAGTGCTGAATTTTTCATACGTTTTGGGTTTAAAAGCCAATCTAAATCAGCTCATTTTATTGTTTAAATTATGTCAAGCTGTATTCAAATGTTCATTAAATAAATTAAAGCCCAATTAGAGTTTCAATTTACCCAAGGTAAGCATCAAAGGCCTTGACATTTTTGGCCATGTCCTTATCCTCTCTCCATGGCCGAAACTTTCAGTTTTTTTAAAAGGGGATAGAGCCCTTAATTTTTAGATTTTTAAATCCTACGGCTATTATCTTATCTAAAATCTCTTAATTCGACGGCCTGGATTAAATCCTAGAGGTTGCCCTAATATCCTCTATATATATCCCTTTATGCCTAGGTTTAAAAGAGATCAACACTTTTGTGATCCATATTCAGAATTCTTTAAGAATTTCGTGAGAGAAGAGAGAGAGAGTCTCGGCCTAAATTCCATCTCGTCGGTAGCCTAGAGCAGTTTCACGCCAATTGACCATGCATCGCCATCCATGCTTCTATTGACTTGATCTAGGTATCAAAACGTTTAGCATTCGACCATCTATCACTTGCCGCTAACAGCGCCTCAATCTAACATCAGAAACCTCCCTTCCAATCCTTTGAAATCGTGACTTTCCAGCCTATCGGTAGCCTGGAGCAGTTTCACACCAATTGACCGTGCGTCGCCGTTCGTGCTCCAATTGACTGGACCTACGTATCAAAATTTTGAGCATTTGATGACTATGATTATCTATTGACGACGCCTCAATCCAACGTCATAAACCTCCCTTTTAATCCTTTGAAGTCACGACTTTTTAGCCCGTTGGCAGCTTGGAGCATTTTTGCGCCAATTGACCATGCCAACCCATACGTTATCTGATTGACTTGATCCAAGTATCAAAACATTCAGCATTCGACGATCTATCACAAGTCACTAACAGTGCCTCGATCCGACATCGGGAACTCCTCGTCCAAGCTGAAAATCCGCCATTGCAACTTGCGAATTAGGTAATCTGAATGTATTTTAGATATATTGTTGCCTATTTCGAATTATTCTTTTATAATCATATCTTGATCAGATTGTTATATCTAACATATCTTGTAGAAATTCTTGCGCACATTCCAAAAGTGTTGTCTCATAGATAACATATTATTGTTTTAGAGATGACACAATATTGCCTTATAGATAAATTGACACCTATCGGATAAATCCTGATCTGGTTGATTTCTCGTACTTATTTTTTGCTTCTTATCTTTTTTTATCTCATGTTTATTTTATGCTATTGTTACTTAAAATTTGCATATTTTTAAACAAACGTGACCATAACGTATGCTCCCCTCGTGCCTATACCCTACGAAAAATTAAATTGCATGCCTTGTTCATGATTTTATGGAATGAGATGGCAGTTTAGCATAAGGTTTCGTATTCTTTTCCTTTGGTAAAAGGGGCTGTGACATTCTGATTTTCCAGTCATTTTCAGACTCATTAATGAGAAGTATATCTAGCGATATGTCTTAGTCATATCCCGCTCGAATTTGATCAATTTGAGTTGATTGACTAAAAGGGAAAAGGCTAACACTAGATGAGGTACGTGGACCAAGGGAACTCGAATAGGAAATGGCGCTTTGACCATAGGGATTGTCGATGGGACATTTAGAGCCATAAAAGGCTGATCTAAGAACAATTAAGGAATGCCTTGCTATCGTTATACGATTGAAGCGCGGATGATGCCGCTTAACCAATGTGTAATTTGCAAGATTTTCCTAAATCGGGCAATGACGATCAAGACCATCGGAACTAGTGATAGACCTTCACAATTACATGACAACCAAAGTCACCACGAATTGACGAGTCCTAATGTAATACGAATCACAGGGTCGATATGCGTAACGTCTGTAAAAGTCGTCTGTCGGTTCAGGATAGGTTGGAACCACGTCTGATAGAGAAAACGATCAGAAACGAGTCTTAAAAATTGAAAATGGAGAATCAAGAATTCCAACGTCATGTTTGGATTGGTCGTCGCCCTGTCGAAGATTATTGGAACGAGAAAAACGATGTTTCGGACGTCGGAGGTAAAATTACCATTTTGCCTCTCAAGCTTTAGCCTTGCTTATGCAATTGAAGAAGAGCATTTTGGTCTTTTATGTTCCCCCAAGGCTGCCGAAACTTGGGAGAGAGCATGGCCATTGGATTAAGCTTGATTGACACTTAGGACATGTGTCAATGGATTAGCTAAAGAGTGGTCTTGTCCACTATTACCCAACTACCATTCAACCTTTGACCTTGAACCTTGAATATAACTTTTTTTCTCTCTCTCTCCTCTCATTTGACCGGCCATACACTCCCCCACCATCACCGAGAGCTTCCTTCTTCTTCTTCCTCTTCTCTACCGCCACCAACGACAGCGTCTGTGCTCTCTGTTCACTGTCGTCGACGAGCCTCTCCGTCTATCTTTGACCGGCGAGCCGACCACCCACGCCTAGCTTAGCCTCTTGCGATCTCCTTGAAGTGGAAGCCCATCGATTGAGCCACCGAGGGGCTCCGGCCAACCATTCTCCCGGAAGCCGACGGAAATCGATACAATCTGAGGTAGGCAGAGTTTCTGACCCTTAAGGATCTCGAAATGTTGGAGTCTTACGACCAAATTTTGTGGAGATCTAGGGGACTCGTTTAGTGATCTATGGTAAAAATTTGAGCTTAATTTGATGGATTTTTGACCCCAAATGAGTCTTGTGAATGTTGGACAGAAACTGCCAGTTTGCAGTCTTGAAGGAGCCGGCGACTTTCAAAGGAATTCCGGTGACGACTCGACCTCAAATCTTCGGTGAGCCTCATAAACCCTTAGATAGACATGTTAGCAAGTAGGTTAGTAATTAAATGGTGAAATTGGAGTAGGTTAAGGGCTGGATATGCTCGGTTTACACAGAACCGAACATAGCTCGGTTCGGCTCAATGTAAATCGATTTTGTGGAAGCTGTTGCCTATTGGTTTTGAGTCTCAAATTCATCAATGAGACATGTTAGGATGTTGAGGAATGTGTTATTAAGGTTGGTGGTTCATGGAGGGGTGAATTGGATAAGAGAAATTGACAATTTGTTGGATTTTCCTAGGTTGCACGGTGGGTTTGTTCTTGGACCATTGAGACCAAATTGTTGAGGGCTTGAGGAGAGGATTTTTGTGGCATCGAGCTTAAGGTAAGGGAATCCTAAACTTAGGATAGGAATATTGGACTCAATTGGGTGATAATTTGAATGATTTGAATGATTTGTGAGAGATTCCAAGATGAGTCGGGTGATAATTTGAATGATTTGTGAGAGATTCCAAGATGATTGTTCGTGGTGCGTCTTAAGATGGTATAAGGGATTAATGTGTGCTAAACTTGTGCTTGAATTATTTGCCATGTCTGAGTGTCACTTTGATTATCTTGCATGAGTATATGAATTGTGCTTGAGTTGCACCTGTTGTTATGTACGTGAAATGAATTGAAAATTATGGCATGAGTGTGACATGGTGAGACCTTGATGCGTATGGGACGCGGGGTGGTGGAAATGAGTACCCTGAGGCACTGAGGTGCGGGGTTGGAGTTGTGTGGCGCCCTGATGCGTACGAGACACGGGGTTGAGAAGGCCACGGTCCTAATGAGTTGAAATACGGGACGAAGATGTGATGTGTTGACACTGGCCTAGAGTATCATTGAAACCTGATGCGTTTACGCGGGTTGTCATTGACAATCTGATGCGTTTACACGAACCGTGCCTGATACGTTTTAAACGCGGGCATGAGAATGAGGCAGACAGGAAAAGGTGGTTGTAGTGATGTGGCAGGGCGAGTTGTGCATAATCATCTGATTGTGTTATGATGCCATAATTGTATGCCTGTCATCCGTGTGTTGTTAATTATATTTGCATTGCCTCGTATATCTATGAGTTTGAATTTTGGGGTATGTAACTGCCTGAGTGGACGGTTGACCTAACCTAGGGTTAGGACACTTTTACTAGATGTGAATCTCACCCCATTGGGGACCCTTATTTTTACAGATCCTAAGTTTTGACGATGTGGCCTATACGTTTTGGTGACCCCAAGGAGATGTCCACCTATTTTGATGAGTTTCATGACGGGCAGGGAACCATTTATGTCAGGAAGTGTACCGTAGTTTGGGTAGACGAGGGTGATACTAGTTGGAAACCTCACAGGTATGAGGCCTGGTTCAGGAAGGTCGGAGATGTATCTACCAGGCCGTTGAATCCCAATAAGGTGCCCCAGGGAGTTGTTCCTAGTTGGTGCCACCCTACTCGAGACTTAGACCAGGCTGAGGGATTTGTTGCCAGTTCAAGGATTGGACCGGAGAGGACTCCTACGTTGGAGGACACGGAAGAAAGGTCTTCATGGTCGAGGCGACTGAGGAGGATCTCGTGGAGCCGTCTGCTGAAGATCCCATGGAGGACACCATCGAAGTTCGCTCGGAGACCTTCTTTGAGTACGAGCCCATGGAGGACGCAGAGGAGATCGAGGACTCCAACGGCTCATCTTAAGGAGCTCCCAGTTGTTAGTTAGATCTTTTGGTGGCAACCTGACCCTGTTTTCCTTGGATGCTTGAGGATGGACCTCTTTTTGTGTACTTACCCTGTCCCTCATGTTAGCGGATGTAGTAGCTCTGTATCTGTATGAACAGTTGGATATCATGTATGACAATATTTGCGCTATCCAGGTCCCACTTCATATTTTGTACGGAAGAGTTATTTCATTATTGCTTCTGCGTGCCTTGTATATTATACGTCTCTCGACTTATGTGTGGATCTTAGGACCACGAGAGATATTTGGGTTACTTGCAGGGAGTCGCGTGCTCGTACCTGAGGCACGGGGCGTGACATGCCCGTTCGATTTGGTATTAGAGCAAGGTCAGCTCGATCCAAAGTTGGTTGAAGATTGGAATAATAAGGAGGATTAAGTTGGGACTTGGATGGTTAGCGAGACCTTAGGAGACTGGTTAGGATAAGACATGGGGTGCATAGCATGTGACTTGACACTTATGAATGGCATTTGGTCTTAACAGGGTTGTGGTAAGGCATGAGGATTGAGTTCCCTACTTGGTGTTGAAAGTCATTTTTGGACTTTGGCTTGTCGAATGAATGAGTATGGTTGGTTTTTGTGAACCGTTGGAATGAACGAAACTGAGGAACGACCATGTGTTGCTTGTTGAAGTGTCTCTGGAAATTGTTTTGTGGAGATTGTTATATTATGACTGTTTCTGTTAAGATATAGTTAGTAGCTCTAGACTTGGAAGAGTGAGTAAGTACTAACGCATTGCTGGATTTGTGGTGGATCAGGCTCAGTAAAGGAATATAAAGATGAGCAACCCATCCAAGAGATCTGGAAGGTCTAGAGGCGGAGCCTTTAGCTCGAAGCCGCCTGTGGCTGAAGACCCGAGGATGGATGGCGTGCTAAGGACATTGGAGAGAATCGGTGACCTTATTGATAGGCAGACCCAAGATCGGGATGCTGCCATAGCCCAGGCGGTAGGTGCCGCCATAGCTGCCGTCAACGCCAACAACGGCATGGTGGCAATGGAAGCCAAGGTGAACTTAACCAAGGCAATGAGGCGGTGAATGCCCAGGAGAAAATAGTCGTGGCCAGACAGATGGGTCAGCTAGTGGAAAAATTCATAAAGCTGAAGCCAATTCAGTTCGACGGGACTAGAGACCCCGAGCTAGCGCCCAGGTAGATTGAGAAGCTGGAGAAAGCTTTTGGAGTGCTGAGGTGCACTGATTAGAAGAAAGTAATAACAGCTGGAGGATACTGCAAACGACTGGTGGGCTGCCACCAAGAATGGTGTTTTCCCTAAAGGAGCAGCCATGACTTGAGAAGCCTTTAAGATGGCGTTGAACGACAAGTACTTCTCGGAGACGGCCAGTGTAAGGAAATAGGTAGAATTCTCACAGCTACGTCAGAACCAGCTGACAGTAGACCAGTATGAGGCCGAGTTCTCCAGATTATCAAGCTACGCACCTCGATCTGTACAGGATCCCCAGGAGAAAGCACAGAGATTTAGGGATGGTTTGAGGCCTAGCTCCGTAGTCAAATGATTGCCCTAAATCTGAGGACTTATAAGGAGATCTATGAGCAAGGTCAGATGATTGAAAGGGACCCGAAAGAGAGGAATGCCGCATCTGGATCGCGATTTACCCCATTCAGAGACAATCGCCAGATGGGCAAGAGACCGATGGCGGGCAATAGACGCTTTGTGCCTCCAATAAGGAAAAATATTGTGAAGCTGCCAAATCCCACAAACTGAAACTGTCGCCTTTTAGGCATAAAGCATGGAAATGGGCCATGCCTAGTAAAGACCTGAGCTTGTTTTAAGTGTGGTCAGATGGGCCACCAGATGAGGACGTTCCCGAACCAAGCCTCGACGAGTCGACCTCAAGGACAGAGATCGTAAGCTGGACCGTCGACTACCACTCCTCAGATAGAGCTGAATCGACCACCGGCCCAGGGAAAGGTATATGTTGTAGCCCGCAGAGAAGCGGAGGAAGCACCAGGCGTGGTTACAAGTACGGTTTACTTATGCGACCAAGTTGCATATGCATTGTTTGATCCTGGTGCCACGTATTCATTTGTGTTTGCTCAGTTTATTGAATTGGTGGGTATGAAGTTAGAATCGTTGAATATAGTTCTACATGTTGCTACTCCGTTAAAGGATAAAATACTGGTTTCTTTAGGCTGTGTTGGTTGTGAAATTGTGATTGGAGGGAGTATGGAGAGTATTGATCTAGCCATATTGCCCATGTATGATTTTGACGTGATCATAGGGATGGATTGGCTGGGTAAGTAGGGGCAGTGGTAGATTGTGGTAATAGGACAATTCGCTTTTACCCTGAAGGCCGCCCTAGCTTTGAATTGGTGGGAAGCCGAGGAAGAATCTCGATTCCCTTAGTCTCATCTCTGGAAGTGACTAAGTAGATGTCAGAAGGGTGTCAAGCGTACTTAGTTGCGGTGATGGATGGGACTGTCGAAGAGCCAAAGTTAGAGAGTATCCCGATAGTGCGTGAATTTCCTGACGTGTTTCCCAAGAGTTGCTAGGATTGCCACCGGAGCGAGAGATAGAATTCATGATCGAGTTAGCTCCTAGACGGAGCCGATCTCGAAGGCACCTTATAGGATGTCATTGTCAGAACTGAAGGAGTTAAAGGTGCAGCTGCAGGAATTGCTGGATAAGGGTTTTATCCGACCGAGTGGTTAGCCGTGGAGAGCGCCGATATTATTTGTAAGGAAGAAGGATGGGTCTTTGCGTCTATGCATCGACTATAAGCAGTTGAACCAGGTAACAGTGAAGAACAAGTACCCACTGCCAAGAATCAATGATCTATTTGATCAGTTGCAAGGAGCAGTGGTATTCTCAAAGATTGACCTAAGGACTGAGTATCACCAGTTGATGATCAAGAAGGAAGACATACCTAAGACTGCTTTTAGGATGAGGTATGGTCACTATGAGTTTACAATGATGCCTTTTGGATTAACCAATGTAGCCAATTCCTAGACAGATTCGTAATAGTCTTTATTGAAGATATCTTGATTTACTCGAGGAGTGATGCAGAACATGAGGAGCACCTGAGGATTGTTCTGCAGACCCTGAGGGAGCACTCGCTATATGCTAAGTTGAGTAAATACGAGTTCTGGCTGAACAAGGTAGCGTTTCTTGGTCATGTGGTATCTGTAGAAGGGATTGCAATGGATCCTGCAAAGATCGAAGCAGTAACCAATTGGCCTAGGCCCATTACGATCACGGAAGTCAGAAGTTTCTTAGGATTGGCAGGGTATTACAGACGATTTGTGGAGAAGTTTTCATCCATAGCCATCCCATTGATGAGGCTAACAAAGAAGGAAACATGGTTTGAATAGACAGACAGGTGTGAAAGGAGTTTCCAAGAACTCAAGCATCGGTTGACGACCGCACCGGTGTTGACGATTCCATCAAGACCAGGAGGCTACGAGATTTATAGCGATGCTTCGCTGAAAGGACTGGGCTATGTATTGATGCAGCATGGAAGAGTAGTGGCCTACGCATCCCAATAGCTAAGGCCACATGAAATGAACTACCCAATGCATGATCTGGAGTTAGCAGCGATTATATTCACTCTGAAGATTTGGAGACATTACCTATGTGGCGAAAAGTTTCAGATTTACACCGACCACCAGAGCTTAAAGTATCTACTTTCCCAGAAATAGCTGAATATGAGGCAGCGTCGGTAGACGAAGCTGCTCAAGGACTATGATTGTGATATACTGTATTACCTTGGGAAAGCAAATAGAGTTGCAGATGCGCTTAGCCGGAAGTCGAGCATCGTTTGTCTGCTAGTAAGAAGTTGTTCGATCATTGAGGACTTGAGAGACTCTGAGTTCAGACTGGAAGTCTGCCAGCTGTCCAGCTTAATTGCTACGTTGAGGGTGGAACTTGAGGTCCAAGAAGGAATAAAGACCTTACAGTCTACAAACTAGAAAATTCTGGAGATGGACGTGACAAAGAGAAAATCAAAATTTCAGGTGTCAGAGGATGGAATTTGGAAGTTCCGAGGACGACTGTGCATGCCAAGGGATGAAGGACTTAGGGAAAGGTTTTATCAGAAGCTCACAGGAGCAATTATAGTATCCACCCTGGAAGTACGAAAATGTATCAGAACTTGCGACAGCACTATTGGTAGAACGGAATGAAGGTGGATGTGGCGAAATATGTGGTTAAGTATTTAACATGCCAGCAAGTAAAAGTGCAGCACTGTAAGCTTGGAGGATTATTACAGCTATTGGAAATTCCTGAATGGAAGTGGGAACATATAACTATGGATTTCGTGATGGGACTTTTGAGGAGCAGAGAGATCACGACTCTATATGGGTAGTCGTGGACAGATTGACCAAGTTCGCCCACTTCATTCCAGTGTGAAAGTACTTCGCAATGGATAGCTACGCCAAGCTGTACATGAGGCAAGTCGTGAGGCTACATGGATACGCCAAGGGTCGATACGCGTAATGTCTGCAAAAGCCGTCCGTCGATTCGAGATAGGCTGGAACTACGTCTGGTAGAGAAAATCATCAGAAATGAGCCTTGAAAATTGAAAATAGAGAATCAAGAATTCCAACATTACAATTGGATTGGCCGTCGCCCTATCAGAGATAATTGGATTGAGAAAAAGACGTTCCAGACGTTGAGGGTAAAATTACCTTTTTGCCCCTCAAGCTTAGAACTTTGCCCATGCATTTGAAGAAGGGCAATTTGGTCATTGAACCCTCCCAAGAGCTGCCGAAAAAGAGAGCCAAAGATGGCCATTGGATCATGCATGATTGACTTGAGGGATAAGTGTCAATGGATGCTTTAAAGACTAGTCTTGTCTACTATGCCAAACCTAACATTCAACCTTTGACCAAGCCCTTGTATATAGTAAACTCTTCTCTCTCCTCACTCCCAATGACCGGCCATTTTCCCCCAAGCCCACCGAAAATCCCCTCTTCTTCTGCCCTTCAGCCTGTCGATCGCCGACCAAAACTGAACCACCTGTTCGCTGTCCATGACTCCACCCTTCGGCCACCGACGAAGACTTACGTCTTACCGACGTCCTCAAACAAGAATCAGGTCGATTGGAGCACCGAGGAGTCCCGAGCAAGGATTCTCCCGAGAGCCGATAGAATTGGAGCCAATCTGAGGTAGGTCCGGTTCATAACCCTTTTGCTAGTCGAAATCTAAGAATATTGGGCTCAAATTTTGTGGAGATCTAGTAGAGACGATTAGGATTCTGTGGTAAAAATTAGGGCCCAATTTGATGAAGTTTTGACCATGAACCGGTCTTGTAAATATTGGACAGAATCTGCCCGAAAAACTGACTCGGACGATCCGACGACTTTGGATGAGTTTCCGGCGACCAATTGACTCGAAACTCACGGTGAGCCTCTCAAAACCCTATATAGACATGTTAAGAGGTAGGGTTATGATTGAATGATGGATTTAGGAGTAGATTGAAGACCGGAAGTGTTCGGTTTGCACGGACCCAAGGAGGACCGGTTCGGTTACGGGCAAACCGAATCTGTTGGAGGCTGGGATTGGTGATTTTGTGTTCCAAATTAGTGTTTAAGATATGATGAGATGTTGAGGGATATGTTATGATGATTGGGGTTAATGAATTGAGGGATTGGACTTGGAAATTGACGAATTGGTTGACTATTCTAGTTTGCGTAGCAAATTCACCCTTGGATTTGGGTTGGCCGAAACTTTGGGGGCTCAAAAGGAAGTGTTTTGTGCTGTCGAGCTTGAGGTAAGGGAATTCCTAACCTTATGCTAGGAAGATTGGACTCGATTGGGCGAGTCGAGAGACAAATTGAGTGATTCATGAGAATATTCCAAAAAGGATAGCTTTTATTGTGTCCTAACTGGCTATAAGAGGTCTATGTGTGATGTTGCTTATGTGTAAATCATACGCCATGTCGTGTATCATTGATTGTCCTGCATGCCATGAATACTTAAAACGTACATGAGTCGCACCTGTGGTTTATCTGTGCATTGAACTAAGAAGCACAGCATGGACATGACATGGCGAGGCCCTGAGGTGTACGAGACGCGGGGCGGGAGATGGATACCCTGATACGACGAGCTCGCGGGGTGGAGTCGATGATGTATGGTGCTCTAATGCGACGAGATCGCGGGGTTGAATTAGCCACGGTCCTGATGCGAATTATTCGCGGGACGGAGGGGCCCTGAGGCGTATGAGATGCGGAGCAGGAGATGTGTACCTTGATGGGACGAGATCGCGGGGTGGAGTTGATGATGTGTGGCGCCCTGATGCGACGAGATCGCGGGATTGAGTTAGCCACAGTCCTGATGCGAACTAATCGCGGGACGGATTTATAAGATGGTGATAATGGTCTAGAGATTCATCGAAACCTGATGCGTTTACGTGGGATGCCGATGACGGTCTGATGAGTTTACGCGGACCGAGCCTGATGCGATTTAATCGAGGGTTAGAGATTGAGGCAGGCGGAGATTAGAGCATGTGGTGAAGTGGCGGGTCGAGTGTGACATGAGGTCATCTTCACATGCCTGTCATTTGAATGTGATCGTTTTATTGATTTGTGCTTGATGCACCTGTATGGTTATGAGTTTGGAAGTTTTGGGATAGATGCCTGCTTGAGTGGAAGGTCGGCCAAACTTAGGGTTAGGACCCACCTTACTGAGATTTATATCTCACCCCAGTGGGGGCTAAATTTTTCAGGTCCCAAGCGAAGGAAGCGCGAGCTTGCCAAGGATTGGCTTTTGAAGAGATAGTTAACCAATTGCATTTAGAAAGGATTTGTCTTTTCCTGATAATGGGTTTGTACTTCTGATTGGTGGAATATGAATTGAACCCGTGATAAATTGATTAATGGAATTTTGTTGTATCTGTCCTAAGTTATCGGGTGTTGAGTTATTTATATGGTTGGAGTTGGTATCGCTTTCGTGTGCATATTTTGGAAAGAGTTGTAAGTTATTGGCCGTTGGATCCTAGAGCTTAAATAAGTAACGGCTTAGTGGGATGTTCACGTGCTCGCCGGGTTCGAGGCGTGACATTCCCATTCGAATTTGGTATCACAGCAAGGTCAACTCGATCCAATGCAATTGAGGTTTGGAGTGATAAGGAGTGATGACTTGGGGACAATTAGATATTAAGGCCTATAGGACTAAGCTAGGATCATTGAATCTTGAGGATGGTAGGCTTGAATTAGTGTACACTTTAATGGTCCTAGAGTTGACTTTAATGGATGATCTCGAGTTATGTGGTGATTAAAATTTTAAGTGGAAGCAAGCTGGGATTGGAGAGTCATAAGCATGGATTTTGAGGTGGTAATTGTGCTTGAGGATAATAGGGAATTGCTTATGAATGAAGGATCAATTGAGGTGTATGAATGTGATCTTGATTTGTCAATGACCATAACTCGAGGAGTACGAGTTATAAAGAGACGGCTAGTATTGGTGGATTCAAGCTCGAATTACGTGATATCTTGATGGTTTTAGTTATTGATTGTTATTGACCACGTAGGATGATATGAGTTGAGATAAATACAATGAGTATCTGAATTGAAGATCAGTTGTGATCGGATGCATAGGGATTTGATTTGAATGTTGATTGGATGTGAGATATATAATGAGTTATAGGCAATTGATCTGTGAGATATGATGGTCATTGGTAGGATTAGAACTCTTGAATGGATAGGAACTGATCTGAAGGCAGTTTTGACAGGACAAGTGATGAGGACGATCATGTTGTGCTTATGTTTATGGCTTTAAAATGAAAGTGGATGAGGGTGCATGCAGCGACTTATCATTGTTTGACTTAATAAACTGTCGATCGGTATGGGACGAGTTGATGGGATACCTATAAACTATAATGAAGCATGGTATGGGACATGTGGAACGGGGCTTTCTCCGTAAATGTATAACTTGGGACAACCTGCAACGGCCAGGTCTGATAAGGGCGGGAAATGATCGTCGAGACAGAGAGGTTCGGACAAGGAGTGGCTCTTGGCAGGTTTCTAAGATGGCAAGAGACGGGAATGACCCAAGTCATAACTTGAAAGGGGAAGCCTAGGTATCAAGTTGAGTCTAATTGTGGATAAGGGATGTGCGGCACGGGATTGATTCTCATCAAGAATGATTGAAAGTGGCATGACCTGTGTAATAGCGCCTGTGAGTGGCATGGTTAAAGGTGTCGTGCTTGAAAGTGGATGCCCTTGGAAAAGAAAAGCGACGGTTGTGATGGGCCTGTTAGGCTTGTTTCATGATTAGTCTCATGTGATTAGCTGGGCCAAGGCATGATTGAGGGATTAGACAACCTATGGGGTTTATACCCGTTGAGCTGAGGCATGTCGAGATGAGATAGTCTGTTGTGACTATGCTAGAGTGAGGGATGCCTTTAGGCTTAAAGTATGAGCTATTGACTCGGTGAATTGCTACCCTGAGTGCTTATTTGATAGTTGCCCAGTTGAGGCTAGCCTAGTAGTGGCCGTTAGTTGAGAAGTTACCACGTTGAGGCTGGCTTAAGGAGTGATTACTGATCAAGGATGATTTGGGGTCCTCGAATAATTGGCAATTAATTGAGAATTGCCCAAGAACCATTAAAGGGTTGGTTGATGGCGAAAGATATTGATGTGAGCAGCTTGAGACTTATAGACTTGAGTAGATGACTTGAGTCTTGGATTCCTGGAGGGAATCATAGTGGTTCAAGTGACATGAGAACCCAATAAGACTAAAGGACCAAAGTATGGTCGCTAGAGTAGCACTTGGCTTACGTATGTGAGATACGAAAAGATCCAAGAACTAAAATGGATCATGAGAATTGAGTAAAGATGAGTAATCAGAACGCGAAAACCAGCAGACAATTGACTCGAGTTTGTGAACCACATGGGACCCAAGAGTTGAAGGGGTCGCGAGAACCTTGAATAGAAACGAGAAAGGTAACCCTGAGACTACTCATTTCCAAAGTGGAAACGTGGACAGGAAACCATAAGACTTTTGAAAAGCTTATGAAGCTATGTATATAGTTGAGATTGACTGAGTTTGATGGGAAGATGGGAGTTGAAATTGCCTCCTTTGGATTGAGGATCTTGATAAGAAAACCTCAAAGATTTTAGGTACACTAAAGAAGGAAAGTGACCCTGGCAGTATTAGCCCGAAGAGGCTATAGTGGATTGGTGGAAGGTCACTAGAGGGAGGATTTCCTCGAAGGCATGAGATCTGCCTAGACTATCTTTGTTAAGTTGTTCGATGGAAAGTATCGTCCCGGGATTGCTTGAGAGCAAGGGTTGTTTGGATTCTAATATTTTTGCGAGGATCATAGGGTGGTCGACCGATGTGAGATAGAGCTCTCAAGGTCGCGTAAGCATATGGTAAAAGTGGTCAAAGACCCTTGAATAAGATGAGTAAGTCCCTGAGTGGATTGGAACTTATGAACTTTATGCTGGTTGATATTCCTGATGTTGAGGAATGGTGATGGGACTCAGCAAAAGAGAAGAATGATCGAAAGACCTAAGAATAAGATGACTCCTGCTCATGGATTACGAGCAAAGAAGATGTTCATTATGAGTATAAGACGCGCCTACGGGAAATGACTGATTACCTGGGCGTAAGACGCATGGTGAAAAGTGAGTAGTAAGTCTTTTCTGTTATGGATGAGGTCGAGGAAGAATCGACACGCTAGGTTACCTGAAGTTAATGATTTCCTAGGATCGGTTGATTGAATTGGAACCATGAAGAATGAAATCATGAGTTGCTATTCCCTAAAGTATAGGGCATTGTTCTTAAAGGGCGATTGAACTATGAAATGGTCGTTGATGAAAAGAAAAGTGAACGAACTTGATAGTCCTAACGGGTTGTGATTCTAGTAAATAATTTAGTGAATGAAAAGAGCGCCTAGAGAATACTTGCAAAGTGATTTGAGGTGATCGAATTGAGCATTCGACAAGTGGACTGGTGGAGACCCAAGGACGAACAGATATTGTCACTTAAGGTGGCTGAGTTATGGGAAAGAGAGTGTGAAAGCATGGTGGCATTGGAATCCTGGAGTAAAGGTATCGCCGTTGATGCAGACTCCAAGGTTGACGTCATATGAAATAGAAAGGACAAGGTGAATTTGAAATGAGGAAATGCCACAGAGTTGTGTAGTTTTTTCCTTTGGGTAAGAGACCCTATTGTAAAAGGAAGAATGGCTCTAAATTGTCTTAGTATTATGATTGAGCGTCTGTACCGAGAAAGAGGATGCAGAACTTGAATGATCCCTGGAAGTGAAATTTGAGAGACTGTCTCGTAGATAATGTTGAATTCTAGGATGATGTTGACGTTTAGTAGAACGAACGGAGTTGGGGATAAGGTCGCCTTAATGAGTGTGGAACTCAGAGGCTAACGCTAATGCTTCTCGAGAAGAAGAATGACAAGGATAAACAAAAATGCCGTTCGGTCCTAGAGAAGACCCGTGACGACAGAGAGCCAAGGTATGAGCTCTCAAGTGAAAAGTACGAGAAATAGTTGGGAAGATCCGACACCTGGTGGAAGGAAGTTAATGATCGCCGAACTAAGTGCCCAAGGAATGATTGAGTTGGTCGTTACCGTCTTGAGAGACGATGGTTGAACTCATGTAAGAAGCCATGAAAAACATGAACAGCTTTTGAGAAGTGTCCTATGGACTCTAAGGAGATGCTTGCTATATGCTGAATGTGAAGAGCACGGGCTATGGACCTGATAAGGTAAGATTCCTTAGTCGTGAAATCCCAAGGAAAGGAAATCTCTATAGAGCCTTTGAGGATTGGAATAAGTAATGAATCGACTAGAGTCGATGTGAGTTGTGGGAAGTTGAAATTTCCTGAAATTGATGAATTGCAATAGACAGATCGTGAAAAGATTACCCACAAGAGCTGTTCCATGGGTAAAATGGGTCAAGGACGAGATATGACACGAGTGGATGAATGAACGCGAAGGGAGTTTTCGAGAACTCGAGTTAAGCTAATGACTGTACTGTTTATGACGATTCCAGAATACCTAGAAAAAAAGACTCAGGCTTACTCCTTTCTTTCTATCCGGCTTCGTGCAGATAGATGTTTGCCGGGGGAGATTTGGAAATGGGAACGCATATGATGGTCGTAATGACGCGACAAGAATGAAACTTGAGGCATGGCAAGGCAACCGGAAGTGGGCATTTCACATACACCGTGACGATAAAGCCATAGGAGTTGGAATGCTAAGAGCATGATTGGAGTTGATTTGCAAATATTCTTGCAACAAAGTTTGGAAATTCTTGCTTGGGTGGAAGAAGATTTCAAGTTGATATCTACTCCAAAAGTTATCAAGTAGTAGTTTCTTGAGAGGAATTGAGCAAGAGGCAACGCAGATGTATAGAATTGCTTGTGGATATGAGAGCGTTGCTTAGATAAAGAAAATGCCTCGAAATTATGTGAACTATAAGAGATTAAGAGCATGGATTGCCTAAAGGGAATTGAAGGCGAGGCATGTGGAATGAAGAGATCGCCCAAGTATTGTTATAGCGATATTCGTATCGCTAAGGAATGGTGGATTGTTTGATGGATGCTTACTGTTGAGAATTAAACATGGTTTAATTGGCAATGGAGGGACAGATCTTCCCTCAAGAAGTAAGAGATTCAACTCTAAATTGGAAGTTCGCTAATGAAATAGCGTAACGGCTACTGGGAACACCTAGCCTGAAGACCAGAAGGAAATTGAGGTGTGTCATGATTAAACATCGATACTGGAGGGATTATGGGAATGGATGGAACCTTGAGGCCATGGATGGAAATACGAGTCTAGCGGTGAAGAGAAACTTAAGGAGATAACCTCATTGAAATTCAAAGGGAAAATTATGGTGTTTCCTGGAGATGGCACAAAGATGTGCCAAGATATATATACTATCGGTAATAAGGATCGGAGGGGGGAAATTATTCTATTGTATGGCTTAGCACTAGACATGTCAATAAAAGAGAAGAACATGACCATGAAGGTTGAAGGACCACATTGATCCAAGGGAATTTCAGGATGAAATCAAGAATGGATTACTACGGAAGTAATCATGTAATCATTTAAGGAGTCGAGAGGGCCATAACTCAATTTGGTTAATGGAGGGCAAGTTGATACAGCCTTTAAATCTCCGTTGGTTTGAAAGGAGTAATACGCCGAAGGGTGTAGACATTAAGAATGCATTCTGGCGAGGGCTTGGTAATAATGGTTATGGACATATGAAAGAGATAAGGCGAACGCTCGAGGATGAGCTGCTAACAAATGATATGAATACCAAAAGAGAATGGAGAGAAGCCCATTGGATTGAGGACTGAAGGAGACAAGTTCCAGAGAAAAGATAGTTTTGAGTTGGAAGGACGAGCAAGACCATCAAGCCATGGAAAGGATTATCCGAAAGAGTGAGGGTGCGACGAGGAGCCAATACCCCAAAGGATTGGATGGGTAGAAGGTTGCAAATTTCAAGAACGAAATTTCTTTAAGGGGGAAGAGTTGTGACATTCTGATTTCCAATCAATTTTAGGCTCATTAATGAGAAGTGTATATCTAGAGATGTGTTTCAGTCGTATTTTGCTCGAATCTGATCAATTCGAATAGACTGACTAAAAGGGAAAGGCTAACGCGAAACGAGGTACGTGGACCTAGGGAACTCGGATAGGAAACGGCGCTTTGGCCATAAGTATTATCAAGGGAACTAGTGATGGACCCTCACAATCACATGATAACTAAAGCCGCCACGAATTGACTAGTCCTAAACGTGATATGAATCGTGAGGTCGATACACGTAATGTCTACAAAAGCCGTCCGTCGGTTCGGGACAGGCTGAAACCTCGTTTGGCAAAGAAACCATCAGAATTGAGCCTTGAAAATTGAAAGTGGAGAATCAAGAATTCCAACATTATAATTGGATTGGCCGTCGCCCTATCGGAGATAATTGGATTGAGAAAAACGACGTTCCGGACGTCGGGGGTAAAATTACTTTTTTGCCCCTCAAGCTTAGAACTTTACTCATGCATTTGAAGAAGGGCAATTTGGTCATTGAACCCTCCCAAGATCTGCCGAAAAAGAGAGCCAAAGATGGCCATTGGATCATGCATGATTGACTTGAGGGACAAGTGTCAATGGATGCTTTAAAGACTAGTCTTATCTACTATGCCAAACCTAACATTCAACCTTTGACCAAGCCCTTGTATATAGTAAACTCTTCTCTCTCCTCACTCCCAATGACCAGCCATTTTCCCCCAATACCACCGAAAATCCCCTCTTCTTCTTCCCTTCAACCTGTCGATCGCCGACCAGAACTGAACCACCTGTTCGTTGGCCATGACTCCACCCTCCGGCCACCATTTGGCCACCGGCCAGCCACACCGACGAAGCCTTACATCTTGCCAACATCCTCGAATAAGAATCAGGTCGATTGGAGCACCGAGGAGTCCCTTACAAGGATTCTCCCGAGAGCCGACAAAATCGGAGCCAATCTGAGGTAGTTCCGGTTCTTAACCCTTTTGCTGGTCGAAATCTTGGAATCTTGGGCTCAAATTTTGTGGAGATCTAGTAGAGACGTGTAGGATTCTAAGGTAAAAATTAGGGCTCGATTTGATGAATTTTTGACGATGAACCGGTCTTGCAAATATTGGATAAAATTTGCCCACAAAACTGACTCGGACGATCCGACGACTTTGGACGAGTTTTCGATGACCAATCGACTCGAAACTCACGGTGAGCCTCTCAAACCCCTAGATAGACATGTTAATAGGTATGGTTATGATTGAATGATGGATTTAGGAGTAGATTGAAGATCGGTAGTGTTCGATTTGCATGGAACCGAGGAGGACCGGTTCCGTTTCGGGAAAACTGAATCTGTTAGAGGCTGGGATTGGTGATTTTAAGTTCCAAATTGGTGTTTAAGATAAGATGAGATGTTGAGGGATATGTTATGGATGGTTGGGGTTAATGAATTGAGGAATTGGACTTGGAAATTGACGAATTGGTTGAATATTCTAGGTTGCGTGGAAAATTGACCCTTGGATTTGGGTTGGCCGAAACTTTGGGGGCTCAAAAGGAAGAGTTTTGTGTTGTCAAGCTCGAGGTAAGGGAATTCCTAACCTTATGCTAGGAAGATTGGACTCGATTGGGCGAGTCGAGAGACAAATTGAGTGATTCATGAGAATACTCCAAAAAGGATAGCTTTTATTGTGTCCTAAGTGGCTGTAAGAGGTCTATGTGTGATGTTGCTTGTGTGTAAATCATATGCCATGTCGTGTATCATTGATTGTCCTACATGCCATGATACTTAAAACATGCATGAGTCGCACCTGTGGTTTTATCTGCGCATTGAACTGAGAAGCATGGCATGGGCATGATGTGGCAAGGCCCTAAAGGGTACGAGATGCGAGGCGAGAGATGGATACCCTAATGTGACGAGTTCGCGGGGTGGAGTTGATGATGTGTGGTGCCCTAATGCGACGATACCGCGGGGTTGAGTTAGCCATGGTCCTGATGCGAATTATTCGTGGAACGGAGAGGCCCTGAGGCGTGTGAGACGCAAGGAAAGAGATGTGTACCCTGATGCGACGAGATCGCGGGGTGGAGTTGATGATGTGTGGCGCTTGATGCGACGAGATCGCAGGGTTGGGTTAGCTACAGTTCTGATGCGAACTATTCGCGGGACGGATTTATAAGATGGTGATAATGGCCTGAAGATTCATTGGAACCTGATGCGTTTACGTTCATTGCCGATGACAGTCTGATGCGTTTACGTAGACCGAGCCTAATGCGATTTAATCGCGAGCTAAAGATTGAGACAGACGGCAATTAGAGGATATGGTGAAGTGGCAGGCCGAGTGTGACATGAGGTCATCTTCGCGTACCTGTCTTCTGAATGTGATCGTTTTATTGATTTGTGCTTGATGCGCCTGCATGGTTATGAGTTTGGAAGTTTTGGGATAGATGCCTGCCTGAGTGGACGGTCGGCCTAACCTAGGGTTAAGACCCACCTTACTGAGATTTATATCTCACCCTAGTGGGGACTTAATTTTTCAGGTCCTAGGCGAAGGAAGCGCGAGCTTGCCAAGGATTGGCTTTTGAAGAGATAGTTGACCAATTGCATTTAGAATGGATTTGTCTTTTCTCGATAATGGGTTTGTACTTCTGATTGGTGGAATATGAATTGAACCCGTGATAAATTGATTAATGGAATTTTGTTGTATATGTCCTAAGTCATTGGGTGTTGAGTTATTTATATGATTGGAGTTGGCATCACTTTCGCGTGCATGTTTTGGAAAGAGTTGTAAGTTATTGGCGTTGGATCCTGGAGCTTAAATAAGTAACGGCTCAGTGGTATGTTCGCGTGCTCGCCGGGTTCGAGGCGTGACAATTATAGCCTGTTGTGCATAATTCCTGACATAACATCAGACCTAAAATGTTAGATGAATCTAGGATGTTGTCTGGATAAGAATCTGCCTGGCCTCCGGATGGAGGAATGGACGATCTTACTTTTGACCCCGACTACGTTAAGGTTCCCCGCTCTGGCTTGAATCTACGGGCACGAGGGGATTCCTTAATGTCCCCAACGCTTCAAAAGGGCTAGATAACGATTGGCCCTTGAGAGCTCTAAAAATCTAGTTAATAAAGCATGCACTGTCATTTTGCTTGTCTTTGAATTCATCTTCGTCATTTTAGCAATTGCTTTTCCAATCCATTTTTTGAGTCGGTCCATGGCAAATTAGGTTTATCTTCTTGTTCATTTGAGTCATGTCATTATTTCGCTTCCTAAGTCTCTCGTTAGGAAATTTCGTCGGGTATTATGGTTGTTATACTATGATTATCATTTTCACTCAATCAATCAGTTATGTTTTCATCTTGACATTGGCATATTCTTAGAATTGTTTGACCCCTTTCGAAACAGAACCGATTTTTGCACTTCAAATGAAAAACGTCTGCGAGATCCTAACTTATGATGTCAAAAAAAATCTTGTGGCAATTCGACATGTTATATATTTAATATGAAATTAATGGCCGTAGTGGAGCAGGCTGGAATTTCTCACGTCTTTCAGACTCCAGATCATTTTGCTAAATACACCTAATAAACGACCTCTCCTGCTCACGAAACGTGAAAGTTGTAGGTTGATGTTTCAACTAATAACCTGCAAAATACAAGATTTTAATACATATCTTAAAGGAGTCCTTCGTTCATTTAACCATGGGCAAACAAAATAAATTTCTAGATGTTATTTTTCAAGGAAATACATTAAACTGGGATAATCGGATCACTCTCAACTCAATCACCAAACATGATAGTTGTTCATTGCCCTCTTGGCTACAAGCCCGTAAATGTTTACACAATTTTAATATCCCGGTGATTTTATATGAATTGTTTGTCAAAATCCAACGTAATTGGAATTTCCTGGCCATTAACATGAGTCAAGTTCAAATGGTGTCTGTGAGTCTAGATTAGCCATGGATTGACTCGACGTGCCTCGCATGTCTTGCTCATTACGTGATCATTCCTTATAAGTAATTTACCATGGATTCTCCACATATCACTAGGTCGGTCGCAAGTAAAATGGTTGACAAAGCAGAAATCAATAATACAATCCAAGAGGCCCTCAAGGGGCATATGGACGCTCTCAATAATCGAGTTGATGGCATGATCTCCCAAATGACAGACAAGGTGTTGACGAGCCTCATGGCCAAAATGTAGTTGCCTAGCCTGACTCCTCAACCTATGGCACCTTCTCCACCTCCTCCAACTGATAATCCAGATAAAAATCTAGAGCATGTTCCTTTTCAAGCTATGCCGCTAGAGGACATGATTATCATGGGCACTGTTTTCAAGCTATGCCCTCTTGGCACCTAAGCAGAATAATGAGCGGCCAAGCTGTTGGCCCGAATGGAACAAAAGATGGAACAAAGGCTTCGAGAGATTCGGGAAACTCATAGTATCCCTCACGTAGATTTTTCTGATTTCTCAAAAGGCGACGTGCCTGAAAAGTTCAAGATGCCTGAGTTTGAGAAATATGATAGCACATCCAATCCTGTACAACATGTTCGAATGTATCAAGCCAGAATGAGCAAGTACGTGACCAATGGTCCTTTATTGATTCAGACTTTCCAGGCTAGTCTGAAAGATGCGGCGATGCGGTGGTATACTAACTGTGAGATATAGAGTATGGAGGATTAGAAGGAAGCGACAAATACTTTTATCAAGCATTTCAGATTCAACATAGACGTTTGCATCTCCAGAGAAGATCTAAAGCAAGCTGAAATGAAGAAAGGTGAGACGGTCAAGCAGTCTGCCACCAGTTAGAGGAACATTGCATCCTAGTTAAAGCCTATCCCCCCTGAGCGGGAGGTCATGAAGCTGTTTATCTATACTTTACCATAGATAATACGAACATGAGTCATTGGCACTTCTGCAATATCATTCGGTCATCTCATTACAATGGCCGAAGAAGTGGAAGGAGGCATGAAAAAAGGTTACTACGGAGAGGCTAGCACGAATATCAAAAGATTCATGGCAAAGAAAGATATGGAACTTACTCCGTAGGTTAACATGGCATATGTCAATAAATCTCCGGCCCAGGTACCTATCGTGCAAATCCCCAACGAGCAACAAGCTAATCTCCGTTCACGGGGCAAAGAGGGAATCAACGCAGCAACCGACAATATACCCTTCTTCCAAGAACTTTATCGCAGGTTCTAGCTATCCTACGCAAGAAGTGGCTGTTGACTTCAGAGCCTCTACGGCCAAATAACACGAGCTTACTCAGGCACGATCCTTCAAAGAAATATAATTATCACCGTGGTGAGACTGGGCATAACACAAGTGATTGCTATGTATTCAAGAACCGCATTTTGGACCTACTCGAATCTAGGGCATTCATGTTTTAAAATAATGATCAATTGAATGTGCAGAGTATCCCACTCCCGAATCATTCGAGCAATGCTTGAAGAATCATCGATGAGATAGGTCCAGGCTTTCAAGAGTAGCTTTTTACTTTGATGCAATCTCCTGCATGGGATATTTCATGCTTTCTAGGTGTCTAGGCTGCAATTTAAATTTTTAGGATTTATTTTCAGGGTCAAGTTTTTCCTTTTGGAAAACATTTGTATTTTCAAATTTAATAAGATGTAATTGGATTGATTCATGATCAATAAAATTACAAAAGTCTTTCATTATTTTGGAAACTTGTTGAAGCATCGCAAACTAACTCGATGACGTATAACCAACATTCGAACAATATTTTATCCATGGTAAGCACTGAGGGTTGGTCTAACCCTCTTTGTCTTACTGATCCATCTATTATGTGTTTCAAAATCAATCTAGGGGCAGAGAGCAAATTTTCCAATTTGACTAGGCATATAGCCCATCGATTTTTGGACGTCTCACACATGGCGACTAAGCAATTGAAGCAAGCTACACGTCCTTGTCCAATTCTGATTCATCTACCATTTGAGCGCTGCTATTGGATGTCCTCTGATCAACCCAAATGATGGCACTCGGGGGCAATCTTTAATCGATCTCTTAATCGATTCACCAATTGCATCACATTAGCCAACTCATTTATAAGTCCATCATCTAGTCAAGGCTAATCCATGATTCGCCCTTGATAGATTTTTTTATCGTGTGGTATCCGTTGACGAAAAACGGGATGAGACCGGGGCCGCTCGATCTCAAAGGGAGTATCTTTTGTGTAACATTACGAATTCTGACCCTCTCGAGGCCTTTGAATGGAAGGATATCGATCGGTGTATTCCTGTTATAACTCGCTCGAAGTTAGCCACCCTTGGGCTAACTGACCAAAAGGAAAATACTAACGCGGGGTCGGGCATGTGGACTTGGGAAATTTGAATGAGAAATGGCACTTTGACCATAAGGATTGTCGAGGGAATATTATGGGCCAGCCGAGATCGATCTAGGAACGATCATGTAATGTTTTACTAACGTTATACGTTGCAACACGGGTGATTCCGCTTAACCAATGTGTAATTTGCGAGAATTTCCTAAATCGAATTTCGATGATCAGGATCGAAGGAAAGAACGATAAACCCTCACAATTACGTGACAACCAAAGTCGCCACGGCTTAAGAAAAATCCCAAGGTCGATACGCGTAGCACCTACAAGAGTCGCCCGTCAGTTTGAGACAAATCGAAATTACAGTCGACGAGAGCTCGACATGAAATTGGACCTCGAGATTTGGGCATTGGACATTGAAGAATTCAAACGTTTGAATTGAAATGGACGTCGCCTCATCGAGGGTGGTTTATATTGAAAAAATGGAATTTCAGACGAAAAGTGCCAAATGATCATTTTGCCCTTCAACCTTTTGTCTTGCCTTAAGAACTAACGGAGGTCATTTTGGTCATTTTAGACCCCTCTATATGCTACCGAAAATTTGATGTATATATGGTCAAAGGAAGTCAAAGTCCATGGATCAACTAATGGAAGTTTGTCAAGTGTCAATGAAAGAGGAGGCCAAGCATTAAATGCCCATTAATTACCCATCTTAGTTAATTGACCAAAATACATTATTGGGGTGGAAAAATCTCTCTCTTCATTTGAATGGCCACCTCTCTCTCCCTCTTCTTCTTCTTCTTCCACTCGACCGATCAGTTTTCTCGCGGACAGAGAAAAACTGCTTCACTGTTTCGGCCATAACTTTGTCGTCCGATATCTGATTAAGGTAAAACCACTATCGTCTAAAATATTATCGTCTTACCATTCCAAAAAGGTATTATAAGCTCAATTTGACCTAGTCATTTGTCCTATAGGTCTGTTTGAGTGGATAAAAGTCAGAGTCTGACCCGGTTTTTGAGAGAATGCATTTTTGGGGGCTTCCAGGTTCCAAAGGGCTCTAAATTTTCGGTGAGGTCTTCTAAACTCATAGTAATGAATTTGTATATTCTTTGGTTGTAATTTTAATTGATTTTTGACGGGTATACATGGCTGATTTGTGGAGGTTTTTACCGAGTAAATTATGACCGTGTGAGGACCGTGAAGGAACCGGGCTTTTTGAAGGTCTTGTGGGATTATTTCACAACAAAACTCTTGGTGAGCTTCCTAAACACATAGATTGAGATCCTAGCAAGTTTATTTCGCGAGAAATTAAGGCCTAAGATTGAGATACGACTTGATTGTGCGGATTGAAGCAAAATCGGTTCTATTTTGTTGAAAAACCCTGTTCTGGCCGAACCTGGTGATGACCATTTAGGAGATATTTTGTCTTCAAAATGACTCATGAACTCCATAATACATTATGTGAGGTGATAATGGGGAGTATGTGAAGCGGAGTGGGAGTTAGAAGTGATTTAAGGGCTAATTGGAGCATAAAACTCCGAGTTACATTCCGCCTTGCATGTGGCTACATGAATCGAATGTATTGAGTGTTCGTGTAAGCATTGTAATTTATTCGATTGATCGATAAGGCGTCTTGAGTTGCCAAATGAATGGTTATTGAGGGAATTGGCTTAATGAAAGTGAAATTCAATAGCTTTTGATATGAAATTGGTGAAATTTTCTACGTTGACGATAGATCCTTGGTTGGTTGCGTACTTATGGCATTGAAGAAAATCACTTGGTGTGGCATTTTGCTAATCGATCATGGTAAGTATTTCCTAAACCCTTACTTGAACATTAGGACACCACTGGATAGATTGGTTGGATGATTTGATCAATTGGTGAAGCGTGTGGCTTACATTGCTTGATGCAATCATGTGATGATCATATTATGATTGGTAATTGAGATTTTAAATGGCCAAAGAGCCCCAGTGATAAGAAATGGCTATAGTGTCTTATGTGAAATGAGATGGCTATGGTACCTTGTTAAAAGAAAAGGCTATTGAGCCCTTGAGGCATACATTGCGGTCAGAGAGTCTTGTGATGTAAGTGGATATTGGGCTTGGTGATATAGTTTGGCTTTGATGCCCTATTTATTGAGTTGGCTATGAAGCCTTGTTATTGAATCGGCTAAGATGCCCTATTATTGAATTTGTCATGATGTTTATGCTATATAGATGGCTATAATGCCTATGTTATATAACCGGCTATAATGTCGATGTTGTATGAATGGGTTATAGTGCCCCAGCGATCAATTGGCCTGTGGCCCGGAGATCGCATTGGCTTGATGCCCTTGATGATATTGATTGGCCTGTAACTCCGGTGATATCAATTGACTATGAGTTCGAGTGATACCGATTGGCTTGTAGCCCCAATGGTATTGGGCGGTTATGAGCCCCTGAAATGGAAGTTGGCTATGAACCCTAGAGATACTTGCGACATTCCGAATTCTGACCCCTCTTGAGACTATTGAATGGAAAGATATCGATCGAGGTATTTCAGTTGTATCTTGCTCGGAGCAGGCCACTCTCAAGTTAACAGACCAAAAGGAAAAGACTAATGCGAAGTCGGGTGCGTGGACTTGGGAAATTCAAATAAGAAATGGCGCTTTGATCATAAGGATTGTCGAGGGGATATTTTGGGCCAGCAGAAATCGATCTAGGAATGATCATGGGATGCTTTACTAGTGTTTTGCGGTTGGGACGCGGGTGATTCCGCTTAACCAATGTATAATTTGCGAAAATTTCCTAAATCGAATTTCGATGATCAGGACCTCAAGAACTAGTGATAAAGCCTCGCAATCACATGACAACCAAAGTCACTACGACTTGAGAGATCCTAAGGACGATAGGCGTAACGCCTGCAAGAGTCGCTCTTCAGTTTGAGATAAATTGGAATCACAGTCGACAAGAACTCGACATGAATTAGACCTCGGAAGTGGGTAACAGACATTGAGGGATTCCAACATTGGAAGAGAATTGGACGCGCCTCATCCAGGGTAATTAACATTGAGAAAGTGAAATTTCGGACCCTAAGTGGAAAATTACCTTTTTGCCTCTATTTGGATATCTTTTTTTTAAAGGCAAATCAAGGGCAAAATAGTCTTTTGGTTTTGCTCCACATGGCCGAAAAATTGAAGGGCAATATGGTCATTTTCCTTCTAGATATTATGGGAAGAGACAAGACCATTGATTGCATTAGTCAAGTCTCACATGCCTAATCTAAGCCTAGTCTATGACAGCCATCACATCCCTCTCTCTCTCTCTTGCTTTGGCTTAAAGGATAAGCCACTCTCTCTCCTTCCTCTTCCCCCATTTAGCCGAGCAACTCCCTTCTCTTCAAACTCTCTCTCAAAACTCTCTCTCTCGGATTTCTCTCTCGCCCAGTTCCGACCACCACCACGTTTTCGGCCATAACTTCTTCATCCTTTGTCCGATTGAGACGAGCCACCCACCATTAGGAAGATCTTTCTCTTGCCGTTTTAACAAGATATTATGAGCCAAACTCCACATAGCCCTTTGTCCCGTAGAGCCATTTGAATGAGGAAAGGTCGCTACCCGACCCTATACCGACCCGAGGAGCTTCATCTTGGAATGCCGGGCTCGTTTTGGCTTCAATTTTGGTAAGACCACCTCTTAAACCTAGTTAAGACATATATCTTTATGTCCATGATGTTTGGTTGGATTTGATGGGTTTTGGTGGTTGAATCTTCATGATTTTCAAGAGGACAGAAACTGCCCCAACCAATCAGACTTGGAACCGTGACTCCTTAAGGATCCTTAAGACTTTGTTTTGTTTGAAAATTATCGGTGAGTCATCCTAAGACTTAGCTCTATGTGTTGACTAGCTTGTGGAGTATTTTGGTTTAATTTAGAAGTGGTTTGATAATTAAACTCCGGGATGATTCTCGCTTGGATAGAACCAGTCCTGTAGAACCAGTTTGGAAATCGCGGCACTTTGGAGTCCGCCGAGACGTCATTTGGTTTGGAAATTATTGGTGAGTTATCCTAAGACCTAGTATCATGTGTTAGGAAGATGTATGATTATTAGAATGGAGTTTAAATGGTGTTTAATGGCTAGTTTCATGTGATTTTCTCCAAGGATAGAAACCGCCCTATACTGAATAGACTTGGAATCGAATGCATTATACGATCCTTTGGTCAATTTCATTGGCTCAAATTCTTGGTAAGACTCCTTAAGACCTTGTTTGAGATGCTAGGGTAGCTTGTGGATGAATTAGAAGTGGATTGAAGGAGTTTTGATGGATGAACGTTGGTGAAATGCTTAGGAACCGGCTTTGGATAGATTTGGAACAACGACTTATGTCACCTATTTCGTGGATATTCCCAGCTTAGAGTACTAGTAAGTTATGCCTAAACCTTTATTAGGATGTATGTCACCAAGAGACGAAGTTTTGAGTTGGATTGAATGGTTTCTTGGCCTGATTTTGTGAGAGGCGCGACAGAGTCCAAATCTGTCCAGTTTTGTGAGTTAGCATTCCTTGGCATGTTTAATTGAAAATCAATTGTTTGGGAAGCCCTAATTGATCATGGATGGGTGCCTTAATGGCTACTTGAGCATGTGAGATGAGAAGCCGAAAGTTTTGATTGAAAGGAAAGCAAAAATTGAAAATGGTGAAAAATGTGATTTTGAGTCAAGCTTGAAATTATGAATTGGCCATAATCATTGAATTGCCTGAGGATTTACTTGAATTTATATGTGCTTGATTGAGAAAGTTATGACTTGAAACGTGTTGTGTCTAGTGACGGACGTTTGAAAGGAATGCCTCGAGTAGGCGACGAACTACTTGATTTCATGAGTTGTTCTTGAATGATGAATTTTGAGGCAGGAATTATTTTATTTAAATGAAAATATGAGGATTTCTATAATTATATTTTTTATGAGTAAAATGGCGTGTGGGATCGCCGAGGAAATTATATGTGCACTGGCGTATGGGATCGCCAATGGCGTGTAGGATCGCTGAGAAATTATATTTTGGCCAACTTATTGGGAGGTTGTTACTCCTATTTGACCTGATGAGGTCGTGCGGCTAGAGAGTCCCTTACTGACACGATTCATCTCCATTGAAAATGGGCGTCGAGAATCGTATGACGATCTCTAGGTCCGGACGCGAGAGTCTCATATGGACCGACGGGTCGCATGGAGACCGAATCATCTCGCAGCCCTAAAGTGGGCGGCCCAAGATGAGCGGTTATGGAAAGAACTATTTTTTGAAATATCAAAGAACAAGTTTTTGAGAAATCGAAATGCCCCTTGAATCGAGATTTTTCTCGAGTTTTAAATTTACCTCATGACTTAAAAATGGCCCCAAAAAGGGCGTGAGAGAAAAGATGTGTTTTATGGAAATTTCAAGAAATAATACTTTTAAGAAAGAAGTGAAAGTTGCCTCATGTTTTTGAGATGGCGTCGAGTGCTTGGTTTTGATTGAAAACCTTGCCATCGTCCAAAGCTCAAATTTTTGCTATGATTTGTGACTGAGTTGAGTTGATTTGAAGTACTGAAATGCCAGGTTTTGACAAGTACCCTATTTTACGCATGTCAATGTTTTAAGTCCCAAAATTCTCGTTTTTCAAAAGTGTCTGGAAGTACTGGCAACCTAGTTTAGGGTTAGGTTTGACTTATTGATTATATATCTCACCCCGTTGTGGGACAATATTTTTCAGGTCCTAGACGAAGGATACCGAGTTTGCAATGGATTGACATTTGAAGAAGTCATTGGAGGAAATGAGGATTACTCTTTTGTGTCCTTAGGGAGAAAACGATATATTTGGGGATTTAGAGTTGTAACATCTGAAGTATGATTGACCTTTTATGAAAGGTGACCCCTTTGTCCTAAGTAATCTTGTGTTGCTTTTTTTTATGGAATTTGGATTCGATTTCTCATGCATTCTTCTTATAGTTCTTCGAGTTTTTGCCGTTGGATCCTGGGAGATCATTAAAGCTAACGGCGAAGGTGGGATGCTCGCATGCCCACCGGACTCGGGGCGTGACATTCCCCATTTAAGTGGTATCAAAGCAAGGTCAGCTTGATTCAATTTGATTGAGATTTGGAGTGATAAGGAGTGATGACTTGAGGATTATTAGATTGTGAGACCCTTAAGATTAAGCATTGATTACTGAATCTCGAGGATTATAGGCTTGAACTTGTGTTACGCTTTAATAGAGAATTGCTTATGAGTAAAGGGTCAATTGGATTATATGATCATGATTGTGGTCTTGAGGTATATGGTTGAACATAGGCAATTCATCTGTGAGATGGTCATTTGTGGAATTACAAACCTTCCATGGATAAGAACTGATCTGAAAACGAATGTGTTGTGGCGAGTATTGAGGACGATCATTCAGTGCATGTGTTTATGGCATTGAAATGAAAGTTGAGGAAGGTGAATGCATGAACTTATCATTATCAAACTTAATAAACCGTTGCTTGGTATGGGACAAGCTGATGGGATACCTATAATCCGTAGTGAAGCATGTTATGGGACGTATAGACGGGACTCTCTTCGAAGATGTATAGCTTGGGACAGTCTACAATGACCAGGTCTGAAGAGGGTGGGGAGTGTACGTCGGGACAAAGAGGCTCGGACAAGGAGCGGCTCCTGGGGGGCTTCTAAGATAGCAAGGAGGTAGGAATGACCCAAGTCATAAATTGAAAGAAAGAGTCTAGGTATCGAGCTGTGTCTAATTTTGGTTAAGAGATGTATTGCACTAAAGTGACCCTCAAGGTGAATTTTCAAAATTGCATGGCATTTGTAATGGCGTATGTTATTGGCATGGTTAGGAGCTTTGTACATGGCAGTGGGTGTCGTTTGAAGAAAGAAATTGACGCGTGTGTTTGGCCTATATGGCGAGTTTTGGCAATGAATGTCGTTTGACTGGTATCTCGTGAAATTGAGATAGCCTATTGAGTTATTGTTAAGTCGCAGATACATCTGGACTTAAGGTGTAAACACTTGACCCAATGAATTATGACTCGAGATTTTATCTAGTAGATGATGACTAGTTGAGGAATTGCCTAGTTGAGGTTGGCTTGATAAGTGATTACTGATGAATGATGATTTGAAATCCCTAGATAATTGGCAATTGATTAAGGATTTGCTTAGAACCACTGGATGGTTGATTTCTTGTGATAGATGATAAGATGAGCAGCCTAAGACTGCTAGACCTGTATGAATGACTTAGGTCTTTAATTCCTGGACGGAATTGTAGTACTTGAATGTCACGAGTACCTAATAAGGTTGAATGACCAGAGTATGGTCACTAAAGGAGCATTTGACTCGAGTATACAAGATACGAGAAGATTCAAGAACTGAAAGGAATCATGAGAACTGAGTAAAGATGAACAACTGAAGTATGAGCGCTTGAAGAACATTTGGCTCAAGTTGGAAAAGTATGTGAGACCCAAGAATTGAAGGGGTCGTGAGAACTCAAATGGCAATAGAAATCTAAAAGGTGTAAGCAGACTCAAGAAGGAGTTGTCATTGTTGCCTAAGTCACTGAGGTGACTGATGCTAGTGCTGATGAAATTAAGTGATGGAAGTCACAAGAAAGGTGGCTCTGAGATTACTCGTTTCTAATTGAAAATGTAAAGAAGAACCACGAGAGTCTTGAATAGCTTGTGAAATGGATCTTGAGATCGATCGAGGTTCGAGGGGGAAGATGATCACGAAACTGCCTTTCTCTAGATTGAGAATTTGGAAAGGAAACCTTAGAGATTTTGGGTACACTAGAGAAAGAAAGTGACCATGATAGTTCCTTGCCTTAAGAGGCTATAGATTATTGGTAAAATACCACCAAAGAAAGAGTTTTCCTTGAAGGCATGGTACTTAACTGGATTACCTTCGTCAAATTGTGCAATGGAGGGTATCTTTCCAAGGTTACTCAAGAGCAAGGATTGCTTGATCTCTAATAGTTTTGCAAGAATCTGAAGAAGCTGGAATAAGCATAAATAAAAAGGCCAAATGATCGGAAGGGGTATAAGTGAGAAAGTTAATGCTCGTGGATCATAGAAAATAACTATAAGGAATGACAGATAGGCTGATTACTTGAGCGTAAGGCCCATGGTGGAAAAATTGAATTGATAGTCCGTCTCTTCTATCATGGGAAGCGTTAAGGGAAAACTGGCATGCTAATTTGCCTGGGTTTAATGACTCTATGAGATTGGTCGAGAATGAACTGAAACCGTTAGAGATGGCATTATAAGTTGTTATTCCCTAAAGGATAGAGCGTTGTCCTAAAGGACGATGAGACCATGAGATGGTCGTTGATGGAAAGAAAAGTGAATGGACTTGATAGTCCTGGCTACTCGCGGTCCTAATGAATGGGTGAGTAAGCGAAAAGAGCGCTTAGAGTGTAATTACAAAGTGACTCGAGGTAATTGAATTGAGTATTCGATGCAGAAATTTGTGGAGACCGCGGAAGAACCTCGACTCCTTGGAATCTTGTCATTTGAGGTGACTAAGTCACTCGAAGAAGTGTCAGGCGTGGTGATATTTGAATCTTGGAGTGGACGTACCGCCATTAGCGCAGACTCCAAGATTGACACTCTAAAAAATAGGAAGGACAAGATGGATTTGAAGTGAGAGAATGCCACTGAAGTGTGTAATTTCCTTCATGGAATAAGAGACTAGTGTGGAAGAAAGAAAAAATCCTAAGTGTCTTGGTATTGAGGTTGAATGTCTGGATTAAGGATGCAGACGCGAAGCTTGAATGATTTTTGAGAATCAAGTCTAAGAGACTTGACTTGTGGACAATTTAGGATTCTGAGATGATGTTGACTTTCAGGCGAATGGTCTAAATTGGGACAAAGTTACATTGGCTGGTTATGGAACCGACGGTTGAGCCACTGATGCTTTTTGAGAAAAGAGTGACAAAAATGAACAAATGATGTATGGTCTAATTGGAGACCCCTGAAAGTAGAGAGCCAAGGAATAAGCTCTCAAGTGGATGGTGCAAAAGACTATTTGAACAATTCGACACTTGATGGCAAAGAGGCTGATAATAGTCGGATTAAATATTCAAGGAGTAATCGGATTGGTTGTTACCGTCTTTAGAATCGATGATCAGATTCATTCAAGGAGTCATGAAGAACTTGAACAACCTTTGGAAAGTATCCTATGAATTATAAGGAAACGTTCATGTAGGCGAAGTGTGAAGAGCACGAGCTTTCGGCTTGATAAGGTGAAATCCCTTAGTCGTGTGAAATTTTGGGAGATGAGATCCCTGTGAATCCTTCAAAGATAGAAAATGATGATGGATTGATTAAGGTCGATGTGAGCTATCGAAATTTGAAGTTTCTTGGGATTGATGGATTGCTATAAATGACGTGGGAAGATTACCCCACAAGAGCTATTCCATTGGTGAAATAAGGACGAGATGTAGCGTGAATGGACGAATGAACACAAAAAGAATTTTCAAAGACTTAAGTCAAGTGGTGACCACGCCGACGGTGGCATTTTTGTTGGAATCGAAAGGATCAAGAGAATCATAACGACTTATCGCGAAAGAAAATTTGTGACGTAACAAGGCAATTCGAAGTGAGCAAGGCATAGACAATGCGACAGTGAGACCCCTTAAGTTGGAGCGCCTAAAGGCATGATGGAAGTGGCATGCAACCATGCTTACATCGAAACTTGAGAAACATCACTTGTGTGAAGGAAGGTTGTGGGTTTACATGGATCATGAGTATTTGAAGTATTTGTTGGTCTAAGAAAATCGAACGAGGAGCAACGTGGATGAATGAAATTATGGAAAAGATAAACTGAAATTGAGGGTGGAAACCTTGAAGTTCAAGGATGGAGGAGCGTCCCTACGAATGGAAGAGAAATTTAAGGGGGGAATCTTATGAGAAGTTCATAGGGAGAACCATGGCACCTAGTGGAATGGCACGAAGGAGTGTGAAGACTTATATTGGTACTAGGAACGGATGGAAAGAAAGCGAAAGAAATCAAGCATGTGACTGGGAGTTGAAACGTGCTAACGAGGAAAAGCGTAACCGTTGTAAGTTGGTGGAATAAATGGTTATTGGAGAATCTCGAATGGATCGAGGAAGAACTACTGAGGACTCAATCATGAATTTTTCTCAGAAGTCGAGAAGACTATGGTTCAATTTGGACAATTGAAGTTAACCTAAAGGGACTTGTGCGTCCCCGACGATACGAAAAGAGCTACTTGGGACAATGAAGAAGCGATGAAGCGTCAATACCCCATAAGATTGGATGATTTGGAAGGTTATAAATTTCGAGGAAGAAATTTTCGAATTCAAACCCCTCTCGAGGCTATTGAATGAAAAGATATCGATCGAGGTATTTAAGTTGTATCTTGCTCGGAGCAGGCCACTCTCGAGTTAGCTGACCAAAATGGAAAGACTAACGCGAAAATAGGTACGTGGACCTAGAAAATTCAAATAAGAAATAGCACTTTGACCATAAAGATTGTCGAGGGGATATTTTGGGTCAGCAGAGATCGATCTAGGAACGATCATGGGATGCTTTGCTAGCGTTATGCGATTGGGACGCGGGTGATTCTACTTAACCAATGTATAATTTGCGAAAATTCCTTAAATCGGATTTCAATAATCAGGACCGTAAGAACTAGTGATAAACTCTCACAATCACATGACAACCAATGTCGCCACGACTTGAGAGATCCTAAGGTCAATACACGTAATGCCTGCAAGAGTCGCCCGTCAGTTTGAGATAAAGTGGAATCACAGTCGACGAGAACTCGACATGAATTGGACCTCGGAAGTGGGTAACGGACATTGAGGGATTCCAACATTGGAAGAGAATTGGACGTCGCCTCATCGAGGGTAATTAATATTAAGAAAGTGAAATTTCGGACCCTAAGTGAAAAATTACCTTTTTTACCCCTATTTGGATATCTTTTTCTTTAAGACAAATTAAGGGAAAAATAGTCTTTTGGTTTTTCTCCACATGGCCGAAAAATTGAAAGGCAATATGGTCATTTGCCTTCTATATATTATGGAGAAGAAACAAGATCATTAATTGCATTAGTCAAGTCTCACAAGCCTAATCGAAGCCAGGTCTATGACAACCATCATATCCTTCTCTCTCTCTTCCTTTGGCTTGAATGATAAGCCACTCCCTCCTTTTCCTCTTTGTGACATTCTGATTTTCCTATTATTTTCAGACTCATTAATGAGAAGTATAACTAGCGATGTGTTTCAGTCATATCTCGCTCAAATCTGATCAATTTAAGTAGACTGACCAAAAGGGAAAGGCTAACGCGAGACAAGGTACGTGGACCTAGGGAACTCGAATAGGAAATGGTGCTTTGACCATAAGGATTGTCGAGGGGACATTTAGAACTATAAAAGGCCGATATGAGGACGATTAAGGAATGCATTGTTAGCACATACGATTGGAGCGCGGTAATGCTGCTTAACCAATGTATAATTTACAAAATTTTCCTAAATCGGACAGTGATTATCGAGACCATAGGAACTAGTGATAGACCCTCACAATTACATGACAATCAAAGTCGCCACGAATTGACGAGCCCTAAATGTGATATGAATCACAAGGTCGATACGCGTAACATCTGCAAAAGTCGCCCATCGATTCGGGATAGGTTGGAACCACGTCTGATAAAGAAAACGATCAGAAACAAGTCTTGAAAATTGAAAATGGAGAATCAAGAATTCCAACGTCATGTTTGGATTGACCGTCGCCTTATCGAAGAATATTGGAATGAGAAAAATGACGTTCCGGACGTCGGGGGTAAAACTACCATTTTGCCCCTCAAGCTTTAGCCTTGCTTATGCAATTTAAGGAGGGCATTTTGGTCTTTTGAACACCTCCAAGGCTGCCGAAAAAGAGAAAGTATTATGTTCATTGGATCACGTTGAATGACACTTAAGACATGTGTCACTAGATTAGCAAAAGGGTGGTCATGTCTACTTTTACCCAACTACCATTCAACCCTTTGACTTTGAGGATTGAATACAGCTCTCTTCTCTCTCCTTGGCTGGCCATTCACTCTCCACCCTCACCGAAAGCTTCTTCTTCTTCTTCCTCTCTACTGCCGCTCACCCGACAGCTTCTACTCTTGCCGTTCGCTCCCTCTGGCGACCTTTAGCTGGCGAGCCGACCACCCACACCTTGCTCGACCTCTTGCTGACATCCTCGAAGTGGAAACAAGTCAATTGACCCACCGAGGAGCTCCGGCTAGCCATTCTCCCGGAAGTTGACGGAAACCGTCATAGCTGGAGGTTAGCTGCCGTTAGGACTCCGTAGGGCCTCTTAACGTTTGAATTTTTCGGCCAAATTTTATGGAGATCTAGGGGACTCATTTAGTGATCTGTGGTAAAAATTTGAGGTTAATTTGATAGAGTTTTGACCCCAAATGGGTCTTGTGATTGTTTGACAGAAATTATCGGTTTAAGGACTTGAGGAAACCGGCTACTTCCAAAGGGTTTCCGGCAAGGAATCGGTGCCAAATCTTCAGTGAGCCTCTTAGACCCTTAGATATACATGTTAGCAAGTAGGTTAGTGAATAAATGGTCTATTTGGAGTAGTTTAAAGGCTGGATAATCTCGATTTACACAAAATCGAAAATAGCCCAGTTCGGTTCTGTGCAAATAGGTTCTATGGAGGCTGTTATTGATTGGTTTTGAGTCTCAAATTCATCAATGGGACATGTTAGGATGTTGAGGACCATGTTAGTAAGGTTGGTGGTGCATGGATGGGTGAAATGGATAAGAGAAATTGACAATTGGTTGGAATTTCCTAGGTTGCGCGGTGGGTTTGTTCTTGGACCATTGAGACCGAATTGTTGGGGGCTTGAGGAGAGCATTTTTTGTGGCATCAAGCTTGAGGTAAGGGAATCCTAAACCTAAGATAGGAAGATTGGACTCGATTGGGCGAGTCAGGTAAATTTTTGGGTGATTCTTGAAAGGTTTCAATGTGATTGTCCATTGTACATCCTAGGAGGGTGTAGATGACCTAAATGTTTGATCATGCTTGTGCATTTGAGCGAATTGTCGCATTTGAGTGTTGAATTTAAATGTTTTGCATGCCATAAGTGTATGATTGGTGCATGAGATTGCACATGGTCTTGTGTGTGTGAATTGATCCGAATTATGGCATGTTTGAGGCAAGATAAGACCTTGAGGCATATGAGACGCAGAGTAGTAGGATGAATGCCTTGAGGCGCGGAGTTGGAGTTGTGTGGCACCTTGATGTGTTTGAAACGCGGAGTTGAGAAGGTCACAGTCCTGATGCATTGAAACGGGGGACAAAGATGTGATGTGTCAACACTGGTCTGGAGTGGCGTTGAAACTTGATGCGTTTACGCGGGTTGTCAGTGACGGTCTGATGCGTTTTAAACGCGGGCTTGAGAATGAGGAGGGTATGAAAGCTGGAAATGGCGATGAGACATGGCAGTATGTGCATGATCTTAGTGATGTGTTGTGATGCCATGACTACATGCCTGACATCTGTGTGTTGCCTCGATAATTGATTGTCTCTCATGTCTATTTGTATGAATTGCTTGTTTTTATGACTGCCTGAGTGGACGGTTGGCCTAACCTAAGGCTAGGACCCCTTTACTGAGATGTAAATCTCACCCCGTTGGGGACCCCTTTTTACAGATCCTAGACCTTAAAGATGTGGCCTATTCGTTTTGGTGACCCCAAGGAGATTACGGTCTATTTTGAGGAGTTCCTTGACGGGCAGGGAACTATTTATGTCAGGAAGTGTACTGTGGTTTGGGTAGACGAGGGTAGTGCTAGTTGGAAGCCTCACAGGTATGAGGCCTGGTTCAGGAAGGTCGGGGATGTGTCAACTGGGCCGCTGAAGCCCAATGAGGTGCCCTAGGGAGTGATCCCTAGTTGGTGCCACACTGCCCGGGACCTAGAGCAGGCTGAGGGGTTAGTTGTCGGTTCAAGGAACGGACCTGAGAGGACTCCGACCTTGGAGAGCACGGAGAAGGAGGTCATAGTGGTCGAGGCGACTGAGGAGGATTTAGAGGAGCTATCTGCTGAGGAGACCATGGAGGACACCATCGAGGTTCGTTTAAAGACCTTCTCGGAGTACGAGCCCATGGAGGACACAAAGAGACTGAGGACTCTAGTAGCTCATTTTAGGGGCTCCTAGCTTGCTAGTTGATGTTTTGACGACGATCCTGACCCTGTTTCTTATTAGATGTCGGTGATGAACCCTTTTGTGTACTTACCCCATCACCTCCCTGTTTTAGCGGATTTAGTGGCCATGTGTCCGTACGAACTTATGGATTTATGTATGATAGTATTCGCGCTATGCAGGTCCCATTCCATTTTTTACGGAGGAGTTTTATTATTGTCGCTTCCGTGTATTATACGTCTCTCGACTTATGTGTGGATCTTAAGACCACGAGAGATATTTGGTTTGCTTGTAGGGAGCAGCGTGCTCGTGCCCGAGGCGCGGGGCGTGACAAACCCGTCTGATTTGGTATCAGAGCAAGGTCAGCTCGACTCAAAGTTGATTGAGGACTGCAATAATAAGGAGGATTAAGTTGGGACAAGGATGGGTAGCAAGGAACTTAATCCCAAGCAAGGAACTTAAAGTCCAGAAATGACCTTTAATCCCAAGCAAGGAACTTAATCCTTATGCATTTCCACAACCCTACCAAGGTCAAACACTAACCCTAAGTACCAAGTCACCAACTAGGCACTCCATGCCGTATCTTAACCAGTCTCCTAAGGTCTCGCTATTCGTCCTTGTCCCAACTTAATCCTCCTTATTACTCCAGTTCTCAACCAATTTTGGATCGAGCTGACCTAGCTCTAATACCAAGCAAAACGGGGATGTCACGTCCTGAACCCGTCGAGCACGCGAACATCCCTGCAAACAAACAACACATCTCTCGTGGTCCCAAGATCCACGACAAGTCGAGAGGTAATATATATACATTAAGCATGCGGAAGCGGTACTCAAATAAATGCCCGTACAAAATATAAGTTAAGTGGGACCTGGATAGCATAATAACTATCATACATCATAACATACTATTCTTACAAATACTAACTACTACGATCCATAGGCAAGGGGTGACGGGGTAAGCACATAAAAAAAAAAAGGGTGTGACCATCATCGACATCCAAAATAGCCATGGTCGGGGTCGCCATCACAAGATCGAGCCAATAAACTAGGACACCTAAGATGAACTGCTGGAGTCCCTTGTATCCTCCGCATCCTCGTTCGGCTCATACTCCGAAAAGGTCTCCGACTGGACCTCAATGGAATCCTCCATGGTCGCCTCATGCGACGGCTTTGTGAGATCCTCCTCGCTAGCCTCCACGACAATCACCTCGTCCTCAGTGAACTCCAAGTTCGAGGTCTTCTCCGGCCCATTCCTTTACCCAACTACAGACCCCTCTAGCAGCTCCAGGTCCCTGGCGATCTAACACCAATCAGGTATAACTCCCTGGGGTACACATGGGGCTTCAGCGGCCTAATCGTCACGTCTCCGACCTTCTTAAACCATGCCCCGAACTTATGAGGCTTCCAGTCCGAACTACCCTCGTCAACCCATACAACCGTACACTTTCTCACATAAATGTTCCCCTGACTATCCGAAAACTCGTCAAAATATGCCGTCATCTCATTGGGATCCCCAAAACAAATATGCCACATAGCTAAGGCCTAAGATCTGTAAAAATAGGGGTCCCCAAAGGGGTGAGATACACATCTTAGTAAAAGAATACTAACTCTAGGTCAGGCTGATCGTCCACTCAAGCAGTCAACTATCCTAAAATTCTAAACTTATAATCATACAGGCACATGCAAATAAAGATAGTGACACACAGATGATGGGCATGCAACTATGACACCATGTCACACTTAGATGATCATGCACACCTCATCCTGCCATTTCACCACAACCACCTCTTCATGCCTGCCATGTTCTTTAGCCCGCGATTAGATAGTATCAGGCTCGGTCCGCATAAACGTACCAAACCGTCATTGGCAACCCGCGTAAACGCATCAGGTTCCAATGAATCTCCAAGCCAATATCAACACTACATATCTCCGTCCCGCGATTGGATCGCATCAGGATTGTGGCCATCTCAACCCCGTGATTAGATCGCATCAGGGCGCCACACAATCTCAATTCGAACTTGCGATTAGATCGCATCAGGGTATCCACCTCCCGCCCCGCGTTTCATACGCCTCAGGGCCTCACCATGTCATGCTCATGCCATGATTTTCAATTCTTTTTTCATATATGACGACATGTGCAATTCAGGCACATTTCAAAGACTCATGACATGCAAGGCAATCAAGTGACACACACACATGATGAATAATTTAAACACAAACAATAACTCACATAACCCTTCTATAACCACTTAGGACATACCGAGAGCTATCCTTTGGAAAATTCTCATAAATCGATCACTTTAATCCTCGACTCGCCCAATTGAGTCCAACCTTCCCATCCTAAGCTTAGAATTCCCTTACCTTGCGTTTGATACCACGATAATTCTCCTCTTGAGCCTTCACCAATTCGGTCCCAAGGGTTCAAAGTCGCACTCACCACGCAACCTAGAATTCCCCATCAATTCATCAATTTTCTTTGCCCAATTCCTCAATCCATGAACCACAATCATCCATAACATAACCCTCATCATCTTAACATATTTTAAACATCAATTTGGGAATCATAATCATCTGCTCTTCACTCCAACAGAGCCGGTCTTGAACAAAACCTAACCGGTTCATTTCGATTCTATGCAAACCGTGCACAATCCATCCTAAATCAACTTCAAATCTATCATCTACTCACTATCCTACCTCTTAACATGTCTATCTAAGGGTCTATGAGGCTCACCGTGAGTTTGAGGTTGAATGGTCGCCGGAATCCCGTTGAAAGTCGCCGGATCTCCCAAGGTCAATAACCAACAGTTTCTGTTCCAAGTTCACAAGATCGATTTGAGGTCAAAACCTCATCAAATCATTCCCAAATTTTTACCACAGATTGATTTATATGTCTTTTAGATCTCCATAAAATTTGACCTAAAAAATCCAATATTTTGGCCTTCAAAAGGATCAGAAACTAAACCTACCTCAGGTTGAGCTCGATTCTGTCTGCTTCCCGGAAAACTCTTGGCCGGAGATCCTCGATGGTCTAAATGCCGTGCTTTCACTTCGAGGAGGTCAACAAGACGTAGAGTTAGGTTGGTATGGCTGGCCGGTGGTCAGGCGATGGCCGGAGGACGGCGTTGAAACGGCCGAACGGCACGGGCAGGACTAGTTGCCGGCTAGCAAAATGAAGAGGAAGAAGAAGATGAAGTGTTCGGTGGTCTTGGGGTTATATGGCCATGGCCAGTCAATTGAGTGAGGAGAGAGAGAAAAAGACTATATACAAGGCTCATGGTCAAAGGGAAGAATGGTAGTTGCATAAAGTTGGACTTGACTAGTCTTTACCCCATCTATTGACACTTGTCCCTCATGTCAATCAAGCTTGATCCAATTGCCAATATCTCTCCTAGTGTTCGATAGCCTTGAGGGGGTTTAAAGACCAAATTGCCCTTCTTCAAATGCATGGGCAAGGCTTTAAGCTTGAGGGGCAAAAGGGTAATTTTACCCCCGACGTTCAAAACGTCGTTTTTCTCGCTCCAAAATTCTTTGATATGGCGACGGCCAATCCAAATAATGTTGAAATTCTTGATTCTCCATTTCAAATTTTTCAAGACTCGTTTCTGATGGTTTCCTCTATCAAACGTGGTTCCAACCTATCTCGAACCGACGGGTGGCTTTTGCAGATTTTATACGTATTGACCCCTGTGATTCTCATCACATTTAGGGCTCATCAATTCGTGGCGGCTCTGGTTGTCATGTAATTGTGAGGGTTTATCACTAGTCCCTTTGGTCTCGATCGTCACTATCCGATTAAGGAAAAAATTTACAAATCATACGTTGGTTAAGCGGTATCACCCGCGCTCCAATCATATGACACTCGCAAGGCATTCCCTAATCGTTATTGGATTGGCCTTTGGTGGCTCTGAATATCCCCTCGACAATCCTTATTATCAAAACGCCATCTCCTATCCAAGTTGCCTAGGTCCATGCATCTCGTATCACGTTGGCCTTTCCCTTTTGGTCAGCCTACTCAAATTGATCAGGTTCGAGCGAGATATGACTGAAATACATCTCTAGATTCATTTCTCATTAATGAGTCTAAAATTGATTGGAAATCAAAATGCCACACTTTGAGTACTTGCTAGGTGTTGACCTAGTTGAGGTTTGCCTAGTAATTGGCTGAAGATTGAGAAGTTGCCTTGTTGAGGCTGGCCTGTTGAATAGTCATTGACTGATGAGAATTTGGAATCTTTGGGTAATGGACAACTAGTTGAGAGTTGTTTGGCAACCACTGTAAGGTTGATAATGATGAATGATGAGATGATCAGCTTGAGACTAATAGACTTGAGTAGATGACTTAAGTTTTTGATTCTTGGAGGGAATCATAGTGGTTCAAGTGACATGAGAACCTAATGAGGTTGAACGACCAAGGTGTGGTCATAGAAGAGCAATGGGCTCGAGTATATATGGTATGGAAGATCCGAGAACTGATATGGATCATGAGAATTGAGTAAAGATGAGCGACTGGAGTATGAGTACTATAAGAGAATATGGCTTGATTTGTTAATCGTGCGCCAAGTGTGATAAGGGGCCACGAGAACTTTAAACGAAAATGGGAAAAGTGGATGTGTCACGCCCCGCGTCCCGAGCACGAGCACGTGACTCCCTATAAGCAAAACCAAATATCTCTTGTGGTCCCAAGATCCACAAATAAGTTGAGAGACATAATATATATTAAGCACGCTGAACGAATAGTGAAATAACTCCTCCGTACATATAGTGAAATGGGACCTAGATAGCGAATATACCATCATACATAAAACCCAACTGATCATACATACGCATAGCTACTAACTCCGCTAACAAGAGAGGTGACAGGGTAAGTACACAAAAAGGGTTCATCATCAACATCCAAAAGAGAAGGGGTCAGGGTAGCCACCAAAGGATCAAAGTGACAAACTGGGAGCTCCTAAAACGAGCAGCTGGAGTCCTTGGTGTCCTCTGCGTCCTCCATGAGCTCATACTCTAAGAAGGTCTCTGAGCGAACCTCGATAGTATCCTCCATGGTCGCCTCGGCAGATGGCTCCACGAGATCCCCCTCAGTCGCCTCCAGCACAATGACCTCGGCCTCCGTGTCCTTCAAGGTCGGGGTCCTCTCCAATCCAATCCTAGAACCGGCAACCGACACCTCAGCCTAGTCTAAGTCTCTAGTGGGGTGGCGCCAACTAGGGACGACTCCCTGGGGTACCTCATGGGACTTCAGCGACCCGGTAGACACGTCCCTGACCTTCCTATACCATGCCTCATATCGATGAGGCTTCCAGCTCATACTACCCTCATCTACCCAAACAACAGTACACTTCCTAACATAAATAGTTTCTGCCCATCATGGAATTCATCAAAATAAACAGATGTCTCCTTCCGATTTCCAAAACGAATAGGCCACATAGTCAAGGCCTAGTATCTGTAAAAGTAAGGGTCCCTAATGAGGTGAGATGCATATCTCAGTAAAAAAGTCCTAACGCTAGGTTAGGCCGACCGTCCACTCACATAGTCACATACTCCAATAATTCAAGCTCACAGATGAACAGGCAAGTACGATAAAAGATGACAATACACATATGACAGGCATGCAGCTATGACATCATGCACACTCAGATGATTACGCACACCCGTCACGCCACTTCACCGCATCCACCATCTCCCGCCTGCCTCATTCTCATGCCCGCGATTAGATTGCATCAGGCTCGGTCCGCGTAAACGCATCAAACCGTCATTGACAACTCGCGTAAACGCATCAGGTTTCAATGATACTCCACACCAGTGTCAACACCTCATAATCTCCGTCCCGCGTAAACGCATCAGGACTGTAGCCATCTCAACCCCACGATTAGATAACAATAGGGCGCCACACAACCTCTACCCCGCGCCTCAGCGCCTTAGGGTATCCACCACATCACCCCGCATCTCATACGCCTCAAGGTCCCGCCATGTCACACTCATGCCATGATTTTCAATTCATTTCACATAATTAACAACGGTGCAGTTCAGGCACAATTCCTATATTCATGGCATGCAAGGCAATCAAGTGACACTTAAACATGGCAAACAAATCAAGTACAAGCATTCGCACGCATAAATCCCCTATAACAACTTAGGATGCACCAAGAACATTCTTCTTGGAATCTCTCACCAATCAATCAATTTATCGCTCGATTCACCCAATTGAGTCCAATCTTCCTATCCTAAGTTTAGGATTCCCTTACCTTGAGTTTGATGCCACAAAATTCTCTTCTTGAGCCCTCAAAGATTCGGCCTTCAATGGTCCAAGACCAATCTCATTGAAAAACCTAGGAAATCCCAACTAATTATCAATTTCCATGTCCATTTCACCCATCCATGAATCACAAACCTCCATTAACACATCCTCATCATTCTAGCATGTCTAAATCACCAATTTGAGACTCAAAACCCATAGCCATCAGCCTACACAGATTCGATCTTGCACAAAACCGAACTGGCTATTTTCGGTTCTATGCAAACCGAGCATAACTAGTCCTAAATCTCCACCAAATCCATCATTTATTCACTAACCTACTTCTTAACATGTCTATCTAAGGTCTAAGAGTCTCACCAAGAGTTTGAAGTCGCGTCATCACCGGAATCTCTTCGAAAGTCGCCGGATCCTCCAAGTCAATAAACCGGTAGTTTCTGTCCAAGGTTCACAAGACCCATTTGCAGTCAAAAATTCATCAAATCAAGCTCAACTTTTTTTCACAAATAGATATATAAGTCCCCTAGATCTCCATAAAATTTAGTCGCATGATTCCAATATTTTGATGTCCCAAGGGGTCAGATACTCGGCCTACCTCAGATTGGGTCAGTTTTCTTCGGCTTCCGGGGAAATGCTTGGCCAGAGCTCCTCGGTGGTCCAATAGACATGCTTCCACTTCGAGGAGGTCGGCAAGAGGTGGGGCTAGGCGTGGGTGGTCAGCCGAAGTCCAGGTGGTGGCCGGAGGGCGGCATCGACGGCAACGAATGGAGAGGTCAGAAGCGGTTGTCGGGCGACAGAGGAGAAGGAAGAAGAAGAAGAAGGTTTCGGTGATGGTGAGGTGTTTGGCCGGTCAATGTGAGGTGAGAGAGAGAGAAAAGAGTCTATATCCAATCCCAAAAGTCAATGGTTGAATGGTAGGTGGCGTACAGTGGACATGACTACTCTTTAGTCCATCCTTTGACACATGTCCTAAGTGTCATTCAAGCTTGATCCAATGGCCACAATTCCTTCACTTTTTCGGCAGCCTTGGGGAGTGTATGAAGACCAAAATGCCCTTCCTTATTTCCATGGGCAAGGCTTAAGCTTGAGGGGTAAAATGATAATTTTACCTCCGACGTCGGGAACGTCGTTTTTCTCGTTCCAATATTCTTCGATAGGGCGATGGCCAATCCGAATATAACGTTGGAATTCTTGATTCTCCATTGTCAATTTTCAAGACTGGTTTCTGATTATTTTATCTATCAGACGTGGTTCCAACCTATCCCGAATCGACGGACGGCTTTTGCAAACGTTACGCGTATCGACCCTGTGATTCATATCACATTTAGGGCTTGTCAATTCGTGGCGACTTTGGTTGTCATGTAATTGCGAGGGCCTATCACTAGTTTTTATGGTCTCGATCGTCACTGTCCGATTAAGGTAAATTTTGCAAATCGTACGTTGGTTAAGCGGCATTACCCGCGCTCCAATCGCATAACACTAGCAAATGCATTCCTTAATCATTCTTAGATCGGCCTTTTTATAGTTCTAAATATCCCCTCGACAATCCTTATGGTCAAAGCGCCATTTCTTATCCTAGTTTCCTAGGTCCACGTACCTTGTCTCGCATTAACCTTTCCGTTTTGGTCAGCCTACTCAAATTGATCAGATTCGAGCGAGATACGACTGAAATACATCTCTAGATTTACTTCTCATTAATGAGTCTGAGATTGACTAGAAATCAGAATGTTACAATTCTTCCCCCCTTACAAAAATTTCGTCCCCGAAATTTACATCAAACTTAATTACTCAAATAAATGGGGGTGTTGTCACATCATCGTATCTTCGTTTTCCCACGTGGCATTTTCCGTTCCATGGTGCTCCCACACTACTTTGACTTGCAGAATCTTCTTATTCCTAAGGATTTGCTCCTTCCGGTCCTCGATCCTTATCAGCCTCTCCACGTAAGACACCCGGTCGTCCACTTCTATAGTCTCGTAGTCTAGAACATGTGTCGGATCTGGTTCATACTTTCGCAGCATTGACACGTGGAAAACATTATGCACCTATGATAGATTAGGCAGCAAGACAAGCCTGTAGGCCAAAGTTTCAATCCGCTCCAGCATCTCAAATGGGCCTACATACCTTGGGTTCAACTTCCCCTTTTTTTCCAAATCGCGATAGTCCTCTCATCGATGACACCTTGAGGAAGACGTGATCGCCCAATTGAAACTCCAAGGGCTTGCACCGTTTATCTATGTAGCTCTTCTGACAACTCTGTGCTGTTCTCAGTCTATCCCGAATTATTTTCACTACTTCCACCGATTGCTCTACCAATTCTAGGCCTGTGATACTCCTTTCTCCAACTTCATCCCAGCAAATGTGCTTCGAATGGTGCCATCTGGATACTCTACTGGCAGCTATTATTATAAGCAAACTCTACCAAATGTAGCTGATCTACCCACCAACCTTTAAAATCAATGACGCATGCGCGCAGCATGTCCTCAAGAGTTTGTATCGTCCTTTCCGACTGTCCATCCGTTTGTGGGTGATACGCTGTACTAAACTGTAGTCGGGTTCCCATGGCATCTTCCAAGCTTTTCCAAAAGTTTGCGTGAATTTGGGATCTCTATCCGAGGTAATCATCACAGGCACTCCATGCAGTCTTACGACTTGTCTCATGTACAACTCTGCATACCTATCCATAGCGAAGTCCTTTCGCACCGGGATGAAATGTGCGGACTTGGTCAATCTATCCACGACTACCCATATCGAGTCGTGACCTCGCTGACTCCTTGGGAGTCCCATCACAAAATCCATAGTCACATGCTCCCACTTTTATTCGGGTATCTCTAGTGGCTGTAATAGTCCTCCAGGCTTATAGTGCTGCGCTTTCGCTTGCTGGTACGTCAAACACTTAGCCACATACTTTGCTACGTCCACCTTCATCCCGTTCCATCAATAATGTTGTCGCAAGTTCTAATACATTTTCGTACTCCCAAGGAGGATGCTATAATTGCTCCTATGAGCCTCTGACAAGATCCTTTCCCTGAGTCCTTCATCCTTTGGTACACACAGTTGTCCTTGAAACTTCAAAATTCCGTCCTCTGACACTTGAAATTCGGGCTTTCTCTTCGTCATGTCCATCTCCAAAATTTTCTGAATTTCCGGGTCCGTAGACTGTAGGGTCTTTATTCCCTCCTGGACCTCAAGTTCCACCCTCAATGTAGCCATTAAGCTAGATAATTGACAGACTTCTAGTATGAACTTAGAGTCTCTTAAATCTTAAATCATCGACCAACTTTTCACTAGCAGACATGCAATGCTCGACTTCCAGCTAAGTGCATCTGCAACTCTGTTTGCTTTCCTAAGGTAATATAGTATATCACAATCATAGTCCTTGAGCAGCTCCATCCACGTACGCTGCCTCATATTCAGCTCTTTCTAGGAAAATAGGTACTTTAAGCTCTAGTGGTCGGTGTAAATATGAAACTTTTCGCCACATCAGAATGTCTCCAAATCTTAAGAGCAAATACAATCGCCGCTAACTTCAGGTCATGAGTTGGGTAGTTCATTTCATGTGGCCTCAACTATCTGGATGCGTAGGCCACTACTCTTTCGTGCTGCATCAATACACAGCCCAATCCTTTCAACGAGGCATCGTTGTATATCTCGTAACCTTCCGGTCCTGATGGAATTGTCAGCACTGGTGCGGTTGTCAATCTATGTTTGAGTTCCTGGAAACTCTTCTCGCACTTGTCCGTCCATTCAAACCTTGTTTCCTTCTTCGTTTACCACGCCAATAGGATGGCTATGGATGAGAATTTCTCCACAAAACGCCTGTAGTATCCCGCCAGTCCCAAGAAACTTCTGACTTCAGTGACTGTAGTAGGTCTAGGCCAATTCGTTACAGCCTTGATCTTCGCAGGATCCACTGCGATTCCTCCACCAGACACCACATGACCAAGAAATGCTACCTTGCTCAGCCAGAACTCGCATTTACTCAACTTCACATATAGCGAATGCTCCCTCAAGGTCTGCAGGACAATCCTCAGATGTTCTTCATGTTCTACATCACTCCTCGAGTAAATCAAGATGTCGTCAATAAAGACTATGACAAATCTGTCCAGGAATTTCTTAAATACTCGATGCATCAGGTCCATAAAAGCAGTTGGAGCGTTGGTCAAGCCAAACGGCATCAGCGTAAACTCATAATGACCATACCTCATCCTAAAAGCAGTCTTAGGTATGTCTTCCTTCTTGATCCTCAGCTGGTGATACCCTATTCTCAGGTCAATCTTCGAAAATACCGTCGCTCCTTGCAACTGAACAAACATATCGTCAATTCTCGGCAATGGGTATTTGTTCTTCACTATCACTTGGTTCAGCTGTCGATAGTCGATGCACAGATGCAAAGACCCATCCTTTTTTCCTTACGAATAGTACCAGTGCTCCCCACGGTGAAGCACTCGGTCGGATAAATCCCTTGTCCAATAGTTCCTGCATCTGTACCTTTAACTCTTTCAGTTCTAACAAGGGCATCCTCTAAGGTGCCTTCGAGATTGGTTCTGTCCTAGGGGCTAACTCGATTACAAATTCTATTTTCCGTTCCGGTGGTAATCCTAGCAACTCTTGGGGAAATACATTAGGAAATTCATACACTACCGGGATACTTTCTAACTTTGGCTCTTCGGTAGTCGTGTCCATTACTACCACTAAGTATGTCCGACACCCTTCAGACATCAGCTTGGTCACTTCCAAAGATAAGACTAAGGGAATCGAGATTCCTCCTCGACTTCTCACCAATTCAAAGTTAGGGCGGCCTCTCGGATAAAACTGGATTATCCTACTACCACAATCCACTACTGCCCCCTGTTTACCCAACCAATCCATTCCTACGATTACGTCAAAATCATACATGGGCAATATAGCTAAGTCAATACTCTCCTTACTCTCTCCAATCACAATTTCAGTACCCGTACAACCCAACGAAACCAATATATTATCCTTTAACGGAGTGGCAACATGTCCTACCAAATTAGCAAACTGTGCAGACACAAATGAATGCGTGGCACCAGGGTCAAACAATGCGTATGCAGCTTGGTTGCACAAGTAAACCGTACTTGTGACCACACCTGGTGCTTCCTCCGCCTCTCTACGGGCTACTGCAAATACTCTTCTCTATGCCGGTGGTCGATTCTACTTGATTTGGGGAATAGTCGTCGATGGTCCAGCCTGCGGTCTCTGCACTTGAGGTCGATTTGTCGGAGCTTGGTTTGGGCACGTCCTCATCTGGTGGCCCGATTGACCACACTTAAAGCAAGCTCCTGTCTTACCGGGCATGGCCCATTTTCATGCCTCCTGCCACAAAGGCGGTAGCTCTAGTTTGTGGGATTCGGTGGCTTCACGATATTTTTCCTTACTAAAGGCATAAAACGCCTGTTGAACACCATCGGTCTCTTGCCCATCTGGCGGTTGTCTCTGAATGGTGTAAACTGCGATCCAATTGCGGTGTTCCTCTCCTTCAAGTCCCTTTCTATCATCTGGCCCCGTTCGTGTATCTCCTTATAAGTCCGCAGATTTAGTGCAATCATCTGACTACAGAGCTTAGGCCTCAAACCATTCCTAAACCCCCTTGCTTTCTCTTGAGGATCTTCTACAAATCGAGGTGCATACCTCGACAGCCTTGAGAACTCGGCCTCGTACTAATCTATCGTCAGTTGGTTTTGGCACAACTGTAGGAATTCCACCTACTTTCTTTCCCTGGCCATCTCCGAGAAATACTTGTCGTTGAACGCCGTCTTAAAGGCATCCCAGTTCATGGCCGTTCCTTCAGAGAAAACTCCATTCTTGGTGGCAGCCCACCAATCATTCGTTGTACCCTCTAGCTGGTACACTACTAACAATACCTTCTCCTCGTTCGTGCACATCAGCACACCAAAAGATTTCTCTAACTTCTCAATCCATCTAGGTGCTAGCTCGGGATCTCCAGTCCCATCGAACTGTGTCGCTTCAGCTTTATGAACTGCTCCACTAATTGGCCCATCTATCTGACCACGACTATTTCCTCTTGGGCATTCACAGCTTCATTGCCCTGGTCATGTTCATTCTGGTTCCCATTGCCATCGTTGTTGCCGTTGTTGGCGTTGACAGCAGCTATGGTAGCTCATACTGCCTGGGCGATGGCAGTGTCCCGATCCTGGGTCTGCCTATCAATCAAGTCACCAATCCTCTCTAGCGTCCTCAGCACGCCATCCATTCTTGGGTCCTTAGCTACAGGCGGCCTCGAGCTAGAGGCTCCGCCTCTAGATCTTCTAGATCTTCTAGACGGGTTGCTCATCCTTATCCCTTTTTACTGAACCTGGTCCACCACAAGTTCCGCAAGGAGTTAGTAACTCACTCATTCATCCACATCCGGAGCTACTAACTAATCCTCAACAAAGACAATCACAACACAGCAGTGCCCCCATATAATAAACTCCAGAAACATTTCAACAAATAACCCATGGCTATTTCTCAGTTCTGTTTACTCCAATGGCTTACTAAAACAGGCCGTACTCATTCATTTATCAAGCCATACTCATTCACCTATCAGGCCAAAATTCAGAAATGACCTTCAACACTAAGCAGGGAACTTAATCCTCATGCATTACCGCAACTCTGCCAAGGTCAAACACCAACCATAAGTACCAGGTCACATGCTATGCACCCCATGCCTTATCTTAACCAATCTCCTAAGATCTCGCTATCCATCCAAGTCCCAACTTAATCCTCCTTATCACTTCATTCCTCAATCAACTTTGGATCGAGCTGACCTTGCTCTAATACCAAGCAAACGGGGATGTCACGGCCCGCTCCCCGGGCACGAGCACGCGACTCCCTGCAAGCAAAACTGAATATCTCTCTTGGTTTCAAGATCCACAAATAAGTCGAGAGACATAATATATATTAAGCACGCGGAAGCAATAATCAAATAACTCCTCCATACAAATAGTGAAATGGGACCTGGATAGCGAATATACTATCATACATAAAACCCAACTGATCATACAGACGCATAGCTACTAACTCCGCTAACAAGAGGGGCGACGGGGTAAGTACACAAAAAGGGTTCATCATCAACATCCAAAAGAAAAAGGGGTTAGGGTCGACACCAAAGGATCAAACTGACAAATTGGGAGCTCCTAAGACAAGTAGCTAGAGTCCTTGGTATCCTCTACGTCCTCCGTGGGCTCATACTCTAAGAAGGTCTCTGAGCGAACCTCGATAGTATCCTCCATGGTTGCCTTGGCAGATGGCTCCACGAGATCCTCCTCAATCGCCTCCAACACAATGACCTCGTCCTCCGTGTCCTCTAAGGTCGAGGTCCTCTCCGGTCCAATCCTAGAACCGACAACCGACCCCTCAGGCTGGTCTAAGTCACTGGTGGGGTGGCACTAACTAGGGACGACTCCTTGGGGCACCTCATGGGGTTTCAGCGGCCCGGTAGACACGTCCCCGGCCTTCCTATACCAAGCCTCATATCGATGAGGGCTCCAGCTCGTACTACCCTCGTCTACCCAAACAATAGTACACTTTCTAACATAAATAGTTCCCTGCCCGTCAAGGAACTCATCAAAATAAGTGGACATCTCTTTCGGATCTCCAAAATGAATAGGCCACATCATCAAGCCCTAGTATCTGTAAAAATAAGGGTCCCCAACGGGGTGAGATACCCATCTCAATAAAAGAGTCCTAACCAAAGGTTAGGCCGACCGTCCACTCAGGCAGTCACATACCCTAATAACTCAAGCTCACAGACGAATAGGCAAGTACGATAAAAGATGACAATACATAGATGACAAGCATGCAGCTATGACATCATGCACACTTAGATGATTAGGGACACCCGTCCCGCCACTTCACCACATCCACCATCTCCCGCCTGCCTCATTCTCATGTCCGTGATTAGATCACATTAGGCTCGGTCCGCGTAAACGCATCAGACCATCATTGACCACCCGTGTAAACATATCAGGTTTCAATGATACTCCAAGCCAATGTCAGCACCTCATAATCTCCGTCCCGCGTAAACGCATCAGGACCGTGGCATCTCAACCCTGCGATTAGAACGCATCAGGGCGCCACACAATCTTTAATCGCGCCTAAGCGCCTCAGGGTATCTACCACATCACCCGCGTCTCATACGCCTCTAGGTCCCACCATGTCACACTCATGCCATGATTTTCAATTCATTTCACATAATTAACAACGGTGCAGTTCAGGCAGAATTCCTATATTCATGGCATGCAAGGCAATCATGTGACACTTAAACATGGCAAACAAATCAAGTACAAGCATTCGCACGCATAAATCTCGTATAACAACTTAGGATGCACCAACAAACATTCTTCTTGGAATCTATCACCAATCAATCAATTTATCACTCGACTCACTCAATTGAGTCCAATTTTCCTATCCTAAGTTTAGGATTCCCTTACCTTGAGTTTGATGCCACAAAATTCTCTTCTTGAGACCTCAAAGATTCGGCCCTCATGGTCCAAGACCAATCTCACCGCACAACCTAGGAAATCCCAACCAATTGTCAATTTCCGTGGCCAATTCACCCATCGATGAATCACAAACCTCCATTAACACATCCTCATCATTCTAGCATGTCTAAATCACCAATTTGAGACTCAAAACCCATAGCCATCAACCTCCACAAATTCGATCTTGCCCAAAATCAAACCGGCTATTTTCGATTCTGTGCAAACCGAGCATAACCAGTCCTAAATCTCCACCAAATCCATCATTTAATCACTAACCTACTTCTTAACATGTCTATCTAAGGATTTAAGAGTCTCACCGAGAGTTTGAAGTCGCGTCGTCGGCGAATCTCTTCGAAAGTCGCCGGATCCTCCAAGTCGGTAAACCAGCAGTTTCTGTCCAAGGATCACAAGACCCATTTGGGGTCAAAACTTCATCAAATCAAGCTCAACTTTTTTTCACAGATAGATATATAAGTCCCCTAGATCTCCATAAAATTTAGTCGCATGATTCCAATATTTCGATGTCCCAAGGGATCAGAAACTCGGCTTACATCAGATTGGGTCAATTTTCATCAACTTTCAGGGAAATGCTTGGCCGGAGCTCCTCGGTGGTCCAATCGATGTGCTTCCACTTCGAGGAGGTCGATAAGAGGTGAGGCTAGGCATGGGTGGTCGGTCAGCATACAGGTGGTGGCCAGAGGGTGGCGTCGACTGCACCAAATGGAGAGGTCAGAAGCGGTCGTCGGGCGACAGACGAGAAGGAAGAAGAAGAAGAAGGTTTCGGTAATGGTGAGGTGTTTGGCCGGTCAATGTGAGGTGAGAGAGAGAGAAAAGAGTCTATATCCAATCCCAAAAGTCAATGGTTGAATAGTAGGTGGCGTACAGTGGACATGACTACTCTTTAGTCCATCCTTTGACACATGTCCTAAGTGTCATTCAAGCTTGATCCAATGGCCACAATTCCTTCACTTTTTCGACAGCCTTGGGGAGTGTATGAAGACCAAAATGCCCTTCCTTATTTCCATGGGCAAGGCTTAAGCTTGAGGGGTAAAATGATAATTTTACCTCCGACGTCGGGAACGTCGTTTTTCTCGTTCCAATATTCTTCGATAGGGCGATGGCCAATCCGAATATAACGTTGGAATTCTTGATTCTCCATTGTCAATTTTCAAGACTGGTTTCTGATTATTTTATCTATCGGACGTGGTTCCAACCTATCCCGAATCGACGGACGGCTTTTGCAGACGTTACGCGTATCGACCCTGTGATTCATATCACATTTAGGGCTTGTCAATTCGTGGCGACTTTGGTTGTCATGTAATTGCGAGGGCTTATCACTAGTTCTTATGGTCTCGATCGTCACTGTCCGATTAAGGTAAATTTTGCAAATCGTACGTTGGTTAAGCGGCATTACCCGCGCTTTAATCGCATAACACTAGCAAATGCATTCAGTAATCGTTCTTAGATAGGCCTTTTTATGGTTCTAAATATTCCATCGACAATCCTTATGGTCAAAGCACCATTTCTTATCTGAGTTTCTTAGGTCCACGTACCTTGTCTCGCGTTAGCCTTTCCCTTTTGGTCAGCCTACTTGAATTGATCAGATTCGAGAGAGATACGACTGAAATACATCTCTAGATTTACTTCTCATTAATGAGTCTGAGATTGACTGGAAATCAGAATGTCCCAGGATGGGTAGACAGACTCGAGAAGGAGCTGTCATTATACCCAAGTCGCTGAGACGATTGAAGCTAGTGCTGATGATTTAAACAAAGAAGTCACGAGAGAGGTGATTCCGAGTTAATCCTTGCTAAATTGAATGTGTGGGAAGAATCACGAGAGTTTTGAAAAGCTCGTGAAGCCATGTATAAGTTGAGATTGACCAAGTTTGAAGAAGGGATGAGATTTGAAGTTGTCTCCCTCTAGATTAGGGATCTTAGTAAGGAAACCTTAGAGGTTTTAGGTACACTAAGGAAAGAAAGTGACCCTGGCAGATTGAGCCTTAAGAGGCTGTTGATAATTGGTAAAAGGTCATCAGAGGAAGGGTTTCCTCGAAGGCATGATATTTGCTTGGACTGTCTTTATTGAACTGTTTAATGGAAGTGCTTTTCCTGGATTGCTTGAGAACAAAGGTTATTTTTGATTCTCAATTTTCAAGACTCGTTTCTGATTGTTTTCTCTTTCGAACGTGGTCCCAGCCTATCCCGAATAGACGGGCGACTTTTGCAGACATTACGCGTATCAACCCATATCACATTTAGGGCTCGTCAATTCGTGGCGACTTTGGTTGTCATGCAATTGCGAGGGCCTATCACTAGTTCCTATGGTCTCGATCATCACTGTCCGATTAAGATAAATTTTGCAAATCATACGTTGGTTAAGCGACATCACCGCGCTTTAATCGCATAACACTAGCAAATGCATTCCGTAATCGTTCTTAGATAGGCCTTTTTATGGTTCTAAATATCCCATCGACAATCCTTATGGTCAAAGCACCATTTCTTATCTGAGTTTCTTAGGTCCACGTACCTTGTCTCGCGTTAGCCTTTCCCTTTTGGTCAGCCTACTTGAATTGATCAGATTCGAGCGAGATACGACTGAAATACATCTCTAGATTTACTTCTCATTAATGAGTCTGAGATTGACTGGAAATCAGAATGTCCCAGGATGGGTAGACAGACTCGAGAAGGAGCTGTCATTATACCCAAGTCGCTGAGACGATTGAAGCTAGTGCCGATGATTTAAACAAAGAAGTCACGAGAGAGGTGACTCCGAGTTAATCCTTTCTAAATTGAATGTGTGGGAAGAACCACGAGAGTTTTGAAAAGCTCGTGAAGCCATGTATAAGTTGAGATTGACCAAGTTTGAAGAAGGGATGAGATTTGAAGTTGTCTCCCTCTGGATTAGGGATCTTGGTAAGGAAACCTTAGAGGTTTTAGGTACACTAAGGAAAGAAAGTGACCCTGGCAGATTGTAGCCTTAAGAGGCTGTTGATAATTGGTAAAAGGTCATCAGAGGAAGGGTTTCCTCGAAGGCATGATATTTGCTTGGACTGTCTTTATTGAACTGTTTAATGGAAGTGCTTTTCCTGGATTGCTTGAGAACAAAGGTTATTTCGATCCTGATACTTTTGCAAAGATCAGAGGATGATCGACCAATGTGAGACAGAGTTCTCAAGGTCGTTTAATCATATAGTAAATGTGATCAAGGATCCTTGAATAAGATAAGTAAATCTCTGAGTGGATTGGAGTTTGAAAGCCGTATGGCTAGTTGTTCTTCCTAATTTTGAGGAATGATAATGAGACTCAGTAAAAGAAGAGAGCTCCTACTTATGGATTACGAGCAAAGAGATGTTCATTTTGGAACATGAAACGTACTTGCGAGAGATGGTTGCTTCGTAATGAGAGACTGACATGTCGTTCCTTCCATCGTTGGAAAAGTTTAGGAAAGAGATCTGTTAGTTGTCTGACATTGATAATTTTATGAGATTGATTGAGCATAAATCTAGACCACTAGAAGTGGTATTGTATGTTATCGCCCCTAAAGGGTAGGGCATCACTCTTAAAGGACGATTGGACTATGAGATGGTCGTTAATGAAAAGAAAAGTAAATGGACTAGATAGCCCCGGCTATTCATAATTCTAGTGAATGATTGAGGAAGTGAAAAGAGCGCTTAGAGAGTAATTGCAGAGTAAATTAAGGTAATCTAATTGAGTATTCGATACGTGAATTGGTGGAAACCAAGGACGAACATATATTGTCACTTGAGGCGACTGAATTATAGGAAGAAGAATGTTGAGTATGGTGGCATCTACGTTATGGAGTAAAACACCGCCGTTGGCGCAGACTCTAAGATCGACGTCCTATGAAATAGGAATGACATGGTGGATTTGAAATAAGAGAATGCCACTGAAGTGTATAGCTTCCTTCACATGGTAAGAGACCCTAGTGTGGAAGAAAGAGAAAATCCTAACTGTCTTGATATTAAGATGGAGCTTCTAGACTGAGAAAGACGACGCAGAACTTGAATGAATGTTGTAAGGGAAGTTAAGTTCGAGAGTATGTCTTGTAGACGATGTTGAATTTCAGGATAATGTTGACGTTTAATGGGACAGGCAGAATTGAGATAAGGTCGCATTAGCTGGTTGTAAAACCAAGAGGTCAAGGCATTAATGTTTCTTGAGAAAAGAGTGATAAAAATGAATAAAATATTATGTATTTCAAGCAAGTACTCATGAGAGTAGAGGGTCAAGGTTTGAGCTCTCAAGTGAAAAGTGTGAATAACAGTTTGAAGATTCGACACCTAGTAGAAAGAAATGGATAAAAGTCAGACTGAGTATCCAAGGAATAATGAGATTGATTGTTACCATCTTTAGAGACGATGAATAGACATTTAAGAAGTCATGAGAAACATGAATAACTTTCAAGAGTATCCTATGGACTCTAAGGAGATGCTCGTTGTGTGCTGCTAATTGTAAAGAGCACGAGTTGTGGGCCTGTTGAGGTAAGATTATTCAATAGTGAAATTTATGAGAAATGAAATCCCTGTGGAGCCCTTAAGGAATGGAATAAGTGATGAATCGACCAAGACTGATGTGAGTTACGAAAATTGGAAGTTTCCTAGAATTGGTGAATTGTTATGGATGGATCGGGGGAAGATTTCCCACAAAAGCAGTTCCATGGATAAATGAATACGAAAAGAATTTTCGAGGACTTAAGTCAAGTTGATGACTACGCCGACAATAGTGTTCCTATTTGGAATTAAAAAGGGGACGAGTGAATCATAATAATGTGACACAGAAAGGAAATTTGTGGCGTAGCAAGGCAAACTGAAGTGGGCTATGCGATACGTCGTGATAGTAAAGCTATATGAGTTGGAACGTCTAATGCATGGTTGGAGTTGGCTTGCAAATATTCTTGCGATGAAATTGGAAAACACGACTCGCATGGAGAGGTTTCAAGTTCACACAAATCATAAGAATTTGAGGTGTGTGGGTGCCCAAGAAAAAAAATTGAATGAGGAACAACGTGTGTGAAAGAGATTGCTTAAGGACTAAGGATAAAATATCCTATATCGCCTAGAAAAGGGTGATTTAAGTAGCGGATGCATATAAGTGAAAATTGAGCATCGTGCATTTGGCGGATAAAGGATAGGCTTTGCTTAAGGAAATAAGAGATTCAACTCCTAAATTGAAAGATTGCCTATTGAATAGTTTGATAATTACCTGAAGCATCAAGCTTGAAGTCAGAAAGGAATTGAGATGCTACGATGAATAGATTCTGACATTTAAGGGGTTATAGAAATGGATAGAACAGGGAGAAAATCCAGATTTTCGGATACTTGGAAAAGAAACCTCAAAGTTGAGGGTAGAAACCTTAAAGTTCCATGGACGAGAGTACGAGTCCAATATTGAAATGGAAATTAAAGAAATGACCTCATCAGAAATTCAAATGGAGAATTATGGTGTCCCTTAGGATGACACAAAGGTGTGCCGGACTTGCATTGATATTATCGATAGAATGGACTAAAAATTTGGTTAGTCAAACATGAGGTCAAGTATTAAACGTGCCGATAAGAAAAAGACATGCCCTTGAAAGGATTGATACGCCGAATGGTATGGACATTAAAGACTGCATTTTGGCGGGGGTTTAGTAATAATGGTGATGGACAAATGGAAGAGATGATGTGAATGCTCGAGGATGAACTGCTGACAAATGTTATGAATATCGAAAGAGAATGGAGAGAAGCAAATACAGATTGAGGACTGAAAAAGACAAGTCCTAGGGAAAGATAGCTTTGGTCGAAAAGGACAAGTAAAATCGTTAAGTCATGAAAGGAATTATTCAGGAGGATGCGATGAGACGCCAATACCCCAAAGAACTGGATGGATAGAAGGTTGTAAATTTGGAGGACGAAATTTCTTTAAGGGGGAAGAGTTGTGACATTCCGAATTTTTCGCCCCCTCAAGGCTTGAGATATGAAATAAAATTTCAAAATTGGAAAATGAAAAATAAAGATTCCATCGTTCTAATCGAATTAGACATCGCCTCATCAAAGGTAATTCGAATCAGAAAAACGACGTTCCGAACGTCGAGAGTAAAATTACCATTTTGTCCCTCAAGCCTTAATCTTGCCTTTATATTTGGATAAGGGCATTTTGGTCAATCACAATACCCTATAGGCTACCGAAAATCAAGAAAAATGAGGGCCATTGGATGAGCCTTGATTGACATGAGGACAAGTGTCAAAGGATTAGGCTTTGAGTTGATGTAAACACTTTTAACCTACCATTCAAGCCTTTGACCAAGTGAATTATTGGTGGAAGGCTCTCTCTCCTTCTCATTTGGCCGGCCATCCCTCTTTCTCTTCACTTTCTCTATTTTCTTCTTCTTCCTCTTCTCTCTCTTGCCGACCAGCCCGTCACTCTGTCCCGACTACTTCACTGTTCCGACCATAACTTCTTCGTCCGTCACCGAATTAAGGCATACCACCTACCATTGGAAAGCTTATCGTCTTGTCGTTTCAACAAGGTATTATGGGTCTAAATCCACCCAGCCGTTTGTCCCGTAGAGCCGTTTGAAGGAGCAAAGGTCAGGCTAGTTAGTTTTGAATCCGAGAGCTCCCAACCAACCAGTCTAGACCGTCCCACTATTCCATCAATATCTTCTTCTTTCGCTATCGTATTGAGGTAAAACCACCTCCAAATGAAATCTTATTATCGTATCTTTCCACAGACATATTATAAGCTTAATTTGACCCTATAGATCTTCTCGTAGCTCAATTTGAATGGACAAAGGTCAGGCGAGGTCAAATTCTGATCGGTTTTGGAGAAAGACTTGTTTCGGGGTCTTTCGGACTTCAAATTGCGTCAAATCTTCGGTGATGTCTTCTACACTTATAGTATTAAAGTTGGATGAGCTGTGGTAAAAAGTTTGGAGGAATTTGATGGAGTTTTGACCTCAAATGAGTCTTGTATTTGAAGGGTTAAAACTGACTGTTGGAGGACCCGAAGGAACCGACGCCATTCAAGGACTTCCCGGCGTCGTCTTGGCTCTAAATTTTCAGTGAGGCTCCCCAACCCTTAGAACTACATGTTAGCAAGTAGATTAGTGAATAAATTGAGGATTTGAGGTAGTTTAAGGGCTGATTAGTTGGGGTATACATAGAACAGAAAATGCCCGATTTGATTCTGTGCATACCGGTTCTGTTGGAGACCATTGGTGTTGGAATTGAGTCTCAAATTCATCATTGAGACATGCTGGGATGTTGATGAACATGTCAATAAGGTTTATGTCCCATGGATTGGCTAATTGAGCAAGAAAAATTGACGATTGGATGAGTTTCATTAGATTGCGCGGTTGAATTATCCTTGGACTATTTGGACCGAACCCTTGAGGTGCTTGGGAAAAGAATTGTATTGCATTAAGCTTGAGGTAAGGGAATTCTAAACCTTTGATAGGAGGATTGGACTCAATTGGGCGAATTGAGTGCGAGTTTGATTGATTCTTGGAAGATTATCAAATGCTTGTCCATTATACTTCCTAGAAAGATATAGATGACTCGAATGCTTGGTCATGCTTGTGCCTTGAGTTGATTGTCGCATTTGAGTATTGAATTTGATTGCCTCGCATGCCATAAGTGTGTTGTTCGTGCATAAGTTGCACTTGATTGTATGTATTATGCTTTAAAATGAACTTATGGCTTATTTAAGAGGTTGTGACACCCTGAGGCGTATGAGGCCGGGGGTTATGTAGATGAATGCGCTGAGGTGCGGGGTTCGATTTGAATGGCACCCTAAGGCATACGAGACGCGGGGTTGAGAAGGCCATAGTCCTAATGTGTTGAAACGCGGGACAGAGTTGAGATGTGTCGACACAGGCCTGGAGTGACATTGAAAACCTGATGCGTTTTCACGGGTTTGTCAATGAGACGGTCTGATGCGTTTACGCGGACCGAGCCTGAGGCGTTCTAAATGCGGGCATGAAAGTGCAGAGGTAGGAAAGGGTGGAAGGCGTAGCATGGCTTGTTTGTGCATGCTTGGACTAAATGACGTGATAAGATGCCTGGAGTGCATGTTTGTTGTTCATGTGTTATTTCATGATAGTTGAATGCCTCTTGGGATTTTGAATGAATTGTTTGTGATTGTAATTGCCTGAGTGGACGGTCAGCCTAACCTAGGGTTAGGACCCACCTTATTGAGATGTATATCTCACCCCGTCGGGGAATTAACTTTTTCAAGTCTAGGTGATGGAAATTTGAGCTTGCCAATGATCGGTGTTTGAAGAAGTAATTATATGAAATGGATTTATACTTTGGTGAATTTAGAGATTTCATGTTACCCTAAAGTTAGAATTGTATCATCTGAACTTGTAGTCGGTGTTTATAAGAAGACGTACCCTGTGTCCTGAGTCATGTTAAGGTTGAATTGAATGGAGAAGTTTCATCGCTTCCACATGTTTGTATCATTTAGAAGTTATTAATTGTTGGCCGACGGATCCAGGGTACCACCGAAAGACAAGACGGTCGTGGTGGGATTTTGCGTGCCTGACAGGTTCGAGGCGTGAAACTTTTCTAGGTTGACGAGGGATCCTTGGTTGGTTGCGTACTTGTGGTATTGAAAAGGATCGTTTGGTGTAGAATTTTGTTATTCGATCAAGGTAAGTGTTTCCTAAACACTTACTTGAACAGTAGGACACTATTGGATAGATTCGTTGGATAATTGACTGATTGGCGAAGCTTGTGGCTTACATTACTTGATACAATCGTGTGGTGTTTATATTATAATTGGTAATTGGGATTTAGAATGCTAGAGAGCCCTAGTGATAAGCAATGGCTATCGTGCCTATTGGGCTTGGTGATATAATTTGGCTATGATGCCATATTTCTTGAGTTGGCTATAATGCCCTGTTATTGAATTGGCTATGCTGCCCTATTATTGAGACTGTCATAATATTTATGCTAGTGATTAAGCCATAATGCCTATGCTATGTAATCAGCTATTGTGCCGATGCTATATGAATAGGCTGTAGTGCCCCGGCGGTCGTTAGCCTGTGGCCCCGGAGATTGCATTAGCCTGATGCCCCTGATATATTGATTGGCCTGTGGCTCCAGTGATATCAATTGACTAATGAATTCCAGTGATACCGATTGGCCCGTAGTCCTAGTGGTATCTAATGGTTATAAGCCTGAATAATAATGAAAATACCGATTGGCTTGTTGTCCCAGTGGTATTAAATGGCAAGAGTGCTAGAAGTATCGATTGGCCTATGGCCCCAGTGGTACAAATTGACTAAAGGTCATTACGATATCGATTGGCATGTAGCCCCAGTGATATCAGTTGGCAAGAGTGCTAGGAAAGTATATCGCGACTGAGAGCCCAGACGATGAGTGGATGTGAAAGTTATGACAATTGTGTATTGAATCACGTGTTGCATGTGCAGTGAGCTTGAGACCCTAAAGTTGAGCGTGGTTGATTGTGTTTCTTATCCATGCTTGGTTATTGATAACCCTATTGTGATGATGCCATGCGCTATTGCATTGATGCATAGTTGCGTTTTGGTGGCATTTGTGTGTGATCTGGGGGGATTGGTGTTCAGGTCTAGGTTTAGGTTCCACTTGCTGAGATATATATATCTCATCCTAGTGGAGGATTAATTTTTTTTTGAGGTCCTTGAAGAAGGAATACAAGCAAGATGAGGATGAGCTCTCGATGAAGTAATGACATGAATGGTTTCATGTTTTTGTGGCCTTAGGGATTGTATCCAAATCTTGAGGATTTAAGAATTGAATTACGGGTACTTGACTATGATAACTTCTGAGAAGAATTTTATTAATAAGTAAAGTATACCCCTTTGTTCTGAGTCATCTCGTGGTAATTTGTATGGAACAGCTTAATGGCTTCCATGACCTTATTTCTCTTTTGAGCATGATGTGATTGGCCGACGGATCTTGGAAGACTACTGAAGAACAACGGCCTGGTGAGATGTTCGCGTGCTCGCCGGGTTCGGGGCGCGACAATAATTCTAATAAATGGTTGAGTAAGCGAAAATTGCACTTGGAGTGTAATTACAAAGTGACTCGAGGTAGTCGAATTGAGTATTCGATACGTAAATTGGTGGAGACCAAAGATGAACGAATCTTGTCACTTGTGATGACTGAGTTACTGAAAGAAGAATGTCAAGTCTGGTGACATTTGGGAATCTTGGAGTAAAACACTACTGTTGGCACAGACTCCAGGTTTGACATCTTATGGAATAGGAAGGACAAGGTGGATTTGAAGGGAGAGAAGGCCACCGAAGTGTGTAGTCTCCTTCATAGGGTAAAAGACCCTAGCGTGAAAGGAAGAGAAAACTAATTGTCTTGGTATTGAGATTGAGCATCTAGACTGAGAAAGAAGACGCAGAACTTGAATGATTCCTGAAAATGAAGTACGAGAAACTATCCTGTGGATAACATTGAATTCCAGGATAATGTCGACGTTTAGTGGAACGAACGGAACTGGGATAAAGTCACATTGACTAGCTATGGAAACCAGCATTTAAGATGAGAGTGCTTCCTCTAGGAAGAGTGACGAAAATGAACACAACGTTGTGTGGTCCTGGTGGAGGTCCATGACAACAGAGAGTCAAGGTCTGAGCTCTAAAGTGAAAAGTATGAGGAAGGGTTTGAAAGATTCGACACCTAATAAAAATAAGTTGATAATAGTCGAATTAAGTATCCAAGCAATGATTGAGTTGATTGTTACCGTCTTGAGAGACGATGATTAGACTCATTTAAGGAGTCATGAGAAATATGTACAGCTTGAGAGTATCCTATGGAATCTAAGGAGATGCTCGCTGTATGCTAAATGTGAAGCACACGAGCTGCGAACCTGATGAAGTAAGATTCCTCAGTCATGAAATCTCTGAGAAATGACATAAGAAATGAAATCAGTGATGAATTGACTAGAGTTGATGTGGGTTGCTGAAAGTTGAAATTTCTTGGGATTGATGAATTGCAATAGCCAGGCCGTGGGAAGATTCCTCACAAGAGCTGTTCCATTGATGAAATGGACAAAGGATGAGACGTAACACGAATGGATGAATGAACCCGAAAAGAGTTTTCAATGACTTGAGTCGAGCTAATGACTATGCTGATAATGGTGTTCCTATTTGGAATCAAAAGGTTGATGGAATCATAATACGTGATGCAGGAAAGAAATTTGAGACATAGTAAGGCCAACTGAAGCAGGCTGTAAGAATGCGCCGTGACAGTAAGTGTCACGCCCCGCACCCCAAGCACGAGCGCGACTCCCTATAAGTGAACTCTCGAGTCCTAGGATTCAGTTATCGAGGATGCATAATAAAAGAAGCATGCGGAAGTGATATCATATACTCCTCCGTACAAAAATCGATTCTGTTTTGTGGAAGTATCTTGTTTTGGCCAAACCTGGTGATAGCCATTTAGGAGATATTTTGACTTCGAAATAACTCATGAGACTCCATAAGACGCTGTGTGAGGTGTTGATGGGGAGTATGTGAAGTGAATTGAAGTGGATTGAGAGTTAGAAGTGATTAAGGGCTAATTGGAGCATAAAACTCCAAGTTACATTCTGCCTTGCATGTGTCTACATGAACCGAATGTATTGAGGGTTTGTGGAAGTATTGTCATGTATTCGATTTATCGATAAGGCATCTTGAGTTGCCAATTGAATGGTCATTGAGGGAATTGACTTAATGGAAGTGAAATTCAATAGCTTTTGATATGAAATTGGTGAACTTTTCTAGGTTGACGAGAGATCCTTGGCTGGTTGCGTACTTGTAGCATTGAGAAGAATCACTTGGTGTGGAATTTTGCTAATCGAACAAGGTAAATGTTTCCTAAATCCTTACTTGAACAATAGGACACTACTAGATAGACTGGTTGGATGATTTGATCGATTGGTGAAGCCTGTGGCTTACATTGCTTCATGCAATTATGTGATGATCATATTATGGTTGGTAATTGAGATTTTAAATGACCAAAGAGCCCCCATTGATAAGAAATGGCTATAGTGCCTTATGTGAAATGAGACGGCTATGATGCCTTGTGAAATGAAAAAGCTATTGAGCCCTTGAGGTATACATTACGGCCAGAAAGCCTTGTGATGTAAGCGGCTATTGGGCTTTGTGATATGGTTTGGTTTTGATGCCTTATTTATTGAGTTGGCTATGATACCCTGTTATTGAATTGGCTAGGATGCCCTGTTATTGCATTTGTCATGATGTTTATGCTATATAGATGGCTATAATGCCTATGCTATATAATCGGCTATAGTGCCGATGTTGTATGAATGAATTATAGTGCCCCAGCGATCATTTGGCCCGTGGCTCTGGAGATCGCATTGGCTTGATGCCCCTGATGATATCGATTAGCTTGTGGCCCCGATGATATCAATTGACTATGAGTTACAGTGATACCGATTGGCTTGTGGCCCTTGTGGTATCGGGTAGCTATGAGCCCCTGAAATGGTAGTTGTGTGTCATTCTGATTTCTAGTCAATTTCAGGCTCATTAATGAAAAGTGTATATCTAGAGATGTATTTTAGTCGTATTCCGCTCGAATCTGATCAATTCGAGTAGACTGACCAAAAGGGAAAGGCTAACGCGAGACGAGGTACGTAGACCTAGGAAACTCGGATAGGAAATGACGCTTTGGCCATGAGGATTGTCGAGGGAACTAACGATAGACCCTCACAATTACATGACAACCAAAGCTGCCACGAATTGACGAGACCTAAACGTGATATGAATCACGGGGTCGATACGCATAATGTCTGCAAAAGCCACCCGTCGGTTCGGGATAGGCTGGAACCACGTCTGGCAAAGAAAACCATCAGAAATTAGTCTTGAAAATTAAAAATAGAGAATCAATAATTCCATCATTACAATTGGATTGGCCGTCGCCCTATCGAAGAATTCTGGAACGAGAAAAACGACGTCCTGAACGTCGGGGGTAAAGTGATCTTTTTGCCCCTCAAGCTTAGAACTTTGCCCTTGCATTTGGAGAAGGAAATTTTGGTCTTTTAATCCTCTCCATAGCTACTGAAAAAGAGGATGAAACATGGCCATTGGATCATCTTGGAAAAGCAAGAAGACAAGTGTCACAAGATCAAGAGTTGTAGTCATGTCCAACTTTTTCAAACCTACCATTCAACCATTTGACCAAGGCCTTATATATATGCTTTTCTTCGCTCTCTTCACTCCATTTCGCCGGCCATAACTCCCCCCAAGACCACCGAAACTTCCTCCTTCTTCTTCCTCCAATATGTCAATCGCCGACCAGCACTGACCTCTCTATTCAGCGCTATCGCCGACCACCTCCGGTCACCATTTGACCATCGGCCGACCACACCAACGAAGCCCTATGTCTTGCCGACATCCTCGAACAAGAATCAAGTCATTTGGAGCACCGAGGAGTCCCGAGCAAGCATTTCCCCGAGAGCCGACAAATTCTGCTCCAACCTAAGGTAGGTTTGGTTCCTAGTCCTTTTGAAGGCCAAAATCTTGGAATTTTGGAGTCAAATTTTGTGGAGATCTAGTAGAGACGTGTAGGAATATGTGTTAAAATTTGGGGCTCAATTTGATGAAGTTTTGACCATGAACCGACCTTGTAAACTTTGCACAGAAATTGCCAGCAAAATTGACTTGAGGAGTCCAGCGACGTTCGATGAGTTTCCAATGACCAATCGACTTCAAATCTTCGGTGAGACCCCTAAACCCTTAGATAGACATGTTAAGAGGTAGGATGAGGGTTAAATGATGAATTTGGAGGAGATTTAGGCATGGACACATTCGATTTACATAGAACCGAACATGGCCTGGTTCGATTTTGTGCAAACCAAATCTGTGACGGAGCTGATGATGGATGATTCGAGTCACAAATTGGTGATTAAGGCATGTTATGATGATGAGGAATTATGTCATGGAGGGTAGTGATTCATGGGTGGTCGATTTGGACATGGAAATTGACGGATTGGTTGGATTTTATTAGGTTATGCAGTGAGCACGGTCTTGGACCATTGGGGGTCGAAACCTTGAGGGCTCAAGAAGAGAAATTGTGTTGTCAAATTTAAGGTAAGGGAATTCCTAATCTTATGCTAAGAAGATTGGACTCGATTGGATGAGTCAAGGTTTAATTTGATCGATTTAGGAGGATATTCCAAATGGGTAGCTTTTAAAATGCCTTAAGTGGTTATAGAAAGTCATGTGTGATATTTTTGTGTTTAAATTGTGTGTCATGTCAAATGTCATTGATTGTCTTACATGCCATGGATTTTCAAATTGTGCATGAGATGCACTTGTTGTTCTATTTGTGCATCGAATAGTGAATCATGGCATGAACACGACATGGCGAGGCCCTAAGGCGTATGAGACGCGGGACGGGAGATGGATACCCTAATGCGACGAGATCGCGGGGTGGAGTTGATATTATGTGGCGTCCTGATGCGATGAAATCGTGGGGTTGAAATAGCCACGGTTCTGATGCGAATTACTCGTGGGACGAAGAGGCCTTGAGGCATATGAGACGCGAGGTAAAAGACATATACCCTGATACGACAAGATCGCGGGGTGGAGTTGATGTCGTGTGGCGCCTTGATGCGACGAGATCGCGGGGTTGAGTTGGCCTCAATCCTGATGCGAATTATTCGCAGGACGGAGTTACGAGATGGTAATATTGGCCTGGAGATTCATTGAAACCTGATGCATTTACGAGGGTTGCCGATGACGGTCTGATGCGTTTACGCAGATCGAGCCTGATGCGATTTAATCGCGGACCAGAGATTGAGGCAAGCGGAGATTGGTGGATGTGGTGAAGTGGCAGGCCGAATGTGCATGATCATCTGAGTGTGACATGAGGTTATCATTGCATGCCTGTCATCTGCATGTTGTTGTTTTATCGGTTTGTGCTTGATATGCCTGTATGATTATGAGTTGAAAAATCAGGATAGATGACTGCCTGAGTGGACGGTCGGCCTAACCTAGAGTTAGGACCCACCTTACTGAGATTTATATCTCACTCCAGTGGGGGCTTAAATTTTTCAAGTCCTAGGCGAAGGAAGCACGAGCTTGCCAAGGATTAGCATTGGAAGAGATGGTTGATCCATTTGTATTTAGAATGGATTTGCCTTTTGTGATATTAGGGATTGTACTTTTGATTGGTGAATTAGGAATTCATCCTTTAGTAATTGGTTAATATAACTTGATGTACCCTTGTGTCCTAAGTCATCGGGTGATGTTGTATTTATATGGTTAGAGTTTGCATCGCTTCCGCATGCGTGTTCCTTTCAGTGCTTAGAACATTGGCCGTTGGATCCTGAAGTTTTTAGAAAAGTATGGCTTGGTGGGATGTTTACGCGCTCGCCGGGTTCAGGGCGTGACAAGTTGGCTGTTGGCTATGAACCCTAGAGTTACCGATTAGCTTATGGCCTTAGTGGTATTGATTGGCAGTGAGCTCATAGGTACCGATTGGCCTGTAGTCCCAGTGGTACCAGATAATATCGATTGGCCTGTGGCCCCGGTGATATCAGTTGGCAAGAGTGCCAGAGAAGTACATCGCAGCTAACAGCCTAGGCAATGATTTACTGTGATGACTTGTGACATTATGTGTGCTTGTTTATATGTCTGTGCTTGAAACATGAACCTGTGGGATTAAGCATGATTGGCTGTGGCTTTTGGTTATGCCTATCTTGTGGAGATAATTGATTGGTGGATGCCTTATGCCATTGCTTGGATAATGTTCTGCATTTTGTGTCATTTCATGATTTGGGGGCACTAGTGTTTAGGTCTAAATTTAGGTTTCACTTGTTGAGATTTATATCTCACCCCAGTGGGGGATTACCTTTTTCAGGTTCGAGGTGATGAAAATCCGAGCTTGCCAATTATTAATATTCGAGGAAGTGATTGTAGGAGATGGATTTACGTTTTTGTGGCTTAAGGGATTTCATGTTACCTTGAAGTTAGGGTTGTATACTCTGAACTTGTAATTGGTGATTATAAGAAGGCATACCCTATGTCCTAAGTCATCTCATTGTGATTTTGTATGGAGCAGTTTATGATTTCCGTGATCTTGTTTCTTTTTTAGTTATGATTCGATTGGCTGGGGGATCTTGGAAGATTATTGAAGATCAATGGCCTAGTGAGATGTTCGCGAGCTCGCCGGGTTCGGGGCGTGACATTTTGCCAGGCTCGATCATTTCTATAAATGACTTTCTGTGTTCCTTCTTGCAAGTGCCAATACTATGAAACGTGTTTTTGGTTGCTACCACTAGAGCAAGTCGACAATCAAGAGTTTCCTCGACTTTTTCTCATATCACCTTTTTATGACCCTATTCATGCACATCTTTCTTATGCAAGGTCAGGTGTGAAAATAAATGATTCGCCAAAGCTCGAAACCGTGTTCCCAACACTGGCCACGTTTGGAGCAATCCTACATTTTGGCAAAGTTGTAATCATCTAATGTAGCTTATCCCAATTGAAAATAGGGCGAACCAACGACAGACCTCAACTTTGACAAATGAAATATTTTTCTTAGTTTCATGTAATTTTCAAGTGATACATTCCTTTTTATAGGACCATACAACTATCCATGACGGTGATCACCATTGAACGGGGTCGACTAGAGCACTCAAGTCTTTTCTCTACTCAATCATACCTATGATTTTCTTGCTCTAGGGCAAGAATAGAAATGAGCTACTCCCCAACCTGAGGAGTAGGATCCCTGAGTTGTTTGATTTTCTCATATGTTCTAGGGCAACTTAAATCCACCACATTCCCAGAAATTTTCTTGCATTCTTGCATAGTTTGATTCCTAAGCAAATGCACACATTTTTTGAAACATGACTGATGCTAAAAATTGTCATGTTCATATGCTTGAAAATGATCACACATTCCTTGGCTTATGCATATTTTTCTTCGTGTTTAATTTATCAACTTTAAATAGGGATATAAGCTGCATGTGATGCATCTAATGTACAAAATGGGGCATGACGGGATGATGAAAGGCAAGCCATTTCCACACATCCCCAAATTTTAATCACAATGAGTTGAACAGTATCTAGGTTTCGCATTCACAAGGCAAAGGGTTTTCTTGCAAAAGGTACGATAGCCGAAATTACAAAGGCATTTAGTTCTCTATCCCAAACACAACTCTTTTAAGCGGCGGTTCCATTTCTTATGCATGTCAAGAACCACCACATATCGGGGCCCAGATGAGTTAACTCCAGCAGCAGCATGAGCTAAATAGTTAGAAATTTTTTTTCTTGGATTAACATCAATCTTCGGATGTTTATTTTCATTTATACTCGAAGTTTAATTCAAGTGCCTTAAGACGATGAAAAGCATTCATTTGTCTATCTTATACACTTCGACCTTTGCATAGCCCACTTGAGCCTGCAAATTCATTTCTTAAACCTATGCTGGTGATCATTTGCTCATTCCAAGACGAAGATGAAGATAATATTTTCCTAAGAAGCAGAGCTGGAGATAATCGGGGCATAGAAAATGTCCGTGTGAACTCATCTTGTAATTTAGATTTTTAATAATTGTCATTTACAAATGTTTGTTCTTGTTGCAATTCCTGGTTCAAGATCACGGGATTGAAAAAAAAAACAAGTTCAGCCTGAAAAAAAAAAGAACCCACGCTCGAAAAAAAAAAGTGTGAAAAAGGCAGAAAAGAGATGTCGAAAAACTCTAAAAAATTCTCTTCGGAAAAAAAGAGCATTCTCTAAAATAAAATTTTGAAGAGAAAAAACAAAGCTCTCTCTAAAAAAAGAAGAAGAGAAAATGGGAGTTAGAAGTAAGAAAAGCAAAGGCTGATCTCACAAAAATCCCGAGCATTTAAAAGGCAAAGTGCCTATCCAAAGCAAGGCCAACGCCATTCATTTGTAAAATTCCTCTAAATTTCAAATGTACATTGTTGCATGTTAACTTGTAAATTTCATGTACATATTCTTCCTTGTAAATTCCCCAATGAGTTTGGTTGTAAGGAAGATTTCTCAAAGAGGTTATGGGACTTAGTAAAAGAATAGAATGGTCGGAAGACTTATGAATAAAAGAACTCCTGCTCATGGATTACGAGCAAAGAGATGTTCATTATGGAACATAAAACGCACTTGCGAGAAACGGCTATTACCTTGGCGTAAGGTTCGCAATGAGGGATTGACAATTCGTTTCTTCCGTTGTGGTAAAATTAAGAAAAGAGTTATGTCAGTTGTCTGATATTGTTGATTAAAATGAGAATGATTGACAATGAAACGGGACCACTAAAAGTGGTGTTACGAGCTATCACCCCTAAAGAGTAGGGTGTCATTCTTAAAGGGCGATTGGACCATGAGATGGTCGATGATGAAAAGAAAAGTAAACGAACTTGATAGTCCTACCGGTTCGTAATTCTAATGAAAGGCTTCATTAGACCCCCCATCATCCGTGCACCCTCTCCCCCTCTCTTTTCCTCCTCCTCCTTCTTCTTTTTCCACTCGGCCGAGAAGGACTCCTGCAGATAGACAAAAACGGCTTCACGGTTCCGGCCATAACTTTGTCGCCCAACATCAGATTGAGGTAAAACCACCGCCACCTTAAAGATATTGTCTTGTCATTCCAACAAGGTATTGTGAGCTTAATTTGGCCCAGTTGTTTGTCCCGTAGGTATGTTTGAGTGGGCAAAGATCATAATCTGACCCGGTTTTGGAGAGAGTCCGTTTTTGGGGGGCTTTCGGACTTCAAATGGCTCTAAAGTTTCCGTGAGTTACTCTAAACTCATAGTATAAGAGTTTAGTAAGTTGATATTGAGATTTTGTGGGAGTTAAAATGGATTTTGATGGAGTAAATGGCTTGATTTTGTCAGGGCAGAAACTGCCCACTTGCTGTTCGGGTGGAACCGAACCATTATGAGGCACTTGAAAGTGTCGCCTTGCTATGGAATACTCGATAACACCCCTAGAGGCATTGTTTGATGTGTTGGCAAGGAGATTGTGTGAGGATTGGGGTTTAAGAGTGAATTTAAGGGTTGTTTTGTATGTTTTACCTATGACCGATTTTGCCCTGCCCTAAACCAAGTAAATCGAGCCATTTGGGGACTTGTCGGAGTGTCATTGTGTTTCAAAATCCTCAGTAAGATGTTCCAAAGTGATGGCTTTGGTAGTTGCTTGATGGAATTGAAGTCGGAAGAGTTTTAACGGTAAAATTGTGAACTATTCTTAGAGTCGTGTACTTGTTATATTCGGTCGGTTGAGGACTGAACGTGGTGGCTCATTTTTAGTGTAGATTCTAACTCAATTGATGAGGTAAGTATTTCCTAAATCCTTATCTGATTGCTAGGACACTATTGGATAGATTGGTAAGTGAATTATTGATTTGGTAAAACCTATGGCTTAAATTAATTGATGCAATCGTGTGATTATTGGTAATTGAGATTTAAAATGGCCAGAGAGCCCCAGCGATAAGAAATGACAATAATGCCCTATGTGAAATAAAATGGCTATAGTGCCTTGTGAAAAGAAATGGCTATTGAGCCCTTGAGGTATACATTGCGATCAGAGAGCCTTGTAATGTAAGTGACTATTGAGCCCTTGCTATTGAGCCCTTGGGATATAGTTCGGCTATGATGCCCTGTTATTGAGTTGGTTAGGATGTCTTGGTATTGAATTGGTTATAGTGTTTATGCTATATAGATGGTGATAATGTCTATGCTATATAAATGGCTATAATGCATATGCTATATAAACGGCTATAGTCTCGATGTTGTATGAATGGGCTATAGTGCCCCAGCGATCAATTGACCTGTGGCCCCAGAGATCGCATTGGCTTGAAGCCTTGATGATATTGATTGGCCTGTGGCCCCGATGATATCAATTGATTATGATTCCAGTTATACCGATTGATCTGTGGCCCCGGTGGTATCGAATGGCTGTGCGCCCCTGAAATAATAATTAACTTGGAGACCTAGAGGTATCGATTGGCCTGTGGCCTCGATGGTACCAATTGACTAAAAGTCTTGATGATATCAATTGGCCTATGGCCCTAGAGATATTAATTGGCAAAGTGCCTAGAGAAGTACCAATTGGCTTGGAACCCTGATGATATCGATTGGCCTATGGCCTCGGTGATATGAATTGATCAATGTGCCAGAGAAGTACATCGGGGCTGAGAGCCCAGGCAATGAATGAGAGTGATGACTTTTGAAGCGTGTGTGCTTATTTATATGCTATGTGTTAGAAGCTTGAACCCATGAGGTTAAGTACGTATGACTGTGATTTTTTATTATACCTATCTTGCCGAGATAGTTGAGTTGTGAATGCCTTGTGCCATTGCTTGGATAATGTTCTACATCTGGTGTTAGTTTCATGGTTTGGGGGGACTGGTGTTCAGGTCTAGGTTTAGGTTTCACTTGCTGAGATTTATATCTTACCCTAGCGGGGGATTACCTTTTTCAAGTTCCAAGCGATAGAAATTCGAGCTTGCCAATGATCGGTATTCGAGGAAGTAATTGTAGAAGATGAATTTACACTTTTGTGACTTAAGGAATTTCATGTTACCTTGAAGTTAGAGTTGTATCTTCTGAACTTGTAATTGGTGATTATAAGAAGACGTACCCTATGTCCTGAGTCATCTCATAATGGAATTGTATGGAGTAGTTTTGTTGCTTCCATGACCTTGTTTCTTTTTTGAGTTATGATATGATTAGCTGATGGATCTTGGGAGATTATTGAAGATCAACGGCCTGGTGGGATGTTCGCGTGCTCGACGGGTTCGAGGTGTGGCATCAATAGCCTCTTAAGGCTAAAAGCTGCCAGGGTCGCTTTCTTTCTTCAGTGTTCCCAAAACTTCTAAGGTTCTCTCACAAAACTCTCAATGATAATAAGGCAGTTTCAAACTCATTTTCTCCGTCGAACCTTACTCGACCTCAATCTCAATCTTCCGATCCATCTCACAAGCTATTCGAACTCTCGTGGTTCTTTTCCACGTTTCCACTTTGAAAATGAGTAATCTTAGAATCACCTTTCTTGTGACTTTCATCACTTTAACTCATCGGTACTAGCATCTATCACTGCAGTGGCTTAGGCAATCACGGCAGCTCCTCCTCAAGCTTGCCTACTTAATAAATTTTCTTGTTTTCATTAAAGTTCTCACGATCCATTCAGCTCTTGGGTCTCACGTGATTAACAAAATCGAGCCATACGCTCTTCTTGTACTCATATTCCAATTGTTCTCTTTACTCAATTCTCATAATCCTTCTCAGCTCTCGGATTTTCCATACCATAAATAGTGAGCCCAATGCTCTTCTACGATCATACTTTGGTCGTTCAACGTCATTAGGTTCTCATGTCACTTAAATCACTATGATTCCCTCCAGGAACCAAAAACTTAAGTCATCTACTCAAGTCTAGTAATCTCAGGATGCTCACCTCATTATATTAACTATCAACCATCCAGTGGTTCCTAACAACTCTTAACTGGTTACTCATTATTCAAGGATTCCAAATCATCATTAAGCAGCAACCACACAACAAGCCAGCCTCAACGAGGCAACTTCTCAATTAACAGCCATTACTAGGTAAGCCTCGACTAGGCAAACTCAACTAGGTCAACACCAAGCAAGTACTCAAAGTGCCAATTTAATCGTTCATGCCATAAATCCAGAGGCATCTGCCACTCTAGCATAATCACAATAGGCTATCTCAATCTCAACATGCATTAGTTTAATGGGTATAAACCCCACGTGCCATCTAATCTCTCAGTTGGACCTTGGCCAAGCCAATCACATAATGCCAACTATAAAACATGCCTAACAGGCCAATCATAAACATACAGCATTCACTGCTAAGCACGAAGCTTTTAACCATGCCAATCATAGGCGTAATTACAAATGCCATGTCACTTTCGAACATTCACTTTGAGAATCACTCCCGTACCATACATCTATTAACCATAATCGGACTCAATTCGATACTTAGACTTTCCCTTTCAAGTTATGACTTGGGTCATTCCTGCCTCTTGTCATCTTAGAAGCCTGCTAGGAGCCACTTCTTGTCTGTATCTCTCTGTACCGGCGATCACTCTCCACCCTCGTCAGACCTGGTTGCTGCAGATTGTCCCAAGTCATACATTTACGGAGAAAGCCCCGTTCCACACGTCCTACAACATGCTTCATTATGGTTTGTAGGTATCTCATCAACTTGTCTCACTCCAAGCGACAGTTTATTAAGTCCAATAATGATAAGCTCATGCATACACCTTCCTTGACTTTCATTTTAATGCCACAAACACATACGCGTCCTAATTGTCCTCGCCATTCGTCATACCACAATCATCTCTAGATCCATTCTTATCCATCGAAGATTTCTAATTCCAATCACATCTCATTGATTAATTGTCTATGTTCAACCATATACCTCAAGTCTAGTCGCTATTCAAGTCAAATCCATATGCATTCGATCACAACTGGCCTTTAATCAAATATTCCATGTCAACTTCCTTGTATACACCCCGTCTCATACCATCCAAGGTTGTCAATAGCAATCGATAACTAAACCATCAAGATATAACGTAATTCAAGCCTAAATCCACTAATGCTAGTCGTCTCTTTATAACTCATAGTCCTCAAGTTGGGTCATTGACAAACCACGATTACAATCACACACTCTAATTGGCTCTTCATTCATAAGCAATTCTCTGGCAACCCCAAGCACATTTACAATCTTAAAATTAATTCTTATGACTCTTCAATTTCTTGCTTGCTTCCTTTTGAGGCTCAATCATAGCATCACCCAAGATCATCCATTAAAGCAACACTAGGACCATTAGAATACTACGTAAATTCAAGCCTATAATCCTCAAGATTTAGTAATCCATGCTTAATCCTAAAGGTCTCACTACCTAATTGGCCCCAAGGGATCACTTCTTATTATTCCAAACCTCAGTCACATTGGATTGAGCTGATCTTGCTCTAACACCACTTAAACGGGGATGTCACGTCCCGAACTCTACGAGCACGCGAACATCCCACCAGGCATTTACATTACAATAGTCTCCTAGGATCTTTCGGCCCACAACTCATATAATCCATGAACACATGGATGCGAGAGCATCTCCATTCATCAATACAAATGAAATGACTTAGGACGGAACATGAGCACGTTTATTGAATCCATGTAATACACCTCAGAAGTTACAGCTGTCAAATACCAAAGGTTCAACTCTAAATCCACAAAACAAAGTACAATCCCTAAGGCCACAAAAGGCCCCACCTATTCTCCATCAAAGTTGTCTTCAAACTCAGTCCATGGCAAGCTCGGGTTTCCATTAATTGAGACCTGAAATATTGGTCCCACGATAAGGTGAGATTTACATCTCAGCAAGTGAAACCTAAACCTAAACCTGAACATCAGTCCCCCCAGACCACACAAATAATGCCAAATGCGGAAAAATAACAATGCACTAGCACAAGGCATTCGTAAATCAAGCATCTTAGTAAGATAGGCATAAACCAAGGTTGCAATCAGACATACTCATCCTCATGGGTTCAAGTTTCAAGCACTTAGCATATAAATAAGCACGCATAACTTAAAAAGTCATCACAATCATTCATCGCCTGGGCTCTCAGGCCGCAATGTACTTGTCTAGGTACTCTGGTCAATTGATATCACCAGGGCTCACAGCCAATTGAAATCATCGAGGCTCACAACCAATCGGTACCATTGGGGCTCACAGCCAATAGGTACTACTGGGGCTCACAGCCAATCGATACCATTGGGGATTACAGCCAATCGGCATCACTAAGGCTCATGGCCAATCGATATCACTAGGGCTCACAGTCAATCGGTATCACTGGGGCTCATAGCTAATCGATATTACTAGGGCTCATAGCTAATCGATATCACTATATAAACATCATCCAATCGCATCAAGCAATTCAAGCTATAAGCTTCACCAAACAATCAATTCATTCAACCAATCTATCCAGCAGTGTCCTAATGTTTAAGTAAGGGTTTAGGGAACACTTACCCTTCAATCAAGCTAGCAAATTTCCAATCAAACGATCCTTCTAGCTCAGCAGACTCACGGCCAAGTGATGATCCTAGAGAAATTCTATCAAATTCATGTCATAACCGACTCATTCTTCAATTCCATGACACTAATACTTCAATAACTAATCAAGTAACAACCTAGGATGTCCTATCGGCCATTTAAAGACATGGTGACACTCCAATGAACCCTCAAAATATTCGTTCCAATCAATCCTTCAATAAAACAGAACTGGTTTCGTTTTAGTCTGTTCAAATCGGTCCATAAATCGATCTTAGGTTCCAATTTCTCATGAAATTAACTTGTCAAGACCTTATTCTACATATTTAGGAATCTCATCGAGAGTTTTGAAGCGAAACAATACCACAAAACCTTCAAACCACTCGGTTTCCTCATGGTCCTTTAGCGGGCAGAATCTGTCCATGAAAAGATCAAGAAGTTTCATCCATTAAAACCCATCTCAACTCCCACAAATCCTCAATCTCAGCTTTCCAAACTCTTATACTATGAGTTTAGAGTGACTCACCGAAAATTTAGAGCCATTTGAAGCCTTGAAACCTCAAAAAATAGACCCTCTCTAAAACTGGGTCAAAATCTGACCTCGCCTGACCTTTGCCCACTCAAACGGACCCACGGGATAAACGGCTGGGTTAAATTGAGCTTATAATATGTCCCTTGAACCACAAGATAATAATCTTTTAAATGGCAATAGTTTTAACTTAATCCGATGTCGAAAGACAATATTATGGCCGGAATAATGAAGCAATTAAACAGGGTGACGGGGTGGTCGGCGAGAGAGAGAGAAGAGGAAGAAGAAGAAAATGGAGAGAGTGAAGAGAGAGAGGAATGGTCGGCCAAGAAGGTAAGAGAGAGAGTCTTCCACACCAATAATTTACTTGGTCAAAGATAAGATTGGTAGGTGAGAGTAATTAATGGTTAATCTCTCAAATGGTGACATTTGTCTTCCCTCAAAGATTGACACTTGTCGCTTAGCAAAATATCCAAGCTTGCATTGAATTCCTTTGACCACTATGTCTTCTCATTTTCGGCACCTATAAGGGGTCTAAATGACCAAATTATCCTTCTAAACTTCTTAAGACAAGGACAAGGGTCAAAGGGCAAAATGGTCATTTTGCACTTTTCGTTCGGAACTTCACTTTTCCAATTCAAATTGCCCTTGATGAGGCGACGTCCATTATAATTCAAATGTTGAAATTCCTAAATGTCCAATACCCAAATCTCGAGGTCCAATTTCATGTCGAGCTCTCGTCGACTGTAAATTCCAATTTATCTCAAACTAACGGGCGACTCTTACAGGCTCTACGCGTATCGATCTTAGGGTTTCTTAAGCTGTGGCGACTTTGGTTGTCATGTAATTGCAAGGGTTTATCGCTAGCTCCTATAATCCTAATTGTCGAAATCCGATTTAGGAAATTCTCGAAATTACACATTGGTTAAGTGGAATCACTCGCGTCCCAACATATAACACTAGCAAGGCATTCGACGATCGTTTCTAGATCGATCTCTACTGGCCCAAAATATTCCCTCGACAATCTTATGGTTAAAGTGCTGTTTTTCATTCAAATTCCCTCGGTCCACGTACTCGGCTTCGGTCAGTCTTTCTCTTTTGGTCAGTTAACTTGAGAGTGGCCAACTCCGAGCGAGTTACAACTGAAATACACCAATCAATACCTTCCATTCCACAGTCTCGAGAGTATCAAAATTAGGAATGTTACATGTTGGGGCAAGTGTATTGGATTTCAAGGGCAGTTGGGAGAAACAATTGCATCTGGTGGAGTTTGCCTAAATAACAATTATTAGTAAAGCATTAAAATGGTATCTTTCGAGGCATTGTATGGCAGCGTGCAAGAAGCCTTTTATTAGGATGAAGTTGGGGAAGGGAAGATCGCCGGTCCTGAGTTGGTGGAACAGTCAATAGAAGCAATTAAAGTGATCAGAGACAGACTGAGGATAGCTCAAAGTCACCAGAAAAGTTACGCCGATAAAAGGCATGGATCTTTAGAGTTTCAAGTGGACGATTATGTCTTTCTAAAGGTGTCGCCTATTAGAAAGACTTCTTGTTTTGGCAAAAAAAGAAAGTTGAGCCCAAGGTTTGTTGGACCGTTCAAGATCTTGAAATGGATTGGAATTCTGGCTTATCGTCTCGCGTTGTCACTGAGACTTACTCAAGTGCATAATGTCTTCCACATGTCGATGTTGAGAAAGTGCGAACCGGACCCCGTTCATGTGTTGAGTTATGAAGACATTGATTTGGATGAGCAAACATCATACGTGAAGAGACCAGTCAAGATCGCATACGGGAAAGAGTAAGTGCTCTGGAGTAAGACGATTTCATTGGTCAAGGTGATTTGGCAGCATCATGGAACTGAAGAAGCTACCTGGGAGAACGAGGAAGTCACGAAAAGTAGTTATTTTTATCTTTTTGAGTAATTAGGACTGTGCAGTAATTTCAAGGATAAAATTTCCTAAGGTGGAAAGAGTTGTGACGCCTTGGAAATTCACCTCTTGTAAAGGGCATGAATTCAATAAAAGGGATATTTAATTGAATTTCAGTCAGTAAAATATTTTGGATCGTAAAGACTGAAGAGATAAGAATTGGACAAATTCTGATGCTTCAGTCAATTTAGATTAGATTTCGAAATTCTTAATCGCCACGTATTAGGATCGAGATACTCACACCTGAGCCTTATCCTGATCGAGCTTAGCTTGTGAAATTACCAAAAATACCCTTCGTCCTGTGTATCAAATTTCATTTCAATCTTGAATTATTAAATCACCTTTTACCCCTAAATTATTCACAAGAAGCAAAAAATTTAAATTATTGGTGGGCCTTACCTTAGTCAAATCCCACCAATCCTTCACCCACCCAAGTCAATGGCCAAATCCTTATCACATTCTCTCTCCTTTCTCTCTCTTCTCTATTATTTCTCTCTCACTAGTGGATCACTCACTCTCTCTCGTCAATCTCTCTGCCTTCTTTCTCTTTCTCTTATTGCAAGAACGTCGGCCGAACCACTCCTCCTCTTCTTGTTTCTGTGCGTCACCGTTGCCGGCTTCCACCTCTAACCTTTAAGCAACCTTGCTGCAGTCCTGCCATCATCTTGTCCTCCGCAAGCTGCCGAAGAGCCGTTGAAACAACCTCAGACGTCCCTGCCTTGTTTTTTCGTCCCCCGAGCTCTACGGCTATTGCTACTGCTCCAGCCGCCCCACACCACTCCCGACCACCACCCTCCACCTTGTCATCCTTCTATTAACCCCCGAAACAGCGATTAGCCACCCTTTGAGCCCTGGTGCCATCACGAGCAAGCCCAAGAGCCTCAGTGCTCTATTTTAGGGATTAGCTATGGTTTGCCGTGGCCCTGACGAGAACCGTTGCCTCCGCCGCTCACCACCACCTTCGACGACCACCTTGGAGCTCCCTCCTATCCCTCGAAGCCACCGAAAGCCAACCACCGCCGATAGAGCCCCGAGTGACCTCCCGACAGCTCTCATGTTTTTGATCCGGACCGTGCCCTATTTCGACCAGTTCTGTTCAACCATCGTTCTGTCGCTTCTAGTCGCTTAGCGCCACCGTCGCCACTCCCTCCAACCAATAGGTGAGTCCTCTAGCCTTTCCCGGCCTCGCCTGAGCTCTTGAGGCCTAGAAACACTGTAAAAGAACCCTGGTTCCCCTATTTCTGTTTTGACCAGTTTATTTCAGCCGTCGGTCGCTTCTCTCGAGAGATCATGTTGCCCGCCACTTGTCTCGGCAACATTGCCGGACCTTATGATGTCCCTACAGTGTTGGGTTGAGTCACCATGCGTTAACGCTCGTTTTCACCGAGACCGCGGCCGTTGTCGTCATTGTGTGTTCCTCCGGGCCCGTAGGCGTCACCATTGAGTTCAAAGGGCACTAATAGGAATCGTAAGACCGAAGACTCTTTGTCACTCATCGAGGGTTCATGAGTTCGTTGAGAAGCCGTCGAGCTGTACCGAGCCGACATCGTTGCCATCACCGTTCGTTATTGTCACCCCTACCGTCGCCGTTGAGACCACTCGAGCTAGCTAGATTGTGAGTTGACCCTAATCCTTGGTTAGGGCGCTAACTACGCCCAGGATTAGTTGGTTAGTTGATAGAATTTTCACGCATGCTTGATTATGGCTGGATTAGTTAAAAATCCGATTTAGGTTAATCAACCGTAATCAACTAAGCGAGTTGAATAATTAGATTATTTGTGGCTAATTGTTGCTAGTTCAAATTGGTTGATTGATTGATTGATTGATCGTGAGCGAGCGAGCGATAGATTAGAGACGAGCGAGCGATCGATGATTTCTAAATCAAACTGGTTTGACTAATAAAGGACTATTGCACGAATCGAGATTTACGTTGCTTAATCGGATTTAAGTGTTCGTAATTGATTTGTTGGTCTTTATTGGGTTGATCGCCTCTTCGGATGGCTTAATTGATTGACTGGAATATCCAATCTGTTGGATGTTGATCGTCGTTTGGGGGTTAATTGCCCTGTGTGTGATTGTGATGACTATTAGGTAGTATGCATATGCATATGATTGAGTGTGGAATTAAAAGACATATTTTAGTATGAAAATGACTGTGTGTCGAGTCTTTGAGATTGTTTGTGTGAGCATTTAGCCTAAATCAAAGAGAATAAAACTGTTTGATTGCTAGGTGTGTTATATGGTCATATGAGAAAATGATAATGGGTTTTCCTGGCAAGTTCATACTATATCAATTGTACGAAACCACACGACTTGCTAGAAGCACGACAATTCCTACCCCGGCCAGCTAGTAGGATTCAGGGATTGTCGGATGCCAGTCGTAACTAGTGATGGACCGACGCTCTGTAAAGGAATGCCTATTCGTCGTGCCGTGCAACGTGTGCATTAGATACATCGCTTGTAATAGCCACTGCCGAGAAGGAAAAATAGCGTAACCTGGTTCGTCTGGATGAGTACGATATCATACTAATTATAAGAGTGGATCACGCCAATCGTTTGGATCCTTTCATTAATTTACATCAATGGCGTGGTCCATCGTTAATAAATGGACTCGTGTGGTATCATGTGCATACTTGTGGATGTGATGCTTTGTTTGAGTGATTGACTGATATGACTACTAAGTCGAGTCAAACATTGCATTATGTGTGGCTAAAGATCGGTAAGTATGCATATGGATGATGTTACGCCCCGAACCCGTCGAGCGCGCGAACATCCCTGCAAGCAAATAACACATCTCTCGTGATCCCAAGATCCACAACAGGTCGAGAGATAATATATAAACATCAAGCATGTGGAAGCGATACCCAAATAATTCCCGTACAAAATATAAGTTAAGTGGGACCTAGATAGCATAATAACTATCATACATTATAACTAACTGTTCATATAAACTCCGATTACTACAATCCGCTAGGCAAGGGTGACAGGGTAAGCACATCAAAAGGTATGACCATCATCGACATCCAAAATAACAACGGTCGGGGTCGCCATCAAAACTCAGGCCAACGAACTAAGACTCCTAAGACGAGCTGCTGGAATCCTCGATGTCCTCGGCATCCTCCGTCGGCTCATACTCAGAGAAGGTCTCTGATAGAACCTCGGTGGAATCCTCCATGGTCGCCTCATGCGATGGCTCTGCGAGATCCTCCTCGGTAGCCTCCACGACAATCACCTCGTTCTCCTCCACAGTGAAGTACAGCATCGGGGTCTTCTCCGGCCCGTTCCTAGAACCAACTACGGACCCCTCTGGCAGCTCTTGCTCCCTAGTAGTCTGGCACCAATTAGGGATAACTCCCTGGGTACCTCGTGGGGCTTCAGCGGCCCAATCTTCTCATCCCCAACTCTCTTAAACCATGCCTCGAACCTATGAGGCTTTCAATCCGAGCTTCGTCAACCCATACAACCGTACATTTCCTCACATAGATGTTCCCCTACCTATCCAGAAACTCGTCAAAATACACCGTCATCTCCTTGGGATCCCCAAAACGTATGAGCCACATATCTAAGGTCTAGGATCTGTAAAAATAAGGTCCTCAAAAGGGGTAAGATACACATCTCAGTAAAAGAATCCTAACTCTAGGTTAGGTCGACCGTCCGCTCAAGTGGTCGTACACCCCAATGATTCCACTCATAGGCATATCAAGCATAACTTAATAAAACAACAACATACAGATGACAGACATGCAACTATGACAACAAGTCACACTCAGATGATAATGCACACCTCCTCCGCCATCTCACCACAACCACCTCTCCTGCCTGTCTCGATCTCCAGGTCGCGATCTCGTCGCATCAGGCTCGGTCCGCGTAAACACATCAGATCATCATTGGCAACCCGCGTAGACGCATTAGGTTCCGATGAATCTCCAGGCCAATCTCATCATCTCATACCTCCGTCCCGCGAATAGTTCGCATTAGGACCGTGGCCATCTCAACCCCGCGATTTCATCGCATCAAGGCGCCACACAACATCAACTCCACCCCGAGATCTCGTCACATTAGGGTATCCACCTCCCGCCTCACGTCTCATACGCCTCAGGGCATCGCCATGTTATGCTCATGCCATGATTTTAATTCAATTTCACAAATCAAACAACAGGTACAACTCATGCACAGTTCGAATACTCATGGCATGCAAGGCAATCAAATGATGCATATACATGGCGGATAATTCAAGCATAGACAATAACATACATAATCCTCATATAGCCACTTAGGGCATACCAAGAACTATCCCTTTGAAAAATCTTCATAAATCGATTGAACTAAACCTCGACTCACCCAATTAAGTCCAATCTCTCTATCCTAAGTTTAGAATTCCCTTACCTTACATTTGATTACACAAACTTCTTCTTGAACTCCCCCACAACTTTCGGCTCCAAGGGTCCAAAGCTCAATTCACCGCGCAATCTAGGAATTTCAATCGATTCGTCAATTTTTCAAGTCCAATTCAACTATTCATGAATCAAAATCCTCCATAACACAATCTCCATCATCTTAACACGTCTTAATCATCAATTTGAGACTCAAAATCACGAGCCATCAGCCCTCTAAGGTTCGACCATGCACTGACCAAACCGGTTCCTTTTAGTTTTGTACATGCCATGAGCTACCAGTCCTAATTCCAAATCCATCGTTTAATCCTCATCCTACCTCTTAACATGTCTATCTAAGGGTTTATGAGGCTCACTGAAGGTTTGAAGTCGATTGGTCGCCATAAACTCGTCGGACGTCGCCGGTTCCTCTAAAGTCAGAATCCGGCAGTTTCTGTGCAAGGTTTACAAGATCGATTCGAGGTCAAAACTTCTTCAAATCACTCTCAAATTTTTACCACAGATTCATAAACATATTTACTAGATCTCACCAAATTTGGCCTCAAAAATCCAACATTTCGGCCTTCAAAAGGGTTAAAAACCGGACCTACCTCAGGTTGAGCTCGATTCTGTCGGCTCTTGGGAAAATGCTTGCTCGGGACTCCTCGGTGCTCCAAATGGCTTGATTCTTGTTCGAGGAGGTCGGCAAGACATAGATCTACGTTGGTGTGGTTGGCCGGAAGTCAGACGTGGCCAAAAAGTGGCGGCGTGGGCGACGAACGGCAGGCTCAGTTCTAGTCGGCGATCGACAGAAACAAAGGAGGAGAGGATGAAGATTTTCGGTGGTTCTTGGGTGTATGGCCTGCCAAATGAGTGAGGAGAGAGAGTGAGAATACTATATATTCAAGGCTTGAGTCAATGCTTTGAATGGTAGGTTTGGCATAGTTGACTTGACTATTCTTTACATCATCCATTGACACTTGTCCCCTTGTCAATCATGCTTGATCCAATGACCCATAATCCTCCTTGAATTCGACAGCCTTGAGGGGAGTTTAATGTCCAAAATGCCTTTGTTCAATTGCATGGGCAAGGTTTAAACTTGAGGGGCAAAAGGGTAATTTTACCCCCGACTTCAGAACGTCGTTTTTCTCGTTTTAGAATTCTTCGATAGGGCGACAACCAATCCAAATAACATTGAAATTCTTGAGTCTCTATTTCAAACATTTCAAGACTCGTTTCTGATGATTTTGTCTATCAGGCGTGGTTCCAATTTATCTCGAACCGACGAGCGGCTTTTGCGGACTTTACGCGTATCGACCCTGTGATTCCCATCACATTTAGGGCTCGTCAATTCGTAGCGACTTTGGTTGTCATGTAATTGTGAGGGTTTATCACTAGTCCCTTTGGTTACGATCTTCACTGTCTGATTTAGGAAAATTTTACAAATCATACGTTGGTTAAGCGGCATCACCCGCGCTCCAATCATATGATACTCGCAAGGCATTCCTTAATCGTTCTTAGATTAGCCTCTTGATGGTTCTAAATATCCCATCGACAATCCTTATGGTCAAAGCGTCATTTTTTATCTGAATTCCCTAGGTCCACGTACCATGTCTCGCGTTAGCCTTTCCCTTTTGGTCAGTCTACTCGAATTGATCAGATTCGAGCGAGATATTACTGAAATACATTTTTAGATTCATTTCTCATTAATGAGTCTGAAATTGACTAGAAATTAGAATGTCACAGATGATCATTATATTGTGGTTGTACTTAGGTGTTATATGTGGGTATAAGGTGTTGTGATCTTTGTGATTAGGATGTTCTAGGCGAATCAGTGCTCTAACCGAGCTTAGGTTTGATTCATTGAGATTTATTCTCACCCCGTCGTGGGATAGTATTTTCAAGTTCAAAGCGATGAACTCCCGTGGATGCCAAGACGTGGCTGTTGGAGTAGTCTTTTGAAGTAGATGAGAAGTTAATCTTACCTGACCAAGTAACATTTTGAGGTCTTAGTGAGTTGTCTCGAAGTATGAGGTTGTGCTAGTAGCTCAGTAGTATTAAGACTCGTATACTTATGATTAATGTAAGTAATTATCTTTTATGAGTGACTATTGTAGCTTCCTACTTTTCTATCCCATGTTGATTCTGTTGTTAGGGAGTTAAAACGTTTTCGCATGCGTAATTAAGCAATATGTCGATAATGTGCCTAAGACACTATCTCTATGACCTCGTGTCGATATAGTTAGGGATGTGACGAGCTCGAGAGTCGGAGCATGATATTAACTCAATTTAATGAAAATTAACAAAGGGTAAATTTATCATATGTATACCAATTTGAGATTTTTTATGGTAAAAAAAGTAGTTTTGGGTAAATTTGTCAAAAACAGTTATACCAGTTTAGGATTTTTGGTGGTTAAATAGTTTGGGGTAAATTTATCATAAATGTATTAGTTTGAAATTTTTGGTGGTAAAAAAATACTTTAAGGTAAATTTATCACATATGTGCTAGTTTGAAGTTTTTCGGGGTATTAACCCTAAATAAAATGATAAGACCATCAATAAAAACGAGAAGTGTCAAAAAAGTCATAACTTATTGCATTGGTGCTAGTTAAGTCCTAGATCGTTTTTTGGTACCAATTAAGTCCTAAACCTTTTGTATTAGCGCCAACTAAGGCCTAAACCTGTTATTGGTGCCAATTTAGTCCTACATTTTTTGCATTAATTCCAATTTAGTTCTAAATATTTTGTATTTATGCCAATTGATTAATCTAATTAATTTTGGCCGAAAATCGTTGACGTAAACGTCAATTGTCCTACGTGGCACGGGTGGGGCTGACTTGGATATTTTTTTTTCATATTATTCTAATATTTTAAATGATTTTTAAGCATTTTTGGTTTTTTTGAATTTTTTTTAAAATTATTTAAAAAATATTTAAAAAATATCAAAAAATATTTTAAAAAATATCCACGTTAGTGCCAACCGCGCCACGTAGTATAATTAACATCCATACCTATAATTTTTGGCTAAAATTGACCGAATTAATTCAATTGATATAAATACAAAATATTTAGAACTGAATTGACATAAATGAAAAAGTTTTAGGACTGAATTGACACGAAAAAAGATTTATACGTAATTGACACTAATACAATAAATTTAGCACTTTTTTTACACTTTTTCCCGTCAATAAAGATACAACTTTTTAAAGAGAAAAATAACAATGTTAATGACGGTAGATATGCGCCTTCATTGAAAAATTTGTGTCTACTTTAGCTGACAACCAGCTGTGGGAATGGTCTGCGGCTCTTTCTCCCTTGCATCAGAGAAAATAACTCCATGCCTTTACTTCCCATTTCTTCTCTCTATAGTTCTAATCATTCCTCGGAGGCATTATCATATTTCCCTTCCGAAATTGCATCCCTATCATTGATCCTGCCGATGATGATTTGATCAACTGCTAATTTTTTCTTTTTTAATTAGTTAAGCCCACAAGAGCCCAACAAATCTGCGACCATAAAACGGGTCCCACCACAGCCTGTCTTCTTCCTTTTCCATTTGTTTCTATTCCCCCACTTCCCCTCTCTGCAACTCCATGTTCAGCTTTGCCGAAGAAAAGCAGGGGCCATTCGAGGGTTTTTCACTAATTGTGGAAAGAGATCGATGCTAATTTAGCTCGGTTCAAGCTTCGGACATCGAAAGTTGCTTGCTTTCGGCTCATCGAGATCTGGGTATGCTCTGAGGATCTCATGGACACAGGTGGGTCGTCCTCGGTTTCTTGTTTTGTTGATGTGATTAAGGATGTTGTCATTTGACCATCCTTTAAATTCTGCAATGGTGTAAGATTAAAGTCACCTGTTGGGTCAGTTCGAGCTTTGAGTCTCGTCTTTTTAGTTATTAGATTTGAATTGGAAATCTTCTTGTCTTCTTGGAAGTACTTGGGGGAATGTGCTTGAAGGAGTGCGCTTTCTCCTAGTTTAGAGTAATTCGGGCCAAATAAGCAGAGGGCAGTTTATATGGTCAACTTGTGTGATTGCGTAGAGTATAATGACATTGTCATTGTGCAAGCTCCATGTTCTTCCTCGTAAGTGCAGTCTCTTTTGGCTAGTGAGGAACTTGGGAAAGAGAAAGAAGTTCTCGCATGTTGTTCAGATAAAAGCTAATGCGGTATATGGTATCACAGTGTATACTTCAATTTTTCCTGTCTTGTGATGGTTTCTTGGCAGCTTCAGTGGTCTGGCTTCGGAAGAAGTGCAAGAGGAAATAAATGCCTTGTAGTTTTATAGTGCCTGCATGTCCTGTGCCTGAACCTCAAACAGTATGTGCCGGAAGATTTTGGATATATACTTTGTCATTTTGTTTTTTCTCTTATATTATCAACTTACTGTTCTATATGGTCATTTTGCGCTCACCGAAACCCTGATTAAGTGATGATGTGGTGAATTGTGGATAGATGTTAAGTTAACAACTGATTGAATCAAAACTACTTCTGCACTAGCTGTAGTAAGGCCTCTTGGGTTCAGTTCCTGAGATTGGACAGATGGTTTAATGGTGTGTTGACATCATAGTGATGGATCTTCGTTCAAACTTCATATGGATATATGGGGATAAGAACCATTTTGGTCTCACAGGTTATTCTAGGTGTTTTCACTAACGGGCTGAGCCACTGTGGTAGTATCTTGTGAACATTTTTGAGATTTGCAACTGGAAAATGTAGAAAACAAGAACGTGTGAGGCATACAAACAGCGTCCTCAAGGGTAAATCCGCCCTTCACAATGAGCAGAAGGTGTGTTGCAGCTATCCTCCAGGATACAAATAGCGCGTGCCTCAAAATTTAGAATGCAAGAACAACAGAATTTTCTTGATATCTCAAGTCTCTCTCTCTGTCTCTTGACATTTGAGCTTAATTGTGAAATTTATTTTCTAGTACGATATCATTCAAAAGTCACGGTAACTACAAACCCACCAATATCAATAGGCAAGACAATCTGACTGGAGCATGCATTTTATTGGATTTTGTTGGAAGGTCTACCACTAACAATTTTGTTACATGCGATATCATCTTGAAAGGCTAGTCCAACTTTGCCTCTTCTTCTTGTAGCACGTAACCAAGACAACTAGCACCAGCCACTCCTTCGTCAATCCAGTTTGCTCACGTGTGAAATGTTGATCCACAGCCTCAACTTATGCTTCACAAAGAAGCCAAAAAGCAGAAATTTATTTTGGATTTATTTTTTGGTTGGATTAATGCTAAGTTAGAAGTACGGAGAAGCATGTTAGAGTCTAAAGGATTTACGTTAAGTCGAAATAAGACGGAATATTTGAAGTGTGAGTTTAACACGGCATGAAGAAGGGATCAAGAAGCCGTAAATATGCTCGGATAGGAGGTACCCAAGAAATATACATTTAGATATTTGAGATCAATATTGCAAAATGAGGGAGAGATTGATGAGGATGTAACCTATAAAATTAGAGCATGTTGGATGAAATGACGCAGTGCATCGGGATATTTGTGTGATCGCAAAATTACTCTTAGGTTAAAAGGAAAATTTTATAGAACAGCAGTTAGACCTGCCATGTTATACGGAGCTGAATGTTGGCCAGCACAAAGAAAACATGAGCATAAAATGGGAGTAGCGAAAATGAGGATGTTAAGGTGGATGTGTGGTCATATAAGGATGAATAAGATCAGGAATTAAGAGATTCGATGAAAAGTTGAAGTAGAATCGGTGGCTAAAAAGATGAGAGAGCTTAGATTGAGATGGTTTGGGCATATCCTCCAAAGGCCCTTAGATGCACCGGTACGAACAGAAATTTGCTATCAAGAGCATAACACGAAGAAAGCAAGAATTTGGCCGAAATTTACTTGGGAGAAAGCAGTAAAACAAGATTTAATATAGTGAAAAATAGATTGGCATACGGTTTGTTTTAGGACGGAGTAGAGAAAGGCTATTAGTGTTGCGGATGGGTAGTGTATAAATAGATAGATAAATAGATAGATTTATATATTTATATTTATATTTGTTTATTTATTTTTACACATTTATCTCTTTTCCCTCGATTGATTCTGCTTTTATTTTTATGATTCTTTGGGATTCATTGATCGCCTACCCCGACTAGTTTGGGTTAAAGGTGTTGTTGATGTTGATGTTATTTTTTGGTCGGATTAAAAAAGTTGTTCGGACTTCATGCAAGTTTCTTTTGAAAGAATATAAAAGCCTTTGAAATACCTTTTCCATAGGACATATCTTTCCCAATTTTCTAAAGTCATATAGCTAAGCCTTGAGATCTTCTCAAAGATATGTAGACGAATGCATACAACACAGCTTCAATACATCTAAATTATGACCATACGATAAGGGGTGACCATAAGAAAAGATGCTTTGGCTTTGTCCAGTATTTAAACCTTATGGCGCTACATGCTTTTGATACCTTGTGTCGTGACATTTGCAACTTCACCTTGCTGGGGCAAGTTACTTTTTGTATGTAATAGCCAAGTGTAACTTTTTACTATATGTATCTTTAACTCCTCAATTCTTGAACTGGGTGCTTCTTAATGTCTTCAGATGACCACTGTCTTTTGGCAACTTATGAGTTTGCAATTAAAACTTTAGATAGGTTAAATAGTATGTGTAGTTGGGTTGTTGAAGAAAGAACAGATGTGCTTGCCACTTACTTGAGGGTTTGCTAGGGATTTTCAATACCGATCAGCAACTTGGTGACCTGGAATAGCAGAACATTCACTCTTTTTCTTCCAAAACCTGATAATTTTTTTGGTTGAATTAACGACAGAAAGTGCTATGTTCTCTGATTTTATTGTTACTTATCAGTATGTACAATTATAGCAGGGTTAACTCCTCCTCAAGTGGTCTGATTGTTAGGCAAGGATTATACGCAATATCAAGCTCCATTTAAGTGTTCCAAAACAAAGTAATATATTCTGATATTCTCTATGTGTTTTGTTCGACAGGGCAAATGGCCACAACTGTAAGCTGTCTTATTAACAGCATTTCTCGGCTTATTCATCTGGTTATGTGTCAGACAAGAAAGTCCCAGCATCTTCAACAGATTTATGGAAAAACAGTTGATGTATTAAAGTTACTAAAACCCCTGCTTGATGATGTGGTTGAATGCAAAATGCCAGTCTTGGATGAAATCCTATATAAAGAGTTTGAGGAGCTGGACGTGGCTGTTAATATGTCGAGGGAATTTTTGGAAAATTGGTCACCAAGGATGAGCAAGATTTGCAGTGTAAGCGATTTTTAGTTATATCTTTGGCAAATTTTTACATAGATGGCATAGTTTTTTCAGTAAATGTTCAGTTCAAACTATACAAGAGATATACAGTTTGGCCTACAATTGTTGATTTGATACATTTCGCTATTGCATCCTCCTTCAGCTGCTTTGGAGGCCATTATTCACAGGACAAAATTCCAATGCAAATTTTCAAGTTACTTATTTTGGCCTTCATGTATAACCATAATGTGTAAATAAGCAAATCAATTAGTGTCATTTCTTAGAAATTCTGGAAAAAGCATGCTGACCACTGTTCTGGTTTTACTTATTTCTTTTTTTTGGTCGAACTGGTTTTACTTATTTGAAGTTGCGTTGGGGTTGATGCAATCTGGAATATCATGCTGAGCACCATTCTGGTTTTTCCTTATGCTATGTTTAAATATTACTCTTATGACATTTGAAATACTCTTGACCCAATTGGCGATTTTAATCTTGGACATCTTATGCTTAAAGCGAATTTGTCTAGGTTGCGCCAAAGAAGAGGATTCGACATTAGACACTTATTGATTGGTCAGATGGTTTCGTTTTCTATTATTGCTTGCACGCAGCCGGTTGTTTTTCGACATTTTGAATATGAATCTTGCGAGTGTAAATTTTCCTCTGTTGAGGATTTATATGTGCATGTTATGGACATGTTTTTACAACACGAGCTATTCATGCTTTTGTTTGCTTGCAATGCCCTCAGGGCTCTGGTTTTCTCCTTGTCTTTGCTGCTTTTGTTTGTGCCTTGTGGCAATAGGGCACCATGTTTATTTTTCGAATAGGGAATAGACTGGATTCACCATGGGTACTGAGGACTGCCAATCTATCTCCAGAAATGTGATTGCTAGATGACATTTCAGCTACAACTTCCAGAAAATGCTGCTCCAGTTGAAGAGATCAAACTTTTTTTTTTTAATCTTCGATAGTTTTTCTGTAGTGGTCACCTACATTGAGAAGCTGCTTTTTCTTTTGAGCTCTGTAAAAAAATGGTAGGAGGGTCAGTTTGAAGAGATTATCCGGATTGCACCACAATCTATATGGCCTTCCTATCTCTGGAGCCGCAAAACCTGCATAAAGTTGAATTCTCCTGACATGGATTGCCGAATCCTGTCACTCTGTCTGTGACTCACTCATGCAACTCCTGTATCCTGTGGATGCTGTGAGTAGCTATCTTTTTCAAGCTAAGGAAGCAAACGATGCTTCAAGCTTACCATACAAAGGACATGTTTGAAGGGACGTCTTTGTTGCCCCGATGCTATAAAAGCAACCGCCTTAACTATGTTTTCTTCAATTATTCTCTTCAAGCTCCTCTAGGACCGTTTCAGTTTAACTTCGTAAAGCATGTGGTAGAAGTTAGTGGAAATTGTCCATTCCAAATCTTGAGCATTTCTGAGAGAGTTAGACATTGAATTATAAGTTTCTGTTAACCCAACTGAAAGTATGGACATTTATGCCTCTCAATTTGCTATGCTCACTAATCGACTACTGATAATTTTCAGGTCCTGCAGAGCAAATTGTCGTTGATGAAAATTCAAATATCTTCACTTGAGATATGCCAAATATTATGTAGATTATCACAATCAGGCTCGGCTGCATCTAGCTTTGGCCGCATTCAGGTATAATAAGTGTTATGATTTCTTAATACATGGCTCTTGCAGTTGCAAAAACTAGTCTCACATAAATGGCTCCAGTTCTCTTTGCAGGAACTTCAACGTCTGAAGCAGCAAGGAATAGCAGAATACATAGAAGAGGTGCTTATGAATCAAAGAGATGGTATCCTTCCTTGTGCTGATACTGTTTCCAAAATTATCAAGTTGCTTAATCTGAGATCAAAACAGGTATTGTTCAAAGAAAGTTTGGCAGTTGAAAAGGAGAGAATGAGGGCTGATGTCAATGAAGTGAGAGGAGAATTTGATGACATTAACCAAGTTGTTCGACTCGTGTCCTATATACGCGACTTTTTGATCGAAACTGACTTCTTGGAAGCAGATGATGGCATGCCGATCCCACCATATTTCCGTTGTCCTTTGTCCTTAGAACTAATCAGGGATCCTGTGATTGTGGCTTCTGGTCAGACTTACGAAAGGGCTTCTATCCAGAAGTGGCTTGACTATGGCTTGACCGTTTGCCCAAAGACTCGTCAGTTGCTTACACATACTAACCTTATTCCTAATTACACTGTCAAAGCTATGGTTGAAAGTTGGTGCAGACATAATAACATCAGGGTGTTCAATAGCTTTGAGAGTCATAGTACTGTTCCAGTTCTCAACTTGTCTGACCATGGCTCCCCTCAAAATTTAGTCCGCACAGATAGTTTCAGTCGTTTTCTTCAGAGTAGCAGTTCCACTTCAAGGTCTTCTAGTGACATTGGTAACAGATTTGAGAAGCAGAAGAGTGATATTTCTTGTAGATCAAGCGGTGAAGAATCGAATGGAGGGTTCTGCAGAGAGATTGAAAGGGTTGATATTCAATCTGCTGAACAATTAGATACTCACAGTAGGAGTGAGTCGACTTCTAGAGCCATATCTAGCCTCGATTATGTTCCTCGAAATTTTGAAGTATCAACGAGATTGGAGCTTGAAAATTTGACCCCGTCGTCAGGGAAAATTTCCTCACTTCATGGTGTAAATAAAGGTGATGTTGATGTTGGTGTAAATAAGGATTCAGTTTTGTTGCCGCATGTTTTGGGAAACCAGTCATCTGGCCCCAATACAAAAATGGTGGTGGTGGTGGGAGGGAATGGCAACTGCAACCAAACTGGAACAGAGTCCCCTCAGTGTTCTGATTCTGCCTGTGATAATTTAACTACATATTCTCATGTCAAGATGTTGATAGAGAATTTAAAGAACCAATCAAATGAGGTACACACTAAAGCTGCTGCAGAATTACGGTTTTTGGCAAAGCATAATATGGAAAATCGCATCATTATAGGACAGTCTGGAGCTATCACGCCATTACTTTCATTACTCTACTCACGAGTGAGATACACACAAGAACATGCTGTAACAGCAATTCTGAATCTCTCAATAAATGAGGAGAATAAGGCCATGATTGCAGAAGCTGGAGCAATCGAACCACTTATCCATGTTCTGAAATCTGGAAATGAAGGAGCTCGAGAGAATGCTGCAGCGACACTGTTCAGTATCTCTATTCTAGAAGAATACAAGGTGAGAATTGGCCGCTCTGGTGCAGTTAAAGCACTGGTTGATCTTCTTGGTTCGGGGACTCCTAGAGGGAAGAAAGATGCAGCTACTGCTCTGTTCAATTTGTCTATCTTTCACGAAAATAAGGCTCGAATAGTTCAAGCAGGTGCAGTGAAGTATCTCATTGAATTGATGGACCCGGATACTGGAATGGTGGACAAGGCTATGGCTGTTCTAGCGAACCTATCAACGATTGGAGAAGGCCGCTTGGCGATTGTGAGGGAAGGGGGCATTCCCTTGCTAGTTGAGGTCATCGAGTCTGGATCTCACAGGGGAAAGGAAAATGCAGCCTCAGTTCTGCTGCAACTATGCCTCAATAGTCCCAAGTTCTGCACCCTAGTTCTCCAAGAAGGAGCTGTCCCCCCATTGGTTGCCTTGTCTCAATCTGGCACTCCAAGAGCAAAGGAAAAGGTATGTCACTTAATTCTAATGGAATAGATATTACTTCAGTTCCTAGTGTAGCATGCCTGCTTACATCTACAAGCATCTTAGCAACTTGGGCACTCACGATTCATTGATGAACTGCAAGAGAAACTACATATTGGATGAGTCCCGATATAGTTGGAAGCCTTTGAACCACGATGCTTTGGGCTTGTTTGATGATTTTGAAAAATAAGTTAAGTTTTGACTATCTCCAGAAATGCAAGTAGAAATAAAAAGTAGTTTAATGACTAAAAATTAATCTTCGAATTGTATTGATTTAGTAGCACACATGGAATTGATCATTTGCATGTTTTCACGGTATAATTGCGAGATTCTAATTAAAATCGATTAGTTTTTCTATTGACTGAATAAAGAAGCCCCTTTCGTAATTTTCAGATTGAGTGATTTCTTTTACTTGAAATTGAAGCTTTTAAGTCATTCTAAATTAAAGGCATCAAACAAATTTCATCTCGGTAAATGCTCAATTTTTAATTTTTTGCACTTAATTACGTTATCAAATAGGCTCTGAGATTCTCTTCTTAATAAGTTTCACACTTCGTTCGTCATGGAGAGTAATTTTCTTTTCACTGGAGGTGAAACTGTCTTGATCATGTAAGGTGCTGTATCCAATTCATTGGGAGGGTACGAATTTGATATCTGCACTCCCAACATCGTCTGAATTGTAGTGGATCAAGTGATGTATGTGCTATGAAATGGAAACATTTCGAAATGAAATTGCACTTAAATTGGTACTGCCTGAAGGGGGGAATTTAGTATGGCATGCTGCTCATGTTCTGTCTAGATTATTTTTCCAGTCTCGGGCATCGGTCTGGGAATAATAAACACAGATTTTTCCAATCAACCAACCAATTCCAATTCATGTAACTTCACTACTTCAATATTCTGTGACAATGGCATAAGAAGAAGTGTTGTAATGATAATAAGAACGAACAGCTAGACCAATTGTTCTTTAACTTTCTGCCTTTGCAGGCACAGCAGCTACTTGGTCACTTCCGAAACCAGCGAGAAGGGGCCATGGTCAAGGGCAAGTCTTGAGATGAGGAAGATGTTCGTCTCTTCGATATTATTTCCATGGTGATCGCTCTCTTTCAAGAAATTCATTCAGGAGGTTTTGGTATTTGTTTTCCGCCGATCTGTATATAAGTTAATGTGCTTGTACATCTTTTTCCATTGTGGGGCACATAATTCCCATTTGAAGCGACTCTTGGGTTTGCCGTCCTAGTGCCTGATGTTTCACCGTGAAACATGAGTCGCGGTTTAAAGTTTGAGATCGAGTCATTGTCATTCCTTTACGGGCGCAAGTTTGGCCAACTGTCTTGTACATTCTTTTGTACATATGTACAAATCGCATTTTGTTATTCTATCAGAGTGAAAACATTTTCAATTCCAGTCCATGCGGGAGCCCAAACATTACAGCTATCCTTAATTCGTTAATTTTTAATTAGATTAATGATGCTTAATGATGACGGTCGGATTCCGCGATGATGGTACTAATTAGGAGTGAGTGTGGTTGTAGGGTAAGGTGGGAATCGGTATGATTTGGATTTCAAAAATTGGAAAATTGGTTCCGGAGGTGGAAAGTGGAATCTGAAATTTGGATCTTCTGTATTTTTTTTGTTCAATTTCTTCGAGTAATTTGATGGTATTTCATGGTATCCGATGATAAATATATAATGTGAAATCATTAGTTTAAAGTTCTTTTTTCAGCAATATCTATGATTGATGATGCTTTTACTATCACGCCTTGTTTCTTGGGCCCGTAACAACCCTACCAAATTGTCGATAAAAGTATACCTAGAGTGTCTTAAATTTCGTGCCGCATGCACTTAAGCACATCAATTTTCAAAGTGTGCACTTAAGTGCTTAATCGGAGTAAAAATATGTAGTTGAGTGTTATTTCCGTCCACTCATCCTACGTGTAATTTTGGATTAGTTTTTAATTTCTAACGTATAATACGTGGAAAAGGCCTGATTTGCTAACGTGAAAAATGTTATCCACGTTGATCTAAAAGAGATGACGTCGTTTCTTTGTGTAATGGAGATATCGTTGTTTGAGCAATAAATTTAGGGTAAAATGAGATAATGGAAGAGAATTAGGACAAATCTATTCTTCTCTCGCACATCTGTTCTCCAAGCCGAACACATTGTTCCTCTCTTTGATGAATTGGGGCTTCAATTCTAACACCGAAAGCGAAGGTCTCTAAATCACTCTGGTGGATCGTGTGTTTGAATTGACGTCGGTGTTTGAAGCTCCTTGAAGCATCGGGGTCTCCATCGGGACCTCTCACGTGAACAAATCTCGTTTAATCAAAGGTAATGTTTAGTCATTTGTTCTTTTTTGTCCATCGACGACAAAAAAATTGAAATCCTGTTCAATGTGATGTTGTTCAGAGAGTATGAAAGCGGTGAAAACGATATCGTTTCTCTATACATTGAGAGCCAAGGTTAGGGTGTAAAGGGTAGTGAAGTTTTTTTTTTTGTTCGATGGAGAAATGAGTGAAATTTTTATTAAATATTGAGTGAAAGAGTGCAAAAGCGGCTAATTGACATTGACCAGAATAGGAGTTGCTTCGAGTGTGTTGTCAATGTTCAAGTTGTCCATATTGCAGAATGTGTTGAAATTGAATGTGTTGAAGTTATCCTGTATTGTAGAATGAGTTTAAAATGAATGTGTTCAAGTTGTCCTGTTTTGCATTTTGCAATTTAAATGATGTGCCTGTAGGTTTTATTCTAGCCTAACAACAATTAGTTGTGGCTTAACTTTCTTCTTAGTGAGATATGGTTGGGTTAATTTATCTGAGTTCAAATCCTAGTGTGCTATTTGTGCCGGTCTCTATTGCTGAGGTTTTGATTTCCTATTTTGGTTTAGAAATTTTGGCCCTTTTAGGTGTGTGTCATATTTTTACGCAAGTTCATCCATTTGTTTCATCTGTCTAATAGTATAGGGGTAATTTTATATTGTACCCTGTCCAAGGGACCTCGGATGGCAAACGATCTTTATCAGTCAATCTTGGAAGGATGATGTTTTGGTTTTTGGGGGGGAGACAATTCTTTTGTTGATAGAGGGGTGCACATAAGAGTGATGAAAGATGGGTGGATATTTGTGGCGTGGTTCAGGTGGGAGATGTTTGTGTTTAGCTTCTTATTTTATTTGCAGTCGGACAACCCATTTATGATACTGGTGACATTCTTTTTGGTCAGTATTGCATTACTTTAATGATGCAACGTTACTTTCAGGTAAAAAAAAAAAAAAAACAGAGTCAGCCTACAAGGGCGAATGAGGGCTCTGAACTTGAAGAAAAATAGACAAGATTGAACTGGGTCATGTGTGCTGCTGGGTAAGTACACCGAACTAGGTAATATTGCCGGCTCGAAGTAGTAACACTAGTTTTCATGTCAATATAACTCGCAAAGATGGAGACACTAAACACGATGCCATCCCTATCAATGAGCTCAAACTCACCGACATCTCTTACACAAAGACTAGTTCTCTTATGACGAGGTTGTCCTTACTTGTATTAACGGCAAAAGTGGTTTTTGTGTAAAAGATGTCTGTGTGGTTGACCTCATTGATGGGATGACATCATGTTCATAATCTCCATCTTCACTAAGTCATCACTTCGAGCTGACAATATTACTTAGTTTAGTTTGTATTGCAACTTCAGAGGAATCTAGACGTATTGATATATCAAGGACACCATGTGGAGAATATGTACCATCTACAACTAGATGGCAACCCCACCTTGGGAGATTTTTTTTTTTTTATCGGAGGATGTCGCGACCTAAAAATCGGGTTGTTGATTTTAGATTAATGGATTACTAGATTAATTAATTAAAATAATTAACCTAGCTCGAATTTCTCAAATTCTATCAAATTGTGACTTATGGTTCAAATGATTATCTTGAGAAAAGATTTTAAATTTTCAGGAGCTGCCACTAATGGTTTTTAGGTAAATTTATTAGAAACCTAAATAAAATAGTGGGAAAAAATTATTTTATTTATGCGAACCAAATATTTTAAGTTCGGGATTTGGTTATATTAATCTTTCAATTAATGCCTTTTCGATGCCAATTTTATGAAAAATGTTCAATTTGGCAATCTTGATGAATTTTGAATTGAAGTTCAAAGGTGCAATTTTTTGTGTTTTCTTTTTATGATTTTTTTTTGTGTTTTTTATATGTATTTTCGAAATTCAAAATTAATGAAAAATGTGAATGAATTGGTTCAAGATTAACTTAAAGTTTTCAAATTTAATTTGCATTAATTCCCAATTTTTAAGAAAATCTTTTCACCATATGTTTACATATTTTAAAAGTTGGAATGGATTCAAAAGATTTTGTTTGTTGAATGTGATCCATGAGATAGGATTTCTAGAAAATTTCATCTTTCTGAAAAATGATAAGACGTGATTTTTAAGAAAACATATCTTGCTAATTTTTTGATTTTTTGACAATAAATTTAAAGACATGAGACATGAATTTTTAATAATTTTTTTATTTTTTTTAATTTTTTTGTGATTTTCGATTTTATGAGTATATTTAAATTAAAATTGTAAATATTTTAATGGAAAGATAATTACCGCTATTTCTTTCGAATTAAATTTCGATCTAAAGCCTGACAAATCGACCATAATTCAAAATACCCGCCTTTGGAAATAATTCCATCTAAAGCCTGGTTTATCGACTTATTCCCATGTGTGCGGTTGTAGATTAGGAAATTCCTAGTCAACCATGTTTTGAAAAATTGTGGGTATTTTGAGTATCTTCAACCAATATTAAAATTATCACAAGCTTCTGCAAAATCTCCAATTTGTTCACATTATGATGCAATCTTTCCACTAAACAAGATATCTTGCAAGATTCATGGCAATTTAAATTAGATATGCATTCTTACAAAAGACTATCAAATATGCTAAACTTGCAACATAATATTTAAGATATTTAATCCCATCCGCAGTTTAAGCAAAATAGGCAAATGAATATTCAAATCCGAGATAGGAACTCTACCTTATCTTGCAAAAATTGCCTTCCAAATTCGAATCTCGCCGTAACTTGATGACCAAGTTTGTGCTCGACAGACCGTTGACCAGAGACTCACGTGCACGGATTGGGTGGCGCTCGGATTATGAAGGGCACAGTTGGGGGGACTTGCGACAATGTTCGAGCAAACAATGGGTCATGCCGTTCGAAGGATGATGAGGTCTCGGCTTACTTTGACTCCGAAAGAAAAACTAAAGCATCAATAACAGTGGGGATCTCGTGTTGACTGGTCTGGGTCCAGGAGAGCCAAATTTCGTGCGTTTGTGAAAGCACCAACACAGCCTGCAAAGAAGATTAAAGGGTGTAGCCAAAAGCAGGCTGACTTCGCATGTCAAAATACAAATCAAATATTGATTCTTTGTTGGATGTTAGACCAATGCAACCAAGAAAAGAAAAGAATTTTTTTTTTCTACTTTTCACGTGCAGGTCCACTTAGGAAGAAAGCAAAACTCAGCTGTTTTAGCAATCAGTCTCCAGATTCTTCACCAATTGTCCCTCCTGCTTTGCGTGTCTATGCATTGAGCCAAGCATCCCACAATTCCGTGCACGTCCTCTTTCCCACTGTGTAGACTCGAGAAACAGGCGCACGTCGGGACAAAGCAGGAGAAGCACAAATAGGGGGCAGCTTCGCTAGGCACCGGAGCGCCAACAATCGGCGCAAGCAAATCGCCGAACACGTTGGGGGTGGGATTACGACGAGCGCCTGAGGGCTTTCCGATTTGAAGACCGCACCTGCGCTCAAAAGAATATTATTGAGATTACCTCAGCATTTGGTTTGGAGATTCTCGAGCTCGACTAGGTTCATGGCCAAAGATTCTGAAATCCTACGCCCAGCTTGGTGTGGGCTTCACTTTGAAGGACTTACGAAGTAAGGACAAAGATCGTCGCCATGGATTCTCTCAATCGACTGAAGCAGTGGCTATTTTGTGGCGAAACAATAGGCTTGTCTATGGATCTCCATCGAAGAATATCCTCACGACTTGGCGGAGGAGAGACAAGGCCCAGAGAGGAAGAACCCCGGGATTGATTTCTCCCTCTAGGCCGTATATCAATGAATGTGTCATGCCTGTGAAACGCCCTCAGAGGAAATCAAGGATTTTTTTTTTTGGACATGAGGAAATCATGGATGACCTCCCAAGTTTCTGCCGTATATTATGAGTTTGCCTCGGCCCCCCTTAATGTGATGTTTATATAGTGAAAACCTAGGACAAATTCTGATAACTCAGGGTTAAGTTTTGGCCTTGTTCCAATTAATAAAATTTAATAAAAATACACTTTTCATAATTAAGATTTAGTGGGCTGAATTAAATAAGAAATAAATCCAAGTATGCTTTGAATTTTGGCGCAAGCCCCATGCCTTACCCGAATTTCTCATGTTATATCGAGTGCTTGTCAAATTTTGATTCGCTTCCACTGTCAATCCAATGTAAAATGTAATGCGTGAATGCATAAAATAAACTATTTTACATGACAAATGATTTAGTTATTTTTTGTAGGAGCTAAAATTAAAAGGAAAAATCAAAATTTAGGTGTCAATAGAGGGTTGGCTGATTTTTCTTTTTAAGGGGGTTTAGGTGGTTTTGATTTTTATCAGGGGTTAACATGTGGATGACTACAAGGGGATGGTGTTTTTTTATCACCAGGGTTGGCTGGTTTTTGGTTCTTATCACGCTATTTGAAACCATGTTTGTACACACATTGTTGGATGATTATTGATTATTTAAGTGTCATAGTGTGCTATTTATAAAGTTGCAGTAAACAAGTTTTAATTTAAGAATGGACCGTTGTAGTGTTTGCCATGGCACTTGTCTGTTCAGTTTTGCAAATTTAATGAACTTAAGTGTTCACATTGATGAAGTTCATGCACTTAAGTGTTCACTTAGAAAAGATTTTGGCACTTAAATATTTCGATTGAAAAATATTTTGGCACTTAAGTGCACACTTCAAATATTTTGAGCCTCGCAACCTTGTGCGCACTGTCCTTCCAATTTGCGATGATCGTAATTACTTGATTAGCGATCTAACACATCAAATATCGATGTGAAAAAATGTAAAATAATTTGAAAAAAAGTGAAAACGTAAAGAATGTGAAATTACCTTTTTTTATCTAAAAATATTACGCAGCGTCCCTTTCGTATTTGTCTGAAATTTGCTATGATCCTAATAACGTAAATGTCTGCAAGAAACACATCAAATATTGACGAGGTCTAAAAATATAAAATGATTTGAAAATAATTTAAAAAAATTAAAAATAACAAATTAATTTTTTATCTAAAAATATTACATAGGGCCTTTCGTATTTGTTTCAAATCTACTACGATCGTAAAGATGTCATCCTTTATTAACAATGCCGAAACAACAAACGTCTTAGAAACATATCAATATGTTTGTTTGGCACTTAGCTATTCGCTTTTACAAAGTTAGTGCACTTAAGTGTTTGCACAAAGTTTGTGCACTTAGTATTCACTTAAAAGATTTTTTGGCACCTAAGTGGTTCATTTAAAAGATTTCTTGCCACGCAAGGTGTTCACTTTTGCAAATTTTATACTATTTTTTAAAGGTCAAAATTTTATACTATTTCTTTTGTAGCCCATATGGGTATTTTTCCAATTATTTTAAACTTTCGTAGCGACAAATAAAGGAATTGTAGGACCAAACAAAAAAAAGAGACCCACGCTCACCACCTTCAACCCCGCTTTCGTATTTTTCTCAAATGTGACGAATTTGTAAATAATTGGAAATAGATAAAAAAAATATGAAATTACCTACATAAATTACCATTGAAAAATAGTTTGTTGCGAATTCGTACATATCGTGGCAAATCACATTATTAGAAACACATTTGTTGCAAAATTCGTCGCTCTACGCAAGTTGGTGGCAAATACTAAAACAGAAATTTTCTTTTTTTGGTATTGTGAAGTTTCAAGCACAATGCGCGCAGTGCCAATTTAAGAAATTACTTTTTTTTAATCTAAAAATGCAAAATTTTTAAAGGAAATTATTGAAAAACTTACAAAATTCAAACATTTGTAAATTACAAAAAAAAATTAAAAAAACTCTTTTGTGAGGTCACGTGCAGCACGGGCACGTGCTGGCAAGCCCACCCAAACGACGCCATACCTTTAAATAACTCGGTATGACATCGTTGGCGGAGCTCGATTTAAGAGCTGAAGAAGATGCATTTGGGGTAAAATCAATTTTGCCCCAAGTAGCATTAGGGCTTCATTTTCGCTTCTCATCTAGCACTCTGTCGCACAGACGGTTTACCAAGTTCAGTCGAAGCTCTCAAGAAAAATGAGCTTGCGAGGGGAACGAATTGCGACTCTACACTGGTGAAGGTTAGTCCTTTTTGTATTTTTTTTGTATAATGATAATAGTGAGACCGAACGCCCAATGAGTGACAGATTATGCTCGCTATTAAAGTTTCTCCTTTTGGTACACTAATAAAGCCTAATGTGAGGACCGAATGTTAAAGTTATCGTCCTTAACTAAGGGGGCCTAATGTGGGGACCGAATGTTAAAGTTGTTGTCTTTATTTAAAGTGGATTGTGGGGGACAGATTAAAAGTTGTTTGTCTATATTGTCACTGAAAGTGTTGCCATTATATATTGTTAAAGTTGACAATGGTATTTATGTTATCCTGCTCGCTATTAACTTGAATTATTTTTCCTTGTGTGTAGTGTCCATATGGGTGATGCTACAGCTGCCTTTAGAGTTTGGACAGGGGGTAAGTTTATTTTTGGAGAAGTATCCAATTATTTAGGGGGAAATATGGATTGTGTCCTCATTGACATTTGTAGGATGTCGTATAAAGACCTTGTCAAGGCTATAGCTGAACAAGCCAATTGCATAGTAGGAAAAGTTCACTATCAAATGCCTGTTAAAAGTCTTAAGGATGATGTCAGACATGTGTTTAGTGATAACGGTGTGAGGGATATTGTCAACCATCGCATGCATGGTCATGAAAATTTTATGTATGTTGAACACAATGGTGATGAACATCAGGAAGCAATGTCGCAGCGTCGTACTTAAAACGAAGGAGCTGACGAAGCATTTCATGGAGATCTGAGAGGACAGGAAGCTAACCCTTCTCACGTAGCTCGTGTGATAGAGTTATGTGCACAAGCTCAGCCAAGTGGTGGCAGCATTGATGGCAATTCTGGATTAGTACTCAATGAAGAGACCAGAAGAAATCTCCCATTCTGGGATGCTGACGATGAAGATGAGAAAACACTTGTGCATATACTTTGCACAAGTGATGGTGATGATGAGGATGTAGAGCTGGCCAGGGCAGAAGTGAGGGAATATCACGAAAAGATCAAACAACTATTTTAGGTGGTTAGTAAGGGCACTTCAATAGACCACGATGGACTTCAAACGGATAGTGATGATGGTGAATATGATGAAAGCGGCTCAGAAGATGAGGATGATGAATCAGTTTAGCCATGAAGGAAAAGTAAGTTTTACTTTTATGATGCAACTCGTGAAAGTCTAGTATTTCGTGTATCAATGAAGTTTGATGATGCGAAGCAATTTAGAGATGCGATCGTAAGGCACTTAATTGGTGAACAGAGGAACATTAAATTCATTAGAAATACCAAAGAAGTTGTTCGAGCAAAGTGTACACATGGTAGTTGCCCTTGGCATATATATGCTGCAATGAACAAGAGGGCTCGCTCATTCCAAAGTTGGTCACTGTAGGAGGAGCACACCTATAGTATTGCTTTCGATAATAATAGAGTGACTAATGCATAGCTGGCCAAGCATTTCTTTAGCACCATTAAGGCCATGCCAGATATTAAAGTTCCTCAATTGAAACAGCTAGTGATAGAGCAAATAGGTGTGAATGTTTCCAGCACTAAATGAAAAAGGGCCAAGTACAAAGCGATGCGAACGTTGATGGGACAATACAAAGAAGATTATGCACAAATTTGGGAGTATGCTAGGGAATGCAGGTTCCAGAATCATCCTAGTAGAATTCATGTTGAAATTGTGGAGAGGCCATTGCCTGCTGATAGGACGACGCAATTTGATCGAATGTATGTATATTTCGAGGCATGTAGAAAAGGGTTCTTGGTTGGTTGTAGGAAAGTCATTGGTTTAGGTGGATGTTTTCTTAAGGGGTTATGCAAAGGGGAAGTGTTGGCCGCCATTGGGAGAGATGGAAATAATCAAATGTTTCCAATAGCATGGGCTGTGGTGAAGGTGGAGAACAAAGACATTTGGACTTGGCATTTAAAAAACCTATTGGTCGACCTTGAAATAACTTATGGAAGCGGCTGGGCATTCCTAAGTGACCAACTAAAGGTACTTTTTCATGAATGTTCTCTTGACATCCATTTGATATAGTTTGAAGTTATAATAGCAAGCATAGGCGAGTAAGAGCCTAATGGATTCCAATCTTGCTATTGGGGCACAAGTTTCATCATAGTCGATTCCCTGAATAGCCCTTAGCAACAAACCTTGCCTTATTTCTAGTTACTTGCCTGTATCATCCAATTTGTTTTTGAATACTCATTTGGTTCCAATAACAAGATGATCCTTTGGTCTTGGTACCAGTTTCCAAATTTCATTAAGTTTGAATTGATGTAACTCTTATTGCATAGCTTCAACCAGCTTTCATCTTCAAGAGTCTTCAACTCTTTTGATTTGAGTAATGGCCATAGAAAACTGGTCGATCATATTTTTGGGATTTCTTGTCCATTCTTGCGAAAATTGACCATTATACCATTTAGAGGTACATCGTCTCTGCTTTGTATCTGAGATAAGTCGAAGATGCTCAATAGATTAGGGTCAATTAGGTGGCTTATCCTTTTGCTTGGGTTTTCAAATCTCATCTTTCTCCCTGCAACGACGATTTTACCCCTCAAAGAGTAACTCATCTTCCCTATTCCAATGAGTCATGAAAATTGCTCAAAATTAGGTTTGATGTACGGTCAATCCTTATGTTTGGGATTTCCACTTCTCATTCCTTTTTTTTTTCTAAATGACAATTTTATCCCTGAAAGGATGAATCACTTTCATGAATTCCAGAAAGATCTGAAAATTTAGGTGGCCAATCTTATTTTCGACATTTTTTGACTCCAGATTTACTCCTAAATGACAATCTTACCCTCTTTGGAAAACTATCCCAGATTTCTTCGAAATAATGATTTCTCCCCTCATGGACAAATCATGTCTAAATCACTATTGAGTTGTAATTGACACTTTTCTAGGCAAATAAGGCCTTACTAGGGATATCATGTTGTGTTCATATGATTTATCCGCATGTTTTGGATCCTTAATTCACGCACCTTCTTTTATTGATTGTGAGTACTAGGGCAGTCACTCCTATTTGCATGAACTCCTAGATTTAGGATTCATACCTCACTCCTCTGTATGAAATCTTGGGTTAGATAATTCTATCAACTTAGGTACCGAAAGTGCGTCAACTCTAATAGTTGGCGTAACTAAGTCCCCGATCTCATTTCTTTGGTTCTCACAGAATCGAATAGAAACTTCCAACTATTCGATAGGATTTCCAATCGTACTGTCACTCTCCGAATCCGGCGAGCATGCGAACATTCCACCAGGCCGTTGATCTTCGATTTTTCCCCCAAGGTCCCTTGGCCATAACTCAACTACTCCCTTATTAACCGGAAGCGAGAAACAACTACATACAATCAAAATAAGAGATGACTCAGGACAAAGGGGGCTTCTTCTCATGAACTCTTAATACAAAATCAGAGATTATAATTCTATCTTCAATACAACATGAAATTCTTAAAATCACGAAAGGGTAAATCCATTTCTCTACAGATTCTTCTTCCATATATACTAATCCTTGGCAAACTTGGGGTTTCATTGCCTGGGACCTGAAAAAAGTTAATCCCAAATGAGGTGAGATATATATCTCAGCAAGTGAAACCTAAACCTAAACCTGAACACCAGTCCCCCTAAACCACAAGATGACGCTAGATGCAGAAAATCATCCATGCAATAGCACAAGGCATCCATTAATCAGACATATCAGCAAGCCAATCATGGATAAGAAACACAACCAATCATGCTCCACCTCAGGGGATTCAAGCTCGAAACATATGGCATATAGACAAACGCACATAACTTTCTCGATTATAACAAGCATTCATCGCCTGGGCTTTCAGCCGTAATGTATTTCTTTGGGCACTCTGGCTAATTGATATCACCAAGGCTACAAGCGAAGCGACATTATTAGGGCTCATGGCCAAATTGGTACCATCGGGGCTATAAGCCAATTGGTACCACTGGGGCTTACAACCAATTAATATTATTGGGGCTCATAGCCAATCGATACCACCGGGGCTCACAGCCAATAGGTATCGCTGGGGCACCAAGCCAATGCGATCTTCGGGGCATCAAGCCAATCGATCGCTGAGAGCACTATAGCCCATTCATATAACATTGGCACTACATTCGTTTATATATTATAGGCATTATAACCAATTCAATAACATAGGCATTATAGCCAATTCAATAATAGGGGCTTCATAACCAATTTATATGAATCCGGGGCTCAATAGCCAAATATATCATCAAGGCATATCACAATAAAAACATCATCCACTCACATCAAGCAATTTAAGCTCTAGGTTTTACCAAATAATCAATTCATTCAACCACTTTATCTAGTAGTGTCCTAATATTCAAGTAAGGGTTTATGAAACACTTACCCTTGATCAAGCTAGCAATTTCCAAACCAAATGATTCCCCTAGATCAGCAAACTCACGACCATAGAGGGGTCACGCGCCGTCCTAGGAAAATTACATTTTCAAATCAAAACTCAACCATTTCTCAACCCCACTTTGCCGATACCTCAATAACACGTTAATTTGCAACCTATGATGTCTTCGTAACCATTTAAAGACACGGTGTCATCTCCACGAACCCCAAAATGTTCGGTTTAAATAATCCTTTAACAGGGCAGAATATAACTGAGTTTCGTGCACAACTCAGCCCTTAAATCACCTCTAATCTCTAATCCAATTTGTATACTCCTCAATAACATATGATATAATATCTTATGGTGTCTCACTAATCATTTCAAAGCCAAAACACCCATTATTTAACTCCCAATAGATTCGGTTCTATTGGAGTATCAACAGGGCAGAATCGATTTTGACCTAACCCGCACAAATCAATCCATAAATCAATTCCAAACTTCAATCCATCACAAAACCAACTTGCTATAACCTTAATCTACATGTTTAGGAAGCTCACCAAAGATTTGGAGGCAAAACGACACCACAAAGGCTTCCAATCGGTCCAATTCTCCTTGATGCGCAGGCGGTCAGATTCTGCCTCATGGAAACCGCCCCCAATCAGCCATGAAAACCCATCAGTACCTAAATAAAATTGTAACCACATCTTAGCCAACTTTAATACTATAAGTGTAGAAGATCTCACCAAAAATGTGGAGCTATTTGAAGCCTTAAAGTCCACGAAACAGGTCTTTCCCCAAAATCGGTCAGATTCTGCCTCTATCCTGACCTTTTTCCACTCAAATAGATCTATGGGACAAACGTCTAGACTAAATTGAGCTTATAATATGTCCCTAGAACCACAAGACAATATAATTTCAGATGGCAGTAGTTTTATTTCAATCCATTATTGGACGAAAAAGTTATGGCCTGAGGAAGGGAGGCGGTCGGGATTGGTTGGGCGGGACAGTTTCGGCCGAGAGAGAGGAAGAAGAAGAAATGGAGAGAGATTCTTGACCGACCAAAATGAAGAGAGAGAGAGAGGGTCTTCCACAAATAATTGAGCTTGGTCAAAGATAAGGTTGGTAGGTGAGATTAATTAATGCTTAACCTCTCAAATGGTGACACTTGTCTTCCTCAAAGAATGACACTTGTCACTTAATGAATATCCAACTTGCCATTGACTTCCATTGACCATTTTATCGTCCCATTTTCGTCAGCCATGAGGGTTCTAAATGACCAAATTGTCCTTCTAAACTTCCTAAAGCAAGGGTAAGGATCAAGGGGTAAAATGATCATTTTATAATTTTCGTTCGAAATTTCATTTTTTCAATATAAATCACCATCGATGAGGCGATGCCAAATTCAATTCAAATATTGAAATTCCTCAATGTCCAATACCCAAATCTCAAGGTCAAATTTGATGTCGAACTTTTGTCGACTGTAATTCCGATTTATCTCTAACTGACGGACGACTCTTGCAGGCGCTACACGTATTGACTTTGGGATTTTTCTCAAGCCGTGACGACTTTGGTTGTCATGTAATTGTGAGGGTTTATAGCTAGTCCCTGCGATCCTGATTATCGGAATCAGATTTAGGAAATTCTCGCAAACTACACATTGGTAAAGCGGAATCACCCATGTCCCAACGTATAACTCTAGCAAGACATCTCCTGATCGTTCTTAGATCGATCTCTGGTGGCCCAAAATATTTCCTTGACAATCCTTATGGTCAAAGTGTCATTTCTCATTCAAATTCCCCAGATCCGCGTACCCGACTCTACGTCAGTCTTTCTCTTTTTGTCAATTAACTCAAGATTGACCAATTACGAGAGAGTTATAACTGAAATACACCGATCGATATCCTTCCATTCCATAGCCTTGAGAGGTGTCGGAATTCGAAATGTCACAACTTTTTCCCCCTTAAAGAAATTTCGTCATTGAAATTTGTAATTTACCAATTATTCACTTCCATGGGGTATTGATGCCTCGCCGCATCCTCACTTTTCAAAATGGTTCCTCCCATTACTTGACATTCTGATTTGTCCTTTCTGGCAAAAGTTATCCTCAATCTGTATTTTCTTTTCTCTATTCTCTTTTGCCATTCATAATATGTGTCGGTGATACACCTTCGAGCATTTGAATCTTCCTTTCAATTTTCCTATTGCTTTGAGGATAATACGTGCATCACACTGCAATCATGCTTTTGCAATTCCCAGTCGAAAGGCTTTTCCAGAACTTCACCTTAAATTCATGTTCTTTTCCTGTCACGATAATTACCAAATCATCATGAAAACGTACTCTTTGGTGCCTCCACCTTTTGGATACAATCATTCAATTCAAATACCCTTTCGTATCGTCTGGAGCACACAAGTTCCATTAGCTTAATCTCATCTGTCCAGATTGAATCATAGTCTTCTCGACTCCTCTGGTAAAGTCATGATCAAATCCTTGGTAGTTCTTTCTTAATTACATTGAAGGTCCCTAAGTGACCAATTAATCCACTAACTTGCAACGATTATGCTTTTCTTTCAATCACTTTGGAGCAGCCAACATTTTCAACTCTTGAAGTTCACACAGTTGCGAGGTCTTTCCTTACACGAGCAACACTCCCGTATCCGTAAGTAATTTTATCCATCGGCGTTGCTTCTCATCAATTCCTCTCGGGAAACTACTACTCTATATTTTTCGAGTGGATAAGACTTGAAATCTCCTTCCACCCAAATAATGTTTTTCAAACTTTATTGCAAGGACATTCGCAAACAACTCCAATCATTTTCTAAGCATTCCAACTCATATAGCCTTATCATCACGATGTATATGTAATGTCCACTTCCGGTTACCTCGTTATGTCTCAAGTTTCATTCTGCGTCATGTCACTACGACCTTCATAAGTTTTAGCGTAGCCATCAACTTGACTTAAGTTCTCGAAAACTATTTTCACATTCATTCATCCATTTGTGTTACATCTCGTCCATACATCATTTCATCAATGGAACAGCTCTTGTGGGGAATCTTCTCACGATCCGTCTACAACAATCCATCAATCTCAGGAAACTTCAAGTTTCAGCAACTCACATCGACCCTAGTCGATTCGTCACTTATTTCGTATCTCAAGTGCTCAACAAGGATTTCACTTCCCAGAAACTTCACAACTAAGGAATCTCACCTTATCCAGCCCACAACTCATGTTCTTCCCATTAGTATACAACGAGCATCTTCTTAGAGTCCATAGGATACTCTCAAAAGTTGTTCATGTTTCTCATGACTCCTTAAATGAGTCCAACCATCTTCACTCAAGACGGTAACAACCACTCCAATTATTCCTTGGATACTCAATCTGGCCATTGTCAACTTCTTTCTAGCAGGTGTCAAATTTTTCAAATTGTTCCTCATACATTTCACTTGAGAATTCAAACCTTGGCCCTCTGTTGTCATGGGTCTCCATTAGGACCACACAACATTTTATTCATTTTTGTCACTCTTTCCTCAAGAAGCATTAGTGCTTTAGTCTCTAGGTTCCACGACTCGCTAATGCGACCTTATCCCAATTTCATTCATTCAACCGAACATCGACATCATCCTGGAATTTAACATTGTCTACAAGACAATCTCTCAAACTTAACTTCCAAAAATCATCCAAACTTCGCGTCTTCTTTGTTAATCCAGACGTTCAGTTTAAACACCAAGACAATCAGAAATTCCTCTTCCTTACTTGCTAGGGTTTCTTACCCTACGGAGGAAGCGATACACTTTAGTGGCGTTCTCTCACTTTGAATCCACCTTGTCCTGCCTGTTCCTTAGGATGTCAGTCTTGGAGTTTACGCCAACAACGGTGTTTTTACTTCAAGATTCCCATATGTCACCATACTTGACATTCTTCCTCCAATGACTCAGTTACCTCAAGTGACAAGGTTCCAAGGAGTCGGGGTTCCTTCTTAGTCACCATAAATCTACACCTTGGATATTCAAGCTAATCAAATCAAGCCAGCTTGCTGCTATAATTCAAGCAGTCCTTTTTGCTTACTCGTCCATTCATTAATACCACGATCAGCTAGGACTATTAAGTGCATTCGCTTTCTCTGCCCTCAACGATCATCTCATGGTCTAATCATCCTTTAAGAATAGCACTCTACTCGTTAGGGGTGATAACTCGCACTATCATTTCTTGGGATTCCGATTCAACTTCAATCAATCTCATTTCAACCACAATATCTAATAACTCACATAACTCTTTCCTTAGTTTTCCCACGACGGAAGGAACGACCTGTCAGTCTCTCATTACGAGACTTGTATCAAGATAACAACCATCTCTCGCAAGTATGTTTCATGTTCCAAAATGAACATCTCTTTGCTCGAAATCCATGAGTAGGAGTTCTCTTACTCGTATTTCTTTCAAGCATTCACCCTTCTTATTAAAATCCATTACAGTTTCTCAAATCAAGAACAACAATTAGCCATAAGGCTTTCAGATTTCAATCACTCAGGGACTTCACGTCTCATTCGAAGGGTCCTCGACTACCTTTAGTACGCTTAGACGACCTTGAGGACTTCGCCTCATATTGGTTGATCATCTTTAGATCCTTGCAAGACTATTAGGATCCAACAACCCTTGCTCTCAAGCAATCCTAGGAAAGTACTTCCATTAAACAACTCAATGAAGGTGATCTAGACAGAAATCATGCCTTCAAGGAAAACTCTTTCTTTGGTGATATTTCGCAATTCATCAACAGCCTTTTAAGGCTAAAACATGCCAGGGTCACTTTCTTTCTTCAGTGTACCCAAAGCTTCGAGGGTTCTCTCACAAAACACTCAATTTATAAGAAGGCCATTTGAAACTCTTTTTCTCCGTTGAACCTTATTCGACCTCAACCTCGTGATCCATCTCACAAGCTATTCGAACTCTCGTGGTTCTTTTTCACGTTCCCACTTTGAAAATGAGTAATCTCAGAGTCACCTTTCTTGTGACTTTCATCACTTTAACTCATCGAACATCTGTCACCATAGTGACTTAAGCAATCATGATATTTCCTCCTCGAGCTTGCCCATCTATAAGTTTTTCTCATTTCCATTTAAGGTCTTACGACCCATTCAGCTCTTAGGTCTCACATGATTAACAAAATCAAGCTATACACTCTTCTCGTACTCATACTCTAGTCGCTCATCTTTACTCAATTCTCACGACCATCTCAGTTCTTGGATTTTTCCATATCTTGCATATTCGAGCCAAGCACTCCTCTAGCGACCGTACTTTGGTCGTTCAACCTTATTAGGTTCTAATGTCACTTGGATCACTATGATTCCCTTAAGGAATCAAAGACTTAAGTCATCTACTCAAGTCTAGCAGTCCCAGGCTGCTCATCTCATTATCTTTCACCATTAACCATCCAGTAATTCCCAAACAACTCTCAACTAGTTGCTCATTATTCGAGAATTTCAAATTATCCTTAAAGAGCAACCACACAACCAGCCAGCCTCGACGAGGCAGCTTCTCAATTAACATTACTAGGCAAGCCTCAACTAGACCAAAACTCAACTAGGTCAATACCAAGCAAGTACTCAAAGTGTTATTTCAATCGTTCATGCCATTGATCCAAACGCACTTGCCACTCTAGCACAATCACAACAGACTATCTCAATCTCAACAGACATTAGTTCAATGGGTATAAACCCCACATGCCGTCTAATGTCTCAATTAGACCTTGGCCAAGCCAATCACATGATGCCACAACAAAACATGCCTAACAGGCCAATCATAAACATCAATTTTCCTTTCAAACGACATCCACAGCCAAGCACAAAGCTTTTAATCATGCCCATCATAGGCGTCATCACACATGCCATGTCACTTTCAAATATTCAGTCGGGAATCAATCTCGCGCCATACATCTCTTAATTCACGATTGGACTCAATCTAAGGACTGGTTGGAAAAAACTATTCCACGAAACGACAAACTACCACTTGAAACTTGTAGATGATAGGTTGGGCTAGCTGTGGGTGGTCAAAGCATGGCGAGACGGCAGTCGGAGGTGGCCGGCGAGTGCAGCGAACAGAGCGACAAAAACTGGTCGATTGGGTAGTTTTCGGTGGAGAAGAAAAGAGGAAGAAAATAAGAGGAAAAGGGAGAGGGAGGGGTCACGGTTGAATAAGGGTGTATGATGAGGCATTTCACATAAATAATAGGGCTTAAAATTGACAAGATTGATTTGGTGGGGTATTAAATGCATGAGCTCTCTTTGTTTGACACTTGGCACATGTCAATTATTCAATCCATGGGTTTGACTCTCTTTGATCTCATCCACATAAATTTTTGGCAGCATATAGAGGAGTGGGAAATGGCCATTGTTTCCTTCTAAAAACCTTAAGGCTAGGGCAAATGGTCAAGGGGCAAAATGACAATTTTGCATTTTTCGTCCGAAACTTCACTTTTTCAATTCTAAATTACCATTGACGAGATGACATCAAATCCTTTTCTAATGTTGGAATACTCAACTTCCAATTGCCAATTTTGAGTTTTCATTTCGTGATCAATCGTCCATCGATCGTATCTTCAGTTTATCTCGAACTAACGGGCGGCTTTTGCAGACGTTATGCGTATCGACTTTGTGATTCTCATCACAGTTATGACGACTCAAGTTACCACAGCTTTGATTGTCATGTAATTGCGAGGGTTCATCACTAGTTCCAACGGTCTCGATTGTCATAGCTCGATTTAGAAAAATTTTGCAACTTATACATTGGTTAAGCGGAATCACCTGTGCTCTAATCGTATAAGGCTAGCAATGGATTCCTTAATCATTATTTGATCGGCCTTTATTGGCTCTAAATGTTCCCTCAACAATCCTTATGGTCAAAGCATCATTTCCTTTTTCGAGTTTCCTAGGTTTACGTATCTTGTCATGCGTTAGCCTTTTCCATTTGATCAATTTACTCTGAATTGATCAGATTCGAATGAAATAAAACTGAAATACATCGATAGATATATTCTCATTCAATAGCCTCAAAATGGCAGAAAATTTAGAATGTCATAACTTTTCCCCCTTACAGAAATTTCATCCTAGAAATTTGCAATAAACCTAACAATTCAAACAAATGAGGGTATTGACGTCTCATAGTCTCTTCGCTTTTCCACGTAGCACCTTCAGTTCCATAATGCTTCCAAATCGCCTTGACTAATGGGATCGTCTTATTCCACAAGACTTGTGACATTCTGATTTCCAGTCAATTTCAGGCTCATTAAAGAGAAGTGCATATCTAGAGATGTATTTCAGTCGTATTTCGCTCGAACTTAATCAATTCGAGTAGACCGACCAAAAGGAAAAGGCTAACGCGAGACGAGGTATGTGGACCGAGGGAACTAGGATAGGAAATGACGCTTTGGCCATAAGGATTATCGAGGGAACTAGCGATAGACCCTCGCAATTACATGACAACGAAAGTCGCCCCAAATTGACGAGCCCTAAATGTGATATGAATCAAGGGTCGATACGCGTAATGTCTACAAAAACCGCCCGTCGGTTTGGGATAGGTTGGAACCACGTCTGATAAAGAAAACTACCAGAAACGAGTCATGAAAGATTGAAAATGGAAAATCAAGAATTTCAACTTTATTTGGATTGGTCGTTGCCCTATCAAAAAGTTTCGGAATGAGAAAAACGACGTTCTGAACGTCGGGGGTAAAATGACCGTTCTACCCCCTCAAGCTTAGAACTTTGCCCTTGCAATTGAAGAAGGGCTAAATGATCCATACACCCTCCCATGACTGCCGAATTCAAGGGTGAAAGTTGACCATTGGATTATCTTGGAAAAGGCAAATGACAAGTGTCACAAGATCATGAGGTATGGTCATGTCAACTTTTCCTCGCCTAACATTCAAACCCAATTGACCAAGCATTTGAATATAGTCTTCCCTCTCTCTCTCCTCACCCTCATTCGGCCAGACCATCTCGCTCAACCACCGAAAACCACTTTCTTCTTCCTCCTTCAACCTGCTCGCCGGCGACCAATTTTGAGCTCGCCGTTTGCCGCCCACGATCGCCCTTTTCGACCACCATCCGACGGTCAGCCGACCACACCAACGTAGATATATGTCTTGCCGACATCCTTGAATAATAATCAAGTCGTTTGGAGCATCGAGGAGCCCCGGCCAAGAGATTTTTCGAGAGCCGACATAATCGGAGCAAACCTGAGGTAGGTCCGGTTCCTTGTCCTTTTGATGGTCGAAATCTTAGAATTTTAGAGCCAAATTTTGTGGAGATCTAGTAGAGACGTGTAGGAATTTGTGGTAAAAATTGGGGCTCAATTTGATAAATTTTTGACCATGAGCCAGCCTTGTAAAATTTGCACAAAATCTACCGGTAAACTGACTTGGACGATCCGACGACCTTGGACGAGTTTTCGATGACCAATCGACTCGAAACTCATGGTGAGCCTCTCAAACCCCTAGATAGACATGTTAAGAGGTAGGGTTATGATTGAATGATGAATTTTGGAGTAGGTTGAAGACCGGTAGTGTTCGATTTGCACGGAATCGAGGAGGACCAGTTTGGTTTCGAGAAAACCGAATTTGTTGGAGGCTGGGATTGGTGATTTTGAGTTCTAAATTGATGTTTAAAATATGTTAAGATGTTGAGGATTGTGCTATGGGGGATTAGGATGCATAGAAGATTGAATTGGACTTGAAAATTAATGGATTGGTTGGATTTTATTAGGTTGCGCGACAAGTCCGGTTGTGGACATTGGGGGCCGAAACTTTGGAGGCTCAAGAGGAGTAAATTGTGTAATAAAATCCAAGGTAAGTAAATTCCTAACCTTATGCTAGGAAGATTGGACTCGATTGGGCAAGTCGAGAGTTAAATTCATTGATTTGTAAGAGTGCCCAAAAGGATAATTCTTGGTGTGTTATAAGTTGGTAGATGGGTTCATGTGTGCACTTGCCTGTGCTTAAATCGTGTGCCATGTCGAGTGTCATTGATTGCCTAGCATGCCATGAATTTCAAATTGTGCATGAGATGCACATGCGATTTTATCTGTGCATTGAACTAAGAAGCATGGCATGAGGATGACATGGCGAGGCCCTGACGCGTATGAGACGCGGGACGGGAGGTGGATACCCTGATGCGATGAGATCGCGGGGTAGAGTTGATATTGTGTGGCGCCCTAATGCGATGAAATCGCGGGGTTGAGATGACCATGGTTCTGATGCGAATTATTCGCGGGACGAAGAGGCCCTGAGCCGTATGAGACGCGGGGCGGGAGATGTATACCCTGATGTGACGAGATCGCGGGGTGGAGTCGATATTGCGTGGCGCCCTGATGCGATGAGAACGCGGGATTGAGTTGGCCACGGTCTTGATGCGAACCATTCGCGGGACGGAGTTATGAGATGAGAATATTGGCTTGGAGATTCATCGGAACCTGATGCATTTATGTAGGTTGCCGATGACGGTCTGATGTGTTTCCGCGGACCGAGCCTGATTCGACGAGTCACGGGCTGGAGATTGAGGTGGGCAGAGATTGTGTATGTTGGAAAGTAGCAGGATGGTTGTGCATAATCATTTGACGGTGTCATGGTGTCATAGTTGCATGCCCATCATCTGTATGTCAATACTTCTATTCGTATTGCGCCTGTCTGATTATGTGTTTGAAATTTCGAGATAGATGATTGCCTGAGTGGACGGTCGGCCTAACCTAAGGTTAGGACCCACTTTACTGAGATTTATATCTCACCCAAGTGGGGGCTTAAATTTTTCAGGTTCCAGGCGAAGGAAGCGTGAGCTTGCCATGGATCGGCATTTGAAGGGATAGTTGACCCATTTGTATTTCGCTTGGATTTGCCTTTTGTGAATATAAGGATTGTCCTTTTGATTGGTAGAATAGGAATTGAACCTTTGGGGATTGATTAATGTAATTTTGATGCATCTGTCCTAAGTCATCGGGTGTCGATTTATTGGTATGAATGGAGTTGGCATCGCTTCCGCATGCGCGTTTATTTTAGCGCAAAGGACGTCGGTCGTTGGATCCTAGAGCTTTCAAATAAGGAATGGCTTGGTGGGATGTTCGCGCGCTCACCAGTTTTGGGGCGTGACATCCCCGCTTGTTTGGTATCAGAGCAAGGTTAGCTCGATCCAATGTGATTGAGATTTGGAGTGATAAGGAACGATGACTTGATGATAATTAGATATAGAGGCCTATAGGACTAGGCATGGATTATGGAGTCTCGAGGATGGTAGGCTTGAACTTGTGTACACTTTAATGGTCCTAGAGTTGACTTTAGTAGATGTTCTTGAGTTATGTGGGGATTAAAGTTTAAGTGGAGGCAAGCTAGGATTGGAGAGTCATAAGCATGGATTTTGAGGTAGTAAATATGCTTGAGGACAATAGGGAATTGCTTATGAATGAAGGGTCAATTGAGGTGTATGATTGTGATCTTGATTTGCCAATGACCCAACTTGAGGAGCACGAATTATAAAGAGACGGCTAGTATTGATGGATTTAGGCTTGAATTACGTGATATCTTGATGGTTTTAGTTATCGATTGTTATTGACAATGTTGGATGATATGAGTTGAGATAAATACAAGGAGTATCTGAATTGAAGATCAGTTGTGATCGGATGCATATGGATTTGATTTGAATATTGATTGGATGTGAGATATATAATGAAATATAGGCAATTGACCTGAAGGCGGCTTTGACAGGACAAGTGATGAGGACAGTCATGCTGTGCCTATATTTGTGGCTTTGAAATGAAAGTTGATGAGGGTGCATGTATGAACTTATCGCTGTTGGACTTAATAAACTGTCGCTTGGTATGGGACAAGTTGATGGGATACCTATAAACTGTAATGAAACATGATATGGGACATGTGGAATGGGGCTTTCTCCGTAGATGTATGACTTGGGACAACCTGCAACGGTCAGGTCTGATGAGGGCGGGGAGTGATCACGGGGACAGAGAGGTCCGAACATGGAGCGGCTCGTGGAAAGCTTCTAAGATGGCAAGAGGCAGGAATGACCCAAATCATAACTTGAAAGGGAAAGCTTAGGTATTAGGTTGAGTCTAATTGAGGATAAGGGATGTATGGCACGGGATTGATTCTCATCAAGTATGATTGAGAGTGGCATGACACGTGTAATGGCACCTACGATTGGCATGATTGGCTTGGCTAAGGTATGACTGGGAGGTAGATGACATAAGGGGTTTATACCCGTTGAATCGAGGCATGTTGAGATGAGATAGTCTGTTGTGACTATGCTAGAGTGGCAGATGCCTTTAGGCCTAGAGTATGAGCTTTTGACCCAATGAATCGCTGTCTTGAGTGCTTGATTGATAGTTGCCTAGTTGAGGCTAGCCTTGCAGTGGTTGTTAGTGGAGAAGTTGCCTCATTGAGATTGGCTTGAGGATTGATTGTTGACCAAAGAGGATTTGGGATCCTCAAATAATTGGCGATTAATTGAGAATTGCCCAAGAACCATTAGAGGGTTGGTTGATGGTGAAAGATATTGAGGTGAGCAGCTTGAAACTGATAGACTTTAGTAGATGACTTGAGTTTTGATTCCTGCAGGGAATCATAGTGATCCAAGTAACATGAGAACCAAAGAACGTCGAACGATGACAGCATGGTCGTAGAAGAACTTTGGGCTCAAGTATACATGATATGGAAGATCCGAGAACTGATATGGATCATGAGAATTGAGTAAAGATGGACGATTGGAGTATGAGTATCAAAAGAGGATATGGCTCGATCTGTTAATTGTACAAGACCCAAGGGTTGAATGGGTCATGAGAACTTTAAATGAAAATGAGAAAACCTGTTGGTTAAGCAAGCTCGAAGAGGAGCTGCCAAGATTCTCTAAGTCACGGTGGTGATAAATGCTTGTGCTGATGAATCAAGGTGATAGAAGTCACGAGAAATGTGACTCTGAGTTATTTTATTCACGAGAAAAGTGAATGTATGGGAAGAACCATGAGAGTTCTGAAAAGCTTGTGAAGCTATGAATAAGAATGAGAATGACTAAGTTTGATGGAAGAATGAAAGTTGAAATTGTCTTCCTCTGGATTGAGGACCTTAATGAGAAAACCTTAAAGGTTTTGGGCATACTGAAGGAAGAAAGTGACCCTGGTAGTACTAACCCTAAGAGGCTATTGAGGATTGATGAAAGGTCATTAGAGGAAGGGCTTCCTCGAAGGCATGAGATCTGCCTAGACTACCTCTGTTAAGTTGTTCGATGGAAAGTATCATCTTGGGATTGCTTAAAAGCAAAGGCTGTAGGGATCTTGATAGTTTTGCAGGGATCATAGGATGATCGACTAGTGTGAGACAGAGTTCTCAAAGTCGTTTGAGCATGTGATAAAAGTGGTCAAGAACCCTTGAATAAGATAAGAAAACCCCTGAGTGGATTGGAATTTAAGAACCATGTGGCTGATTGTTACTCCTGATTTTGAGGAATGATGATGGGACTCAGCAAAAGGAGGAGGACGATCGAAAGATTTATGAATAAGAGAACTCCTGCTCATGGATTACAAGCAAAAAGATGTTCATAATGAATATGGAGCGTGTCTATGGGAAATGGTTGATTACTTGGGAGTAAGACACATGGTGGGAAGTAAGTAGTAAGTCTTTTCTGTTATAGGTGAGGTCGTGGAAAAATCGGCATGCTTGTTTGCTTGGAATGAATGATTTCCTGAGATCAGTTGATGGAATTGGAACCTAGAGAAATAAGATCATGAGTAGCTGTTCCCTAAAGAATAGGGCATTATTCTTAAAGGGCGATTGGACGATGAATTGGTCATTGACGAAAAGAAAAGTGAACGGACTTGGTAGTCCTGACTGGTTATGATTCTAATGAATGGTGTAGTAAATGAAAGAGCGCTTAGAGAATACTTTCAAAGTGATTTGAGGTAATCGAAGTGACCATTTGACAAGTGAACTGGTGGAGACCCAAGGACGAACAGATATTGTCACTTGAGGTGACTGAGTTATGGGAAAGAGAATGTGAAAACATGGTGGCATTTGAACTCTGGAGTAAAGGTATCACCGTCAGCACAGACTCCAAGGTTGCCGTCCTATGAAATAGAAAGAACAAGGTGAATTTGAAGCGAGGAAATGCAACGGAGTTGTGTAGTTTCTTCCTTAGGGTAAGAGACCCTATTGTAAAAGGAAGAAAAGCTCTAAATTATCTTAGTATGATGATTGAGCATCTGTACCGAGAAAGAGGATGCAGAACTTGAGTGACTCCTAGAAGTGAAATCCGAGAGACAGTCTTGTAGACAATGTTGAATTCCAGGATGATGTTGACATTTAGTGGAACGAACAGAATTGGGATAAGGTCGCTTAAGTGAGTATGGAACTCAGAGGCTAAAGCATTAATGCTTCTCGAGAGAAGAGTGACAAGAATAAATAAAATGTCGTACGGTCCTAGAGGAGACCCGTGATGACAAGAGCCAAGGTTTGAGCTCTCAAGTGAAAAGTATGAAGAACAGTTTGAAGATTCGACATCTGGTAGAAAGAAACGGATAAAAGTCAGATTAAGTATCTAATGAATAATTTGATTGATTGTTACCGTCTTTAGAGACGATGAATAGACTCATTTAAGGAGTCGGGAGAAACATGAATAACTTTCGAGAATATCCTACGGACTCTAAAGAGATGCTCGTTGTGTGCTGCTAATTGTGAAGAGCACGAATTGTGGGCCTGATGAGATACGATTCCTCAGTAGTGAAATTTCTAGGAAATGAAATCCCTGTGGAGCCCTTGAGTAATGGAATAAGTGATGAATCGACTAAGATCGATGTGAGTTGTGGAAATTGAAAGTTTCCTGGAATTAGTGAATTGTTATGGATGGATCGGGGAAAGATTTCCCACAAAAGCAGTTCCATGAATGAATGAATACGAAAATAGTTTTCGAGGACTTAAGTCAAGTTGATAACTACGTCGACAATAGTGTTCCAATTTGGAATTAAAAAGAGGTTGAGTGAATCATAATGATGTGATGCAGAAAGGAAATTTGAGGCGTAGCAAGGCAAACTGAAGTGGGCTATGAGAATACATCGTGATAGTAAAGCTATATGAGTTGGAATGTCTAATGCATGATTGGAATTGGTTTGCGAATATTCTCGCCACAAGGTTTGGAAAAAAAAATCTTACTTGGGTGGAAGAAGATTTCAAGTTTATATCTACTCCAAAGATATCGAGTAGTAGTTTTCTGAGAGGAATTGAACGAGAGGCAATGCCGAAGGATGAAATTGCTTGTGGATATGAGAGCGTTGCATTGATAAAGAAAAGACCTCGAAGTTATGTGAACTATAAGAGATTAAGAGCATGGACTGCCTAAAGGGAATTGAAGGCGAGGCATGTGGAACGAAGAGATCACCCAATTGTTGTTATAGCGATATTCGTATCGCTAAGGAAGGGTGGATTGTTTGATGGATGCTTACCGTTGAGAATTAAACATGGTTTAATTGGCAATGGAGGGACAGATCTTCCCTCAAGAAGTAAGAGATTCAACTCTTAAATTGGAAGTTCACTAATGGACTAGCGTGATAGCCACTAGAAACACCTAGCTTGAAGGCCAGAAGGAAATTGAGGTGTGCCATGATTAAACATCAATACTGGAGGGATTATAGGAATGAAAGGAACCCTTGAGGTCCATGGACGAAAGTATGAGTCTGTCATTGAAGAGAAACTTAAGGAGATGAACTCATTGAAATTCAAAGGGAGAATTATGGTGTTTCCTAGGGATGGCACAAAGATGTGTCAAGATCCATATATATATATATATTGGTGATAAGGTTGAAAGTTGAAATTTGTCTATCTTGTAGTCGAGCACTAGACTTGTCGATGGAAGGGAAGGACATGACGATGAAAGTTGAAGGACCACTTTGATCCAAGGGAATTTTCGGATGGAGTCGAGAATAGATTGCTACGGAAATAACCATGTAAATGTTTAAGGAGTTAAGGGGGCCATAACTCGATTTGATTAATGGAGGGCAAATTGATAAAGCCCTTAAATCTCTGTTGGCGTGAAAGGAAGTTTGAAGGGAGTGATACGCCGAATGGTATGGACAGTAAGAGTGCATGCTAGCGAGGGCTTGGTAATAATGGATATAGACAAATAAAAGAGATAAGGTGAACGCTCGAGGATGAGCTGCTGGCAGATGATATGAATACCGAAAGAGAATGGAGAGAAGCAAATCAGATTGAGGGCTAAAGGAGACAAGTCCTAGGGAAGGATGGCTTTGGGTTAGAAAGGACGAGCAAGATCGTCAAGCCAATGGAAGGAACATCCAGAAGAGTGAGTATTTGACGAGGTGCCAATAGCCCAAAGGATTGGATGAGTAGAAGGTTGCGAATTTCAAGGACGAAATTTCTTTAAGTGGGGAAGAGTTGTGACATTCTGATTTCCAGTCAATTTCAGGCTTATTAATGAGAAGTGTATATCTAGAGATGTATTTCAGTCGTATTCCGCTCGAATCTGATCAATTCGAGTAGACTGACCAAAAGGGAAAGGCTAACGCGAGACGAGATACGTGGACCTAGGAAACTCGGATAGGAAACGATGCTTTGGCCATAAGGATTGTCGAGGGAACTAGCGATAGACCCTCGCAATTACATAACAACCAAAACTGTCCTGAATTGACGAGCCCTAAACGTGATATGAATCACGGGGTCAATACGCGTAATGTTCGCAAAAGCCGCCCGTCGGTTCGGGATAGGCTGGAACCACGTTTGATAGAGAAAACTATCAGAAACGAGTCTTGAAAGATTGAAAATGGAAAATCAAGAATTTCAACTTTATTTAGATTGGCCGTAGCCCTATCGAAAAGTTCCGGAACGAGAAAAATGAAGTTTTGAACGTCGGGGGTAAAATGACCGTTCTGCCCCTTAAGCTTAGAACTTTGCCCTTGCAATTGAAGAAGGGAAAAATGGTCCGTACACCCTCCCATGGCTGCCAAATTCAAGGGTGAAAGATGACCATTGGATTATCTTGAAAAAGGCAAATGCCAAGTGTCACAAGATCATGAGGTATAGTCATGTCAACCTTTTCCTCACCTAACATTCAAACCCAATTGATCAAGCATTTAAATATAGCCTCCCCTCTCTCTCTCCTCACCCTCATTCGGCCAGACCATCTCCCTCAACCACCGACAACCACCTTCTTCTTCCTCCTTCAACCTGCTCGCTGGCGACCAATTCTGAGCTCGCCGTTCGCCGCCCACGGCCACCCTCTTCGACCACCATCCGACCGTCAGCCAATCACACCAACATAGATATATGTCTTGCCGACATCCTCGAATAAGAATCAAATAGTTTGGAGCACCGAGGAGCCCCGGCCAAGAGATTTCCCAAGAGCCAACAGAATCGGAGCAAACCTGAGGTAGGTCCAGTTCCTTGTCCTTTTGATGGTCGAAATCTTGGAATTTTAGAGCCAAATTTTGTGGAGATCTAGTAGAGACATGTAGGAATCTGTGGTAAAAATTGAGGCTCAATTTGATAAATTTTTGACCCTGAACCGGCCTTGTAAACTTTGCATAAAATCTGCCGGTAAACTGACTTGGACGATCCAGCGACCTTGGACGAGTTTCCGGTGACCAATCGACTCGAAACTCATGATGAGCCTCTCAAATCCCTAGATGGACATGTTAAGAGGTAGGGTTATGATTGAATGATGAATTTTGGAGTAGGTTGAAGACCGGTAGTGTTCGATTTGCACGGAATCGAGGAGGACCGGTTCGGTTCCGGGCAAACCGAATATGTTAGAGGCTGGGATTGGTGATTTTGAGTTCTAAATTGATGTTTAAAACATGTTAAGATGTTGACGATTGTGCTATGGAGGATTAGGATGCTTGGAAGGTTGAATTGGACTTGGAAATTGACGGATTTGTTGAATTTTATTAGGTTGCGCGACAAGTCCGGCTGTGAACATTGGGGTCCGAAACTTTGGAGGCTCAAGAGGAGTAAATTGTGTAATAAAACCCAAGGTAAGTAAATTCCTAACCTTATGTTAGGAAGATTGGACTCGATTGGGCGAGTCGAGAGTTAAATTGATTGATTTGTGAGAGTGCCCAAAAGGATAATTCTTGGTGTGTTATAAGTTGGTAGAGGGGTTCATGTGTGCCCTTGCCTGTGCTTAAATCGTGTGCCATGTCGAGTGTCATTGATTGCCTAGCATGCCATGAATTTCAAATTGTGCGTGAGATGCACATGCGATTTTATCTGTGCATTGAACTAAGAAGCATGGCCTGAGTATGACATGGTGAGGCCCAGAGGCGTATGAGACACGGGGCGGGAGGTGGATACCCTGATGCGACGAGATCGCGGGCTAGAGTTGATATTGTGTGGCGCTCTGATGCGATGAAATCGCGGGGTTGAGATGGCCACGGTCTTGATGCGAATTATTCACGGGACGGAGAGACCTTAAGGCGTATGAGACGCGGGGCGGAAGATGTATACCCTGATGTGATAAGATCACTGGGTGGAGTCGATATTGTGTGGCATCCTGATGCGACGAGATCGCGTGGTTGAGTTGGCCACGGTTCTGATGCGAACCATTTGCCGGGCAGAGTTATAGGATGAGAATATTGGCCTAGAGATTTATCGGAACCTGATGCGTTTGCGCGGGTTGCTGATGACGGTCTGATGTGGTTACGCGGACCGAGCCTGATGCGATGAGATCGCGGGCTGAAAATTGAGGTAGTCGGAGATTGTGTATGTTGTGAAAGTAGCAGGATGGGTGTGCATAATCATTTGAGGGTGTCATGGTGTCATAGTTGCATGCCCATCATCTGTATGTCAATACTTCTATTCGTATTGCGCCTATCTGATTATGAGTTTGAAATTTCAGGATAGATGACTGCCTGAGTGGATGGTCGGCCTAACCTAGGGTTAAGACCCACCTTACTTAGATTTATATCTCACCCCAGTGGGGGCTTAAATTTTTCAGGTTCTAGGCGAAAGAAGCGCGAGCTTGCCATGGATCGGCATTTGAAGGGATAGTTGACCTATTTGTATTTAGCATGGATTTGCCTTTTGTGAATATAAGGATTGTCCTTTTGATTGGTAGAATAGGAATTGAACCTTTGGGGATTGGTTAATGTAATTTTGATGCATCTGTCCTAAGTCATCGGGTGTCGATTTATTGGTATGAATGGAGTTGGCATCGCTTCCGCATGCGCGTTTCTTTTAGCGCAAAGGACATTGGCCATTGGATCCTTGAGCTTTCAAATAAGGAACGGTTCGGTGGGATATTCGCGCGCTTGCTGGGTTTAGAGCGTGACAAGACTTGCTCCTTTCAATCCTCGATTCTCATGGGCTTTTCCACATATGATACCTTGTCTTCTATTTCAATGGTCTCAAAATCCAGAACATTAGTCGGATATGGCTCGTACTTTCTTAGCATTGATTCATGAAACACATTGTGCACTAGCGACAGGTTCGGCAGCAAGGCGAGTCTGTAGGCCACAGTTCCAATTCGTTCTAAAATTTCAAAAGCACCTACGTATCTCGAACTCAATTTTCTCTTTTTTCTGAATCGAGATAATCCGAGCACTGGTGATACCTTTAGGAAAACATGATCACCAACTTGGAATTCCAAGGACTTGATAGCTCTTCTAACGACTCTGTGCTGTTCTCAGCCTGTCTTTAATAAGTTTAATCGCCTCAACTGATTATTCCACTAACTCAGGGCCTATTATACTCCTTTCTCCAACTTCATCCCAACATACAGGAGTTCTGCAAGCTCTACCATAAAGTGCTTCAAATGGTGCCATACGGATGCTCTGTAGGTAATTCTTATTATACGCGAACTCCACTAAATGCAATTTATCCTCCCATCTATGTTTAAAATCTATCACACAAGCTTGTAACATATCCTCAAGCGTTTGAACCGTTCTCTCCGATTGTCCATCTATTTGTGGATGATACGTCGTACTAAACTGTAATCTAGTTCCCAAAGCCTCCTGAAATGTCACGTCCCAGCCCGACAAGCCCTCGAGCATCCCACCTTCGACGTTATCTTTTATGATCTCCTAGGATCCATCGGCCTTAACTATTCAAAACTTCCAAATAAAACAACAAGATGACTTAGGATAAAAGGGTACACCTTTCATAAAGGTCGATCATATTGTAGAGGTTACAATTCTAAATCCCCAAATTTCGTCATTACAACCCTAAGGTCACAAAAGGATTCATAACTGTTTCTTCCAGTGACTTCATCGGATGTCAATCCATGACAATCACGGGTTTCCTTCCTTTGGGACCTGAAAAATGTTATCCCACGATGGGGTGAGATATATAATCTCAGTAAGTCAAACCTAACCCTAAACTAGGTTGCTAGTACCTCCATACACTTTTGAAAAATGAGTACTTTAGGATAAAATCTTTGACACGGTAAAACAAGGTACTTGTCAAAACTTGGCATTTTAGTAACTTCAAATCATCCTGACTCAATCATAAATCATGAAAAATCTAAGATTCGTAAAAAGAAAAGGTTTTCAATCAAAAGTAAGTATTCGACGCCATTTCGAAACATGAGGATATTTCCAATTCCATTTCATGAATTTCCAGAAAACATATCCTTTTCTATCACGCCCTTTGAGGGCCATTTTTAACTCATGAGGCAAACTTAAAACTCATGAGGCTAAGTTGCAAATCATCAAAACATGAGGCATATTCAATTTCTCAAAAATCATTCTTGATTTTTCCATATTCGCCCATCTTAGGCCGCCCACTTTAGAGCTGCGAGATGATTCAATCTCCATATGACCTGTCGGTCTATATGAGACTCTCGCATCCAGACCTAGAGATGATTTGGTTACCATACGGCTCTCGACGCCCATTTTCAATCGAGATGAATCGTGTCAATATGGACTCTCTAGCCGCACGACCTCGTCATGTCAAATGGGAGTAACGACCTCGTCATTTCTCGGCGATTTCACATGCCATTAGCGATCCCACATGCCAGTGCACTTATAATTTTTTCAGGCGATTCCACACGCCATTGGCGATCCCACAAGCTAGTGCACATATCATTTTCTCAGTAATCCCACACGCCATTTTATTCATAAAAATTTCAATTATAGAAAGCCTTAGATTTTCATTTAAAGAAAAAAATTCATGCTTCAAAATTCATCAATCAAGAACAACTTAGGAAATCAAGCAGTTTATCGCCTACTCAAGGCATTCCTTTCAAACGTCCGTCATTGGACACAACATGTTTCAAATCATAAATTTCTCAGTCAAGCACGTATAGATTCAAGTAAAGCCTCAGGCAATTCAATGATTACGATCAATTCATAAAACTCACGCTTGACTTAGTCACGGGCCCCTCAATATACTCTGCTCAAACAGGAATTTCCATAAAATATGCCAAAAGGTCTAACCACACTCCATGAACAAATTAGACTCCTCAATTCAACCTCGATTTGAAAAGTTTCATGCCATGAAATCACTCAAGTTCAATTCATCAAAACATGGCAGAGTTAAGTTTTCTCGCGCCTCTCACAAAATCAGTCCATAAGACCTTTCATTTCAATTCAAAACTTCATTCTTTAGTAACCTAACATCCTAATAAAGGTTTATGTATAACTTACCTCGAGTTTAGGGCAAACAATTCTATAAAATGATCAACGCATCGTCGCGACACCAAGCTATCCACTCTTGGCCTTTCACGACCAGTTTCACTCCCAAATTAACTAGTATTGATATTGTCGCGCCCTGTGCCTCGGGCACGAGCACGCGACTCCTTGCAAGTAAATCAAGATATCTCTCGTGATCTCAAGATTCACATGCCAGTTGAGAGATGTACAGAACGAGCAAGCGGAAGCGACGACAATAAAACTCCTCCATACAATTATAAAGCGAGACCTGGATAGCGAGAATACCCTAATAAGACATAACACCCGAATGTTCATACAAGTGCATAGCAAACTAAATCCGCTAGTCAAAGGGGTGACGGGGTAGATACAAAAGAGGACCATCATCGTCAAAAGAAATAGGCATCAAAGTCGTCGTAAAAAAGTCAGACTAGTACACCGGGAGCTCCTAAGTCGAGCTGCTGGAGTCATTAGTCTCCTTTGCCTCCTTAGTGGGCTCGTACTCCAAAAAGATCTCCGAGATACCTCTACGGTGTCCTCCATGGTCTTGTCAGCAGACGGCTCCACCAAGTCATACTCTGTAGCCTCAACCACTATGACTTCCTCAATGTCCTCTAGGGTCGGAATCCTCTTAGGTCCGTTCCTTGAACCAGCAACTGACCCCTCAGGCTCCTCTAAACCCCGGGTGGGATGGCACCAGCTAGGGATCACTCCCTACGGCACCTCAGTGGGCTTCAGCAGCTCAGTGGATACATCTCCCACCTTCTGAAACCAGGCGTCATACCTATGAGGCTTCCAGCTACTACCACCCTCGTCTACCCACTCTACTGTACATTTCCTAACATAAATAGTACCCTGCCCGTCAGGGAACTCATCAAAATAGACAAACATTTCCTTGGGGTCGCTAAATCTGATAGGCTACATCTTCAAGGCCTATGATCTGTAAAAAGGGGATCCTACAACGGGGTGAGATATACATCTCGGTAAGGTGAGTCCTAATCCTAGGTTAGGCTGACAGTCCACTCAGGCAGTTAGAAACACCAGCATTTCATGCAAATAAACATATGAGACATTCAATTATCAATAACAACACACAGATGTCAGGCATCATAACACATCAATATGGTCGTGCGCACCTCGTCATGTCACATCACCACTTTCACCCTTTCGGCCTGCCTCAATCTCATGCCCGCGTTTAGAACGCCTCAGGCTCGGTCCATGTAAACGCATCAGACCGTCTCATTGATAAACCCGCGTAAACGCATTAGGTTTTCAATGTTACTTCAGGCCTATGTCGACGCAACTCAACTCCGTCCCGCGTTTCAACGCATCAGGACTATGGCCTCTCAACCCTGCGTCTCATACGCCTCAGGATGCCATTCACTTCAAACCCCGCTCCTCAATGCCTCAGGGCATTCATCACACCACCCCACGTCTCATACGCCTCAGGGTCTTATCATGTCTCAAACATGCCATAATCTCAATTCAATTCATGCATACAAGGCCACGTGCAAACCCATGCACAAACAATACACTTATGGCATGTAGGACGATCAAATTGACATTCAAACATGGTAGTCAATTCAAAGCACAAGCATTAGCACACATTCAAATCCTCTATACCATTCTAGGACGCATAATGAACAATCACATTGAAGTCTCTCAAGAGTCAATCAAAATTTCACCCGACTCGTCCAATTGAGTTCAATCTTCCTATCATAAGTTTAGGATTCTCTTACCTCTAGCTTAATACCACAAAATCCTTCTCCCAAGCACCACAACAATTTGGCCCAAATGGTCCAAGATCAAGTCCACCGCGCAATCTAAGGAAATTTCATCAAATCGTCAATTTCCTTGCTCAAATCACCAATCTATGGACCACAAATCTTATTGACATGTTCCTCAACATCCTAGCATGTCTTAATGATGAATTTGAGACTCACTTTCAACCATCAACAGCCCCCACAGAACTGGTATGCACAGAACCGAACCGGACAATTTTTGGTTCTGTGTATACCGCAAATAACCAGCCCTTAAACTATCTCAAATCGTCAATTTATTCACTAATCTACTTGCTAACATGTATATCTAAGGGTTTAGGAAGCTCACCGAAGATTTGGAGCCAAGTCGTCGTCGAAAACTCCTTGAATGTCACCGGTTTCCCCAAGTCCTCAAACCAGCAATTTTGGCCCTTCAAACACAAGACCCATTTTGCATAAAAAATCCATCACATTAACCCCAACTTGTTACCACAGCTCAATCTATGAATTCCCTAGATGTTCACAAAATTTGGTTAAAAAACTCTAAGGTTTCGGGGTCCTAAGAGGCCAAAAACGTGGCTTACTTATGGTTACGACCATTTCCGTCGACTTTGGGGAGATCGGCTGGTCGGAGCTCCTCGGTGGCTCAAATGACTTGATTTCACTTCGAGGACGTCGGCAAGAGGTCAAGCAAGGAGTGGGTGGTCGGCTCGGCGGCTGGGACTTGCCAGAGGTGGCCGTTGGCGGCAGCAAACAAGGAGGCAGAAATCGGTTGGCGAGCAGGCTGTTCGGCAGCAAGAGAAGGAAGAAGAAGAGGTTTTCGGTAATGGAGGGAGGGTGGTCGGCCAAGTGAGGGGAGAGAGAGAGAGAGAGAGAGAGAGAGAGCTATATGCAATTTTACAAAATTCAACAAGGGTTGAATGGTTGATGAAAAGTGGATATGTCCACTTAAGGCCTCATCCATTGACACATGTCCAATGTGTCATTCAAGTTCATCCAATGGTCCTCATTCTCTCAAATTTTTTGTGGCTAAAGATCAAAATGCCCTCATCCTATTATATAAGTAAGGCCAGGGCTTGAGGGGTAAAATGGTAATTTTACCCCCGACGTTCGGAACGTCATTTTTCTCATTCCAATATTCTTCGATAAAGCGATGGCCATTCCAATCATGATGTTGGAATTCTTGATTCTCCATTTTCAATTTTCAAGACTCGTTTATGATCGTTTTCTCTATCAGATGTGGTTTCAGCCTATCCCAAACCGACGGGCAGCTTTTGCAGACGCTACGCGTATCGATCCTGTGATTCATATCACATTTAGGGTTCATCAATTCATGGCATCTTTGGTTGTCATGTAATTGTGAGGGTCTATCACTAGTTTCGATGGTCTCGATCGTCACTGTTCGATTTAGGAAAATTTTATAAATTATATGTTGGTTAAGCGGCATCACCTGCGCTCCAATCGTATAACGCTAGTAAGGTATTCCTTAATCGTTCTTAGATCGACCTTTTATGGCTCTAAATGTCCCCTCAACAATCCTTATGGTCAAAGTGCCATTTCCTATTCGAGTTCCCTAGGTCCACGTACTTTGTCTCGCGTTAGCCCTTCCTCTTTGGTCAGTCAACTCAAATTGATCAGATTCGAGCGGGATATGACTGAAACCCATCGTTAGATACACTTCTCATTAATGAGTCTGAAAATGATAGAAAAAATTAGATATGTTGACCTTTAGGAAATATACTTTCATAAACTTATCCTTCAAGGTCTTACAAACGTGTGAACGAAAACGGAGCTCAATTCGGATACCGGACTACCTAGAATGAGCCATTTAAAAATTAGAGCACGCTAGGAACGGATTTTCACGGTTCTCGAATGTCACCTCAAATTAGCCCTTCAAACACTTCTAAACTCCAATTCTTTGCAAAATCTCCTTGCCAACACATCATACAACATCTCTAAGGGTTTTACCAAGCAATTCACAACAAGGCAACGGTCCAAAGCTCTTCGAACAACTTCAATTTCTCACGGTCTGCAAGCAAACAGAAATTGACCTTGGAATTTCACCCAAAATTAACTTCAAAATCCATTCTATCTCCAACCAATTCTCAAAATTAATTTGTTTAGCTCCTAAATTAAGAGTCTAGAGGATCTCACCAAAATTTTGGAAGCAGTCGAGCCCTCAAAGTGGACGAACGAAGACCCTTTCCCAAACCAGGTCAAATCCCGACCAGCTTGACCTTTGCCTACTCAAAAAGGCCTTTGGGATAAACGGGTAGGTCCAATTTAGTTTATTATATCTTGTTAGAATGGCAAGACGATAAGCTTTTTGATGGCGGTGGTTTTACCTTAATTCGATATCGGACAACAAAGTTATAGCCGAAATAGTAGACTGATCGGAGCAGGGCAGCAAGCTGGCGACGGCCGAGAGAGAGAAGAGGAAGAAGAAAAAGAAAAGAAAGAGAAAGTGGAGAGAGAGGGGGCTGAAGAAAATGAAGAGAGTGAGAGAGGTCTTCTTGCTTTTCTTAGTCCCCAATTCAAGGAGAGAGAGGAATGGTAGGTGGGGAAATGATTTGAAATTAATGCTAACTTAGGTCCCTAAGTCCTAATTAGTAGGCTTGTCTTTTCTCCATCAAAATAACAAGAAACTAAATTGACCAAAGCACCCTCCAAATTTCGATCACCATAGGGGAAAATAAATGACTAAAATGCCCTTACTTGCTCTTAAAAGAAAGAATATCCTTGAGGGGCAAAATGATCATTTCGCACTTTCTGTCCAAAATCTCACTCTTCCAATTTAAATTGCCCTTGATGAGGCGACGTCCAATTCTCTTTCAATGTTGGAATTTCTCAATGTGCAATACCCAATTCTGAGGCCAAATTCATGTCAAGTTCTCGTCGATTGTAATCTCAGTTTATCTCAAACTGACGGGCGACTCTTGCAGGCGCTACGCGTATCGACCTTAGGATTTCTCATATCGTGGCGACTTTGATTGTCATGTGATTGCGAGGGTTTATCGCTAGCTCCTGCGGTCTGATCATCTAAATTCAATTTAGGAAATTCTTGTAAATTACACATTGGTTAAGTAGAATCATCCGCGTTCCAACGTAGAACGCTAGCAATGCATTCCACGATCGTTCCTACATCGATCTTTGCTGGCTCAAAATATTTCCTCGACAATCCTTATGGTCAAAGTGCCATTTCTCATTCAAATTCCCCAAGTCCATGTACCCGATTCCGCGTTAGTCTTTTCCTTTTGATTAGTTAACTCGGGAGTGGCCAACTTCAAGTGAGTTACAACTGAAACACATCGATCGATATCCTTCCATTCGGAATGTCACATGAAGACTCTTCCAAAAATTTACTGTAAATTTGGGATCTCTGTCCGATGTAATCGCGACTGGAACTCTATGCAATCGTACAATCTGACGCATAAATAGTTCTACGTACTTATCCAATACAAAATCGTTTTGCACGGATATGAAATGTGCCGACCTGATTAGTCTATCCACAATTACCCAAATTGAGTCATGACCTTTATGACTACTCGGCAATCCCATCAAAAAATCCATTATCACATGCTCCCATTTCTACTCAGGAATTTCGAAAAGTTACAGCAATTTTTCGGGCTTGCAATGTTGAGCTTTCACCTACTGACAGGGCAAACACTTTGCCACATACTTAGCTACATCCACTTTCATTCCATTCCCCAAGTAGTGTTGACGCGGATTCTGATACATCTTTGTGCTACATGGATGAATACTATAATTGCTCCTATGAGCTTCCGACAAGATCTTTTCCTTAAGTTCTTCATCGCCCGGCACATATAAACGTTCGCGAAATTTCAGAATCCCATCTTCTGACACTTGAAACTCAGGTTTCCTTTTCGCTGCGTCCATTTTGAGAATCTTTTGAGTCTCTAGATTCGTAGACTGCAAGGCCTTTACTTTTTCTTGAATTTCAGGTTCAATCCTTAAGGTTGTCACTAAACTAGACAATTGACAAACTTCCAATTTAAACTCGAAATCTCTCAGTTTTCCTAGCAAGGACCATCCTTTTACTGATAAAAGTAATGCTGGATTTCCGACTAAGCGCATCTGCGACTTTATTTGCCTTTCCAAGGTGATACAAAATCTCACAATCGTAATCCTTAAGTAGCTCCGTCCATCGACACTATCTCATATTCAATTCTTTCTGCGAAAATAGATACTTCAAACTCAGATGATCTGTATAAATTTGAAACCTTTCACAAGACAAGTAATGTCTCCAAATCTTTAGGGCGAAAATGATGGCAGCTAATTCAAAGTCTTGCGTTGGATAATTCATCTCATGTGGTCTCAATTGTTACGAAGCATAAGCGACCACTTTCCCATGTTGCATCAACATGCACCCTAATCCCTTTAATGAAGCATCGCTATATATCTCGTAACCTCCAGGTCCAGAAGAAATAGTTAACACTGATGCGGTCGTTAATCGGTGCTTAAGTTCTTGGAAACTTATTTCACACTTATCAATCCATTTGAATGTCACGTCTTTCTTTGCTAGCGTCATGCCCCGAGCTCGACGAGCGCGCGAACATCCTACCAAGCCGATCCTTTATGAAAGTCTTCCAGGATTTTTCGGCCCACAATACACATAATCCAATTACAAGCGGAAGCTTTAGTCATCTCCACCCCATTCAATAAAACAAATGACTAGGGACAAATAGTAGTGGTTCCATTTTACAATTACAAAATAGAATACAATCCCTAAGTTCACAGAATATTTTGTACTCATTCACTTATTACTCCCACGATTGCCAATTGTTGAACTTACTGATGCTCCATCACCTGAAACCTAAAGAAAATGTTAATCCCTAACGGGGTGAGATTTACATCTCAGTAAAGGGGTCCTAACCCTAGGTTAGGCCGACAGTCCACTCAGGCAGTCATAAATACTAGCATTTCACACAATAAACATACGAGGCATTCAATTATCGATACAACACACAGATGTCAGGCATGCAGTCCTGGCATCATAATACATCCAAATGACCATGCACAAACCGCCATGCCACATCACCATTTCCACCCTTCAGACCACCTTATTCTCATGCTCGCGTTTAGAACGCCTCAAGCTTCGTCCGCGTAAACGCATCTCGTCCGCGTAAACGCATCAGACCGTCATTGATAACCCATTTAACACATCAGGTTTCAATGTTACTCCAAGCCAGTGTCGACACATCACAACTCCGTCCCGCGTTTCAACTCATCAGGACTATGGCCTTCTTAACCCCGCGTCTCATACGCATCAGGGGGCTATACACTCCAATCTCGCGCCTCAGTGCCTTAGGGTATTCATTCCACCACCCTGCGTCTCATACGCCTCAGGGTCTTATCATGCCTCAAACATGCCATTAATTCGAATCAATTTACACACACAAGACTATGTGCAATCTCATGCACCAATCAAACACTTATGCATGCAAGACAATCAAATTCAACACTCAAATGTGACAAATCACTCAATGCACAAGCATGATCAAACATTTGGGTAATCTATACCCTCCTAGGATGTACAATAGACAATCACATTAAAACCCTTCAAGAATCACCCAAAAATTTACTCGACTCGCCCAATTGAGTCCAATCTTCCTATCTTAGGTTTAGGATTCCCTTACCTCATGCTTAATGTCACAAATTCTCTCCTCAAGCACCTCCTCAAATTCGGTCCAAGTGGTCCAAACCAAACCCGCCGCGCAACCTATGAAATTCCAACCAATCGTCAAATTCTCTTGCTCAATTCACCCATTCATGAACCACCAACCTTAATAACATGATCCTCAACATTCTAGCGTGTCTCATTGATGAATTTGAGACTCAAAACTAACCCATAACAGCCTCTACAGAATTGGTTTGCACAGAACCGAACCGGGCTATTTTCGGTTCTGTGTAAACCTCAAATAACCAGGCCTTAAACTACCTCAAATCCACCATTTATTCGCTAACCTACTTGACAACATGTAGATCTAAGGGTTTGAGAAGCTCACCGAAGATTTGAAGCCAAGCCGTCATCGGAAACTCTTTGAAAGTAGCCGATTTCACTGAGTCTGCAAACTGGCAATTCTGGCCCTTCAAACCCAAGACACATTCGGGGTTAAAACTCCATCAAATTCATCCCAAATTTTTACCACAGCTCATCCTACCTTAATACTATAAGTGTAGAAGATCTCACCGAACCTTTGGAGTAATTTGAAGTCCGGAAGACCCCGGAATAGGTCTTTCCCCAAAATCGGTCAAAATTTGACCTCACCCGACCTTTATCCAGTAAAATCGAGCTACGGGAAGATCTATAGGGTCAAATTGAGATTATAATATGTCTATGGAAAGATAAGACAATAAGCTTTCATTTGGCGATAGTTTTACCTCGATACGTTATTGGACGAAGAAGATATGGCCAGAATAGTGGGACGGTCGGACTGGTCAACTGGGAGCTCTCGGATTCAAAACTGACCAGCCTGACCTTTGCTCATTCAAACGGCTCTACGGGACAAACGGCTGGGTGGGTTTGGACCCATAATACCTTGTTAAAACGGCAAGACGATAAGATTTTTATTGCTGATGGTTTTACCTCAATCGACCATCGGATGAAAATGTTATGGCCAGAGTAGTGAGTCGGTCGGAATAGGGCAGCGAGCTGGCGAGCAAGAGAAGAAGAAGAAGAAGAAGAAGATGGCGTTGGTGGGTTGATGGTCGGTCAAGTGAGGGGTGAGAGAGAGAGTGAGAGAGAGAAAGAGATGTATGTGCAAGTCTTAAAGTCAACAAGTTGAATGGTAGTTGGGAAAAGTAGATTTGTCCACTCATGGGCTAATCCATTGACACATGTCCAATGTGTCAATCAAGCCAATATAATGGCCAAGATCTTCTCAAATTTTCGGTTTTTTGGGGGTGTATTAAAGACCAAAATATCCTCGTCCAATTATATAGGTAAGGCTAGGTCTTGAGGAGAAAAATGGTAATTTTACCCCCGACGTCTGGAACGTCGTTTTTCTCATTCCAATTTTCTTCGTTAAGGCAATGCCCAAACCAATCATGACGTTGAAATTCTTGATTCTCCATTTTCAATTTTCAAGACTCGTTTCTGATCGTTTTCTCTATCAGGCGTGGTTTCAACCTATCCCGAATCGACGGGTGGCTTTTGCAGACGTTACGCGTATCGACCTTGTGATTCATATCACATTTAGGGCTCGTCAATTCATGGCGACTTTGGTTGTCATGTAATTGTGAGGGTCTATCACTAGTTCCGATGGTCTCGATTGTCAACGTTCGATTTAGAAAAATTTTGCAAATTATACGTTGGTTCAGTGGCATTACCCGCCTCCAATCGTATAACGATAGCAATGCATTCCTGAATCGTTCTTAGTTCGGCCTTTTGTGGTTCTAAATGTCCCGTCGACAATCCTTATGGTCAAAGCGCCATTTCCTATTCGAGTTCCCTAGGTCCACATGCCTTGTCTTACGTTAGCCTTTCCCTTTTGGTCAGTCTACTCAAATTGATCAGATTCGAGCGAGATATGACTGAAACACATCGCTAGATACACTTCTCATTAATGAGTATGAAAATGACTGGGAAATCAGAATGTCACAACTCTTCCCCCCTTATAAAAATTTCGTCCCCGAAATTTACATCAACCTTCTAACCATCCAATCCTTTGGGGTATCGGCATCTCATCGCATCATCATTCTTACGGATAATTCCTTTCATACCAACAGAGATTCAAGGGTTTTATGAACTTGCCCTCCATCAACCAAATCGAGTTATGGCCCTGTCGATTCCTTAAGCAATTACATGATTACTTCCGTAGTAATCCGTTCTTTATTCCATCCGAAAGTCCCCTTAGATGAGAGTGATCTTTCAACTTTCGTGGTCATGTCCTTTTTTTTTGTCGACATGTCTAGTGCTCGACCATATGATAGATTAATTTCAACCTCCAATCCTTATCATCGATAGTATATTTCTATATCTTGGCACATCTTTGTGCCATCCCAAGGAACACCATAATTCTCCCTTTGAAATTTCAATGAGGTCATCTCCTTAAGTTCCCCTCAATGATGGACTCATACTCTCGTCCATGGAACTTTAAGGTTTCTACTCTCAACCTTGAGGTTTCTTCCCTAGGTATTCAAAAATCTAGATTTCCTTCCTGTTCTATCCATTTCCATAACCCCTTTAAATGTCAGGGTCTGTTTATTGTAGCATCTCAATTCCTTTCTAACTTCAAGCTTGTTTCTTCAGGTAGTTATCGAACTAGTCAATTGACAACCTTCCAATTTAGGAGTTGGATTTCTTATTTCCTTGAGCAAAGCCTATCTTTATCCGCCAAAAGCACGATGCTCAATTTTCACTTATATTCATTTGTTTCATAAATCACCCTTTTCTAGGCGATATAGGATATTTCCTCCCTAGTCCTTAAGCAATCTCCTTCACACACGTTGTTCCTCATTCAATTTTTCTAGGCAACCACATACCTCAAATTCTTATGGTTCGTGTAAACTTGAAACCTCTTCGGGCGAGTCGTGTTTTCCAACTTCATAGTAAGAGCATTTGCAAGCCAACTCCAACCATGCATTAGGTGTTCTAACTCATAAGACCTTACTATCGCGATGTACATGCACTGCCATATCAAATTGACTTGTTACATCTCAAATTTTCTTTCTGCGACACTTCGTCATGATCCTTATGATCTTTTCACTTTCCAATAGAAACACCAGTGTCAGCGCGGTCATTGACTGGGCTTTAGTTCTTGGGACTCCTTTTCATATTCATTCGTCCGTTCGTGCCACATCTCATCCTTAGTCCACTCCCTTAGCAAAATAGCTCCTCTGGGAAATCTTCCCACAACGTCTATACCGGACTATTATGATCCATCAGACTTAGGAAGTCTCAAGCCTCAATAGCTCACGTCGACCTCAGTCAACCTATCGCCAGCTCCTACTTTCGGGGATCCATAGTGATTCTACTCCTCAGAACTACCTGGCCAAGGAATTTTACCTTATCAGGTCCACAGCTCGTGCTATTCATACTTAGCATACAACGAGCACTCTCTTAGGGTTCATAGGATGCTCTCAGAGGTTTTTATCATATCCCTCACGACTCCTTAAACAAATCCGATCATCGTCTCTTGAGATGGTAACAACCCATCCAATTATTCCTTGGACGCTCAGTTTGGCTATTGCCAACTTCTTTCTACCATGTGTCAAATCTTTCAAACTGTTCCTCACACTTTTCATTGGAGAGCTCAGACTTTGGCTCTCTTTGTCACGGGTCTCCACTGGGATCACACAACATTTTGTCCATTTTTGTCACTCTTTCCTCAGAAAGCATTAGTGTCTTGACCTCTTGGTTTCACAACCAGCTAATATGACCTTATCTCAATTCTGTCTGTCCCATGAAACGTCAATATTTTCCTGGAATTCAACATTGTCTACAAGACAGTCTCTCGAACTTAACTTCCCTTACAGCAATCATTCCAGTTCTGCGTCGTCTTTCTCAGTTTAGACGCTCAATCTTAATATCAATATGATTAGGATTTCCTTTTCCTTCCACACTAGGGTCTCTTACCATATGAAGGAAACTATACACTTCAGTGGCATTCTCTTATTTCAAATCCACCATGTCCTTCCTATTCCATAGGACGTCGATCTTGGAGTCTGTGCCAACGGCGGTGTTTTACTCCATAACGTAGATGCCACCGTACTCGGCATTCTTCTCCCCATAATTCAGTCACTTCAAGTGACAATATCTGTTCGTCCTTGGTTTCAACAAATTCATATTTTAGATATTTAATTCGACTTCCTCAAGTCGCTTTGCGATTACAATCTAAGCATCATTTTTGGCTTATTCACCCATTCATTAAAATCGCAAGTAACTAGGACCATCAACTCCATTCACCTTTCTTTCCATCAATGATCATGTCATGGTCCAATCGTCTTTTGAGAGTGACGCCCTACCCTTTAGGGGCGATAACACACAATACCACTTCTAGTGGTCTAGATTTATGCTCAATCAATCTCATAAAATCCACAAGGTCTGACAGACTGACACATCAGTCTCCTCATTATTCCCTACGACAACAAAAGATTAATCACCATAAGCCTTATGTCATAGTGACGACATTTCCTTATAAGCACATTCTATGTTCCATAAGTGAAGTTCTCTTTTCTCACAATCTATGAGCAGAAATTCTCTCTTACTTATTCCTCTCCCGATCATCCACTTCCTTCCTTGATGTCCATTATGGTTCATCAAATTCAGGAATAACAATTAGCATAAGGCCTTCAAATCCTAATCCACTCAAAGACTTTATGTCTCATTCAAAGGGTCCTTGACCACCTTTACCATATGCTTAAACGACCTTGAGAACTCTGTCTCACACTGGTCGATCGTCCTTGGATCCTTGCAAAACTATCAGAATTCCAACAACCTTTGCTTTCGAGCAATCTCAGAAGGATACTTTCTGTTGAACAACTCAACAGGGTAGTCCAAGCAGATATCGTGCCCTTGAGGAAACCCTTCCTCTGGTGACCTTTCATCAATTATTAACAGCATCTTAAGACTAAAACTGCGAAGGTCACTTTCTTTCCTTAGTGTACCCAAACCTCTAAGGTTTCCTTACCAAGATCTCCAATCTAGAGGGAGACAATATCAAATCTCATCCCTCCTTCAAACTTGGTCAATCTCAACCTTATACATAGTTTTACAAGCTTTTCCAAATTCTCGTGGTTTTTCCCATGCATTCAATTTAGAAAGGATTAAGTCATGCCCCACGCCCTGGACACGAGCACGCGACTCCCTGCAAGAAAACAAAATATCTCTCGTGGTCCTAAGATCCACAACTAAGTCGAGAGATATACTATATATACCAAGCATGCGGAAGCGGTAAATAAATACTCCTCCGTACAAGATATGAAGTGGGACCTAGATAGCGTAAATACTGTCATACATAATAACCGTTTGTTCATACAGAAATATAACTACTAAATCCGTTAACAAGAGGGCAACGGGGTAAGTACACAAAAGTCCATCAATCGACTTCCAAAATAAACATGGTCGGGGTCGTCATCAAAAGATCAAGATAACCAACTGGAATCCTAAGATGAGCTGCTAGAGTCCCCGGTGTCCTCGGCATCCTCCGTCGGCTCATACTATGAGAAGGTCTCTGAACGAACCTCGGTAGTATCCTCCATGGTCTCCTCAGCAGATGGCTCCGCGAGATCCTCCTCAGTCGTCTCCAGCACAATGACCTTGTTCTTCGTGTTCTCTATGGCCGGGGTCCTCTCTGGTCCATTCCTCGAACAAACAACGAACCCCTCAGCCTGATCTAAGTCTCTAGTGGAGTGACACCAACTAGGGATGTCACACCCCGCGCCCCGGGCACGAGCATGCGACTCCCTGCAAGCAAACCAAGTATCTCTCGTGGTCCCAAGATCCACAAATAAGACGAGAGAGGTATAATGTACAAGCACGCGGAAGCGATAAGTAGACAACTCCTCTGTACAAAATATAAGTTAAGTAGGACCTGGATAGCATAAGTACTGTCATACATAATAACCATCTATTCATACAGATAAGGAGCTACTAAAATCCGCTAACAAACTGGGCAATTGGGTAGTACACAAAAGAGTCCCTCACAACATCTAAAAGAAACAGGGTTGGGTCGCCTTAAAAGCTCAAGCCAACGAACTGGAATCCTAAGATGAGCTGCTGGAATCCTCGGTGTCCTCGGCATCCTCCGTCAGCTCATACTCTGAGAACATCTCGGAGCGAACCTCAATAGTATCCTCTATGGTCTCCTCATGCGATGGCTCCGCGAGATCCTCCTCGGTGGCCTCCAGGACAATGACCTCATCCTCCTTAGTGAACTCTAGCATTGGGGTCCTCTCCGACCCGTTCCTAGAACCGACTACCGATCTCTTGGCTTGCTCTTGGTCCCTACCAGGGTGGCACCAATCAGGGATCACTCCCTAGGGCACCTCATGGGTCTTCAGCGGCCTAGTCGACACGTCCCCAACCTTCCTAAACCAAGCCTTGTACCGATGAGGCTTCCAGTCCGTACTACCCTCGTCAACCCACACCACTGTACAGTTCCTCACGTAAATGGTCTCCTGACCGTTAGAGAACTCATCAAAATACGCGGTCATCTCTTTAGGGTCTCCAAAACGAATAGGCTATAAAGTCAAGGCTTAGGATCTATAAAAATAGGGATCCCAAAAGGGGTGAGATACACATCTTAGTAAAAGAGTCCTAATCCTAGGTTAAGTCGACTGTCCACTCAGGCAGTCATTTACTTCAAAATTCCAAACTCATAAACACACAGACACATACAAATAAAGATGACGACACATAGATGACAGGCATGCAGCTATGACATCATATCACACTCGGATGATCATGCACACCTCGTCCTGCCACTTCACCACAACCATCTCTTCCCGCCTGCCTCAATCTCATGCTCGCGATTAGATCGCATCAGGCTCGGTCCGCGTAAACGCATCATACCGTCATTGACAACCCGCATAAACGCATCAGGTTTCAATGATTCTCTAGGCCAATTCACACATCTCATATCTCCGTCCCGCGATTAGATCGCATTCGGACCGTGGCCATCTTAACCCCGCGATTAGATCGCATCAGGGTGCCTCATAATTTCAACCCCGCACCTCAGTGCCTTAGGGTGTCAACCACATCACCCCGCGTCTAGTATGCATTAGGGTCTCACCTCGCCTCCGCCATGCCACAATCACAACTCATGCACACAAGGTCAAGTGCAACTCATGCATAAACAATGCATCTATGTCATGCAAAGCAATTCAAATGCACAATCAAATGCGACAATTTACTCAGGGCACAAGCATAATTAAGCAATTGAAACATCTAAACTTTTCTAGCATACACGAGTATCAATCATCTTGAAATCCCTCGCAATTCAATCAAACCATCGTCCGCCTTATCCAATTGAGTTCAATCTTCCTATCCTAAGTTTAGAATTCCCTTACCTTGAATTTGATAACACAATTTCTCTTCTTGAGTCCTCAAAGGTTCGGCCTCCAATGGTCCAAGACCAATCTCACCGCGCAACCTAGAATTTCCAATCAATTCGTCAATTTCCTTTGTTCAATTCCTCAATCCGTGAACCACAACCTCCATAACATAATCCTCATCACCTTAGCATGTCTAAATCACTAATTTGAGGCTCAAAATCCATGGCATCAGCCTCCACAAGTTCGGCCTTGCATAGAACCGAATCGTTTCTTCTCGGTTTTGTGCAAATCGAGCTTGTCCAGCCCTAAATCAACTCTTAATCCATCATTTAATCATTATCCTACCTCTTAACATGTCTATCTAAGGGTCTAAGGGTCTCATCGAGGGTTTTGAAGTCGAATCGTTGTTGGAAACCCGTCGAGAGTTGCCGGATCCTCCAAGGTCAATACCGGTAATTTTCTGTGCAAGGTTTACAAGACCCATTCGAGGTCAAAACTTCATCAAATCATTCTCAACTTTTTACCACAGATAGATAGACACGTCTCCTAGACCTCCATAAAATTTGACCTCAATATTTCAACATTTCGGCCTCCTAAAGGGTCAGAAACAGAACCTACCTCAGATTGGGTCAAATTCCTTCGACTCCCGGGAAAACGCTTGGTTGGAGCTCCTCGGTGGTCCAAATGGCTTGCTTATAGTTCGAGGAGGTTGGCAAGACGTGGAGCTAGGTTGGTGTGGTTGGCCGGAGTCCAAATGGTGGCCGGAAGGTGGCGTCGACGGCGGTGAAGGGCGGCTCCAGAAATTATCGCCGGCTAGCAAAAGAAAGGAAGAGGAAGAAGAGGTGATCGTGCGCTTGAGGGAGGGTTATGGCCAGTCAATGAGTGAGGAGAGAGAGTGAAAATTGCTATATATAAGGCTTGAGTCAAAGGGGTTGAATGGTAGGTAGCCAATAGTGGATATGACCACTCTTTAATCCATCTCTTGACACTTGTCCCTAGTGTCATTCAAAATTGATCCAATGGCCACCATTCATCCTAGTTTTCGGCAACTATGGGGAAGGTATAAAGTCCAAAATTCCCTTCCTTCATTGCATGGCCAAGGCTTAAGCTTGAGGGGCAAAACGGTAATTTACCCCCGACGTCCAGAACGTCATTTTTCTCATTCCAATAATCTTTGATATGGCGACGACCAATTCAATTGTGATGTTGGAATTCTTGATTCTCCTTTTTCAATTTTCAAGACTCGTTTCTGATGGTTTTCTCTATCAAACGTGGTTCCAACCTATCCCGAACCAACGGGCGGCTTTTGTAGACATTATGCGTATCGACCCCATGATTCATATCACGTTTAGGGCTCATCAATTCATGGCGACTTTGGTTGTCATGTAATTGTGAGGGTCTATCACTAGTCCCTATGGTCTCGATCGTCACTGTCCGATTTAGGAAAATTTTGCAAATCATACGTTGGTTAAGCGGCATCACCCGCGCTCCAATTGTATGACACTCACAAGGCATTCCTTAATCATTCTTAGATCGACCTTTTTGTGATTCTAAATATTCCCTCGACAATTCTTATGGTCAAAGCGTCATTTCCTATCTGAGTTTCCTAGGTCCACGTACCTCGTCTCGCGTTAGTCTTTCCCTTTTGGTCAGCCTACTCGAATTGATCGGATTCGAGCGAAACACGACTGAAATACATCTCTAGATTTACTTCTCATTAATGAGTCTGAAATTGACTGGAAATTAGAATGTCACAAGGGACAACTCCCTGGGGCACCTCATGGGGTTTCAGCGGCCCACTGGACACATCTCCGACTTTCCTAGACTTGGCCTCATACCGATGAGGCTTCCAGTCCGTACTACCCTCGTCCACCCAGACAACAGTACACTTCTTAACATAAATCGTTCCCTGCCCGTCAGGGAACTCATCAAAATAAGTGGACATCTCCTTCGGGTCTCCAAAACGATTAGGCCACATCGTCAAGTCCTAGGATCTGTAAAATAAGGGTCCCCAACGGGGTCAGATACACATCTCAGTAAAAGAGTCCTAACCATAGGTTAGGCCGACCGTCGACTCAGGCAGTCACAAATCCTAAGCATTCAAACTCACAGACATATCAGACAAATACAAATAGAGATGACAGTACACAGATGGCAGGCATGCAGTTGTGGCATCATGCACATTCAGATGATCATGCACACTCGTCCTGCTACTTCACCACATCCACCATTTTCAACCTGCCTCAATCTCATGCCCGCGATTAGATCCCATCAAGCTATTCTCATGCCCGTGATTAGATCCCATCAAGCTATTCTCATGCCCGTGATTAGATCGCATCAAGATATTCTCCACCTCGCGTCTCATACACCTCAAGGTCTCGCCATGTCATGCTCATGCCATGATTCTCAATTCATTTCACATACAAAACAACAAGTGCAACTCACACACAATCCGAATACTCATGGCATGTAGGACTATCGAGTGACACTTAACATGGCAAACAATTCAAGCACAAGCATTAGCACACATAAATCCCCTATAACAACTTAGGATGCACCAAGAACATTCATCTTGGAATCTCTCACCAATCAACCAATTTATCGCTCGACTCACCCAATCGAGTCCAATCTTCCTATCCTAAATTTAGGATTCCCTTACATTGAATTTGATATCACAAATTTCTCCTTGCAATTGCCCCAAGGGTTCGGTCTAATATCCCAAGGATTCAATCTACCGCACAACCTAGGAAATCCCAACCAATCCGTCAATTTCTCCATCCAATTCACTAACCCATGAACCACAAACCTCCATAACTCAATCCTCGTCATCTTAGCATGTCTTAATCACCAATTTGAGACTCAAAATCAACAACCCTCAGCCTCCACAGATTCGGTCTTGCACAGAACCGAACCGGCTATTTTTGGTTCTGTGCAAACCGAGCACAACCAGCCCTAAATCTCCTCCAAATCCATCATTTAATCACTACCTTACCTCTTATCATGTCTATCTAAGGGTCTAAGGGTCTCACCAAGAGTTTGAGGTCGAGTCGTCGCTGGAATCCTGTCGAAAGTCGTCGGTTCCTCAAGGTCAGTAAACCGGCAGATTCTATCCTACATTCACACGACCCATTTGGGGTCAAACTTCATAAAATCAAGCTCAACTTGTTACCACAGATAGATATACATGTTCCCTAGATCTCCATAAAATTTGGTCTCAAGACTCCAACATTTCGGTCTCCTAAGGGGGTTAGAAACTTCGCCTACCTCAGATTGAGTTCGATTCCGTCAGCTTCCGGGAAAAAGCTTGGCCGGAGCTCCTCGATGGTCCAATTGCCGTGCTTCCACTTCGAGGAGGTCGGCAGGAGGTGGGGTTAGGTTCAGGTGTTAGCTGGAGTGTAGGCGGTGGCCGAAAGGCTGCGTCGACGACGGCAAACGACAACCCCAAAAACTATCGTCGGGTAGCAGAAGGAAGAAGAAGAAGAAGATGGAGTTTTGATGAGTTGGGGGGTTCTATGGCCAACTAAAGTGAGGCGAGAGAGAGTGAGAAGGGACTATATTCAACTCTCAAGTCAATGGGAAGAATGGTAGGTGGATAAAGGTGGACATGACCACTCAATGCTTGCTCTAGTGACACTTGTCCTAAGTGTCAATCAAGTAAATCCAATGGCCATAATCTCCTCTCATTTTCGGTAGCTCTTGGGGTGTGTATGAAGACCAAAATGCCCTTCATTTATTGCATGGGCAAGGCTTAAGCTTGAGGGGCAAAATGATAATTTTACCCCCGACGTCCGGAACGTCTTTTTTCTCGTTCCAATAATCTTCGATAAGGCGACGGTCAATCCGAATATAACATTGGAATTCTCGATTCTTCATTTTCGATTTTCAAGACTCATTTCTGATGGTTTTCTCTATCAGACGTGGTTTTAGCCTATCCCGAACCGACGGGCGGCTTTTGTAGACGTTACGCATATCGACCCTGTGATTCATATCACATTTAGGGCTCGTCAATTCGTGGCGGCTTTGGTTGTCATGTAATTGTGAGGGTCTATCAGTAGTCCCTATGGTCTTGATCGTCACTATTCGATTAAGGTAAATTTTGCAAATCATACGTTGGTTAAGCGGCATCACCCGCGTTCCAATCGCATAACACTAGCAATGCATTCCTTAATCGTTCTTGGATTGGTCTTTTATGGTTCTAAATATCCCCTCGACAATCCTTATAGCCAAAGCGTCATTTCCTATCCGAGTTTTCCTAGGTCCACGTACCTCGTCTCACGTTAGCCTTTCCCTTTTGGTCAGTCTACTCGAATTGATCAGATTCGAGCGAGATACGACTGAAATACATCTCTAGATTTACTTCTTAGTAATAAGTCTGAAATTAACTGGAAATCAGAATGTCATAAATTAACTCGGAGTCACCTCTCTCGTGACTTCTATCATTTAACTCATCAGCACTAGCTTCGATCGTCTCAGCGACTTGGGTATTATGACAGCTCCTTCTTGAGTCTGTTTACCCATCCACTTTCTCATTTCCATTCAAAGTTCCCACTACCCATTCAGTTCTTGGGTCTCGTACGATTAACAGATCGAACCATATTCTCTTTTGGTACTCATACTCCAATCGCCCATCTTTACTCAATTCTCATGATCTATATCAGTTCTCGGATCTTCCATACCATGTATACTCGAGCCCAATGCTCTTCTACGACCATACCTTGGTCGTTCAACCTTATTAGGTTCTTATGTCACTTGAACCACTATGATTCCCTCTAGGAATCAAAAACTTAAGTCATCTACTCAAGTCTATCAGTCTCAAGCTCTCATCTCATCTTTCATCATTATCAACCTTACAGTGGTTCCCAAACAACTCTCAACTAATTGTCCATTACCCAAAGATTTTAGATTCTCATCCATCAATGACTATTCAACAGGCCAGCCTCAACAAGGCAACTTCTCAACCTTCAGCCAATTACTAGGCAAGTCTCAACTAGGCCAAGACTCAACTAGCTCAACACCAAGCAAATACTAAAAGCATCACTTCTATAAATCAATCGCTCATACCATAAGCTTATAACATTTGTCACTCTATCATAAACGTGACAGGCTATCTCATTCTCAACAGACATCAGTTCAATGGGTATAAACCCCATATATCGCTTACTCTCTCAGTTAGACTTTGGCCAAGTCAATCACATGATGCCAATTACAAAACATGCCCAACAGGCCAACCACAAACATCAATTTTCCTTTCAAACGACATCCACCGCCAAGCACAAAGTTTTTAATTATGCCAATCACAAGCATCATTTCACTTGTCATGTCACTTTTGAACATCTTCTTCGAGGATCAATCTTGTGTCTTGCGTCTCTTAACCACAATTGGACTCAACCTGATACCTATACTTCCCCTTTCAAGTTATGACTTGGGTCATTCCTGCCTCTTGCCATCTTAGAAGTCTGCCAGGAGCCGCTCCTTGTCCGGACCTCTCTGTCCCGGCGATCACTCCCCGCCCTCATCAGACCTGGCCGTTGCAGGTTGTCCCAAGTCATACATCTACGGAGAAAGCCCCGTTCCACATGTCACATACCATTTTTCATTACAATTTATAGGTATCCCATCAACTTGTCCCATATCAAGTGACGGTTTTTTAAGTCCAACAGCGATAAGTTCATGCATGCACCCCTCATCAACTTTCGTTTCAAAGCCACAAACACATGGATAGCATGACTGTCCTCACCACTTGTCATATCAAAATCGCCTTCAAATCAATTCCTATCCATTGAAGAGTTCATAATTCCACATATCAATTACCTTTATTCAACCATATACCTCAAGTGGAGTCGCTAACTAAATCAAATCCCTAAACATTCGATCACAACTGGCCTTTAATTCAATGTACCTTGTACACTTCTCACCTCATTTCATCCAAGGCTAACAATAGCATCTGATAGCTAAACCACCAAGATATCACGCAATTCAAGCTTGAATCCACTAACATCAATCGCCTATTTATAACTCGTACTCCTCAAGTTGGGTCATTGACAAATCAAGATCACAATCATGCACTTCAATTGACCCTTCATTCATAATTTATTCTCTGCAACCTCAAATCCAGGCTTATGACTCCTCAATTACTATTCATTTCCTTGTGAAGCTTATTCATAAATCACTCAAGATCATCCCTTAAATCGGCACTAGGACCATTATAATACTACACAAATTCAAACCTATAGTCCTCAAGATTCAGCAATCCATGCTTATCTCTCAAGGTCGCACTACCTAATTGTCCTCAAGTCATCACTTCTTATCACTCCAAGTCTCAATCACATTGGATCAAACTGACCTTGCTCTGATACCAAACAAACGGAGATGTCACGCCCCGAGCCCGGCGGGCACGCGAACATCCCACCAAGCCGTTCCTTTATGAAAGTCTTCCAGGATCTTTCGGCCCACAATACACATAATCTAATTACAAGCGGAAGCTTCAGTCATCTCTACCCCATTCAATAAAACAAATGACTAGGGACAAATAGTAGTGGTTCCATTTTACAATTACAAAATAGAATACAATCCCTAAGTTCACAGAAGATCTTGTACTCATTTACTTATTACTCCCACGAATGCCAATCGTTGAACTTACTGATGCTCCATCGCTTGGAACCTAAAGAAAATGTTAATCCCAAACGGGATGAGATTTACATCTCAGTAAAGGGGTCCTAAACCTAGGTTAGGCTGACAGTCCACTCAGGCAGTCATAAATACTAGCATTTCACACAATAAACATACGAGGCATTCAATTATCGATACAACACACAGATGTCAAGCATGCAGTTATGGCATCATAATACATCCAGATGACCATGCACAAACCGCCATGCTACATCACCACTTCCACCCTTCAGACTGCCTCATTCTTATGCCCACGTTTACAACGCCTCAGGCTCGGTCCGTGTAAATGCATCAGACCATCATTGACAACCCGCGCAAATGCATCAGGTTTCAATGTTACTCCAGGCCAGTGTCGACACATCACAACTTCGTCCTGAGTTTCAACTCATCAGGACTATGGCCTTCTCAACCCCGCGTCTCATACGCATCAGGGTGTCATACACTCCAACCCCGCACCTCAACGCCTTAGGGTATTCATTCCACCACCCTGCGTCTCATATGCCTCAGGGTCTTATCAAGCCTCAAACATGCCATTAATTCAAATTAATTCAAACACACAAGACCATGTGCAATCTCATGCACCAATCATACACTTATGGCATGCAAGACAATCAAATTCAACACTCAAATATGACAAATCACTCAATGCACAAGCATGATCCAACATTTGGGTCATCTAAACCCTCCTAGGATGTATAATAGACAATCACTTTGAAACCCTTCAAGAATCACCTAAAAATTTACCTGACTCGCCCAATCGAGTTCAATCTTCCTATCTTAAGTTTAGGATTCCCTTGCCTCAAGCTTAATGTCATAAATTCTCTCCTCAAGCACCTCCTCAAATTCAGTCCAAGTGGTCCAAGACCAAACCCACCGCGCAACCTATGAAATTCCAACCATTCATCAATTTCTCTTGCTCAATTCACCCATTCATGAACCACCAACCATAATAACATGATCCTCAACATTCTAGCATATCTCATTGACGAATTTGAGACTCAAAACCAACCCATAACAGCCTCTACATAACCAGTTTGCACAGAATCGAACCGGGCTATTTTCGGTTCTGTGTAAACTTCAAATAACCAACCCTTAAACTACCTTAAATCCATCATTTATTCACTAATCTACTTGATAACATGTAGATCTAAGGGTTTAGGAAGCTCACCAAAGATTTGAAGCCAAGCCGTCGTCGAAAACTCTTTGAAAGTCGTCGGTTTCCCCAAGTCTGCAAACCGGCAGTTCTGGTCCTTCCAACACAAGACCCATTTGGGATCAAAACTCCATCAAATTCATCCCAACTTTTTACCACAGCTCATCCAACCTTAATACTATAAGTGTAGAAGACCTCACGAAAATTTGGAGTAATTTGGAGTTTGGAAGACTCTGGGACTGGTCTTTCTCCAAAACCGGTCAGAATTTGACCTCCCCTGACCTTCGTCCACTCAAATTGAGCTACGAGAAGATCTATAGAGTCAAATTGAGCTTATAATATTTCTATGGAAAGATAAGACAATAAGCTTTCATTTTACGATGGTTTTACCTCGATCCGGTATCGGACGAAGAAGATATGGTCGGAATAGTGGGACAGTCGGACTGGTTGGCTGGGAGCTCTCGGATTCAAAATTGACCAACCTGGCCTTTGCTCCTTCAAACGGCTCTACAGGACAAACGACTAGGTGGATTTGGACCCATGATAGCTTGGCATAACGACAACACGATAAGCTTTCTATTGCCAGTGGTTTTACCTCAATCGACCTTCGGATGAAAAAGTTATGACCAGAATAGTGAGTCGGTCGGAACTGGGCAGCGAGCTGGCGAGCAAGAGAAGAAGAAGAAGAAGAAGAAGATGGCGTTGGTGGGTTGATGGTCGGTCAAGTGAGGGGTGAGAGAGAGAGAGAGAGAGAGATGTGTATGCAAGTCTCAAAGTCAACAAGTTGAATGGTAGTTGGGAATAGTGGATATGTCCACTCATGGGCTAATCCATTGACACATGTCCAACGTGTCAATCAAGCCAATCCAATGGCCAAGATCTTCTCAAATTTTCGGTGGCTTTGGGGGTGTATTAAAGACCAAAATGCCTTCGTCCAATTATATGATAAGACTAGGTCTTCAGGGGAAAAATGGTAATTTTACCCTCAACATCTGGAACGTCGTTTTTCTCATTTCAATTTTCTTCGATAAGGCGATGACCAATCCAATCATGATGTTGAAATTCTTGATTCTTCATTTTCAATTTTCAAGACTCGTTTCTAATCGTTTTCTCTATCAGACGTGGTTCCAACCTATCCCGAACCGATGGGCAGCTTTTGCAGACGTTACGCGTATCGACCTTGTGATTCATATCACATTTAGGGCTCGTTAATTCATGGCGACTTTGGTTGTCATGTAATTGTGAGGGTCTATCACTAGTTTCGATGGTCTCGATCGTCAATGTTCGATTTAGGAAAATTTTACAAATTATACGTTGGTTCAGCGGCATCACTCGCGCTCCAATCGTATAACGCTAGCAATGCATTCCTTAATCGTTATTAGATCAACCCTTTGTGGTTCTAAATGTCCCCTTGACAATCCTTATGGTCAAAGTCTCATTTTCTATTTGAGTTCCCTAGGTCCACGTACCTTGTCTCGCGTTAGCCTTTCCCTTTTGGTCAGTCTACTCATATTGATCAGATTCGAGCGAGATATGACTGAAACACATCGCTAAATACACTTCTCATTAATGCGTATGAAAATGACTAGGAAATCAGAATGTCACAGTTACCCTCGTCAATAGAGTGACTATAGATGAAAACTTCTCCACAAATTGGCTATAGTAACCTGCCAATCCCAGAAAACTTTTAACATCATTAACTGTTGTGGGTCTAGGCCATTTCATCACTGCATAAATCTTTAAAAGATCCACAGAAATTCCTTCTCCATAAATCACATGACCAAGAAAAACTACACTACTCAACCAGAATTCATATTTATTGAACTTGGCGTAAAGCGAATGTTCCCTCAAGGTTTGCGGAACCATTCTCAAATGTTCCTCACGTTCCTCATTAATCTTTGAGTAAATCAAGATGTCGTCTATAAAAATGATGATGAATCGATCCAAATACTCCTTAAATACTCGATGCATCAAATCCATGAATGCAGCATAGGCATTAGTCAAACCAAAAGGCATAACTGTAAACTCATAATGGCCATACCTTATTCTAAAGGCAGTCTTTGGTATGTCCTCTATCTTAATCCTTAGCTGGTGATAACCAGTCCTCAAGTTTATTTTAGAAAACACAGATACTCTTTGCAGCTGATCAAACAAATCATTTATCCTCGACAACAGATACTTGTTCTTAATAGTTACTTGGTTCAACTGCTTGTAATCTATACACAAACGCAAGGATCCATCCTTCTTTCTTACAAACAGCACCGACGCTCCCCATGGCGACGTGCTCGGTGTAATGAACCCTTTATCTAGTAACTCCTGTATCTGTACTTTTAGATCCTTCAATTCTGACAAGGACATTCTATACGGTGCCTTCGAGATTGGCTCCGTTCCAAGAGCTAACTCAATTTCACTCATAGGTGGTAATCTTGACAATTCTTTAGGAAAGACATCAGGAAACTCACGTACCATGGCTATACTTTCCAACTTCGGTTCCTTAACCGTTATGTCAACTACAACAGCTAGACAAGCTTGACACCCTTCACTCAACAGCTTAGTCGCCTCAAGCGATGAAACTAAAGGAATCAAAGTTCTTCCCTGACTACCTGCAAATTCAAAACTAGGGCGACCTTCTGAGTAAAAACGAACTACCCTGTTACCATAATCCACAGCCCTTTGTTTCCCCAACTAATCGATTCCAATAATCACATCAAAATCATACATAGGTAGTACAACCAAATCTATCCTTTCCTTGCTACCACTAATCACTATCTTACAATCCGCACAACCTAGCGAGACTAGCACATTATCCTTTAATGGTGTAGTAACATGCAGCAACACATTCAGCGGTTTCAACTCTACCCACTAGATCAGTAAACTGAGCAGATATAAAGGAACGCGAAGCCCCGGGATCAAATAAAGTATAGGCAGCTTGGTCACATAAATAGACCGTATCTGTGACCATGCCAAGCGCTTCCTCCGCCTCTCTACGTGCCATAACATACACTCTTCCTTGAGCTAGTGGTCTATTATGTTCGTTTTGTGGGGCTACGACTAACTATCTAGCCTGCAGTCTCTGTCCTTGAGCTCAGTTCCCTAGAGCTGGATTTGGACAATTCTTCAACTGGTGGCCCAACTGACCGCATCTAAAACATGCTCCTGTCCTAGCAGGGCAAGGACCACTTCCATGCCTTCTGCCACAAACACGGCAATACCAGTTTGACTGATTCGATCGCTTTCTGATATTTCTTTGAACCGGAGGGACAAATCGTCGGTTGTTCACCATCGGCCTGTTTCCTAACTGTTTATTATCTCTCAAAGGAGTAAACCGCGATCCAGAGCGGCGGCTCCTTCTTTGATGTCTCTCTCGATCATTTGACTCCTCTCATAAATCTTTCGATACATCCTCAAGTTCACTATTATTATCCGGCTTCGAATCTCTAGTCTCAAATCGTCTCGGAACCTTTGCGCTTTCTCGAGCGGATCCTTAACTGACCTTGGTGCATACGTCGATAGTCTTGCGAACTTAGCTTCATATAGGTCCATAGTCAGCTGATTCTGTCGCAACTACTGGAATTCCACTCATTTCCTCTCACGAGCCGTCTCAGAAAAGTACTTATCGTTGAAAATAACAGTGAAGGCAGCCCAAGTCAAAGCTATACCTTCAGAAACCACTCCTTCCTTCGAGGCACTCCACCAATCATTCGCGATTCTTTATAGCTGATATATAGTTAATAGTACTTTCTCCTCATCGGTGCACTTCAGCACTCCAAAAGCTTTTTCAAGTTTCTCAATCCACCTCAGCGCCAACTCAAGATTTCCAATGCCATCAAACTGGGTCGGTTTCAGTTTTATAAACAGCTCAACCAGCTGACCCATCGGTCTATTAGCATTAACATCACCTTGGGCATTACCAGCTTCAGCGCTCTGGGCATTATTTCCATTCTCCATATTCACAGCTGCCACTGCAGTTTCAGCAGCCTGAGCTATAATGTCAGCTTTATCTTCAACTTGTCTAAGAGCCGCAATAGCTCTATCTTGAGCTTCCTTTCCCATTAGCTCTCCAATTTGTTCTAAAGCCTTTAGGACTCCATCCACTATTGGATCCTCAACCGCTAGTGCTCTCGAGCTAGAAGCTCCACTTCTCGACCTTCCGGGTCTGTTGCTCATACTTGCTCAAACTTAGCCTATCTGAGTCACTATAATTCCACCACAAAACTAGAGACCTAAGTTACTTACTCAAGTCTAATGATTCTATGCTACTTAACAACAAAGCAATCTCAACACAACAACCAATCACTCATGCATTTTCATGAGCACATCAATCAGAGATACAAATCCATACCTCAAGTCCAGACATATTTGCAACTTAGTATAATCAGAGGTAATAACTCACTCATCAAATCAATATCCACAATAATTCAATATGCTAAGTAGGAAGCTTGACTCCTATAGGTTCACTACAACCATGCCAATTCAAGATGCCAATCATATGCGCCAATCATATACCATGCATTCGTGCTTGACTCCAACGAATTCCCTAGGATCTCACAACCCCATCATCCAAATTTCTTTACTCCTTATTATTCCAATCCTCAATCTGCTGGAATCGAGCTAATCTTGCTCTGATATCACTTCGAATGGGGACGTAACACCCGGCGTCCCTTAGAGGTCGTCACATCCACCTCAAGCCAACGATAACCATAAATACCCAAGAACAACACAAGGCCTAAAAGTGAAATGAAACACGCATGCAGAAGGAAAGACGGTACCCCTGACAAATGAAAGAAACGAAAGGAAATTTAGAATGGTTTAAAAGCACACACATATATACATAACCAAAAATAGTCAGTTACAAGTGACGAAAGGGGAAAGAGTCTTGAGGAAAGCCGCACACCCGGTTGAGATAAGAAACTACGGCCTAAGAAAAGTTACCACTTAGCCTTCCCAAAATCTAACATCAAAATTGTTCCTAATCCCAATATGCTAAACCCCTACATTCAACTATTTTGAAGAACCAATCGAACCATCACTTCCTTCATCTTCGTTGTCCTCTAGGTTATATTCAGAAAATGTTTCATAAGGCACCACCTCAAAAATCTCTTCAGAATCCTCTTCAGTTTCCCCCTCGATGTCTTCTTCGGTATCCTCTATCACGTCGGCGGAGAGCTCGATGTAGTTCATGTATTCTTCAATTGGGGAAGATTTTGACTCCTCAGGAATGGTCCTTGATCCTCTTACTGACACCGAATTCTCCACCTCGATCACAGGACGGGTTGGATGATACCAGTTAGGTACTACCTCTGAAGGAACATCTTCTGGCAACAGAGGACCCATCGGGTTACTATTTCCCAGACGACGCACCACTCTTCAAAGCGGTGGGGTTGCCGCTCCATCTTTCCCTCGTCCACCCAAATGGTCGTACGCTCCTAACACATACAATCCCTTTCCTTGCGGGAAGCTCGTCAAAAAAGGCGGTCATCTCTTTAGGATCACCTAGTCGGATCGGTAGAGTACTTACGGCTTGGGGTCTGAAAATGTGTCCCACTATGAGGTGAGATTTGTATCTCAGCAAGTAGACCTAAACCTAAACCTGAACAACAATCTCTCCGGACCACACAAAAGCTATCAGGTGCAGAAAATTAACAAGGCATTGGCATAAGACAATAACGATTCAGGCATGTCAATAAGTCAAGCATGGATAAGAGTCACAATCAATCAGATTCAACCTCATGGGTTCAAGCTCAAAGCATACGGCACATAAACAAACAGACATAACTTTCAGATTCATCACAATCATTCATCGCCAGGCTCTTAGGCCGCCATGTACTTCTCTGGGGACTTTAACCAATTGATATCACCGAGGCTCATAGCCAATCGGTACCACCGGGGCTCATAGCTAATCGGTACCACTGGGACTCTCTGCCAATTGATGTTACTGGGGCTCACATCTAATTGATACCACCGGGGTTCATGGCCAATCGGTATCACATCATAAACAATAAACAACATTCAATAGCTTCAAGTAACTCAAGGCATAGGCTTCATCAAATAATTAATCCATTCAACTAATCCATCCAGCAGTGTCCTAATGTTCAAGTAAGGATTTAGGAAACACTTACTTGTCGATCAAGCTAGCAAATTCGCAATCAAATGTCCCCTAACCAAGGAGAGTTACGGCCAAACGATGTTCCTAGAGAAATTCCATCAAAATCATGTCATAACACATTCATCCTTCAATTCCACCATACCAATACCTCAATAACTAGTCAAATAATAATCTAGAATTCCTTAATGACCATTTAACGACATGGCGACACTCCAATGGACCCCCACAGTGTTCGGTCCGTTAATAGGACAGAATCAGTTCTTACTTAATCCGATCAAATTAGTCCATAGATCGATCTTAGGTTTTAATTCCTCATGAATTTAACTTATGACCAGGATTTTTGAAGTGAAACGACACCTCGAAGTCCTTCAAACAACTCGGTTTCCCCACGGTCCTCAAGCGGCAGAATCCCTTTGGTCAAAATCACTACTGTTCATCCATAAAAACACCCTAAATCCTCGATAAAAAGTTTGGAGTTAATCGAAGTCTCTAAGAGGGTAAACGGAAGCCTTATCTTGGCTTGCTCAAACTCTATCCAGTTTTGGTCTAAGGGCTGGTCGGGAAAAATTATTCCACGAAACAATGAACTACCACTTGAAACTTGTAGAGGACAGGTTGGGCTAGCTCTGGGTGATTGGAGCACTGCGAGGCGGTGGCCGGCGAGCACAACGAACAAAGCGGCAAAAACTAGTCGGCTGGGCAATTTTCGGTGGAGAAGAAACGAGGAAGAAAATGAAGAGGAAAACGTGGAGGGAGGGATCACGGTGGAAGGGGTGTATGATGAGGCATTTCCCACAAATAATAAAGCTTAAAATTGACAAGATTGATTTGGTGGGGTATTTAATGCATAAGCTCTCTTTGGTTGACACTTGGCACTTGTCAATTATTCAATCCATGGCTTTGACTCTCTTTGTCTTCATCCACATAAATTTTCGGTAGCATATAGAGGAGGGGAAATAGCCATTTTGTCCTTCTAAAAACCTTAAGGTAAGGGCAAATGGTCGAGGGGCAAAATGGTAATTTTGCACTTTTCGTCCGAAACTTCACTTTTCCAATTCTAAATTACCATTAGTGAGATGACGTCAAATCATTTTCTAATGTTGGAACTCTCTATTTCCAATTGCCAATTTTGAGCTTGCATTTTGTGATCAATCATCCGTCGATCGTATCTTCAGTTTATCTTGAACTAACGGACGATTTTTGCAGACGTTACACGTATCGACTCTATGATTCTCATCACACTTAGGACGACTCAAGTTACGACACATTTTATTGTCATGTAATTGCAAGGGTTCATCGCTAGTTCCGACGACCTCAATCATCATAGGTCGATTTAGGTAAATTTTGCAAATTATACATTGGTTAAGCGACATCACCCACGCTCCAATCGTATAACGCTAGCCATAGATTCCTTAATCGTTATTTGATCGGCCTTTATTGGCTCTAAATGTTCCCTCGACAATCCTTATGGTTAAAGTCTCATTTCCTTTTTTGAGTTTTCTAGGTCCACGTATCTTGTAATGCATTAGCCTTTCCTTTTTGGTCAATTTACTCAAGATTGATCAGATCCGAGCGAAACAAAATTGTAATACATCGATAGATATATTCTCACTCAATAGCCTCAAAATGACAGGAATTCAGAATGTCACAAGGCGACAGCGGCTGGTCGGGTTGGGCAGAACCGGCTAAGAGGAAAGGAAGAGGAAGAGAAGAGAAATGGAGGGGGAAGGAGAAGGTGGTCAATGACAATATAAGGAGGAGAGAAAGAGAGGCTTCCACACCAATTATTTGAGAGAACAAGTGCTGGGATTGGTTGGTGTGGGTCATTAATGCCTAAACACTCCAAGTGCGACACTTGTCACCTAGCATATAAATATCAAAGCTCTTCACAGACTCCATTTGACTAGAATTTCGACGGCCTAGGGGTTCCAAAATGATCAAATTATCCTTCATTCTTTCCTAAGGCAAGGGTAAATGGTCGAAGGGTGAAATGATAATTTTACACTTTCCGTCCAAAACTTCACTTTTTCAATTTTAAATAATCATTGGCGGAACGACGTCAAATCCTTTTCTAATGTTGGAATTGTTCATTTTCATTTGTTAATGTCGAGCTTCCATTTCGTGATGAATTTGCCAATCGTATCTTTAATTTATCTCGAAATAACAGTCCGCTTTTGCAGACGTTACACGTATCGACTCTGTGATTCCCATCGCATTTAGGACAACTCAAGTTATGACAACTTTGGTTGTCATGCAATTGCAAGAGTTCATTGCTAGTTCTGACGGTCTCAATCGTCATAGATCGATTTAGGAAAATTTTACAAATTATACATTGGTTAAACGGCAACACCCGCGCTCCAATCGTATAACGCTAGCAATGGATTCCTTAATGGTTATTTGATCGGCCTTTATTGGTTTTAAATGTTTCATCGATGATCTTTATGGTCAAAGCGCCATTTTCTTTTTTGTGTTTCACAGGTCCAAGTACCTTGTCATACGTTAGCCTTTCCCTTTTGGTCAGTTTACTCTGGATTGATCAAATTCGAGCGAAATAAAACTAAAATACATCGATAGACACTTCTCATTCAATAGCCTCAAAATGGTAGGAAATTCAAAATGTCACATATCACGCCCCGAACCCGACGAGCACGCGAACATCCCACTTGGCCGTTGATCTTCAATAATCTCCTAGGATCCCTCGGCCAATTAATCACAGCTCCAAAATAATATAAAGTCACGGAAGCAATTGAACAACTCCATATAATTCCACAATCAGATGATTCAAGGCAATAGGGTATACACTTATCCTCAATATCACAGTCGGTTACAAAACTAACTCCAAACAATACACAATTCCTACGGTCTCATTTAGATTCTTTATGACTTCCGCCATCAACTTCCTGAAATGACAACCCATGCCAAGTTTGGGTGTCCTTCGTATGGGACTTGAAAAAGTTAAGCCCCTACTGGGGTGAGATATAAATCTCAATAAGTGAAACCTAAACCTAGGCCTGAACACCAGTTCCCCCAAATCACACATATATGCTGCAAAAATGCAGATAATCAATAATGCATTGGCATAAGAACTCAATAAATCAAGTATGGCATATCAAATCATTAACGAACACACCACATGCTATAGAACCCGTGCTTCACACATTAGCCCAAAGCAAACATATTGTCTTCAATAAGAAAAATCATTTAATCATCGCCAGGGCCTACGGCTACGATGTATCGCAAGGGCTCCAAGCCAAATCATCGCCAAGGCCCACAGCTGCGATGTCATCACTAGGGCCTACGGCCAATTCACTACCAAGGCATTTCAGTCAATTCCTTAACAGTAACAAGGCTCACAACTAATTCAATAACAAGAACAGGGCTCACAGCCAATTCAATAACACACTATAAATCATCAGGCTTTTATCGCACAATTACGCTATACAAGACAACTATCATGTAGCATCCTAAGATTCAAGTAAGGGTTTAGGAACCACTTACCTTGATCAATTAGCACAATGTCATACAAAGTGACTCTCCTCAATGCCACAAGTATATAATCCCTAAGAATTCCTCGTCAACCTAGAAAAGTTCACCAATGTTGAATCAAGAGTCATTGAATTCTCACTTCCTTTAACCCAATTTCTCATTAGCCATACAATAGGCAATTCAAGATACCTTATTAATCAATTGAACACATAACAACACTCCCACGAACCCTCAATGTGTTTGGTTCATATGGCCACACACTAGGCAAGATACAACTTAGGGGTTCATGCATCAATTTTGCTCATAATTCACTTCTAACGCCCAATCCACTTCATATACTCCTCATTAACACTCCACATCACATCCTATAGGACATTATGAGTGAATTTGACGCTATCACACCCTTTAATTAGCCCCCAACAGAACCGGCCAACAAAAGGTTCACCCACAAAATGGAACCGATTTTGGTTCAATGAGCCTAATCAAGTCATATCTCAACCTTAAGCCTAAATTCTTCACCAAATAAACATGCTAGAACCTTAATCCGCATGTTAAGGGAGCTCATCGAGAGTTTGGAAGCAAAATAACACCTCAAAGACCTTTGAACAGCCCTGTCTCTCCTTGGTGTTTGGCGATCAATTTTTTGTTCAGTTTTAATCACCCATAATCAACCATGAAAACCTATTTTAAAACCTCCAAACTTACAACCGTAGACCATCCAACTTAAGTACTCGATTTCATGAAGATATCAACGAACATTTGAGGCCATTTGGAGTCCGGAAGCTCCCAAAAACGCAGCCTCTCCAAAAACAGTAAAATCTGACCTTTGTCCACTCAAACATACCTACGGGACAAACTGTTGGACCAAATTAACCTCATAATACCTTACTAGAACGAAAAGACGATAATCTTTAAGATGGAGGTGGTTTTACCTCAATCTGAAATCGGACGACGAAATTATGGCCAAAACAGTGAGCCAATTTTTCCCTATCCGTGGGAAACCTGTTCGGCTGAGAGGAGAAATGAAGAAGAAGATAGTGGGAGATGGTGGGATGGCTATACACGGCTGGGGGGTCTTCCAATGGTTGTCTCACACACATAATTGAGATTAATTTGATTGGACTTGGGTTGGTGAGGGCAATTAATGCTTGAGAGCTCCATTGCTTGACATGTGGCATTTGTCCAATAATGCAATTCCAATTTTGACTCATCTTTGACCCCATATTCATCAATTTTTGGCGGCCAATAATGGAGAGGGAATGACCATTTTGTCCTTCTTTATTTCTTAAGGCAAAGCAAATAGTCGAGGGGCAAAATGGTAATTTTGCACTTTCAGTTCAAACTTCACTTTTCCATTTTGAAATTATCATTTGGGGAGACGACATCAAATCCCTATCTAGAATTGAAATTCTCAATTTTCAATTGCCAATTCGAGATTCCATTTCATATTTCAAGCATCGAGGGGCGGAAATTCAGAATGTCATAATTCTTCTCCCTTAAAGAAATTTCATCCTTGAAATTTGCAACCTTCCAACTCCTCACTCCTTTGGGATATCGTCGTCTCACCGTATTATCATTCTTCAGGATAATTCCTTCCATCTCTTGACGCTCTTACTTGTCCTTTCCGACAGAAGTCATCCTTTCCCAGGACTTGTTTCCTTCAGTCCTCAATCTGTATCTACTTCTTTCTATTCTCCTACGACATTCATGGATTTGTTAGCAGTTTATCCTTAAACATTCCCATCATCTCTTCAATTTGCCTATCATCATTATTACTAAACCCTCACCGGAATGTACTTTTTAGTGCCCATACCATCTAGCGTCCTAAACATTCATAGGTTCTTTCGTACCATCAGAGATTCATAGGCTTTATCAAATTGTCCTTTTTTGTTTTATTATCCAAATCGAGTTATAGCCTTCGACTCCGTAAACAAGTTCAGGGCAACTTCTCTAGTAATTCGTTCTCGACTCCCTTCGAAAATCCCATTGGATCAAGTGATCCATCAACTTTCGTGGTCTTGTTTCTTTCATATCGGCATGTCTAAAGTTCGACCACATAATAGATTAATCCAATTCTCAATCCATATCACCAATAGTATTAAAAAAAAGATCTTGGCACATCATTGTGCCATCCCAAGGGACATCATAATTCTCCTTTCGAATTTTCGATGAGGCCATCTCTTTAAATTTCCCTTTTCAATGCTGGACTCATACCCTCGTCCATGGAACGTCAAGGTTTCTATTCTCAACTTCCAAAATTTCTTCCCCAAGCATTTGGAAGTCTGGGTTTCTTTCTTGCTATGTTCACTGTCATAATCCTTTGGATCTAAGAGTCCATTCCTCGCAACCCCTTAATTCATTTCTGATTTTTGGGCCTGATTCTTCCGGTAACCATCAACCTAGTCAATCGGCAAACTTCCAATTTAGAAGTTGATCTCTTATTTCTCGAGAGAAGATCTGTCCCTCCATCACCAACTACACAATGCTCTCAACTCTCAACCTCTTATAGCTCACATAATTTCAAGGTCTTTCTTTATACAAGCGACGCTCTCATATTCATCGGCAATTTCATACATCCGCGTTGCCTCTTGTTCTATTCCCCTCAAGAAACTATTGCCTTATTTTCTTGTGGCAGTTGAAGGACTCAAAATCTTCTTCCATCCAAACAAGGTTTTCCAAACTTTGTTGCGAGGACATTCGCAAATCAATTCCAATCATGCTCAAAGCATTCAAACTCATATGGCATTATTGTCACGGCGCATTCGCGTAGTTCGTATCAGTTTGCCATGCAACGTCTCAAATTCCCTTCTTGCGCCACGTCATTATGATTCTTTTGACTCTTTTGATTCCAAACAGGAATTGCAATTACCAGCGTAGTCATCATCTTGACTCAAGTCCTTGAAAATTCTTTTCACGTTTATTCCCCCTTCATTTTACATCTCGTCCTTAGTCCATTTCACCCATGGAACAACTCTTGTGGGGAATCCTCCCACAATCCGATTGTAACAATTTACCAATATCAGAAAATTTCAACTTCTAGCAACTTACATTGACTCTGTCGATTCGTCACTTATTCCAATCCTCCAAGGCTCCACAGAAATTTCATATCTCAAAGATTTCAGGACTGAGGAATCTTATCTAATCAGATCCGTAGTCCGTGCTCTTCACATTCATCATACAACGAGCATCTCCTTAGAGTCTATAGAATACTCTCAAACGTGTTCATATTTCTCCTGACTCCTTAAACGAGTACAATCATCATCTCTCAAGACGGTAACAATCAACTCAACCGTTACTAGGGCACTCAATTCGACTATTATCAACTTCTTTCCACCAGGTGTCGATTCTTCCCAACTGCTCCTCACACTTTTCACTTGAGAGCTCAGACCTTGGCTTTCTATTGTCATAGGCCTCCTCTAGGACCACACAACATTTTGTTCATTTTTGTCACTCTTTCCTTATGAAGCATTAGTGCCTTAGCCTCTAGGTTCCACAACCAGTTAATGCAACTATATCTCAATTTCATCCATTTAACCAAACGTCGACATTATCTCGAAATTCAACGCTGTCTATAGGACAGTTTATCGGACTTCACTTCTAGGGATCCTTCAAGCTTTGTGTCTTCTTTCTCAGTGTAGACGCTCAATCTTAATATCCAAACGATTCGGATTTTCTCTTCCCTTCACACTAGGGTTTGTTACTCCATGAAGGAAACTATACACTTTAGTGGCATTCTTTTACTTTGAATCCACTTATTCCACAGAGTGTCAATCTTGGAGTCTGCGCCAACGGCGATACCTCCATTTTGGGATTCAAATTTCACCATATCCGACACTCTTCTTCTAGTGACTCAGTTACCTCAAGTGAAAAAATTCCAAAGAGTCAAGGTTCTTCCTCGGTCTCCACAAATTCCCGTATCGAATACTCATTCGACTAGCTCGAGTCACTTTGTAATTACACTCTAAGCGCTCTTTTTCTCTTACTCAACCATTCATTAGAATTACGAACAACCAGGACTATCAAGTCCATTCACTTTCCTTTCCCTCAATGACCATCTCATGGTCCAATTGTTCTTTAAGAACGACACCCTACTCTTTAGAGCTGACAACACACAATACCACTTCTAGTGGTCCTGATTCAACCTTAATCGATCTCATAGAATGATTAATGTCAAACAACTAACATAACTCTTTTCTCAACTTTCCCCACGACGGAAGGGACGACATGCCAGTCTCTCAATACGAGATTCACGCCAAGGTAAAAGCCGTTTCTCGCAGGCATATTCCATGTTCCATAATGAACATCTCTTTACTCGTAATCCATGAGCAGGAGTTCTCTTATTCACATGTCTTTCGATCATTCACTTCTCTTACTAAGTCCCATTACCATTCCTCAAAGTTAGGAATAATCACTAGCCACAAGGCTTTCAAATTTCATTCCACTCGGAGACCTCATGTCTCACTCAAAGGGTCCTTGACCACCTTTGACTCCCTTAGATAACCTTGAGAACTCTGTTTCACACTGGTCGATCATTCTCAGATCCTTGCAAGATTATTAGGATCCACACAACTATTGCTCTCAAGCTATCCCGAGAAGGTACTTCCATTGACCAATTCAATAAAGGCGATTTAGACAAATACCATGCCTTCCAGGAAAACTCTTCCCTTGGTGACACTTCACCAATCATCAACAGCCTCTTAAGGCTAATAATTGCCAGAGTCACTTTCTTTCTTTAGCACACCCAAAACCTTTAAGGTTTTCTCACGAAACCCTCAATTTGGAGGGAGGCAGTTTCAAATCCACTTTCACTAAACTCAATCAGTCGCAACCTTATACATAGCTTCACAAGCTTTTCAAAATTCTCGTGGTTCTTCCCACACATTCACTTTAGAATGAAGTAACTCAAAGTCACCTTTCTCGTGATTTCTATCTTTTAACTCATCAACACTAGTCGCCTCAACGACTTGGGTAACAATGGCAGCTCCTTCTCGAGTTTGCTTACCCTTCTATTTTCTCATTTCCACTTAAGTTCTCATGACCCCTTCAACTCTTAGGTCTCGTACGATTAACAAATCGAGACATATTCTCTTTTGGTACTCATTCGCCAATTGTTTATCTTTACTCAATTCTCATGATCCATCTCAGTTCTTGGATCTTCCATACCATGCATACTCGAGCCCAATGCTCTTCTACGACCATATTGTAGCCGTTCAACGTCATTAGGTTCTCATGTCTCTTGAACCACTATGATTCCCTCCAGGAATCAAAGACTTAAGTTATCTAAGTCTATTCTCGGGCTGCCCATCTCATTATTCATCATTATCAATTATCCAATGGTTCCCAAACAACTTCAACTAGTTGTCTATTACCCAAGGATTTTAGATCCTCATCAATCAATGACTATTCAACAAGCCAGCCACAACAAGGCAATTTCTCAATTAACAGTCATTACTAGGCAAGCCTCAACTAGGCAACTATCAAACAAGCACTTAAAGTGTCATTTCAATCGTTCATACCATAGATCCAAAGGCATCTGCCATTCTAGCACAATCACAACAGACTATCTCAATATCAACAAACATCAGTTCAATGGGTATAAACCCCGCACGCCGTCTAATCTCTTAATTAAACCTTGCCCATAACAATCACACGATGCCAATCATAGAGCACGCCTCACAGGCCGATCACAACATCACTTTTTTTTTCAAATGACATCTATTGCCAAGCACAAAGCTTTTAACCATGCCACTCATAGGCGTCATTTCACATTGCACGCCACTTTCAATCATTCTCTTCAAGAATCAGTCTCGTGCCATACATCTCTTAACCACAATCAGACTCAACTCTGATACGTAGGCTTTCCCTTTCAATTTATGACTTGGGTCATCCCTACCTCCTCGCTATCTTAGAAGCCTGTCAGGAGTCGCTCCTTGTCCGGACCTCTCTATCTCGGCGTTCACTCCTCGCCCTCATCAGACCTGATTGTTACAGGTTGTCCCAAGTCATACATCTACGGAGAAAGCCCCGTTCTATACGCCCCATAACATGCTTCATTACAGTTTATAGATATCCCATCAACTCATCCCATACCAAGCGACCATTTATTAAGTTTGACAGCGATAAGCTCATGCATGCACCCTCATCAATTTTCATTTCGTAACCACAAACACATGCACAACATGTTCGTTCTCACTACTTGTCATACTACAAACGTTTCCAAATCAAGCGTTATCCATAAAAAACCTCTAGCTCCACAAGGACCATCGCATCTCATAGATCAATTGCCTATATTCAACTATGTACCTCAAGTATAGTCGCTATTCAAGTCAAATTCACATGCAATCGATCACAACTGGCCTTTAAGCCAAATATTCCTTATCTGCTTCCTTGTATACACCTTGTCTCACATCACCCAAGGTTGTCAATAGCAATTGATAACTAAACCATCAAGATACAATGCAATTCAAGCCTGAATCTGTTAATGCCAGTCGTCTCTTTATAACTCATCCAAGTTGGGTCATCGACATGCCACGATCATAATTATGTACTCCAATCGACCCTTATTCGTAAACAATTCTCTACAAACCTCAAGCACAATTACTACCTCAAAATCCATGCTTGTGTCTCTTCAATTTCTACTCACTTCCTTGTTGCCTTATTCATAAAATCACTCAAGATCATCAATCGAAATCAACTCTAGAACCATGAAGGTGCACACAAGTTCAAGCCTATAATCCTCAAAGATTCAATAATCCATACTTAACCCTAAAGGTCTCACTATCTAATTGTCCTCAAGTCATCACTCATTATCACTCCATACCTCAATTACAATGGATCGAGCTGACATTGCTCTGATACCACTTAAACGGGAGAGGTCACGCCCCGAACCCGATGAGCATGCGAACATCTCACCTGGCCGTTGATCTTCAATAATCTCCCAAGATCCCTCAGTCAATTAATCATAGCTCCAAAATAATACAAGGTCACGGAAGCAATTAAACAACTCCATATAATTCCACAATCAGATGACTCAAGGCAATTGGGTATACACTTATCCTCAATATCATAGTCGGTTACAAAACTAACTTCAAACAATACATAGTTCTTACGGTCTCATTCAGATTCTTTATGACTTCCCCCATCAACTTCCTGAAATGACAACTAATGGCAAGTTTGGGTGTCCTTCATCTGGGACTTGAAAAAGTTAAGTCCCCACTGGGGTGAAATATAAATCTCAATAAGTGAAACCTAAACTTAGGCCTGAACACCAGTCCCCCCAGATCACACACATATGCCTCCAAAATGCTGATAATCAATAATGCAATGGCATAAGGCATCAATAAATCAAGTATGACATATCAAATCATTAACGAACACACCACATGCCATAAAACCCATGCTTCACACATTAGCCCAAAGCAAACATATTGTCTTCAATGAGACAAACCATTTAATCATCGTCAGGGCCCACAGCCACGATGTATCGCTAGGGCTCCAAGCCGCGATATAATTTCATAAGGCTCCAAGCCAAATCATCGCCAAGACCCACGGCCGCGATGGCATCAACAGGGCTCCAAGCTGCGATATAATTTCATAGGGCTCCAAGCCAAATCATCGCCAAGGCCCACGGCCGCGATGTCATCACCAGGGCCCACGACCAATTCACTACCAAGGTATCTCAGCCAATTCCTTAACAGTAACAGGACTCACAGCCAATTCAATAAAAAGAATAGGGCGCACAACCAATTCAATAACAAGAACAGGACTCACAGCCAATTCAATAACACACTATCAATCATCATGCTTTTATCGCATAATTATGCTATACAAGACAACTATCCTGTAGCGTCCTAGGATTCAAGTAAGGGTTTAGGAACCACTTACCTTGATCAATTAGCACAATGTCACACAAAGTGACTCTCCTCATTGCCACAAGTATATAATCCCCAAGAATTCCTTGTCAACCTAGAAAAGTTCACCACTATTGAATCAAGAGTCATTGAATTCTCACTTCCTTTAACCCAATTTCTCATTAGCCATACAATAGGCAATTCAAGACACCTTATTGATCAATTGAACACATAACAACACTCCCATGAGCCCTTATTGTGTTTGGTTCATATGGCCACACACTAGGCAAGGTACAACTTAGGGGTTCATGCATCAATTTTGCCCATAATTCACTTCTAACGCCCAATCCACTTCATATACTCCTCCTTAACACCCCACATCACATCCTATAGGACATTATGAGTCAATTTGAAGTCACCACACACTTTAATTAGCCCCCAATAGAACCGACCAGCAAAGGGTTCACCCACAGAATGGAACCAATTTTGGTTCAATTAGCCTAATCAAGCCATATCTCAACCTTAAGCCTCAATTCTTCACCAAATAAATTTGCTAGAACCTTAATCCGCATGTTAAGGGAGCTCACTAAGAGTTTAGAAGCAAAATTATACCTCAAAGACCTTTGAACAGCTCGGTCTCTCCTTGGTGTTCGGTGATCAGTTTTCTGTCCAGTTTTAATCACCCATAATCAGCCATGAAAACCTATTTTAACACCTCCAAACTTACAACCACAGACCATCAAACTTAAGTACTAGATGTCCTAAATATCTCATTGAAAATTTGAGGCCATTTGGAGTCCGGAAGCTCCAAAAAACGTAGCCTCTCTAAAACCGGGTCAGAATCTAACCTTTGTCCACTCAAACAGACCTAAGATACAAAAGGCCGGGCCAAATTAATCTCACAATGCCTTTCTAGAATGGCAAGATGATAAACTTTAAGATGGAGGTGGTTTTACCTCAATTCGAAGTCGGACGACGAAGTTATGGTCAAAATAGTGAGCCGATTTTTCACTGTCCGCGGGAAACTTGTTCGGCCGAGAGGAGAAATGAAGAGGAAGATGGTGGGAGATGGTGGGATGGCTATACACGGCTGGAGGGTCATCCAATGGTTGTCTCACACACATAATTGAGATTAATTTGATTAGACTTAGGTTGGTGAGGGCAATTAATGCTTGAGAGCTCCATTGCTTGACATGTGGCATTTGTCCAATAATGCAATTCCAACTTTGGCTCATCTTTGACCCCATATTCATTAATTTTTGGCAGCCAATAATGGAGAGGGAATGACCATTTTGTCCTTCTTGATTTCTTAAGGCAAAGCAAATAGTCAAGGGGCAAAATGATAATTTTGCACTTTCAGTCCAAACTTCACTTTTCCATTTTGAAATTATCATTTGGTAAGGCGACATCAAATCCCTATCTAGAATTGGAATTCTCTATTTCCAATTGCCAATTCGAGCTTCCATTTCAAATCCTAAGCCTTGAGGGGCGAAAATTCAGAATGTCACATCACGACTCTTCCCCTAATAGAAATTTCTTCCTCGAAATTTACAGCAAACCTAACTATTCAAAAAAATGGGGTACTAACGTCTCATAACTTATTCGCTTTCCCACATGGCACCTTCAATTTCGTGGTGCTCCCAGATCACTTTGACTAGTGGAATTGATTTGATCCTCAAGACTTACTCCTTTCGATCCTCAATCCTGACTGGCTTTTCCACATATGTTACTCTGTCATCTACCTCAATGAAGCCATGGATTCATATGAATTGGCTATGAAGCCCCTGTTATGAATTGGCTATAGTGCCTGTGTTACTAAATTGAGTTATAATATCTATGCTGCATAAATGGCTATAATGCCTATGCTATACAAACGACTATAGTATCGATGCTATATGAATGAGTTGTAGCTCCCCAACGATCATTGGCCTATGGCCCCAGAGATCGTATTGGGTTAGAGCCCTGATGATATCAATTAGCCTATGGCCCTAGTGACATCGATTAGCCTGTGGCCCTGGTGATATCAATTGACTATGAGTTCCAGTGATATCGATTGGTCTATGGCCCCAGTGGTATCAAATGGCTGTGAGCCTCAGAAGTACCGATTAGCCTGTGACCCTAGTGGTACCAATTGACTAAAAGTCATTACGATATCGATTGGCCTGTGGCCCTAGTGATATCAGTTGGCAAGAGTGCCAGAGAAGTACATCGTGGCTGAGAGCCCAGGCGATGCATGGTTGTGAAAATTATAATGACTATGAGTATTGGTTTACGTGTTAGAAGCCTGAACTTATGAGGCTAAGTACGTATGACTGTGACTTTTAATTATACTTATATTGATGAGATAGTTGATTGGTGGATGTCTTGTGCCATTGCTTGGATAATATTCTGCATCTGGTATTAGTTTCATGGTCTGGGGGGACTAGTGTTCAAGTCTAAGTTTAGGTTTCACTTATTGAGATTTATATCTCACCCTAGTGGGGGCTTAACTTTTTCAGGTCCCAGGCAAAGGACACACGAACTTGCCGAGGATTGGCAGTCGAGGAAGTAGTTGATTAAATGTATTTAAGATGTTGGGCAACCTTAAAGATTGTATATAGTTTGGTGGATGTAGAAATTAAATCTTTAGTTTTGACCATATAAACGGATTGAGGTGTATTTTATAGATACGAGAAGTGTGCTTTTTTTTTGTCCTAAGTCATCTTGATTTTATTTATGTATGGAGTAGTTTCTTGCTTCCGCATGTATACGATTTCAGAACATGAGGGCCGAAGGATCCTGGATGGCACAGCTTGATTACGACTAGTGGGATGTTCGCGAGCTCGTCAAGTTCGGAGCGTGACATTCCCGTTTAAGAGGTATCAGAGCAAGATTAGCTCAATCCAATGTGATAGTGATAAGGAGCGATGACTCGGGGATAATTAGATAGTGAGGCCTTTAGGATTAAGCATGGATTGCTGAATCTTGAGGATTATAGGCTTGAACTTGTGAGGTATTCTGTGACATTCTGAATTTTTGACCATTTCGAGATGTATGAATAAGAAGATATCTATTGATGTATTTCAGTTTTATCTCACTCGGACCTGATCAATTCGAGTTAACTGACCAGAAAGGGAAAGGCTAACGCATGACAAGTACGTGGACCTAGGAACTCGAATAAGGAACGACACTTTGACCATAAGGTTTATCGAGGGAATTTTTAGAGCCAATAAAGAGTGATTTAGGAATGATTAAGGGATTCATTGTTAGCGTTATAAGATTGGAACGCCGGTCATTCCACTTAACCGACGTATGATTTACAAACCTTTCCTAAATCAAATTCTTACGATCGTGATCGTCGGAGCTAGCGATAAGACCTCGCAATTACATGACAATCAAAGTCATTGTGACTTGAATCATCCTAAGTATGATGAGAATCACTGAGTCGATACGCGTGAACGTCTGCCAAAACCGCCCGTCAGTTTGAGATAGGCTGGAATTACAATTGACGGAAAACAGACCATGAGTTAGATCTCGAAATTGGATATCGGGCAAAGAAGAATTCCAACTATTCAAAAGGAATTGGATGTCACCTCATCAAGGGTAATTGAGATTTGGAAAATTGAAATTTGGACTGAAAGTGTAAAATTACCCTTTTGCCCCTCAAAGAACATTCTTTCCTTTAGAACATGCAAGGGCGTTATAGTCATTTGATCTCTCCCTATAGTGGCCAAAAATTTGAGGGTATTATAGTCAATATGTGATCTATATTTTTATGAAGAAAAGTCAAGAGTATTAATGAGAGGTGATGTGTGTAAGTAGGCCAGATTAGAGCTCTAGGATGGCATTAATTTCTAGTCAAGTCCCATCTATCATTCTCTCTCTCTCACACCTTGACTTGGGGACAAAGGAAAAGGCAAGAAGATTCTTTTTGCTCAGCCAAACTCTCCCCCTTTCTCATTCTCACGCGCACTCTCTCCCTCTTGCTCTCTCTAGGCCCGACCATCTTGCATCCTCACCATTCGTCCGTCATGATGCCGGCTTCCGGCCACCATTCGACCCAACTCCAACTACCATAACACTCCTTGATGTCTTTCCTACAACCTCCAAGTGACGGATCGTCCATTTGTTACTCCATTTAACCAGTGGAGCTACCGGAACTCGCCCAGGTCAGAATCGGAGCGAACCAGGCCATGAGCTTCTTTTGACTGGTTTAGAAGGCTTATGTTCCTTCCAAATCAAGGTGAGACCTCCTTAAGACATAGTATTAAGATTGAGTAAGTTTGGTTTGAAGTTTAGTTGAAGATAGATGGGTTTTAATTGTTGAATTTTGATGATTTTCCTAAAGGACAGAATCTGTCCTCTTCGACGGGTCTGGGAATCGAGCACCTTTGAAGGCCGTAGAAGCGTCGCCTTGCCCAAAAATTTATTGGTAAGATACTCTAAGACATAATACTTCATGTTAGCAAAGGATAGATGAATTAAGATTGGAGTTTTGATGGACAGTTTGCATGGATTTCCTTAGGGAAAGATTCTGCCCTGTATCGAACAGATAAGAAACTAAGGATTGTTGCGGTTCTTGAAGGAGTTTGTTGGCTTAATCAACTCGGTAAGAAGACTTCTAATCCTTAGTTAGGATGTGAGGTTACTAAAGGGTGGATTTTTGGTGGAATTGAAGGGGTTTTAAAGACTGATTTGATGAGAAACACGTGAGAGACCCAAACCAGCCTAAACCCGTTTTTGAGCGCGCACCGTTTTTAAAATGAGTCGTTCTAAGTCATCCGATGTCCAAATTGAGCGTCATTTTTGCCCACACGTACGTAAGATCTTGAATGAAAATAATATCCAATTTTATTTCTCAAAAAAAATGAGCAGAAAAATTACAATTTTCGTGTGGCTAAACCTGGTCGTGAGTGGGCAGGTTTTTGAGTTTAGGATTTTATGACTTGTCCTTGATTGAGTACCATGTTTTCATGCTTAGGGAGCAATGAATTGAAGCTGTGAATGCTTTATGATGTTATGCCATGTGTGAACTTGGGCATGTGTTGATTATTGGGGTTCAATTGAGGGCTTTAATGCTCGATTGCGTAATTGGTGTCGAATGATGCTTAGTGTGATGACGTGCATGTGCATGATAACCGAGTGGCATGCTTGAATTTGTGATCCTGATGTGCTTGAACGATGAGCCTTGAATGGCGATGAGATGAATCTGTTTGTGGATATGGAAATGGAACTAATGAGAAGGGTCACAAATAAGGTTACTTTGGCCAATGCATTGCGCCGCGAGTGTTTGATCCCAATTGACTTGACGAGGTCGTGCAGCTAGAGAGTCCTACCTTGATCAAATCATCTCGAAAGTTGTTAGAATCGAGAGTCAGGTAGTGACCGAATCATCTCTAGGTCCGAACACGAGAGTTCTATAGTCAACCAAATCATTTCGATGGTGCGGAGTGTCGAGAGTCGCTATAGAGACTGAATCATCTTGCAGTGAGAGTCATGATGACAGAACCATCTCGATAAGACATCGAGAGTCATGTGATTGACCAAATCATCTCACGGCCCAGGGAGGGCGGCCCTTGATGGGCATAAAGAAGATAAAAGACTGAAACATGATCTTGATGTATTTTTCGAGTCTGTGTGATTGAAATGCTTGAATTGGCTGGAATGCCTGAGATGCCTAAAGTGCATGGGATATCTATTACGCCTGTATGGCTTGAGAATTTCAGATTGGAAAGGGAAAGTATGTAGGACATGAACCTGATTGCCTGATATGCCTGAGTTGCCTTGTTATGGCAATTGCTTGAATGTCTTGTATGAAAAGTATTTTTCAAAACTTGCATACTTTGAAACGAGCCTGGAGGTACGAATAGTCTAGCTTAGGGTTAAGGTTAACTTACTGAGATTGTTATCTCACCCCGTCGTGGGACCAACATTTTCAGGTCTCAGAAAATGGAAACTCAAGCTTGCATTGGATGGGCATTCAATGAAGTCAACTTGAGGAAGTGCATATTAACCCTTTGAAACCTTAGGGTTGCTTATTAAATTTAGGGATTTAGAATTGTAACCTTTGAAGTATGATTGACTAAATTGAGAAGTATACCTTTTTGTCCTAGGTCATCTTGTATTTTATTTGCATGGGATGTTTTCTCACTTCCGCATGCGTTTATCATTTTGAAGTTTTATGTTATTGGTCGTTGGATCCTGAGAGATATTCTAAAGTCAATGGCCAGATGGGATGTTGTCAAGCCTCGAACCCGGCGAGCACGCAAACATCCCACCAAGCCGTTTATGTCCGAATGAAAGCTCCAGGATCCAATGGCCAATGTCCTTTGCGCTAAAAAAACGCGCATGCGGAAGCGATGCCAACTCCATTCATGCCAATAAATCAACACCCGATGACTTAGGACAGATACATCAAAATTTCATTAATTCATTCCTTTATAGGTTCAATTCAATAATCTACCAATCAGAAGGACAAACCCTAATATCACAAAATGTAAATTCAATAATCTACCAATCAGAAGGACAAACCCTAATATCACAAAATGTAAATCCATAACTTGCAACCCTCTTTAGCACAGTTGATCAACTATGCCTTCAAATGCCAATCCATGACAAGTTCGCGCTTCCTTCGCTCGGAACTTGAAAAATTAAGCCCCCACTGGGGTGAGATATAAATCTCAGTAAGGTGGGTCCTAACCATAGGTTAGGCCGACCGTCTACTCAGGCAATCATTTATCTCGATATTTCAAACTCATAATCATACAGGCATATCAAGCGCAAATCGATAAAACAACATGTAGATGATAGGCATGCAATGATGACCACACGTCACCCTCGGATGATCATGCATACTCGGCCTGCCACTTCACCACTTCCACCAATCCCCGCCCGTCTCAATCTCTAGCCCGCGATTTAAATCGCATCTGGCTCGGTTTGCGTAAACACATTAGACGGTCATCGGCAACCCGCATAAACGCATCAGGTTCAGATGAATCTCCAGGCCAATATCACTATCTCATAACTCCGTCCCGTGAATAGTTCGCATCAGGACCGTGGCTATCTGAACCCCGCGATCTCGTCGCATCAGGGCGCCACACACTATCAACTCCGCCCCGCGATCTCGTCGCATCAGGGTATACATCTCCTGCCCCATGTCTCATACGCCTCAGGGCCTCACCGTCCCGCAAATAATTCGTATTAGGACCGTGGCCATCTCAACCCCGCGATTTCATCGCATCAAGGCGCTACATAATATCAATTCCACCCCACGATCTCGTCGCATCAGGGTCTCCACCTCCTGCCCCGCTTCTCATACGTCTCAAGGACTCGCCATGTCATGCTTTTCAATTCGTTTTCCATACATGACGACAAGTGCAAATCAGGCACAATTCAAAGACTCATGGCATGCAAGGCGATACAATACACATACCAATCAAGAGTCAGGCATGTGCAATTATTCAAATCATTTACACTCTCTTGGCATTCACAAGACCAATCAAACTAACTCGTCAAGAAAATCATCTTAACCTCATCCGACTCGCCCTATAGAGTCCAATCTTCCTAGCAAAAGATTAGGAATTCCCTTACCTCGAGCTTGACAACACAAAAATCTTCCTTTTGAGCCCCCAAGGTTTCGGCCAACCTAAATCCAAGGGTCAACTTGCCGCGCAACCTAGAATATTCAACCGATTCGTCAATTTTCAAGTTCAATTCCTCGATTCATTAACCCCAATCATCCATAACATGTCCCTCAACATCTGATCATATCTTAAACACCAATTTAAAACTCAAAATCATCAATCCCCGCTTCCAACAGATTCGGTTTGCCCGGAATCGAACCAGTCCTCCTTGGTTCCGTGCAAACCGAACACTACCGGTCTTTAATCTGCTCCTAATTCCATCATTCAATCATAACCCTACCTCTTAACATGTCTATCTAGGGGTTTAAGAGGCTTACTAAAGGCATGAGGTGAAATGGCCGTCGGATTCCCGTTGAAGCTCGCCGGACCGTCCAAGTCATTTTACCGGTAAATTCTGTGCAAAGTTTACAAGGCCGGTTCATGGCCAAAACTCTATCAAATTGAGCCCCAATTTTTACCATAGATTCCTACACATCTCTACTAGATCTCCACAAAATTTGGCTCTAAAATTCCAAGATTTCGACCATCAAAAGGACTAGGAACCGAACCTATCTCAAGTTTACTCTGATTCTGTCAGCTCTGGGGAAATCTCTTGACCGGGGCTCTTCGGTGTTCCAAACGACTTGATTCTTGTTCGAGGATGTCGGCAAGACATATTTCGACGTTGGTGTGACTGGCCCACAGTCGGATGGTGGCCGGAGAGGGTGGTCATGGGCGGCGAACGGAGAGCTCAGAATTGGTCGCCGGCGAGCAGGTTGAAGGAGGAAGAAGAAGGTGATTTTCGGTGGTTGAGGGAGATGGTCTGGCCGAATGAGGGTGAGGAGAGAGTGAGGGGAGGCTATATTCAAATTCTTGGTCAATTGGGTTTGAATGTTAGGTGAGGAAAAGGTTGACATTACCATACCTCATGATCTTGTGACACTTGGCATTTGCCATTTCCAAGATGATCCAATGGTCATCTTTCACCCTTGAATTCGGCAGCTATGGGAGGGTGTATGGACCATTTTGCCCTTCTTCAATTGCAAGGGCAAAGTTCTAAGCTTGTGGGGGAAAACAGTCATTTTATCCCCGACATTCAGAACGTCATTTTTCTCGTTCCGAAACTTTTCGATAGGGCGACGGCCAATCCAAATAAAGTTGAAATTCTTGATTTTCCATTTTCAATCTTTCAAGACTCGTTTTTTTATAGTTTTCTCTATCAGACGTGGTTCCAGTCTATCCCGGACCGACGAGCGGCTTTTGCAGACATTACGCGTATTGACCTCGTGATTCATATCATGTTTAGGGCTCGTCAATTCGGGGTGGCTTTGGTTGTCATGTAATTGTGAGGGTCTATTGCTAGTTCCCTCGACAATCCTTATGGCCAAAGCTTCGTTTCCTATCCGAGTTCTCTAGGTCCACGTACCTCGTCTCGCGTTAGCCTTTCCCTTTTGGTCAGTCTTCTCGAATTAATCAGATTCGAGCGGAATACGACTGAAATACATCTCTAGATATACACTTCTCATTAATGAGCCTAAAATTGACTGGAAATCAAAATGTCACAACTCTTTCCCCCTTAAAGAAATTTCGTCCTCGAAATTTGCAACCTTCCAACCCATCCTATCCTTTGGGATATTGGCGCCTCGTCGCACCCTCACTCTTCCGGACAATCCTTTCCATGGCCTGAGGATCTTGCTCGTCCTTTCCAACCCAACTATCTTTCCTCTGAGACTTGTCTCCTTCAGTCCTCAATCCAATGGGCTTCTCTCCATTCTCTTTTGGTATTCATATCATTTGCCAACAGCTCTTCCTCGAGCGTTCACCTTATCTCTTTCTTTTATCCATAACCATTATCATCAAGCCCTTGCCAGAATGCACTCTTAATGTCCATACCCTTCGGCAGATTACTCCTTTCAAGCTTCCTTTAATGCCAATAGAGATTCAAGGACTTCGTCAATTTGTCATCCATTAAGCAAATTGAGTTATGGCGCCCTTAACTCCTTGAAACATTACTTGGTTACTTCCGTAGCAATCCATTCTCGACTCCAAGATAGATAAATTTCAACTTTCAACCTTATCACCGATATATATATATATATATATATATATATATATATATATTTATGCATCTTTGCACATCTTTGTGCCATCCCTAGGAAACACCGTAATTCTCCTTTTGAATTTCAATGAGGTCATCTCATTAAGTTTCTCTTCAATGCTGGACTCGTACTTCCGTCCATGGGCCTCAAAGGTTCCATCCATTCCTATAATCCTTCTAGTATCGGTGTTTAATCATGGCACACCTCAATTTCCTTCTGGCCTTCAGGCTAGGTGTTTCCAGTGGCCATCACGTTAGTCCATTAGCTAACTTCCAATTTAAGAGTTGAATCTCTTACTTCTTGAGGGAAGATCTGTCCCTCCATCACCGATTATATAAGGCTCAATTCCCAACTGTAGGCATTTGCTAAACAATTCACCCTTCCTTAATGACATGAATATCGCCATAACAACATTTGGGTGATCTCTTCGTTCCACATTCCTCGCCTTCAATTCCCTTTAGGCGGTCCATGCTCTTAATCTCTTATAGTTCCCATAACTTCGAGGTGTTGTCTTTATCCATGCAACGCTCTCATATCCACAAGTAATTTCACCCTTCGGCATTGCCTCTCGTTCAATTCCTCTAAGAAGACTACTGCTTGATATCTTTTGGAGTAGATACAAACTTGAAATCTTCTTCCACCCGAGCAAGATTTCCTCAAACTTTGTTGCGAGAATATTCGCAACCAACTCCAATCATGCTCTAAGCATGCCAATTCATACAGCACTATTGTTACGACGTACAAACCATATCCATTTCACATCGTTTTGTTATGCCCCGAGTTTCATTCTGCGTCGTGTCACTACGACCTTCATAAGCTTTTCTATTTCCAACCGGAATCGTCATACATAACGTAGTCATCAACTTAACTCGAGTCCTTGAAAACTCTTTTCACGTCCATTCACCCATTCACGTTACGTCTCGTCCTTAGTCCATTTCACTAATAGAACAGCTCTTGTGGAGAATCTTCCCACGATCCGTCTATTGCAATCCGTCAATCCCAGGAAACTTTAAATTTCAGCAACTCACGTCGACTTTAGTCGATCCATCACTCGTCCCCATCCTCACAGGCTCCACATGAATTTCATTTCCCATAAACCTCACAACAGAGGAATCTTACCTCATTAGGCCCACAACTTGCGCTTTTCACATTTAGCATGCAATAGACATTTCCTCAGAGCCCATATGACACTCTCAAAAACTATTCATGTTTCTCATGGCTCCTTACATGAGTTCAACCATCGTCTCTCAAGATGGTAACGACTAACTCAATCATTCCCTAGGCACATAGTTCGGCGATTATCAACTTCTTTCCACCAGGTGTCATATGTTCCAAACTATCCCTCGCACCTTTCACTTGAGAGCTCAGACCTTGGCTCTTTGTCATCACGGGTCTCTTCTAGGACTGCAAGACATTTTACTTACTCTTGTCACTCTTCTCTCGAGAAGCATTAGTGCTTTAGCCTTTGAGTTCCATACTCACTAAGGTGACCTTATCCAATTCCGTTTGTTCCACTGAACGTCGACATCATCCTAGAATTTAACATTGTCTACAAGACTGTCTCTCAGATTTCTCTTCTAGGAGTCATTCAAGTTCTGCGTCCTCTTTCTCGGTACAGACGCTCAATCATCATCCTAAGACAATTTAGAGCTTTCTTCCTTTTACAATAGGGTCTCTTACCCTAAGGAAGAAACTACACAACTCCGTGGCATTTCCTCACTTCAAATTCGCCTTGTCCTTTCTATTTCATAGGAAGACAACCTTGGAGTCTACGCCGACAGCGATGCCTTTACTCCATGGTTCCAAATGCTACCATGCTTTCACATTCTCTTTCCCATGACTCAATCACCTCAAGCGACAATATATGTCCGTCTTTAGTCTCTACTAGCGCACTTATCGAGTGGTCAATTCGATTACCTCAATTTACCTTGCAAGTATTCTCTAAGCGCTCTTTTCATTTGCTACATCATCCACTAGAATCACAACCAATCAGGACTACCAAGTCCGTTCACTTTTCTTTTCGTCAATGACCAATTCATGGTCCAATCACCCTTTAAGAACAATGCCCCATTCTTTAGGGAATAGCAACTCATGATTTCATTCTTCATGGTTCCAATTCACTCAACCGATCCCAAGAAATCATTAACTTCAAGCAATCTAGCATGCCGATTCTTCCTTGACCTCATTCAGAACAGAAAAGACGGGCTACTCATTTTCCACCATGTGTCTTACATCTAGGTAATCAACCATTTCCCGTAGGCACGCTCCATATCCATAATGAACATCTCTCTACTCGTAATCCATGAGCAGGGGTTCTCTTATTCATAAGTCTTTCGATCGTTCTCCTCTTTTGCTAAGTCCCATCACCATTCCTCAAAATCAGGAATAACAGCCAGTCACAAGGTTTTCAAGCTCCAATCCACTCAGGGACTTACTCATCTTATTCAAGGGTCTTTGACCACTTTCACCATATGCTTACGCTACCTGGAGAACTCTGTCTCACATTGGTTGATCATCCTATGATCCTCGCAAAAGTGTTAGGATCCAAACAACCCTTGCTCTCAAGCAACCCCAGGATGATACTTTCCATCGAACAACTTAACAGAGGTAGTCTAGGTAGATCTCATGCCTTCGAGGAAACCCTTCCTCTAGTGACCTTTCACCAATTCTCAATAGCCTCTTAGGGTTAATACTGTCAGGGTCACTTTCCTCCTTTAGTGCACCCAAAATCTCCAAAGTTTTCTCACAAAACTCTCAATTTGAAAGAGGGCAGTTCCAAGTTTCATCTTTCCATCGTGCTCAATTAATCTCAATCTTATACTTAGCTTCACAAGCTCTTCCAAGCTCTCTTGGTCCTTCCTACACATTCAATCTGGAAAGATTAACTCAGAGTCACCTTCTTCGTGACTCCCATCACTTAACTCGTCAGCATAAGCATTTATCACCATAGTGACTTAGAGAATTCTGGCAGCTCCTCTTCGAGCTTGCTTAACCAATAGGTTTTCTCATTTTCATTTAAAGTTCTCACGACCCATTCAACCCTTGGGTCTCGTACAATTAACAGATCGAGCCATATTCCCTTTTGGTACTCATACTCCAATCGCCCATCTTTACTCAATTCTCATGATCCATATCAGTTCTTGGATCTTTCATATCATGTATACTTGAGCCCAAAGTTCTTCTACGACCATGCTGTCGCTGTTCAACGTCTTTAAATTCTCATGTCACTTAGACCACTATGATTCCCTCCAGGAGTCAAAACTCAAGTCACCTACTCAAGTCTATCAGTCTCAGGCTGTTCACCCCAATATCTTTCACCATCAACCAACCATCTAATGGTTCTTGGGCAATTCTCAATTAATCGCCAATTATTCAAGGATCCCAAATCATCCTTGGTCAGTAATCATTCCTCAAGCCAATCTCAACGAGGCAACTTCTCAACTGACATCCACTATTAGACTAGCCTCAACTAGGCAACTATCAATCAAGCACTCAAGACAGCGATTCACTTGGGTCAAAAGCTCATACTCTAGGCCTAAAGGCATCCACCACTCTAACATAGTCACAACAGACTATCTCATCTCAACATGCCTCGGTTCCTCGGGTCTAAACCCATTACGTCATCTAACCTCTTAGTCATACCTTAGCCAAGCCAATCACATGAGGCTGATCATCCAACATGCCTAACAGGCCCATCACAACCATCGCTTTTCCTTTTTCCAAGGGCATCTACTTTCAAGCACAACGCCTTTAACCACGCCACTCATAGGCGCCCTTACATAGGTCATGCCACTTTCAATCATCCTTGATGAGAATCAATCCCGTGCCGCACAACCCTTATCCACAATCGGACTCAACCTAATACCTAAGCTTCCCCTTTCAAGTTATGACTTGGGTCATTTCTGCCTCTTGCCATCTTAGAAGCCTGCCAGGAGCCGCTCCTTGTCCGGACCTCTCTGTCTCGGCGATCACTCCCCGCCCTCATCAGACTTAGCCGTTGCAGGTTGTCCTGAGTCATACATCTACGGAGAAAGCCCCGTTTCACATGTCCTATACCATGTTTCATTACAGTTTATAGGTATCACATCAATTTGTCCCATACCAAGCGGCGGTTTATTAAGTCCAACACCGATAAGTTCTTGCATGCACCCTCATCAACTTGCATTTCATAACCACAAACTCAAGCACAGCGTGACCGTCCTCATCACTTGTCCTGTCAAAACCGCCTTCAGATCAATTCCTATCCATTCAAGAGTTATAATTCCACCAATGACCGTCATATCTCACAAATCAATTGCCTATATTCTATTATATATCTCAAGTCCAATCAACATTCAAATCAAATCCCTATGCATATGATCACAACTGATCTTCAATTTAGATACTCCTTGTATTTATCTCAACTCATATCATCCAACGTTGTCAATAGTAATTGATAGCTAAATCATCAAAACATCGCGCAGTTCAAGCCTAAATCCACTAATATCAGTCGTCTCTTTATAATTCGTACTCCTCAAGTTGGGTCATTGACAAATCAAGATCACAATCACACACCTCATTTGACCCTTCATTCATAAGCAATTTCCTATTATCCTCAAGCACAATTACTACCTCAAAATCCATGCTTATGACTCTCCAATCCCAACTTGCTTCCACTTAAACTTTAATCACCACATAACTCGAGATCATCCATTAAAGTCAATTCTAGGACCATTAAAGTGTACACAAGTTCAAGCCTACCATCCTCAAGATTCAATGATCCTTGCTTAGTCCTATAGGTCTCACTACCTAATTGTCCTCCAAGTCATCACTCCTTATCACTCCAAACCTCAATCACATTGGATCAAGCTGAACTTGCTCCGATACCAAACAAGTAGGGATGTCACGCCCCAAACCTGGCGAGCACGCGAGCATCCCACCAAGCCGTTCATGTCTGAATGAAAGCTCCAGGATCCAACGGCCAATGTCCTTTACGCTAAAAAAAATGCGCATGCGGAAGCGATGCTAACTCCATTCATACCAATAAATCAACACCCGATGACTTAGGACATATACATCAAAATTTCATTAATTCATCCGTTTATAGGTTCAGTTCAATAATCTACCAATCAGAAGGATAAACCCTAATATCACAAAATGTAAATCCATAACTTGCAACCCTCTTTAGCACAGTTGATCAACTATGACTTTAAATGCCAATCCTTGACAAGTTCGCGCTTCCTTCACTCAGAACCTAAACAATTAAGCCCCCACTGGGTGAGATATAAATCTTAGTAAGGTGGGTCCTAACCCTAAGTTAGGCTGACCGTTCACTCAGGCAGTCATCTTTCTCGATATTTCAAACTCATAATCATACAGGCATATCAAGCACAAATCGATAAAACAACATGCAGATGACCGGCATGCAATGATGACCACACGTCACCCTCGGATGATCATGCATATTTGGCCTGCCACTTCACCACATCCACCAATCCCCGCCTGTCTCAATCTCTAGCTCGCGATTTAAATCGCATCAGGCTCGGTTCGCGTAAAGGCATCAGACCGTCATCGGCAACTCGCGTAAACGCATCAGGTTCCGATGAATCTTCAGGCCAATATCACTATCTCATAACTCCGTCCTGCGAATAGTTCGCATCAGATCTTAAATATTCAACCTAGAATATTCAACCGATTCGTCAATTTTCAAATTCAATTCCTCCATTTATGAACCCCAATCATCCATAACATGTCCCTCAACATCTCATCATATCTTAAACACTAATTTGGAACTCAAAATCACCAATCCCGCCTCCAACAGATTCGGTTTGCCCGGAACCGAACCGGTCCTCCTTGGTTCCGTGTAAACGGAACACTACCGATCTTTAATCTACTCCTAATTCCATCATTCAATCATAACCCTACCTCTTAACATGTCTATCTTGGGGTTTAAGAGGCTTACCGAAGGTTTGAGATCAAATGGCCGCCGGATTCCCATTGAAACTCGCTGAACCGTCCAAGTCAGTTTACCGACAGATTCTGTGCAAAGTTTACAAGGTCGATTCATGGTAAAAAATTTATCAAATTGAGCCTCAATTCTTTCCATGGATTCCTACACGTCTCTACTAGATCTCCACAAAATTTGGCTCTAAAATTCCAATATTTCAACCATCAAAAGGACTAGGAACCGGACTTACCTCAGATTTGCTCCGATTCTATCGACTCTCGAGAAATCTCTTGGCTAGGGCTCCTCGGTGCTCCAAACGACTTGATTCTTGTTCAAAGATGTCGGCAAGACATATTTCTACCTTGGTGTGGTCGGTTGACGGTCGGATGGTGACCGAAGAGGGTGGTCGTGGGTGGCGAACGACAAGTTCAAAATTAGTCGCCGGCGAGCAGGTTGAATGAGGAAGAAGAAGGTGATTTTCGGTGGTTGAGGGAGATTGTCTGGCTGAATGAGGGTGAGGAGAGAGAGAGGGGAGACAATATTCGAATGCTTGGTCAATTGGGTTTGAATGTTAGGTGAGGAAAAGTTTGACATGATCATACCTCATGATCTTGTGACACTTGGCATTTGCCTTTTCCAAGATGATCCAATGGTCATCTTTCACCCTTGAATTTGGTAGCCATGGGAGGGTGTATGGACCATTTTGTCCTTCTTCAATTGCAAGGGCAAAGCTCTAAGCTTGAGGGGAAAAACGGTCATTTTACCCCCGACGTTCAGAACCTCGTTTTTCTCATTCTAGAACTTTTCGATAGGGTGACGGCCAGTCCAAATAAAGTTGGAATTCTTGATTTTCCTTTTTCAATCTTTCAAGACTCGTTTTTGATAGTTTTCTTTATCAGACGTGGTTCCAGCCTATCCCGAATCGACGGGCAGCTTTTGCAGACATTATGCGTATTGACCCCATAATTCAAATCATGTTTAGGGCTCGTCAATTTGGGGCGGCTTTGGCTATCATGTAATTATGAGGGTCTATTGCTAGTTCCCTCGACAATCCTTATGGCCAAAGCGTCGTTTCCTATCCTAGTTCCCTAGGTCCACGTACCTCATCTCGCGTTAGCTTTTTCTTTTTGGTCAGTCTACTCGAATTGATCAGATTCGAGTGGAATACGACTGAAATACATCTCTAGATATACACTTCTCATTAATGAGCCTGAAATTGATTGGAAATCAAAATGTCACAGATGTTCACGAGCTCGCAAGGTTCGAGACGTGACATCCATATTTAAGTGGTATCAAAGCAAGGTCAGCTCGATCTAATGTTATTGAGGTTTGGAGTGATAAGGAGCGATGACTTAGGGATAATTAGCTAGTGAGACCTTTAGGATTAAGTACTGAATATTGAATTTTGAAGATTATGAGCTTGAACTTGTGTGCACTCTAATGGTTCTAGTGTTGAATTTGATTTAAGATCTTGAGTGATTTTATGAATAAGGCTCATAAGGAAGTGAGTAGAGATTAAAGAGTCATAAGCCTGGATTTTGAGGTAGAAATTGTGCTTGAGGTTATTAGAGAATTGCTTATGAATAAGGGGTCAATTGGAGTATATGATAGTGATCATGGTTTGTCAATGACCCAACTTGAGGAATATTTGGCTTAAAGGCCAGTTGTGATCGAATGCATGTGGATTTGACTTGAATAACGACTAGATTTAAGGTATATAATTGAATATAGACAATTGATCTGTGAGAGGTGATGGTCCTTATGGAGCTAGAGGTTTTCTATGGAGAAGAATGAATCTAGAGTTGATTGTGGTATGACGAGTAGCGGGAACAAACATGTTGTGCATGTGTTTATGGCATTAAAATGGAAGTTGATGAGGGTGTATGCATGAGCTTATCATTGTTGGACTTTATAAACTGTCGCTTGGTATGGGACAAGTTGATGGGATACCTATAAACCGTAATGAAGCATGGAATGAGACGTGTGGAATGGGGCTTTCTCCGTAGATGTATGAGTTGAGACAACCGCAACAACAAGGTCTGATGAGGGCGGAGAGTGTTCACCGGTACAAAGAGGTACGGACAAGGAACGGCTCATAGCAGGCTTCTAAGATGGCAAGAGGTAGGAATGACCCAAGTCATAATTTGAAAGGAAAAGTCTAGGTATCAGGTTGAATCTAATGGTGGTTAAGAGATGTATGGCACGGGAGTGATTCTCAAAGTGAATGTTTGAAAGTGGCATGACTTGTGTAATGACTCTTGTGATTGGCATGATTAAGAGTTTTGTGCTTGGCTGTGCATGCCGTTTGAAAGGAAAATTGATGTTTATGATTTGCTTGTTGGGCATGTTTTGTAATTGATATCATGTGATTGGCTTAGCCAAGGTATAATTGAGAGATTAGATGGCGTAAAGGGTTTATACCCGTTGAATTGATGCCTATTGTGAATGAGATAGCCTGTTGTTTTTGTGACAGAGTGACAGATGACGCTAGGCTTTAAGTGTGAGCTATTGACTCGTTGAATTGCTGTCTTGATGCTTGTTCGAAAGATGCCTAGTTGAGGCTTACTTAGTAATTGGCTGTTAACTGAGAAATCGCCTTGTTGAGGTTGGCCTGTCGAATAGTTATTGATTAATGAGGATTTGAATCCTTGGGTAATGAGCAACTAGTTGAAAGTTGTTCCGAAGCCACTAGATGGTTGATAAGGATGAATGATCAGATGAGAAGCTTGGAAATGCTAGACTTTAGTAGATGACTTAAGTCTTTGATTCCTGAAAGGGAAGTTTGAGAGGCTGTGCTGTAGACAATGTTGAATTCCAAGATAATGTCGACGTTTAGTGGAACAGACAGAATTGAAAAAAAACAAAAACAAAGTCGCATTGACTGGTTATGGAAATCAGCGGTTAAGGTAAGAATGCTTCCTCAGGGAAGAGTGATAAAAATGAGCAAAGTGCTACAAAGTCCAAGTGGGGACTCGCGAGAGAAGAGAACCAATGTTTGAGCTCTCAAGTGAAAAGTTTCAGGAACAGTTTGAAAAATGCGACACCTGGTTGAAAGAAGTTGATAATAGTCGAATTAAGTATCCAAGGAATAATTGAGTTGATTGTTGCCATATTGAGAGGCGATGATTGGACTCATTTGAGGAGTCATGAGAAATATGAACAACTTTGAGAGTATCCCATGGAACCTAAGGAGATGCTCGTTGTATGCTAAATGTGAAGCGCACGAACTGCGGACCTGATGAGGTAAGATTCCTCAATCTTGAAATTTTTTAGAAAGGAAATCCCTGTGGAGCCTTTGAGGATTGGAATAAGTGATGAATCGACTAGAGTCGATGTGAGTTGTTGGAAATTGAAATTTCTTGAGATTGGTGAATTGTTACAAACGGACAGTGGGAAGATTCTCCACAAAAGTTGTTCCATTAATGAAATGGACTAAGGGCGAGATGTAACACGAATGGGTGAATGAACATGAAAAGAGTTTTTGAGGACTTAAGTCAATTTGATGATTACACTAGTAATGGCGTTCCTGTTTGGAGTCAAAAGAGTCAAGAGAATCTTAGTGATGTGATGTGGAAAGGAAATTTGAGGCCTAACAAGGTGATTTGAAATGAATATTGCTTGTACGTCATGACAATAATGCCATATGAATTGCAATGCTTAGAGCATGATTGAAGTTGGTTTGCGAATGTTCTCGTGACAAAGTTTGGAAAATCTTGCTTGGGTGGAAGGAGGTTTTAAGTCTATGTCTATCATAAGAAATGAAGGTAGTAGTTTTTAGAATGGAATTAAACAAGAGGCAACATCGATATATGAAGTTGCTTATGGATATGAGAGCGTTGCTTGGATAAAGAATGACCTTGAAGTTATGTAAACTAAAAGAAGTGGAGAGCATGGACTGCCTAAAGGGAATTGGTGGAAAGTCACGTGGAACGAAGAAGTCACCCAAATGTTATTACAACGATAACCATATTGCTAAGGAAGGGGTGGAATAACTGGCGGATGCTTATAATTAAGAAGTGAGCATTGCTTAATTGGCGATGGAGGGATAGATCTTCCCTCAAGAAATAAGATATTCAACTTCCAAATTGAGAGTTTGCTAATGGACTAGTCTGATGACTACCTGAGCGTCAAGTCTGAAGGTCCGAAAGGAATTGAGATATTGCCATGATTGGACCTTGATATCTAAGGGGCTATGGAAATAAATAGAACATGGAGCATTAAGGTGTGCCTTGGGATGGCACAAAGGTGTGCCAAGATTGCCTTAATATTATCAGTGATATGGATTGAAGGTTGAATTAGTCTAACGAGTGGTCGAGCATTAGACATGTTGACATGAGAGAGAGACATGACCTTGAAGGTTGATGGATTACTACGGTTGTTGGAGATCTTCGAATGGAGTCAAAAGTGAACTACTACGGGAGTAACCATGAGCTTGATTAAGGAGTCGAGAAAGTTATGACTCAATTTGGTTGAGAAAGGGCAAGTTGACAAAGCCTTGAATCTCAGATGGTACAAGAGGACATTTGAAGGGAGTGATACGTCAAATGGCGTGACTACCAAAAAGCATATGATTGTGATGGTTTAATAGGAACAGAGTTATTATGAAGAATGAGAAAGCGATGTAGCTTCTATACCCCATGAGATGTGATAATTGGAAGATTGTAAATTTCGAGGACGAAATTTCTTTAAGGGGGGAAGAGTTGTGACATTTTGAATTTCCAACCATTTCAAAATGTATGAATGAGAAGATATCTATCGATGCATTTTAGTTTTATCTCTCTCGGACCTGATCAATTCGAGTTAATTGACTAGAAAAAGAAAGGCTAACGCATGACAAGTACGTGGACCTAGGAACCCGAATAAGAAACGACACTTTGACATAAGGATTGTCGAGGGAATATTTAAAGCCAATAAGGAGCAATTTAGGAATGATTAAGGGAATCATTGCTAGCGTTATACGATTGGAACGCGGGTGATTCTACTTAACCAACGTATGATTTGCAAACCTTTCATGAATCAAATTCTTACGATTGTGACCATCGGAGCTAGCGATAAACCCTCGCAATTACATGACAATCAAAATCGATGTGACTTGAGTCATCCTAAGTGTGATGAGAATCACTGAGTCGATACGCGTAAACGTCTGCCAAAAACTGGCCGTTAGTTTGAAATAGGCTGGAATTACAATTGACGGAAAACAGACCATGAATTGGATCTTGGAATTGGATATCGCACAAAGAAGAATTCCAAAATTAAAAAGGAATTGGAAGTCGCCTCATCGAGGGTAATTAAGATTTGAAAACGTGAAATTTGGACTGAAAGTATAAAATTACCCTTTTGCCCCTCAAAGAACATTCTTTCCTATAGAACAAGTAAGGGCATTATAGTTATTTGCTCTCTCCCTATAGTGGCCGCAAATTTGAGGGTATTATAGTCAATATGTGCTTTAGATTTTTTTGAAGAAAAGTCACGAGTATTAATGAGAGGTGATGTGTGTAAGTAGGCTAGATTAAAGCTCTAGGATGGCATTAATTTCTAGTAAAATCCCACCTACCATTCTCTCTCTCTCACCTTGACTTGGGGACAAAGGAAAAGGCAAGAATACTCTTTTTACTCAGCCAAACTCTCCCCCTCTCTCATTCTCACACTCACTCTCTCCCTTTTGCTCTCTCTCAGCCCGACCAGCTTGCATCCTCACAATTTGTCTGCCACGACGCCGGCTTCCGTCCAACATTCGACCCAACTCCGACCACCACAACACTCCTTGATGTCTTTCCTATAACCTCCAAGTGACGGATCGTCCATTCGTTACTCCGTTTAACCTATGGAGCCGCCGAAACCCGCCTAGGCCAGAATCGGAGCGAACTAGGCCATGAGCTACTTTACACTAGTTTAGAAAGCTTATCTTACTTCAAAATCAAGGCGAGACCTCCTTAAGACATAGTATTAAGGTTGAGTAAGTTTGGTTTGAGGTTTGGTTGATGATAGATGGGTTTTAATGGTTGAATTTGGATGATTTTCCTAAAGGACAGAATCTGTCCTCTTCGATGGGTCTAGGAACTGGGCACCTTTGAAGGCCGTAGAAGCGTCGCCTTGCCCCAAAATTTATTAGTAAGACACCCTAAGACATAATTCTTCATGTTATCAAAGGATAGATGAATTAGATTGGAGTTTTGATGGCCGGTTTGCATGGATTTCCTTAGGGACAGATTCTGCCTTATACCGAACAGATTAGGAACCGATGATTGTTGTGGTTCTTGAAGGAGTTTGTTGGCTTAATTATCTCGGTAAGAAGACTTCTAACCCTTATTTAGGATGTTAGGTTACTAAAGGTTGGATTTTTGATTAAATTGAAGGGCTTTTGAAGGCTGATTTGATGAGAAACACGTGAGAGACCCGAACCCGCCTAAACTCATTTTTCAGCGCGCACCGTTTTTAAAACGAGTCATTCTAAGTCATCCGATATCCAAATTAAGCCCGGTTTTTGCCCACACATTTGTAATATCTTGAAAGATAATAATATGAAAAAAAATTCTAAAAAAGGGAGTAGAAAAATTGCAGTTTTCGTGAGACTGAACGTGATCATGAGTGGGCAGGTTTGTGAGTTTAGGATTTTATGACTTGTACTTGATTGAGTACCATATTTTCATGCTTAGGGAGCAATGAATTGAAGCTATGAATGCTTTATGATGTTATGTCATGTGTGAACTTATTTGTTGATTATTGGGGTTCAATTGAGGGCTTTAATGCTCGATTGTGTAATTGGTGTCGAATGATGCATAGTGTGATGACGTGCATGTGCATGATAAAGTGGCATGCTTGAATTTGTGATCCTGATGTGCTTGAGCGATGTGCCTTGAATGGCGATGAGATGAATCTATTTGTGGATGTGGAAATGGAACTAATGAGAAGGATCACAAATGAAGTGACTTTGGCCAATGCATTGCGCCGCAGGTGTTTGATCCTTGATTGTTTGGCCAATGGAAAGTATCATCCTGCCAATTCAAAGCTATGGCGGCCTTTAGGGTAAAAGCGAATTGTCCTACTACCATAATCTACCACTGCCCCTTGCTTACCCTGTCAATCCATCCCTATGATTACCTAAATATCATGCATGGGCAATACAGCTAGATCAATACTCTCCTTACTCCCTCCAATCACAATTTCACAACCAGCACAGCCCAAAGAAATCAATATTTTATCCTTTAATGGAGTGGCAACATGTAGAACTATATTCAACGATTCTAACTTCATACCCACCAATTCAACAAACTGAGCAGACTCAAAAGAATGCCTGGCACCAGGATCAAACAATGCATAAGCAGCTTGGTTGCACAAGTAAACCGTACCTGTGACCACGCCTGGTGCTTCCTACGCCACTCTGCGGGCTACTGCATATACCCTTCCTTGGGCTGGTGGTCGATTATGCTCGATCTGGGGAGTGGCAATCGACGGTCCAGCTTGTGGCCTTTGTCCTTGAGGTCGACTCGTCGGAGCTTGATTCGGGCACGTCCTCATCTAGTGGCCCATCTGACCACACTTAAAGCACGCTCCAGTCCTTACTGGGCATAGCCCATTTCCATGCCTCCTGCCACAAAAGCGGCAGCTCCAATTAGTGGGATTCGGTGGCTTCACAATATTTTTCCTTGCGGGAGGCACAAAACGCCTATTGCCCACCATCAGTCTGTTGCCCATTTGACGATTATCTCTGGACGGAGTAAATCGCGATCCAGTTGCGATATTCCTCTCTTTCAAGTCCCTCTCAATCATCTGGCCCCTCTCATAAATCTCCTTATACGTCTTCAGATTTAGGGAAATCATCTGACTAAGGAGCTCAAGCCTCAAACCGTCCCTAAATCTCTGTGCTTTCTCTTGAGGATCCTCTACGGATCGAGGTGCGTACCTCTACAGTCTGGAGAACTCGGTCTCGTACTAGTCTATCGTCAGCTGATTTTGATGCAACTATAAAAATTCCACCTGCTTCCTTTCCCTGGTCGTCTCCGAAAAGTACTTGTCATTGAACGCCGTCTTAAAGGCATCCCAAGTCATGGCCGTTCCTTCAGGGAAAACTCCATTCTTGGTGGCAGCCCACCAATCATTTGTAGTACCCTCCAGCTGGTACACTGCTAGTAATACCTTCTCTTCATCCGTGCACCTCAGCACTCCAAAGGCTTTTTCCAACTTCTCGATCCATTTGGGTGCTAGCTTGGGATCTCCAATCCCATTTAACTGTGTTGGGTTAAGCTTTATGAACTGCTCGACTAGTTGGCCTATCTGTCTGGCCACTACTATTTCCTCTTAGGCATTCACCGTCTCATTGCCCTGGCCATGTTCATCCTGGTTGTCATTACTACCGTTGTTGTCGTTGTTGGCGTTAACGGCAGCTATGGCAGCCCCTACTGCCTGGGCTATGGCAGCATCTCGGTCCTAGGTCTGCCTATCAATAAGGTCGCCAATTCTCTCCAGTGCCCTCAGCATGCCATCCATCCTTGGGTCCTCTGCTACAGGCGGCCTCGAGCTAGAGGCTCCGCTTCTAGATCTTCTAGATCTCCTGGATGGGTTGCTCATTCTTATCTCCCTCTACTGAACCTGGTCCACCACAAGTTCAGCAAGGAGTTAGTAACTCATTCATTCATCCACACCTAGAGCTACTAACTGTTCCTTAACAGAAACAATCATAACACAGTAGTACTCCATACAACAAGTTCTAGAGACATTTCAACAAGTAGTCCATGGCCATTCCTCAGTTCCGTTCACTCCAACAATTCACTAAAACCAACCATGCTCATTCATTCAACAGGCTAGAGTTCAAAAAAGACTTCCAACACCAAGCAGGGAACTAAATTCTCATGCCTCACCACGACCCTGCTGAGGCCAAATGCCATCCACAAGTGTTAAGTCACCTGCTATGCACCCCATGTTTTATCCTAACCAGTTTCCTAAGGTCTCGCTAACCCTCTAAGTCCCAACTTAATCCTCTTTATTACTCCAATCCTCAACCAACTCTAGATCGAGCTGACCTTACTCTGATACCAAATTAGATGGGGATGTCACGTCTCGCGCTCCGGGCACGAGCACGTGACTCCCTGCAAGCAAACCAAATATCTCTCATGGTCCCAAGATTCACACATAAGTCGAGAGATGTATAATATAAAAGCGCGCGGAAGTAATAATGAAATAACACCTCCGTACAAAATATGAAGTGGGACATGGATAGCGCAAATACTGTCATACAAATATCCAACTGTTCATACAGACACGTAGCTACCAAATTCGCTAACACAAGGGGCGATGAGGTAAGTACACAAAAGGGTCCATCAATAAACATCCAACATTTCACAAGATCAGGGTCGCCATCAAAAGATCAAACTGACAAACCGGGAGCTCCTAAGACGAGCAGCTGGAGTCCTCGCTCTCCTCTGCATCCTCCGTGGGCTCGTACTCTGAAAAGGTCTCAAAGCATATCTCTATAGTATCCTCAGCGGTCTCCTCAGCAGATGGCTCCATGAGATCCTCCTCAGTCGCCTCGACCACAATGACCTCCTCCTTCGTGTTCTCTATGGTCGGGGTCCTCTCCGGTCCATTCCTCAAACCGACAACGGACCCTTCAGCCTGGTCTAAATCTCGGGTGGGGTGACACCAACTAGGGATAACTCCCTGGGGTACCTCATTGGGCTTCAACGGCCCGGTAGACACATCCCTGACTTTCCTAAACCAGGCCTTATACCTATGAGGCTGCCAACTAGTACTACCCTCGTCTACCCAAACTACGGTACACTTCCGAACATAAATGGTTCCCTGCCTGTCAGGAAACTCATCAAAATAGGTGGACATCTCCTTGGGGTCGCCAAAATATATGGGCCACATCTTCAAGGCCTAGGATCTGTAAAAAGGGCATCCCCAAAGGGGTGAGAATCACATCTCAGTAAAAGAGTCCTAACCCTAGGTTAGGCCGACCGTCCGCTCAGGCAGTCACATACCCCAATAATTCAACGTAAAAATAAATAACAACACACGGATGGCAGGCATACAATTATAGCATCATAACACACTCAAATGATCATGCACGACTCATCCTGCCACATCACCACAATCATCTTTGCCTACCTGCCTCATTCTCATGCCTGTGATTAGATCGCATCAAGCTCGGTCTGCATAAATGCATCAGACCGTCATTGACAACCCGCATAAACGCATCAAGTTTCAATGATACTTCAAGCCAGTGTCGGCACTTCACATCTCGGTCCCGCGTTTTAACGCATCAGGACCATGGCCTTCGCAACCCCGCGTCTCGTACTCCTCAGCGCGCCACACAACTCCAACCCTGCGCCTCAGCGTCTCAGGGTACTCATTCCACCACCCCGCGTCTCATACGCATCAGGGTCTCGCCATGTCACACTCATGCCATGATTCTCAATTCATTTCACGTTCATAATGCAATGTGCAATTCAAGCACAATTACACACCCATGGCATGCAAGACAATCAAAGTGACACTCAGACATGGCAGGTAATTCAAGCACAAGCAATAGCACACATTAATCCCCTATCCATCTTAGGACATACCAAGAACATTCATCTTGGAATCTCTCTCAAATCAATCAAATTATCGTCCGACTCACCCAATTGAGTCCAATCTTCCTATCCTAAGTTTAGGATTCCCTTACCTTGAGTTTGATGTCACAAAGATCTTCTTCTCAAGCCCTCAATAATTCGGTCTCAAGGGCCCAAGAGCAAACCCACCGCGCAACCTAGGAAATTCCAACCAATCGTCAATTTCCCTTGTCCAATTCACCCATCCATGAATCACAAACCTCCATAACACAATCCTCATCATCTTAGCATGCCTCAATCACCAATTTGAGACTCAAAATCGACCTATCTCAGCCTCCACAAAATCGATCTTGCACAAAACCAAATAGGCTATTTTCGATTCTGTGCAAACTGGGCATGTCCAGCCCTTAATCCACTCCAAATTTATCATTTAATCACTAACTTACTTGCTAACATGTCTATCTAAGGGTCTAAGAGTCTCACCGAAGATTTGAGGTCACGTCGTCGCCGGAATCTCTTCGAAAGTCACCGGTTCCTTCAAGACTGCAACCGGTAGTTTCTGTCCAATGTTCACAAGACCCATTTGGGGTCAACATTTTACCACAGATCACTAAACAAGTTTCCTAGATCTCCACAAAATTTAGTCGCATGACTCCAACATTTCAAGGTCCTAAAGGGTCAGAAACGTTGCCTACCTCAGATTGTGTCGGTTTCCATTAGCTTCCGGGAGAATGGTTGGCCGGAGCTCCTCGGTGGCTCAATCGACGTGCTTCCACTTCGAGGAGGTCGGCAAGAGGCTAAGCTAGGCGTGGGTGGTCAGCTTGTTGGCTGGTGGTCGCCAGAGAGGCTCGTCGGTGGCAGCGAATGGAGAGGTAGAAGCTGGTCGGCGACGGCAGAAAGAGAGGAAGAAGAAGAGGGTTTCGTTGATGGGGGGTGTATGGCCGATCAAAATGGGAGGTGAGAGAGTCCTCAAGTCAAAGGGAAGAATGGTAGGTGGTTAATAGTGGACAAGACCACTCTTTATCTCATCCATTGACACTTGTCCTAAGTGTCACTCAAAGGTGATCCAATGGCCATACTTCCTCCAAATTTTCAGTGGCTCTTGGTGTGGTTGAAAGACCAAAATGCCATTCTTCATTTGCATAAGCAAGGCTAAAGCTTGAGGGGTAAAATGGTAATTTTACCCCCGACGCTCAGAACGTCATTTTCCTCGTTCTAATATTCTTCGATAAGGCAACGGTCAATCCAAACATGACGTTGGAATTCTTGATTCTCCATTTTCAATTTTCAAGACTCGTTTTTGATTATTTTCTCTATCGGACGTGGTTCCAACCTATCCCGAACCGACGGGCGACTTTTGCAGACTTTACGCGTATCGACCCTGGATTCATATCACATTTAGGGCTCGTCAATTCGTGGCAACTCTAGTTGTCATGTAATTGTGAGGGTCTATCACTAGTTCTTATGGTCTCGATCATCACTGTCCGATTTAGGAAAATTTTGCCAATTATACGTTGGTTAAGCGGCATCACTCGCGCTCTAATCGTATAACACTAGCAAGGCATTCCTTAATCGTCCTTAGATCGGTCTTTTATGATTCTAAATATCCCCTCGACAATCCTTATGGTCAAAGCGTCATTTCCTATTCGAATTCCCTAGGTCTACGTATCTTGTCTCGCGTTTGGCTTTCCCTTTTGGTCAGTCTACTCAAATTGATCAGATTCGAGCGAGATATTACTGAAACACATCACTAGATATACTTCTCATTAATAAGTCTGAAAATGACTGAAAAATCAGAATGTCACACTCATCTACTCAACAGACCAAAATCCAAAAATGGCTTTCGGCGCTAAGAATGGAACTTAATCCTCATAAACCACCATAATCTTGTCAAAACCAAATGTCAACTACATGCCCCAAGTCATATGCCATGCATCTCTTGCCTCATTCTAACAAGTTTCCTAAGGTCTCGCTACCCATCCTGTCCCAACTTAATCCTCCTTATTACTCTAATCCTAAATCAACTTTGGATCGAGCTGACCTTGCTCTGATACCAAGCAAGTCGGGATGTCACGCCTCGTGCTTCGGGCACGAGCGCGCGATACCCTACAAGCACAAACTCTCTCGGATGTCCTAGGATTCACATAAATTAAGAGATGCACCATATCGATAGCATGCGGAAGCGATAATATACAAACTCCCCCGTACGATAATAAAAAGGGGACCTGGTAACGAGAGTACCAATAAATACATAACCTCCCAACTGTTCATACAAAAGCACTGGCAAGCTAAACCTGCTGGTCGGTAGGTGTGATAGGACCAGTACAAAATGCGATCATCAACATCTCCAAAAAGAAATAGAGCATCGAGACCATCATCAAAATATATCATTCCAGAAAACGGAGGCCCCTAAGTCAAGCTACTAGAGTTGTCAGTTTCCTCAGCATCCTCAGTAGGCTCGTACTCCGAGATAGTCTCTAAGTAAATCTCCACTGTATCCTCCATCGTCTCGTCAGCTGATGGCTCTACCAAGTCGTCCTCGGTACCCTCGATCTCGATGACCTCGTCGGTGTCTTCCAGGGTTGGGGTCCTCTTGGGAACATTCTTCGAGCCAGCTCTGACCCCTCGGCCTCCACCGAATCTTGAGTGAGATGACGCCAACTAAGGATTGCCCCACGGGGTACTTTAGTGGGCTTCAGTGGCCCCGTAGAAACTTCCCATACCCTCCTAAACCAAGCCTTGAACCTATGAGGCTTCCAGCTCTTTCCACCCTCATTGACCCAGACTACCATGCACTTTCTAACGTATACGGTTCCCTATCCATCCGGGAACTCCTCAAAATAAGCTGACATTCCTTCCGGTCACCAAATTTGATTGGCCACATTTTCATGGCCTAGGATCTGAAAATGGAGTCCCACAACGGGGTGAGATTAACATCTCAGTAAGGCAAGTCCTAACCCTAGGTTAGGCTGACCGTACACTCAGGCGAATGCAATTAAGGACAAAATGCACATGCAATCACATGAGGCATTCAACAGTCATTAAATAAATACGGGATCAAACAAGTATCAAGCATGCAATCATGGCACCGTATCACATCATTTGAATCAAGCATATATTACCAAGCCAGATCACACTTTCCACCCTTCCAATCCTCCTTATGTTCACGCCCGCGTTTAGAACTCCTCAGGCTCGGTCCGCGTAAATACGCATCAGACCATCACATTGACAAACCCGCATAAATGCATCAGGTTTTCAATTTCATTCCAGGTCTATGTCGACACATCTCAAATTTCATCCCGTGTCTTAATGCATCAAGATATTGGCCGTTTCAACCCAGCATCTCGTACACCTCAAGGTAGCATCCACACAAATCCCGCGTCTCAATGCCTCAAGGTGTCACAAGTTTCTCAGACATGCCAAATTCTCATTTCAATTCAGAACTCATGATCAAGTGCAATCTCATGCAACGAGCAACACATCTATGGCATGCGGGACAATTAAATTCAACACCCAAATGTGACAATCAATTCATGGCACAAGCATTGTCAAGCATTCAAGCCATCTATATCTCTCAATGACGCACAATGGGTAATCACACCATAAACTTCCAAAACCAATCTAATTCACACTCAATTCACCCCCATCGAGTCCAATCCTCCTAGCGAAGGTTTAGAAACTTCTTACCTCAAGCTTAATTTAACAAAATTCTTCTTCCAAGCACTTCAATCACTCGGTTCTAATAGTCCAAGAACAAGTCAGCCGCGCAACCTAAGGAAATTCATCCAATCGTCAATTTTTCTTGCTCAATTTACCAATTCATGAAGCATAAACCTCAATGACATGTTCATCGATATCCTAGTACGTCTCAACGATGAATTTGGGACTCAATTCCATCGCCAACAATCCCCCATAGATTTAGTATGCACAAAACCGAAACAGGACATTTTTGATTCTGTGCATATCTCAACCAATCAGCCCTTAAACTAACTTAAATCTCAATTTATCTACTAATCTACTTGCTAACATGTAGTTCTAGGAGTTGGGGAGCCTCACCGAAAATTTGGAGTCAAGGCGACGTCGAAAAGTCCTCGAACGGCGCCGGTTCCTCCAAGTCCTCAACCGGTCAGTTTTTATCCTTCAAACACAAGATTCATTTGGGGTCAAAACTCCATCAAATTCATCCAAACATTTTCCAAAGCTCAGTCTACATGTCCTCTAGATGTCCACAAAATTTGGACGAAAGATTCAAAGGTTTCGGGGTCCTACGGAGTATAAACAATGGCTTACCTCCAGCTGCGACGGTTTTCGTCGACTTTCGGGAGAATGGCCGGCCGAAACTCCTCAGTGGGTCAAATGACTTATTCCACTTGGAGGTTGTCGGCAAGAGGATGAGGAAGGTGCTGGTGGTCGGCTCGAGCTCAGGTGGTGGCCGGAAGTGGCGGTCGGAGCCAGCGAAGGCGGCGTCAGTGGTTGGTCGACGTGGAGCTCTCTTGGCTGGAGGAAGAAGAAAAAGAAAATAAAGAAGATGGTGGCTGGTGAAGTGTTCGGCTGAAGGGGAGTGAGAGAGTGAGGTATATACACAAATGGCTTGGTCGACTTGGTACAATGATAAGTTAAAAGTTGGGCATTAAATGACAATGCCTAATCCTTTGACACTTATCCATATGTCAATCAAGGCTCATCCAATGGCTGCCAATTTTCTCAAATTTTTGGCAGCTATAATGAAATATCAATGACCCAAATGCTCTCATTGCATTTATTAATGCAAGGTTACGGCTTGATTTTACCCTCGATGCCCGGAATATCGTTTTTCTGATTCTAATTTTCTTTAATGAGGCGACGACCAATCCAATTATAATGTTAGAATTCTTGATTCTTCATTTTCTAATTTCGAGACTTGTCTCTAAACCAATCCTCTATCTAATGTGATTCCAGTCTATCCCGAACTGACGGGTGGCTTTTGCAGACGTTACGTGTACCGACTTTGTGATTTATATCACACTTATGACTCCTCAATTCATGGCAACTCTGGTTGTCATGTAATTGCGAGGGTCTATTACTAGTTCCGACGGTCTCGATCGTCATCGTTCGATTTAGAAAAATTTTGCAAATTATACATTGGTTAAGCTGCATCACCCGCGCTTCAATCGTATAATGCTAGCAATGCATTCCTTAATCGTTCTTCGGCCTTTTATGGCTCTAAATGTCCCCTCGACAATCCTTATGATCAAAGAGTCATTTCTTATTAGAGTTTCCTAGGTCCACGTACCTTGTCTCTCGTTAGCCTTTCCCCTTTGGCCAGTCAACTCGAGATTGATCTGATCCGAGCGTGATACGATTGAAATACATCGTTAGATACATTCTCATTAATGAGTCTCGAAATGACAGGAAAATCATAATGTCACACCAGGTGTGCGGCTTTGTATTGTCTTTTGCTCTTTCCCTTTCGATGTATGTATTGAATGCTTCTGCAATGTATAAATGGGTGTGCTTTCAAATTCTTCCAAAACTCCCCTTTTCTTTTTATCTTTATTGTACGGCGATGTATCTCGTCTTCCGTGTGTGCACTTCATATCATACTAGGCCGTGTGAGGTTCCTGGGTAATTATTGGCTTGAGGTGGATGTAATGAACTCCAAGGGACGCGGGACGTTACACGTTTATTATGATCTTCGATTGAAATGCACGAACTACACCTCCAGAGATACATGCATGGGCATTTATTTATTTTCGCTGCGTTTATATATTTTAATTTTGCCCGTACATGTTACGTGAATTTCAACATTAAGAAGCGGTTCCAACCGCACAAGTAGCCATCAATGAGATTTGCTCTTGATGCGATTCTCAAATTCAATGATGAAATAGAGAGGTTGTTGGCTGGTAGATTTATTAAAACCGCTTGGTATGTAGAATGGCTGTCGGATGTGGTCCCTGTAATGAAGAAGAACGGAAAATTCAGAATATATATATATATATATATATATATATATATAGATTTTAGGGATCTTAAGGCTTCCACTTCAAAAGATGAATATCACATGCTGATGGCGGATGTGCTAGTTGATTCGGCATTGGGTAGTGAGATCATGTCCCTGATGGACGGCCATTCCAGATATAACCAAATATTCGCAGCAAAAGATGATGTACATAAGATAGCGTTCAGATGTCTGAAAAACATTGGTGCAACTTACCAAAGGTCCATGAACTTCATATTCCACAACATTATGGGAAAATTTATGGAAGTCTACGTAGACGACGTCATTGTAAAATCGAACCAAGTAACTCATTTAAACTTTCTTGAGAAAGAATTCATTAGGACACAGAAATATCAGTTGAAAATGAATCCCCTAAAGTGTACCTTTGGAGTTAAAGCCGGAAATTTTCTGGTTTTCTCATAACCGAAAGGGGAATAGGGGAATAGAAATGGATAGGGATAAAGCTGGGGCAATAATAGAATTGCCCCCACCCATGACTAAGAGAGAACTGCAAATGACATTAGGAAAAATCAATTTCTTGCGTCGTTTTTATTGCTGACCTTTAAGGAAAGATCATAGTGTTTCCTCGTCTTCTCAAGTTGAAAAATCAAGAAGAGTTAAAATTTGGGAGAACCATAAAAAAGTTTGCGATCGTATAAAAGAATATTTTACGAATCCACCGGTTTTCATGCCACTAAAGAAGGGTAGCCCGTTGAAACTGTATTTGTCAGCATCCGATACGAATATCGGAAGCATGTTGGCACTAGGGGTGTCGAACCGGCCCGGCACGAAAATTTACTTAATTTCGGGCTGGATTTAACACTTGGGCCAGGCCGACTTGTCGCCTGACTTTTTTTAACATCCAAATTTTATTTAATTTAATTTTTTCTTTTTATATTCTTTCATTTGATTGGTTTGTAAATTGATTTTGATTCCAAAAAAAGAAAAAAAAGGAAAAAAAAATAATCGGCCCGAATCCGACTCGGTCCTACCCTGGTTGGGCTGTTTTGAGCTCGGTATTGCTTAATTTTGGGCCGGATTGGGCTGGGCCGAGACCCGGCCCGTTGACACCCCCAGTTGGCACAAGAAACTGAAAAAGTAAAGAACAAGTAGTGTATTACCTTACTTGAATGTTGAATGACATAGAGACAAGATATTCATCAATAGAGAAACTATATTTGTCCCTGTACTTCGTATGTATCAAATTGCGATATTACATGTTACTAACAGCAGTACACGTCATTGGCAAGTGGGACCTAATTAAGTACATGCTGACCAGGTCTATCATCAGAGGAAGAGAAGCGAATGAACGCTCGCATTGATTGAGATGGACCTAGTGTACGTCCCTCTCGAGGCCCTGAGAGGTCAAGCGCTCGTGGATTTCATCGCAGTGTGTCGTTATGTTTGTCTAGAAGAAGGAGAGCAGGACGTGATTCAAGTGGTGCCATGGACTTTATATTTTGACGGATCATGTACATCGAAGTCATCAAGCATTGGGGTCCTCATTGTCTTACCACAAGGGCAGAAGACTCGATTCCTGTTCAAACTGGATTTTGATTGTTCAAATAACAAGGCGGCGGCGTACGAAGCGCTGATTGTTGGGCTAAATATCTTGATTAATATGGAAGTAATGTTCATAAAAAAAAAAGAAAAAGGAAAAAGATTCTCAGCTTGTGATTAAGCAGCTTTCTGGCGAGTACCAATATCTAAACAAGAATATTGTCTGGTCATTATGCATCGACTAAGGAATTGCTAAATGAATTCTCTGATATTGAACTCGTTCATACCAAAAGAAACAATAATCCAAAAGACAATGAGTTAGGTTAAATGGCATCCGGATACAAAATATCAAAGGGACTAGCAAAATCCATAGTGACTCGAGTTAAAATATTACCATCAATAGATAATCAATTGATGATGATACACGCCGGTTCGATCGGGAACTATGATGTGGATTGTTTTGTTTGATGTCTTTTCTTTATCTTCATTTTTTAAATCATTTTTTATTGTCATTCCAGCGTTTATGTGGGAAATTACCAAAAAAATTTTAAATCTATTGCAATTATGTCAATTCAATCTGGATTGAGTTGACACAATTACAAAAGATTTATGATTTAATCGATTGAAAAAAAAAATCTAGGATTGAATTGGTGCACAATTGGAATTGATTGAAGACTTTTTTTTGGTAATTTTCCTAACATCCATGCAAGGACATTTAGCGTTATACAATTAGACGTGAAAAATGAAAAATACAGTAAGATGGTTTCTTACACCTTACTCGGCTTTAACCAGCCTAGAATATGTTTGAAACGATTATGGACTCATTCAAAATAGAATAAACGAGAAATCCATTTAATGTAACTGAGCAATTGAAATAATATATTTCCAGAGAGACAAAAAAATCCCTCTTTTCCATGAACTGGTTGTTATCCGCAATTTACACTTAGAAAATAAATTCACTTCGAGTTTGTATCAGGATATGACAAACTCAGATAGAAGACAAAAATGAAATGTTAACCTCCCTTGCATCTTTCAGAACTAACAATTATTCTTTGCCGTTAATTTGTTCGTCCAACTACATTTGTATCAATCAAATTACTTTTGTTAGCTCGATTAGGTCCTTAAACTTTCTTGTTGCTATCAATCTCTGTAATTTGTATTATATGTGCAATTAATCACGACGAGAGCAACGAGACAAAGGAATGTGAGAAGTTCAGCATCACTTACTTATATGCTCGTGAAAGCATCTCTGGAAAGCATGCTAATCTCATTCGACCCCGTGAGTAACGTATCAATTCCCAGCCTTCAAATCACTTCATCGAAAAAGACTGAATTGCCTAACTCGAATCTTTTGTAATTATGGTCATATTGAAGATCTCACAATAGAACAAAGAAATCAAATAAAAAATGTACAGCAAGGTTCATATCTCGAAGGGATACGGACACACTTTATTGAACAGCTCACTAAATGGGCGCTTATTTGGCCATTGCTAAGAACTCATCAATCAGTAAAGAAATAAGACTCGTACCTGATTCTACAATCTTGTAATTTGTAGTTAGCCCCATACCTCAAAGGGCACTTTTGTCTGATTTGATCGGCCACGGCAACCAAGCAATCAGCACAATCCGACAAAGTGAGAGCTCCGTTGCACGCTCCGTGACCGTAAAAAAAGTGTGTGTTGAATTCGTCTATCGGGATCTCGCAGTAATAATTATAATTTGAAATTGGCGTCTGGGTAATCACATCATGAAGAACTTCTTCCAGGGTCGTCTCGAGAGCTGGCCCGCTAAACGATTGGTCGTTGCATTGATAAGAGACCAATTTCAAATTTGGGGTGTCCCCAGCGACAGTGTTGGAAAGGTTGAATAGCACGAACACAATAATTGGGATCCTCTTGAAAGAAACCATCTTCTTCTTTTTTTCCCCTTTTCTAGAGAAGTTGCTGAATGGACGGTTGGTCCTCGGAGATGTTCTTTATAGCACTTTCCTGATTTCGTCTGCTTCCAGGGGAAACAATCGACATTACTATGAGCAAGGAATATGCCCTGCCTTGTTTTCGTCACCAGCTGAGGTAATTGATGTCCTAAGCATATGTTTATCCGTTCGGCTGGGAGATTCACTTTGGCGCTGTGTTCGGATAAATTTAACTTTGTGATATTCACTCTTCCCGACAATACAAATAGGATTTCATAATAATAATAATAAAAGACTAGCTGGGAAATTTGAAAATTAGCCTATGAGGTATGAGTTGGTAACAAATTTGTCCCTATACTTCCATTTTTGGGATCACAAATTACTGATCCTTAAATTCCTTGAATAGGTGAGCCAAATCGAATTCTGAAAAAAGCATCCTAACAATCTAGGTTGGGGATCTTAATAGATGTAAAGTGACCTCTAAATAAGAGATAATTTTCTAAAAAGTGCTAAACTTATCATACAATAGCTAATTCAATTATAAAATTTTAAATTTCGTCAATTTAATCTAAAAACCTTTTGACAATTTTTCAATACCACAGCTAATTGGACCGTCATATTAGTGATTTTCAGCCAAATTTAGCCGAAAAGACTACATTTAAAAATCATAAAATAATTTAGGACTAAATTTGCTAGATTGAGCAGTTTAGATTTTTTTGGCCAACTTTTATAAAAATCAAGTTGTTTAATAAAGGCATGATTTAATATGCTCCATGTCACATGTAGGTTGACATTTTAGCTAAGCCTAGAGCGTGGAAATATGCAATTGGGAAAGCAAATAAAGGTCTAGAAAGATTTCAAATCGGGACCTCCTCCTAGTTACTATGATACAATTTGAGATTTTGCAAGACTCTTGCCAATTATTCCTAAATCTTAAGCTGTTAGATAAATGGGTGGCATAGTATTTCAATATTCTAATTGTTCCTAAATACTTTTCATAGTCATTCGTTCTCCCTCCACCATTGAAGCATTTTTATCAAACTTTCTAATATTGTATCCAAGATAATGCTATCCATTTCACAATGTGGGTCCCCTTCATTAGCCCAATTTCACGCGCCGCTGGTACTTTGGCTTGCACCTGAAAATGGGTGTTGAAAGATTGTACAACATCGCTTGACAATAAATGCTACATGCTATTTATATTAATGTGGTATCTCTTCACCTATCAGTTTAAACTTTTGGATTATACTTTTTTATCATTTTTCCTAAAATACGACAACCACGTATTGCTTCTTTTATTGATTCGGATTTATTTCTTTTATTTGGTGTTCTAATTTCATGTATAACCTCGGTGGAACTCTTACTTCGACTACTATTAATTCTTCTAAACTAGGAATGCGTTCTTTTCGGTTTTCACGATGGTATCTACCTCTAAAACTTTTTTTTTTATTATAAATTCTTTGTTGCACCTCATTGTTTGTTTTCTAGCACTTAATCGTCGGGAGGTGAGAAATGATGTCACTGTCTTTACAACGACATGCCAAAGAATAAGTTCGATAAGAGAGAGGAATGAGATTTGTCCTAAATAGAGTATAGGTCACGGCTGTGGATTGCAATAGTCGCGTAAAAACATGCAAGGTAGATCACTCATCTATTTTGAAGTGCGAAGTCGGATCAACGTAGTGATAATTGGCAATCACGAGGAAATAAATAGTAACAATATAGTAAATAATGCCATTGTCGTCAATGCCGAATCCCATTAACAGTCTGTAACCCCATCCAAGTTTGGGTGTCTTTCCAAATGTAATATATTGAACAATTATAATCTTGTTATTTGACGAATTTTGCAAAATCGAGAGTCATCAATTAGTAAAGATTTAGGATCTTTCCAAATCATAATTTTTTTTTTCGTAACCGATGTTTCCCACGTACAATGAACTATTCCTCGAGATGGTGAGGGCATGAGCACCAATGTCACTAGTTAAGTCCTCAAAACGCAATCAGGGATATTAGAACCTGAGATCTCATCAATTTAACAGTCTAAAACCAATGGATCTCACCAACTTAGTCAACGACCCATTGGCTCCAAATCATAAGTTCAGCTGTTCTACATATGCAAATGATCATTGTCGCGACCCTCGCCCCGGCAGAAGATAGGGCTAATGCGCTGTCCTATCTGATCAGACGCGGACCTCTCCCAAAGTTCATTGCCGAAATCACAGTGGAGGATAACGTGATCGACCTTTAGTGCGGTCTAGTGACAAGTACTACGTGTGCATGCCATGGAGTCGCTAACAATCATTTCATGGAGGGTATGATTGGACCACCCTATCGAATAATTGGGAGTTTCTACTTGATTCTACGAAAACCAGAGAAGTGAGTTTGGGAACTTAGTTATGCTAACAATTAGAATTGACGCCCTTTACCCAAGTTGAATGAATTTTCTGACCTAAGATATCATGTCAATGAGTGGGGTACGAACCATAAATCTAAGAGTTCATGTAGATAGAAGTGATTACCCGAGCACTCATAATCAATAAGAGTAATTGAGCAAATCAAGGAACCAAGACATGCAGACAAAATGCATCAAATCAGCATGACATTCATAGTCAGACACTATTGGCCTAGAGAAGTGTCATTCATGGCTCAGGAATGACATAGACATAATTTACTCATCGGGGGTAAAATCGTAATGTCACACCCCGAACCCGGCGAGCATGCGAACATCTCACCAAGCCGTAATCAAGTTGTGCCATATGGGACCCTTCGACCATCATCAACTAATTATCTTACTAGGGTCATTAGACCAATCGGTACTCTCCAAGCTTACAGCCACTCCATGCCACCGGAGTCATCAGACCAAATGACATTCACATTTTTATTTAATTTCACCACCCTCCGATATCGTCGGGGTCATCAGACCAAATGGTATCCTCTACACCTTTTTCATTCAGTTTCACCATGCCATCAAGACACACATGCAATTCATTTCATAAAAATTCATCAGTCAATCACGTCATTCATTTACTCATCCGGCGTGTCCTGGCATTTAGAGAAAGGATTAGGTAACACTTACCTTGATCACAATGTCACAGTGTGAATCTCTTCAAGGCCACAAGTATAAACTCTCTAAGAATCCTTAATTAACCTAGAAAGATTTACCAATTTTGAATCAATAAACCATGGAATACTCATTTTCGTTAACTCAAGCCTTCCTTAGTCATCCCATAGGCAATTCATGCCACCTTATTAATCAAATGAATGTATAATAACATTTCCATAAACCCTCAATGGGTTCGGTTCACACGGCCATTCACAAAACCAAACTCAATTTAGAGGTTTACGTATCCATTTTGACCATAAATCACCTCTAAACCTCAATCCACTTCTCATTGACACCTCACATCATATCATATAGGGTATTATAAGTCCAATTGAAGTTCAATTAATCCTTTATCAGCCCTAAACAGAACTGACCAGCAATAGTTCATCCGCAAAATAGAATCAATTTTGGGTTCTAACCGCTCAATCGAGCCATACTTCAATCCCAAGCCTTATTCTTTACACAATAAATGTACTAAGACCTTAATTTATATGTTTAAAAGGCTCACCAAGAGATTGAAGCGAAACCACACTCCAAAGACCACTGAACAATTCGGTACCACCTTGATGGTCGCGGTCAGTTTTCTGCCCATTTGTGATCACTCATAATCAATCATAAAAACCCATTTTAACACCATCAAACTTGTAGCCACAGACCATCGAACCTTAGTACTAGATGTTATGGAAATCTTACCGAAAATGTGAAGTCATTTGAAGTCTGGAAGCCTCCGAAACAAATATTTCCCCAAAACTGGTCAGAATCAGCTTCCATCCTAATCTTTTCCCACTAAAACAGACGTATGAGACAAACGGCTAGGCTAAATTAAGGTCATAATATCTTCCTAGAATGGAAAGACGACAAGCTTTAAGATGACGATAGTTTTACCTCAATCTGATGTTGGACGACCAAGTTATGGCCGGAGCAGTGAAGACATTTTTCCCTGTCTGCGAGAAGCCCTTCTCGGCCGAAAGAGAGGAAGAACGAGATGAAAAGAGAAAAAGTGAAGGGGAGGAGGTCACAGCTGAAGAGGCTTCCAAAGGTTGTCTCGCACAAATAATTTGAGTTAATTTGACAAGATTGGATTAGGTGAGGGTAATAAATGCTTGAGGTCTCCATTGCTTGACATGTGGCATAATCCAATATTGCAATTCTAGGCTTTGACTCATCTTTGACTCTTGCATATGAATTTTCGACAGCCATAAGGGTAGAGGAAATAACCATTTTGACCTTCTTGATTTCTTAATGCAAGACAAATGGTCGAGGGGCAAAACGATAATTTTGCACTTTTTGTCCAAAATTCTATTTTTCCAGTATAAATCACCCTCGATGAGGCGACGTCCATTTCAATTCCAATATTTAAATTCCTCAATGTCCAATTCCCAATCTCGAGGTCCAATTTTATATCGAATTCTCGTCGATTGTAATTCCAGTTTATCTCAAACTGACGGGGCAACTCTTGCAGGCACTACGTGTATCGAACTTGGGATTTCTTTTAGCCGTGGCGTCTTTGATTATCATGTAATTGTGAGGGTTTGTCATTCGTTTCTTTGATCCTGATCATCGAAATCCGATTTAGGAAATTCTCGCAAATTACACATTGATTAAGTAGAATCACCCGCATCTCAATTTATAACGCTAGCAAGAGATTCCATGATTGTCCTTAGTTCGATATCTGCCGGCCCAAGATATTTTCTCGACAATCCTTATGGTCAAAATGCCATTTCTCATTCAAATTCCCCAGGTTCACGTTCCTGACTTCACGTCAGTCTTTCTCTTTTGGTCAGTTAACTCTAGGTGGCCAACTCTGAGCGAGTTATAACTTAAATACATCAATCGATATCCTTCTAATCAATAGCCTCGAGAGGATCGGAATTCGTAATGTCACAATTCTTCCCCCCTTAAAGAAATTTTGTCCTCGAAATTTGTCGCATTCTCAATCTTTAACTAATGGGGGTACTGACGCCCCATCGCTGCCTCACGTCCTCTGGTAACCCACGACGTTTCCATGTCGTTTTTACAAACCATAGTTCTCATCCTCAAGGCTCATTCCATTCTGTCCTTAATCCATACTTTATCTTTCTATCAACTGCACCTTATTATCCACCATTACAAGTCCACTTCCCAAGATCAGAGTCGGTGCTTTCCTTTACGACATCTCGAAAAATACTTGATTTCCTTTAGTCCTCAATCTATATCTACTTCTTTCTATTCTCTTTCGACATTCATGCATCTGTTAGTAGTTTTACCTCAAACATTCACATCATCTCTTCCATTTGCCTATCATCATTATTACTAAACCCTCGCCAGAAAGTACTTTTTAGTGCCTACACCACCTAGCGTACCATTCCATTCGTATGTTCTTTCGTACCCTCAGAGATTCATAAGCTTTATCAAATTGCCATTCTTTATCCAAATCGAGTTATAGCCTTTGACTCCATAAGCAAATTCAGGGCTACTTCCGTAGTAATTCGTTCTCGACTCCCTTTGAAAATCTCATTGGATCAAGTGATCCATCAACTTTTGTGGTCTTGTTTCTCTCTTATCAGCGTGTCTAATGTTTGACCACATGATAGACTAATCCAATTCTCAGTCCATATCACCAGCAGTAAAGAAAAGATCTTGCACCTCCTTGTGCCATCCCAAGGGACACTATAATTCTCCCTTCAAATTTTCGATGAGGCAATCTCTTTAAATTTACCTTTCAGTACTGGACTGATACCCTCGTCCATGGCACGTCAAGATTTCTATTCTCGACTTCCATAATTTATTCCCCAAGTATTTGGAAGTCTGGGTTTCTTTCCTGCTATGTTCACTCTCATAATCCTTTGGATCTTAAAGTCCATTCCTCGCAACCCCTTAATTCATTTCTGACTTTCAGACCTGATTCTTCCAGTAGCCATCAACTTAGTCAAGCGGCGAACTTCCAATTTAGAAGTTGAATTTCTTATCTCTCGAGGGAAAATCTGTCCCTCCATCACCAATTTCACAATACTCAACTCTCAACCTCTTATAATTCACATAACGTCGAGGTCTTTCTTTATATAAGCAACACTCTCATATTCATCGGCAATTTCATACATCCACTTTACCTCTTGTTCAATTCCCCTCAAGAAATTACCGTCTTATTTTCTTGTGGTAGTCTAAAGACTCATGTTCCAAGAATTCCAAACTTTATCGCAAGGACATTCGCAAACCAGTTCCAATCATTTTCTAAGAATTCCAACTCAAATGGCATTATTATTACGGCACATTCACGTAATTCGTATCGATTTGCTATGCAACGCCTCAAATTCCCTTTTTACGTCACGTCGTTATGATTCTTTTGACGCTTTTGATTACAAACAAGAACGCCATTATCGGCGTAGTTGTCAGCTTGACTCAAGTCCTCAAAGGTTTATCTTGTTCATTCACCCATTCGGGTTACATTTCGTCATTAGTCCATTTCATCAAAGAGCAGCTCTCATTGGGAATCCTTCCATAATCCGTCTATAACAATCTATCAATCTCAGGAAACTTCAAGTTTCTACAACTCACATCGATCCTAGTCGATTCATCACTCATTCCCGTCCTTAAATGCTCCACAGGGATTTCATTTCTCATAAATTTCACAATTGAGGAATCTTACCTCATCAGGCTCGTAGCTCGTGCTCTTCACAATTTGTATACAACGAGTATCTCTTTAGAGTCCATCGGATACTCACGAAAGTTACTCATGTTTCTCATGACTCCCTGAATGAGTCACACTATCGTCTCTCAAGACGGTAACTGTCAACCCAATTATTCCTCGGACACTCAATCCGATTATTATTAGCTTCCTGCTATCAGATGCCGAATCTCCCAAACTGTTCATCATACTTCTCACTTGAAAGCTTAGACCTTGGCTCTCTTTGTCACGGGTCTCCTTTAGAACCACATGACATTGTGTTCATTTTTGTCACTCTTCCTTGAGGAAGCACTCTTATCTTAACCGTTGGTTTTCATAACTAGTCAATGCGACTTTATCCCATTTCAGTCCGTTCCACTGAACGTCGACATTATCTTGGAATTCAACATTGTCTACAAGACAGTCTCTTGGATTTCACTTTCAGAAATCATTCAAGTTATGCGTCTGCTTTTCATTACAGACGCTCAACCACGGTATTAAGACAATTCAAAGTTTTTCTTCCTTTTACAATAGGGTCTCTTACCCTAAGAAAGAAACTATACACTACCGTGGCATTCTCTCACTTCAAATTCACCTTGTTCTTCCCATTTCATAGGACGTCAACCTTGAAGTCTGCGCCAACGGCGATACCTTTACTCCAGGATTCAAATGCTACCATGCTTTCACATTCTCCTTCTCATAAATCAGTCACCTTAAGTGACAATATCCGTTCGTCTTTAGTCTCCACCTGTTCACATATTGAATGGTCAATTCGATTACCTCAAATCACTCTACAAGTATTCTCTAAGCGCTCTTTTCGCTTACTAAATCATTCACTAGAATTACAACCAGCCAGGACTATCAAGTCCGTTCACTTTTCTTTTTATCAACGACCATTTCATGGTCCAATCGCCGTTTAAGAACAACGCCCTATTTTTTAGGGAACAACAACTCATGATTTCATTTCTCATGGTTCCAGTTCAATCAACTGATCCTAGGAAATCATTAATTCCAGGCTAACTAGCATGCTGATTTTTCCTCGACTCCTTCCATAATAGAAGAGACGGACTACCCATTTTCCACCATGGGTCTTACGCCCAGGTAATCAACCGTTTCCCGAAAACACGTTCCATATTCATAATGAACATCTCTTTCTTTGCTCGTAATCCATGAGCAGGAGTTTCTCTTATTCATAAGTCTTTCGATCATTCTCTTCTTTTACTAAGTCCCATTACCATTCCTGAAAATCAGGAATAACAGCCAACCATAAGACTTTGAAGTTCCAATCTACTCATGGGTGTACTTATCTTATTCAGGGGTCCTTTACCACTCTTAATGTACTTAGGCGACCTTGAGAACTCTGTCTCACATTGGTCGATCATCCTCTTATCCTTACAAAACTATCAGAATCCTAATAACCTTTGCTCTCGAGCAATCCAAGGAGGATACTTTCCGTCGAACAACTCAACAGAGGTAGTTCAGGCAGATCTCATGCCTTCGAGGAAAACTTTTTCTTTGGTGAACTTTCACCAACTATCAACAACTTCTCGAGGCTAAAACTGCCAGGGTCACTTTCTTTCCTCGGTGTACTCAAAACCTTCAAGGTTTTCTCACATAATCCTCAATTTTAAAAGAAGGCAGTTTCAAACTCATTTTCTCCGTCGAACCTTACTCGACCTCAATCTCGTGATCCATATCACAAGCCATTCAAACTCTTATGGTTCTTCCCACACATTTACCTTTCTCATGAATAAAATAACTCAGAGTCACATTTCTAGTTACTTCTATCACTTAACTCATCAGCACTAGCATCGATCGACTCAGTGACTTATGTAGCAATGGCAGCTCTTTCTCGAGCTTATCTACCCAACCACTTTTCTCATTTTCGTTTAAAGTTCTCATAACCCCCCATTACACTTGGGTCTTGTTTAACAAAATCGAGCCATATTCTCCTTTGGTACTCATACTCCAGTCGTTCATTTTTACTCAATTGTCATAATCCATCTCGATTCTTGGATCTTCCCATATCTTACATACTCTAGCCCAATGCTCTTTTACAACCATACTTTGCTCGTTCAACGTCATTAGGTTCTCATGTCCCTTGAACCACAATGATTCCCTCCAAGAATCAAAGACTTAAGTTATCCATTCAAGTCCGATAGTCTCAAGCTGCTCATCTCATCATCTATCACCAACAAACATCAGTGGTTCCCACACAACTCTCAACTAGTTGTTCATTATACAATGATTCCAAATCCTCATCACTCCATGACTATTCAACAGGCCGACCTCAACAAGGCAACTTCTCAATCATTAGTCAATTACTAGGCAAGCCTCGACTAGGCCAAAACTCAACTTGGTCAATACCCAGCAAATACTCAATGCGTTGCTTCTATAAATCAATCGCCCAAACTCTAAGCATAAGGCATCTGCCACTCTGTCACAAACACGACAGGTTTTCTCATTCTCAATAAGCATCAGTTCAATGGGTATAAACCTCATATGCCGTATAATCTCTCAATTAGACCTTAGTCATAACATTCACATGATGCCAATTACAAAACATGCCCAACAGGCCAATCATAAAGATCAATTTCTCTTTCAAACGGCATCCACGGCCAAGCACAAAGCTTTTAATCATGCCAATCACATGCGTCATTACACATGCCATGCCACTTGTGAGCAATCACGTCGAGAATTAATCCCTTGCCATACATCTCTTAACCACAATCAGACTCAACTTTGATACTTAGGCTTTCCCGTTCAATTTATGACTTGGGTCATCCCTGTCTCTTCGCTCTCTTAGAAGCCTGCCAGGAGCCGCTCCTTGTCCAGACCTCTCTGTCCCGGCGATCACTCGCTACCCTCATCAGACCTGGTTATTACGGATTGTCCCAAGCTATACATCTATGGAGGAAGCCCCGTTCCACACACCCCATAACATGTTTCATTACGGTTTATAGGTATCCTATTAACTCGTCCCATACCAAGCGACAGTTTATTAAGTTTGACAGCGATAAGCTCATGCATGCACCTTCATCAACTTTCATTTCGTAACCACAAATATGTGTACAATATGACTGTCCTCACTACTCGTTATATCACAATCGCCTTCATATCAATTCCTATCTATCAAAGAGTTGTAATTCCACCAATGGCCGTCACGTCACATGGATCAATTGCTTTTATTCATCCATACACCTCAAGTTTAGTTGCTATTCAAGTCAAATCCATATGCCTTTGATCACAACTGATCTTCAATCCAAATACTCCTTGTATAAATCTCATCTTATATCATCCAAAGTTGTCAACAACCATCGATAACTAAACCATCAGGGTATAACACAATTCAAGTCTGAATCTGCCAGTACCCATCGTCTCTTTATAACTCACATTCCTCAAGTTGGGTCATTGACAATTCACAATTACCATCATATACTCCAATTGACCCTTCATTCCTAAGCAATCCTCTACTAACTTCAAGCACAATTATTACTTCAAAATCCATACTTCTGTCTCTTTAATTTCAGCTTGCTTCTACTTGAACCTCAATCACAACTTCACTCAAGATTATCTGTCCATTATAATACCACATAAATTCAAACCTATAATCCTCAAGATTTAGTGATTAATACATAATTCTAAAGGTCTCACTATCTAATTATCCCCAAATCATCACTCCTTATCACTCCAAACCTCAATACGTTGGATTGAGTTCACCTTGCTCTGATACCACTTAAACGGGGATGTCACGCCCCGAACCGGCAAGCACACGAACATCCCACCAGCCCGTAATCAAGCTGTGCCATCCAAGACCCTTCGGCCATCATCAACTAATTATCTTACATATGAGAAAGCAAGAGAGTACTCCGTACACAAATAAAATCAATCATGACTTATGACGAAAAATAGTACACCTCACGTATCTATAAAATACACCTCAATTAATATTAATGGTCAAGACTAATTCATGAGAAATATACAATCTCTAAGGTCATCCAACATCTTAAAAGTATTTGGTCAACTACTTCCTCAAATGCCAATCATTGGCAAATTCGGGCTTCCTTCTCTTTGAACTTGAAAAAGTTAAGCCCCCACTGAGGTGAGATATAAATCTCAATAAGTGAATCCTAACCATATGCCTCAATACCAGTCCTACCAGATCGCACACAAATACCACTCAAAATGCAAGATAACAAGCAATGCAAAGGCAACGGGTGTCACACGATAAAAACATCCATAACCAGGCAAGGATAATCAATACAACAATAATGCTCAATTTCAGATTCTCAATATATAAACACATGCACCACATACACCACAACCACCACTTTCTCATCCACCCACATACTCCACTAGCACTCCTGCCACCTGACATTACCGGGGTCATCAGACCAAACGATGTCTACATATCGCTAGGGTCATCAGACCAATCGGTACTTCAAGGTTTACAGCTACTCCATGCCGTCGGGGTCATCAGACCAAATGGCATTCACTTTTTTATTTAATTTCACAACTCTCCGATATCGCCGGGGTTATCAGACCAAATGGTATCATCCACACCTTTCTCATTCAGTTTCACCATTCCATCAGGACACACATGCAATTCATTTCATAAAAAATCATTAGTCAATCACGTCATTCAATTACTCATCCGACGTGTCCTGGCATTTAGAGAAAGAATTAGGTAACACTTACCTTGATCACAATGTCACACAATGTGAATCTCCTCAAGGCCACAAGTATCAACTCTCCAAGAATCCTTCATTAACCTAGAAAGATTTACCAATTTTGAATCAATAAACCATGAAATACTCATTTTCATTAGCTCAAGCCTTCCTTAGTCATCCCATAGGCAACTCATGCCACCTTATTAATCAAATGAATGTATAATAACACTTCCATAAACCCTCAATAGGTTCGGTTCACACGGCCATTCACAAGACCAAACTCAATTTAGAGGTTTACGTATCCATTTTGACCATAAATCACCTCTAAACCTCATCCACTTCTCACACTTCTCATTGACACCTCACATCACATCATTAGGGCGTTATAAGTCCAATTGAAGTTCAATTACTCATTTATCAGCCCTAAATAGAATCGGCCAGCAATAGTTCATCCTCAAAACAGAACCGATTTTGGGTTATAACAGCTCAATCGAGCCATACTTCAATCCCAAGCCTTATTATTTACATTATAAACGTACTAAAACCTTAATTTATATGTTAAAAAGGCTCACCAAGAGATTTGAAGTGAAACCACACTCCAAAGACCCTTTAATAGTTCGGTACCTCCTTGATGGTCGGCAGTCAGTTTTCTGCCCATTTGTGATCACTCATAATCAGTCATAAAAACCTATTTTAACACCATCAAACTTGCAGCCACAGACCATCCAACCTTAGTACTAGATGTTATGAAGATATCACCGAATATTTGAAGCCATTTGAAGTCCGGAAGCTCTCGAAACAGATCTTTCCCCGAAACTGATCATAATCAGCTTCCATCATGACCATTGCCCACTAAAATAGACCTACGGGACAAACAGCTGGACTAAATTAAGCTCATAGTACTTTCTTAGAACGTCAAAACGATAATCTTTAAGATGGTGGTGGTTTTACCTCAATTTGATGTCGGACGACCATGTTATGGCCGGAACAGTGAAGACGATTTTCCCTATCTACGAGAAGCCCTTCTCGGCCGAGAGAGAGGAAGAAGGAGATGAAGAGAAAAAAAGTAAAGGGGAGGAGGTCACGGCTGAAGAGGCTTCCAAAGGTTGTCTCACACAAATAAATTAGTTAATTTGACAAGATTGGATTAGGTGAGGGTAATAAATGCTTGAGGTCTCTATTGCTTGACATGTGGCATAATCCAATAACGCAATTCCAGGCTTTGACTCATCTTTGACTCTTGCATATGATTTTTCGGCAGCCACAAAGGGTGGAGGAACTGACCGTTTTGACCTTCTTGATTTCTTAAGGCAAGGCAAATGGTCGATAGGCAAAACAATTATGTTGCACATTTCGTCCGAAATTCCATTTTTTCAATATAAATCACCCTCGGTGAAGCGACGTCCATTTCAATTCCAATATTTGAATTCCTCAATGTCCAATTCCCAATCTCGAGGTCCAATTTCATGTCGAACTCTCATTGACTGTAATTCCAGTTTGTATCAAACTGACGGGCGACTCTTGCGGACGCTACGCGTGTCGACATTGGGATTTCTTTTAGCCGTGGCGACTTTGATTATCATGTAATTGTGAGGGTTTATCATTCGTTCCTTTGATCCTGATAATCGAAATCCGATTTAGGAAATTCTCGCAAATTACACATTGGTTAAGCGGAATCACTTGCGTCCCAAAGTATAACGCTAGCAAGAAATTCCATTATCATCCTTAAGTCGATCTTTGCCGGCCCAAGATATTCCCTCGACAATCCTTATGGTCAATATGTCATTTCTCATTCAAATTCCCTAGGTCCACATTCTCGACTCCACGTCGATCTTTCCTTTTTGGTCAGTTAACTCAAGAGTGGCCAACTCCGAGCGAGTTACAACTGAAACATATCGATCGATATCCTTCCATTCAATAACCTCGACAGGGTCGGAATTCGGAATGTCACAAATAATTTCAAAAAAATCTGGAAACTATTTGCAAAAAAGCTCAAAATCATCATTTTAGAAGAAATCTGAAGTCAAAAAGCATCGAAAATAGGATTGGCCACCTGTGACATTCCAAATTTCGACCCTCTCGAGGCTATGGAAAGGAAGGTATCGATCGGTGTGTTTCAGTTGTAACTCGCTTGAAGTTGGCCACTCTTGAGTTAACTGACCAAATGGGAAAAACTGACGTGGGGTCGGTTACGTGGACCTGGGGAATTTGAATAAGAAGTGGCACTTTAACCATAAGGATTGTTGAGGGAATACTTTGGGCTAGTAGAGATTGATCTAGGAATGATCGTGGAATTCTTTGCTAGTGTTATACGTTGGGACGCGGGTGACTCTGCTTAACTAATGTGCAATTTGCGAGAATTTCCTAAATCGTAATATGATGATCAGGATCGTAGGAGGTAGCGATAAATTCTCACAATTACATGACAACCAAAATCGTCACGGCTTGAGAAAAATCTCAAGGTCGATACGCGTAGAGCCTGCAATAGTCGCCCGTCCGTTAGAGATAAATTGGGATTACAGTCGACAAGAGTTCGACATGAAATTGGACCTCGAGATTTGGGTATTGGACATTGAGGAATTTCAACATTTGAATTGAATTTGACATCGCCTCAACGAGGGTGATTTATATTGGAAAAATAGAATTTCAAACGGAAATTGTAAAATGATCATTTTGCCCCTCGACCTTGGGCCTTGCCTTAAAAACTAACGGAGGTCATTTTGATCACTTGAAACCCCCAAGAGTTGCTGAAAATTTGATGAAGGATTGGTCAAAGGAGTTAATGGATGATAAAGATGTCACACCCCGCGCCCCGGGCACGAGCACATGACTCCCTGCAAGCTCACCAAATATCTCTCGCGGTCCCAAGATCCACTAACAAGTCGAGAGACATGATATATATACCAAGCATGCGGAAAAGATAATGGAATAACTCCCCCGTACAAAATATGAAGTGGGACCTGGATAGCGCAAATACTGTCATACATAAAATCCGACTGTTCATATAGACGCATAGCTACTAGATCCGCTAACAAGAGAGGTGACGGGGTAAGTACACAAAAGAGTCCATCATCATCATACAACAACAGACAGGGTCAGGATCGCCACCAAAAGATCAATTGATAAGCTGAGAGCTCCTAAGATGAACTGCTGGAGTCCTCGGTCTCCTTTGCGTCCTCCGTGGGCTTGTACTCCGAAAGGGTCTCAAAGCAAACCTCTATAGTATCCTCAGCAGTATCCTCAGCAGTATCCTCAGCAGATGGCTCGATGAAATCCTCCTCAGTCGCCTCGACCACAATGACCTCCCCCTCCGTGTTCTCTATGGTTGGGGTCCTCTCCGGTCCATTCCTTGAACCGACAACGGACCCCTTAGCCTGGTTTAACTCTCGGGTGGGGTGGCACCAACTAGGGACAATTTCCTGGGGCACCTCATTGGGCTTCAGCGGCCCGGTAGACACATCCCCGACCTTTCTGAACCAGGCCTCACACCTGTGAGGCTTCCAACTCGTACTTCCCTTGTCAACACAAACTACGGTACACTTCCGGACATAAATGGTTCCCTGCCCGTCAGGGAACTCATCAAAATAGGTGGACCTCTCCTTGGGGTCACCAAAATATATGGGCCACATCTTCAAGGCCTAGGATCGGTAAAAAGGGGGTCCCCAAAGGGGTGAGATTCACATCTCAGTAAAATAGTCCTAACCCTAGGTTAGGCCTACCGTCCACTCAAGCAGTCACATACCCCGATAATTCAAACTCATAAACATACGAGGCAAGGCAAAAATAAACAACACAATGATGACAGGCATACAATTATGGCATCATAACACATTCAGATGATTATGCACAACTCGCCCTGCCACATCACCGCAACCACCTTTTTCCTTCCTGCCTCATTCTCATGCCCACGATTAGATCACATCAGGATCGGTCCGCGTAAACACATCAGACCGTCATTGACAATCTACGTAAACACATCAGGTTTCAATGATACTTCAAGCCAGTGTCGACACCACATATCTTCGTCCTGCGTAAACGCATCAGGACCGTAGCCATCTCAACCCCGCATCTTGTACGCATCAAGGCACCACACAACTCCAACCCCGTGCCTCAGCGCCTCAAGGTACTAATTTCCACCGCTCCGCGTCTATACGCATTGGGGTCTCGCCTCGTCTCCGCCATGCCACAATCAGAAATTATGCACCAAGGCTAAGTGCAACTCATGCATAAACAATGCATCCATGGCATGCAAGACGATTTAATACACAATAAAACGTGACCAATTACTAAAGAGACAAGCATAAGCAAACATTAGGGTCACCTATACTCTCTTAGCATACACAAGGGCCAATCACGCTAAGCTTCTCCAGAAACAATCTCAATTCTACCCGACTCGCCCAATCGAATCGAATCTTCCTATCATAAGGTTAGGAATTCCCTTTCCTCAAGTTTGATGTCACAAAATCCTCTCCTTGAGCCCTCAAAAATTCAGTTTCAATGGTCCAAGGCCAAACTCACCGCGCAACCTAGGAATTTCCAACCAATTGTCAATTTCCCTTGTCCAATTCACCAATCCATAAATCACAAACCTCCATAACACAATCCTCATCATCCTAACATGTCTCAATCACCAATTTGAGACTCAAAATCAATAATCATCAGCCCCCACAGATTCGATTTGCACAGAACCAAACCGGGCTATGTTCAGTTCTGTGTAAACCGAGCATATCCAGCCCCTGTCTACTCCTAATTGCCCATTTAATCACTAACCTGCTTGCTAACATGTCTATCTAAGGATTTATGAAGCTCACCAAAGATTTGGGGCCAAGTCGTCAGCGGAAATCTCTTGAATGTCGCCGGTTCCTTCAAGACCACAAACCGGCAATTTCTGTCCAATATACACGAGACTCATTCGGGGTCAAAACTCCATCAAATTAAGCTCAAATTTTTGTCACAGATCACTAAAAAAGTTCCCTAGATCTCCACAAAATTTGGTCTCAAGACTCCAAAATTTCGAGGTCCTAAAGGGTCAGAAACGTCGCCTACCTCAGATTGTGCCGGTTTCCATCGGCTTCCGGAATAATGGTTGGCGGGAGCTCCTCGGTGGCTCAATCGATGCACTTCCACTTCGAAGAGGTTGGCAAGAGGCTGAGCTAGGTGTGGGTGGTCAGCTCGCCTATTGATGGTCACCGGAGAGGCTCGACGGCGGCAACAAATAGAGAGCACCGAAATTGGTCGGGCGGCATGAGAGGATAGAGGGAGAAGAAGAAACTCTCGGTGCTTTGGGGTGTATGGCCGGCTGAATGAGAGGTGAGGGAGAGAGAGAGGAGGCTATATTCAATCCTCAAGTCAAAAGAGTTGAATGGTAGGTGGGTAATAGTGGACAAGACCACTCTTTAGCTCATCCATTGACACTTGTCCTAAGTGTCAATCAAGTGTCAATCAATGGTGATCCAATGACCACAATTTTTCCAAATTTTCGATGGCTCTTGGGGGATATAGAAGACCAAAATGCCCTTCTTCAATTGCATAAGCAAGGCTAAAGCTTTGAGGGGCAAAATGGTAATTTCACTGTCGATGTCCGAAACGTCGTTTTACTCATTCCAATATTCTTCGGTAAGGCGATGGCCATTCCAATCCTTAAGTTGGAATTCTCAATTCTCCATTTTTAATTTTCAAGACTCGTTTATGATCATTTTCTCTATCAGACGTAGTCCCAGCCTATCCCGAACCGACGGGCTGCTTTTGCAGACGTCAAGCATATCGACCCTATGATTCATATCACATTTAGGGCTCGTCAATTCATGGCGACTTTGGTTGTCATGTAATTGTGAGGGTCTATCACTAGTTCCGATGGTCTCGATCGTCAACGTTCGATTTAGGAAAATTTTACAAATTATACGTTGGTTAAGCGGCATCACCCGCTCTCCAAACGTATAACGCTAGCAATGCATCCCTTAATCATTCTTAGATCGGCCTTTTGTGGTTCTAAATGTCCCCTCAACAATCCTTATGGTCAAAGCGCCATTTTCTATTCGAGTTCCCTAGGTCCACATACTTTGTCTCGCGTTAGACTTTCCCTTTTGGTCAATCTACTCAAATTGATCAGATTTGAGCAAGATACGACTGAAATACATCACTTGATATACTTCTCTTTAATGAGTCTTAAATTGACTGGAAATCAGAATGTCACAACTCTTCCCCCTTTCAAAAATTTTGTCCTCGAAATTTACATCAATCTTAATTACCCAAATAAATGGGGGTGTTGTCTCCTCATCGTCTCTTCATTTTCCCTTGTGGTGCCTTCGGTTCCATGGTGCTCCCATACCACCTTGATCAATGGAATCTTCTTATTCCTAAGGATTTGCTCCTTCCGGTCCTCGATCCTGATCGGCTTCTCCACGTAAGATACCCGATCGTCCACTTCTATGACTTCGTAGTCCATCACATGTGTCGGGTCTGGTTTGTATTTTCGTGGCATTGACACATGGAAGACATTATGCACCTGGGTTAGATTAGGTGGCAAGGTAAGCTTGTAAGCCAAGGTTCCAATTCACTCCAGTATCTCGAATGGGCTTACATACCTTGGGCTCAGTTTTCCCTTCTTTTCAAAACGTGATAAACCTCTCATTGGTGACACCTTGAGGAAAACATGGTCGCCTACTTGAAACTCCAAAGGCTTGCATCGCTTATTTGCATAACTCTTCTGACGACTTTGTGCCGTCTTCAGTCTATCCCGAATTATTTTTACTGCTTCCACCGATTGTTCTACCAGCTTTGGGCCTATGATACTCCTTTCTCTAGTCTCATCCCGGCAAATCAGGGTTCTGCAGGCCCTTCCATAGAGTGCTTCGAATGGTGTCATTTGGATGCTCTGCTGATAGCTATTATTGTATGTAAACTCTACCAAGTGCAGCTGATCTTCCCATCCACCTTTGAAATCAATTACGCATGTTCGCAACATGTCCTCAAGCGTCTGAATCGTCCTTTCTGACTATCCGTCTATCTGTGGATGGTACGTAGTGCTAAACTGCAGTCGGGTTCCCATAGCATATTGCAAACTCTTCCAAAAATTTACAGTGAATTTGGGATCTCTATTAGACGTAATCGTCATAAGCACTCCATGTAATCTCACTACTTGTCTCATGTATAACTCGGCGTATCTATCCATTGCGAAATCCTTTCACACAGGAATGAAGTGCACAGACTTTGTCAATCTGTCCACGATTACCCATATAGAGTCGTGACCTCTCTAGCTCCTCGGAAGTCCCATCACAAAATCCATAGTTACATGCTCCCACTTCCACTCAGGAATTTCCAGTGGCTGTAGTAGTCCTCCAGGCTTTCAGTGCTGTGCTTTCACCTGCTGGCATGTCAAACACTTAGCCACATATCTCGCCACATCCACCTTTATTCCGTTTCACCAATTGTGCTGTCGCAAGTTCTGATACATCTTCTTACTCCCCGGTAGATACTATAATTGTTCCTATGAGCCTCTAACAAAATCCTTTCCCGGAGCCCTTCATCTTTTGGCACGCACAGTCGTCCTCGGAACTTCAAGATTCCGTTCTCTGACACCTAAAACTCTGGTTTCCTCTTTGTCGCTTCCATCTCCAGGATCTTCTGAATCTCTAGGTCCGTAGACTGTAAGGTCTTTATTCCTTCCTAGATCTCAAGTTCTACCCTCAATGTAGCCATTAAGCTGGACAACTGGCAGACTTCCAATCTGAACTCAGAATCTCTCAGGTCTTCTATCATTGACCAACTTCTTACTAGTAGACAGGCGATGCTTGACTTCCGACTAAGCATGTCTGCTACTCTGTTTGCCTTCCCAAGGTGATACAGTATATCACAACCATAATCCTTGAGCAACTCTATCCACCGACGTTGCCTCATATTTAGCTCTTTCTAGGAAAACAAATACTTTAAGCTTTGGTGGTTGGTATAAATCTGGAACTTCTCGCCACACAGGTAGTGACTCCAGATCTTCAAAGAAAATATGATCGCTGCTAATTCCAGATCATGCGTTGGGTAGTTCATTTCATGTGGTCTCAATTGTCGGGATGCGTAGGCCACTACTCTTCTGTGCTGCATCAACACACAGCCCAGTCCTTTCAGCGAAGCATCGCTTAAATCTCATAGCCTCCCGGTCCAGATGGAATTGTCAGCACTGGCGCGGTTGTCAATCGATGTTTGAGCTCCTGGAAGCTCTTCTCGCATTTATCCGCCCATTCAAACCTTGTCTCCTTCTTTGTTAGCCTTGTCAATGGGATGGCTATGGATGAGAATTTCTCCATAAAACGTCTGTAATACCCGGTCAATCCCAAGAAATTTTTGACTTCAGTGACTATATTGGGCCTAGGCTAATTTGTTACCGCTTCAACCATTGCAGGATCCACTGCAATTACTTCTCCAGATACCACATGACCAAGAAATATTACCCTGCTCAGCTAGAACTCGTATTTACTCAACTTCGCATAGAGTGAATGCTCCCTCAGGGTTTGCAGGACAATCCTCAAGTGCTCCTCATGTTCTTCGTCACTCTTCGAGTAGATCAGTATATCGTCAATAAAAATTATGACAAATCTATCCAGGAATTCCTTAAATACTCGATGCATCTGGTCCATGAATGCAGCTGGAGCGTTGATTAATCCAAAAGGCATCACTGTGAACTCGTAATGACCATACCTAGTCCTGAAAGCAGCTTAGGTATGTCTTCCTTCTTGATCCTCAACTGGTGATACCTTGTTCTCAGGTCAATCTTTAAGAAAACCGCCGCTCCTTGTAACTAATCAAATATGTCATCAATCCTCGGCAGTGGGTACTTATTCTTCACTGTTACTTAGTTCAGCTGCCGATAGTTAATGTATAGATGCAAAGACCAATCCTTCTTCCTTATGAACAACACTGGTGCTCCCCACGGCGAAGCACTCGGTCAGATAAATCCTTTATCTAGTAGTTCCTGCATCTGCACCTTTAACTCTTTCAATTCTGACAGGGACATCCTATAAGGTGCCTTCGAGATTGGCTCCATTTCAGGAGCTAACTCGATCACGAATTCTATTTGTCACTCCGGTGGCAATCCCGGCAACTCTTGGGGAAACACGACAGGAAATTCACGCACTATCGGGATACTCTCTAGTTTTGGCTCTTCGGTAGTTGTGTCCATTACTGCCACCAAGTATGCCTAACACCCTTGAGACATCAACTTTGTCATTTCAAGGGATGTGACTAAGGGAATCAGGTTCCTCCTCGACTTCCTACCAATTCAAAGCTAGGGTGGCCTTCAGGGTAAAAGCGAATTGTCCTACTATCACAATCTACCACTGCCCCCTGTTTACCCAACCAATCCATCCCTATGATCACGTCAAAATCATACATGGGCAATACAGCTAGATCAATACTCTCCTTACTCCCTCCAATCACAATTTCACAACCAACACAGCCCAAAGAAACCAATATGTTATCCTTTAATGGAGTGGCAACATGCATAATCATATTCAACGGTTTTAACTTCATGCCCACCAAATCAACAAATTGAGCAGACACGAATGAATGCGTGGCACCAGGATCAAACAATACATATGCAGCTTGGTCACACAAGTAAATCGTACCTATGACCACACTTGGCGCCTTCTCCGCCTCTCTACGGACTACTGCATATACCCTTCCCTGGGTCGGTGGTCGGTTCTGCTCGATCTGAGGAGTGGCAGTCGATGGTCCAGCCTGCGGTTTTTGTCCTTGAGGTCGTCTCGCTGGAGCTTGGTTTAGGCATGTCCTCATCTGGTGGCCCAGCTGACCACACTTAAAGCAAGCTCTAGTCCTTACCGGGCATGGCTCATTTCCATACGTTCTACCACAAAGGCGGCAGCTCCAGTTAGTGGGATTCAGTGGCTTCACAATATTTTTCCTTGCGAGAGGTACAAAATGCCTGTTGCCCACCATCGGTCTCTTGCCCATCTGACTATTGTCTCGGAATGGGGTAAACTGCGATCCAGATGCAGCATTCCTTTCCTTTAAGTCCCTCTCTATCATCTGGCCCCGCTCATGGATCTCCTTATAAGTCCTCAGATTTAGGGCAATCATCTGATTGCGGAGCTCAGGCCTCAATCCGTCCCTAAATCTCCGTACTTTCTCCTGGGGATCCTCCACTGATCGAGGTGCGTACCTTGATAATCTAGAGAACTCAGCCTCGTACTGGTCTATCGTTAGCTGGCTCTGACGCAACTGTAAAAATTCCACCTGCTTCCTTTCCCTAGCTGTCTCTGAGAAATACTTGTCATTAAATGCCGTCTTGAAGGCTTCCCAAGTCATGGCTGCTTCCTTAGGGAAAACACCATTCTTGGTGGCAGCCCACCAATCATTTGCCGTGCCTCCAACTGGTATACTGCTAGTAGCACCTTCTCTTCGTCTGTGCACCTCATCACTCCAAAGGCTTTCTCCAGCTTCTCAATCCACCTACCTAGCTTGGGGTCTCTAGTCCCATTGAACTGTGTCGGCTTCAACTTTATGAACTGCTCGACTAGTTGGCCCATCTGTCTAGCCACGATGACTTCCTCTTGGGTATTCACCGCCTCATTGCCCTAGTTAAGTTCACCCTGGCTTCCGTTGCCACCGTTGTTGCCACCGTTATTGCCGTTGTTGGCGTTGACGGCAGCTATGGCAGCTCCTACTGCCTGGGCTATGGCAGCATCCCAGTCCTAGGTCTGTCTATCAATAAGGTCACCAATTCTCTCTAGTGGCCTTAGTACGCCATCCATCCTTGGATCTTCTACGATAGGCGGCCTCGAGCTAGAGGCTCCGCCTCTTGACCTTTCAGACCTTCTAGACGGGTTGTTCATCCTTATCTCCTTCTACTAAACTTGGTCCACCACAAGTTCAGCGAGGAGTTAGCAACTCATTCATTCATCCAAGTCTAGAGCTACTAACTACTCCTCGACATAAACAATCATAGCACAGCAGTACTCCATACAACAAATCCCAGGGGTATTTCAACAAGCAGCACATGGTCATCCCTCAGTTCCGTTCACTCCAGCGGTTCACTAAAACAGGCCACACTCATTCATTCAACAGGCCAAAGTCCATAAATGACTTTCAACACCAAGTAGAGAACTTAATCCTCATGCATTACTGCCCTGCCAAGGTCAAACACCAACCATAAGTACCAAGTCACATGTTAAGCATCCCATGTCTTATCTTAACCAGTCTCCTAAGGTCGCTCTATTTGTCCAAGTCCCAACTTAATCCTTCTTATTACTCCAGTCCTCAATCAACTTTGGATCGAGCTGACCTTGCTCTAATACCAAGCAAAAGGGGATGCCACGCCCCGCGCCCCGGGCACGAGCACGCGACTCCCTACAAGCAACCCAAATATCTCTAGTGATCCGAAGATCCACTAACAAGTCGAGAGATATGATATATATACCAAGCATGCGGAAACGATATTGAAATAACTCCCCTGTATAAAATATGAAGTGGGACCTGGATAGCGCAAGTACTGTCATACATAAAATCCGACTGTTCATATAGACACATAGCTACTAGATCCGCTAACAAGAGGGGTGATGGGGTAAGTACACAAAAGAGTCCATCATCATCATACAACAAGAGACAGGGTCAGGATTGCCACGAAAAGATCGACTGATAAGCTGGGAGCTCCTAAGATGAGCTGCTGGAGTCCTCGGCCTCCTCTGTGTCCTCCGTGGGCTCGTACTCCAAAAAGGTCTTAGAGCGAACCTCTATAGTATCCTCAGTGATCTCCTCAGCAAATGGCTCCATGAGATTCTCCTTAGTCGCCTCGACTACAATGACCTCCTCCTCCGTGTTCTCTATGGACGGGGTCCTCTCCAGTCCATTCCTCGAACCGACAACGGACCCCTCAGCCTGGTCTAACTCTCGAGTGGGGTGGCACCAACTAGGGACAACTCCCTGGGGCACCTCATTGGGCTTCAGTGGCCCGGTAGATACATCCCCGACCTTTCTAAACCAGGCCTCATACCCGTGGGCTTCCAACTCGTACTGCCCTCGTCAACCTAAACTACGGTACACTTCCGGACAGAAATGGTTCCACGCCCGTCAAGGAACTAATCAAAATATGTGGACATCTCCTTGGGGTTACCCAAACGTATGGGCCACATCTTCAAGACCTAGGGTCTAAAAAAACTGGGTCCCCAAAGGGGTGAGATTCACATCTCAGTAAAAGAATCCTAACCCTAGGTTAGGCCGACCGTCCACTCAGGCAGCCACATACCCTGATAATTCAAACTCATAAACATACAAGGCAAGGCAAAAATAAACAACACACGGATGGCAGGCATACAATTATGGCATCATAACACATTCAGATGATTATGCACAACTCGCCTTACCACATCACCACAACCACCTTTTTCCTTCCTGCCTCATTCTCATGCCCGCAATCTGATCGCATTAGGCTCGGTCCGCGTAAACGCATCAGACCGTCATTGACAACCCACGTAAATGCATCAGGTTTCAATGATACTTTAGGCCAGTGTCGACACCTCATATCTCCATCTCGCGTAAACGCATTAGGACCATAGCCATCTCAACCGCGCGTCTTATATGCATCAGGGTGTCACACAACTCCAACCCCGCGCCTCAACGCCCTAGGGTACTCATTTTCACCACCTCGCAGCTCATACGCGTCAGGGTCTCGCCTCGTCTCCGCCATGCCACAATCACAAATTATGCACACAAGGCTAAGTGCAACTGATACATAAAAAATACATCCATGGCATGCAAGACGATTTAATACACAGTAAAACGTGACCAATTACTCAAGAGACAAACATATGCAAACATTAGGGTCACCTATACTCTCTTAGCATACACAAGGACCAATCACGCTAAGCTTCTCCAGAAACAATCTCAATTCCACCCGACTCGCCCAATCGAGTCCAATCTTCCTATCGTAAGGTTAGGAATTTCCTTACCTCAAGTTTGATATCACAAAATCTCTCCTTGAGCCCTAAAAAATTCGATTTCAATGGTCCAAGGCTAAATTCACCGCACAACCTAGGAATTTTCAAACAATTGTCAATTTCCCTTGTCCAATTCACCAATCCATGAACCACAAACCTCCATAACACAATCCTCATCATCCTAACATGTCTTAATCACCAATTTGAGACTCAAAATCAACAATCATTAGCACCCACAGATTCGATTTGCACAGAACTGAATCAGGCTATGTTCGGTTCTGTGTAAATCGAGCATATCCAGCCCCTATCTACTCCTAATTCACCATTTAATCACTAACCTACTTGCTAACATGTCTATCTAAGGGTTTATGAGGTTCACCTAAGATTTGGGGCCGGGTCATTGTCGGAAATCCCTTGAAAGTCGCCGGTTTCTTCAAGAACACAAACCGGCAGTTTCTGTCCAACATTCACAAGACCCATTCGGGGTCAAAACTCTATCAAATTAAGCTCAACTTTTTACCACAGATCAGTAAGCAAGTCCCCTAGATCTCCAAAATATTTGGTCATAAGACTCCAACATTTCGAGGTCCTAAAGGGTCAGAAACGTCGCCTACCTCAGATTGTGCCGGTTTCCATCGGCTTCCGGGAGAATGGTTGGCCAGAGCTACTCGGTAGCTCAATCGAGGTACTTCCGCTTCGAGGAGGTCGGCAAGAGGCTAAGCTAGGTGTGGGTGGCCGGCTCACCGGCTGATGGTTATCGGAGAGGCTCATCGGCGACAATGAACAGAGAGCACCGAAACTGGTCGGGCGGCAGCAGAGGGTAGAGCTAGAAGGAGAAACTCTCGGTGCTTTGGGGTGTATGGCCGGCTGAATGAGAGGTGAGGGAGAGAGAGAAGAGGCTATATTTAATCCTCAAGTCAAAAGAGTTGAATGGTAGGTGGGTAATAGTAGACAAGACCACTCTTTAGCTCATCCATTGACACTTGTCCTAAGTGTCAATCAAGGGTGATCCAATGGCCACAATTTCTCCAAATTTTCGGTGGCTCTTGGGGGGTATAGAAGACCAAAATGCCATTCTTCAATTGCATAACCAAGGCTAAAACTTTGAGGGGCAAAATGGTAATTTCACCCCCGACGTCCAGAACGTCATTTTTCTCATTCTAATATTCTTCGGTAAAGCAATGGCCATTCCAATCCTCACGTTGGAATTCTTGATTCTCCCTTTTTAATTTTCAAGACTCATTTTTGATCGTTTTCTCTATCAGACGTGGTCCCAGGCCATCCCGAATCGACAGGCAGCATTTGCAGATGTCAAGCATATCAACCCTGTGATTCATGTCACATTTAGGGCTCATCAATTCATGGCGACTTTGCTTGTCATGTAATTGTGAGGGTCTATCACTAGTTCCGATGGTCTCGATCGTCACCGTTCGATTTAGAAAAATTTTGTAAATTATACGTTGGTTAAGCGACATCACTCGCGCTCCAATCGTATAACGCTAGCAATGCATCCCTTAATCATTCTTAGATTGGCCTTTTGTGGTTCTAAATGTTCCCTCAACAATCCTTATGGTCAAAGCGCCATTTCCTATTCGAGTTCCCTAGGTCTACATACTTTGTCTCGCGTTAGCCTTTCCCTTTTGGTCAATCTATTCAAATTGATCAGATTTAAGTGAGATACAACTGAAACACATCACTAGATATACTTCTCATTAATGAGTCTGAAATTAACTGTAAATCAGAATGTCACAAAAGACCTTCTTGAAGTTTTGACATGTGTTAACCAAGGAGAGCTTAAGCATTAATTACCAATCTTATCAAATTGACCAAAATGAATTATTGGGTGAAAGACTCTCTCTCCCTCCTCATTTTGACCAGCCACTTCTCTCTCCTCTCTCTCTATTTCTTCTTCTTCTTTCTTTTCTCTCTCGGCCAAGAAACTTTCTCGCGGCCCGACCAAAACCGCTCCACTGTTCTAGCCATAACCCTTTGGTCCAACATCGGATTGAGGTAAAATCACCACCATCTTAAAGCTTATTATCTTGGGGTTCTAGAAACATATTATATGCTCAATTTGGCCCAGTTGTTTGTCCCGTAGGTCTATTTGAGTGGGCAAAGTTCAGATTCTGACCTAGTTTTCAAGGCTTCAAATGGCTCCAATTTTCGGTGAGTCGCTCTCAACTCATAGTATAAAAGTTTAGCGAGCTGATTTTGAGTATTTTTTGGAGTTAAAATAGATTGAGAAAATTTTGATTTAGGGCCTCAACTTCTTATATTTTCTCAAAAAGGGCCTACGGTAAAGCTTTTTACAAAGAAGGGCCCGGTGTACCCAGACTTGTTGCAAAGAAGGGCCCAGCTCGCCAGCCGGCATGCATGTCCTATTTCTGACAATTCAACTGGGGCATTTTCGTCAAAAAAAATTTGAATTAAAAACAACAACAAAACTCTAAAATTAAAAGACAAAACACTCTCTCACGTTTCGTTTTCTTCTCTATCCCATTCCCACCTACGTTTGTCAAGGAAAAAGCTCACTGTGTGCGATCGAGCGATGAGGTGCGTTTCAGCGACAAGATGGGGGCCCTTGCGACAAGCGACGGTAGCGATGACGATTGGGGCGGTAACGACAACCTTCAAAGGTGAGGGATTTTGGAATAAATTAAAAGACCCCTGTTGTTCACATAAACCTTAATTCGTAAAGGAGCTGGTTTTGGGTGATTGAGCGACGACGTGCGATTCGACAATGGCAATGGCGGCTTGCGACCAGGCGACGACACTGATATCGACTAGGGTGGCAAGGCGACCTTCAAAGGTGAGAAATTTCAAAATAAATTGGATCCCCCATATTCACACAAACCCAATTCATAAAGGAGGAGGATCTGTTTATGTGCGATTGAGCGACGATGTCCAATCGAGTGGCAGTGGCGACGATCCCGGTGGCAACGGACTGTGGCAGCAACTTCAATGGGACCTTGTTTCAAGTCTACGACGGCAATGGCGACAAGGGTAGCAGCGGCGGCATTTGAAGGTGATGGAATTTGAAAGAAATTAAAAGATCCCTCGTATTCACAATAAGCCTTCGCCCCCAATTCAAGAATGGTGTAGATTGGTTCTTTCATGTTATCTCTGCTATTCTCTCCCGAGATCCGGGAGCGTTGGTGATGTGTGAGGGGATGACAACACTGCACCCGGGAAGAAAACTTTGGCCGTCAACCCAACCATGGTCAATTCGAAGGAAGAGTCGATGTGCGACTTGCTCATTAGAGGATGATATCTTCTTACAAAGAATTCAAGCCTTTCAATGGCTGGTGCTGCACCATTGGATTTTGGTTGTACTTATTTAGCTTAATTTTTCCTATGTTACAAGACAGTTAAGGTGATTCTAAATTAAGATTCTAAATGTTGTTTCGTTGGGTATGTATAGTAAGAGTATATTTGCAGGTCTTATTAGTTAACCCTATTCATTTGCTACAGTTCATTTCACAAAAATCAAGCATTCTAGCACATGGATCAAGGAATTGAATTTCCTGGAAAGTTAGTTGAATTTATTGGAAGCTGCTCCATTAAAGCGTCACAGCAGCAAGTCAATTTTTAGCGACACCAGTTACCAGTTGCGGATGAAACATGTAATGCTTTTGTTGGAGGGAGCTCCTTTTGCCTTATAGATCTTTTATCCATTTCATGAATCTACATCATTCTCATAAAAGAAAATTTATCCATTTGGTGACCTCTGCAGATTCGAAAGGCTTGGTAGTTTTTCAATTTCTTTGCATCAAGAAATGTTTAGCAACTCCAATTATTCGGTCTCTTCAAACCTTTCAATCTCATGTAGACTTCTGTAAATTCCAAGATACACGAGTTTAAGCTTTTCACAATAAGAAGGATCAAAACTTTATTATTCTTCAATCTCTGCTCAAGCTCTTTGATCCCCTCATAGACAGTAGCGACTAGTAAATTCTGTAAATATATGCAGCAAAATATAAGCAAACAGAGCTTTGTCAAAAAGGACTAAAACCATGCTTCAGTCATTTGCCAATTGGTAGTTCAAGCAATGACTCGAGAATCATTTTCCCGCGACATTTTCCCGCAACTCAAAAAAGTAGATCTGAACATCATACAATACTTGCTCAAGATGATTAAAAAAAAAACAAAGTGCGCATCATTGATATAGATTGTTGTTATAATTACAAATCATCAAGTTACGCTTCCCTTAAATATCATAAACGGGATTCATTCAAGAAGCTTGAAACCAACTGTGCGGAAGCCCACTAAAGAGCTGAAATGCACTTGATCTCCATCCTTGCATTCAGTAGCAAAGCAACAACTGATATGTTGAGAAAGCTAGGCAATTGCTAGAAAATCTACAACATAAAGACATCTAGTCACTTTAAAGGTGTTTAATAATGAGTATTGAAGAATCTAACTATAAAGACATGATGTCCTTTAATTTAGAGCATCCACTAGTCAAAATATGAATAATACTGGAACTAAAATAGAAAAAAATGAGATGCATAGCAAACCCAATGGATTGAAAGGTGCACCAGTAGATCACTCGGTTCAACTTTTTCCCAAACAGGCCTTATTTTTACAATCTGATCGTGTCAGCCATAAAAGATTCGATGACCACAAGATAAATGAAGAGAGAAATGAAAATGCAGAGACTGCGCATAAGTGTGCATCTTCCACTGTCAAAGGAAGTTCCTCAAAAGTTATCGGCAACCAGAAAACTGAAAGAAAATATGTCAGAAATGATTCACGCAAGTTTCATTTTCTTCAAAGAACAATCAGGATGAGAATCAGCGCTCAACTCACAGAAATGAAAATTCACCATCAGAGGAAAGATCATCTCCACATGGTTACAGAAGACGAAGTTTGCTTAATGTCACTTTGCCTGTCAACGTAAACCCAAAAAAGATTTGTCAAGAAAAAGATTTCCTGAAGCAACTAGCAATAAGCAAACCATGTCAGCATGAAGCTATTAACAACCCAGCTTTAGCCAATAATAAGGACCAAAGAGAAAGTACTGGTAACACATTCCCAAAAATTTATGTTGATCGACAAGATGATTCCCTAAGTCCAACATTTCAAAGAAATCCCAGTTAATGACATTTGTGTATTATTGTACTCATATTGAATGCGATGGTGAATGTAGACAACTAACATGCATGCCTTCACATAACCGTTTAAATCTAATCTTTGTTGAAAAATTATAGTCGAGTTACCTTTCCATATTTTTTTCTGCACATCGCAAGTGCATCTATCAAAGTGTTGTCAAAACATGTAGATGCTTGATAAACCTGCAAAACTTTTTCTGTTATCTAGCAGCTTCATAATGCAAAGCCAAAACAGGACATTCGAAACAACCAATACCAGTATATTTTACCTCACTCATAAAAAAAATTGCAACTTCATTCAGTGAAGCTGTGAATCTTTTTTTATCGCCCATAAAACCTAGTTTCCAAAGAAATAAAGCACAAAAAAAGGGCAAATAGAAGTTTCTCATGGAGACGTACTTTGTATATAAATAGACAAAAGCAGCATGCTTAAAAGATCAAGTTAGGCTCAACATTGTAGGCTAATACAAAATGTTGTTTATCTTCAATTATTTGTCTTCAAAAAGTTGCTTTTACTTTTGCATATCTCAAAAAGTTGCTAGTCTTCAATTAGTTTCACGCTGAGGTCATTACACCCTTCTCTTTACCTACTGTTGAATCGCAAAATAAATCATTTGTCATAACAAATTTAATTACAAACAAGAAAAAAATTATGGAAAATTGAAGTACAAATGAATACATGCATCTTCTCTCTTCCCATAGATGATGTTGAGCTTGAATTGTTACCAAAAATTGACGTAATTAGCTCGTTTAGATCAGGTTGTGATGCCAGCCCTGAGGGAATGCTTTCTACCAAATTTTGTGAACATGAGGTAGATGTAAAAACTAATGCGGTTGATGATGTTACTGCTGCTGTTGATGCTATCAATGAATTCTTGCAATTATTCCTATAATGGCTTGACCCACCACATTTTTCACAAGTAACTGTGGTATTTTGTCTCTTCAACTTGGTTTCCATAGGCTCTTGCACAATTTTTTTCTTCTTTGTCTTTAAATTGTTATCAGCCATTTCGTTCAATGACTTTTTTCTTTATTTCTTCTTTCTACCAACTTGCTTAGGCACATCAGGTGGGTGTAAATGATCTCTAGCAGGCCAAGTGTCTTTGGAATCTATAGCATGTACAACATGGCTATAAGTTTTCAAGAATGTTTCCAGCTTGAAACATGTGTGAGCCCACTTTTCAGTGGTTCCTTCAGATATACAAGAGCCGCCACAGCATGACAACGAGGTATTCCACTAATATCTCATTTTCTATAACTACAAGTTCTTTGTCTTATTAACCACCCTTTTGTCTCCATATAGCCCACTCAATTCAAACTCATCCTCCCCGTTCCACAAAGGAATCCATGATGCTGATTTTTTTTTTGAAGTTCTAGTATCTCCTGAATCTTATGACAAATCACACCATTATAGTTAGCTAACTCATCTCTTTGCTTATGAATCCTTTGCATGAGTTGCACTCTTATAGCTTCAAGCAATGTGATGATAGGCTTGTCTCTAGCATCAATAATGCTCTTATTAAAGCTTTCGCACTAATTATTCAAGGAAGCATCGCATTTTGAGCTTGTTCTGAAGTGGGACTTGCTGCATTGCACTGGAGGCCTTCGAGATAACCAATCATGAGCTTTTTCATCGATTGCCTTAAGCTCTTCCATTGCCAAGTTGAAGTCACATACCCTAGTTGCCATAGCAGCCTTCCAAACCAAACATTTAAGTTCCATTCCTTTGTGACGCAGGCTGAAATTCTCATAAAGATGCCTCAAGCAAAATCTGTGTTCTGCTTCAGGCATCAAATTTGCTAGTGCTTACACTAGTCCCTCCTGCTTATCACACAAGAAAGTCCAATACTTAGAATTTGTAGGGTCTGTGATCCCCAGATCTTTTGCCATCATACTAATAAACCAATGCCATGTTTCGTATGTTTCTTGTCTCACAACTGCTCATGCAAATGGATACATTTGATTGTTTCCATCTAGGCTTGCATCCGCTAGAAGTATACCCTTGTAGCCTAATGATAAATGATGACCATCAAACCCTACAAAGCGCCTACATCCTTCTAGAAAACCCCTTCTCAATGCATCTAGACATATGTAGACTCCTCTAAACTTGGATTGGTCTTGACATTGCTCGCTCTTGATTACATAGGTAGATCCTAGATTGGAATCAAGAAGTGCTTGGCAATAACTTCTAAGCATTTGAAATTGTTTATGCTCATTCCCTATGACCATACTCATTGCTGTAGCCCTAGCTCTATAGACCATTATCCCGGATAGCTTCAAAACATTCTTAGACTCCATTGTTTTCTTCATTGAAGCACTTGGCCATGTTGGATTATTCCTCAATCGAACACAATACTTATTGGCTAACCATTTAGAGCTTACTTGAGGAACATGTAGAGTTCTATTACATTTATATATGGGATTGAAGGTTTTGACTTGTAAAGCATACTCCCCTTACATTTTGGAAGCATATATTGGCCAACCACAACCATCTAAACATACTGCCTTCAGCTTATTGGGTGCATTCTTAGCAAACCTCACCTGTCTCCCATTTTTAATGGCATAATTCTTAATTTTGTTTCTAAACTCCCTAGCATTGCTAAAGCACATCCCTAACTTGAAGGCAGGATTCTTCATATCCACATCGGCATTAAACTTAGGATGAGTATACTCAAATTGACTATCCATATTCAAGAAATCTACAATATCAGATGATGTATTTGCGTACAAGCTAATGTCTCCAACCTCCATATCGCTCTGCATTGAGCTCTCTTCTACACATCGTGCATTTCTTCCAAATAACTCATCAAGATCAATTATGGCAAACCCATATTCTTCAGTATCCTCAGCACTCCTACTATCACACGCGGCATAGTTGATTTCTTCACATTCCTCACCTTGTGAAAAAAAAAGGCATATCAATATATTTTTGGAGCCTATATAAATTCAACATAACCACAATTGCTCAAAACTGTAAAGTGATAAATGCAAGTTGCAATGGTAACATACTAAAATATAGGGATCACGAGCAGAAATTTGAGAATCATGGACTAGAAATAAGTATTTCTGTTTCTTTATGATAAACATAGTCAACAACAACTTTACGCAAAAAAAAAAACATAGTAAACAACAAAATGAAAACAATAAATAACCAAGAAATATGGACCACAAATCACTAGAGGAACTATTGTAGCAAATACAATAAAAAAATGAATAAAAATATAACTTGTATCTGTCACGCCCTGCGCTCCAGCACGAGGACGCGACTCCCTACAAGCAAACCAAATATCTCTCGTGGTCCCAAGATCCACAATTAAGACGAGAGACGTAACATATATATATGTACAAAGCATGCGGAAGAGACATTGAGATAACTCCTCCGTACAAAATATAAGTTAAGTGGGACCTAGATAGCATAAAACTATCGTACATAACATCCATTTGTTCATACCAGTACATAACCACTAAATCCGATAAGCAAGGGCGGTGACGTGGTGAGCATACAAAATGGACCATCAACAAAATCCAAAATAACTACGATCGAGGTCGCCACACAAGATCAAGCCACAAACTAGAATCTCCTAGGAAGAGCTATTGGAGTCCTCGGTGTCCTCAACATCCTTTGTTGGCTCACACTCTAAGAACGTCTCAGAGTGAACCTCAATGGTATCCTCCATGGTCTCCTCATGCGACGGTTCAGCGAGATCCTCCTCGGTCGCCTCCAGCATAATAACCTCATCCTCGGTGAACTCCAGCGTCGAGGTCCTCTCCGGTCCATTCCTTGAACCGGCTACCGATCCCTCTGCCTGATCCTAGTCCTTACCAGGGTGGCACCAATCAGGGAACACTCCTTGGGGCACCTCATGGGGCTTCAACGGCCCAGTCGACGCGTCCTCGACCTTCTTAAATCAGGCCTCATGTGACATTCTAATTTCCAGTCAATTTCAGACTCGTTAATGAGAAGTAAATCTAGAGAAATATTTCAGTCGTATCTCGCTCGAATCTGATCAATTCGAGTAGACTAACCAAAAGGGAAAGGCTAACACGAGACATGGTACGTGGACCTAGGGAATTCGGATAAAAAATGGCGCTTTGACCATAAGGATTGTCGAGGGGCTATTTAGAGCCACAAAAGGCCGATCCAAGAATGATTAGGGAATGCCTTGCGAGTGTCATACGATTGGAACGCGGGTGATCCCGCTTAACCAACGTATGACTTGCAAAATTTTCCTAAATCGGACAGTGAAGATCGAGATCATAGAAACTAGTGTTAGACCCTCACAATTACATGACAACCAAAGTCGCCACGAATTGACGAGCCCTGAATGTGATGAGAATCACAGGGTCGATACGCGTAAAGTCCGCAAAAGCCGCCCGTCGGTTCGAGATAGGCTGGAACCACGTCAGATAGAGAAAACCATCAGAAATGAGTCTTGAAAAATTTGAAATGGAAAATCAAGAATTCCAACGTTATTCGGATTGACCGTCGCCCTATCAAAGAATTTTGGAAGAGAAAAACGGCGTTTCGAATGTCGGGGTAAAATTGCCCTTTTGCCTCTCGAGCTTAAAGCCTTGTCCATGCATTTGAAGGAGGGCAATTTCAACATTAAATCCACCCCCAGGCCATCAAAAATTTGAAGGAATATGGGCCATTAGATTGAATTGGAATGACAACTGGGACAAGTGTCAATGGATGGAAAAAAGAGTAGTCATATCCCACTTTATGCAACTGTCATTCTTCCCTTTGACCATGAGCTTTATGTATAATCTTTTTCTCTCTCTCCTCACCTCAAATGACCGGCCATAGAATCCCAAGATCTCCAAGAGCCATCTTCTTCCTTCTTCTTTCTGCTCGCCGGCAATCGCTTCTAGAGTCTCTGTTCGGGCTATATCAATTTGTGGTAAAAATTTGGGCTTGATTTGATGAAGTTTTGACCTCAAATGGGTCTTGTGAACTTGCAATAGAACCTGCTGGATTTTGACCTTGGGAGAACCGTCAACTTTCGACGAGTTTCCGGTGATGATTCGACTTCAAACCTTCGGTGAGACCCCTAGACCCTTAGATAGACATGTTAAGAGGTAGGATAGTGAGTAGATGATGGATTTGAAGTTGATTTGGGATGGATTGTGCACGGTTTGCACAGAATCGAAATGAACCGGTTCGATTCTGTGCAAGACCGGTTTTGTTGGAGTAAAGAACATATGATTTTGAGTCCCAAATTGATGTTTAAAACATGTTAAGATGATGAGAGTTGTGTTATGGAGGTTTGTGATTCATGGGTGGTTGAATTAGGCAAAGAAAATTGATGAATTGATTGGAAATTATAGGTTGCGTGGTGGATTGACGTTGGACCCTTGGAATCGAATAGGTGAGGGCTCAAGAGGAGAATTATTGTGGTGTCAAACGCAAGGTAAGGGAATTATAAACTTAGGATAGGAAGATTGGACTCAATTGGGCGAGTCGAGGATTAAAGTGATCGATTTATGAGAATTTTCTAAAGGATAGCTCTTGGTATATCCTAAGTGGTTATAGGAGGGTTATGTGTGTTATTGTTTGTGTTTAAATCATTTGCCATGTTGAATGTCATTGATTGTCTTGCATGCCATGAGTATTCAGATTGTGCATGAGTTGCACTTGTTGTTTTATCTGCGGATTGAATTGAGAAGCATGGCATGAGCATGACATGGCGAGGCCTTGAGGTTACGAGATGCGGGGTGGGAGGTGGATACCCTGATACAATATAGTCGCGGGGTGGAGTTGATGTTGTGTGGCGCCCTAATGCGATCTAATTGCGGGGTTGAGATGGCCACGGTTCTGATGCGATCTATTCGCGGGACGGAGGTATGAGGTGATGATATTGGCTTGGAGATTCATTGAAACTTGATGCGTTTACGTGGGTTGCCAATGACGGTCTGATGCGTTTATGAGGACCAAGCCTGATGCGATCTAATCGTGGGCTGGAGAATGAGGCATGCAGGAAGAGATGGTTGCGGTGAAGTGGCAGGATGAGGTGTGCATGACCATCTGAGTGTGACATTGTGTCATAGTTGCATGCCCATCATCTGTGTGTCACTATCTTTATTTGTATATGCTTGTATGATTATGAGTTTGGAATTTTGGGATAGATGACTGCTTGAGTGGACAATCAGCCTGACCTAGGGTTAGGACTCTTTTACTGAGATGTGTATCTCACCCCTTTGGGGACAATTATTTTTATAGATCCTAGGCCTTAGGTATGTGGCCTATTTGTTTTGGGGATCCCAAGGGGATGACGGCATATTTTGACGAATTTTCGGATAGTCAGGGGAACATTTATGTGAGGAAGTGTACGGTTGTATGGGTTGACGAGGGTAGTCCGGAATGGAAGCCTCACAGATTCGAGGCATGGTTTAAGAAGATCGGAGATGAGTCGATTGGGCCGCTGAAGCCCCACGAGGTACCCCAGGGAGTTATCCTTAGTTGGTGCCAGACCGCTAGGGAGCAGGAGCTGCAGAGGGGCTTGTAGTTGGTTCTAGGAATGGACCGGAGAAGAATCAGACCATGGAGTTCACTGAGGACGAGGTGATTATCGTCGAGGCGATCGAGGAGGATCTCGTAGAGCCGTCGCGTGAGGCGACCATGGAGGATTCTATCGAGGTCCGTTCCGAGACGTTCTCAGAGTATGAGCCGACGGAGGATGCAGAGAATACAGGGGACTCCAGTAGCTCATCTTAGGTGTCCTAGTTTATTGGCTCGATCTTGTGCTGGCGACCCCCGACCATGGCTATTTTGGATGTCGATGATGGTCACACCTTTATTTTTTTATGTGTTTACCCCTTCGCCCCTTGCCTAGCGGATTGTAGTAGTCGGTATTTGTACGAATAGTATGTTTTGATGTATGACAGTTATTATGCTATCCAGGTCCTACTTAACTTATATTTTGTACGGGAATTTATTTGAGTACCGCTTCCGCATGCTTAATGTATATATATTATCTCTCGACTTGTTTGTGGATCTTGGGACCACGTGAGATGTGTTGTTTGCTTGCAGGGATGTTCGCGTGCTCGATGGGTTCGGGGCATGACATCCCCGTCCTGCTTGGTATCAGAGCAAGGTCAGCTCGATCCAAAGTTAGTTGAGTATTGGAGTAATAAAGAGGATTAAGTGGGACAAGAACGGATATCGAGACCTTAGGAGACTGGTTAAGATAAGGCATGGGGCGCATAGTGTGTGATCGGTACTTAAGGTTGGTGTTTGACCTTGGCAGGGTTGTGGAAATGCATCAGGATTAAGTTCCCTGCGTAGGATTGAAGATCATTTTTGAACTTTGGTTTGTTTAAGGAATGAAAGTGATTGGTTTTAACGAATCACTGAAGCAAATGGAACTGAGAAATGGCCATAGGCTGTTTGTTGAAATGTTTATGGAGTCTGTGGTATAGAGTACTATTGGATTGTAACTGTTTCTGTTAAAGGGTAGTTAGTAGCTCTGGATTTGAATGATTGAGTAAGTTACTAACTCATCGTTGAACTTGTGGTGGACCAGGTTCAATAGGAAGTGATAAAGATGAGCTACCCATCCAGAAGGTCTGGAAGGTCAAGAGGCGGAGCCTCTAGCTCAAGGCTGTTCGTAGCAGAAGATCCAAGGATAGATGGCGTGCTGAGGGTATTAGAAAGAATGGCGACATGATTAACAGGCAGGCTCAAGATCGGGATGCTGCCATAACCCAGGCAGTAGGAGCTGCCAACAATGGCAACAATGGTAACAGTGGTGGAAATGGAAATCAAGGTGAACCGAACCAGAGTAATGAAGCTGTAAACACCCAAGAGGAAATCAACGTGGCTAGACAGATGGGCCAGCTAGTGGAGCAGTTTATAAAGTTGAAACTGACTCAGTTCGATGGGACTGGAGATCCCGAGTTAGCACCTAGGTGGATAGAGAAGCTAGAGAAAGCTTTTAGAGTGCTAAGGTGCATAGATGAGGAGAAGGCGCTACTAGCAGTGTACCGGCTGGAGGGTCAACGAATGATTGGTGGGCTGTCACCAAGGATGGAGTTTTCCCAGAGGGAACAACCTTGAACTGGGATGCGTTTAAGGCAACGTTCAATGATAAGTACTTCTCTAAGACGGCCAGGGAAAGGAAGCAGGTGGAATTCCTACAGTTGCGTCAGAACCAGTTAACGATAGATCAGTACGAGGCCGAGTTCTCGAGGCTATCAAGGTACGCACCTCGATCTGCAGAAGACCCTCAAGAGAAAGTAAGAAGATTTAGGGATGGTTTGAGGCCCAAGCTCCGTAGTAAGATGATCGCTTTAAATCTAAGGACTTATAAGGAGATATACGAATGGGGCTAGATGATAGAAAGGGACCTGAAAGAAAGGAATACCGCAACTGGATCGCAGTTTACACCATTCAGAGACAACAGCTAGATGGGCAAGAGACCGATGGCGGGCAATAAACGTTTCGTGCCTCCCGCGAGGAAAAGTATCGTGAAGCCGCCAAATCCCACTAACTGAAGCTACCACATTTGTGGCAGAAGGCATGGCAATGGGCCATGCTCGGTAAGGACCAGGCTTGTTATAAGTGTGGTCAGCTGGGTCACCAGATGAGGACGTGCCCGGGTCAAGCTCCGACAAATCGACCGCAAGGGTAGAGACCGCAGGTTGAGCCGCCGACTACTACTCCCCAGATCGAACAGAACCGACCATCGGCATAGGAAAGGGTATATGCAGTAGCTCGTAGAGAGGTGGAGGAAGTGCCGAGCGTGGTCACAGGTACGGTTTACTTGTGTAACCAAGCTGCATACGCATTGTTTAACCCTGGTGCCACGCATTCATTCGTGTCTACACAGTTTGCTGAATTAATGGGAATGAAATTGAAACCATTGAACATAATTCTGCATGTTGCCACACCGTTAAAGGATTGTGATTGGAGGGAGTAAAGAGAGTATTAATCTAGCTGTACTAGCCATGTACGATTTTGACGTAATCATAGAAATGAATTGGTTGGGTAAGCAGGGGGTAGTAGTGGACTGTGGTAGTAAGATAATTCGATTTTATCCAAGAGGCTGCTCTAGCTTTGAATTGGTGGGAAGTCGAGGAGGAATCTCGATTCCCTTAATCTCATCTTTGGAAGTAACTAAGTTGATGTGTGAAGGGTGTCAGGCATACTTAGTGGCAGTTATAGACACAACTACCGAAGAGCCAAAGTTAGAGAATATCTCGGTAGTGGGTGAATTTCCTGATGTATTTCCCAAAGGATTGCCAGGATTACCATCGGAACAAGAGATAGAATTCGTAATCGAGTTATCTCCTAGGACGGAGCTGATCTCGAAAGCACCTTACAGGATGTCCTTGTCAGAACTGAAAGAGTTAAAGGTATAGATGCAAGAGTTGCTAGACAAGGAATTTATCCGGCCTAGTGCTTCATCATGGGGAGCACCAGTGCTGTTCGTAAGGAAGAAGGATGGGTCTTTGCGTTTATGCATTGACTATCGATAGCTGAACCAAGTGATAGTGAAGAACAAGTACCCACTGCCGATGATTGACGATACCCACTGCCGATGATTGACGATCTGTTTGATTAGTTACAAGGAGCGGCGGTACTTTCAAAGATTGACTTGAGAACTGGGTATCATCAGTTGATGATTAAGAAAAAAGACATACCTAAGACTGCCTTTAGGACGAGGTATGGTCATTATGAATTCACAGTGATGCCGTTCGGATTAACCAACGCTCCAGCTGCATTCATGGATCTGATGCATCGAGTATTTAAGGAATTCCTAGATAGATTTATCATAGTCTTTATAGACAACATCTTGATTTACTCGAGGAGTGATACAGAACACGAGGAACACTTGAGGATTGTTCTGTAGACTTTGAAGGAGCATTCGCTTTATGCGAAGTTGAGTAAATGTGAATTCTGGTTGAAAAAAGTAGCATTCCTTGGTCATGTGGTATCGGGTGAAGGAATCGCAGTGGATCCTGCGAAGATTGAGGCTGTAACCAATTGGCCTAGGCCTACTACGGTCACTAAAGTCAGAAGTTTCTTGGGACTGACAGGATACTATAGGCGTTTTGTGAAGAAATTCTCATTTTATAGCCATCCCATTGACGCGGTTGACGAAGAAAGAAATGAGGTTTGAATGGACTGAAAAATGTGAGAAGAGTTTCCAAGAGCTCAAACATAGATTGACTACCGCGCCAGTGCTGACAATTCCATTAGGACCAGGAGATTACGAGATATACAGCGATGCTTCGCTGAAAGGATTAGGCTGTGTATTGATACGGCACGGCAGAGTAGTAGCCTAAGCATCCAGACAGTTGAGGCCACATGAGATGAACTACCCAACTCATGACCTGGAGTTGGCGGCGATTATATTTGCTTTGAAAATTTGAAGACATTACCTATGTGGCGAGAAGTTTCAGATTTATACCGACCACCAAAGTTTAAAGTATCTATTTTCCTAGAAAGAGCTGAATATGAGGCAGCGTGGGTGGATGGAGCTGCTGAAGGATTATGATTGTGATATATTGTATCACCTTGGGAAAGCAAACCGAGTGGCAGATGCGCTGAGTCGGAAGTCGAGCATCGCCTGTCTATTAGTAAAAGGTTGGTCGATGATTGAGAATTTAAGAGATTCTGAGTTCAGACTAGAGGTTAGCCAGTTGTCCAGCTTAATGGCTACATTGAGGGTGGAACTTAAGGTCCAAGAAGGAATAAAGACCTTGCAATCTATGGACCCAGAGATTCAGAAAATTTTGGAGATGGACGTGACGAAGAGAAAGCTTGAGTTTCAGGTGTTTGAGGACGAAATCCTAAAGTTTCGAGGATGATTATGTGTGCCAAAGGATGAAGGACTCAGGGAAAGGATTTTATCAGACGCTCACAGGAGCAATTATAGCATCCACCCTGGTAGTAAGAAAATGTATCAGAACCTGCGACAACACTATTGGTGGAACGGGATGAAGTGGACGTAGCAAAGCATGTGGCTAAGTGTTTGACATGCCAACAAGTGAAAGAGAAGCATTGTAAGCCTGGAGGACTATTATAGCCACGGGGGATACCCGAATGGAAGTGGGAGCACGTGACTACGAATTTTGTGATGGGACTCCCAAGGAGCCAGCGAGGTCACGACTCTATATGGGTAGTCGTTGACAGATTGACCAAGTCCGCACATTTCATCCCGGTGCGAAAGGACTTCACTATGGATAGGTATGCATCTCTGTACACGAGGCAGATAGTGAGGTTGCACGAAGTGCCAGTGACGATCACTTCAGATAGAGATCCTAAGTTCACGGCAAACTTTTGGAAAAGTCCGCAAGAAGCCGTGGGAACTCGATTGCAGTTTCGTACAGCCTACCTTCCACAGATGGATGGACAGTCGGAAAGGACGATACAGACGCTTGAGGATATGCTGCGAGCATGCGTCATTGATTTTAAAGGTAGATGGGTAGACCAACGACATTTAGTAGAGTTTGCGTATAATAATAGCTATCAACAGAGTATCCAAATGGCACCATTCGAAGAACTCTACGGAAGAGCCTGCAGAACCCCGATTTGCTGGGATGAGGTTGGAGAAAGAAGTATCACAGGCCCAGAGTTGGTGGAGCAATCAGTGGAAACAATGATAATAATTCGGGATAGACTGAGGACGGCACAGAGTCGTTAGAAGAGTTATGCGGATAAACGGCGCAAGCTCTTGGAGTTTCAAGTGGGTGATCACGTCTTTCTCAAGGTGTCCCCAGTGAGAGGACTATCGCGATTCGGAAAGAAGGGTAAGCTGAGCCCAAGGTATGTAGGCCCAGTTGAGATACTGGAGTGGATTGAAACCTTAGTTTACAGGCTTGTCCTGTCGCCTAATCTATCCCAAGTGCATAATGTGTTCCATGTGTCGATGCTGCGAAGGTATGAACCAGATTCGACACATGTGCTGGACAACGAAGCCATAGAAGTGGATGACAAAGTGTCTTATATGGAGAAACCAATAAGGATCGAAGACCGGAAGGAGCAAATCCTCAGGAATAAGAAGATTCCACTGGTCAAAGTAGTGTGGGAGCACCATGGAACTAAAGGTGCCACATGGAAAAATGAAGAGACGATGAGGCGACAGCACCCCCATTTATTTGAGTAATTAAGTGTAATGTAAATTTCGAGGACAAAATTTTTGTAGGAGGGGAAGAGTTGTGACATTCTGATTTCCAGCCAATTTCAGACTCATTAATGAGAAGTAAATCTAGAGATGTATTTCAGTCGTATCTCGCTTGAATTTGATCAATTCGAGTGGACTGACCAAAAAGGAAAGGCTAACGCGAGACATGGTACGTGGACCTAGGAAATTCGGATAAGAAATAACGCTTTGACCATAAGGATTGTCGAGGGGATATTTAGAGCCACAAAAGGCCGATCCAAGAACGATTAGGGAATGCTTTGCGAGTGTCATACGATTGGAGCGCGGGTACTGCCGCTTAACCAACGTATGATTTGCAAAATTTTCCTAAATCGGACTGTGAAGATCGAGACCATAGGAACCAGTGTTAGACCCTCACAATTATATGACAACCAAAGCCGCCACGAATTGACGAGCCCTAAATGTGATGAGAATCATAGGGTCGATACGCGTAAAGTCCGCAAAAGCCGTCCGTCGGTTCGAGATAGGCTGGAACCATGTCTGATGGAGAAAACCATCTGAAACGAGTCTTGAAAAATTTAAAATGGAAAATCAAGAATTCCAACGTTATTCGAATTGGCTGTCGCCGTATCGAAGAATTTTGGAGTGAGAAAAATGACGTTCCGAACGTCGGGGGTAAAATTACCCTTTTGCCCCTCGAGCTTAAAGCCTTGTCCATGCATTTGAAGGAGGCCGATTTGGTCATTAAATCCACCCCAAGACCATCGAAAATTTGGAGGAATATGGGCCATTGGATTGAATTGGAATGACAAGTGGGACAAATGTCAATGGATGGACAAAAGAGTAGTCATATCCTACTTTATGCAACTACCATTCTTCCCTTTGACCATGAGCCTTGTATATAATATTTTTCTCTCTCTCCTCACCTCACATGACCAGCCATAGAACCCCAAGATCACCAAGAGCCGTCTTATTCCTTCTTCTTTCTGCTGGTCGGCAATACCTTTTGGAGTCTCTATTCGGGGCCATCGACAACCTCCTCTGGCCATCTCTTGACCACCAGCCGACCATATCAATCTAGCTCTACGTCTTTCCGACCTCCTTGAAGTGGAAGCACGGCATTTGGACCACCAAGGAGCTCCGGCCAAGAGTTTTCCCAAAAGCCGACATAATCAAGCTCAACCTGAGGTAGGTTTGGTTTCTGACCTTTTGAAGGCCTAAATGTTGAATTTTTGAGGTCAAATTTTGTGGAGATCTAGAAGACATGTATATCAATCTGTGGTAAAAGGTTGGGCTTGATTTGATGAAGTTTTGACCTCAAATGGGTCTTGTGAACTTCGAACAGAAACTGCCAGATTCTGACCTTAGGAGAACCGGCGACTTTCAACGGGTTTCGGGAGACGATTCAACTTCAAACCTTCGGTGAGACCCCTAGACCCTTAGATAGACATGCTAAAAGGTAGGATAGTGAGTAGATGATGGATTTGAAGTTGATTTGGGACGGATTGTGCATAGTTTGCACAAAATCGAAATGAACCGGTACGGTTCTGTGCAAGACTGGTTCGATTTTGTGCAAGAACGGTTCTGTTAGAGTAAAGAGCAGATGATTTAGAGTCCCAAATTGATGTTTAAAACATGTTAAGATGATGAGAGCTGTGTTATGGAGGTTTGTGATTCATGGGTGGTTGAATTGGGCAAAGAAAATTGATGAATTGATTGGAAATTCTAGGTTGCGTGGTGAGTTCGACGTTGGACACTTGGAACGAATAGGTGAGGGCTCAAGAGGTGAATTATTGTGGTGTCAAATGCAAGGTAAGGGAATTCTAAACTTAGGATAGGAAGATTGGACTCAATTGGGAGAGTCGAGGATTAAAGTGATCGATTTATGAGAATTTTTCAAAGGATAGCTCTTGGTATATCCTAAGTGGTTATAGGAGGGTGATGTGTGTTATTGTTTGTGTTTAAATCATTTGCCATGTTGAATGTCATTGATTGTCTTGCATGCCATGAGTATTCAGATTGTGCATGAGTTGCACTTATTGTTTTATCTACGGATTGAATTGAGAAGCATGGCATTAACATGACATGGCAAGGCCCTGAGGCGCATGAGACGCGGGGCGGGAGGTGGATACCCTGATACGATATAGTCGCGGGGTGGAGTTGATGTTGTGTGGCGCCCTGATGCGATCTCATAGCGGGGTTGAGATGGCCACGGTCCTGATGTGATCTATTCGCAGGACGGAGGTATGAGGTGTTGATATTGGCCTGGAGATTCATTGGAACCTAATGCGTTTACGCAGTTTGCCAATGACGGTCTGATGCATTTACGCAGATCGAGCCTGATGCGATCTAGTCGCGGGCTGGAGAATGAGGCAGGCAGAGGAGGTGGTTGTGGTGAAGTAACAGGATGAGGTGTGCATGATCATCTGAGTGTGACATGATGTCATAGTTGCATGCCCATGATCTGTGTGTCACTATCTTTATTTGTATGTGCCTGTATGATTATGAGTTTGAAATTTTGGGATAGATGACTGCTTGAGTGGACGATCAGCTTGGCCTAGGGTTAGGATTCTTTTATTGAGATGTGTATCTCACCCCTTTGGCTCTTATTTTTACAAATCCTAGGCCTTAGGTATGTAGCCTATTCGTTTTGGGGATCCCAAGATGACGGCATATTTTGACGAATTTCCGGATAGTCAGGGGAACATTTATGTGAGGAAGTGTACTGTTGTATGGGTTAACGAGGGTAGCCCGGACTGGAAGCCTCACAGGTTCGAGCATGGTTTAAGAAGATCGAAGATGAGTTAATTGGGCCGCTGAAGCCCCATGAGGTACCCTAGGGAGTTTTCCCTGATTGGTGCCAGACCGCTGGGGAGCAGGAGCTGCCAGAGGGGTCTGTAGTTGGTTCTAGGAATGGACCGAAGAAGACCCCGACCTTGGAGTTCACTGAGGACGAGGTGATTATCGTGGAGGCGACCGAGGAGGATCTCGCAGAGCCGTCACGTGAGGCGACCATGGAGAATTCTATCAAGGTCCGTTCCGAGACGTTCTTAGAGTATGAGCCGATGGAGGATGCAGAGGATACAGGGGACTCCAGCATCTCATCTTAGCTATCCTAGTTTATTGGCTCGATCTTGTGCTGGCGACCCCCGACCATGGCTATTTTGGATGTCGATGATGGTCACACCTTTTTTTTTATGTGCTTACCCCGTCGCCCTTTGCCTAGCTGATTGTAGTAGTCGGTGTTTGTACGAACAATATGTTATGATGTATGACAGCTATTATGTTATACAGGTCCCACTTAACTTATATTTTGTACGAGGATTTATTTGAGTACCGCTTCCGCATGCTTAATGTATACATATTATCTCTCGATTTGTTTGTGGATCTTGGGATCATAGAGATGTGTTATTTGCTTGCAAGGATGTTCGCGTGCTCGATGGGTTCGGGGCACGACACCTCATATCGATAAGGCTTCCAGTCCGTACTACCCTCGTCCACCCAGACAACAGCACACTTCCTTACATATATGGTCCCCTGACCGTCAGGGAACTCATCAAAATACACAGTCATCTCCTTAGAGTCTCCAAAGCGAATAGGCCACATAGTCAAGGCCTAGGATCTGTAAAAATAAAGGTCCCCAAAGGGGTGAGATACACATTTCAGTAAACGAGTCCTAACCCTAAGTCAGGTCGATTGTCCACTCAGGCAGTCCTACCCCAAAATTTCAAACTCATAATCACATAGGCACATACAAATAAAGATGACGACACACAGATGACAGGCATGCAGCTATGACATCATATCACACTCAGACGATCATGCATACCTTGTCCTGCCACTTCACCACAACCATCTCTTCCAGCCTGCCTCATTTTCATGCCCGTGATTAGATCGCATCAGGCTCGGTCCGCGTAAATGCATCAGACCATCCTTGACAAACCGCGTAAACGCATCAGGTTTCAATGATTCTCCAAGTCAATATTGGCACCTCGTATCTCCGTCCCGCGATTAGATCCCATCAAGACCGTGGCCATCTCAACCCCACGATTAGATTGCATCAGGGAGCCAAACAACCTCTACCCCGTGCCTCAGCGCCTCAGGGTATCAACCACATCATCCCGCTTCTCGTACGCATCAGGGTCTCACCTTGCGTCCGCCATGCCACCATAACAACTCATGCGCACAAAGTCAAGTGCAACTCATACATTAACAATGCATCCATGGCAAGCAAGGCAATTCAAATGCACAATCAAATGTGGCAATTTACTCAGGGCGCAAGCATAATCAAACAGTTGAATCATCTTAACTCTTCTAGCATACACGAGTATCAATCATCTTGAAATCCCTCACAAATCAATCAAACTATCGTCCGACTCACCCAATTGAGTCCAATCTTCCTATCCTAAGTTTGGGATTCCCTTACCTTGAATTTGATATCACAATTTTCTCTTCTTGAGCCCCCACAATTTTTGGCTTCAAGGGTCCAAGGCCGAACTCACTGCGCAACCTAGGAATTTCAACCAATTCGTCAATTTTCTTTGTCCGATTCCTCAATCCATGAACCACAAACCTCCATAACATAGTCCCCATCATCCTACCATGTCAATCACAAATTTGAGACTCAAAATCATCAGCGCTCAAACCCAACAGATTCGATCTTGCACAGAACCGAACCGGTGCTTTTCGGTTCTGTGTAAACCGAGCGCAATTGGTCTTAAATCTCCGCCAAATTCATCATTTAATCACTAACCTACCTCTTAAAATGTCTATCTAAGGGTCTAAGGGTCTCACCATGGGTTTGAAGTCGAGTCGTCGCCGGAATCCCGTCGAAAGTTGCCGGATCTTCAAGGTCAGTAACCGGCATTTTTCTGTCCAAAGTTCACAAGACCCATTCAAGCTCAAAACTTCATCAAATCATTCTCAACTTTTTACCACAGATTGATATACATGTCTCCTAGACCTCCAAAAAATTTGACCTCAAGATTCCAACATTTCAGCCTCCTAAGAGGTTATAAACATCATCTACCTCAGATTGGATCAGTTTTCGTCGGCTCCCGGGAAAATGCTTGGCCGGAGCTCTTCGTTGGTCCAAACGACTTGCTTCCAGTTCGAGGAGGTTGACAGGAGCTGGGGCTAGGCTTAGGTGTCGATCGGAGTCCAGGCGGTGGCCGAAAGGCGACGTCGACGACGGCGAACGGCAACTCCAGAAACTATTACCGGCGAGCAGCAGAGGAAGAGAGGAAGAAGAGGTTGTCAGTGGTTTGGGGGGTTCTATGGCCGGCCAAAGTGAGGTGAGAGAGAGAGAAAAAGCTTATATCCAAGGCTCAAGTCAAAGAGTGGAATGGTAGGTGGTGTATAGTGGACTTGACCACTCTTTAGTCCATCTATTGACACATGTCCTAGTGTCATTCAAACTTCATCCAATGGCCACAATTCCTCCTAATTTTTGGCAGCCTTAGGGAGTGTATGAAGACCAAAATGCCCTTCCTTCATTGCATGGGTAAGGCTTAAACTTGAGGGGCAAAATGGTAATTTCACCGCCGACATCCGAAACGTCGTTTTTCTCGTTCCAATAATCTTCGATAGGGCGACTGCCAATCCAAATATAACGTTGAAATTCTTGATTCTCCATTTTAAATTTTCAAGACTCATTTTTGATAGTTTTCTCTATCAGACGTGATTCCAGCCTATCCCGAACCGACGGACGATTTTTGCAGACGTTACGCGTATCGACCCTGTGATTCTTATCACATTTAGGGCTTGTCAATTCGTGACGACTTTGGTTGTCATGTAATTGTGAGGGTCTATCACTAGTCCTTTTGGTCTCAATCGTCACTGTTCGATTTAGGAAAATTTTGCAAATCATACGTTGGTCAAGCGGCATCACCCACACTGCAGTCGAATTACACTCGCAAGGCATTCCTTAATCGTTCTTAGATCGGCCTTTTTGTGGTTCTAAATATCCCCTCGACAATCCTTATGGTCAAAGCGCAATTTCTTATTCGAGTTTCCTAGGTCTATGTACTTCATCTTGCGTTAGCCTTTCCCTTTTGGTCAGCCTACTTGAATTGATCAGATTCGAGCGAGATACGACTGAAATACGTCTCCAGATTTACTTCTCATTAGTGAGTCTGAAATCGACTGGAAATCAAAATGTCACAACTCTTCCCTCTTACAAAAATTTCGTCCCCGAAATTTACATTATGCTTAATTACTCAAATAAATGGGGGTGTTGTCGCGTCATCATCTCTTCATTCTCCCACGTGGCACCTTCAGTTTCATGGTGCTCCCATATTACCTAGACTAGTGGGATCTTCTATTCCTGAGGATTTGCTCCTTCCGGTCCCTAATCCTTATCAGCCTCTCCATGTAAGACACTCGGTCGTCCACTTCTATGGCCTCGTAGTCCAACACATGTGTCAAATTTGGTTCATGCTTTCGCAGCATTGACACGTGGAATACATTATGCACCTGGGACAGATTAGGCGGCAAGGCAAGCCTGTGGGCCAAGGTTCCAATCCGCTCCAGTATCTCAAATGGGCCTACATACCTTGGGCTCAGCTTTCCCTTTCTTCCAAAACGCGACAACCCTCTCATCGGTGACACCTTGAGGAAGACATGATCGCCCACTTGAAACTCCAAAGGTTTGCGCCGCTTATCTGCGTAGTTCTTCTTACGACTCTATGCTGTCCTCAGTCTATCCCGAATTATCTTCACTGCTTCCACCAATTACTCTACCAATTTTGGGCTTATGATACTTCTTTCTCCAACGTCATCCCAGGAAATCGGGATTCTGCAGGCTCTTCCATAGAGTGCTTCAAATGGTGCCATCTAGATGCTTTGCTCGTAGCTATTATTATAAGCAAACTCTACCAAATGCAGCTAGTCTTCCTATCCACCTTTAAAATCTATGACGCATGCTCGCAACATGTCCTTAAGCGTCTGTATCATCCTTTCCGACTGTCCATCCGTCTGTGGATGGTACGCCGTACTAAACTGCAGTCGGGTTCCCATAGCATCTTGCAAATTCTTCCAAAAGTTTACCATGAATTTGGGATCTCTATCCTAGGTGATCGTCACAGGCACTCCGTGCAGCCTCACTATCTGTCTCATGTATAGCTCTGCATACCTATCCATAGCGAAGTCCTTTCATACCGGGATGAAATGTGCGAACCTGGTCAATCGATCCACGACTACCCATATAGAGTCATGATCTCGTTGGCTCATTGGGAGTCCCATTACAAAATCCATAGTTATATGCTCCCACTTCCATTCCGGAATCTCCAGTGGCTGTAATAGTCCTCCAGGCTTACAGTGCTGCACTTTCACTTGCTGGCACGTCAAACACTTAGCCACATATTTTACTACGTCCACCTTTGTCCAGTTCTACCAATAGTGCTGTCGCAAGGTCTGATACATTTTCGTACTTCCAGGGTGGATGCTATAATTGCTCCTGTGAGCCTCTGATAAAATCCATTCCCCGAGTCCTTCATCCTTTGGTACGACAATCGTCCTCGAAACTTCAGAATTCCGTCCTCAGACACCTGAAAATCGGGTTTTCTCTTTGTCGCATCCATCTCAAGGATCTTCTGAATCTCTGGGTCCATAGACTGTAGGGCCTTTATTCCTTCCTGGACCTCAGGTTCCACCCTCAACGTAGCTATCAAACTGGACAACTGATCGACTTCTAATCTGAACTCGGAGTCTCTCAAATCCTCAATCATCGACCAACTTTTCACCAGCAGACATGCGATGCTTGACTTCCGACTCAGCGCATCTTCTACTCTATTTGCTTTCCTAGGGTGATATAGTATATCGCAATCATAATCCTTGAGTAGCTCCATCCACCTACGCTGCCTCATGTTCAGCTCCTTTTGAGAAAACATATACTTTAAGCTTTGGTGGTCGGTATAAATCTGAAATTTTTCGCCACATAGGTAATGTCTCCAAATCTTCAGAGCAAATACAATAGCCGCTAACTCCAGGTCATGAGTTGGGTAGTTCATTTCATGTGACCTCAACTGTCTGGACGCGTAGGCTACTACTCTTCCATGCTACATCAGCACACAGTTCAATCCTTTCAGCGAAGCATCGCTGTATATCTCGTAACCTCCCGGTCTTGATGGAATTGTCAGTACTAGCACGGTTGTCAATCTATGTTTGAGTTCTTGGAAACTCCCGTCACATTTGTATGTCCATTCAAACCTTGTTTCCTTCTTCATCAACCGTGTCAATGGGATGGCTATGGATGAGAATTTCTCCACAAAACGCCTGTAGTATCCTGCTAGTCCCAAGAAACTTCTGACTTCAGTGGACGTAGTAGGCCTAAGCCAATTGGTTACAGCCTCGATCTTTGCAGGATCCACTGCAATTCCTTCACCCGATACTACATGACCAAGAAATGCTACCTTGTTCAACCAAAACTCGCATTTACTCAACTTCGCGTAGAGCGAATGTTCCCTCAAAGTCTGCAGAACAATCCTTAGGTGCTCCTCATGGTCTGCGTCTCTCCTCGAGTAAATCAAGATATTGTCAATGAAGACTATGACGAATCTGTCCAGAAATTCCTTAAATACTCTATGCATTAGGTCCATAAAAGCAGCTGGAGCGTTGGTCAATCCAAACGGCATCACCGTAAACTCATAATGACCATACCTCATCCTAAATGTAGTCTTAGGTATGTCTCCCTTTTTGATCCTCAGTTGGTGATACCCAGTTCTCAAGTCAATCTTTGAAAATACCGCCGCTCCTTGCAACTGATCAAACAGATAATCAATCCTCGACAGTGGATATTTGTTCTTCACCGTTACCTGGTTCAACTACCCATAGTCAATGCATAAACGCAAAGACCCATCTTTCTTCCTAACAAATAGCACTGGCGCTCCCCATGGCTAAGCACTTGGCTGGATAAATCCCTTATCTAGCAGCTCTTGCATATGCACCTTTAACTCATTCAGTTCTGATAGGGACATCTTGTAAGGTGCTTTCGAGATCTGTTCTGTCCTAGGGGCTAACTCGATTACAAATTCTATTTCCCGTTCCGGTGGTAACCCTGGCAACTCTTGGGGAAACACATCAGGAAATTCACTTACTACCGGGATACTCTCTAACTTTGGCTCTTCGGCAGTCGTGTCCATTACTACTACTAAGTATGCTTGACACCCTTTAGACATCAACTTTGCACTTCGAGGGATTAGACTAAGGGAATCGAGACTCCTCCTCGACTTCCCACCAATTCAAAGCTAGGGCGGCCTCTCGGGTAAAATCAAATTATCTTACTACCACAATTCACTACTGCCCCCTGCTCACCCAACCAATCCATTCCTATGATTACGTCAAAATCATACATGGGTAATACAGCTAAGTCAATACTCTCTTTACTCCCTCTAATCACAATCTCACAACCAGCACAACCCAACAAAACCAATATATTATCCTTTAACGGAGTGGCAACATGCAAGATTATATTCAACAGTTTCAATTTCATACCTACCAAACCAACAAACTATGCAGACACAAATGAATGCGTGACACCAGGGTCAAACAATGCTTATGCAGCTTGGTTGCACAAGTAAACCATACCTGTGACCACACCCGGTGCTTCCTCTTCCTTTCTGCGGGCTACTACATATACCCTTCCTTGTGTCGGTGGTCGATTCTACTCGATTTGGGGAGTTGTAGTCGACGGCTCAACCTGCGGTCTCTACCCTTGAGGTCGATTTGTCAAAGCTTGACTCGTGCACGTCCTCATCTGGTGGCCCTGCTGACCACACTTAAAACAAGCCCCGATCCTTACCGGGCATGGCCCATTCCCATGCCTCCTGCCATAAAGGCGACAGTTCCAATTTATGGGATTTGGCGGCTTCACGATATTTTTCCTTACTAGAGGCACAAAATGCCTATTGCCCGTCATCGGCCTCTTGCCCATCTGGCTGTTATCTCTGAATGATGTGAACCGCGATCCAACTGCGGTGTTTTTCTCTTTCAAGTCTCGTTCTATCATCTGGCCCCATTCGTAGATCTCCTTATCGGTCGTCAGATTTAGAGCGATCATTTGACTACGGAGCTCGGGCCTCAGAACATCCCTAAACCTCTTTGCTTTCTCTTGAGGATCCTCTACAGATCGTGGTGCGTACCTCGACAGCCTCGAGAACTCGGCCTCGTACTGATCTATCGTCAGTTGGTTTTGGCGCAACTGCAGGAATTCCACCTGCTTCCTTTCCCTGGCCGTCTCAGAGAAGTACTTGTCATTAAACGCCGTCTTAAAGGCATCCCATTTCAAGGCTGTCCATTTCAAGAAAACTCCATCCTTGGTGGCGGCCCACCAATCATTCACTGTACCTTCTAGCTGGTACACTGTTAGTAACACCTTCTCCTCATCTGTGCACCTCAGCACCCCGAAAGCTTTCTCTAGCTTCTCGATCCACCTGGGTGCTAGCTCAAGATCTCCAGTTTCATCAAACTGAGTCGGTTTCAACTTTATAAACTACTCCACCAGCTGGCCCATCTATCTGGCCACGATGATTTCCTCTTGGGCATTCGCAGCCTCATTGCCCTGGCCATGTTCGTTCTGGTTTCTATTGCCACCATTGTTGCCGTTGTTGGCGTTGACGGCGGCTATGGCAGTTCCTACTGCTTGGGCCATGGCAGCGTCCAAATCTTAGGTCTGCTTGTCAATAAGGTTACCGATTCTCTCCAGTGCCCTCAGCACGCCATCTATTCTTGGATCTTCTGCGACAGGCGGCCTCGAACTAGAGGCTGTGCCTCTTGACCTTCCAGACCTTCTAGACGGGTTGTTCATCCTTGCTTTTTCTACTGAACCTGGCCCATCACAAGTTCAGCAAGGAGTTGTAACTCATTCATTCATCCAAACCCAGAGCCACTAACTACTCCTTAACCGAAATAGTTACAACACAGCAGTACTCCATTCAACAAACTCTAGAAACATTTCAGCAATATAGCCCATGGCCATTTCTCAGTTTCGTTCACTCCAACGGTTTACTAAAACTAAGCACACTAATTCATTAAGCAGGCCAAGGTCCAAAATGACCTTCAACTCTAAGCAGGGAACTTAATCCTCATGCATCACCACAACCTTGCCAAGATCAAACACCAACCATAAGAACCAGGTCACACATTATATACCCCAGGCCTTATCTTAACTAGTCTCCTAAGGTCTCGCTATCCGTCCTTATCCCAACTTAAATCTCCTTATCACTCCAGTCCTCAACCATCTTTGGATCAAGCTCACCTTATTCTGATACCAAATCAAACGAGGGATGTTACGCCCCGCGCTCCAGCACGAGCACGCGACTCCTTGAAAGCAAACCAAATATCTCTCGTGGTCTCAAGATCCACAATTAAGACGAGAGACGTAACATATATATATGTACAAAGCATGCGGAAGAGGCAATGAGATAACTCCTCCGTACAAAATATAAGTTAAGTGAGACCTAGATAGCATAAAACCGTCGTAACATCCATTTGTTCATACCAGTACATAACCATGAAATTCGATAAGCAAGGGGGTGACGGGGTGAGCATACAAAATGGACCATCAACAAAATCCAAAATAACCATGGTCGGGGTCGCCACACAAGATCAAGCCACAAACTAGAATCTCCTAGGAAGAGCTGCTGGAGTCCTCAGTGTCCTCAGCATCCTCCGTTGGCTCATACTCTAAGAACGTCTCGGAGCGAACGTCAATGGTATCCTCCATGGTCTCCTCATGCGACGGCTCAACGAGATCCTCTTCGGTCGCCTCCAGCATAATAACCTCATCCTCGGTGAACTCCAGAGTCAGGGTCCTCTTCGTTCCATTCCTAGAACCGACTACTGAACCCTCTGCCTGATCTTGGTCCCTACCAGGGTGGCACTAATCAAGAATTAATCGTTGGGGCACCTCATGGGGCTTCAACGACCCAGTCGACTCGTCCCCGACCTTCCTAAACCAGGCCTCATACCGATGAGGCTTCAGTTCGTACTGCCTTCGTCCACCTAGACAACAGTACACTTCCTTACATATATGGTCCCTTGACCGTTAGGGAACTCATCAAAATACACGGTCATCTCCTTAGGGTCTCCAAAGCGAATAGGCCACATAGTCAAGGCCTAGGATCTGTAAAAATAAAGGTCCCCAAAGGGGTGAGATACACATCTCAGTAAAAGAGTCCTAACCCTAGGTCAGGTCGACTGTCCACTCAGGCAGTCATCTACCCCAAAATTCCAAACTCATAATCACACAGAATAAATATGACGACACACAGATGACAGGCATGCAGCTATGACATCATATCACACTCAGATGATCATGCACACCTCGTCTTACCACTTCACCACAACCATCTCTTCCTGCCTACCTCATTCTCATGTCCGCGATTAGATCGTATCAGGCTCGGTCAACGTAAACGTATCAGACCGTCATTGACAACCCGCGTAAACGCGTCAGGTTTCAATGATTCTCCAGGCCAATGTCGGCACCTCATATCTCCGTCCCGTGATTAGATCGCATCAGGACCATGGCCATCTCAACCCCACGATTATATCACATCAGGGCGCCAAACAACCTCTACCCCGCACCTCATGCCTCAAGGTATCAACCACATCACCCTGCATCTCGTACGCATCAGGGTCTCACCTCCGCCATGCCACCATCACAACTCATGCACACAAGGTCAAGTGCAAGTAACGCATTAACAATGCATCCATGGCATGCAAGGCGATTTAAATGCACAATCAAATGTGGCAATTTACTCAGGGCACAAGCATAATTAAACAATTGAATCATCTAAACTCTTCTAGCATACACGAGTATCAATCATCTTGAAATCCCTCACAAATCAATCAAACTATCGTCCGACTCACCCAATTGAGTCCAATCTTCCTATCCTAAGTTTAGGATTCCCTTACCTTGAATTTGATATCACAATTTTCTCTTCTTGAGCCCCCACAATTTTCGGCTTCAAGGGTCCAAGGTTGAACTCACCGCGCAACCTAGGAATTTCAACCAATTCGTCAATTTCCTTGAAGCCGAAAATTGAAACAAAACAAATTTGAGATTAGAGGATTTACCATAATTTTGCTGAATGAATACGAGCAAAATTAGACAATGAACCAACCAAGTGGGGTCACAACACACCGCCCTCTATGCTTTGCAATTTGCATTGTGTCTTCACCTTCGAATCAACCATGGCTGGATTAATAGTCAAAACATTCTTCTTGGTTGCAAAGCGTCATTTAAGTCGCACGTCGCGAGTGCCACCGAACCTTGCCCGAGTCACAGAACTATCACGGAGGAAACAATCAAAACTAGTCTTGAATTAGAGGCAAAGGCTTTGTGTAAATAGAGGGATCTTTCAATTTCATTCAAAATCCCTCACCTTTGAAGGTGTTGTCGCAACCCCTTACCTTTGAAGGTTGTTGTCGCAGCCCCACTCACCGTTGCTGTCATTGAATCGCACGCCATCGCTCATTGCGCAAAACCAACTCCTTCTCCTTTACGAACTAGGGTTTATGTAAACAGTAGGGGTCTTTTAATTTCTTCCAAAAGCCCTCGTGTCACGCCCCGAACCTGTTAGGCACGCAAAATCCCACTAGGACTATCTTGTTTCGGTGCTACCCAGGATTCGTCGGCCAACAATTTAACTTCTAAATGATACAAACATACAGAAGCGATAAAACTTCTCCATTTAGTTCAATCTGAAGATGACTCAGGACATAGGGTACGTCTTGTTATAAATACCGACTACAGGTTCAGAGGGTACAACTCTAACAACAAAGTAACATGAAATACTTAAAATCACAAAAGTGTAAATCCATTTCCTATAATTACTTCTTCGAATACCAATCATTGGCAAGCTTAGATTTCCATCGCCTGGGACCTGAAAAAGTTAATCCCACGACGGGGTGAGATATAAATCTTAGCAAGTTCGTCCTAAACCTAGACCAGGTCATTAGTCCTCCCAAATTATGTAAAAAAACAACAGACCAGGATTCAAAAACAACACATGACAATGAAACATCAAGGCAGCTCGATATGTCTGGCATAACGCAATCACGACTCCAGGAAGATCATATCATCACAACTTTCAATTTTAATGGCCAAGCCCACGTCAATACGCATCAAGCTAATCACAAATTTAATCCCAATGGCCAAGCCCGCGTCAATACGCCTCAGGCTAGTCAACGTCTCGATTGGCAACCCACGTTCTGACGTATCAGGTTCCAAAGGCCATTTCGATACTTGTGTCGACACGTATCAAGACTATCCCGCGTTCTGACGCATCAGGATATCAATTCTCTTTTCAATAGCTATGCTCGTGTTAATACGTCTCAGGCTCGGTCCGCGTCATTATGCCTCAAACCATCAAATTGACAAACCCGCATTAAACCCATCAGGTTTTCAATTCTCTTTTCAATAGCTATGCCTGCGTCAATATGTCTCAGGCTCGGTCTGTGTCATTACGCCTCAAAACATCAAGTTGACAAACCCGAGTTAAACGCATAAGGTTTTCAATGCCATTTTCGGCCTGTGTCGACACATATTCAATCTCGTCCAGCGTCTCAACGCATCAAGACATTAGCCACCACAACCTCGTGTGTCAACGCATCAGGGTATTAGCCATCACAACCCCGCGTCTTAATGCATCAGGGTACCACAAGTTCTTAGGCTCACAAATCAAACTCCCCTCTTAAGGAACTTCTTAATCGATTATAATTTTTATTAGCCAAGTAATGATTCATTGACATGCGAGACGTCAAGGCCAAACGCCCACAAGGTGATGTCAAGTACACAGCAAGATACTCAATCTAACGGTTTGTTCTCTTGCCAACCCATTCATATTTCTTAATAGTCGCCATTCAAGGCAAAATATCACATAGCCATACCAGCATCCATGTCAATCGAATGCACACAACAACAATCTAGCCATTAGAGTTATAATTTCTCATCATCAAGAGTACACACGACTCACACCTCCATTATCTCAGTCGATCATGAACAATCAATGCAATAGACTCTCAAATTCATCAATATATCATCCAAACACATCCAGTAGTGTCCTAACTTCCTAGCAAAGGTTTAGGAGTCACTTACTTTTCAATTGAATCCGTAAAATTTCCTCCAAGACTCCTCCAAAGATTCGGTTCCCTTGATCCCAAAACAAGGCAGCCGTACGACTAGTCCAAAGTTCGTCAAACGATTAATTTTTCTAGTCCAATCACCAATTCACGGAGCATACACCTCATTAACATCTCAATTAACATTCTTGTATGTCTTAACGACGAATTTAAAGCATGGCTGCACCTCCCACAGCCCTCAAAGGGCTTGGTTCATCCAAATCGAATTAGGGCAGAATTCGGTTCTGCCCTCTACCTCCTTAATTAGTCCATAATTCAACTCTAAACCTTGATTTACCATAAAATCAACTTGCTAACATGTTGTTCTAGGAGTTAGGAAGCCTCACCGAAGATTTGGAAGCAAAATAACACCTCAAGGACTTCCGATAAGCCCGATTCCACTCAATGTACATGCGATCAAATTCTGCCCCAGAAAAATCGCCTCAAATCAGCAATGAAAAACTATCTTAACTTAACTAAAATTGCAACCATAGCTCATCCAACTTTAATACTATAAGTGTAGAAGACCTCATCGAAAATTTGAAGCAACTTGAAGTCTTGAATTGGCCAAATGAAGACATTCCCCGAATTCGGTCAGAATCTACCTCGTCTGGAACTTTGTCCACTCGAATCGAGCTATGGGAAGATCTACCAGGTCAAATTAAGCATATAATATTTCTATGGAAAGATAAGACAATAAGCTTTCATTTGATGATAGTTTTACCTCGATCCGGTATCGAACACAGAAGATATGACCGGAATAGTAGGACGGTCGGGACTAGTCAGCTGGGAGCTCTCAGATTCAAAACTGACCGGCCTAACCTTTGCTCCTTCAAATGGCTCTACAGGACAAACGGCTGGGTGGATTTGGACCCATAATATCTTGTTGGAACGAAAAGATGATAAGCTTTCTAATGGTAGATGGCACGCCTTAATCCAATGACGGATGAAGAAGTTATGGCTAAAATAGTGGACATGGTCGGAACTAAGCGGGTAAGCCGAGCGAGGGAGAGAGAGAGAGTTTTGAGAGAAAATGACAAGAGAGAAAGAGATGGCCAGCCAAATGAGAGAGGAGAGAGAGAAAGTGATCTTCTTCTACATTCCAAATGGTCAATATGAAGAATGGTAGGTTAAAAGGTGATTCAATCAATGTCAATGCCTAATCCTTTGACACTTGTCCTCATGTCAATCAAGGCTCATCCAATGACCCTCATTTTTCTTGATTTTCGACGGCCTATAGGACATTGTAATTGATCAAAATGCCCTTATCCAATTATAAATGCAAGGCCAAGGCTTGAGGGGCAAAAATGGTAATTTTACCCTCGACGTCCGGAACATCGTTTTTCTGATTCGAATTACCTTTGATGAGGCGACGTCTAATTCGATTAGAACGTTGGAATCTTTACTTTCCATTTTTCAATTTTGAGATTCCATTTCATATCTCAAGCCTCGAGGGGTTGAAAATTCGGAATGTCACAACTCTTCCCCCCTTAAAGAAATTTCGTCCTCGAAATTTGCAACCTTCTAACCATCCAATTCCTTAGGGTATTGGCGTCTCATTGCATCCTCATTCTTCCGGATAATTCCTTTCATAACTTGACGATCTTACTTATCCTTTCCGACCAAAGCCATCTTTCCCTAGGACTTGTCTCCTTCAGTCCTCAATCTGATTTGCTTCTCTCCATTCTCTTTCGATATTCTTAACATCTGTCAGCAGTTCATCCTCGAGCATTCACATCATCTCTTCCATTTGTCCATCACCATTATTACCAAACCCTCACCAGATGCACTCTTTAATGTCCATACCATTCGCCATATCAATCCTTTCAAGGGCATGTTTTTTTTTTCTTGTCGGCACGTTTAAAACTTGACCTCATGCTCGGCTAACCAAATTTTTAGTCCATTCCATCGATAATATCGTTGCAAGTCTGGCACACCTTTGTGTCATCCCAAGGGACACCATAATTCTTCCTTCGAATTTCTGATGAGTTCATTTCTTTAACTCCCTTTTCAATATTGGGCTTGTACTCTCGTCCATGGGACTTTATGATTTTTACCCTTAACTTTGAGGTTTCTTTCCCAAGTATTCGAAAATGTGGATTTCCTCCTTGTTCTACCCATTTCCATAACCCCTTAAATATCAGGGTCTGTTCATTGCAGCATCTTAGTTCCTTTCTGACTTCAAGCTTGATGCTTCATATCGTTATCAAACTAGTCAATTGGCAACCTTCCAATTTAGGAGTTGAATCTTTTATTTCCTTAGGCAAAGACTATCCTTTATCCGCCAAATGCACGATGCTTAATTTTCACTTATATGCATCCGCTACTTAAATCACCCTTTTCTAGGCGATATAGGATATTTCATCCTTAGTCCTTAAGCAATCTCCTTCACACACGTTGTTTCCTCATTCAATTTTTCTAGGCAACCACATACCTCAAATTCTTATGGCTTGTGTAAACTTGAAACCTCTCCACGTAAGTCGTGTTTTCCAACTTCGTCGCAAGAACATTTGCAAGCCAACTCCAACCACTCATTATACGTTCCAACTCAAGTAGCTTTACTATCACGACGTATTCGTATAGCCCATTTCAGTTTGCCTTGCTACACCTCATATTTCCTTTCTGCGTCACGTCATTATGATTCACTCGACCCCTTTTTAATTCCAAATAGGAACATTATTGTTGGTGTAGTCATCAACTTAACTTAAGTTCTTGAAAACTCTTTTCGTATTCATTTATCCATGGAATTGCTTTTGTAGGAAATCTTCTCCCGATCCATCCATAACAATTCACCAATTCCATGAAACTTCCAATTTCCGCAACTCACATCAATCTTAGTCGATTCATCACTTATTCTATTCCTCAAGGGCTCCACAGGGATTTCATTTCTCAGAAATCTCACTACTGAGGAATCTCACATCATCAGACCCGTAACTCGTGCGCTTCACGACTAGTAGCACACAACAAGCATCTCCTTAGAGTCCATAGGATGCTCTTGAAAGTTATTCATGTTTCTCATGGCTCCTTAAATGAGCCTATTCATCGTCTATAAAGACGGTAATAATCAATTCCATTATTCCTTGGATACTCAGTCTGACTTTATCCGTTTCTTTCTACTAGGTGTCGAATCTTCACGCTGTTATTCACACTTTTCACTTGAGAGCTCAAACCTTGGCCCTCTACTCTCATAAGTCCCCGCTTGAACTACACAACATTCTGTTCATTTTTGTCACTCTTTTCTCAGGAACATTAGTGCCTTGACCTCTTGGTTTCACAACCAGCTAATGCGACCTTATCTCAATTCTGTCCGTTCCACTGAGCGTCGACATTATCCTGGAATTCAACATCATCTACAAGACAATCTCTCGAACTTAACTTGCCTTACAGCAATCATTCAAGTTCTGTGTTGTCTTTCTCAGTCTAGATGCTCCATCTTAATATCAAGACAGTTAGGATTTTCTCTTTCTTCCACACTAGGGTCTCTTACCATGTGAAGGAAGCTATACACTTCATGGCATTCTCTTATTTCAAATCCACCATGTCCTTCCTATTCCATAGGACATCGATCTTGGAGTTTGCGCCAACAGTAGTGTTTTACTCTAGAACGTAGATGCCACCATGCTCGGCATTCTTCTTCCCATAATTCAATCACCTCAAGTGACAATATCTATTCGTCCTTAGTTTTCACCAATTCACGTATCGAATACTCGATTAGATTACCTTAATTTACTCTGCAATTCCTCTCTAAGCGCTCTTTTCACTTCCTCAATCATTCACTAGAATTACAAACAGCCAGGACTATCCAGTCCATTCAATTTTCTTTTCATCAACGACCATCTCATGGTCCAATCATCCTTTAAGAGTGACGCCCTACCCTTTAGGGGCGATAACACACAATACCACTTCTAGTGGTCTACATTTATGCTCAATCAATCTCATAAAATCATAAATGTCAAACAATTGACAGATTTCTTTCCTCAACTTTTCCAATGACGGAATGAATGACATGTTAGTCTCTCATTACGAGACCGACGACAAGGTAACAACCATCTCTCGCAAGTACGTTTTATGTTCCAAAATGAACATCTCTTTGCTCGTAATCCATGAGCAGGAGTTCTCTTCTTTTACTGAGTCCTATTACCATTCCTTAAAATCACGAAGAACAACTAGTCATAAGGCTTTCAAACTCCAATCCACTCAGAGATTTACTTATCTTATTCAAGGGTCCTTGACCACCTTTACTATATGCTTAAACGACCTTGAGAACTCTGTCTCACACTGGTCGATCGTCCTCTGATCTTTGCAAAAGTATCAAGATCGAAACAACCTTTGTTCTCAAGTAATCCAGTGAAAGCACTTCCATTAAACAATTCAATAAAGGAAATCCAAGCAGATATCATGCCTTCGAGGAAACCCTTCCTCTGGTGACCTTTCAACAATTATCAATAGTGTGACATTTTGATTTTTAGTCAATTTCAAGTTCATTATTGAGAAGTAAATCTAGAGATGTATTTCAGTTGTATCTTGCTCGAACCTGATCAATTCGAGTAGGCTGACCAAAAGGGAAAGGCTAAAGCTAGATAAGGTACGTGGACCTAGGAAGCTCAGATAGGAAATGGCGCTTTGACCATAAAGATTGTCAAGGGTACATTTAGAACCATAAAAAGGCCGATCTAAGAACGATTAAGGAATGCATTTGCTAGTGTTATGCGATCGGAGCGCGGGTGATGCCGCTTAACCAACGTATGATTGCAAAATTTACCTTAATCGGACAGTGACGATCGAGACCAAAGGGACTAGTGATAGACCATCGCAATTACATGACAACCAAAGTCACCACGAATTGACGAGCCCTAAATGTGACATGAATCACATGGTCCATATGCGTAAAGTCTAAAAAGCCGCCCGTCGGTTCGAGATAGGCTGGGATCAAGTCCGATAGAGAAAACAATCAGAAACGAGTCTTGAAAATTGAAAATGGAGAATCAAGAATTCCAACGTTATATTCGGATTGGCCGTCGCCCTATTGAAGAATATTAGAATGAGAAAAATGACGTTTCGGACGTCGGGGGTAAAATTACCATTTTGCCCCTCAAGCTTAAGCCTTGCCCATGCAAATAAAGAAGGGCATTTTGGTCTTTCAAACTACCTCAAGGCTACCGAAAAAGGTGAGTGAATGGTGGCCATTGGATCAAGTTGGAATGACTCTTAGGACAAGTGTCAAAAAATGGACTAAAGAGTGGTCAAGTCCACTATTCACCACCTACCATTTTTCCCATTGACTTGAGCCTTGTATATAGTCTTTTTCTCTATCTCTCCCCTCCCCTTGACCGGCCATAGCACCACCCACAATTCACGACAGCTCCTTCCTCTTGCTCTTTTTGCCGTCGCAGACCAGTTTCTGGGGTTGCCGTTCGCCGCCGTCAACGCCACCATTCGGCAACCACCTGGACTTCGACTGACCACACCCTCTTAGCTTAACCTCCTGCCGACCTCCTCGAAGTAGAAGCAAGTTGATTGGATCATCGAGGAGCTCCGGCCAAGCATTTCCCCTAAAGCCGACGAAAACTAACTCAAACTGAGGTAGGCCGAGTTTCAGACCCCTTAGGATATCGAAATGTAGGAATCTTACGACCAAATTTTATGGAGATCTAGGGGACTTGTATATTAATCTATGGTGAAAATTTGACCTTGATTTGATGAAGTTTGACCCCAAATGGGTCTTGTGAATGTAGGACAGAATTTGCCAGTTTACTGACCTTGAGGAACCAGCGACTTTCGACGGGATTCCGGCGACGACTCGACCTCAAACTCTCAGCGAGACCCTTAGACCCTTAGATGGACATGTTAAGAGGTAGGGTAGTGATTAAATGATGGATTTAGTGGAGATTTAGAGCTGGTTGTGCTCGGTTTGAATAGAACCAAAAATAGCCGGTTCGGTTCTGTGCAAGACCGAAGCTGTTGGAGCTGATGGCTATGGGTTTTGAGTCTCAAATTTGTGATTTAGAAATGCTAGGATGATGAGGATTATGTTATGGAGGTTTGTGGTTCATGGATTGGTGAATTGGGTATGGAAATTGACGGATTGGCTGGAATTTTCTAGGTTGTGCGGTGAGATAGGTCTTCCATTGAGGGCCGAATCTTTGAGGGCTCAAGAAGAGAATTTTGTGGCATCAAACTCAAGGTAAGGGAATCCTAAACTTATGATAGGAAGATTGGACTCGATTGGGTGAGTCGGGTGAAATTTGGATTGTTTCTTAAGAAATTTAGTGTGTTTGACCCATGTGTATGCTATAAGGGTATAGGTGACCCTAATGTTTGCTTATGCTTGTCTCTTGAGTGATTGGTCACATGTGAATGTGTAATGAATCGTCTTGCATGTCATGGATGCATTGTTTATGCATGAATTGCATTTGGCTTTCTGTGCATGATTTGTGATTATGGCATGGTGGAGACGAGGCGAGACCCTGATGCGTATGAGACGCGGGGTAAGGTGGATGATACCCTGAGGCACTGAGGCACGGGGTTGGAGTTGTGTGGCACCCTGATATGATCTAATTGCGAGGTTGAGATGGTCACGGTCCTGATGCGTTTACACGGGACAGAGATATAAGATGGTGACAATGGCTTGGAGTATCATTGAAACCTGATGCGTTTACGCGGGTTGTCAATGACGATCTGATGCGTTTACGAGGACCGAGCCTGATGCGTTCTAATCGCGAGGTGTGCATGATCATCTGAGTGCGATATGATGTCATAGTTGCATGCCTGTCATCTGTACGTGATCATCTTTACTTGTATGTGTCTGATATGTCTGTGAGTTGAATTATTGAGGTTTGTGACTACTTGAGTGGACGGTCGGCCTAATCTAGGGTCATGACCCACCCTATTGAGATGTGAATCTCACCCCTTTGGGGACCCTTCTTTTTTACAGATCCTAGGCCTTGACGATGTGGCCTATTCATTCTGGAGACCCGAAGGAGATGTCCACTTATTTTGACGAGTTCCCCGACGGGCAGGGAACTATTTATGTAAGGAAGTGTACTGTTGTTTGGGTAGACGAGGGTAGTACAAGCTGGAAGCCTCATCAGTATGAGGCCTGGTTTAGGAAAGTCGGGGATGTGTCGACTGAGTCTCTGAAGCCCCATGAGGTCCCCTAGGGAGTTGTCCCTAGTTGGTGCCACCCGACCCGAGACTTAGACCAGGCTGAGGGGTCGGTTGTCGGCTTTAGAATTGGACCGGAGAGTACCCCGACCTTAGAGGACACGGAGGACGAGGTCATTGTGCTGGAGGCGACTGAGGAGGATCTAGCAAAGCCATCTGCCGAGGCGACCATGGAGGACACTATCGAGGTTCGCTTAGAGACCTTCTCAAAATATGAGCCGACGAAGGATGCCGAGGATACCGGGGACTCTAGCAGTTCATCTTAGGAGATTTCAGTTGGTAGCTTGACCTTTTATGGCGACCCCGACCATGTTTATTTTGGATGTCATTGATGGACTCTTGTGTACTTACCCCGCCACCCTCCATGCGTAGCAGATTTTAGTAGCTATGTACTTGTATGAACAGACGGTCATTATGTATGACGATATTTATGCTATCCAGGTCCCGCTTCATATTTTGTACGGAGGAGTATTTCTTTATCGCTTCCGCATGCTTAATACATGTATATCATGTCTCTTGACTTAGATCTGGATCTTGGGACCTAGAGAGATGTTTTGTGTTGCTTGTAGGGAGTCGCGTGCTCGTGCCCGATGGCGCGGGGCATGACAAATAGCCTCTTAAGGCTACAATCTGCCAGGGTCACTTTCTTTCCTTAGCATACCTAAAACCTCTAACGTTTCCTTACCAAGATGCCCAATCCAGAAGGAGACAACTTCAAATCTCATCCTTCCTTCAAACTTGGTCAATCTCAACCTTATACATGGCTTCACAAAGCTTTTCAAAACTCTCGTGGTTCTTCCCACGCATTCAATTTAGAAAGGATTAACTTGGAGTGACCTCTCTTGTGACTTCTATCATTTAACTCATCAGCCCTAGCTTCAATCGTCTCAGCGACTTGAGTATAATGACAGCTCCTACTCGAGTTTGTCTACCCATCTACTTTCTCATTTCCATTCAAAGTTCTCATGACCCTTTCAACTCTTAGGTCTTGTATAGTCTACAAGCTCGAGCCAAACGCTTTTCTAGCACTCATATTCTAGTTACTCATCTTTACTCAATTCTCACAACTCTCTTCAGTTTTAGAGTCATCTCATATCTTGCATACTCGAGCCAATGCTCCTCTAGTGACAATTCTCTTGTCATTCAACCTCATTAGGTTCTTATGGCACTCGAACCACTATAATTCTCTCTAGAAATCAAATACTTAAGTCATCTACTCAAGTCCGACTGTCTCAGACTGCTCATCTCATCATCTATCACCATCAAACAACCATCTAGTGGTCTTTATGCAATTCTCAACTAATTGCCAATTATCTGAGGATTCCAAATCATCCTTAAGCAGCAGCCACATATCAAACCAGCCTCAACTAGACAATTTATCAATTAACAGTTAACTACTAAGCAAGCCTTAGATCAGCAACTATCAAACAAGCACGCAAGGCATCAATTCAATGAGTCAATCGATCATGCTATAACTCTAAGGCGTCTGCCACTCTGTCACAAACACGACATGCTTTCTCATTCTCAATAGGCCAATCATAAACATCAATTTTTCTTTTCAAACATCATCCACCGCCAAGCACAAAGCTTTTAATTATGCCAATCACAAGCATCATTTCACATATCATTCCACCTTTGAACATCTTCTTCGAGGATCAACCTTGTGCCATACATCTCTTAACCACAATTGGACTCAACCTGATACCTAAACTTCCTCTTTCAAGTTATAACTTTGGTCATTCCTGCCTCTTACCATCTTAGAAGCCTGTTAGGAGCCGATCCTTGTTCGAATCTCTCTTCCCGGAGATCACTCCCCGTCTTCATTAGACCTGGCCATTCTAGCAAGTCATACAGCTACTGAGAAAGCCCTGTTCCACATGTCTCATACCATGTTTCATTACAGTTTATAGGTATCCCATCAATTTGTCCCGTACCAAGTGACAATTTATTAAGTCCAACAACGATAAGTTCATGCATGCACCCTCATCAATTTTCGTTTCAAAGCCACAAACACAGGGGCGGCATGTTCGTTCTCACCACTTGTCATACCACAATCGTCTCCACATCAAGCATTATTCATAGAAAACCTCTAGTTCCACAAAGACCATCACCTCTCACAGATCAATTGCCTATATTCAACCATATACCTCAAATCTAGTTGCTATTCAAGTCAAATTCATATGCATTCGATCACAACTGATCTTTAATCCAAATATTCCTTCGTCGTTTTCCTGTATACACCTCATTTCATACCATCTAGGGTCATCAATAGCAATTGATAACTAAACCATCAGGATAAAACGCAATTCAAGCCTAAATCGACTAATGCCAACCGTCTCTTTATAACTCATACTCCCCAATTTGGGTCATTGACAAACCACAATCACAATCATATAACCCAATCGACCCTTCATTCATAAGCTATTCTCTAACGGCCTCAAATCCAGGCTTATGACTCCTCAATTTCCATTCATTTGCTTGTGAGCCTTATTCATAAAATCACTCAAGATCATCCATTAAATCAGCACTGAGACCATTAGAATACTACACAAGTTCAAGCCTATAGTCTTGAAGATTCAGCAATCCATGTTTATCCCTCAAGGTCTCACTACCTAATTGTCCTCAAGTCATCACTCCTTATCACTCCAAGTCTCAATCACATTGGATTGAACTGACCATGCTTTGATACCAAACGTACATGGATGTCACGCCCCGGACCTGTCAGGCACGCAAAATCCCACCAGGGCTGTCTTGTTTCGATGGTACCTAGGATCCGTCGGCCAACAATTTAACTTCTAAATGATACAAGCATACGAAAGCGATAAAACTTCTCCATTCAGTTCAATCTTAAGATGACTTAGGACATAGGGTACGTCTTGCTATAAATACCGACTACAGGTTTAGAGGGTACAACTCTAACTTCAAAGTAACATGAAATACTTAAAGTCACAAAAGTGAAAATCCATTTTGTCACGCCCCGCGCCCCGGGCACGAGCACGCCACTTCCTGCAAGCATACCGAATATCTCTCGATGTCCCAGGATCCACACATGAGTCGAGTGACGTATAATGTACATAGCACGCGGAAGTGACAATGTAATAACTCCTTCATACAACAAGTAAAATGGGACTGGGATAGCGAGAAGACTACAATACATAACATCCAAAAGTTCATACAAACGCATGGCAAGTGAATTCGCTAACAAAAGGGGGTAATGGGGTAAGTACACAAAAGGACCCTTCATCAACTTTCAACAAGAAACAGGGTCAGGAGCGCCATCGTAAGATCAACTAGCAAGATGGGAGCTCCTAAGATGAGCTGCTGGAGTACTCGGTCTCCTCTACCTTCTCCGTAGGCTCATACTCCGAGAAGGTCTCCGAGCGAATCTCTATGGTATCCTCCATGGCCTCCTCGGCAGATGGCTCCACCAGATCCTCCTCAATCGCCTCGACCACTATGACCTCCTCCTTATCCTCCAAGGTCAGGGTCCTATCAGGTCCGTTCCTCGAACCGGCAACTGACCCCTCAGCCTGCTCAAAATCCCGAGTGGAATGATACCAACTAGGGACAACTCCCTAGGGCACCTCAGTGGGCTTCAACGGCCTTGTAGAAACATCCCCAACCTTCTAGAACCAGGCCTCATACTTGTGAGGCTTCCAAATAGAACTACTCTCGTCCACCCACACTACTGTACATTTCTAACATAAGTAGTCCCCTGCCCGTTAGGGAACTCATCAAAATAAATGGACATCTCCTTGGGGTCACCAAAACGGATAGGCCACAACTTCAAGACCTAGGATCTGTAAAAAGGGGGTCCCCAACGGAGTGACATACGGATCTCGGTAAGGTGGGTCCTAATCCTAGATTAGGCCGACTATCCACTCAAACAATCATCAACACTAACATATCATGCAGATAAACATATAAGGCATTCAAATAACAACACTCATGCAGATGTCAGGCATGCAGACATGGCATCACAACACTTCACTAAGATCATGCACATTCGCCATGTCTCACCACCACTTCCACCTTTCATACCTGCTTCATTCTCATGCCTGTGTTTAAAACGCATCAGGCTCGATCCGCGTAAACGCATCAGACCGTCATTGACAACCTGTGTAAATGCATCAGGTTTCAATGTTACTCCATGCCAGTGTCGACACATCACATCTCCGTCCCGCTTTTCAACGCATCAGGACCGTGGCCTTCTCAACCCCGCGTCTCATACGCATCAGGGTGCCACACAACTCCAACCCCGTGCCTTAGCACCTCAGGGTATTCATCCCACTACCCCGCGTCTCATACGCTTCAGGGTTTTATCTTGCCTCAAACATGCCATAATTTGAATCAATTCACACACACAAGACCTTGTGCAATCTTATGCACTAATCATACACTTACGGCATGCAAGACATTCAAATTCAACACTCAAATGTGACAAATCACTCAATGCACAAGCATGATCAAACATTTGGGTCATCTACACCCTCCTAGGATGTTCAATAGACAATCACATTGAAACCCTTCAAGAATCACCCAAAAATTTACCCGACTCGCCCAATCGAGTCCAATCTTCCTATCTTAGGTTTAAGATTCCCTTACCTCAAGCTTAATGTTACAAATCCTCTCCTCAAGCACCTCCTCAAATTCGATCCAAGGGGCCCAAGACCAAATCCACCACGCAACCTATGAAATTTCGACCAATCGTCAAATTCTCTTGCCCAATTCACCCATTCATGAACGACCAACCTTAATAACATGATCCTCAACATTCTAGCATGTCTCATTGGTGAATTTGAGACTCAAAACCAACCATAACAGCCTCCATAGAATCGATTTGCACAGAATCGAAACGGGTTATTTTCGATTCTGTGTATACTAAAATCAACCAGCCCTTAAACTATCTCAAATCCTCAATTCCTTCACTAATCTACTTGCTAATAAGTATACCTAAGGGTTTAGGAGGCTCATCGAGGATTTGGAGCCTATTTGCAGTCGAAAACCCTTTAGAAGTCACCGATTTCCCTTAGTCCTCCAACTGGCAATTTCTGTCCATTAAACACAAGACCCATTTGGGGTTAAAACTCCATCAAATTAACCTCAACTTTTTACCAAATATCACTCTATGAGTCCCTTAGATGTCCATAAAATTTGGTTGCAAAAATCTAAAGTTTCAAGGTCTTAAGAGGTCAGAAACGTTGCGTACCTCAGGTTGTGACGGTTTTCGTCGACTTGCGGGAAATCGGCTGGCCGGAGCTCTTCGGTGGGTCAAACGACTGACTTCCACTTCGAGGATGTTGGAAAGAGGTCGGGCTAGGTGCGAATGGTCAGCTCTTCGGCTAGAGGTCATCGGAGGGGGTCATCGGTGGCAGCGAATGGGAAGAGCAGAGCCGGTCGAGCAAGCGGCAGAGAACAGGAAGAATAAGAAGATGCTCTCGGTGGAAATGGAGGTGGATGGACGGCCAAGAAGAGAGAGAAAGAGCTATATTCAACCTCAAGAGTCAAAGGGTTGAATGGTAGTTGGGAAAAAGTGGACATGACCACCCTTTGCCTAATCTAGTGACACATGTCCAATGTGTCAATCAAGCTAAATCAATGGCCAAGATCCCCTCCCATTTTCATCAGCCTTGGGGGGTATACTAACGACCAAAATGCCCTCATCCAATTATATAAGCAAGGCTAAAGCTTGAGGGGCAAAATGGTAATTTTACCCTCGACGTCCGGAATGTCTTTTTTCTCATTCCAATATTCTTCAATAAGGCGATGGCCAATCCAAACCTGACGTTGGAATTATTGATTCTCCATTTTTAATTTTCGAGACTCGTTTCTGATCGTTTTCTCTGTTAGATGTGTCGCAGCCTATCCTAGACCGACGGGTGGCTTTTGCGCGTATCGACCCTGTGATTCATATCGCATTTAGGGCTCGTCAATTCATGGCGACTTTGGTTGTCATGTGATTATGAGGATCTATCACTAGTTCTGATGGCCTCGATCGTCACCGTCCGATTTACGAAAATTTTGCAAATTATACGTTGGTTAAGCAGCATCACCCGCGCTCCAACCGTATAACGCTAGCAATGCATCTCTTAATCGTTCTTAGATCGGCCTTTTGTGGTTCTAAATGTCCCCTCGACAATCCTTATGGTCAAAGCGCCATTTCCTATTCGAGTTTCCTAGGTCCACGTACCTTATCTCGCATTAGCCTTTCCCTTTTGGTTAGCCTACTCAAATTGATCAGATTCGAGCGAGATATAACTGAAACACATCGCTAGATATACTTCTCATTAATGAGTCTGAAAATGACTGGAAAATCAAAATGTCACAACTCTTCCCCCCTTACAAAAATTTCATCCCCGAAATTTACATCAACTTAATTACTCAAATAAATGGGGGTGTTGTCGCCTCATCGTATCTTCATTTTTCCACGTGACGCCTTCGATTCCATGGTGTTCCCACACCACCTTGACCAATGGAATCGTCTTATTTCTTAGAGTTTGCTCTTTCCGGTCTTCAATCCGGATCGGCTTCTCCACATAGGATACCATGTCGCCCACTTCTATGACTTCGTAGTCTAGCACATGTGTCAGATCTGGTTCATATTTTCGCAGCATTGACATGTGGAAGACTATATGTACTTGGGATAAATTAGGTGGCAAGGCAAGCCTGTAGGCCAAGGTCCCAATCCGCTTTAGTATTTCAAATGGACCTACGTACCTTGGGCTCAGTTTTCCTTTCTTTCCAAATCACGATAATCCCCTCATCGGCGACACCTTGAGGAAAACACGATTGCCTACTTGAAATTCCAAAGGCTTACGTCGCTTATCTGCATAACTCTTCTTACTACTCTGAGCCATCTTCAGTCTATCCCAAATTATCTTTACTGCTTCCACCGATTGCTCTACCAACTCTGGGCCTGTGATACTTCTTTCTCCTACCTCATCCCAACAAATCGGGGTTCTGCAGGCCCTCCCATAAAGTGCTTCAAATGGTGCCATTTGGATGCTCTGTTGGTAGCTATTATTATACGCAAATTCCACCAAATGCAACTGATCTTCCCATCCACCTTTAAAATCTATGACGCATGCTCGCAGCTTGTCCTCAAGCATCTGAATCGTCCTCTCCGACTATCCGTCCGTCTGAGGATGGTACGCCATGCTAAACTGCAGTGGAGTTCCCATAGCATCTTGCAGGCTTTTCCAAAAGTTCGCTGTGAACTTGGGATCTCTATCTGAGGTAATTGTTACAAGCACTCCGTGTAACCTCACTACCTGCCTCATGTATAACTCGGCGTATCTATCCATTGTGAAATCCTTTCGCACCGGGATGAAGTGTACGAACTTAGTTAATCTGTTCATGATTACCCATATAGAGTCGTGGCCTCTCTGGCTCCTTGGGAGTCCCATCACAAAATCCATAGTTATATGCTTCAACTTCTATTCCGGAATTTCCGGTGGCTGTAATAATCCTCCAGGCTTACAATGCTGCGCCTTCACTTGCTGGCACGTCAAACACTTTGCCACATACTTCGCTACATCCACCTTTATCCTGTTCCACCAGTAGTGTTGACGCAGGTTCTGATACATCTTCGTACTTCTCGGGTGGATACTATAATTGCTCCGCTGAGCCTCTAACAAAATCCTTTCCCTGAGTTCTTTATCCTTTGGCACGCACAGACGTATTCGGAACTTCAGGATTTTGTTCTCGGACATTTGAAACTCTGGTTTTCTCTTTGTCACGTCCATCTCTAGGATTTTCTGAATCTCTAGGTCCGTAGATTGCAAAGTCTTTATTCCTTCCTGGACCTCAGGCTCTACCATCAATGTAGCCATCAAACTGGACAACTGGCAGACTTCTAGTCTGAACTCTAAATCTTTCAAATCCTCAATCATCGACCAACCCTTTACTAACAGACAGGCGACGATTGACTTCCGATTAAGCGCATCTGCTACTCTGTTTGCCTTCCTAGGGTGATCCAGTATATCACAGTCATAATCCTTGAGCAGCTCCATCCACCGACGCTGCCTCATATTCAATTCTTTCTGGGAAAACAGGTACTTCAAGCTCTGGTGGTCAGTGTAAATTTGAAACTTTTCGCCACACAGATAATGTGTCAAGATCTTCAGAGCGAAAATGATCGCTGCTAACTCCAGATCATGAGTTGGGTAGTTCATTTCATGTGGTCTCAACTATCGGGATGGATAGGCCACTACTCTTCCATGCTGCATTAACACATAGCCTGGTCCTTTCAGCAAGTCATCGCAATATATCTCATAGCCTCGTGGTCCTGATGGAATCGTCAGCACTGGTGCAGTTGTCAACCGATGCTTGAGTTTTTAGAAACTCCTTTCACACTTGTCTGTCTATGCAAACCTCGTTTCTTTCTTCGTCAATCGCGTTAATGGGATGGCTATGGATGAAAACTTCTCAACAAAACGTCTGTAGTACCTTACTAATCCAAAGAAACTTCTGACTTCAGTGATTGTAGTAGGTCTAGGCCAATTCGTTACAGCTTCGATCTTTGCAGGATCCACTGCGATTCCTTCTCCAGATACCACATGGCCAAGAAATGCTACCCTATTCAGCCAGAACTCGCATTTACTCAATTTCGCGTAGAGCGAGTGTTCCCTCAAGGTCTGCAAGACAATCCTTAGGTGCTCCTCATGTTATGCGTCACTCATTGAGTAAATCAGGATATCATCAATAAAGACTATGACGAATCTATCCAGGAATTCCTTAAATACTCGATGCATCAAGTCCATGAATGCGGCTAGAGCATTGGTCAATCCAAAAGGCATCATCGTGAACTCATAATGACCATACATCATCCTGAAAGCAGTCTTAGTTATGTCTTCCTTCTTGATCCTCAATTGGTGAAACCCGGTCCTCAGGTCAATCTTTGAAAATACTGCCGCTCCTTGCAACTGATCGAATAGGTCATCGATTCTCGACAGTGGGTATTTATTTTTCACTATTACCTGGTTCAACTGCCTATAGTCTATGCATAGGCACAAGGACCTATCCTACTTCTTTACGAACAATACCGGGGCTCTCCATGGTGAGGCACTCGGTCGGATAAATCCCTTATCCAATAGTTCATATATCTGCACCTTTAACTCTTTCAGTTCTGACAGGGACATCCTATAAGGTGCCTTTGAGATCGGCTCCGTCCCAGGAGCTAACTCGATCACGAATTCTATTTCTCGTTCTGGTGGCAATCTTGGCAACTTTTGGGGAAAAACATCAGGAAACTCATGCACGACCGGAATGTTCTCTAGCTTTGGCTCCATGGCAGTCATATCCATCACCGCAACTAAGTATGCCTGACACCCTTCAGACATCAACTTTGTCACCTCAAGAGATGAGACTAAGGGAATCGAGATTCCTCCTCGACTTCCCACGAATTCAAAACTAGGGCGGCCTTCTCGGTAGAAAAGAATTATCCTACTACCACAGTCTACCATTGCTCCCTGCTTACCCAACCAATCCATCCCTATGATCACATCAAAATCATACATGGGTATGTCGCTAGATCAATCCTCTCCTTACTTCCTCCAATCACAATTTCACAGTCAGCACAGCCTAATGAAACTAATATATTATCCTTTAACGGGGTGGCAACATGCAGAATTATACTCAATGGTTTCAATTTCATACCCACCAAATCAGCAAACTGTGCAGAAATAAATGAATGCGTGGCACCCGGATCAAACAATGCATATGCAGCTTGATCACACAAGTAAACCGTACCTATGACCACGCCTGGTTCTTCCTCCACCTCTTTGTGGGCTACTGCATATACTCTTCCCTAAGCCGGGGGTCGACTCTGCTCGATCTGAGGAAAGGCAGGCGACGGTCTAGCATGCGATCTCTGTCCTTGAGGTCGACTCATCGGAGCTTGGTTCGGGCACGTCCTCATCTGGTGGCCCATCTGACCACACTTAAAATAGGCTCCAGTCCTTACCGGGCAAGGCCCATTTCCATGCCTTCTGCCATAGAGACGACAACTCCAATTCGTAGGATTCAGCAGCTTCACAATATTTTTCCTTACTGGAGGCACGAAACGCTTATTGTCTGCCATCGGTCTCTTGTCCATCTGGCGGTTGTCTCGGAATGGGGTAAACCGCGATCTAGATGCGGCATACCTCTCATTCAAGTCCCTTTCAATCATCTGGCCCCGCTCATAGATCTCCTTATAAGCCCTCAAATTTAGGGCAATCATTTGACTACGGAGCTTAGGCCTCAATCCATCCCGAAATCTTCCTGCTTTCTCCTGGGGATCCTCTATAGATCAAGGTGCGTACCTCGACAGTCTGGAGAACTCGGCCTCATATTGGTCCACCATCAGCTGGTTCTGACGCAGTTGTAAGAATTCCAACTGCTTCCTTTCCCTGGCCATCTCCGAGAAGTACTTGTCGTTGAATGCCGTCTTAAAGGCATCCCAGGTCATGGCCGTTCCTTCAGGGAGAATTCCACTTTTGGTGGCAACCCACCAATCGTTTGCAGTCCCTTCTAACTGGTACACCGCCAACAGTACCTTTTTTTCATCTGTGCACCTCAGCACTCTAAAGGCTTTTTTCAACTTCTCAACCCACTTGGGTGCTAGCTCGAGATCTCCATTCCCGTCGAACTGGGTCGGCTTCAGCTTTATGAATTGTTCCACTAGCTGACCCATCTATCTAGCTGCGACGATTTCCTCTTAGGCGTTCACTGCCTCATTACCTTGCCCTTGTTCATCCTGGTTTCCATTGCCCCCGTTGTTGCCGTTGACGGCAGCTATGGTGGCTCCTACCGCCTGGGCTATGGCATCATCCCGATCCTGGGTCTGCCTGTCAATGAGGTCACCAATCCTCTCTAGCACCCTCAGCACGCCATCCATCCTTGGATCTTTTGCTACGAGCGGCCTCGAGCTAGAGGCTTCGCCTCTGGGCTTTCCAGATCTCCTAGATGGGCTGCTCATCCTTATATTCTTTTACTGAGCCTAATCCACCACAAGTTCATCAAGGAGTTAGTACTCACTCATTCATCCAAACTCAAGGCTACTAACTACTCCTTAACGGAAATAGTCATAATACAACAGCCTCTATACAACAATTTCCAGAGACATTTCAACAAGCAGCACATGGTCATTCCTTAGTTCCGTTCACCCCAACCGTTCTCTAAAACAAGCCCTACTCCTTCACTTATCCGGCCAAAGTCCAGAAATGACTTTCAACTCTAAGTAGAGAACTTAATTTTCATGCATTACCATAACCCTGCCAAGGTCAAATGCCAACCATAAGTGCCAAGTCACATGCTATGCACCCCATACCTTATCCTAGCTAGTCTCCTAAGGTCTTGCTACCCATCAATGTCCTAACTTAATCCTCCTTATTACTCCAATCCTCAATCAACTTAGGATCGAGCTGAACTTGGCTCTGATACCAAGCAAACGAGCATGTCACGCCCCGCGCCCCGGGCACGAGCACGCGACTCCCTACAAGCATACTTAATATCTCTCGATGTCCTAGGATCCACACAAGAGTCGAGAGACGTATAATATACATAGCACGCGAAAGCGACAATGTAATAACTCCTCCATACAACAAGTAAAATGGGACTGGGATAGCGAGAAGACTACAATACATAATATCCAAAATGTCATACAAACACATGGCAAGTGAATCCGCTAACAAAAGGGGGAGTTGGGGTAAGTACATAAAAAAACCCTTCATCAACATCCAACAAGAAACAGGGTCAGGATCGCCATCGCAAGACCAACTGGCAAGCTGGGAGCTCCTAAGATGAGCTGCTGGAGTCCTCGGTCTCCTTTGCCTTCTCCGTAGGCTCGTACTCCGAGAAGGTCTCCGAGCGAATCTCTATAGTGTCCTCCATGGTCTCCTCGGCAGACGGCTCCACCAGATCCTCCTTAGTTGCCTCGACCACTATGGATGACTCCCTTGGGTTCGTTCCTCGAACCGGCAACTGACCTCTCAGCCAGTTCTAAATCCTAGGTGGGATGACACCAACTAGGGATGACTCCTTTGGGCACGTCAGTAGGCTTCAGCGGCCTTATAGAAACATCCCCAACCTTCGGGAACCAGGCCTCATACCTGTGAGGCTTCCAGCTAGAACTACCCTCGTCCACCCATACTACTGTACATTTTCTAACATAGGTAGTCCCCTGCTCATTAGGGAACTTATCAAAATAAACGAACATCTACTTGTGGTCACCAAAACAGATAGGCCACATCTTCAAGACCTAGGATCTGTAAAAAGGGGGTCCCTAACGGGGTGAGATACACATCTCAGTAAGGTGGGTCCTAACCCTAGGTTAGGTTGATCGTTCACTCAAGTAGTCATCAACACTAACATATCATGCAGATAAACATATAAGGCATTCAAATAACAACACTCATGCAGATGTCAGGCAGGCAGACATGGCATTACAACACATCGCTAAGATCATGCACATTCACCATATCTCACCACCACTTCCACCTTTCATACCCGTCTCATTCTCATGCCCGCGTTTAGAACGTATCAGGCTTGGTCCACGTAAACGCATTAGATCTTCATTGACGACCCGCGTAAACGCATCAGGTTTTAATGTTATTCCATGCTAGTGTCAACACATCACATCTCCGTCCCGCGTTTCAACGCATTAGGATCATGGCCTTCTCAACCCCGCGTCTCGTACGCATTGGGGTGCCACACAACTCCAACCCCGTGCCTCAGGGTATTCATCCCGCTACCTCACATCTCATACACCTTAGGGTCTTATCTTGCCTCAAACATGCCATAATTCGAATCAATTCACACACACAAGACCATGTGCAATCTCATGCACCAATCATACATTTACGGCATGCAAGACATTCAAATTCAACACTCAAATGCGACAAATCATTCAATGCACAAGCATGATTAAACATTTGGGTCATCAGCACCCTCCTAGGATGTTCAATGGACAATCACATCGAAACCCTTCAAGAATCACCCAAAAATTTACTCGACTCACCCAATCGAGTCCAATCTTCCTATCTTAGGTTTAGGATTCCCTTACCTCAAGCTTAATTTACAAATCCTCTCCTCAAGCACCTCCTTTGTCACGTCTCACGCCCCAGGCACGAGCACATGACTCCTTACAAGCAAACCAAATATCTCTCATGGTCTCAAGATCCACACATAAGTCGAGAGACGTATAATATACAAGGTACACGGAAGCGATAATGAGACCCCCCTCCGTACAAAATATGAAGTGGGACCTAGATTGTGCAAATACTGTCATACATGAAATCTAACTGTTCATACAGATACAGAGTTACTAAATCCGCTAACATGGACGACGGGGTAGGTACACAAAAGTGGTCCATCCTTAAGCATCCAAGGAAAACAGGGTCAGGGTCGCTACCAAATGATCTAACGAACAAACTAGGAGCTCCTAAGACGAGCTGCTGGAGTCATCGGTCTCCTCTGCATCCTCCATGGGCTCGTACTTTTAGAAGGTCTCCGAGCGAATCTCGATGGTGTCCTCCATGGTCTTCTTAGCAGACGGCTCCACGAGATTCTTCTCGGTCGCCTCGACTACAATGACCTCCTCCTCCGTGTCCTCCGAGGTCGGAGTCCTCTCCGGTTCAATCCTTGAATAGACTATAGACCCCTCAGCCTGGTCTAAGTCTCGGGCAGGGTGGCACCAACTGAGAACAACTCCTTGGGGCACCTCATTGGGCTTTAACGACCCGGTAGACACATCCCTGTCTTTCCTGAACCAGGCCTCATACTGTGAGGCTTCCAACTAGTACTACCCTCGTCAATCCAAACTACAGTACACTTCCGAACATAAATGATTCCCTGTCTGTCAGAAAACTCATCAAAATAGGTAGACATCTCCTCGGGGTCACCAAAACATATAGGCCACATCTTCAAGGCCTAGGATTTGTAAAAAGGGGATCCCTAAAGGGGTGAGATTCACATATCAGTAAAAGAGTCCTAACCCTAGGTTAGGCCGACCGTTCGCTCAGGCAGTCACATACCCCAATAACTCAAACTATAGACATATGAGGCAATGCAAATATATGTAACAACACACGGATGGAGGCCATATAGTTTTGGCATCATAACACGTTCAGATGATTATGCACAACTCGCCCTACCACCTCACCACAACCACCTTTTCCTGCTTGCCTCATTCTCATGGCCGTGTTTAGAACGCATCAGGCTCGGTCCGCGTAAACGCATCAGACTGTCATTGACAACCCGCATAAACGCATCAGGTTTCAATGTCAACAAATCAAATCTCCGTCCCGCGTTTCAACGCATCAGGACCATGGCCTTCTCAACCCCGCGTCTCGTACGCATCAGAGCGTCACACAAATCCAACCCCGCGCCTTAGCGCCTCCGCGTACTTATTTCCACCGCCCTGCGTCTCATACGCATCAGAGTCTAGTCATGTCATACTCATGCCATGATTCTCAATTCATTTCACATTCATAATGCAATGTGTAACTCAAGCACAATCATACACCCATGACATGCAAGACAATCAAAGTGACACTCAGACATGGTAGGTAATTCAAGCACAAGTAATAGCACACATTAATCCCCTAAACCATCTTAGGACGTACCAAGAACATTCATCTTGGAATCTCTCACAAATCAATCAAATTATCGCTCGACTCACCCAATTGAGTCCAATCTTCCTATCCTAAGTTTAGGATTCACTTACCTTGAGTTTGATGTCAGAAAAATCTTCTTCTCAAGCCCTCAATAATTTGGTCTCAAGGGTCCAAGAGCAAACCCACCGCGCAACCTAGGAAATTCCAACCAATCGTCAATTTCCCTTGTCCAATTCACCCATCCACGAATCACAAACCTCCATAACACAATCCTCATCATCCTAGCATGTCTCAATCACCAATTTGAGGCTCAAAATCAACAATCATCAGCCCCTACAGAATCGGTTTGCATAGAACTGAACCGGGCTATGTTCGATTCTGTGTAAACCGAGCATATCCAACCCTTAATCTACTTTAAATTCACCATTTAATCACTAACCTAATTTCTAACATGTCAAATTAAGGGTTTATGAGGCTCACTGAAGATTTAAGGTCGAATCATCACCGAAATTCCTTCGAAAGTCGTTGGCTCCTTCAAGAATGCAAACAGGCATTTTCTGTCCAACATCTACAAGACCCATTTAGGGTCAAAAATCCATCAAATTAAGCTTAAATTTTTACCACAAATCACTAAACGAGTCCCCTAGATCTCCACAAAATTTGGTCACAAGACTCCAACATTTCGAGGTCCTAAAGGGTCAGAAACTCTCCCTACCTCAGATTGCGTCGGTTTTCGTCAGCTTCCAGGAGAATGATTGGCCGGAGCTCCTCGGTGGCTCAATTGATGCACTTCCCCTTCGAGGAGGTCGGCAAGAGGCTAAGCTAGGAGGGTGTGGTCGGCTGGAGTCCAAGCAGTAGCCAGAGGGGGTCATCGGCGGCAGCGAACAAAGAGGACAGGAGTTGGTCGGCGACGGCAGAGAAGAGGAATAAGAAAAAGGAAGTTCTTGGTGCTCTAGGGGAGTGTATGACCGGTCAAATGAGAGGAGAGAGAGAGAGAGAAAAGAGTTATATTCAATCTCAAGGTCAAAGGGAATAATGGTAGTGAGTAATAGTGGACAAAACCACTCTTTAGCTCATCCATTGACACATGTCCTAAGTGTCATTCAAGGGTGATCCAATGGCCACAATTTCTCCAAATTTTCTATGGCTTTTGGGGAAATAAAAGACCAAAATGCCCTTCTTCAATTGCATAAGCAAGGCTAAAGCTTTGAGGGGCAAAATGGTAATTTTACTCTCGACGTTCGGAACGCCATTTTTTCTCGTTCCAATATTCTTTAATAAGGCGACGGCCAATCCAAACATGGCGTTGGAATTCTTGATTCTCCATTTTCGATTTTCAAGACTCGTTTCTGATTGTTTTCTCTATCAGATGTGGTTCCAACCTATCCCGAACCGACGGGCGGCTTTTGTAGACGTTATGTGTATCGACCTTGTGATTCATATCACCTTTAGGGCTTGTCAATTCATGACGACTTTGGTTGGCATGTAATTATGAGGGTTTATCACTAGTTCCTATGGTCTCCATCGTCACTGTCCGATTTAGGAAAATTTTACAAATTATACATTGGTTAAGCGGCATCACCCGCGCTCCAATCGTATAACGCTAGCAATGCATTCCTTAATCATTCTTAGATCGGCCTTTTATGGTTCTAAATGTCCCCTCGACAATCTTTATGGTCAAAGCACCATTTCCTATTCGAGTTCCCTAAGTCCATGTATTTTGTCTCGCGTTAGCCTTTCCCTTTTGGTCAGTCTACTCGAATTGATCAAATTTGAGCGAGATATTACTGAAACACATCACTAGATATACTTCTCATTAATGAGTCTAAAAATGACAGGGAAATCAGAATGTCACATCCTCAAATTCGGTCCAAGTGGCCCAAGACCAAATCCACCGCGCAACCTATGAAATTTCGACCAATTGTTAATTTCTCTTGCCCAATTCACCCATTCATGAATCACCAACCTTAACAACATGATCCTCAACATTCTAACATATCTCATTGATGAATTTGAAACTCAAAACCAACCCATAACAGCCTCCACAAAATCGATTTGCGCAGAACCGAATCGGGCTATTTTCGATTCTGTGTATACCGAAATCAACCAGCCCTTAAACTACCTCAAGTCCTCAATTCCTTCACTAATCTACTTGCTAAAGTATACCTAAGGGTTTAGGAGGCTCACCGAGGATTTGGGGCTGCATTGTCACCGGAAACCCTTTGGCAGTCACCGGTTTCCCTGAGTCCACCAACCGGCTGTTTCTGTCCATTAAACACAAGACCCATTTGGGGTCAAAACTCTATCAAATTAACCTCAAATTTTTACCACAGATCACTCTATGAGCCCCCTAGATGTCCATAAAATTTGGTTGCAAAAATCCAAAGTTTCGAGGTCCTAAGAGGTCAGAAACTTGCCTACCTCAAGTTGTGACGGTTTCCGTCGACTTGCGGGAGATCGGCTGGCCGGAGCTCTTCGGTGGGTCAACTGACTCGCTTCCACTTCGAGGATGTCGGCAAGAGGTCGGGCTAGGTGTGGATGGTCGGCTCGCCTACTAGAGGTCGCCGGAGGGGGTCGTCGACAGCAGCGAATGGGAGGAGTAGAACCGATCGGGCGAGCGGTAGAGAAGAGGAAGAAGAAGAAGATGCTCTCGATGGAAATGGAGGTGGATGGCCAGCCAAGAAGAGAGAGAAAGAGCTAAATTCAACCTCAAGAGTCAAAGGGTTGAATGGTAGTTGGAAAAAAGTGGACATTACCACTCTTTGCCTAATCTAGTGACACATGTCCAATGTGTCAATCAAGCTAAATCAATGGCCAAGATCCCCTCCCATTTTCGGCGCCTTGGGGGGTATACTAAAGACCAAATTGCCCTCGTCCAATTATATAAGCAAGGCTAAAGCTTGATGGGCAAAATGATAATTTTACCCTCGACGTCCGGAATGTCGTTTTTCTCATTCCAATATTTTTCGATAAGGCGATGGCCAATCCAAACCTGATGTTGGAATTATTGCTTCTCCATTTTCAATTTTCAAGACTCGTTTCTGATCGTTTTCTCTATCAAATGTGTCCCAGCCTATTCCGGACCGACGGGCGACTTTTACAGACGTTACGCGTATCGATCGTGTGATTCATATCACATTTAGGGCTTGTCAATTCATGGCAACTTTGGTTGTCATGTGATTATGAGGGTCTATCACTAGTTCCGATGGCTTCGATCATCACCGTCCGATTTAGGAAAATTTTGCAAATTATACGTTGGTTAAGCGGCATCACTCGCGCTCCAACCGTATAACGCTAGTAATGCATCCCTTAATCATTCTTATATCGGCCTTTTGTGGTTCTAAATGTCCCCTCGATAATCCTCATGGTCAAAGCGCTATTTCCTATTCGAGTTCCCTAGGTCCACGTACCTTATCTCGCGTTAGCCTTTCCCTTTTGGTCAGCCTACTCAAATTGATCAGATTCGAGCGAGATATGACTAAAACACATCGCTAGATATACTTCTCATTAATGAGTCTGAAAATGACTAGAAAATCAGAATGTCACACATTTCCTATAATTACTTCTTCAAATACCAATCATTAGCAAGCTTAGATTTCCATCGCCTGAGACTTGAAAAAGTTAATCCCACGACGGGGTGAGATATAAATCTTAGCAAGTTCATCCTAAACCTAGACTAGGCCATTAGTCCTCCTAGATTATGCAATGAAACAACAGACCAGGATTCAAAAACAACACATGAAAATGAAACATCAAGGCACCTCGATACGTCTGGCATAACGTAATCATGACTCCAGGACGATCATATGATCACAACTTTCAATTTCAATGGCCAAGCCCGTGTCAATACGCATCAGGCTAATCACAAATTTAATCCCAATTGCCAAGACCGCGTCAATATGCCTCAAGCTAATCAACGTCTCGATTGGCAACCCGCGTTCTAACGCATCAGGTTCCAAAGGCCATTTTGATACATGTGTCGACACGTATCAAGACTATCCCGCGTTTTGACGCATCAGGATATCAATTCTCTTTTCAATAGCTATGCCCGTGTCAATACGCCTCAGGCTCGGTCCGCGTCATTACACCTCGGACCATCAAATTGACAAACCCGCGTTAAACGCATCAGGTTTTCAATTCCCTTTTCAATAGCTATGCCCGCGTCAATACGCCTCAGGCTCGGTCTGCGTCATTACGCCTTAGACCATCAACTTGACAAACCCGCGTTAAACGCATCTGGTTTTCAATGCCATTCTCGACCTATGTCGACACATAATTAATCTCGTCCCGCGTCTCAATGCATTAGGGTACTACCCATCACAACCCCGCGTCTCAACGCATCAGGGTACCACAAGTTCTTAGGCTCACAAATCAAACTCCCCTCTTAAGGAACTTCTTAATTGAGTACAATTTTTATCAGCCAAGTAATGATTCATTGACATGCGAGACGTCAAGGCCAAACGCCCACAAGGTGATATCAAGTACACAGTAAGATAGTCAATCTAACGTTTTGTTCTCTTGCCAACCCATTCATATTTCTCAACAGTCACCCTTCATGGCCAAATATCACATAGCCATACCAGCATCCATGTCAATCTAATGCACACAACAATAATTTAGCCATTAGAGTTATAATTTCACATCATCAGGAGTACACACGACTCACACCTCCATTATCTCAGTCGATCGTGAACAATCAATGCAATGGACTCCCAAATTCATCAATATATCATCCAAACACATTCAGTAGTGTCCTAACTTCCTAGCAAAGGTTTAGGAGTCACTTACTTTTCAATTTAATCCGTAAAATTTCCTCCAAGGCTCCTCCAAAGATTCGGTCCCCTTGATCCCAAAACAGGGCAGCCGTGCGACCTAGTCCAAAGTTCGTCAAACGATCAATTTTTCTAGTCCAATCACCAATTCACGGAGCATACACCTCATTAACATCTCAATTACCATTCTTGTATGTCTTAACGACGAATTTAAAGCATGGCTGCACCTCCCACAGCCCTCAAAGGGCTCTGTTCATCCAAATCGAAATAGGGCAGAATTCGGTCCTGCCCTCTACCTCCTTAATTAGTCCATAATTCAACTCTAAATCTTGATTTACCATAAAATCAACTTGTTAACATGTTGTTTTAGGAGTTAGGAAGCCTCACCAAAGATTTGAAAGTAAAATAACACCTCAAGGACTTCCGATCAGCCTGGTTCCACTCGGTGTACATGCGATCTGATTCTGCCCCAGAAAAATAGCCTCAAATCAGCAATGAAAACCCATCTTAACTCAACTAAAATTGCAACCACAGCTCATTCAACTTTAATGCTATAAGTGTAGAAGATCTTACCGAAAATTTGAAGTAATTTGAAGTCTTGAAGTGGCCAAACGATGACATTCCCCCAACTCGGTCAGAATCTACCTCGTCTGGACCTTTGTCCACTCAAATCGAGCTATGGAAAGATCTACTAGGTCAAATTGAGCTTATAATATTTCTATGGAAAGATAAGATAGTAAGCTTTCATTTGGAGGTGATTTTACATCGATCTGGTATCGGACGAAGAAGATATGGCCAGAATAGTGGGATGGTCGGGACTGTTCGGCTGGGAGCTCTCGGATTCAAAACTGACCAGCTTGACCTTTTCTTCTTCAATGGCTCTACGGGACAAACGGCTGGGTGGATTTGGACCCATAATACCTTGTTGAAACGACAAAATGATAAGCTTTCTAGTGGTAGGTGGCGCGTCTTAATCCGATGACGGACGAAGAAGTTATGGCTAAAACAGGGACATGGTCGGAACTGAGTGGGTAAGCCGAGCAAGCAAGCGAGAAAGAGAGAGAGAGTTTTGAGAGAATATGACAAGAGAGAAAGAGATGGCCAGCCAAATGAGAGAGGAGAGAGAGAAAGTGATCTTCTTCTACATTTCAAATGGTCAACATGAAGAATGGTAGGTTAAAAGGTGATTCAATCAATGTCAATGCCTAATCCTTTGACACTTGTCCTCATGTTAATCAAGGCTCATCCAATGGCCCTCATTTTTCTTGATTTTCGGCAGCCTATAAGGTATTGTGATTGACCAAAATGCCCTTATCTAATTATAAATGCAAGGCCAAGACTTGAGGGGCAAAAATGATAATTTTACCCACGACATCCGAAACGTCGTTTTTCTGATTCGAATTACCTTTGATGAGGCGACGTCTAATTCGATTAGAATATTGGAATCTTTATTTTCCATTTTTCAATTTTGAGATTCCATTTCATATCTCAAGCCTCGAGGGGTTGGAAATTCGGAATGTGACACCTCACCTTTGAAGGCCGTCGTCACCTCCCCAGTCGCCGTCGCTGCCATCGTTTGGTCGCAAAGCCTCCCATCGCATCGTTAGATCGAAACCTTGTCACTTGATTGAACACAGCGATTTTTTTCCTCGACGAACGCAGTTAGGAATGGGATGGAGAAGAAAACGAAACGTGATAAAGGATTTTGTCTCTTAATTTTAGAGTTTTGTTGTTGTTTTTAATTTAAATTTATTTTTCACAAAAATGCCCCTATTGATTTGCCAAAAATATGACATGATCGCCGGCCGACGTGTTGGGGCCCTTCTTTAAAACAAGTCTAGGCACTCTGGGCCCTTCTTTGGAACAACCTTTACTACAGGCCCTATTTTGAGAAAATATAAGAAGTTGAGACCCTGAATTGAAAGTTTCCCAAATAGATTTTGATGGGGTAAATGGCTTGATTTTGTAAGGGCAAAAACTGTCCACTTGCTGTTTGGGTGGAACCGAGCCATTGGGAGGCTCTTGAAAGTGCCAGCTTGTTGTGGAATACTCGGTAAGACCCTAGAGACATTGTTTGATGTATTGGCAAGGAGATTGTGTGAGGAATTGGGGTTTAGGAGTGAATTTAAGGGTTGTTTTGTATGTTTTGCCTAGGATCGATTCCACCTTGCCCTAGACCGAGCAAACCGAGCCATTTGGGGACTTGTAGGAGTGTCGTTGTGTTTCAAAATCCTCGGTAAAGTGTTCTAAAGCAATGGTTGATGGGTTAACATGGTGATTGTTTGACGAAATTGAGGTTGGAAGAGTTCTAACGGTAAAATTGTGAATTATTCTTAGGGCCGTGTACTTGCTCTATTCGGTCGGGTGAGGACTGAGCTTGGTAGCTTATTTTGAGTGGAGATTCTAGCTCAATTGATGAGGTAAGTGTCCCTTAAATCTTTACTCTTACATTAGGATACTATTGGATGAGTTTGATTGATGAATTGGTGGTTTATTATGACCAATGGGACGTTGAATACATGAGACTGTTGTAGTCGATCCACATGCCTTTGTGTGAGGTTAAATTGATAAATTCCATGATTAGAGTGATGTGGTGTGACCACGTTTTTCATGAGGACTAGTACGGTTATGTGGCGACTGAATCTATGATTGGACCTTGTGCTTTAATTAGTCAAAGAGCCTTGTGATGTAAGTGAATATTGTGCTTGGTCATATAGTTCGGCTATTGAGCCATGGATTCATATGAATTAGTTATAATGCTCTTGTTATTGAATTAGCTATAATGCTTATGTTATTGAATTGCTTATAATGTCTATGCTATATGGATGGCTATAATGCATATGCTATATAAACGGCTAAAGTGCTGATGTTATATGAATGGACCATAGTGCCCCCAGCGATCAATTGGCTTGGTGCCTCGGAGATCGCATTGGCTTGGGCCCTAGTAGTATCAATTGGCTATGAACCCTAGTAGTACCGATTGGTTGTGAGCTTTAGTGGTACAGATTAGCTGTGAGTCTAGTGATATCGATTGGCTATGAGCCCTGGTGATATCAGTTGGCCAGAGTGCCTAGAGAAGTACATCGCGACTTGAGAGCCTAGGGGATGAGTGATTGTGATGTCATTGTGATGATTATTAAAGCTGTGTCTGTTTTACTATGTGCTTAAAGCTTGATCCCATAAAGTTGTCTATGATTGACTCTGATTCTCTTCATGTCCGGCTCGTTGAGATGCTTGATTTATGAATGATATGCGATATTATCTGGCTGAACTTCTGCTTATGGCTTGTTGTGTAGTTTGGGGGAACTGGCGGTCAGGTCTAGGTTTAGGGTTCACTTGCTGAGATTTATATCTCACCCAGTTGGGGATTAAATTTTTCAGGTTCCAGGAGATGAAACATCAGGATTGTCCAGCTTGAACTTTGAAAGAAGACGTCGTAAGATATGAATTCACACATTGTGATGTTGGGAATTGTATTTCAGTTTGTGGTTGTAGAAACCGAATCTCTAGTATTTGACTATGTAGAGGATTCGAGGTGAATTTTATGAATAAGAGAAGTACACCCTTTGGTCCTGAATCATCTCATTGTGAATTTGTATGGAGCTATTTTATGTTTTCCGTGACCTTGTTTCTTTTTCAAGTTGGTGGAGGGATATTGAGAGTTATTTGAAAGTCAATGGCCAAATGGGATTTTCATGAGCTCCTAGGGTTTGGGACGTGACATCCCCGTTTGAGTGGTAGCAGAGCAAGGTCAGCTCGATCAAATTTGATTGAGACTTGGAGTGATAATGAGCGATGACTTGAGGACAATTAGGTAGTGAAACCTTTAGGGTTAAGCATGGATTGCTGAATCTTGAGGATTATAGGCTTGAACTTGTGTGCACTCTAATGGTTCTAGCGTAGATTTTAATTGGTTATCTCTATTGTTATTTGTGATTATAATTCAAAGATCGACAGTGGATTGGTCAATAAGTCGAAAAGAAAATGAATGATTGATAGGTTTCATTTGTGAATATGAGTTATAAAGAGACGACTGGCATTAGTGGATGCGAGCATGAATTGAGTTATATCTTGATAGTTTTATTTATCGATTGCCATTGATAACCTTGGATGATATGAGATGGGGTGTATACAAGGAAGCAGACAAGGAAAATTGGATAAAAGGCCAGTTGTGATCGAATGCATATGGATTTGACTTGAATAACGACTAGACTTGAGGTATATAGTTGAACATAGGCAATTAATCTATGAGATGTGATGGTCAATGATGGGAATAGAAATCTTCGATGGATAAGAATAGATCTGGAGATGATTGTGGTATGACGAATGGTGAGGACAATTAGGATGCGCATGTGTTTATGGCATTAAAATGAAAGTCGAGAAAGGTGTATGCATGAGCTTATTATTATTGAACTTAATAAACAGTCGCTTGGTATGGGACAAGTTGATGGGATACCTACAAACCGTAATGAAGCATGTTATGGAACATGTGGAATGAGGCTTCCTTTGTAGATGTATGACTTGGGACAACTTGCAACGGCCAGGTCTAATGAGAGCGGAGAGTGATTGCCGGGATGGGGAAGTCCGGACAAGGAGCGACTCCTAGCAGGCTTCTAAAATGGCAAGATGCAGGAATGACCTAGCCATAAATTGAAAGGTAAAGTCTAGGCATCGGATTGAGTCCAATTGTGGTTAACATATGTATGGCATGGGATTGATTTCCAAGTGAATGTTCGAAAATGACATGGCATGTCTAATGATGCCTATGATTGGCATGGTTAAAAGCTTCGTGCTTGGCGGTAAATGTCGAATGTTTATGATTGGCCTATTGGGCATGTTTTATAGTTGGCATTATGTGATTGGCTTGGCCAAGGTCTAATTGAGAGATTAGACGGCATGTGGGGAGCTTCGTGCTTGGCGGTGAATGTTGAATATTTATGATTGGCCTATTGGGCATGTTTTATAGTTGGCCTTATGTGATTGGGGTTTATACCTATTGAACTGATGCCTATTGAGATTGAGATAGTCTGTTGTGATTATGCTAGAGTGGTAGATGCCTCTGGATTTATGGCATGAACGATTGAAATGACACTTTGAGTACTTGCTTGGTGTTGACCTAGTTGAGTTTTGGCCTAGTTGAGGCTTGCCTAGTGATGGCTGTTAATTGAGAAATTGCCTTGTTGAGGCTGGCTTGTTGTGTGGTTGCTGCTTAAGGATGATTTGGAATCCTTGAAGAATGAGCAACTAGTTGAGAATTGTTTCGGAACCACTGGATGGTTGATGGTGAAAGATAATGAGATGAACAGCTTGAGACTGCTAGACTTGAGTAGATGACTCAAGTCTTTTATTACTGGAGGGAATCATAGTGGTTCAAGTGACATGAGAATCTAATGACGTTGAACGACCAAAGTATGATCGTAGAAGAATATTGGGCTCAAGTATACATGGTATGGAAGAACTGAGAATTGAGAAGGATCATGAGAATTGAGTAAAGAGAATAATTGGAATTTGAGTAAAGAGAACAATTGAAAATTGAGTACGAGAAGAGCATATGGCTCGATTTCGTTAATCATGTGAGACCCAAGAGCTAAATGGGTCGTGAGAACTTTAAATGGAAATAAGAAAATTTGTTGGGCAGGAAAGCTCGAGAAGGAGCTGCCATGATTGCTGTGATATTCTGAATTTCCAGTTTTTTTGAGGCTATTGAATGAGAATGTATCTTTCAATGTATTTCAGTTTTTTCCCACTTAGATATGATCAATCTCTAGTAAACTGATCAAAAAGGAAAGGCTAATGCATGACAAGATACGTGGACCTAGGAAGCTCGAAAAAGGAAATGACGCTTTAACCATAAGGATTGTCAAGGGAACATTTAGGATTAATAAAGGCCGATCAAATAACGATTAAGGAATCCATTGCTAGCGTTATATGATTGGAGCGTAAGTAATACCGCTTAACCAATGTATAATTTGCATATTTTCCTAAAACGAGCTATGACATTCGAGGCCATCGGAACTAGCGATGAAGTCTCGTAATTGCAAGACAACCAAAGCTGTTGTGACTTGAGTCGTCCTAAGTGTGATGAGAATCACAGAGTCGATACGCGTAACGTTTGCAAAAGCCGCTTGTTAGTTCGAGATAAACTGAAGATATGATTGACGAACGATTAATCATGAAATGGAAGCTCAAAATTGACAATTGGAAATAGAGAATTCCAATATTAGAAAAGGATTTGATGTCGTCTCGCCAATGGTAATTTTGAATTGGAAAAGTGAAGTTTTGGACTGAAAGTACAAAATTACCATTTTGCTCCTCGACCATTTGCCTTGTCTTAAGATCTCAAGAGGGATGAAATGGTCAATTCCAAGCTCTTCATATGGCTGCCGAAAATAATGTAAATAAGGTCAAAGAAGAGTCAAAGCTAAGGTTTGTATTATTGATATGTGTCATGTGTCATCCATTGAAGACCTCAAGCATTTATTACTGCACCAAACCCATCTTGTCAATTTTAATCCCAATAATTTGTGTGAAACCCCTCATTTGTGACCCTCTTCAGCAATGTATACCATCCCCTCTATTACCCTCTCATTTTTCCCTCTTTTCCTTCTTACCTGAAAATTGCCCAATTCGACTGGTTACTGCCCTTCTGTTCGGTATGCTCGAACGCCACCTCCAGCCATTGTCTTGCCATGCTCCAATCACAATAAGCAAGCTCAACCTCTCCTTGACAAGTTTCAAGTGGTGGTTTATCAATTGGTTGAGTAGTTTTTGTCGTGTAGTCCTGAAACCAAAACTGGACTGAATTTGAGAGAGTCGGGGTAAGGATCCCGTTCTTCCCCTTAGAGACTTCAAATGACTCCGTTATTTTTGTGAAATCTCTATAATACATAGTACTCAAGTTGGATGGTCTGTGGTTGCAAGTTTAGTGGTGTTAAAATAGGTTTTCGCGACTGATTGTGGGGGATTATAATCAAACAGTTCTGACTGTGTGAGGATCGTGAAGGAACCTGGCTATTTAAAGATCTTGTGGGATAATTTCGCAACAAAACTCTTGGTGAGCTTCCTAAACACATAGATTAAGGTTCTAGCAAGTTTATTTCGCAAGAAATTGAGGCCTAAGATTGAGATATGACTTGATTGTGTAGATTGAACCAAAAACCGATTATGTTTTAGGAGTACCTTGTTCTGACTGAATTTGATGGAGACCATTTAAGAGATATTTTGACTTCGAAATGAGTCATGAGACTTCATAAGACGTTATGTGGGGTGTTAATAGGGAGTATGTGAAGTGGATTGGAAGTTTGAAGTGATTTAAGTAGGTGCATGAAACTACGAGTTACATTCTGCCTTGCATGTGGCTACATGAGCCGAATGTATTGAGGGTTTGTCAGGTATTCCATTGATCGATAAGGCATCTTGAGTTGCCAATTCAATGGTTATTGAGGGATTGGTTTAACGGAAGTGAGATTCAATGGCTTTTTGATCCGAGATTGATGAACTTTTCAAGGTGGACAAGTAATTCTTGGTTGGTCGTGTACTTGTGGAATTGAAAAGGATCACTTGGTGTAGAGCTTTGCTAATCGACTAATGTAAGTATTTTCTAAACCTTTACCTGAATGCTAGGACGATGCTGGACGATTATTGAATGAATTGAATGACTGGTGAAGTCTGTGACCTGAATTGGGTACTGTGATGACGTTGTGAATTTATTATGAAGTAATGACGATATCGATTGGGCTGTGGCCCCGGTAGTATAAAGTGGATGTACACCCCTGAGATGATAAATGGCTGTGAGCCCCAGAGGTACCGATTGGCCTGTGGCCTCGGTGGTACCAATTGACTAAAAGTCATGATGATATCGATTGCCCTTTGACCCCGATGATATCAATTGGTCGGAGAGCCAGAGAAGTACATCGCGGCTAAGAGCCCAGGTGATGAGTGGTTGTGAAAGCTATATGTATTGATTTACATGTTGTATGTGCATTGATCTTAATCCCAGAGGTTGACTATGATTGACTGTGTTTCTTATCTATGCTGGATTATTGTTATGTCTAATTTCATGATGTCCTGCGCCATTGCATTGATGCATGCTTGCATCTGGTAGTATTTGTTTGTGGTCTGGGGGGACTGGTGTTTAGGTATAGGTTTAGATTTCACTTTCTGAGATGCAAATCTCACCCTGTAGTAGGACACATTTTTAGACCCTAAACCCTAAACATGCTGCCGATCCGACTAGGCGATCCGAAAGAGATAGCCGCCCTTTTTTTATGAGTTCCCTGCAAGGAAAGGTATTGTGTATGTTAGAAAGCGTACGACTATTTGGGTAGATGATGGAAAGCTGGAGTTGCAACCCCGCCACTTTGAAGCTTGGTTCCGTCGCTTGGCACATAGTAACTTGATGGGACCCTTATTACCTGAAGACGTTCCTTCAGAGGTAGTTCCTAACTGGTGTATCCGTCTCAACCGGAGATCGAAGTGGAGAATTGAGCTTCAGTAGGAGGTTCGAGGAATATTCCTGAAGAGTCGAAGTTTCCTCCTACTGAGGAGTACATGAACTACATTGAGATCTTCGCCGATGCGATCGAGGCTACCGACGAAGACAACAAGGAGGAAACTGCAGAGGATTCTAAGGAGATTTCTGAAGAGGTACCAAACCCTTTTTTGAGTTCAACCTATAGGACGATAAAGAAGAAGGGAGCGACAGATCAGGTGGTTCTTCCGAGTAGTTGGATATTGGGGTTTAAGGAAGAAGGGATTAGGAATAATTTTGATGTTAGATTTTGGGGAAGGCTAAGTAGTAACCTTTTGGACTTAGGCCTTTGTTCCTTGTCTTACCTGGGTGTGCAGCTTTCCTTTTTGTCCTTTACTTTCCGTTGATTGTAGTTGGATGTTGTGTTATGTATACATGGGTATGCTTTTAAATCATTCCAAATATCCTTTTTATTTCGTTTATTTGTATGGGGTTGTTATCTCTCCTTCCGTGTGTGCATCTCATTTCATACTAGGTCTAGTGTGATTACTAGGTATTTATTGGCCTGAGGTGGATGTGACGAGCTCCAAAGGACGCGGGGCGTTACATCATCGTTGGAGTGGTATTAGAGCAAGATTAGCTCGGCTACATCAGATTGAGGATCGAAGTAATAAGGAGTAGAGGAATTTGGATGATGGAGTAGTGAGACCTTAGGGGAATTCGTTAGAGTCAAGCATGAATGCATGGTATATGTTTGGTGCATGTGATTGGCATCTTGAATTGGCATGGTTGTGGTGAATTTATGGGGTTCAAGCTCTACACTTAGCATATTGAATTGTTGTGGATGTTGATTTGATGAGTACCTCATAATATACTAAGTTGCAGATGCGTCTGGACTTGAGGTATGGATTTGTATCCCTGATTGAGGTGCTCATGAAAATGGCTGGATGATTGCGGTTGTTTTATGATAGCTGCCTTGTTGAGCAGCATAGAATCATTAGAATTTAGTAAGTGACTTAGATCTCTGATTTCATGGTGGAATTATAGTGACTTAGTTAAGCTAAGGTGAGCAAGTATGAGCAATAGACCTAGAAGATCGAGAAGCGGAGCTTCTAGCTCGAGAGCCCCAGCGGCTGAGGATCCAAGAATGGATGGAGTCATGAGGGCCTTGGAACAGATTGGCAAGTTAATGGGGAAGGAAGCCCAGGATAGAGCTGCAGCTGCTCTTAGACAAGCTGAAGATAGAGCTAAGATTATAGCTCATGTTACTGAAGCTGTAGTGGAAGCTGTGAATATGGTAAAAAGAAACAATGCCCAGGGTGCTGAAGTTGGGAATGCTCAAGATGATGTTAATGCCAATAGACCGATGGGTTAGTTGGTTGAGCAATTTATAAAATTGAAACCGACCCGATTTGATGGCACTAGAGATCCTGAACTGGTGCCGGGATGGATTGAGAAACTTGAAAAGGCTTTGAGAGTGCTGAGATGCACCGATGAAAAGAAAGTGCTGCTAGCTGTGTATCAGCAAAAGGGAACAACGAATGATTGGTGGAGTGTCACAAAGGAAGGAGTATTTCCTAAAGGTACGGCCTTGACTTTGGCTACCTTCACTGCCGCTTTCAATGATAAGTACTTTTTTGAGACGGTACGGAGAGGAAACGAATGGAATTTCAGCAGTTGCGACAGAATCAATTGACTGTGAACCAGTATGAAGCTAAGTTCGCAAGACCATCGAGGTATGCACCAAGGTTAGTAGAGGATCCGCTCGAGAAAGCGCAAAGGTTCTGAGATGGTTTGAAACCAAAGATTCATAGCCAGATAATAACGGTGAATTTGAGAACATATCGAGAGATTTATGAGAGGAATCAAATGATCGAGAGGGATATCAAAGAAGGAGCCATCACTTCTGGATCGCGTTTTATTCCTTTGAGAGATAATCGGCAGTTGGGGAAGAGGCCGATGGTGAGCAACTGATGATTTGTTCCTCCAGTATGGAGAAATATCAATAAACCATCGAACCAGACAAGATGGTATTGTCGTAATTGTGGTAGGAGGCATGGTAGTGATCCTTACCCTGCTAGGACAGGAGCATGTTTATGTGACCAAAATGCTTATGCTTTATTTGATCTCGGGGCTTCGCATTCATTTATATCTGCTCAGTTTATTGATCGAGTAGGTGTAGAGTTGAAACCACTGAATGTGTTGTTGCATGTTACTACACCATTAAAGGATAAGGTGCTAATCTTGCTAGGTTGTGCGAACTATAAGGTAGTGATTGGTGGTAGCGAGGAAAGGATAGATTTAGTTGTGCTACCTATGTATGATTTTGATATGATTATTGACATAGATTGGTTGGGGAAACAAAGGGCTGTAGTTGATTGTGGTAATAGGGCAATTCATTTTTACGCAGAATATCGCCCTAGTTTTGAATTTGCAGGAAGTCGGGGAGGTACCTAGATTCTTTTAGTTTCGTCGCTTGAAGCAACTAAGTTGTTGAACGAAGGGTGTCAAGCTTATTTAGTTGTTGTAGTTGACATAACGGTTGAGGAACCGAAGTTGGAAAATATAGCGGTGGTACATGAGTTTCCTGATGTCTTTCCTAAAAAATTGTCAGGATTACAACCTGAGAGAGAAATTGAGTTCGTGATTGAGTTAGCTCTTTGAACGGAGCCAATCTCGAAGGCACCGTATAGAATGTCCTTGTCTGAGTTGAAAGAGCTAAAAGTACAGATGCGGGTGTTACTAGATAAAGGATTCATTAGACCGTGCGCGTCGCCATGGGAAGCGCCGATGCTGTTCGTAAGAAATAAGGATGGATCCTTGTACTTGTGTATAGATTACAAACAGTTGAACCAAGTAACTATCAAGAAGAAGTATCCGTTGCCAAGGATAGATGATTTGTTTGATCAGTTACAAGGAGCATATGTGCTTTCTAAAATAGACTTAAGGACTGGTTATCACCAGTTGAGGATTAAGAAAGAGGACATACCAAAGACTACCTTTATAACGAGGTATGGGCATTATGAGTTTACGGTTATGCCTTTAGGTTTGACTAATGCCCCGCTGCATTCATGGATTTGACGCGTCCAGTATTTAAGGAGTACTTAGATCGGTTCGTCATCGTTTTAATACATGGCATCTTGATTTACTCAAAGAGTAGCGAGGAACATTTGAGGTAGTTTTGCAGACCTTGAGGGAGCATTCACTTTACGCCAAGTTTAGTAAATGCGAATTTTGGTTGAGTAAAGTAGCTTTCCTAGGTCATGTGATTTATGGAGAAGGAATTTCCGTGGATCCTTCAAAGATTGAGGCAGTGATGAAATGGCCTAGACCCACGATGGTTACTGATGTTAGAAGTTTTCTGGGATTGGCAAGCTACTATAGGCGATTCATAGAGAAGTTTTCATCTATAGCCACTCCGTTGACAAGGGTAACGAACAAGGACGTTATGGTGGAATGGAATGAACGCGGATGTAGCTAAATATGTGGCGAAGCGTTTGACCTGTTAGCAAGTGAAAGCTCAACATTTTAAACTTGGAGGATTGTTGCAACCTCTAGAAATTCTTGAATGGAAATGGGAGCATGTGATGATGGATTTTGTGATGGGATTGCCAAGGAATCAGAAATGCCATGACTCAATTTGGCTTGTCGTGGATAAATTGACCAAGTTGGCACATTTCATACCTGTGTGAAATGATTGTGCAATGGATAAGTACGCAGAATTGTATATGCATCAGATTGTATGATTGCATGTAGTTCTAGTCACGATTACATCGAATAGAGATCCCAAATTTACAGCGAACGTTTGGAACAGTATTCAGGAGGCGTTGGGAACTAGATTACATTTTAGTACGACATATCATCCACAGATTGATGGATAGTCAGAAAGGACGATTTAGACGGTCGAGGATATATTGAGAGCATACGTCATAGTTTTTAAAGGTGGATAAGAGGACCAACCACATCTAGTGGAGTTTGCGTATAATAATAGCTACCAGCAAAGCATCGGTATGACACCGTTTGAAGCACTTTATGGTAGAGCTTGCAAAACGCCTGTATGCTAGGATGAAGTTGGACAAAAGAGTATAACAGGTCTTGAATTAGTGGAACAATCCATTCAGGTGATTAAAGTCATTAGAGAAAGGCTGAGAACGACACAAACTCGTTAGAAGAACTATGTGGATAAAAAACGCAAATCATTGGAATTTCAAGTTGGTGACCATGTTTTCCTGAAGGTATCACCAATGCACGGATTGTCTCGATTTGGGAAAAAGGAAAAACTGAGTCCGATGTATGTAGGTCCTTTTGAAATTCTGGAACGAATTGGAACTTTGGCCTACCGACTGCCCTACCGCTGAACTTGTCACAAATGCACGATGTGTTTCATGTGTCAATGTTAAGGAAATACGAGCCAGATCCAACTCATGTTCTAGATTTTGAGAACATTGAAATAGACAATAAGGTATCGTATGTAGAAAAATCCATTAGAATCAAGGATCGAAAGGAGCAAGGCTTGAGGAATAAGATGAGTCCGTTTATCAAAGTAATCTAGGAGCATCACGGAACAGAAGGCGTTACGTGGGAAAGCGAAGAGCTATGATATGTCAATACCCCCATTTGATTGAATTGTTGGGTTTATTGTAAACTCCATGGATGAAATTTCTGTAAGGGGGAAGAACTGTGACATGCTAAATTTTCTGCCATATTGAGGCTATTGAATGAAAATGTATCTTTCGATATATTTCAGTTTTGTCTCGCTCAGATCTGATTAATCTCAAGTAAACTGACCAAAAGGAAAAGGCTAACGCATAACAAGATATATGGACCTAGGAAGCTCGAAATAGGAAATGACGCTTTTGACCATAAAGATTATCGAGGAAACATTTAGAACCAATAAAGACCGATCAAATAACGATTAAGGAATCCATTGCTAGCATTATACGATTGGAGCACAGGTGATACCGCTTAACCAATATATAATTTGCAAATTTTCCAAAATCGAGCTATGACAATTGACGCCGTCGCGATGAACTCTCGCAATTACATGATAACGAAAGATGTTGTGACTTGAGTCGTTCTAAGTGTGATGAGAACCACATAGTCGATACGTGTAACGTCTGCAACAGCCGCCCGTTAGTTCAAGATAAATTGAAAATATGATCGACGAATGATTGATCACGAAATAGAAGCTCAAAATTGACAATTGGAAATAGAGAATTCCAATATTAGAAAAGAATTTGATGTTGTTTCACCAATGGTAATTTCGAATTGAAAAAGTGAAGTTTCAGACTGAAAATGCAAAATTACCATTTTGCCCCTGGACCATTTACATTGCCTTAAGATCTCAAGAAGGAATAAATGGCCAATTTCAAGCACTTCATCTGGCTGCCGAAAATAATGTGCATAAGGTCAAAGAAGAGTGAAAACTAAGGGTTGTATTATTGATATGTGTCATGTGTCACCCATTGAAGACCTCAAGCATTTATTACCCCACCAAACCCATCTTGTAAATTTCAATCCCAATAATTTATGCGAAACGCCTCATCAAAGACCCTCTTCAGTTGTGTATACCATCTCCTCCATTCCCCATTCATTTTTCTCTCTTTTCCTTCTTACCCGAAAACTGCCCAGTTCGACCGGTTACTGCCCTTCTATTCGGTGTGCTAGAGCGCCACCTCCAGCTGCCGCCTTGCCATGCTTTGACCACCATAAGAAGGATCAACCTCATTCTGACAAGTTCCAAGTGGTGGTTTGTCAATTGGTTGAGTAGTTTTGGCCGTGTAGCCCCGAGACCAAAACCGGACAAAATTTGAGCGAGCTGAGGTAAGGCTTCCGTTCTTCTTCTTAGAGACTTCAAATGACTCTGTTCTATTTGTGAAATCTCTATAACACATAGTACTCAAGCTGGATGGTCTGTGGTTGCAAGTTTAATAGTGTTAAAATAGGTTTTCACGGTTGATTGTGTGTGATTATAATCGGACATATTTTGACCGTGTGAGGGTCATGAAGGAATCAGGCTGTTCAAATGTCTTGTGGGATTATTTCATAATAAAACTCTTGGTGAGCTTCTAAACACATATATTGAGGTTCTAGCAAGTTTATTTCGTGAGAAATTAAAGCCTAAGATTGAGATATGGCTTGATTGTGCGGATTGAACCAAAAATCGATTCTGTTTTGGGAGTACCCTGTTCTGGCCGAATCTGATGGAGACCATTTAAGAGATATTTTGACTTCGAAATGAGTCATGAGACTTCATAAGACGTTATGTGAGGTGTTAATAGGGGAGTTTGTGAAGTGGATTGAAAGTTTGAAGTGATTTAAGGGCTAATAGGTGCATGAAACTGCGAGTTACATTCTGCCTTGCATGTGGCTACATGAACCGAATGCATTGAGGGTTTGTAGAAGTATTGTCATGTATTCAATTGATCGATAATGCATCTCGAGTTGCAAATTGAATGGATATTGAGGGATTGATTTAACGAAAGTGAGATTCGATGGCTTTTCTATCGGAGAATGATGAACTTTTCTAGGTAAATGAGTGATCCTTGGTTGGTCACATACTTATGGAATTGAAAAGGATTACTTGGTGTGGAGCTTTGCTAATTGATCAATGTAAATATTTCCTAAAACTTTACCTGAATGCTAGGACACTGCTGAACGATTTATTGAATGAATTGAATGACTGGCGAAGTCTTTGACCTGAATTGGGCACGGTGATGACGTTGTGAATTTATTGTGAAGTAATGACGATACCGATTGGCCTGTGGCCCCAGTGGTATCGAGTGACAGTACGCCCCTGAGATTATAAATGGCTATGAGCCCTAGAGGTATCGATTGGCCTGTGGTCCCGGTGGTACCAATTGACTAAAAGTCATTATGATATCGATTAACCTATGGCTCCGGTCATATCAATTGGTTAGAGAGCCAAATAAGTACATTGCTGCTAAGAGCCCAGGTGATGAGTGGTTGTGAAAGCTATGACAATTGTGTATTGATTTACATGCTGCATGTGCATTGAGCTTGAGCCTGGAGGTTGACTGTGATTGACTGTGTTTCTTATCCATGCTGGATTGTTGATGTATCTAATTTGATGATGCCTTGCGCCATTGCATCGATGCATGCTTGCATCTGGTAGTATTTGTGTGTGGTTAGGGGGGACTGGTGTTGAGATATAGGTTTAGGCTTCACTTTATGATATGCAAATCTAACCCCTTAGTGGGACACATTTTCAGATCGGAAGCCCTAAACATAGTGTTGTTCCGACTGGGCGATCCAAAAGAGATGGCTGCCCTTTTTTATGAGTTCCCTTCAAGACAAGGTATTGTGTATGTTAGAAAGTGTACAACCATTTGGGTAGACGAGGGAAAGCTAGAGTTGCAATGTTACGCCCTGAACCCGTCGAGCACGCGAACATCCCTGCAAGCAGACAACTTATCTCTCATGGTCCCAAGATCCACAAACAAGTCGAGAGATAATATATACATTAAGCATGCGGAAGCGGTACTCAAATAAATCCTCGTACAAAATATAAGTTAAGTGGGACCTGGATAGCACAATAACAGTCATACATTATAACTAACTGTTCATACAAACTCCGACTACTACAATCCGCTAGGCAAGGGCGATAGGGTAAGCACATCAAAAGGTATGACCATCATCGACATCCAAAATAGCAATGGTCGGGGGCCATCATCATAAGATCGAGCCAATAAACTAAAAACCCTAAGATGAATTGCTGGAATCCTCGGCATCCTCGGCATCCTTCGTCGGCTCATACTGGGAGAAGGTCTCTGATGGAACCTCAATGGTGTCCTCCATGGTCTCCTCATGGGACGGATCCGCAAGATCCTCCTCTGTCGCCTCCAGGACAATGACCTCGTCCTCCTCCACAGTAAAGTCCAGCGTTGGGGTCAACTCCGGTCCGTTCCAAGAACCAACTACAGACCCCTCTTGCAGCTCCTGCTCCCCAACAGTTTGGCACCAATCTGGGATAACTCCCTGGGGTACCTCGTGGGGCATCAGTGGCCCAATCGTCTTGTCTCCGACCTTCTTGAACCATGCCTCGAACTTATGAGGCTTCTAGTCCGAGCTACCCTCGTCGACCCACAAAACCGTACACTTTCTCACATAAATGTTCCCCTGCCTATTCGGAAACTCGTCAAAATATGCTGTCATCTCCTTGGGATCCCCAAAACGAATAGGCCACATAGTTAAGACCTAGGATCTGTAAAAATAGGGGTCCCCAAAGAGGTGAGATACACATCTCAATAAAAGAGTCCTAACCCTAGGTCAGGTGGATCGTCCGCTCAGGCAGTCATGTATCCCAAAATTCCAAACTCATAAGCATACGGGCACGTACAAATAAGATAGTGACACACAGATGATGGGCATGCAACTATGATACCATGTCACACTCAGATGGTCAAGCACAACTCATCCTGCCATTTCACCACAATCACCTCATCCTGCTTGCCTCATCCTCCAGCCCGTGATTAGATTGCATCAGGCTCGGTCCGCGTAAACGCATGAGACCATCATTAGCAACCCGCGTGAACGCATCAGGTTCTAATGAATCACTGGCCAATATCATCACCACAAACTTCCGTCCCATGAATAATTCGTATCAGGACCATGGCCATCTCAACCCCGCGATTAGATCTCATTAGAGCGCCACACAACTTCAACTCCACCCCGCGATTACATCGCATCAGAGTATCCACCTCCCGCCCCGCGTCTCACACGCCTTAGGGCCTTGCCATGTCAGGCTCATGCCATGATTTTTCAACTCGTTTTTCATATATGACGACATGTGCAATTCAGGCACAATTCAAAAACTCATGGCATGCAAGGCAATCAAGTGACACACACACATGGTGGGTGATTTAAACACAAACAATAACACACATAAACCTCCTATAACCACTTAGGTTATATCAAGAACTATCCTTTGGAAAATTCTAAAAAATCAATCAAATTAATCCTCGACTCACCCAATTGAGTCCAATCTTCCTATCCTAAGTTTAGGATTCCCTTACCTCGCGTTTGATACCACACAAATTCTCTTCTTGGTCCTCAAAGGTTCGACCCCCCTATGGTCCAAGACCGAACTTACCGCGCAACCGAATAAAATTCAATCAATCCATCAATTTCCATGTCCAAATCCTCAATCCATAAACCACAATCCCCCAGAACCTAATCGTCATCATCCTAGCATGTCATAATCATCAATTTGGGACTCATAATCCAACCATCATCAGCCCAACAGCCCCAGCCTTGCACAGAACTGAACCGGTTCTTCTCGGTTCTGTGCAAACCGGACACAATTGGCCCTAAACCAACTCTAAATCCATCATTTAATCATCATCCTACCTCTTAAAATGCCTATCTAAGGGTTTATGAGGCTCACCATGAGTTTGAGGTTAAATCGTCACTGGAAACTCGTCGAAAGTTGCCGGATCATCTAAGGTCAGAATAAAGCAATTTTCTATCCAAGTTCACAAGACCGTTTCGAGGTCAAAAATTCTTCAAATAACTCTCAACTTTTTACCACATATTCATATACATGTCTACTAGATCTCCACAAAAATTTGACCTCAAAAATCCAACATTTGGGCCTCCTAAGGGGTTAGAAACTGGAACTACCTCAGGCTGGAGCAGATTCCGTCGGCTCTCGGGAAAACACTTAGCCGGAGCTCCTCGGTGGTCCAAATGTCGTGCTTCCACTTCGAGGAGGTCGGCAAGACGTAGATCTAGGTTGATATGGTTGGCTGGAGTCCAGGTGGTGGCCAGAATGGGTCGTCAGAAGTGGCGAACAGAGAGACCAGAACTGGTCGCCGGCGAGCAAGAGGCAAGAAGAAGATGAAGGTGGTTCTCGGTGGTTCTTGAGGCTGAAGTGGCCGAATGAAGAGAGAGAGAGAGAGAGTGAGAAGACTATATTCAAAGTCCTTTGATCAATGGTTCAATGGTAGTTGTATAAAGGTGGATATGACTTCTCTTTCCACCATCCATTGACACTTGTCCCCTTGTCATTCAAACTTTGATCCAATGGCTCTCCTCTCTTCTTGAATTCAACAACCTTAGGAGAGTTTAATGACCAAATTTTCCTTCTTCAAATGCATGGGCAAAGTTCTAAGCTTGAGGGGTAAAAAGGTAATTTTACCCTTGACGTTCAGAACGTCATTTTTCTCGCTCCAATAATCTTTGATAGGGCGACGGCCATTCTGAATAACGTTGGAATTCTTGATTTTCCATTTCAAATTTTTCAAGACTCATTTCTGACGATTTCCTCTATCAGACGTGGTTCCAGCCTATCTCGAACCGACGGGTGGCTTTTGCGAACTTTACGCGTATCGACCCTATGATTCTCATCACATTCAAGGCTCGTCAATTCGTGGCAGCTTTGGTTGTCATGTAATTGTGAGGATTTATCACTAGTTCCTTTGGTCACGATCTTCACTATCCGATTAAGGGAAGTTTTGCAAATCGTACGTTGGTTAAGCGGCATCACCCGCGCTCCAATCGTATGACACTCGCAAGGCATTCCCTAATCATTCTTGGATCGTCCTTTTTGTGGTTCTAAATATCCCCTCGACAATTCTTATGGTCAAAGCGTCATTTCTTATCCGAATTTCCTAGGTCCACGTACTTTGTCTCACGTTAGCCTTTCTCTTTTGGTCAGTCTACTCGAATTGATCAGATTCGAGCGAGATATGACTGAAATACATCTCTAGATTCATTTCTCATTAATGAGTCTGAAATTGACTGAAAATCAGAATATCACAACTCTTCCCCCTTACAAAAATTTCGTCCCCAAAATTTACATTATATTGAATCACTCAAATAAATGGGGGTGATGTTGCCTCATCATCTCTTCATTCTCCCATGTGGCACCTTCAGTCCCATGGTGCTCCCATACTACCTTGACCAGTGGAATCTTCTTATTCCTGAGGATTTGCTCCTTCAAGTCTTCAATCCTTATTGGCTTATCCACGTAATACACTCTGTCGTCCACTTCTATAGCTTCGTAATCCAGCACATGTGTCGGATCTGGTTCATACTTTCGCAGCATCGACACATGGAACATATTATGCACCTAGGATAGATTAGGCGGCAGGACAATCCTGTAGGCTAAGGTTCCAATCCGCTCCAGTATCTCAAATGGGCCTACATATCTTGAGCTCAGCTTCCCTTTCTTTCCAAATCGTGATAATCTTCTCATTGATGACACCTTGAGGAAGACGTAATCGCCCACTTGAAATTCCAAGGGCTTGCGCCGCTTATCTGCATAGCTCTTCTGACGACTCTGCGCCGTCCTCAGTCTATCTCGAATTATCTTCACTACTTCCACCGATTGCTCTACTAATTCTGGGCCTGTGATACTCCTTTCTCCAACCCCATCCTAGCAAATCGGGGTTTTGCAGACTCTACCGTAGAGTGCTTCGAATGGTGCCATCTGGATACTCTGCTGGTAGCTATTATTATAAGCAAACTCTATCAAATGCAACTGGTCTTCCCATCCACCTTTAAAATCAATGATGCATGCTCGTAGCATATCTTCAAGCGTCTGCATCGTCTTTTTCGACTATCCGTCCGTCTGTCGATGGTAAGCTGTACTAAACTGCAATCGAGTTCCCATGGCTTCTTGCAGACTTTTCCAAAAGTTTGCCGTGAACTTAGTATCTCTATCCGAAGTGATCGTCACTGGCACTCTGTGCAACCTCACTATCTGCCTCTTGTACAGCTCTGCATACCTATCCATAGCGAAGTCCTTTTGCACGGGGATGAAATATGCGAACTTGATCAATCTGTCCACGACTACCCATTTAGAGTCGTGACCTTGTTGGCTCATTGGGAGCCCCATCATAAAATCCATAGCCACATGCTCCCACTTCCATTCTGGAATCTCCAGTGGATGTAATAGTCCTCCAGGCTTACAGTGCTATGCTTTCACTTGCTGGCACGTCAAACACTTAGCCACATACTTTGCTATGTCCACTTTCATCCCGTTCCACCAATAATGTTGTTGCAGGTTCTGATACATTTTCGTACTTCTAGGGTGGATGCTATAATTGCTCCTGTGAGCCTCCGATAAAATCATTTCCCTGAGTCCTTCATCCTTGGGCACGCACAATCGTTCTCGAAACTTTAGGATTCCGTCCCCAAGCATCTGAAACTCGAGCTTTCTCTTTGTCGCATCCATCTCAAGGATCTTCTGAATCTCTGGGTCTATAGACTGCAAGGTCTTTATTCCTTCTTGGACCTCAAGTTCTACCCTCAACGTAGCTATCAAACTAGATGACCGATTGACTTCTAATTTGAACTTGGAGTCTCTCAAATCCTCGATCATCGATCAAATTTTCACTAGCAGACATGCGATGCTTGACTTCCGACTCAGCGCATTTGCCACTCGGTTCGCTTTTCCAAGGTAATATAGTATATCACAATCATAATCCTTGAGCAGCTCCATCTACCTATGCTGCCTCATATTCAGTTCTTTATGGAAAAATAGGTACTTTAAACTTTGGTGATCGGTATATATCTGAAACTTCTCGCCACATAGGTAGTGTCTCCAGATTTTCAAAGTGAATATGATCGCCGCTAACTCCAGGTCATGAGTTGGATAGTTCATCTCATGGGGACTCAACTATCTGGATGCGTAGGCTGCTACTCTTCTGTGCTGCATCAACACATAGCCTAGTCCTTTCAACGAAGCATCTCTGTAAATCACGTAACCTCCTAGTCCTGATGGAATTGTCAGTACTGGCGCAATTGTAAGTCTATGCTTGAGTTCTTGCAAACTCCTCTCACACATGTCAGTCCTTTCAAATCTCATTTTCTTCTTCGTTAACTACGTCAATGGGATGGCTATTGATGAGAATTTCTCCATAAAGCGCTATAGTACCCTGCCAATCCCAAGAAACTTCTGACTTCAGTGAACGTAGTCGGTCTATGCCAATTTGTCACAACTTCAATCTTCATAAGATCCACTTCGATTCCTTCACCCGATACCACATGACCAAGGAATGCTACCCTGTTCAGCCAAAATTCACATTTACTCAACTTCGCATAGAACGTATGCTCCCTCAGGGTCTATAGTACCATTCTCAAGTGTTCCTCGTGTTCTGCATCACTCCTCGAGTAAATCAAGATATCGTCAATGAAGACTATGACGAATCTATCCATGAATTCCTTAAATTCTTGATGCATCAGGTACATAAAAGCAGTTGGAGCATTAGCCAATCCAAACGGCATCACCGTAAACTCATAATGACCATACCTCGTCCTAAAGGCAGTCTTGGGTATGTCTTCCTTCTTGATCCTCAGCTGATGATACCCACACCTCAAGCCAATCTTCGAAAATACCGCCGCTCCTTGTAACTGATCAAACAGATCGTCAATCCTCGGCAGTGACTACTTGTTCTTCACTGTCACTTGGTTCAGCTGCCGATAGTCGAAGCACAAATGCAAAGACCCATCATTCTTCCTTACAAACAGCACTAGTGCTCCCCACGGTGAAGCACTAGGTCGGATAAATCCTTTATCCAGCAGCTCTTGCATCTGCACCTTTAACTCTTTCAGTTTTGATAAAGACATCCTGTAAGGTGCTTTTGAAATCGGCTCTATCCCAGGGGCTAATTCAATCGCAAATTCTATTTCCCATTCCGGTGGTAATCCTGACAACTCTTGGGGAAACACGTCAGGAAATTCACGCACTACCGGAATACTCTCTAACTTTGGCTCTTCGGTAATCGTGTCCATTACTGCCACTAATTATGCCTGACACCCTTCAGGCATTAGCTTACTCACCTCCAGAATGAGATTAAGGGGATCGAGGTTCCTCCTCGACTTCCCATCAATTTAAAGCTAGGGCGGCCTCTCGGATAAAATCGAATTATCTTACTACCACAATCCACTACTGCCCCCTGCTTACCTAACCAATCCATTCCTACAATTACGTCAAAATCGTGCATGGGTAATACAACTAAGTCAATACTCTCCTTACTCCCTCCAATCACAATATCACAATCAGCACAGCCCATTGAAACCAATATGTTATCCTTTAACGGTGTGGCAACATGCGAGATTACATTCAACTGTTTCAATTTCATTCCCATTAATTCAGCAAACTGTATTGGCACGAATGAATGCATGGCACTAGGGTCAAACAATGCATATGCAGCTTGGTTGCACAAATAAACCATACATGTGACCACTCCTAGTGTCTTCTCCGCCTCTCTGTTGGCTATTGCATATACTCTTCCTTGTGCTGATGGTCGGTTCTGCTCAATTTGAGGGGTTACCGTCGACGGTCCAGCTTGCAGTCTCTGTTCTTGCGGTCGGCTTGTCGGAGCTTGATTCGGGCACATCCTCATCTGGTGGCCTAGCTGACCACACTTAAAGCAAGCCTCGGTCCTCATCGGGCACGGTCCATTTCCATGCCTCCTGCCACAAAGTTTGCAACTCCAGTTCATGGGATTCCGCGGTTTCACGATATCCTTCCATACGGGAGGCACAAAACGCCTATTGCCTGTCGTCGGCCACTTGCCCATTTGGTGGTTATCTCTAAAGGACGTGAACCGCGATCCAGTAGCGATGTTCCTCTCCTTCAAGTCTCGTTCTATCATTTGGCTCCGCTCGTAGATCTCCTTGTAGGTCCTCAAATTCAGCGCAATCATCTAGCTACGGAGCTCGGGCCTTAAACCATCCCTAAACCTTCTTGCTTTCTCCTGAGGGTCCTCCAAAGATCGTGGTGCGTACCTCAACAGCCTCGAGAACTCAGCCTCATACTAGTCTATTGTCAGCTGGTTCTGACGTAACTACAGGAATTCTTCTTGCTTCATTTCCCTGGCCATCTTAGAGAAATATTTATCATTGAAGGCCGTCTTAAAGGCTTCCCAATTCATGACCGTTCCTTTAGGGAAGACGCCATTCTTGGTGGCAGCTCACCAATCATTTGCAGTACCCTCCAGTTTGTACACTACTAGTAGTACCTTCTCCTCATTGGTGCATCTCAGCACCCAAAAAGGCTTCTATAACTTTTCGATCCACCTGGGTGCTAACTCAGGATCTCCACTCCCATCGAATTGAGTCGGCTTCAGCTTTATGAGCTGCTCCACCAATTGGCCCATCTATCTAGCCACGATGATCTCTTCTTGGGCATTCGCAGCTTCATTACCCTGGCCTTGTTCATTCTGGCTTCCGTTACCACCATTATTACCGTTGTTGGTGTTGACGGCTGCTATGGCAGCTCCTACTGCCTAGGCGATAGCAGCGTCCCGATCCTGAGCCTGCCTATCAATCGTGTCACTAATTCTTTCCAACGCCCTCAACACGCCATCCATTCTTGGATCTTCAGCGACAGGCGGCCTCGAGCTAGAAGCTCCGCCTCTTGGCCTTCCAACCCTTCTAGATGGGTTGCTCATCTTTATCACTTTCTATTGAACCTGGTCCACCACAAGTTCAACGAGGAATTAGTAACTTACTCAATCATCCAAATCCATAGCTACTAACTAACCCTTAACAGAAACAGTTACAATCCAACAGCACTCTATACCACAGACTCCAGAAACATTCAACCAATAGCCCATGGCCATTCCTCAGTTCCATTCACTTCAGTGATTGACTAAAACCAATCACTTTCATTCACTAAACAAACCAAGGTCCAAAAATGACCTTCAATCCTAAGCGGGGAACTTGATCCTTATGCATTTCCACAACCATGCCAAGGTCAAACACTAACCCTAAGTACCAGGTCACGCACTAGGCACCGCATGCTGTATCTTAACAAGCCTCCTAATGTCTTGCTATCCGTCCTTGTCCCAACTTAATCCTTCTTATTACTCCAGTCCTCAACCAACTTTGGATCGAGCTGACCTTGCTATGATACTAAATTGGACAGGGATGTCACGCCCCGAACCCGTCAAGCATACAAACATCCCTGCAAGCAGACAACTCATCTCTCGTGGTCCCAAAATCCACAAACAAGTCGAGAGATAATATATACATTAAGCATGCGGAATTGGTACTAAAATAAATCCCCATACAAAATATAAGTTAAGTGGGACCTGGATACATAATAACTGTCATACATTATAACTAACTGTTCATACAAACTCCGACTACTACAATCCGCTAGGCAAGGGCGATAGGGTAAGCACATCAAAAGGTATGACCATCATCGACATCCAAAATAGCAATGGTCGGGGGTCGCCATCATAAGATCGAGCCAACAAACTAAAACACCTAAAATGAACTGCTGGAATCCTTGGTGTCCTCGGCATCCTCCGTTGGCTCATAGTCGGAGAAGGTCTCTGATGGAACCTCAACGGTGTCCTCCATGGTCTCCTCATGGGATGGCTCCGCAAGATCCTCCTCTGTCGCCTCTAGGATAATGACCTCGTCCTCCTCCACAGTAAAGTCCAGCATCGGGGTCTTCTCCAGCCCGTTCCTAGAACCAACTACAGACCCCTTTGGCAGCACCTGCTCCCTAACAGTCTGGCACCAATCAGGGATAACTCCTTGGGGTACCTCGTGGGCCTTCAACGGCCCAATCATCTCATCTCCGGCCTTCATGAACCATGCTTCGAACCTATGAAGCATCCAGTCCGAGCTACCCTAGTCGACCTATACAACCATACACTTTCTCACATAAATGCTCCCCTGCCTATCCGGAAACTCGTCAAAATATGCCGTCATCTTCTTGGGATCCCCAAAACGAATAGGCCACAAAGCTAAGACCTAGGATCTGTAAAAATAGGGGTCCCCAAAGGGGTGAGATACACATCTCAGTAAAAGAGTCCTAACCCTAGATCAGGTGGATCATCCGCTCAGGTAGTCATCTATCCCAAAATTCCAAACTCATAAGCATACAGGCACATACAAATAAGATAGTGACACACAGATGATGGGCATGCAACTATGATACCATGTCACACTCAGATGGTCATGCACACCTCATCCTGCCTACCTCATCCTTCAGCCCGCGATTAGATCGCATCAGGCTCGATCCGTGCAAACGCATCAGACCGTCATTGGCAAATCGCGTGAACGCATCAGGTTCCAATGAATCTCCAGGCCAATATCATCACCACAAACCTTTGTCCCGCGAATAATTCGCATCAAGACCGTGGACATCTCAACCCCGCGATTAGATCACATCAGGGCGCCACACAACATCAACTTCACCCCGCGATTACATCGCATCAGGGTATCCACCTCCTGCCCCGCGTCTCACACGCCTCAGGGCCTGGCCATGTCATGCTCATGTCATGATTTTTCAACTCGTTTTCCATATATGACGACATGTGCAATTCAAGCCCAATTCAAAAACTCATGGCATGCAAGGCAATCAAGTGACACACACACATGGCGGGTGATTTAAACACAAACAATAACACACATAACCCTCCTATAACCACTTAGGTTATATCAAGAACTATCCTTTGGAAAAATCTCATAAATCAATCAAATTAATCCTCGACTCACCCAATTGAGTCCAATCTTCCTATCCTAAATTTAGGATTCCTTTACCTTGCGTTTGATACCGCACAAATTCTCTTCTTGGTCTTCAAAGGTTCGGCCCCCTATGGTCCAAGACCGAACTCACCGGGCAACCTAATAAAATTCAATCAATCCATCAATTTCCATGTCCAAATTCTAAATCCATGAACCACAATCCCCCCATAACCTAATCCTCATCATCCTAGCATGTATTAATCATCAATTTGGGACTCATAATCCAACCATCATCAGCCCAACAGCCCCGGCCTTGCATAGAATCGAACCGATTCTTCTTGGTTCTGTGGAAATCGGGCACAATCAGTCCTAAACCAACTCTAAATCCATCATTTAATCATCATCCTACCTCTTAACATGACTATCTAAGGTTTATGAGGCTCACCGTGAGTTTGAGGTTGAATCACTATCGGAAACTCGTCGAAAGTCGCCGGATCGTCCAATGTCAGAATCGAGCAGTTTTCTGTCCAAGTTCACAAGACCGTTTCGAGATAAAAAATTCTTCAAATCACTCTCAAATTTTTACCACAGATTTATATACATGTCTACTAGATCTCCACAAAATTTGACCTCAAAACTCCAACATTTCGGCCTCATAAGGGGTTAGAAATCGGACCTACCTCAGGCTAGAGCAGATTCCGTCAGCTCTCGGGAAAACACTTGGCCGGAGCTCTCGGTGGTCTAAATGCCATGCTTCCACTTTGAGGAGGTCGGCAAGACGTAGACCTAGGTTGGTATGGCCAACCGAAGTCTAGGTGGTGGCCGTAAGGGGTCGTCGGAAGCGGCGAACCGAGAGACCAGAACTGGTCGCCGGTGAGCAGGAAGCAAGAAGAAGATGATGGCGGTTCTCGATGGTTCTTGGGGCTGAATTGGCCGAATGAAGAGAGAGAGAGAGAGTGAGAAGACTATATTCAAAGTCCTTTGGTCAATGGTTGAATGGTAGTTGCATAAAGGTGGATATGACTTCTCTTTATACCATCCATTGACACTTGTCCCCTTGTCATTCAAACTTTGATCCAATGGCTCTTCTCTCTTCTTGAATTCGGCAACCATGGGAGGTTTAATGACCAAATTGTTCTTCTTCAAATGCATGGGCAAAGTTCTAAGCTTGAGGGGCAAAAAGATAATTTTACCCTCGACGTTCAAGACGTCGTTTTTCTCGCTCCAATAATCTTTGATTGGGGGACGGCCAATCTGAATAATGTTGGAATTCTTGATTTTTCATTTCAAATTTTTCAAGACTTGTTTCTGATGATTTCCTCTATCAGACGTGGTTCTAGCCTATCCCAAATCGATGGGTGGATTTTGCGGACTTTACGCGTATCGACCCTTTGATTCTCATCACATTTAGGGCTCATCAATTCGTGGCGGCTTTGGTTGTCATGTAATTGTGAGGGTTTATCACTAGTCCTTTTGGTCATGATCTTCACTGTTCGATTAAGGGAAGTTTTGCAAATCGTACGTTGGTTAAGCGGCATCACTTGCGCTCCAATCGAATGATACTCGCAAGGCATTCCCTAATCATTCTTGGATCAGCCTTTTTGTGGTTCTAAATATCTCTTTGACAATCCTTATGGTCAAAGTGCCATTTCTTATCCGAATTCCCTAGGTCCACGTACCTTGTCTCGCGTTAGCCTTTTCCTTTTGGTCAGTCTACTCGAATTGATCAGATTCGAACGAGATATGACTGAAATACATCTCTAGATTCATTTCTCATTAATGAGTCTGAAATTGACTAGAAATCAGAATGTCACATGCAATCCCGCCGCTTTGAAGCTTGGTTCCGTCGCCTGTGAAATAGTAACTTGATGGGACCCTTGTTACTTGAAAACGTTCCTTTAGAGATATTTCCTAACTAGTGTCATCCGTCCCGATCGGAGATCGAAGTGGAGAATCCAGCATTAGGAGTAAATGAACTATATTGAGATCTCCGCCGATGAGATTGAGGCTATCGACAAAGATAACGAGGAGGAAGCTAAAGAGGATTCTGAGGAGATTTCTGAAGAGGTGCATCTAAAACCTTTTCTGAGTATAGCCCAGAGGACGATAAAGACAAGGGGGTGACAGATCAAGTGGTTCTTCCAAGTAGTAGGATGTGAGAGTTTAAGAAAGACAGGATTAGGAACAATTTTGATGTTAGATTTTGGGAAAGTCTAAGTAGTAACCTTTTGGACTTAGGCCTTAGTCCCTTGTCTTACCCGAGTGTACGGCTTTCATTTATGTCATTTCCTTTCCGTTGATTGTAACTGGATGTTTTGTTATGTATAAATGGATGTGCTTTTAAATCATTCCAAATTTCCTTTTTATTTCATTTATTTGTATGGGGATGTTATCTCTCCTTTCGTGTGCGCATCTCATTTCATGCTAGACCTGGTGTGATTCCTGGGTATTTACTGCCCCGAGGTGGATGTGACGAGCTCCAAGGGGCGCGGGGCATTACAATTGCCTAAGTCACTGTGGTGACAGATGTTAGTACCGATGAGTTAAAGTGATGAAAGTCACAAAAAAGGTGACTCTAAGATTACTCATTTTCAAAGTGGGAATGTGTAAAAGAACCACAAGAGTTTGAATAGCTCGTGAGATGAATCACGAGGTTGGGGTCGAATAATGTTCGACGGAGAAAATGATTTGAAATTGCCTTCTTATAAATTGAGAGTTTTGTGAGAGAACCTTAGAAGTTTTGGGTACACTGAAGAAAAAAAGTGACCCTAGCAGTTTTTAGTGTTAAGAGGCTATTGATGATCGGTGAAATGTCACCAAAGGAAGAGTTTTCCTTAAAGGCATGATATCTGTCTGGATCACTTTTATTGAGTTGTTTAGCAGAAGTACTTTCTTGGGATTGCTTGAGAGCAGGGGTTGTTAGATCCTAATAGTCTTACAAGGATCTAAAGATGATTGACCAATATAAGGCGGAGTCCTCAAGGTCGTCTAAGTGTACTAAGGGTAGTCGAGGACCCTTTGAATGAGACGTGAAGTCCCCGAGTGAATTGGAATGTGAAAGCCTTAAGGCTAATTGCTATTCCTGATTTTGAGGAACGAGAATGAATTTTAATAATAGGAGAGAATAATTGGAAAAAATACAACTAAAGAGAACGTCATTTGTGAAACATGAAAAGTGTCTCTAAGGAATGGTTGGTTACCTAGGCGTGATCCATGGTGGAAAATGGGTAGTCCATCTCTTCTGTTATGGAAGGAATCGAGAAAAATCGGCTTGCTAGTTTGCCTGGATTTAATGATTCCCTGGGATTGATTGACTGAATTGGAACCATTAGAAATGAAATCATGAGTTGTTGTTCCCTAAAGAATATGATGTTGTTCTTAAAGGGCGATTGAACCATGAGATGGTCGTTAAGGGAAGGGAAAATGAATAGACTTAATAGTCCTAACTGTTTGTAATCCTAACGAATGGTTGAGTAAGCAAAAAGAGCGCTTAAAGCGTAATTGCAGAGTAATACGTGAATTGGTGAAGACCAAGGACGAACGAATTTTATCACTTGAGGTGACTGAGTCACTGGAAGAAAAATGTCAAGTATGGTGACATTTGGGAATCTTGGAGTAAAAACACCGTTGTTGGAGCAAACACCAAGACTGACGTCCTATGGAATGGGCAGGAAAAGGTGGATTCAAAGTGAGAATGCCGCTAAAGTGTATCGCTTCCTTCGTAGGGTAAGAAACCCTAGGAAGTAAGGAAGAGGAACTTCTGATTGTCTTGGTGTTAAAACTGAACGTCTGGACTAATAAGGAAGATGCAAAGTTTGGGTGATTTTTGGAAGTTAAGTTCAAGAGACTGTCCTATAGACAATGTTGAATTCCAGGATGATGTCAATGTCCAGTTGAATGGATGAAATTGGGATAAGGTCGCATTAGCGAGATGTGGAACTTAGAGGCTAAAGCACTAATGTTTCATGAGGAAAGAGTGACAAAAATGAACAAAATTTTGTGTAGTCTAAGTGGGGACTCATGAGAGTAGATGGCCAAGGTTTGAGCTGTCGAGTGAAAAATATGAAAAACAATTTGAAAGATTCGACACCTAGAAGAAAGAAACTGATAAATGTCAGATTGAACATCCGAAGAATAATTAGATGGACTATTACTGTCTTGAGAGGCGATGATTGGACTAATTTAAGGAGTCATGATAAACATGGACTTTAAGGAGATGATTGTTATATGCTGAATGTGAAGAACATGAGCCGTGGACCTGATGTGGTAAGATTCATCAATCGTGAATTTTTTTAGAAATGAAATCCCTATGGAGCCTTTGAGGATTGGAATAAGTGGTGAATCGACTAAAGTTAATGTGAGTTGCTGGAAGTTGAAATTTTCTGAGATTGGTAAATTATTACAGATGGATCGTGGAAAGATTTCCCACAAGAACTATTCCATTAATGAAATGGACTAAGGATGAGATGTAACACAAATGGATGAATGAATGTGAAAAGTGTTTTCGAGGACTTATGTCAACTTGATGACTACGCTGTTAATGACGTTTCCGGTTGGAAATTGAGAAGTTTTATGAAGGTCGTAATGACGTGACGCAGTATGAAGCTTGAGGTATAATGAGGCAACCAGAAGTAGACATTGCATACCATCATGATGATAAGGCCATATGAGTTGGAATGCTTAGAGCACGATTGGAGTTAGTTTGCGAATGTCCTCGCGACAAAGTTTGTGAAACATTGTTTGGGTGGAAGAAGATTTCAAGTTTATATCTACTCCAAAAATATCGAGTAGTAGTTTCCCGAGAGAAATTGATGAGAAGCAACGCTGATGGATGAAATTACTTACGGATACGAGAGCGTTGCTCGTGTAAGGAAAGACCTCGTAACTGTGTGAGCTGCAAGAGTTGGAAATGTTGACTGCTCCAAAGGGATTGAAGGGAAAGCATAACCGTTGCAAGTTGGTAGATTAATTGATCATTTGGGGACTTTGAATTGTCGTACTGAACTGCAGTTGAATCCCCATGGCATCCTGAAGACTCTTCCAAAAATTAGCCATAAACTTGGGATCTTTGTCCGATGTAATCGTCACGGGTACTCTATGTAGCCTTACTATCTGCCGCATATACAATTCGGCATATCTATCCATCGCGAAGTCCTTTCGCACAAGAATGAAGTGTGCAGACTTTATCGATCTGTCCACAACTATCCAAATAGAATCGTGACCTCTCTGGCTCTTTGGTAATCCCATTACAAAATCCATCGTTACGTGCTCCATTTCCATTCAGGAATCTCTAAGGGTTGTAGCAATCAACCAGGCTTACAGTGTTGTGCCTTCACCTGTTGACATGTCAAGCACTTCGCCACATATTTCGCCACATCCACCTTCATACCGTTCCATTAATAATGCTGACGTAAGTTCTGGTACATTTTCGTGTTACCTGGGTGAATAGTATAATTGCTTTTGTGGGCCTCTGATAAAATCCTTTCTCTAAGCCCTTCGTCCTTTGGCACGCATGGACGCCCTCGAAATTTCAAAATCCCATCCTCTAACACTTGGAACTCTGGTTTCCTTTTAGTCGCGTCCATCTCTAGGATTTTCTGAATTTCTGGGTCCGCATGCTGCAAGGCTTTTATCCTTTCTTGGATCTCAGGTTCTATTCTCAGTGTGGCTACCAAACTGGATTGCTGACAGACTTCCAATCTAAATTCAGAATCCCTCAAATTTTTAAATAACGACGACCCTTTTACCAGTAAACAGGCAATACTCGATTTTTGACTGAGCGCATCCGTGACTCGGTTCGCTTTCCCAAGATGATATAATATGTCGCAATCATAATCCTTAAGCAGTTCCATCCATCGGCGTTGCCTCATGTTCAATTCCTTCTAGGAGAATAGATACTTTAGGCTTTGGTGGTCCGTATAAATCTGGAAATTCTCACCTCACAAATAATGCATCCAGACCTTCAGAGCAAAGATGATCGCTGCCAATTCCATATCATGAGTCGGATAATTCATCTCGTGCGGTCTCAGCTGTCGAGACGCGTAGGCAACCGCTCTTCCATTCTGCATTAGCACACAGTCCAGTCCCTTTAGTGAAGCATCGCTATATATTTCGTAGCCTCCAGGTCTTGATGGAATCGTCAATACCGGTGCGGTCGTTAACCTATGCTTGAGCTCTTAGAAACTCCTTTCACACTTATCCGTCCAGAACTTCGTTTCTTTCTTAGTCAATCTTGTCATTGGAATGGCTATAGATGAAAACTTCTCCACGAAACATCTGTAATACCCTGCCAATCCTAAAAAACTCCGAACCTCCGTAACCGTAGTAGGCCTAGGCCAATTCATAACGGCTTCGATCTTCGTAGGATCCACCCTAATTCCTTCTCCAGATACCACATGGCCAAGAAATGGCACTTTATTCAGCCAGAACTCGCATTTGCTAAAATTAGCGTAAAGCGAGTGCTCCATCAGCGTCTGCAAGGCAATCCTCAGATGCTTTTCGTGTTCTTCGTTACTCTTTGAGTAAATCAGGATATTGTCAATAATTTCTATATAACGATCTATCTAAGAATTCCTTGAACACCCGATGTATTAAGTCCATAAATGTAGCTAGAGTATTGGTCAGTCCAAAAGGCATCACAGTGAATTCGTAGTGACCATACCTTGTCCTAAAAGAGGTCTTGGGTATGTCTTCCTCCTTAATTCTCAATTGATGATACCTGGTTCTCATGTCAATTTTTTAGAATACCGCAGCTCTTTGCAATTGATCAAATAAGTCATTAATCCTCGGTAGTGGGTACTTATTCTTTACAGTCACTTGATTCAACTGTTTGTAGTCAATGCATAAATGCAAGGACCCATCCTTTTTCCTCATAAACAACACCAGCGCTCCCCATGGTGAAGCACTCGGCTGAATAAATCCTTTATCCAGTAATTCTTGCGTTTGCACCTTTAACTCCTTCAATTCTGATAAGGACATCCTATAGGGTGTCTTTGAGATCGGCTCCGTTCCGGGAGCTAACTCAATCATGAATTCTATTTCTTGCTCTAGTGGCAACCCTGATAACTCTTGGGGAAAAATGTCAGGAAACTCACACACTACCGGAATACTTTTTAGGTTAGATTTCTCGGTAGTCGTGTCCATAATTGCGACTAAATGCGCCTGACATCCTCAGTCATCAGCCTTGTCGCTTCAAGAGACGAGACTAAAGGAATCGTGGTTCCTTCTCGGCTTCCCACAAATTCAAAACTAGGACGACCTTCTAGATATAAACGGATTATTCTGCTACCACAATCAACTATTGCCCTTTGCTTACCCAACCAATCCATTCCTATGATCACATCAAAGTCATACATGGGCAACACAGCCAAGTCTATACTCTCTTTACCTCTGCCAATTACGATTTCACAATTAGCACAGCCCAACGAAACCAACACGTTATCCTTTAATAGGGTAGCAACATGTAGAATCACACTCAACGGTTTCAACTCCATATCAACCAAATCAGTAAAGTGACCATACACAAATGAGTGTGATACGCTAGGATCAAACAAAGCATAGGCAGCTTGGTCACACAAATAAACCGTACTTGTGACCACGCCAGGCATTTCTTCTGCTTCCCTACGTGCCACAGCATAGACCCTTCCCTGAGCTGGGGTCGATTGTGGTCAATCTAGGGAGTGGCAGTTGACGGTCCTGCTCGTGGTCGTTGCCCTTGAGATCTATTCGATGGGGCTTGATTCGGGCAAGTCCTCATCTGATGGTCAATCTGACCACATTTGAAGCACGCTCCAGTCCTTGTCGGACAAGGTCCGTTACCATGTCTTCTGCTACAGAGGCGGCAATTCCAGTTCGTTGGTTCACTATATTCTTTCTTACTAGAGAGACGGAGCGTCTATTGCCAATCATAGGTCTTTTGCCGGCCTGGCGATTATCTCTGAATGAACTGAACCGCGATCCAGATGTGGCATTCATTTCCTTCAGGTCCCTCTTGATCATCTATCCCCATTCATAGATTTCTTTACAGGTCATCAGGTTCAGAGCTATCATCTGACTGCAAAGTTCAAGCCACAGTCCATCCCGAAATCTCCGCGCCTTCTCCAGGGGATCCTCTACCGATCGGGGTGCATATCTTAACAATCTGGAGAACTCAGCTTCAAACTGGTCTGGTCTGGTGATTCTGATGTAACTGTAAGAACTCTACTTGCTTCCTTTCTTGAGCGGTCTCAGAGAAGTACTTGTCATTGAATGCCGTAGTCAAGGTATTCCAAGTCAAAGTTGTTCCTTTTGGAAAGACTCCATTCTTGGTGGCAGTCCACTAGTCATTTGCGGTGCCTTCCAGCTGATACACTGCCAGTGGTACCTTTCTTTGTCCATGCATCTCAAGACTCCAAAGTCCTTCTCAAGTTTCTCGATCCACCTTGGCGCCAACTTAGGGTCTCCAGTCCCATCGAACTGGGTTGGCTTCAGTTTGATAAATTGTTCGACTAGTTGACCCATCTGCCTGGCCACAGCAACTTCCTCTTGGGCATTTCCTACCTCATTGCTCTGGTTATGATCGTCATTGTTTCCATTGCCTCTATTATTGCTGTTATTGGTGTTGACGGTAACTATCACGACTCCCACCGCTTGAGCTATGGTAGCGTCCCTATCTTGGGTCTGTCGATTAATGAGGTCATCGATCCTTTTGAGTGCCCTCAGCACTCTATCCATTCTTGGATCTTCCACCATAGGTGGCCTCGAGCTAGAGGCTCCACTCTAGGGTTTTCTAGGTGTTCTAAGCGGATTACTCATTCTGGTGTACTTTTACTACGCCTGGACCACCATAATTCCACCACGAAATTAGTGACTTATTCATCTAATCAAGTCCAATGATACTAATAGGTCTGAAAGAAGCAGTCATAACATAGCGACCTCCCACACAACTATTTCTAGAGGTAATTCCATAAACAGTCTATGGTCATTCCTCAATTCCGTTCACTTCAACGATTTAACAAAACTAGCTATGCTCATTTACTCAACAAACCAAAATCCAGAAATGACTTTAAGCGCTAAACATGGAGCTTAATCCTCATAAATCACCGCAATCTTGTCAAGACCAAATGTCAATCACATGCGTCAAGTCATATGGCATGCATTCAGTGCCTAACTCTAATGAGTCTCCTAAGGTCTCGCTGCCCAATCAGTCCCAACTCATTCCACCTTATTACTCCAATCCTCCATCAATTTGGATCGAGCTGACCTTGCTCTGATACAAAGCAAGGCGGGATGTCACGGCCAGCACCCCGGCCACGGGCGCGCCTCCCTACAAGTAAACTCTCGAGTCCCAAGATTTAATTATCGAGAGATGCATAATAAAAGAAGCATGCGGAAGCGATATCATATACTCCTCCATCATAAAAAAAAATTACAACAAGTTAGAAACCACTAAGTCGAACTACTGGAATCGTCGGTCTGCTTAGCATCCTCTGTAGGCTCGTAGTCGGAAAAGGTCTCGGCACGTACGTCCACGGTGTCCTCCATCGTGTCGTCCCCCTGCTCGTCCTCTGAGGTGTCAATCTCAATCACCTCAACTGTGTCCTCCAAGGTAGGGGTCTTCTCGGGTATGTTCCTCAAGCTAGCCACAGACCCCTCAACCTCTACTGAATTCCTAGTGGGATGGCACCAACCGGGAATAACCCTACGAGGTACCTTCGTGGCCTTCAGCGGACTAGTGGTGACATCGCCTACCCTATGAAACGAAGCCTCAAACTTGTGTGGTTTCCAGTCTTTAACGCCCTCGTCGACCCAAACCATTGTACACTTACCCCTACCATCCGGAAACTCATCAAAATAAGTTATCATCTCTTTAGGGTCACCTAGTCGGGTCGGCAGCATCTTCACGGCTTAGGATATGGAAATATGGTCCCACGACGGGTGTGATACACATCTCAATAAGACAGGTTCTAACCCTAGGTTAGGCAGACAGTACACCCAGATGAATGCAACTAATGAACAAGAATATGCACTCAGTAATATAATGCACTCATCAGTCAATATGCCACGGAGATGAAAGCGTTCGTCAACAATACAGTAATAGCATCATATCATGTCAATCAAGTCAGGTATGTTGATACTAAATCAAGCCACAAATTGCACCCTTCCAACTTCCCCATGGTTCTCGCCCGCGTTAAAAACGCCTTAGGCTCGGTCCGCGTAATTACGCCTTAGACCATTTAATTGACAAACCAGCGCAAACTCATCAAGTTTTCAATTTCATTCTAGGGCTGTGTCGATACATATCAAATTTCGTCCCACGTCTCAATGCATTAGAACATTGGCCATTTCAACCCCGCGTCTCAACGCATCAGGGTATCAACCGTCACAACCCCGTGTCACAACGCCCCAAGGTATCACAAATCCTCATGCATACCAGATACCATTTCAAATCAAACTTCATGATCAAGTACAAGCTCAAACGTCGAGCTAGATATCTATGGCATGCAAGGCAATCAATTTTATCACTCACAAAAGGTAATCAATTCATGGTATATGTATTAAGTAAGCATTCAAGCAATCATCCATCCACCATTACGAATATTGGACAATCATGCCATAACTCACGAAAACTAACTCAATCTGCACCCAAATCATCCAGTCCAGTCCAATCCGCCTAGCCAAGTTTTAGGAACTTCTTACCTTGAGATTAAATCGAAAAAAATCCTCCTCTAAGCACTTTAAAGGTTTGGCCCTAAAGAGTCCAAAACAGGGCAGCCGTCCACCTAAGATAATTCAATCCATTTCATCAATTTTTCCTTGTCAAATCCTCAAATCACCAAGTGTAAACCTCAATAACATATCCATTAACATTCTAATATGCCTCAACGAAGAATTTAGAGCTCGATGACAACATGAACAGCCCCCAAGATTTCGGTATGCACAGAACCGAAACAGGGCATTTTCGATTATGTGCATATCTCACTAAATCTGCCCATAAACTACCTTAAATCCTCAATTTAGCTACTAATCTACTTGCTAACATATATTTCTACATGTTGGGAAGCCTCGCCAAAATTTGAAGTCAAGGCGACGCCAAATGGTTCACGAACACGTTCGGTTCCTCAAGGTCCTCATCGGGTCAGTTTTTGCCCTTCAATCACAACGTCATTTCGGCATCAAAACTCTATCAAAATCGTCCCAATTTTTTACCACGATTCAGTATATATGCTCCCTAGATGTCTACAAAAATTGGCCGAAATTTTGAGACAAATTGAAGTCTTACGGAGCTCAAACGTTAACTTACCTCCAGTTGCAATGGATTCTGTCGACTCTCAGGAAAACGGCTGGTCGAAGCTCCTTAGAGGGTCAAAACCGAGCTACCACTTGAAGGTGGTCGGCAAGAGGATGAGCTTGGAGCTGGTGGTTGACGTGGAGGCTGGAGGTCGCCAGAAGTTGAGCTCCATGGCGGCGAAGCGGCTTACAGAACCTGGTCGGGTGGAGTAGTTCACGATTGGAGAAGAAGAAGAAGAAAAGCTTCAAGATGGCTACGGAGAAGGGTTCTTTCGGTAGAATGAGGGACTGAGAGAGAGTTATACACCAAATTGAGAGTCAAACTTGCAAGAATGGTAAGTTAAAAGTGGGTTATTAAATGCCAATTGAGCATATAATGACTCTTGTCCATATGTCCATCAAGTCTTCATCCAAGGGCTGTCATTTTTCCAAATTTTTGGCATCTATAGAGGGGGTGTCAATGACCAAAATGCCCTTATCCATTTATTAAGGCAAGGTCAAGACTTGAGGGGTAAAATGGTAATTTTACCCTCGACGTTCGGAACATCGTTTTTCTGATTCAAATCTTTTTCGTTGAGGCGACGTCCGATCTAATTATAATGTTGGAATCCTTGATTCTCCATTTTCTAATTTCGATACTCGTCTCTGAGTCATTTCTCTATCGGATGTGATTCCAACCTATCCCAAACTGACGGGTGGCTTTTGCAGACATTACGCGTATCGATTCTGTGATTCATATCACACTTAGGGCTCGTCAGTTTATGGCGACTTTGGTTGTCATATAATTGCGATGGTCTATTACTAGTTCTGACGGTCTCAATCGTCATCGTTTGATTTAGAAAAAATTTACAAATTATACATTCGTTAAGCGGCATCGCCCGCGCTCCAATCGTATAACGCTGGCAATGCATTTCTTAATCATTCTTAGATCGGCTTTTTATGGCTCTAAATGTCCCCTTGACAATCCTTATGGTCAAAGTGTCATTTTCTATTTGAGTTCCTTAGGTCCACGTACCTTGTCTCTTATTAGCCTTTCCCTTTTGGTCAGTTAACTAGAGATTGATCATATCCGAGCGAGATACGACTGAAACATATCGTTAGATATATTCTCATTAATAAGTCTCGAAATGACAGGAAAAATCAGAATGTCACAACTAAAGTGATCGATTTGAAAGTTTTGACACTAAAGTGAGCGTTGTACGCAACTTATAGCACTTGAAATATACTTAAGTGGAACTGACTCGCATTGACCATGTCGGAAAGAGTGACTCTATCTCCAGCATCGGTCTTTTTCCCTTACTCGATCTTGGTGAATGAGTGTCGTTGGATATTAGACAACTTTACCCTTTTTTGTGACTTTTACCTAGGAGATCCATATCACCATAAGCAACTTACTTTGCCCCGTAGTTTGGCCTGATTTCCTTAGAAAATAAATCTCAACCATTAGGTTTTAGTCTCAAATCTGTCCCAAACTTTATTTTGTCCAAGAAAAAACCTCAAATTTTAGGTCCAGTTTCAAATCTGCCGTAAACTTTTATTTTGTCTAAAACAAATCCCAAAAAAAACTTGAGATTCAGTCCCAATTCTACCTTAATTTTTTTCTAAGATAAAAATCTCTAATTTTTATTCTAATCTCAAATCCACCCCTGCCCAAAAATCACGGTTAGTTGTCCCTAAATTTTATATCTTAGAACAGTTTCATTTTGGAGAATATCAGTAGTTTTTTTTATTGGGCTGGATTTATTATCGATTGAAAATGCCATGTCAAGTTAGGTTGGATCACGAGGTTGACTTGATAATAAATTGAAAATTGCTGATTTTTGTAGAAAAAATAAAATTCAGGGCAGATTTAGGATTAAATCTAAAGTTGAAGGTTTTTTTAAGATTAAAAAGAAAGTCTCAAATAAATTTGGGATTGGATCTAAATTTTATATTTTTAAATAAAAAAGTTTGAACAAGTTTAGGACTGAACCTAAACTTTGAGAATTTTTAAAGAATAGATCCCCTTGATTTTGTAGTTGTGAATGATTTAAATGTTCTCAATTGCAGAAGTTGCTGGCAGAGCTTTATCATAAGTTTTACAGGAACAGTTGGAAAGGTACTATTCTGTCATCATCCTTGACAAAGAATGTTGTCAAGGATTTTGTAGTTTTCGTGCAGGTGGAGCTCACTCTGTTTGTCTCCTTTGTGGTCGTGAGTTAGTTTAGCCTATTTCTTAGGAAGTTTTATTGTATATATTTCTTCCTAGTATAGAATCCTTCCTATTGTGTATCTCCTCATTAGGTTACCTATTGTCCTATATATGTGACAGGATTGAGTATTGTAAATGTACAGGAAAAAGATTCACTAAATAAAAAAGAAGAGTTTTCTTTTCTTCATGGTATCAGAGCTCTAGGGTTTGCTTCTTAAGGTATTGTACGTCAATCATCGACTACGGCGGTCCCGCAGGCCGTGCCATCGTCTCACGCTGATCGACTTCGTCCTATCCGAGTGATTCATTCTGCGGACCTGATCTCATGGCCGACGATTGGCCTATTGTTGCAACTGACCAAGCGAATGCTCGTGCCTCTTCTACTGCCATTCTGGCGGACCTAACCACTGCGATGAAGCAGGTCTTGACCCAGCAGGTTGCGCAACCTCGTGTTGAACCTCCTGCTGCACCGATTACTATCAAGCTTGATGGCAAAAAAAGGTGGTTCTCCTGAGCCCCTTCTGACTGATCTGTTTTTTTTTTTACAATGGAAGACCAATGATTCGACGGTGAAAGGTTGGCTTATCAATTCTATGGACCCAACCTTGATACCAACCTTTATTCGGTTTGCTACTGCCAAAGCCGTATGGGATGCTATGACAATGACATTTTTTTATGGATCTGACACCTCCTAAATCTATGATCTTAAGAGGCAGGTTTCTCGATTGAAGCAAGGCGGTGGACCCATCTAGAAATATTACAATGATCTTCAAGGGATTTGGCGTGAGATTGATTTCCGACGTCCTAGTCCTATGCAATTTCCAGTCGATATTCAGAGGTACAATGCTATTGTCCATGAAGATCAAGTTTATACCTTTTTGGACGGTCTTGATGACCGCCTGGACAATGTTCGTGCTGATGTTCTGAAGATGGATCCATTCCCCACTATTGAGCAAGCTTATGTCCGGGTTAGGCGAGAGGATATGCGCCAATCTGTCACGATATCCACTCCCGTCGGGGTCGCATCTGGTTTCGCCATGATGTCACAGCGAGGCAAGGGTGATTCGCACCTCCAATTAGTGCCTTCTACCCCGAGAGCTCATCCTATACCTGGTATGCAAATTCAATCTGAGGGGTGCTCTCACTGTGGGAATCCTAAACATACAGTAGCATCTTGTTTTAAACTACACGGTTATCTGGATTGGTGGGATGATTTTCAGACCAAGGAAAAGAAACCGGGCTCACAGAAGGGGCGGAATGGAGGGCAAGCCTCCTTGGTGACTAGCAGCTTGTCATTAATTCCTATGGAGCCTGAATCTACTAATGCCGAATCTCCTGAAGGTAATTGTGGGTTTGTCTTTGCTAATGGACATGGTGATGGTCATCATGGGTGGATAATCGATCTTGGCTCTACTGATCATATGACTCCAAAATCTGGTGACCTTCTTACATCGACTACAGCACGTCGAGATCATATTTACAATGCCAACGAGAATAGCTTTCCTGTGACGGCTGCGGGCCGAGTGTCTATCACGCCTTCTCTCTCTTTATCTCATACTTTACTTGTTCCTACATTGTCTAGTCGTTTGTTATCAGTTGGATAGCTTACCAGCGAGTTAAACTGTGTTGTACTTATGTACCTTGATTTTTGCCTATTTCAGGACATTCTCACCAAGGATATTATTGGGCGTGGTATTAAGAGGGATGTGCTGTATTTTGTGGATGACATTACTTCTGGACGGACTTATCATTCTCGTGAACGGTTAGCTCAAGAGAAGGAACTTTGGTTATGGCACTGTCGTTTAGGTCACCCATCTTTTGGGTATTTACGGCATTTGTTTCCCAAGTTATTTCGTGGTCTATCGAAATCTAGTTTTCAGTGTGATACTTGTATTTTGGCAAAGAGCCATGGCACCTGTTTTCCTCCCAGTTTGAATTCAGTTCTACTCCTTTTTCCTTAATTCATTCTAATGTATGGGGTGCATCTCCTATTACTACTGTATATGGGTTTCGATGGTTTATCATCTTCATTGACGATTGCACACGTATGACCTGGCTATATTTGATGAAACATATGAATGAGGCTCAAGCTATCTTTCGGACTTTCCACTATATGATTCAAACTTAGTTTGGGGCCAAACTTCAGGTTCTCTGGTCTGATAATGGTGGCGAATACTTAAGTAAACCTCTTGCAGCTTATTTTCAGGAACATGGTATGATATGTAAAACTTCTTGCCCTTAGACTCCTCAATAGAATGGTGTTGCTGAGCGCAAGAATCGCCATCTACTTAAAACCACTTGAGCATTGTTGGATGGTAGCCATGTTCCTCATCATTTTTGGGATTCTGCCGTAGTTACAGCTGCTTATTTGTTGAATCGAATGCCTTCCCGCATTCTGCGCTATCGGACGCCAATGCAAGTACTTGCCGCCTATGTGTCTCTTCCTTCGCTTCTTACATTACTACCTAAGGTGTTTGGGTGTGTCGCTTATGTCCATCTTCACAAAAATCAGCGGACCAAACTTGACCCATGTGCTGTCAAGTGTGTGTTTCTTGGCTATGGCCCTTCTCAAAAAGGGTATCGATGTTATGATCTTACCGAAAATCGCATGTATGTCACTATGGATGTAACATTTACTGAGACGAAGCCCTATTTTCCTTCCACCCGGCATCTTGTTCAGGGGGGAGACTAAATGTAGAACCAAACATTGGTGGGAGGTTGAGACTGCAGGAGTGACAAATGAGTGTGCATGGGAGGTTGAGACAATAGAAGTGACGGATGGGTGTGCACAGCCGCGCAATTCTAAGGCTGAAGATTCTGAGCTACTGCCTCATGGCCGTGAGATAAACGCACGACCGAGCATCGTAGAAGCATTAGCAATCGAGCAGGTGTCAACAGATGCACAACAGCAACAGCCCTCTTCTCCCTCTTCAATACCACTCCAAGCTCTTAAGAATGTATCTGAGGTAAGTACCTTCTACTGTACTTGATTCGTTTGAAGATACTGATGTGCTTACTGGTTATAAGCTACCTGATAGGCACAATAGGGGTAAACCACCGAATCGATATTCTCCAGATGTAGGGGACCGCCTGTCTCGATATCCTATTGCAAATTATGTGTCTGCCAAGAGGTTGTCCACACCACTACAAGCCTTCGTGTCCACGGTTTCCTCAGTTTAAGTTCCAAACAGGGTTGAAGAAGCCATGAAGGATTCGAAATGGCTTCAAGCGATGGAGGTAGAGATGGAGGCACTGGAGAAAAATCGAACCTGGAAACTTGTGGAACTACTAGAGGATAAGAAGCCGGTTGGATGCAGGTGGGTGTTTAAAGTCAAACATAAAGCAGACAGCACTATTGAGAGGTATAAGGCACGACTGGTAGCTAAAGGGTATACATAGACTTATGGGGTGGATTATCAGGAAACATTCTCTCCAATTACAAAGTTAGACACGACAAGAGTATTGTTATCTCTGGCTGCAAACTTGGACTTGCCTTTGCATCAATTTGATGTGAAGAATGCATTTCTTCATGGAGATTTAGAGGAAGAGATATATATGGAGCTTCCACCTAGATACAGATGCGCAGATCAACCGAACATGGTTTGTAAGTTGGAAAGATCATTGTATGGGTTGAAACAATCCCCTCGTGCATGGTTTGGTCGCTTTAGCTCAGCTATTAAAAGGTATGGATACTCCTAAAGTAATTTAGATCATACTTTGTTCTTAAAAGGTACTCAAGGAAGAATAACAACTCTTATCATATATGTAGACGATATGATTATTACAGGCAATGATAGTGTCGAGATTATGAGACTACATGAATTATTATCTAGGAAGTTTGAGATGAAGAAATTGGGCGGTTTGAAATATTTCTTAGGAATTGAGGTTGCTAGGTCGAAGAAAGGGATTTACTTGTCTCAGCGGAAGCATGTCCTTGATCTTTTGACCGAAGTTGGCATGCTAAATTGCAGGCCTGCAGACACTCCTATGGTACAAAACTATAAGCTTAGAGAGTACCCTAATCAGACGCCTACTAATAAAGAAAAATACCAAAGGTTAGTAGGCCGATTGATTTACTTATCACATACACGTCTTGATATTGCTCATGCAGTAAGTGTGGTGAGTCAGTTCATGCATGCACCTAGTGAGGATCATATGAGTGCCGTGTTGCACATCATTCGATATTTGAAGTCAGCCCTAGGAAAGGGACTGCTATTTGCAAAAAATGGCCACCTTGGAGTAGACGATTACATAGATGCAAATTGACCTGGAAGTGTGACAGACAGGAGGTCTACATCAGGGTATTTTACATTTGTGGGAGGCAACCTTGTTACATGGAGAAGTAAGAAATAAAAGGTTGTAGCTAAGTCTAGTGCAGAAACTGAATTTAGAGGTGTAGCAAATGGGTTATGCGAACTTCTATGGCTTCGAAAGCTGCTAATCGAGCTCGGGTATCCACTAAGTTTGGAAATCAAATTATTTTGTGATAATAAAGCAGCCGTAGACATTGCTCATAATCCAGTTCAGCATGATAGAACCAAACATGTGGAGATTGACAGACATTTCATCAAAGAGAATTTGGATGCAAAAGTGATCCAGTTACCATTTGTGAAGTCTGAAGACCAGTTAGCTGATATATTAACAAAGGCTGTGTCAAATAGAGAGTTTCATAGCTCACTTATCAAGTTGAGTATCAAAGACATATTTGCACCCACTTGAGGGGGAGTGTGGTGGTGAGTTAGTTTAGCCTATTTGTTAGGAAGTTTTATTGTATATATTTCTTCCTAGTATAGAATCTTTCCTATTGTATATCTACTCATTAGGTTACCTATTGTCCTATATATATGACATGATTGAGTATTGTAAATGTACATAAAAAATATTCATTGAATAAAAAAAAAGAGTTTTCTTTTCTTCATCCTTGACAATGACGTACGAAATAGTTCTGTTTCTCCCCATAATTTTCGGTTTAGTGCAATTGGAACGAGTAGAGGCGTAGAAGCTCTGATAATTCAATGAAGTTCCCAGGCAACATTCACATGGAAAGGGTGATGGCGAGTGTGCGTTGACGCAACGTCAAGCTAACGGTAGATTTGTCATTAAAAGCGTGAAACTAATGCTGCATTTAACGCTCCAGAGAAAGTGTTTATGTTTCAAAGGTATTCCAAAAACACTTTTGGAATAGAAACGCGGATGTTTCAAAAAATTTTCAAAAGTGCTCCCCGGAATACTTTTGTGCAAGGGAACACTTTTGAAAAAACAAAAAAAAACTTGCTTCTGGGTTTCGGAACACTTTTGGAACCACCACTCACCGCCGTCGAAGCGGCCATCACCCTTCGACCACTGTAGCCGGCTACAGCGGCCAGCTACCGACGACGCCCGCCGGTCGCCGAGTGCTGCCCGCCGCTCGCCAGTCACAGCCCACCGCTGGTCGCCAGCCGCCGTCGTCCGTCGCTGCCAGCGTTCAACGGCGGCGGCGATAAAAAATGTTTATGTTAAAAAACTGAGCCCAGGAATAAAAACCTTCCCAAATGTAGCCTAAATGTGCAGATAAAAGAGGTGAATAGGCCGAGCGTAGAAATTGATGGTTCCACTTCTACTTTTTAGCATAAGTTGATTTTTTTACTCCTTGAGTGAAATAAAATTTACTTCTTCGAGGGGCTATAAAACTTCTTCTAAACAAAAAAACTTCTCTAAAAGTAGAAAAATTAAGTTGTGTAGTCAAACGAATTTCTACTTTAGAATTCCAGAAGCATTTATGGATTAAAATTTCTACTCCAAAAGTGTTGTCACATGCGGCCTAGACTTACACGAATGATTACGCTTTATACTATCCTAATAAGAAAATCGCATGGCTGGGAGCGAGGGCAAAATAAAGAGAAAAGAAAGGAAAAAGATAGAAAAAAGTAATTAAAATAACAAAAATAATAAAAATTTATTAAAAATTATTAAAAATTAAGCACACTAACGCCAGTCGGTAAAATGGATTGAATTGTTACGATGGCAAAAGGTTTAGGACTTAATTCATAAAAAAAAAACTGAATTAACACAATTATAATTTGTTTATGATTTTTTTTTTCGTAATTTGCCAATTTAAACTCTAGCAATGCACCCCTTACTTGACAAAATTTCATAGTCGCTAATCCACAACGCAACGCATGACAAAGCATATTGATTTATTAGGAACACTATAGGTGCAGACTCATAGTAAAAAAGTTTCATTACTGTTTATTTACTGCGAAACTGACAAGATTGTTATTAGTTTGGGTGGGTTTGTATAAGTGGAAGTGATTTGCGGGAATTGATTTTTCAGACTTCCACTAGGATTCCCCAAAAATGATATAATCAATAGAAAACACTTTCCGGTCAACAGAAGATTCGTAGATAAAATTAAAAAAAGTGGATTCCTAAATTTAAAGATGTGAAAACACCTTCCAGAATTACTCAAATCTAATTTTTAGATTTTAAATTTTATTTTATATATTTTTGGTTGTTTATTTATTGCTTATTTTTTATTATATTTCTTCTTCTTCCACTGGTCACCAGATCTTGACAACAAATAGGGATCAGCTATAGACGTGGGCCGGTGAGCTCAAGGCTCGATAGATCCCAATAAGCTTGAGCTTGCCCGTGGCCGCCGTTGGTCGATCGTGGTGGAGGCAGAATGAAAAAGGAAGAAAATATAAATATAAATATAATTTTCAAAATTTGATTTTGTTTTAGCATGAGACAAAGTAAATGATATTGAAATGATCTTTCAATTGAGTTCCAAAGACCAAACAATTGCTTTTGGTCATATATAAAAAAATAAAATAAAAAAACTAAACATTTTCTTTATCATAGAGTTTTCCCCAACCAAACACGCCATTAACTTCAAGCGCATTCACAGTCCCAATGTCTTTCGGTGTTAGCATCTCACTTTCTAACAATGTCTCCTCTATTAAAGCTATTTTACCAACTATGAGCTTTCTTTGGGAATCAAGTCATTGGGCTTCAGCAGGCACAAACATTAAAACAACGGTTTGCATAGATTTCCAGTCGAGTTCATGACTGCAATTCAGACGGTTAGAATTTGTTTCGATTTTAACCCCAAGCGAAAATCCAAATTTCGAAAGATGATAGATTCTACGTTGAAGTAGCGATCAAGATTTGAGCAAAATTTCTTTTGTTATACACGGACATTTATCTCTCGTTTTGCAAATCAAAACTCATAACTACAGCATAGATGAAGGATACATTCCACTCTCCCTCATATATAAAATCCAATACAAAGCCATGAGCTCTGCTTTTGATGTTCACTCTATAAATGATGCTCCGAAAGAACAAACCATTCCTTTGCAAACAGATCTTCAGCGATCAAATTCTATAATTCCCAAATCTATTAGTTGGAATGATGTTGTTCTTCCTGATCAATGGAAAACTGATTATTTCATTTCTCAAGTTTCAATCAAGAATGACACTCCCACTAACATTATCCAACATCCAGAAGGAAGAGTTACAATTCAATTTTCTTGAAGATCTTTTGATATTGACTCTTTCATTTCTACAAGATCTTCCTTTCATGGGTCTTTTTCTCGAAGATCAGTAGATCTTCGTCCAAATCTACCTCCTGTCATCATGATCCCTGTGAGCAGTCAAGGTAGTATCAATACTTCTAACGTTATTCCGACACAAGGACAGACAACTCCAAGTGCTCCTCCTTTAAATCTTTCTGATTTAGATACGAGCTCAGGAATCTCCAGGCCTGTTTATCATTAGCAATAGGAACCTGAATCCCTTGAACCTACTCAATCCCAAATGAAAGATGACGATCCAAAGAGTAATGTCCTTGAAAAATAATTTACTCTAGATAGCAATTTTTTGAATACATAATTTAATTCTGATGAGAATTTTGAAATCAGGAAATGGTTTTTTGACAATTTTAAATAACAAGCTAAGACCATTAAGATCAATATTAAGATTTTCTTAAGGAAATTGGAACTCATATGTTTTTCTTTGACTGGTTCGAAAACTATTTTCTTGAACAAAAAGAAATTTTTGTTCTAGATAAAACTTTTAAATGGAAATTAGATGATGACCAAATTATCAAGTGTAGTCATCCTCCTCTGAGAAAACTAAAAATTTCTCACCGTGAAAAAGAATTTCCTGCCTCTCCTTTCAAAATACCATATGAGTTAGAAAATAAAGAGTTCAAAAAGATCATAGAACATAATAATTTTACAAATCAACATATGCACACCGTAGGAATCCAACTGGATAGGATAGAATATTCCATTGGAAATTCTCATCTTCTTATTCTATTCCATCTTCTTCTCACTCTAATCAGACAATTTCCACTCTTTCAAAAGGTTTAAAGACTCCCTTTTTTAAAAATTTTGAAATGCCTAGGACCTTCAGTAATGAATTCTATGAAGCTCTTCAAAAGAAGAAAGAAAAACTTCATAAAGAAAAGCTGATTAAACGTCCTATTTTGAATACCCCTACGGTAGAACAACCTTTGAGGATTGATTCTCCTAAACTTGATAATCAAGTTTTGACACTAGAAAAAGAAAGTGTTCTTGAGATAAATCGATTGTCTTGGAAGGAACCCCAAAAGCTTCATTATTCTTGTTTCACTCCTCTTGATATCATTTCTGAGGAATCATTTCAAAGAATCCAAAATAAATATTTTGCTGATGCCATTTATGAATGGAACATAGATTGTATTTCTGAGCAGAACCTCATCCAAATTATGAGCGAAATTGTAACGTCCCGCATCCCCTGGAGCTCATTACATCCACCTCAAGTCAAACGATTACCCAGGTACCTCACACGGCCTAGTATGACATGAAATGCACAAACGAAAGCGAGAATCTCCATACACTAAGAAATAAAAAGAACAGGGGAGTTTTAGAAGAACTTAAAAGCACACCATTTATAAAATCCAAAAACATTCATTACAAACATCGGAAGGGAAATAACAAAAATTTAAAGCCGCACACCCGGGTAGAAAAGGAACTAAGGCTTATGGTTCAAGGCTACTACTAAACTTTTTCTAAAGCCTAACACCAAAATTGTTCCTTGATCACCAACCCCCTTCATTCATACTTCTCGTCAAAACAGCTTGAATCATCTCTTCCATTGTCCCCCTCAACATCTGGATTATAATCCGAAAAAGTCTCAGATGGCACGTCCTCTGAAGGCTCTTCGATGTCTTCCTTGGCTTCCTCTTCTTCTTCTTCTTCTTCTTCATCCTCTTCGCCAGTGGCTTCGATAGCATCAGCAGAAATTTCTACAAAGTTCATGTACTTAGCAGAGAACAAAGGAGACTTTGGCACATCAGGTATATTTCTAGAACCTCCCACAAATGCTGCGTTGTCCACTTCTATGCTAGGTCAGGACAGATGACACCAGGTAGGAATCGCCTCCCACGGAACATCCTCTGGTAGCAGGGGTCCCATCAAGCTGCTGTCTCCCACCTCACGAAACCAGGCTTCAAAGAGATGGGGTTGCAGTTCCGGCTTCCCTTCCTCTACCCAGACTGTCGTGCGCTTCCTGATACACGTAATACCCTTTCGGTACAGAAACTCATTAAAATCGATGATCATCTCCTTCGGATCACCTAGACGAATTGGCAGCATGGTTAGAGTTTTGGGTCTGAAAAGTTTGTCCCACTAAAGGGTGAGATCGACATCTCATAAAGTGAAACCTAGCCCTACACTTCAATGTCAGTCTTACCAGATCACACACAAATGCCACTCATAATGCAAGACATCAAGCAATGCAGAGGCAAAAAGGCTTCACATGGCAACAGAATCCTTAACTAGACATTGATAATCAATGCACAAACACATATTCACCACATTCACCACAGCCACCACTATCTCAACCACCAACATACTCCACTAGCAACTCCTACTACCTGACATCGCCGGGGTCATCAGACCAAATGATGTCCTCATACACAAGGGTCGTCAGACCAATCGCACACTCTAGGCTTATAGCCACTCCATGCCGCCGGGATCATCAGGCCAAATGGCATTCACATTTTTATATAATTTCACCACCCTCCGATACCGCCGGAGTTATCAGACCAAATAGTATCCTCCACACCTTTCTCATTCAGTTTCACCATGCCATCAAGACACACACGTGCAATTCATTTCATAAAAATTCATCAGTCAATCACGTCAGTCAACTACTCATCTAGCGTGTCCAGGCATTCAGAGAAAGGATTAGGCAACACTTACCTGATTAAAATCACAATACAACGCCAACCAATTCTCCCAAAGCCACAAGTACAGAATTCCCACGAATGCGTCGCCAACCTAACAAGATTAACCAATATTGAGTCATAAACCACGGAATATTCACTTCCATTAATGCAATCTTTCCCTAGCCACACAATTGGCAATTCAAGACACCTTTCTATGACGATTGGACACATGGCAACGCTCACTCCAAACCCTTAATATGTTCGGTTTACTCAGCCATATACACGACAATACACAATTTAGCGTTTTGTGCATCAAACTTGCTATAAATCAACTTTAAACCTTAATCCACTTCTCACACTTCCCATTGACACCTCTTGTCACCTCATACAAGTCATTATAAGTCCATTGAAGTCTAAATATTCCTTATTCAACCCTTAAACAGAATCGGCCAGCATGTATACACCCTCAAAACATAATCAGTTTTGGGTTCTAAACGTTCAATCGAGCCATACTTCAATCTCAAGCCTAACCCTTGGCACAAACAACATTCAAGACCTTCATTTACATGTTTAGGAGGCTCACTAAGAGATTTGGAGTCAGTTGACACCCCAAAGATGTCTAGACAGCTCAGTCCCCATGAGGTCAGAATCTGTCCAGATTTTACCGTTAATGTTCAACCATGAAAACCAAAGTTAACACCATCTATTTCCAGCCATAATCCATCTGAGCATAATACTAGGTGTTATGAAGCTCTCCTAAAAAATTTGAGATCATTCGAAATTTCTAAGAGGTTATATGGTGACCTTCTCCCAGCTCGCGCAGATTTCGTCCAATTTCAATCTCGTTCTCATAACTATAAAACTACTTATCCAAATGACGAAATTTCAATTGAAGATTTTCAAGGACACATAGATCTTACCTCTGGAAGTCGAAGCGCCTAAATTGAACACCGGAAAGGGCCGCTCGACCAGACCAAACTCAGTGGACAAAATCAATTTTTCTGGGCAGTTTTGGGTTGAGGCTACATGGAGAGGAAATTGAAGTGAACGTGTGGGAAGGGTAAACATAGCAGATGAGGGCATCAATATCCTTGTCTCACACATATAATTGGGCTAAATTGGATTAGACTTGGTTAGGTTGGCATTTAATGCTTAGGGCTCTCATTGCTTGACAAGTGGCAAGCTCCAATAATACACTTAAAACTTTGACTCTCCTTTAACCCCATTGATAAGTGATTTTCGATAGCCCTATAGGATAGGAGAAATATTCATTTTGTCCTTCATGGTTTCTTAAGGCAAGGGCAAATGGTCGAGGGGCAAAATTGTAATTTTGCACTTTCAGTCCAAACTTCACTTTTCCAATTCGAAATTACCATTTGGCGAGACATTGTCAAATTCCTATCCAGAATTGGAATTCTCTATTTTCAAATACTAATTTTGAGCTTCCATCTCATGATCATTCGTCCATTGATCGTAATTCCAGTTTGTTTCGAACTAACGGGCAGTGTTTGCAAATGTTACGCGTATCGACAGTGTGATTCTCATCACACTGATGATAACTCAAGTTATGACAACTTCGGTTGTCATGTAATTACGAAGGTTCATCGCTAGTTCCAATGGCTTCGATCGTCATAGTTCGATTTAGAAAAATTTACAAATTATACATTGGTTAAGCGGCTTCACCCGTGATCCAATCGTATAACGCTAGCATTGTATTCCTTAATTGTTATCTGATCGGCCTTATTGGCTCTAAATGTTCCCTCGACAATCCTTATGGTCAAAGCGTCATTTTCTTTTTCGAGTTTCCTAGGTCCACGTACCTCATTATGCGTTAGCCTTTCCCTTTTAGTCAGTTTACTCAAGATTGATCAGATTTAAGTGAGATAAAACTAAAATACATCGAAAGATATATTCACATTCAACAGTCTGAAACTGGCAGGAAATTCAGAATGTCACAATTCTTCCCCCTTATAGAAATTTCGTCCTCGAAATTTACAATAAATCCAACTTAAGTAAACAAATGGGGGTATTGACATCTCATAGCTTTTTCGCTTTCCCACGTTGCTCCTTCGGTCCCGTGATGCTCCCAAATCACTTTGACTAATGAAATCATCTTATTCCTTAAGACTTGCTCCTTTCGATCCTCGATTCTGGTAGGCTTTTCCTTATATGACACCTTGGCATCAACCTCGATGGTTTCAAAATCCAAAACGTGAGTCTGGTCTGGCTCATACTTCCTCAGCATTGATATATGAAATACATTGTGCACTTGTGATAGGTTTGGCGATAAGGCGAGTCTGTAAGCCAAAGTTTCAATTCGCTCCAAAATTTCAAAAGGACCTACATTCCTCGGACTCAGTTTTCCCCTTTTCCCAAATCGAGATAATCCACGCATCGGTGATACCTTCAAGAAAACATGGTCACCAACTTGGAATTTCAATGGTTTGCATCGTTTATCAGCGTAACTCTTCTGTCGACTTTGTGTTGTTTTCAGCCTTTCTCTATTGACTTTAATCGTCTCAACAGACTGTTCCACTAATTCAGGGCCGGTTGTGCTCATTTCTCCAACTTCATCCCAGCATACAGGCGTTCTGCAAGCTTGACCATAAAGTGATTCAAACGGTGCCATACCAATGCTTTGCTGGTAACTATTATTATACGCAAACTCCACCAAATGCAGTTGGTCCTCCCATCCACCTTTGAAGTCTATGACACAGGCTCGCAACATATCCTCAAGTGTTTGAATTGTTCTTTCTGACTGTCCATCTATCTGTGGATGATACGTTGTACTGAATTGCAATCTCGCTCCCAAAGCTTCCTACAGACTCATCTAAAAATTTGCTGTAAACTTAGAATCTCGATCCGATGTGATCGTAACTAGGACTCCATGCAATCGCACAATCTGATGCATATACAACTCTACGTACTTATACATTACAAAATCCTTTCGTAGAGGTATAAAATGTGTCGACTTTGTCAATCTATCCACAATTACCCATATTGAGTCATGGCCTTTTTGACCTCTTGGCAAACCCATCACAAAATCCATTGTCACATGTTCCTATTTCCACTCAGGAATTTCTAGAGGTTGTAGCAATCTCCAGGCTTGCAATGCTGAGCTTTTATCTGTTGACAGGTTAAACATTTCGCCACATGCTTAGCTACATCCACCTTCATTACGTTCCACCAGTAGTGTTGCCGTAGATTTTGATACATCTTAGTGCTACCCGGATGAATACTGCAATTGCTCTTGTGAGCTTCCGACAAAATCCTTTCTGTAAGTTTCTCATCACCAAGTACACATAGACGTCCTCAAAATTTCAGAATTCCATCTCCAGACACTTGAAACTCAGCTTTCCTTTTTGTTGCGTTCATCTCGAGAATCTTTTGAATCTCTAGGTCGATAGACTGCAAAGCCTTTACTCTTTCCTGAATCTCAGGCTCAATCGTCAACGTTGCCACCAAACTTGACGGTAGACAAACTTCCAATTTAAACTCAGAATCTCTCAACTCCTCTAACAAAGACCATCCTTTAACCAATAAAAAGGTAATACTTGATTTCCGACTAAGTGCATCTGCGACTCTATTCGCCTTTCCAGGATGATACAGAATCTCACAATCATAGTCCTTGAGTAATTCCATCCATCGACGCTGTCTCATATTCAATTTTTTCTGAGGAAATAGATACTTCAAACTTTGATGATCTATATAAATCTGAAATCTTTCACCACACAAATAGTTTCTCCAGATCTTTAGAGCGAAGATGATGGCAGCTAATTCCAAATCATGCGTCAGATAATTCATCTCATGTGGTCTCAATTGTCGTGAGGCATAGGCAGCCACTTTTCCATGTTGCATCAACACGCACCCCAATCCTTTTAGCGAAGCATCACTATATATCTCATAACCTCCAGGTCCAGAAGGAATGGTCAATACTGGTGCGATTGTCAATCGATGCTTAAGTTCTTGGAAATTGCTTTCACACTTATCAGTCCATTTGAACTTCACGTCCTTTTTCGTTAGCCTCGTCAACGAAGTAGCTATAGATGAAAACATCTCCACAAATCGTCTATAATAACCTGTTAATCCCAAAAAATTTCTAATCTTGGTAACTGTCGTAGGTCTAGGCCATTTCATCACTGCCTCAATCTTTGAAGGATTTACTGAAATTCCTTCTCCAGAAATCACATGACCAAGGAAAGCTACTTTACTCAATCAAAATTCGCATTTACTAAACTTGGCGTAAAACGAATGCTCCCTCAGGGTTTGTAGAACTATCCTTAAGTGTTCTTCATATTCCTCATTACTTTTCGAATAAATCAAGATATCATCTATAAAAACAATGACGAACTGATCCAAGTACTCCTTAAACACTCGATTCATCAAATCCATGAATGCAGCAGGGCATTGGTCAAACCAAAAGGCATAACTGTAAACTCGTAATGCCCATATCTTGTTCTGAAAGCAGTCTTTGGTATATCCTCCTTCTTAACCATCAACTAGTGATAATCAGTCCTCAAGTCTATTTTAGTAAACACAGACGCTCCTTGTAGCTAATCAAACAAATCATCTATCCTTGGCAAGGGATACTTGTTCCTGACGGTCACTTGATTCAACTGTATGTAATCTATACACAAACGCAAGGATCCATCTTTCTTTCTCACAAATAGCACCGGCGCTCCCTATGGCAACACGCTCGGTCTTATGAATCCCTTATCAAGTAATTCCTACGTCTGTACTTTTAATTCTTTTAGCTCAGACAATGACATCCTATATGGTGCCTTTGAAATTGGCTCCGTTCCAGGTGCCAACTATATCACAAACTTAATTTCTCTCTTAGGTGGTAATCCTGACAATTCCTTAGGAAAGACAACAGGAAACTCACGTACCATGGCTATACTATCCATGTGACATTCTGATTTTCAATCAACTTCAGACTCTGCAATGAGAATTTTATTTATATCAAGCGATGTATTTCAGTTGTATTCCGCTCAAATCTGATCAATTTGAGGAGACTGACTAAAGAGGAAAGGCTAACGCAAGACGAGATACGTGGACCTAGGTGACTCGAATAGGAAATGGCGCTTTGACCATAAGGATTGTCGAGGGGATATTTAGGACTGCAAAAAGGCCAATTTAAGAACGATTGAGGATTACCATGCGAGCATCGTATGATTGGAGCGCGGGTGACACGCTTAACAAACGTATGATTTGCAAAATTATCCTAAATCGGACTGTAACAATCGAGACCACAGGGACTAGCGATAAGCCCTTGCAATTACATGACAACCAAGGCCGCCATGAATTGATGAGCTTTAAACGTGATGAGAATCACGGGGTCGATATGTGTATAGTCTCCAAAAGCCGCCCGTCGGTTCGGAATAGGCTAGAATCATGTCTGGTAGAATGAACGATCAGAATTGAGTCCTGAAAAGTTTGAAAAGGGAAAATCAAGAATTCCAACGTCAATTGGATTGGCCATCGCCCTATTGAAGAAGTCAGAATCGAGAAAAACGACGTTCCGAACGTCAGAGGTAAAAAGACCATAATGCCCCTCAAGCTTAGGACTTTGTCTTTATAATTGAAGGAAGGGAAAAATGGACATTTCTCCCCCCCAAGCTGCTGAAAATTGTGGAGCAATTGATGGCCATTGGATGCCCTTAAGAAGAACAATGGACAAGTGTCAAGCATCCAAGGGTGGTAGATCATTTCACTAATTAATGCCTAGCTGTCAATAACCTCAATTAATTTAAATTTTTGGGATAATAACCAGCTCTCTCTCTCCCCTCAAAACCCCCCCCCATTCAGCCAAAAATTGCAGAGCACCACCATTTCCCTTTCTTCTTCTTCTTCTCCAGTTTCTTCTTCACCCGACCCCGCTGGATGTCGTCGTTCGGTCCGTACGACCGCTGGCTCTGGCCGTTCCCTGCTACCAGCCAACTACCGAGACGTAGGCCCATGTCTTGACGACGTCCTCCAACTTGAATCAGGTCATTTCGAGCTCTGAGGAATTCGAGGCAAGCATTCTCCCATAGGTCGACCGATTTTGTTCGACTTTGAGGTAGGTTCGGTTCTGAACCCTTTAGACAGCCGAAAACTTGGAATCTTTAGCTCAAATTTTTTGAAGATTAAGTAGACATATAGATGGTTCTATGATAAAAATTTGGGATTTATTTGATAATTTTTTGACCATGAACCACCCTTGTACATTATGCCCAGAATCTACCGGTATTCTGTGTTTGAGTGATCCGGTGACTTTGGACGACTTTCGGCAACCACGCGACTTGAAACTCACGGTGAGACTTCCAAACTCTTAGGTAGAAATTATAAGAGGTAGAATGGTGTATATTTGATGGATTTCAGATAGATTAAGGCCGGTTGGACCCGGCATAAGCAGAACCGAATGGAGCTGGTTCAATGCCGGGCCAAACTGGTTTTGTGGATGACTGAAAAGGCTGGATTTGTGTTGTAATTTGGTGTGTATGATGTGTTGTGATGATGAGGAGTATCTAATGGATGATTTGGATAGATGAATGGAGGGATTGAACTTGAAATTTGACAAAATCGATTGACTATCCTAGGTTGCGCAACGGATTGACCTTGGACTTGAGTTGGCCGAACCTTAGGAGGTGCAAGGAGGAGTAATTTGGGTTATTAAGCAGAGGTAAGGAATTTCCTAAATCAAGGCTAGGGGATTGGACTCGATTGGGTAAGTCGAGGACCGAACGGAACGATTTATTAGAAAACCCTCGCATGTAATAGCTTGATGCGTCCTTGGACGTTATAGAATGATTATTTGACCTAGCCTATGCTTGAATTCTCTAAGTGCCTGAGTACCTGAGTACCATTTGAATTGAATTGCATGCCACGAAATTTATTAAACATATTATCATGCGCATTGGCCATTGGTTATGAAATTTGATTTTTTATAAAAAATCAAGTTAATTGATATGATGTGGCATGAGACATGATTATGGCATGGCATGGCATGTCCCTGAGGCGTATGAGACGCGGGGCGAAGGCTGAGACCCTGATGCGACGAGGTCGTGAGGTGGATTCTGAAAAGGTGGTGCCCTGATGCGACGGAGTCGCGGGGTTGAGATAGCCACGGTCCTGATGCGATATAATCGCGGGATAGAATACAAGCTCATAGACTCTGCTTGGAAATTGAACCGGGGCGTGATGCGTTTACGCGGGCCGAGCCTGATGCGATCTATTCGCGGGCTAGAGAATGAGGCAGGCAGAGGTTGATTGATGTGGTGAAATGACAGGCCGAGCATATATGTGCATTTGTGTGTGACATGAGAATATAAATGTATGCATGTACTCTATGCATTATTATTTTTTGAATTATGACTGTCACGTCCGCGTGAGTTCATGAGTTGGATAGGTTGAGTGACTTGACTGCCTGAGTGGACGGTCAACCTGACCTAGGGTTAGGCTTTTTTTACTGAGATGTGTATCTCACCCCTTTTGGGGAAACCTGACCTTACAGATCCTAGACAGTAACAATGTGGCCTATCAGATTCGGGGACCCGCAGGAGATGATGGCGTATTACAATAAGTTCTCCGATAGGCAGGGAAATGTATACTAAAGGAAATGTACAGTAGTTTGGGTAGATGAGGGCAAACCAGACTGGAAGCCTCATTGGTTTGAGGCTTGGTTTAGACAGGACGGGAATAGGAAGGTCAGGCCGTTGAAGCCTCACGAGGTTCAGGAGGGTGTTATACCTCTATGGTGTCAAATGACTTCGGATCAGGAGTTTCCGGAGGGTTCAGTGGTTGGGTCGAGGAGCGACCCGGAGCATACGTCGATAGCTGAGTTTTCTGTGCCACCACTAGAGGATGAGGTCATCGTGGTGGAGCCGTCCGAGAGAGATCCATCCGAGCCGGATCAGGAGGCCAGGCTGAGCAGTCGTAGAAAGCGACCATGGAGGACTGTGTGGAGGTTCCGTCAGAGACTTTCTTTGAGTACGAGCCGTCAGAGGAGAGCGAGGACATCGAAGATTCCAGCAGTTCTTCCTAGGCGACTCCGGATGATGACCTGACTTTTTGACTGGCGACCTGACCCCCCTTCCCTGGTGGATTTTGTGGACACCTTTTGACATGTTTACCCGTCGCCTTGCTGTATAGCAGTCTGTAATAGATGTGACTAGTTGATGTTGATGTATGACTTTATGATGCTATCCAGTCCTACTTAGTCTTGGGATATATATATATTGTCCGGGGAGTTTTTGGGAAACACTTATGTGTGCTTAATATAAATTATTTCATCTCTCGATCTTCCTTTATATATAAGTGGATCATTGGGACCGCCGAGAGATTATTGTTGTTTTGCTTGCAGGGATGATTGCGTGCTCGCGATGAGACGCGGGGCGTGACATCCCCGTTTGTTTTGGTATCAAAGCAAGGTCAGCTCGATACGAAGTTGGTTAAGGATTGTAGTAATAAAGAGGACTAGGTAGGATAAGGACGGATAGCTAGACCTTAGGAAACTGGTCAGGCAGGGGATGCCTAGTTGTGACTTGACCCCTCTGGATGGTGTTTGATCTTGGTAAGGTTATGACAAGGCATAGAGGATTGAGTTCTCTACTTAGGATTGAAGGTCGTTTTTGGACCTTGACTGACTTGATGCTTGAAAGTGATTAGTTTTAGTGAATCACTGGAACGAATGGAATTGAGTAATGGCCATGAGCCATTGATTGGGACATTTTTGGAATTGATGTTGACGTATGAAGTACTGTTGTTGTGTAATTATTTTGTTAAGGAGTAGTTAGTAACCCTGGATTGGATGATTGAGTAAGTTGCTAACCTGTTACTGAACTTGTGATGGACCAGGTTCGTTAGTAAGTGACAGAGATGAGTAACCCATCCAGAAGACCTGGAAAGCCAAGAGGCGGAGCCTCTAGCTCGAGGCCGCCCACAGCTGAAGACCCAAGAGTGGACGGTCTATTGAGGGCAATGGAGGGACTCAGGGACATCATAGAGAAGCAGGCCTAGGATCGGGACTCTGCCATAGCCCAGGCAGTGGGAGCTGCCCTAGTAGCCACAAATACCAACACTGGCAATGCGGGTGGAAGTGGAAGTCAAGGCGAGCCGAACCAGAGCAATGAAACAGTGAACCCTCAAGAGGAAATCATAGTGGCCAGGCAGATAGGCCAACTGGTGGAACAATTTATGAAGTTGAAGCTGACGCAGTTTGACGGGATTGGAGATCCCGAGCTAGCACGTAGATGGATAGAGAAGTTGGAAAAGGCTTTTGGGGTAATAAGATGCAGTGATGATGAGAAGGTATTGCTAGCCGTATATCAGCTAGAGGGTACGACAAATGACTGGTGGGCTGCCACCAAGGATGGGGTCTTCCCTGAAGGTACGACCTTAAATTGGAACACTTTTAAGAGGGCATTCAGCGACAAGTACTTTTCAGAAACGGCCAGGGAAAGAAAACAAATCGAGTTCCTACAGCTACGACAGAACCAACTATCGATAGATCAGTATGAAGCTGAGTTCTCGAGACTTTCGAGGTATGCGCCTCGATCAGTGGAGGATTCTTTGGAGAAGGCACGGAGATTCAGGGATGGTTTGAAGCCCGAACTCCATAGCCAGATGATAGCCCTAAACTTGAGGACCTACAGAGAGATATACGAGTGAGGCCAAATGATTGAGCGAGACTTGAGGGAAAGAAACATCGCAACTGGAACGCGGTTCCCGTCGTTTAGAGACCATCGTCAAATGGGCAAGAGACCGATGGTAGGTAACGGACATTTCGTGCCGTCTGCAAGGAGGAATATCGTGAAACTGCTAAACCCGACGAACTGGAGCTGCAGGCTATATGGCAGAAGGCATGGGAATGGACCATGCCCTATGAGGACCAGAGCCTGTTTCAAGTGTGGTCAGCTGGGCCACCAAATGAGGACATGTCCAAACCAAGCACCGGCCAATCGACCACAAGTACCGAGGTCGTAAGCAGGATTGTCGACTGCAGCACCTCGAATAGAACCGAACAGACCACCAGCCCAGGGCAGATTGTACGCTATAGCGCACAGCGAGGTAGAAGATGCGCCCGGAGTGGTCACAGGTACGGTTTACTTGTGCAACCAGACCGCTTATGCATTATTTGACTCGGGTGCCACGTATTCTTTTGTATCTGCACTGTTTGCTGAGTTAGTAGGCATGAGATTAGAACCATTAAGCATGGCATTACATGTAGCCACCTCATTGAAGGATAATGTCTTGGTTTCATTAGAGTGTGCGGGATGTGAAATTATGGTTGGAGGAAGTAAGGAGAGTATCGACGTAGCTGCATTGCCTATGTTTCATTTTGACGTGATTATAGGAATGGATTGACTGAGTAGGCAAAGAGCGGTAGTAGACTGTGGTAATAAAATGATTCGGTTTTACCCGAAAGATCGCCATAGTTATGAATTGGTAGGAAGCCGAGGAGGAGTCTCAATTCGCTCGGTTTCATCTTTGGAAGTAACTAAGTTGATATCTGAAGGATGTCGGGCATACTTAGTAGCCGTGATGGATACGACTATCGAGGAACCTAAGTTAGAGAACATTCCTGTGGTACGAGAGTTTCCGGATGTGTTTCCCCAGGAATTGCCGGGATTGCCACCGGAGCGGGAAATAGAGTTTGTGATTGAATTAGCTCCTGGAACAGAGCCGATTTCGAAAGCACCATATAGGATGTCCCTGTTAGAATAAAAGGAGTTAAAGGTACAAATGCAAGAGTTGCTGGACAAAGGATTCATTCGACCAAGTGCTTCGCCGTGGGGAGCACCGGTGCTGTTCGTAAAGAAGAAAGACGGATCCTTGCGACTATGCATCGATTACCGACAACTGAATCAGGTGGCGGTGAAAAACAAGTATCCGCTGCCGAGGATTGACGATCTTTGGATCAATTACAAGGAGTAGCAGTGTTCTCGAAGATTGACTTGAGGATGGGGTATCACCAGTTGAGGATCAAGAAGGAAGACATACCGAAGACTGCATTCAGGACGAGGTATGGACATTACGAGTTTACGGTAATGCCGTTCGGATTGACTAATGCCCCAGCCGCATTTATGGATCTAATGCATCGAGTATTCAAAGAGTTTCTGGACAGGTTCGTCATAGTTTTCATTGACGACATCTTAATATACTCGAGGAGCGACGTAGAGCACGAAGAACATTTGAGAATCGTATTGAGGACCCTGAGGGAACATTCGTTGTATGCGAAGCTAAGTAAATGTGAATTTTAGCCGGACAAGGTAGCATTTCTGGGTCATATTGCGTCTGGTGAAGGGATTGCAGTGGACCCTGCAAAGATAGAGGCTGTAACCAATTGGCCGAGGCCTACTACAGTCACGGAGGTTAGAAGCTTCTTGGGACTAGCAGGATATTATAGCCGATTCGTGGAAAAGTTCTCATCCATAGCCGTCCCACTAACACGGTTGACGAAGAAGGAAACGAAATTTGAATGGACTGATAGATGTGAGCAAAGTTTCCAAGAACTTAAGCATAGGCTAACGACCGTGCTAGTATTGACCATTCCATCGGGACCGGGAGGATATGAATCTACAGCGACGCTTCGCTGAAAGGATTGGGTTGTGTATTGATGCAGCACGGCCAGGTAGTAGCTTATGCATCCAAGCAGTTGAGGTCGCACGAAATGAATTACCCAACCCACGACTTGGAGTTAGCATCGATTGTGTTTGCCTTGAAGATTTGGAGGCATGACCTTTGTGGCGAGAAGTTTCAGATATATACAGACCACCAGAGTTTGAAGTATTTGTTTTCCCAGAAAGAGTTAAACCTAAGGCAACGCAAGTGGATAGAGCTGTTGAAAGATTATGATTGTGAGATATTATATCATCCTAGGAAAGCAAACAGAGTGGCAGATGCATTAAGTCGAAAGTCGAGTATTCAGGATCTGAGAGATTCTGAATTCAGATTGGAGGTTGATCAGCTATCCAGTTTGATAGCGACTTTGAGGGTGGAACCTGAGGTCCAAGAAGGGATTAAGGCATTATAGTCTACGGACTCAGAGATTCAGAAAGTTATCGAAATGGATGCGACGAAGAGGAAGCCAGAGTTTCAAGTGTCTGAGGATGGATTTTTGACGTTTCGAGGGCGATTATGTGTACCAAAGGATGAAGGGCTCCGAGAAAGAATTTTATCGGAAGCCCATAGGAGCAATTACAGTGTCCACCTTGGAAGTACAAAGATGTACCAAAACTTGATATAGCATTATTAGTGGAACGGAATGAAGGTAGACGTGACAAGGCATGTTGCTAAATGTTTGACTTCCCAGTAAGTGAAAGCGCAACATTGTAAGCCTGGAGGATTGCTACAGCCGCTGGAGATTCCGGAATGGAAGTGGGAATACATAACTATGGATTTTGTGATGGGACTTTCGAGGAGCCAAAGAGGTCACGATTCAATCTGGGTAGTCATGGATCGATTGACCAAGTCCGCCCACTTCATTCCTGTACGAAACGACTTCGCCATGGATAAGTACGTAGAATTGTACATGAGGCACATAGTCAGATTACACGGAGTGCCAGTGACGATCACCTCAGATAGGGATCCGAAGTTTACGGCAAATTTTTGGAAGAGTTTGCAAAGAGAAATGGGACGCGACTACAGTTCAGTACAGCGTACCACCCACAGACTAATGGACAGTCAAGAAGGACCATCTAGACGCTCGAGGACATGTTGAGAGCGTGTGTCATAGATTTCAAAGGCGGATGGGAAGAGCAATTACAGCTGGTAGAGTTTGCGTATAACAATAGCTACCAGCAGAGTATATAGATGGCACCGTTTGAGGCACTCTATGGCAGAGCATGCAGGACACCAATATGTTGGATGAAGTAGGAGAAAGGAGTATTACATGCCCCGAGTTAGTAGAGCAACCGGTGGAAGCAGTGAAAATCATCCGGGACAGGCCGAGGATGGCGCAGAGTCGCCATAAGAGCTATGCAGACAAGCGGCGCAAGCCTTTGGAGTTTCAAGTGGGCGATCATGTTTTCCTCAAGCTGTCACCAATGAGAGGACTCTCACGATTCAGAAGGAAAGGGAAGCTGAGCCCAAGATACGTAGGCCCGTTCGAGATATTGGAGAGAATGGGAACCCTGGCCTACTGGCTTGCGTTACCGCCAAGTCTATCTAAGGTACCTAATGTATTCCATGTATCAATGCTAAGAAAGTATGAGCCTGACCCGACACATGTGCTGGATTATGAAGCCATAGAGGTGGACGACAGAGTATCCTATATAGAGAAGCCGATAAGGATCGATGACCAGAAGGAGCAGATCATCAGGAATAAGAAGATCCCGCTGGTCAAAGTAATATGGGAGCACCACGGAACGGAAGGAGCCATGTGGGAGAATGAAGAGACGATGAGGCGACAGCACCCCCATTTATTTGAGTAGTCGAGTGTAATACAAATTTCGAGGACGAAATTTTTGTAAGGGGGAAAATTTGTGACATTCTGATTTTTAATCAACTTCACACTCTGTAATGAGAAGTTTATTTATATCAAGCGATGTATTTCAGTTGTATTCTGCTCAAATCTGATCAATTCGAGTAGATTGACCAAAGGGGAAAGGCTAACGTAAGACGAGATACGTGGACCTAGGCGACTCGAATAGAAAATGACGCTTTGACCATAAGCATTGTCGAGGGGATATTTAGGACCGCAAAAAGGCCGATCAAAGAACGATTAAGGATTACCATGCGAGCGTCGTATGATTGGAGCGCGGGTGATGCCGCTTAACCAACGTACGATTTGCAAAATTAACCTAAATCGGACAGTAATGATCGAGACCACAGGGACTAGCGATAAGCCCTTGCAATTACATGACAACCAAGGCCGCCATGAATTGACGAGCTCTAAACGTGATGAGAATCACAGGGTCGATACGCGTATAGTCTGCAAAAGCCGTCCGTCGGTTCGGAATAGGCTAGAATCATGTGTGGTAGAAGGAGCGATCAGAATTGAGTCCTGAAAAGTTTGAAAAGGGAAAATCAAGAATTCCAACGTCAATTGGATTGGCCATCGCCTTATCGAAGAAGTCAGAATCGAGAAAAATGACGTTCCGAACGTCGGAGGTAAAAAGACCATAATGCCCTTCAAGCTTAGGACTTTGTCTTTATAATTGAAGGAAGGGCAAAATGGACATTTCTCCCCCCTCCAAGCTGCTGAAAATTGAAGAGCAATTGATGGCCATTGGATGCCCTTGAGAAGAACAATGGACAAGTGTCAAGCATCCAAGGGTAGTAGATCATTTCACTAATTAATGCCCACCTACCAATCACCTCAATTAATTTAAATTTTTGGGATAATAACCAGCTCTCTCTCTCCTCAAAACCCCCCATTCAGCCAAAAATTGCAGAGCACCACCATTTCCCTTTCTTCTTCTTCTTCTCCAGTTTCTTCTTCACCCGACCCCGCCGGACGCAGCCGTTCGGTCCATACGACTGCTGCCTCCAGCCATTCCCTGCTGCTGGCCAACTACGCAGACGTAGGCCCATGTCTTGCCGACGTCCTCCAACTTGAATCAGGTCATTTGGAGCTCTGAGGAATTCGGGACAAGCATTCTCCCACAGGTCGACAGATTATGTTCCAGTTTGAGGTAGGTTCGGTTCTGAACCATTTAGATCGCCGAAAACTTGGAATCTTTGGCTCAAATTTTGTGGAGATTAAGTAGACATATAGATGGTTCTGTGGTAAAAATGGAGGATTTATTTGATAAGTTTTTGACCATGAACCACCCTTGCACATTATGCCCAGAATCTACCGGTATTCTGTGTTTGAGTGATCCGGCGACTTCCGACGACTTTTCGGCAACCACGCGACTTGAAACTCATGGCGAGACTTCCAAACTCTTAGGTAGACATTATAAGAGGTAGAATGGTGTATATTTGATGGATTTGAGATAGATTAAGGCCGATTGGATCCAGCATGAACAAAATCGAATGGAACCGGTTCAATGAGGGGCCAAACCAGTTCTGTGGATGGCTGAATAGGCTAGATTTGTGTTGTAATTTGGTGTGTATGATGTGTTGTGATGATGAGGAGTATCTAATGGATGATTTGGATGGATGAATGGTGGGATTGAACTTGAAATTTGACATAATCGATTGATTATCCTAGGTTGCGCGATGGATTGCCCTTGGACTTGAGTTGGCCGAACCTTAGGAGGTGCAAGGAGGAGTAATTTGCGTTATTAAGCAAAGGTAAGGAATTTTTTAAATCAAGGCTAGGGGGATTGGACTCGATTAGGTAAGTCGAGGGCCGAACGAAATGATTTATGAGAAAACCCTCGCATGTAATAGCTTGATGCGTCCTTGGACGTTATAGAATGATTGTTTGACCTAGCCTATGCTTGAATTGTCTGAGTGCCTGAGTACCATTTGAATTAAATTGCATGACACGAAATTTATTAAACATATTATCATGCGCATTGGCCATTTATTGTGAATTTGATTTTTTTAAAAAATCAAGTTAATTGATATGATGTGGCGTGAGACATGATTGTGGCATTGCATGGCATGGCCCCGAGGCATATGAGATGCGGGGCAGAGGTTGAGACCCTGATACGACGAGGTCGCGGGGTGGATTTTGAAAAGGTGGCGCCCTGATGCGACGGAGTCGCGAGGTTATGATAGCCAAAGTCCTAATGCGATATAATCGCGGGACAGAATACGAGCTCACAGACTCTGCTTGGAAATTGAACCGGGGCATGATGCGTTTACGCGGGCCGAGCCTGATGCGATCTAATTGCGGGCCAGAGAATGAGGCAAGCAGAGGTTGAATGATGTGGTGAAGTGACAGGTCGAGCATATATGTGCATTTGTGTGCGACATGAGAATATAAATGTATGCCTGTACTCTATGCATCATTGTTTATTGAATTATGACTGTCATGACCACGTGAGTTCATGCGTTGGATAAGTTGAGTGACTTGACTGCCTGAGTGGACGGTCAACCTGACCTAGGGTTAGGTTTTTCTTACTGAGATGTGTATCTCACCCCTTTTGGGGAAACCTTACCTTGCAGATCCTAGGCAATAAAAATGTGGACTATCAGATTCGGGGAACTGTATGAGATGACGGCGTATTGCGATGAGTTCCGCGATAGGTAGGGAAATGTATACTTAAGGAAATGTACATTAGTTTGGGTAGAAGAGGGCAAACCAGATTGGAAGCCTTATCGGTTTGAGGCTTGGTTTAGACAGGACGGGGATAGGAAGGTCAGGCCGTTGAAGCCTCACGAGGTTCTGGGGGGTGTTATACCTTTATGGTGTCAGCCGATTTCGGATCAGGAGTTTCCGGAGGGTTCAGTGGTTGGGTCGAGGAACGGCCCGGAGCGGACGCCGACAGCTGAGTTTTCCGTGCCAGCACTAGAGGATGAGGTCATCGTGGTGGAGCCGTCCGAGAGAGATCCATCCGAGCCGGATCAGGAGGCGACCGTGGAGGGAGACCTGGCTGAGCAGTCGCAGGAAGCGACCATGGAGGACTGTGTGGAGGTTCCGTCAGAGACTTTCTCCGAGTACGAGCCGTCAGAGGAGAGCGAGGATACCGAAGATTCCAGCAGTTCTTCCTAGGCGACTCCGGATGATGACTTGACTTTTCGACTAACGACCTGACCCTCCCTTCCCTAGTGGATTTTGTGGACACCTTTTGACATGTTTACCCGTCGCCTTGCTGTATAGCGATCTGTAGTAGATGTGACCAGTTGATGTTGATGTATGACTTTATGATGTTATCCAGTCCTGCTTAGTCTTGGAATATATATATATTGTCCGGGGAGTTTTTGGGAAACGCTTCCGTGTGCTTAATATAAATTATTTCATCTCTCGATCTTCCTTTATATATAAGTGGATACTTGGGACCGCCGAGAGATTATTGTTGTTTTGCTTGCAGGGATGATTGCGTGCTCGCGATGAGGCACGGGGCGTGACAATCCAACTTTGGTTTCTCCATCGTTGTATCTACCACAACAGCCAAATAAGCTTGACACCTTTCACTCAGCAACTTGGTCGCCTCGAGCGACGAAATCGAAGGAATCGGGGTTCCTCCCAGACTTCCTGCAAATTCAAAGCTATGGCGACTTTCTGAGTAAAACCAAATTATCCTATTACCGCAATCAACTACATCCCTTTGCTTTATCAACCAATCCATGCCGATAATCACATCAAAATCATACATAGACAACACAGCCAAATCAATCCTTTCTTCGCCACCACCAATCACTATTTTACAATCCACACAGTCGAGCGAAACTAGCACACTATCTTTTAATGGTGTAGCAACATGCAATAGCACATTCAATGGTTTCAGCTCTACTCCTACTAGATCAACAAACTGAGCAGATATAAAGGAATGCGAAGCACCGGGATCAAACAAGGCATAGGCAACTTGGTTTCACAAATAAATCGTACCTATGACCACGCCAGGCACTTCCTCCGCCTCTCTACGTGTCACATCATACACTCTTCCTTGGGCCGGTGGTCGATTCTGCTCATTCTGTGGAATCACAGCCGATGGTCCTACTTGTGGTCGTTGTCCTTGTGTTCTAGGTCCTAGTGCTTGATTAGGATAATTCTTCATCTAGTGGCCCGTCTGACCACACTTAAAACATGCCCCCATTCTAGTAGGACAAGGACCATTTCCATGTCTCCTTCCACAGATACGACAATACCAATTGAACTGGCTCGTCGGTTTTTCGATAATTCTGCGAATCGGAGGAACAAATCGTCGATTGTTCACCATCGGCCTTTTTCCCAACTGTCGATTATCTCTCTGAGGAGTAAATCCTGATCTAGAAGCAACGCATCTTTCCCTGATATCCCTTTCAATCATTTGGCTCCTCTCATAGATCTCCTAGTACGTTCTCAAATTTACAATTATAATTCTACTGCTGATTTCTGGTCTCAAACCATCTCGAAATATTTGCGCTTTCTCAAGTGGATTCTCCACTGACCTTGGTGCGTACCTTGACAATCTTGCAAACTCTGCTTCATATCGATCCACAGTCAGTTGATTCTATCGCAACTGCTGAAATTCTAATCGCTTCCTTTCACGTGCCGTCTCAAAAAAATACTTGTCATTAAAAGTAGCAGTGAAGGCAGCCCAAGTCAAAGCTGTCCCTTCAGGAAATACTCCTCCCTTCGAGGCACTCCACCAATCATGCGCAGTTCCCTCTAGCTGATACACAGCTAGCTACACCTTCTCGTCATCTGTACATCTCAACACTTCGAAAGCCTTTTCAAGCTTCTCAATCCACCTTGGAGCCAACTCAGGATCTCCAGTACCATCAAACTGGGTTGGTTTCAGTTTAATAAACTGCTTGACCAACTGACCCATTGGTATATTGTCATTGACATTCCCTTGAGCATTCCCAACTTCAACTCCCTGGGCATTATTTCTGTTTGCCATATTCACAATTGCCATCGCAGCTTCAACAGCCTGAGCTATGATCTCAGCTATCTTTCGCTTGCTTAAGAGCAGCAACAACTCTATCCTGAGCTTCTTTTCCCATAAGCTCGCCAATCTGTTCCAAGGCCTTCAGGACTTCTTCCATTCTTAGATCCTTAGCCACTGGAGTTCTGGAGCTCGAAGCTCCGCTTCTCGGCCTTCCAAGTCGATTATTCATACTTTCTCAACTTGGCTCACCTGAGTCACCATAATTCCACCATGGAATTAGAGATTCAATTCACTTACTCACATATCATTACATCTACGCTACTCAACAAAGTAGCAATCATAAAATAGCAGCCAATCACTTAGGCATTATCATAAGCACATGAAGTAGAAATATAGATCCACGCCTCAAGTTCAGACTCATCTGTAACTTGGTAAAATGAGAGGTATAACTCACTCATTCAATCCACATCCGCAACAACCATGCCATGTCAAGATGTCAATCACATGACGACAACCATGCCATATCATGATGCCAATTACATACGCCAATCATATGCCATGCATTCATGCTTGACTCTCTAACGACTCCCCCTAGGGCCTCACTTCCCCAATCATTCCAATTCCTTTACTCCTTATTACTCCAGTCCTCCATCAACTGTACTCTTGGTACAGTGTCCTTGACCTGGCTCTGACACCACTCGAACGGGGATGTAACGCCCCGCGTCCCCCGAAGCTCATTACATCCACCTCAGGCCAAACGATTACCCAGGAACCTCACACGGCCTAGTATGATATGAAATGCACAAACGAAAGCGATAATCTTCGTACACTAAGAAATAAAAAGAACATGCGAATTAAAGAAGAACTTAAAAGCACACCATTTATACAATCCAGAAACACTCATTACAAACATCGAAAGGGAAATAAAAAAAATTTAAAGCCGCACACCCGGGTAGAAAGGGAACTAAGGCTTAGGGTTCAAGGCTACTACTAAACTTTTCCTAAAGCGTAACACCAAAATTGTTCCATGATCACCAACCCCTTTCATTCAAACTTCTCGTCAGAACAGGTTGAATCATCTCTTCCACCGTCCCCCTCAACATCTGGATTATAATCCGAAAAAGTCTCAGATGGCTCGTCCTCTGAAGGCTCTTCGGTGTCTTCCTTGGCTTCTTCTTCTTCTTCTTCTTCTTCATCTTCTTTGTCAGTGGCTTCAATCTCAGCAGAAATCTCTACATAGTTCATGTACTCAACAGAGGACAAAGGAGACTTCGGCACATCAGGTATATTTCTGGAACCTCCCACAGATGCAGGGTTGTCCACTTCTATGCCAGGTCGGGATGGATAGCACCGGGTAGGAATCACCTCTCACGTAACATCCTCTGGTAGCAGGGGTCCCATCAAGCTGCTATATCCCACCTGACGAAACTCGGCTTCAAAGCGATGGGGTTGCAGCTCTAGCTTCCCTTCGTCTACCCAGACTGTCGTGTGCTTCCTGATGTACGTAATACCCTTTTGGTACGGAAACTCATCAAAATTGACGATCATCTCATTTGAATCGCCTAAACGAATTGGCAGCATGGTTAGGTTATTGGGTCTGAAAAGTTTGTCCCACTAAGGGGTGAGATCGACATCTCAGAAAGTGAAACCTAGCCCTACACCTCAATGTCAGTCCTATAAGATCACACACAAATGCCACTCATAATGCAAGACATCAAGCAATGCAAAGGCAAAAAGGCATCACATGGTATCAAAATCCTTAACCAAACATGGATAATCAATACACAAACACATATACACCACATTCACCACAGCCACCACTATCTCAACCACCCATATACTCCACTGGCAACTCCTGCCACCTGACATCGCCAAGGTCATCAGACCAAATGATGTCCTCATACACAGGAGTCATCAGACCAATGGCACACTTCAAGCTTATAATCGCTCCATGCCACTGGGGTCATAAGACCAAATGGCATTCACATTTGTGTTTAATTTTACCACCTTCCGATACTGCCAGGGTCATTAAACCAAATGATATCCTCCACACCTTTCTCAATCAGTTTCACCATGCCATCAAGACACACACGTGCAATTCATTTCATAAAAATTCATCAGTCAATCACGTCAGTCAACTACTTATCCAGTGTGTCCAGGCATTTAGAGAAAGGATTAGGTAACACTTACCTAATTAAAATCACAATACAACACCAAGCAATTCTCTCACAGCCACAAGTATAGAATTCCCACGAATGCATCATCAACCTAACAAGATTAACCAATCTTGAGTCATAAACCACGGAATATTCGCTTCTATTTACGCAATCTTTCCCTAGCCACACCATTGGCAATTCTAGACACCTTTCTATAACGATTGGACACATGGCAACGCTCACTCCGAACCCTTAATATGTTTGGTTTGCCCAGCCATATATACGAAAAATACACAATTTAGTGTTTTGTGCATCAAATTTGCCATAAATCACCTTTAAACCTCAATCCACTTCTCACACTTCCCATTGACACCTCTTGTCACCTCATAAAAGTCATTATAAGTCAATTGAAGTCTAAATATTCCTCATTCAACCCTTAAACAGAACCGGCCAGCATGTATACATCCTCAAAATAGAACCGGTCAATCGAGCCATACTTCAATCTCAAGCCTAACCCTTAGTACAAACAACATTAAAGACCTTCATTTACATGTTTAGGAGGCTCACTAAGAGATTTGGAGTCGATTGACACCCCAAAGACGTCAAAACAGCCCAATCTCCATGAGGTCAGAATCTACCAAGATTTTACCGTTAATGTTCAAATGAAAACCGAATTTAACACCATCTATTTGCATCCATAATCCATCCAAACATAATACTAGTTGTTATGAAGCTCTCCTAAAAAATTTGAGGTCATTCAGAAGTTTTAAGAGGGTATACGGCGACTTTCTCTCAGCTCGCGCATATTTCGTCCAATTTCTGTCTCGGACTTATAACTATAAAACTACTTATCCACATGAAGAAATTCCAATTGGAGCTTTTCAAGGACACATAGATCTTACCTCTAGAAGTCAAAGCGCCTCAATTGAGCACCGGGAAGGGCCGCTCGACCAGACCGAACCGAGTGGACAGAATCTATTTTTCTTAGCAGTTTTGGGTTGAGACTAAATGGAGAGGAAATTTAAGTGAACGTGTGGGAAGGGTATACACAGCAGATGAGGGCTTCAATATCCTTGTCTCACACATATAATTCGGCTAAATTGGATTAGACTTGGTTAGGTGGACATTTAATGCTTGAGGCTCCCATTGCTTGACAAGTGGCAAGCTCCAATAGTACACTTGAAACTTTGACTCTCCTTTGACCCCATGGATAAGTGATTTTCGGCAGCCCTATAGGATAGGAGAAATGTCTATTTTGTCATTCATGGTTTCTTAAGGCAAGGGCAAATGGTCAAGGGTCAAAATGGTAATTTTGTACTTTCAATCCAAACTTCATTTTTCCAATTCGAAATTATCATTTGGCGAGACATTGTCAAATTCCTATCCAGAATTGGAATTCTCTATTTTCAATTATCAATTTTGAGCTTCCATCTCATGATCATTCGTCTATCGATCGTAATTTCAGTTTGTTTCGAACTAACGGGCGGCTTTTGCAAACGTTATGCGTATCGACACCGTGATTCTCATCACACTAAGGATAACTCAAGTTACGACAGCTTTGGTTGTCATTTAATTACGAGGATTCATCACTAGTTTCGATACCTTCGATCGTCATAGTTCAATTTATGAAAATTTACAAATTATAAATTCGTTAAGCAGCTTCACCGGCGAATCGTATAACGCTAACATTGTATTCCTTAATAGTTATCTGATCGGCCTTATTGGCTCTAAACGTTCCCTCGACAATCCTTATAGTCAAAGCGTCATTTCCTTTTTCGAGTTTTCTAGGTCCACGTACTTCGTTATGCGTTAGCCTTTCCCTTTTGGTTAGTTTACTCAAGATAGATCTAATTTGAGCGAGACAAAACTGAAATACATCAAAAGATATATTCACATTCAACGGCCTCAAAATGGCAAGAAATTCAAAATGTCACGGGTCTTATGAGTCAATTTGAAGTCAAAATACTCCTTAATTAATCCCCAACATAATCGGTCATGGCAGGGTACTCCCAAAACAGAACAGGTTTCTAGTTCAATCCGTTCAATCAAGCTATACTTCAATCCCAAACCTTAATTGCTCTCAAAATAAACTTGTTAGGACCTCAATTTACATGTTAAGGGAGCTCATCGAGAGTTTTGGAGCAAAACAATAACATAAAACCTTCGAACCAACTGGTTTTCTCCACGGTCCTCAAACGGGCAAATTCTGTCTAGTTTTAATCATCCACAATCAGCCATGAAACCCTATTTTAACACCATCAAACTTGCAACCACTAACTATTCGACTTGAATATTAAATATTATGAAGATCTCACCGAAAATTTGAGGTTATTTGGAGTCTGAAAGCTCCCAAAAGCGAGCCTCTCCAAAACTAGGTCAAATTTTGACCTTTTCCCACTCAAACAAACCTACGGGACAAACGGCTGGGCCAAATTAAGCTCATAATACCTTCCTAGAATGAAAGATGATGAGCTTTAAGATTGCGGTGGTTTTACCTCAATCCGAAGTCGGATGAGGAAGTTGGCTAAAACAGAGAGCCGATTTTTCTCTGTCCGCGAGAAACCCATTCGGCTGAGAGAGAAAAAATGGAGAGGAAGAAGAGAGGGGAAGGGTGGCCGACCAAATTTGAGGAGAGAGAGTCCATTCCATCCCAATAAAACACTTTGGATTAATTAGACAAGATGTGTAATTAATGGCCATTTAATGCTTGGCATCTCCATTGGTTGACACTTGGCAACCTCCCATTGGTTGCTTCATTGACTTTGATTTCCTTTGACCATATCCATTACACATTTTTGGCAGCATAGAGGAGTGAGAATTGACCAAAATAACATTCTAAACTTCTTAAGGCAAGGCCAAAAATCGAGGGGCAAAATGGTCATTTGGCACTGTTCGTCCGAAAATCTATTTTTTCAGTATAAACCACCCTCGATGAGGCGACGTCCATTTCAATTCAAATGTTTGAATTCCTCAATGTCCAATGCCCAAATCTCGAGGTCCAATTTCATGTCGAACTCTCGTCGACTATAATTCCAATTTATCTCAAATTGACGGGCGACTTTTGCTGGCGCTACGCGTATTGACCTTGGGATTTCTTTTAAGCCATGGCGACTTTGATTGTCATGTAATTGTGAGGATTTATCGTTCGTTCCTTCGATCCTGATCATCGGAATCCAATTTAGGAAATTCTTGCACATTACACATTGGTTAAGCGGAATCACTAACGTCCCAACGTATAATGCTAGTAAGACATTCCATGATCGTCCCTAGATCGATCTCTGCCAGTCCAAAATATTCTTTCGACAATCCTCATGGTCAAAGTGCCATTTCTCATTCAAATTTCCCGGGTCCACGTACCCGATTTTGCGTCAGTCTTTTCCTTTTGGTCAGATAACTCAAGAGTGACCAACTCTGAGCGAGTTACAACTGAAATACACTGATCGATATCCTTCCATTCAATAGCCTCGAGAGGGTCAAAATTCGGAATGTCACAAACAATCAATTTCTTTGCTCTGACATCATCTATTTTATATTTAGGTCAAGGATTCTCATAATTCCCTAGACGTCCTTATTGCACAATAGACATTGTACAATAAGCCATTCATGACATAATTCATACATAGGATGTCAAAATGTTTCTAAGCCTCAACAACGTTGAAGCCTTGCGTTTTCGTTTCTCCATCTGATTCCTTAGGAGGTTCCTCACTCAAGAATCTCGCAAGATTCAAAGTTGTTAAACAAAAAAAAATCTTTTGCTGCCACTTTTTAAAGTTCGATCCCTTGAACATTTCATGTGTCTTACCATAGTGGATAGAAATAGCGACAGAGGCAGAGGATGATCTGGACAGAGGCAGTTGGATAGTAGAAGCAGAGTCAGATCCAGGCAGAAGCAGTTGGATAGGAGAAGCAAGTTAGATCTAGGCAGAAGCTGTTCAATAGCAGAAAAAGAGCCTTAGGTGATGTCGTTAGTAGCCACATCAATAACTTCATTTCCAATAGCAATTTGAATACTTAAATATGTATTCTCTTTGTCTGCATGAATTAACAGTATGAAAACCACAATGGTGAATCTGGACAAAATCCATAGGAAAAGCAAATCTACCATTAGACTGCATTGAGTTAGATTCGATGATCGAGCAAAGGACTACATCAAAGCCATGAATAACACAACTTGGCGTCATCCATGGATTAGACCGTTGGGGTCACGAATGAAAATTCATTATGAAACGATGGTAGCACTTCGGACTTGAGATGGCTCATAGGCTCTCGAGTGGTTTGTGGCTCCTAGTGAGATAGGCCATATAGAAATGGGCACATTGATACTACTTGGTATGCCACAAATAGGGCTGGTCGTGGTAAGGTGTCCACCAAAGAATCTGCAGAAGACAAACAAAGATGAGATTCGCATGATCTGTTAGTTTTATTGACTAATGACAAGCTTTAATCGGTATGAAGAAGAATGCTACGTGCATTGAGATTTCGTCTGGAAAGCCTGCAAATTGAAAATTCGCCAATTTTATTCAAGGATTTATTTAATCTTTTGACAATTAGATCCCAACAAGCACACTTCATGAACGCGCTAGGAGGCTTCATTTTTTTTGTCCTTTTCTTCTATTTTTTACAAAAGATGTTTAATCCCAAAAAGTAATCAATCTGTACTTATGAGGAAAAATTCATATATCATCACTCCATCACTATCTTCAATCCCCAGGGGATCCCTCCGAAGCTACTCCTCATGATTTTTTATATCGTTAGTGCTCTACTCAAATCTGCCGAAAATGCATAAGAAGAAAGAAAAGATTTTTCTACTTCACCAAATCTGTTGTGTAGGTGATTAATCTATTTTAAGAGAAGACTAATCTATTTTAAGCTTGTTAGAAAAATATAATACATACAATGATATATCTAAAATAGTAGAGGCATGAATACTAAAATGACATAAATGTTTATATATGATACGCCTCAGGCTATGTCATTCACCATATATGTTTCATAAATCTTCTTTGGAAATCTGCAATCCACAAATCTATAACCCATCTTGCCATAGTTGAAACATTTTTCCTTGAAACTTGTTCTTGGAAACTCATCCTTTTGGTCGGAATTTTGGCTTCACAATTTTCTTGTTTTAAAATTGGTAGACTAGAGATATATTCAATTGACATAGGCACAAAATTAAATTGGTAGAAGCACAAATACTGAATCAGCAGAAGCACAACGGTGAATCGGAAGAAGCACAATGGTGAATCGGAAGAAGCACAACAATATGAACAAAACCACAATCAGTATAAAAAAGTAATGGAATTGATACAAATACCGAGGCCTGTGTTTAACACAATTTACTTAAAACAGACTCGTCCCCTCCCGTATATACTTTGAGGTTTTGTGAATGCCTGTTTCCCAAAATACAATGGTTGGCAGCGATAGAGGCAAGCACAACACTCCAAAGCTTTCGGTGAACTTGAACAGAACCTGAACACTATCGAAAATAATACAAATGCAGAGAATTGAAAGAGATGGAGAAGAAGTTTTCTTTCCGTTCTTCGTGTCTTCTCTTTCTCCTCTCTTTTAAATAGAATGGAAAGCCATCCATTTATAGGGTAAGTGGGATATTTCGAAATTAATAATGGCTGATTATTTTTGTAACAAAAAAATAACGGTGGTTCTTCCATTACAATAGTAATGGCTCTGCTATTACAGTATTAATAGCTCTGCTAGTAGTTCTGCGATTACAGTAATAATGGCTTTCCCAGTGGTTTGTTGTTAGTTCTGCCGTTACTGTAATAATGGCTCTACCAGTGGTTCTGTCGTTGAAGTAATAACTTTGTAACAACCGAATTTAATGCTATTAACTTGCTTTACTAAATGAATTGAGTAGCTATTACAAAGAATAATTTGTAACAATTTTAGGGTGTTAAATGACCAACAATGTTTCATTCACTCACTCATCAAAATATCCATAGTTTTCAACAATTTCTTTACTTTGAAACGAGCATGTATTCTCAACCTTTATCGAGGTAAATGAAATTCTTTCTTTTCTGACAAATTTTATATATATATATATATATGAAGTTGCTACCTTCAATTAAAAATAAGATGTTCTATTTCAAACACAGCTGCATAAGCTCGGCAGTAGTCACCTTTGTTCTTAGTTCCCTCAAGACCCTTCTCACATTTGTTCTTCACAATAAATTGAATAGCTGAAATGAGGAGAATGTAACATCTCTGTCTCTCGGTACATAATACAAGCAAGCACTCCTTCCAAGCTTAATATAAAGTTAATTTATGCAAGGGAACCACAGTGAGCAAGCGAGGAGCAGGTAGCAGACATGGGGGAGATGCATCAGCTATTAGTCTCTGTATTTCTCGATACCATCAGAAAAGCTAATTCTGCATTCCACTTCCAGAATCTTCAGAAGATTTCTCGCATTGGCACCAGTTGTTTAACGATATATTGCGAGCAAGATGGACATAACATGACAGGACTCTCTTCAGCTATTCTCAAGGCCAGCCTAACATAACTTAGAGGTGGATGCTCATGATTGACATTTTACCAGAATGGCAGTCAAATCGAAATATTAAAAAAAAGGCATTAATCAAATATGCACAGAATTGATTCAGCAAGAGAAATGATACAAGCAGAAAACTTAAAATACGTAATTCAGAACGATTCATCGGCCGAACTCAAGCAGCGCTCGTCGAATTTGCACCATCGAACCTCGACCTTGTAGAGCATGTAACCTCAAACTAATGGTCAATAACATAAAATTCCAAATATAACGCAAGCATATCTATTAGTCGCAGCTCTAAAAGCAATGCTAAGGCACGACATTTAGCCTGGCAGTTTCCTCCCAATTACAAGCCTCAAGGTGCTTCAGTTCGACATTGGCAACCAAAAACAGAAAGAAAATGACCAAAAAGACATAAATATCTCTGGTGAATGATTTTAAATTTGATTTGGTGAAAAGTCGAAACTAAAGCAGAAAGTAGTTATTAGCATCCCCAAGATTTTTCACTGGATCAATGGGATTATTTCATCTCCCACAAGTCGATATATAGAGCCATCACCATGTTTCAAAACCTTTATTTGCATATCGAGACAAACATTCAAGTCAATAGTTCCACGTCCACTTACCAGGCGGCATTGCTGAACTCCCAAGGACATGGTGCAGCTCCTACGCTATTTGTGCGACATTTTGATTTCCCAGTCATTTTCAGACTTATTAATCAGAAACGAGTCTTGAAAATTGAAAATGGAGAATCTAGAATTGCAACGTTATATTCGGATTGGCCGTTGCCCTATCAAAGATTATTAGGGCGAGAAAAATGACGTTTCGAACGTCGGGGGTAAAATTACCCTTTTGCCCCTCGAGCTTAAAGCCTTGTCCATGCATTTGAAGAAGGGCAATTTGATCATTAAATCCTCCCAAGGCTGCCGAACACAAGGAGAATTATGGGCCATTGGATCAAGTTTGATTGACACTAGGACATGTGTCAATGGATGGACAAAAGAGTGGTCAAATCCACTATTCCATACCTACCATTCAACCATTGACCATGAGCCTTAGATATAAGCTTTTTCTCTCTCTCCTCACCTCACTTGCCCGGCCATAGAACCCCCATAGCTCCCAAAACCTCTTCTTCTTCCTCTTGCTCTTTCTGCTCACCGGCAACCAATTCTGGACAGCCTGTTCGCTGCCGTTGACGACCTCCTCTGGTGACCAGCTGCTGGCGCGCCGATCATACCAACCTAGCCCTACGTCTTGCCGACCTCCTTGAAGTGGAAGCATGGAGTTTGGACCACCGAGGAGCTCCGGCCAAGAGTTTTTCCGGAAGCCGACAAAATTAGACTCAATCTGAGATAGGTGAGGTTTCTAACCCTTTTGAAGGCCAAAATGTTGGAGTTTTGAGGCTAAATTTCATGGAGGTCTACAAGACATATATATGAATCTATGGTAAAAAGTTGAGAATGATTTGATTAAGTTTTGACCTCAAATGGGTCTTGTAAACTTGGACAGAAAACTGCCGGTAAACTAACTTTGGAGATTCGACGACTTTCGACGGGATTCCGACGACCGTTCAACCTCAAACTCACGGTAAGTCTCATAAACCCCTAGATAGACATGTTAAGAGGTAGGATAGTGAGTAGATGATGGAATTGGAGTTAATTTAGGACCGGTAGTGCACGACTTGCACAGAACCGAGAAGAACCGGTTCGGTTCTGTGCAAGACCGATTCTGTTGGAGTGAAAGGATGGTAATTTTGAGTCTCAAATTGATAAATAAGACATGTTAAGATGATGAGGGTTGTGTTATGGAGGATTATGGTTCATGGATTGAGGAATTGGACAAAGGAAATTGACAAATTGATTGGAAATTCCTAGATTGCGTGGCGAGTTCGGTCTTGGACCCTTGAAGCCGAACCTTCGAGGACTCAAGAAGAGAAATTGTGTTATCAAATTCAAGGTAAGGAAATTCATAACCTTATGCTAGGAAGATTAGACTCAATTGGGTGAGTCGGGAAATAATTCAATTAGTCCTCGAGCAATTCTAAGGTGGTTGGTTGTTGTATGTGTCCTAGAATGATTTGGAGGATTTGAAGGCATGCTAATGCTTGTGCTTGAATTATCCACCATGTCTGAATGTCACTCGATTGCCTTGCTTGCCATGAGTGTTCGGATTGTGCTTGAGTTGCACCCGTTGTTTTGTATGTGAAATAAATTGAGAATCATGGCATGAGCATGATATGGCGAGACCCTGAGCCATATGAGACGCGGGGTGATGTGGTGGATACCCTAAGGTGCTGAGGCGCGGGGTAGAGGTTGTGTGGCGCCTTGATGCGATGTAATTGCGGGTTTGAGTTGGCTACGGTCCTGATGCGATCTAATCGCGGGCATGAGAATAGCCTGATGTGATCTAATCGCGGGCATGAGAATGAGGCAGGAAGGAAAGGATGGTTGTGGTGAGGTGGCAGGATGAGTCGTGCATAAACATCTGAGTGTGTTATGATACCATATTTGCATGCCTGTCACCTATGTGTGGTTATATATATTTGAATTTACTGAGATGTCTATGAGTTTGAATTATTGGGGTATGTGACTGCCTGAGTGGACGATCGACCTAACCTAGGGTTAAGACCCACCTTACTGAGATGTGAATCTCACCCCGTTGTGGGCAACATTTTTCAGGTTCCTGATGAAGAAAATCGAGTTTGCCATGGATTGGTATTTGAAGAAGTCACTAGAGGAAAAAAAAAGATTTCTCCTTTGTGACCTTAGAGTTGAAAAGTTGATATCTTGAGGATTTAGATTTGTAATAAATGAAGTATGATTGACCTTTATTAAAGGTGTGCCCTTGTATCCTAAGTCATCGGGTGTTGCTTTATTTGTAAATTGGAGTTGGATTCGCTTCTGCATGCGTGTTGCTTTTAGCGTATAGGACATTGGCCGATGGATCTTGGAGCTTTCATAAAGAAACGACTTGGTGGGATGGTCGCGTACTTGCCGAGTTCGGGGCGTGACAACCCCGTTTGTTTGGTATTAGAGCGAGGTCACCTCAATCCAATGTGATTGAGACTTTGAGTGATAAGGAGCGATGGCTTGAGGACAATTAGGTAGTGAAACCTTTAGGGTTAAGCATGGATTGTTGAATCTTGGGGATAATAGGCTTGAACTTGTGAGGTATTCTAGTGGTCCTAGTGTCGGGTTAGTGGATGAACTTGAGTGATTTTATGGATAAGGCTCACAAGGAAGTGAATAGAAATTGATGAGTCATAAGCTTGGATTTGAGGTTGTAGAGAATAACTTATGAATGAAGGGTCAATTGAAGTGTATGATTGTGATCTTAGTTTGTCAATGACCCAACTTGAGGAGTATGAGTTATAAAGAGACAACTGGTATTGGTGGATTCAGGCTTGAATTGTGTGATATCTTGATGGTTTAGTTATCGATTACTATTGACAGTCTTGGATGATATGAGATGAGATGCATACAAGGGAGTGGATAAGGAATATATGATTAAAGGTCAATCGTGATCGAATGCTTATGGATTTGATTTAGTTAGAGACTCCACTTGAAGTGCATGGTTGAACATAGGCAATTGATCTGTGAGATGTGACAGTCATTGGTGGAATTAGAACTCTTAAATGGATAGGAATTGATTTGAAGGCAATTTTGACATGACAAGTGGCGAGGCCAGTCACGTTGTGTACGTGTTTGTGGTTATGAAATGCAAGTTGATGAGGGTGCATGCATGAGCTTATCGCTGTTGGACTTAATAAACTGTCACTTGGTATGGGACAAGTTGATGGGATACCTATAAACTGTAATGAAACATGGTATGAGACATGTGGAACGGGGCTTTCTCCGTACATGTATGACTTGGGACAACCTGCAACGGTCAGGTCTGATGAGGGCGGGGAGTGATTGCCGGGACAGAGAGGTTCGGACAAGGAGCGGCTCTTGGCAGGCTTCTAAGATGGCAATAGGCAGGAATGACCCAAGTCATAACTTGAAAGGGAAAGTCTAGGTATCAGGTTGAGTCCAATTGTGGTTAAGAGATGTGTGGCACAAGATTGATCCTCAAAGAAGATGTTCAGAAGTGGCATGACATGTGTAATGGCGCCTATGAGTGGCATGGTGAAAAGTTTCGTGCTTGAAAGTGGATGCCCTTTGAAAAAGGAAAATGATGTCTGTGATGGACCTGTTAGGCATGTTTTGTGTTTAGCCTCATGTGATTGGCCTGAACAAGGTATAACTGAGAGGTTAGACGACGTATGGGGTTTATTCCCAATGAATTGATGTCTGTTGAGAATGAGATAGTATGTTGTGATTATGCTAGAGTGGCAGATGCTCCTAGGCTTAAAGTATGAGCTATTGACTCAGTGAATTACCGTCTTGAGTGCTTGTTTGATAGTTGCCTAGTTGAGGCTAGCCAAGTAATGACTGTTAGTTGAGAAGTTGCCTTGTTGAGGCTGGCTTGATGAAAGGTTGCTGCTTAAGGATAATTTGAGATCCTTGAATAATTGGCAATTAGTTGGGAGTTTCCTATGTAGCATTAGAGAGTTGTTTGGGAACCACTAGATGGTTGCTAGTGAAAGATAATGAGAGAAATAGCTAGAGACTGCTGGACTTGGGCAGATGACTTAAATCTTTGATTCCTAGGGGGAATCATAGTGGTTTAAGAGACATGAGAACCAAAGGGCATTGAACGACGACAGTATCGTCGTAGAAGAACATTGGGCTTGAGTATGTAAGATATGGTAAAATCCGAGAACTAAGAAGGATCATGAGAATTGAGTAAAGATGGGCGATTGGAGTGTGAATACCAAAAAAGAATATGCTCGATTTGTTAATCGTGCGAGACCCAAGACCTGAATGAGTCGTAGAAACTTTAAATGGAAATGAGAAAATTTGTTAGTTAAGCAAGCTCGAGGAGGAGATGCCCTGATTCTCTAAGTCACTGTGGTGATAAATGCTTGTGCTGACGAGTTAAGTGATAGAAGTCACGAGAAATATGACTCTGAGTTATTTCATTCACGAGAAAAGCGAATGTGTAGGAAGAACCATGAGAATTTTGAAAAGCTTGTGAAGCTGTGAAAAAGAATGAGCTTGATTGAGTTTGATGGAAGGATGAAAGTTGAAATTGCCTCCTCTAGATTGAGGATTGTGATAAGAAGACCTTGGAGGTTTTGGGCACACTGAAGAAAGAAAGTGACCATAGCAGTATTAACCCTAAGAGGCTATTGATGATTGGTGAAAGGTCACTAGAGGAAGAGTTTCCTCAAAGGCATGAGATCTGTCTAGACTACCTCTGTTGAGTTGTTTGATGGAAAGTATCATCTTGGGATTGCTTAAGAGCAAGGGTTGTTTGGATCCTAATACTTTTGCAACGATCATAGGATGAATGACCGGTATGAGACAAAGTTTTCAAGGTCGTTTAAGCATATGGTAAAGGTAGTCAAGGACCCTTGAATAAGATAAGTAAATCCCTGAGTGGATTGGAACTTGAAAACCTTATGGCTGGTTGTTATTCCTGATTTTGAGGAATGGTGGTGGGACTCAGCAAAAGAGGAGAATGATCGAAAGACTTATGAATAAGAGAACTCCTACTCATGGATTACGAGCAAAGAGATGTTCATTATGAATATAGAACATGCCTACGGGAAATGGCTGATTACTTGGGTGTAAGACACATGGTGGAAAATGGGTAGTCCGTCTTTTCTATTATGGAAGGGGTCGAGGAAGAATCGGCATGCTAGTTTGCCTGGAATTAATGATTTCCTGGGATCGGTTGGTTGAATTGGAACAATGAGAAATGAAATCATGAGTTGATGTTCCCTAAAGAATAGGGCATTGTTCTTAAAGGGCAATTGGACCATGAAATGGTCATTGACAAAAAGAAAAGTGAATGGACTTGATAGTCCTGACTGGTTGTGATTCTAGTGAATGATTTACTAAATGAAAAGAGCGCTTAGAGAATACTTGCAAAGTGATTTGAGGTAATTGAATTGAGCATTCGACAAGTGAACTGGTGGAGACCCAAGGACGAATAGATATTATCACTTGAGGTGACTGAGTTATGGGAAAGAGAATGTGAAAGCATGGTGGCATTTGAATACTGGAGTAAAGGTATCGCTGTCAGCGCAGACTCTAAGGTTGTTGTCCTATGGAATGGGAAGGACGAGGTAAATTTGAAGTGAGAAAATGCCACGGAGTTGTGTAGTTCCTTCTATAGGGTAAGGACCCCATTGTAAGAGGAAGCAAAACTCTAAATTGTCTTAGTATTATGATTGAACGTCTGCACCGAGAAAGAGGACGCAAAACTTGAATGAATCCTGGAAGTGAAATTCGAGAGACAGTCTTGTAGACAATGTTAAATTTCAGGATGATGTTGACGTTCAGTGAAACGAACAGAATTAGGATAAGGTCGCCTTAGTGAGTTATGGAACTTAGAGGCTAAAGCACTAATGCTTCTCGAGAGAAGAGTGACAAGAATAAATAAAATGTCGTGCGGTCCTAGAGGAGACCCGTGACGATAGAGAACCAAGGTTTGAGCTCTCAAGTGAAAAGTGCGAGGAATAGTTGGGAGGATTCGACACCTGGTGGAAGGAAGTTGATAATCGCCAAACTAAGTGCCCAATGAATGATTGAGTTGGTTGTTCCCGTCTTGAAAGACTGTGGTTGAACTCATGTAAGGAGCCATGAGAAACATGAACAGCTTTTGAGAGTGTCCTATAGACTCTAAGGAGATGCTTGACATATGCTGAATGTGAAGAGCACGGGCTATGAATCTGATAAGGTAGGATTTCTCGATCGTGAAATCTCTGAGAAATGAAATTTCTGTAGAGCCTTGGAGGAGTGGAATGAGTGATAAATTGACTAGAGTCGATGTGGGTTGCTAGAAATTGAAAGTTCTTGAAATTGACGAATGGTAATAGACAAATCGTAGGAAGATTCCCTACAAGAGCTGTTCCATTGGTAAAATGGATGAAGGACGAAATGTAGCACTAAATGGGCAAATAAACATGAAAAGAGTTTTCGAGGACTCGAGTTAAGCTGATGACTACGTTGTTTATGACAATTCCAGTTGGAAATTGAAACGCATATGAGGGTCGCACTGACACGACAAGAATGAAACTTGAGGCGTAGCATGACTAACGAAAGCCGACTGTGCGAATGCGTTGTGATAATAAGAACACAGGAGTGGAAACGCCTAGTGCATGACTGGAGTGGGCTTGCGAATATCCTCTCGGCAAAATTTGAGAAACAATGTCTAGGTAGAATAAGATTTTGAGTCTATACCTACCGCAAGAAAATAAGGTTGTAATTTCCAGTGAGGAATCAAACAAGAGGTAACGCTGATGCGTGAAATTGCTCGTGAATATGAGAACGTAACATGTTTAAAGAAAGATCTTGAAGTTATGTGAACTAAAAGAGGTTGAGAGTATGGACTGCCCAAAGGGAATTGAAGGCAAAGCATGTGGAACGAAGAGATCACCCAAGTGTTGTTATAGCGATGTTCATATCGCTATGGAAGGGTGAATTGTATAGCGGATGCTTATAGTTAAGAATTGAGCATTGTTTAATTGGCAATGGAGAGACAGATCTTCCTTGGAGCAATAAGAGATTCAACCTCTAAATTGGAAGTTTGTCAAATGACTAGTTGACGGCCACCGGAAACACCTAGCCTGAAGGCCAGAAGGGAATTGAGATGTTGCCATGATTGTGACATTCTGATTTTCAGCCAATTTCAAACTCTGTAATGAGAAGTTTATATGTATCAAGCGATGTGTTTCAGTCGTATTCCGCTCAAATCTGATCAATTTGAGTAGGCTGACCAAAGGGGAAAGGCTAACACGAGACGAGGTACATGGACCTAGGCGACTCGGATAGGAAATGACGCTTTGACCATAAGGATTGTTGAGGGGATATTTAGAACCACCAAGAGGTCGATCTAAGAACGATTAAGGATTACCTTATAAGTGTCATACGATTGGAGCATGGGTGATGCCGCTTAACCAACGTATGATTTGCAAATTTTTTCTAAATTGGACAGTGAAGATCGCGACCATAGGGACTAGCGATAAACCCTCAAAATTACATGACAACCAAAGCCGCCATGAATTGACGAGCCATAAACGTGATATGAATCACGGGGTCGATACGGATAATGTCTACAAAAGCCGTCCGTCGGTTCGGGATAGGTTGGAACCAAGTCTGATAGAGAAAACCATCAGAAACGAGTCTTGAAAATTGAAAATGGAGAATCAAGAAGTCCAACATCACACTTGGATTGGCCGTCGCCCTATCGAAGAGTTTTGGAGCGAGAAAAATGACATTCTGAACGTCGGGGTAAAATGACCGTTTTGCCTCTCAAGCTTAGAACCTTATCCATGCAAAGGAAGAAGGGCAAATTGGTCCATACACACTCCTAAGGCTGCCTAAATTCAAGGATGGAGAATGGCCATTGGATCATCTTGGGAAGACAATTTGCCAAGTGTCACAAGATGGGCAAGTGTGGTCATGTCACACTTTTGGCCATCTAACTTTCAAACCATTGACCAAGCCTTGGAATATAGCAATCTCTCTCTCTCTCCTCACCTCCCATTATTCGGCCATTTCACTCCAAGAGAACCGAGCAATCCATCTTCTTCCTTTTTCTTCTTCTGTCGTCGTCCGACTGCCGCTGGACCTCCTGTTCGCCGGCCACGACCCCACCCTCCGACCACCATTCGACCACCGGCCAATCACACCAGTGAAGATCTATGTCTTGCCGACATTCTCGAACAAGAATCACGGCATTTGGAGCACCGAGGAGTCCCGAGCAAGCATTTTTCCGAGAGCCAACAGAATAGAACTCAATCTGAGGTAGGTCCAGTTTCTAGTCCTTTTGATGGTCGAAATCTTAGAATTTTGGGCTCAAATTTAGTGGACATCTAGTAGAGACGTGTAGGAATTTGTAATAAAAATTGGGGCTCAATTTGATGAATTTTTGACCATGAACCGATCTTACAAATGTTGGACAGAATCTGTCTGGAAGACTGACCTGGATGATCTGGCGACTTTGGGCTAGTTTCCGGTGACCAACCGACTCAAAACTCATGGTGAGCCTCCCAAACCCTTAGGTAGACATGTTAAGGAGTAGGATAACATTTAAAGGTTGGAATTGGAGTAGATTTAGGACCGGTTGGCCCCGGTTTGTGCAAAACTAAGTAGGACCGGTTCGGTGCCAGGCCGAACCGATTATGTTGAAGGCTAAGATTGGTGATTTTGAGTTCCAAATTGGTGTTAAAGTTATGATGAGATGTTGAGGGATATGTTGTGGATGATTATGGTTAATGAATTGAGGAATTGGGCTTGGAAATTGACGAATCGATTGAATATTCTAGGTTGCGTGGCAAATTGACCCTTGGATTTGGGTTGGCCGAAACCTTGGGGGCTCAAAAGGAAGAGTTTTGTGTTGTCAAGCTCGAGGTAAGGGATTCCTAAACTTAGAATAGGAAGATTGGACTCAATTGGATGAGTCGAGGCTTGATTGGCTTGATTTGTGAGAAATTTTCAAAAGAGATAGCTTTTAAAATTCCCTAAGATGATCTAGGATGAGTGGGAGTGACTTTGTTCGTGCCTGAGTTGGTTGCCATGTCTGTGTATTATTTGACTTACCTTGCATGCCACGGGATATACAAAATGCATTTGAATTTGTACTTGCCGTTGAGTGTGTAATTGAATTGAAAATCAAGGCATAAGTTATGATTGTGGCATGAGTATGACATGGCAAGGCCCTAAGACGTATGAGACGCGGGGCAGGAGGTGGATACCTTGATGCGACAAGATCGCAGGGTGGAGTTGACGTGGTGTGGCGCCCTGATGAGATGAAATCGCGGGGTCGAGATAGTCACGGTCCTGATGTGAACTATTCGCGGGATGGAGGTATAAGGTGACGAGATTTGCCTGAGATTCATCGGAACCTGATGCGTTTACACGGGTTACCGATGATGGTCTGATGCGTTTACGCGGACCGAGCCTGATGCGATTTGTCGCGGATTAGAGATGAGACAGGCATAGATTGGTGGATGTGGTGAAGTGGCAGGCTGAGGTGCATGTGCATCTAAGTGTGGTATGAGATCTTCATTACATGCCTGTCATTTGTATGTTGTTGTTTTATTGAATTGTGTTTGATATGCCTGTGTGTATGAGTTTGGATCTGTTGCGGGGTACGACTACCTGGGTGGACTATCGACCTGACCTAGAATTAGGATTCTTTTACTGAGATGAGTATCTCACCCTTTTGGGGACTCTTATTTTTACAGATTCTAGGCCTTAGAAATGTGGCCCATACGTTTTGGGGATCCTAAAGAGATGACAGCGTATTTTGATGAGTTCTCGGATAGGCAAGGGAACATATATGTGAGAAAGTGCACAGTTGTATGGGTAGATGAGGGTAAGCCAGATTGGAAGCTTCATAGATTTGAGGCGTTGTTTAAGAAGGAAGGGGATGCACAGATTGGGCCACTAAAGCCCCATGAGGTGCCTCAAGAAGTCATACCCGATTGATGCCAGACCACAGCAGAGCAGGAACAGCCAGAGGGGTCAGTAGTAGGGTCCAGGAATGGGCCGGAGAAGACCCCGACCTTGGAGTTCACAAAGCAGGAGGAGGAAGAGGTCATAGTCTTGGAGTCGTCCGAGGGGAACCTTGCTGTCGAGGTCCTGTCCAAGACATTCTCCGAGTATGAGCCAATCGAGGACGTAGAGGATATGGAGGACTCCAGCAGCTCATCCTAGGAGTCTCCAGTTAGTGGCCTGATCTTTTGATGATGACCTGACCCAGTTCCTGCTGACTTAGTAGATGGCCCTTTTTGTATGCTTACCCTGTCGCCCTTTTGCCTAGCAGTCGTAGTAGTCGGTATATGTATATGAGTAGCACGTTATAATGTATGACAGAAATCATGCTATCTAGGTCCCACTTAACTTATATATTGTACGAGGTTTTATGTGAGTATCACTTTCGCATGCACTATGTATTTATTATATTTCTCGGTTTATGACCGTGGATCTTGGGACCGCGAGAGATTGTATGGTTTGTTTGTAGGGATGTTTATGTGCTCGACAGGTTCAGGGCGTGACAATGATCGAACATCGATACTTGAGGGGTTATAGGAATGGATGGAACCCTTGAGACCACAGAGACGGAAGTACGAGTCCAGTATTAAAGGGAAACTTAAGGAGATGACCTCATCAAAATTCGAGGGGAGGATTATGGTGTTCCTGAGGATGGCACGAAGATGTACCAAGATACATATATATACTATCGGTGATAAGGGTTGAAAGTTGAAATTAATCTACCATATGGTTGAGCACTAGACATGTCGAGAAAAGAGAAGGACATGATCACGAAAGTGGAAGGATCACTTGATCCAAGGGAATTTTCGGAAGGAATTGTGAATGGATTACTTGGAAATGATCATGCAATTGTTTAAGGGATCGAGAGGGCCATAACTCGACTTGGTTAATAGAGGGCAAGTTAATAAAGCCCTTGAATCTTTATTGGCATGAAAGGAAGTTTGAAAGGAGTGATATGCCGAATGGTATGGACAAATGTTATGAATACCAAAAGAGAATGGACAAGCCAATTGGATTGAGGACTGAAGGAGACGAGTCCCAAGGAAAAGACAGTTTTGGGTTGGAAAGGACGAGTAAGATCGTCAAGTTGTGAAAGGAATTATCCGGAAGAGTGAGGAAGCGATGAGGAATCGATACCCCAAGGGATTGGATGGTTGGAATGTTGCAAATTTCGAGAATGAAATTTCTTTAAGGGGGAGGAGTTGTGACATTCTGATTTCCCAACCATTTTCAGACTCATTAATCAGAAACGAGTCTTGAAAATTGAAAATGGAGAATCAAGAATTCCAACATTATATTCGGATTAGCCGTTGCCCTATCGAAGATTATTGGGGTGAAAAAAATGATGTTCCATGCATTTGAAGAAGGGAAATTTGGTCATTAAATCCTCCCAAGGCTGCCGAGCACAAGGAGAACTATGGGCCATTGGATCAAGTTTGATTGACGCTAGGAAATGTGTCAATGGATGGACAAAAGAGTGGCCAAATCCACTATTCCATACCTACCATTCAACCATTGACCATGAGCCTTAGATATAAGCTTTTTCTCTCTCTCCTCACCTCACTTGCCCGACCATAGAAGCCCCATAGCTCTCGAAACCTCTTCTTCTTCCTCTAGCTCTTTCTGCTCACTGGAGACCAGTTCTAGACAGCCTGTTCACCGTCGTCAACGACCTCCTTTGGTGACCAGCTGCCGGCGCGTCAACCATTTTGACCTAGCCCTATGTCTTGCCGACCTCTTCGAAGTGGAAGCACGGCGTTTGGACCACCGAGGAGCTCCGGCCAAAAGTTTTCCCGGAAGCTGACAAAATCAGACTCAATCTGAGGTAGGTGAGGTTTTTGACCCTTTTGAAGCCCGAAATATTGGATTTTTGAGGCCAAATTTTATGGAGGTCTAGAAGACATATATATGAATCTGTGGTAAAAAGTTGAGAATGATTTGATGAAATTTTGACATCAAATGGGTCTTGTAAACTTGGACAGAAAATTGCCGGTAAACTGACTTTGGAGATATGGCATCTTTCGACGGGATTTCGCCGACCGTTCAACCTCAAACTCACAGTGAGTCTCATAAAACCCTATATAGACATGTTAAGAGGTAGTATAGTGAGTAGATGATGGAATTGGAGTTAATTTAGGACCGGTAGTGCACGACTTGCATAGAATCGAGAAGAATCGATTTGGTTCTGTGCAAGACCGATTTTGTTGGAGTGAAAGGATGGTGATTTTGAGTCTCAAATTGATGAATAAGACATGTTAAGATGATGAGGATTGTGTTATGGAGGATTATGGTTCATGGATTGAGGAATTGGACAAAGGCAATTGACGAATTGATTGGAAATTCCTAAGTTGCGCGGCGAGTTCGATCTTGGACCCTTGAAGCAAAACCTTTGAGGACTCAAGAAGAGAAATTGTGTTATCAAATTCAAGGTAAGGGAATTCCTAACCTTATGCTAGGAAGATTGGACTCAATTGGGTGAGTCGAGAAATAATTCAATTAGTCCTCGAGCAATTCCAAGGTGGTTGGTTGTTGTATGTGTCCTAGAATGATTTGGAGGATTTGAAGGTGTGCTAATGCTTGTGCTTGAATTATCCGCCGTGTTTGAATGTCACTCGATTGCCTTGCATGCCTTGAGTGCTCGGATTGTGCTTGAGTTGCACCTGTTGTTTTGTATGTGAAATGAATTAAGAATCATGGCATGAGCATGATATGGCGAGACCCTAAGGCGTATGAGACGCGGGGTGATGTGGTGGATGCCTTGAGGTGCTGAGGCGCATGGTAGAGGTTGTGTGGCCCCCTGATGCAATGTAATCGCGGGGTTGAGTTGGTCACGGTCCTGATGCGATCTTATCGTGGGACGGAGATATGAGGTGTCGGCACTAGCCTGGAGAATCATTGAAACCTGATGCGATCTAATCACGGGCATGAGAATGAGGCAAGAAGGAAAGGATGGTTGTGGTGAGCTGGCAAGATGAGTCGTACATGAACTTCTGAGTGTGTTATGATACCATATTTGCATGTCTGTCACCTATGTGTGGTTATCTATATTTGAATTTACTAAGATGTTTATGAGTTTGAATTATTGGGGTATGTGACTGCTTGAGTGAACGATTGGCCTAACCTAGGGTTAGGACCCACCTTACTGAGATGTGAATCTCACCCCATTGTGGGCAACATTTTTCAGGTCCCTGATGAAGAAAACCGAGTTTGCTATGAATTGGTATTTGAAGAAGTCGCTAGAGGAGCAAAAAAAGATTTCTCCTTTGTGACCTTAGAGTTGAAAAGTTGATATCTTGAGGATTTAGATTTGTAATAAATGAAATATGATTAACCTTTATTAAAGGTGTGCCCTTGTGTCAGTCATCGGGTGTTGCTTCATTTGTAAATTGGAGTTGGCATCGCTTCCGCATGCATGTTGCTTTCAGCGTATAGAACATTGGCCGATGTATCCTGGAGCTTTCATAATGGAACGGCTTGGTGGGATGCTCGCGTGCTCGCCGGGTTCAGGGCATGACAATTTGAAACTGTGAGTCTGTGAGGCAGTATCTTGAATTTCATTTGCAGCAAAGGCAGAAGCTTATTTGCCACAAAAAGCTTTAAAAAGAAAACAAACAAACTCGAGACCTCCAAAGGATGCTCGCCTGATGATGAAAATTTCAGCTTCCCATTCCAAACAGCAGCCAGTTCAAATTGCAGCTTCCCTGTCCTGGAACTTACTCTAGAAAATGCCCGGGAACTCGATTCGAAGATGAAGAAATTGAGTTTGGTGAAGCGATTTCTTGACGAATGCTCTTGGACGGTTAAATTGACAATACAGTTGACACGAGAGTGAGAAGAGGTTGAGCAGTCTGGAGCGCACAACCGAATAGCGTGGATTGTAGCAGTTAAAATTGAACTCAAAGTTGAAGAGGAACTCAGGGAATCCGTAAATTTGCAGTCTATTGGATGGTGTTGACACCTAAATTTTGATATCATTTTAATCATTAATTATTGATATGAAAAATCAGTGATTATTTCCAATTCCTACAAAAAATAATTAATTTGTCATTCACGTTGACTTCACATTGCATGAATTGCCACTTATATTAATTGAGTTAATGACGTATATGCTTGCGGTGATTTCGAGATATGATGAGAAGCATTTTGGAAACAATGGACTAGAGCAGATTTTGTGAAATAAGAAAGAAAAATGGAAAGGGGGAAGAAAGGAAAACATGAACATGATTGAAGTTAATTGACAATCTTGGGCGTGTCATCAAAAGCATATGGATAGGAATGTTCAATTTCAGACATCAATTAGCGTCATGCAAAAAGGCAAGAACGCGGATATGATTAGGAGAAATCATTGGAAAATCGGCGCAAGATCAATGCTCGAGCTGGCCAAAGGTAAATGAACATGGACATGCTCAAGGCGAAAGAGGCGAATTCCAAGATGGCAGATTACAAGAAAGAACAATAATTTGTTGAGCATCGTCAATCATGTTTTGGTGGATCCTGAACTTCCAAAGAGACATAGGGACTTTTATTATAAAAGACGGCTAACTTTTGCTCGCGAAAGAAAAAGGACAGAATTTTCGGACACTCACATAATCTCTCTCACGCCTCTCGATCTCTCTCTCGCCACCCGTACTCACGGCCTCCCTCTCCTGTCAACCGCTCGTTCCTGCCTCTGCCGCTCCTGTGACGTCAAACAAAGAAGCTCTTCCGCACCACTTCATCTTGTTGAAAAATCGCCTTCCTCAACAAACAGCAGCCACCTTGTGGAGTTTCCTTTGACTTCTCTTTGCAGGTTGATCTGACGGTTGTCTATCAAATCCTCAGCGACACAGCTAGCCGACAATTGTCTGAGTTAGCAAATTTGGAGTGATCTTCTCTAACAAAATCTCTGCACTTCCACCGTGAGCATTCGTTGTGCGAGCAAACTGCAGGCGACGTGCAAAATCGTCCCTCACCGAACGTGAGTCTCGCCGTCCACAAGCAGCCCGTGATCCGAAGGTGCAAACTGGGAGAGCTAAATCGTACAAATCCTCACAAAAATCGACCCCAGTCAAACTCTGCAAATTAAGGTAATGTGTACATACTGGCACAGGATTGATTTGATGATATTTGGAGTTTGGGAAGCTTGCATTTCGACTATTATGTATATCCCTTTTTGTGCCGTTCAGCCTGGAGATATGTTGTTTTCGCATGTTCTATATCAATAACTCTTGCAGAAATTTTGAGGACTTGAGAAGATGAATCTTTGAATTTTCTAGCAATTGTTTTGCATGATTCTGGATGTCGACATTGAATGATGTGAAAACTTGTTTTTTGTTAGAAATTCGAAGGTGACATCAGATCCTAATTTTTTGTTAAAATAAATTTCGGATTTAGTCAGCCTGACCTATCACCGTTTAGGTCTGGTTTGCTATCTCTGAATTTTTTTTTATTTTAGAAAAAATTCGAAAAAATGATTAGTCGAGACGTTGGCGGTCCCGATTCCTGCCGAGAATATCGATTGGTAGATTGATTGATTGATTGACTTTTGCCATATCCAGAAAATTGGTTGCCAAAAATGGGATAGTTTCCTTTTTAAAAAAAAATCGAAAATCGATAAAAAAAAAGTACCAAAAAATGTACCATTGACACTGCATATTACATAATTGCACGTCATTTTGCCATGTCATCTCGCCATGTCATTCTTACATGTCATCCATTCATAAATGCCACGTCATCTCGCTATGTCATTCGTACACGACATCTATGCATAAAAATCACGTATTCTTTTATGTCATTGCATGTCATATGTCATATAGTCAGGTTGCATTAGCATCACATTTAATAAAAGAGAAAAATTTTAAAAAAATCAAGTCACATGAACCAATCAAAAGACTTTTGCATGAAATTGGTACCGAAAGGGTTTTAATTTAGATTAACTAGTGTAATTAAGTCTCCGAATCCACAATCTCAGTTTCGTAGAAATAAAATGGTTCTCCCGCCATTTTACTTAGGTTTCTAATCAACCTACCAATAATGATTAGTGGCGACTCCAGTTTATAAATCATTTCAGTGAAATTTAAGTTGCGATTTGGTAGGGTTTGGGAGAATCCGTATTAGGTTAGTTAATTTAATTGACCTAATAATCCATTAGCCTAATTTTTTTTAGGTGGCGTCAGCTTGATGACTCTATTGGAGAATTGTAAATTTTTAATTTGTTTGAAAATTGTAATGGGTGAATAGATTTTTTCAATCAATTTTTTGGAAATCAAGCTCAAATTTCGAAATTCCTTAATTCACCTCTAATTTTCGAAAAAAAAATTACAAATTGTGGATTTAGGCCAGGGATTTCATGTTTTATGTCTTGGTTGATGACTTGAGTTTGTTTCTAACCATTAAATCGAATTTTCTAGGCCGAAAAACTTTGTTTCGATTATGCGGAATTCGCCGAAAAACTGGCAAATGTGCTCAGAATGGGCCCAAATTTGGTGGGCCAAAGGAAAACGACCTTCCGACCTTCCGATGGATTTTCGCGATCCAAGGTCATCTTGATGGGTTTTGAGGCCTTTTTTGAATTTTCGATGGATTTTTTCTTAGTTTTCGGCTATTTATGTGTTTGCTTTAGAGTTCTTTGATTAATTGAATCTTACCATTAAGGTGTTAAATATTCTTGCAGACTGGGAGTGATAAGGGGTGGAGTGTTTGATAAATTTTCTTGCAGGCTAGAGTAGAAATGTATGTTTTGAGGGATTATATTGAAGCGTTGTTTTGATATAAACTCCTATGCTTGTCTCTACTATCTTTGCATACAAACTTAACACACACAACTCGCCATTGGAACTGAATGGCTAGGCTTAGGATAGTATTTGATCAAGGACACTCTGGCCATCATCGCCTGGCCTAAGTCTCCCTCTTCAAGTCCCGTACTCTTTCAAATTGGTGGCATGATTCATCACCCCTATCATTCGCCATGTGATACGGGTCGATACTTGGCTGAGCCGGATGTCTACGAGGGATCCTGATGCAATCACAAACCAGGGTGGTTCAATTTGGGTATCCTTAGGGCTCCACCTTTGTTAAACCTTGATAGATAGAAATCGAACATCACGTCGCATTTCATCTACATGTCTATGTGTTTGTTCATTTCACCTATCTAAATGTGGTATTTCTCTTCAGCCTTTCACTCATGCTTTGCAGTTTACTTATATTTTCGGGTCGGTCCATGGCAATTTATAGGTGAGTCATGGTCTCGAGCTATAGATTATGTGGATGATTCGAGTCATAACTCCGGTAAAAGATCAACGGAAGCAGTGGTGGAGCGATTTGAATGAAGATAGCCGAGAGATAGTCAGATTCCGCATTGGCTGGATGTTGCCCTTCATTCATATCCATATGCGGTTTGGTTTCATTCATGCATTGGTGCACTTCTGGAGTCCACAGGCTACTACCTTCATATTTGGTAAGCACGAGCTAACTCCAACTCTAGGAGAGTATAGTGTTCTCGTTGAAAAGTCACTGGACTCGGGTTTAGTCACTCCGCCATTTGGCGAAGATCCTGTCCTTGTTTTGTCTGAATACTTGAACGTCAATCGAGATGAAGTGGCAAAAGCTTTAAAAGGGAGCCGCGGAAGTTGTCCCCTTTCATTCCTAGAAACATGTTTTGGAAAAGCTCCATGTGCATATGATAAGGCTAAAATCTTTATCATGTTATTATTTGGCTCAATCGTTTTCCCACATAAGGAGAAAACTATAGACCCCATGATAGCATATTTTGCAAGACAGGTCAATAATGAAAAGAATTTTGTAAATGCTATCCTGGCTAAAACCTTCATCTCGCTTACCAGGTTTAAAACCAATCAGGATAAAACACTTAGAGCTTCACCGGAAATTCTCCAAGTTTGGTTTCTTTCTCATTTTTCTAAATTTGGAAAATACCTAGAAATACCAAAAATTTCAAAACTTGAACATCCTTTCTTAAAATTTAAGACTGAACAAGATCGTGTTCCCCAGTATCAATATTCCCGACTGCTAGTCTTATTAGCAAACTCGAGTCCCGTGACTTTCCTATGGCATGTTCTCTGGTTCAAAGTGGAGGAAGCTAGAATCATGGGACGAGATGAGGCACCTGTCCCTCTTCTGGGAATCTCTGGCATCACAGAGTACTATCCGGTCAGAGTTGTTCGACAATACAGCATGATACAATCGATCCCTCCAAAGTCTAAGAGTGTAGAAATTCGCATACACTTTGACTTGAAGGACCAGAAATTCGAGGAACACGCTGCCCTTGCTCATGCCATGTGGGAGTGTTGCCGACCAACCAAGCTAATGTTTCCCGAGGGAAACTTCTCAGGGGATGTCATGACGTACCATGCCACAATCAGTTATATCGAGGAGCATGTCATCCCGAAAGAATGGCTCCCAGTGATACCTCAAGTGACCGTTCAAGATACCAAGTGTTTCGATATCAATCGCCCCAAGCGGAAGCTCGCCAAAGCTAAGGAAGAAGCTCGGAGGAATGAGGATAAGTACAAGAAGCTCAAGGCTCAAGTTATCCCCCAGAAGTCTACAGCTCGATATAGCTAGGGTCTTTATTTGCTAATTTCTGCTCATTGTTTCATTTGAATATTGTTATGGTTGTTATTATTTCTAAGCTGATGCTCCGCACGATCCGATTTTTTAGAGCTTTATCTAGTCATATTTGAATTTTGGTGTCTAAACAGAAAATATTCGGAACATCTGGATCTATCATCTATAAATTTAGAGAATAATTCGTGGTATTTCCCATTTATTTGACGAATTTTCATCAAGGACAATATAGATGGGAATTTCGACAGCTTACTCACACTTGCTTTGTTTTGCTGATTAATATTTTTAAATGATCTCCTTTTTTGGATCATGTAAAACAAAAGTTGTAGATTGATGTCTAAACTAGCAATCTAAAAAATTCCAGGCCTTTAAGGGGGTCCTTCCCTCATTTTACAAAAATAGGACAGAACAGTTTTTCTAGGACGAATATTTCCAAATAAGTATTAAACTGTACTGATCGGTCTACATTTAGCCTTAAGTATAAACATCCAAGTTGTTCCTCCTTAAGTCATAGATTAGCTCGTAAAATTTGGAAATTTTTGGATCAACATATGAATTATGAAGAATTTTATCGTGAAGGTCAATGAAACTGAAAAACTGCCTGATTCAGATTTTTACTTTGTTTATTGAGTCTAGAGAGTTATCATGGATTGGCTCACTATTCTCACTCACTTTACTAATCTTCGTGTGGTATTTCTTTTAAGGTAATTTATCACGGGTCATCCACACATCACCAAGTCAGTTGCAAAGAAATTGGCTGACAAAGCTGAAATGAACATTGCGATCCAAGAGGCCCTCCAGGAGCATATAGACACTATGAACAACAGAATGGACAACATGGTCTCTCAAATGGCAGACAAGGTGCTGACGAGTCTCATGACTAGGATGCAATTGCCTAGCCAGACATCTCAAACTCCGACGCCTCCTCCACCTCCGGCAGCTGATGGTCCAAGCAAGAACCAAGGGTAATTTTTGTCACTAGAGGACATGTTCATCCCAGGCTCTAGTATGAATGCTCTGCCGGCAGCTCTAGTTCACCAACCAGCCCTGTGGCCCCATAGCATGCAGCCAAGCTGATGGCTCAAATGGAGCAACAGATGGAGCAAAAGATGGAGTTGAAGATGGAAGAAAGACTCCAAGAGATTCACGAATACACAACATCCCTCATGTCGGCTTTTCTGCCTCACAAAAGTTGATGTGCCAGAGAAGTTTAAAGTGCCTCATTTTAAGAAATACGACGACACGTCCAATCCTATGCAACATGTTCAGATGTACTAGACGAGAGTGAGCAACTACGCTGTCAATGGCCCTTTACTGGTTCAGACTTTTCAGGCCAGTCTGAAGGATGTAGTCATGCGATGGTATACTGACTCTGAGGTATATAGCATGGAGAATTGGAAACAAGCGGCAACTGCTTTAATCAAACACTTTAGTTTCAACATAGACGTCCCCATCTCTAGAGAGGACCTGGAACAAGCCGAGATGAAGAAGGGCGAGACGGTCAAGCAGTACGCTACCAGGTGGAGGAATACCGTGTCCCAACTCAAGCCCGTTCCCCCTGAGGGGGAACTCAAGAAGCTGTTTGTCTCTACTCTTCCACAAACTACGTGAACACGAGTCCTTGGCACCTCTGCAATATCATTTGTTCACCTCATAGCAATGGCTGAGGAAGTGGAAGGTGGCATGAAGAAGGGCTGGTACGGAGATGCTAACACGCCCGAAAAACAATTCAGAATAAAGAAGGACAAGGAAGTCGCTCCTCAAATCAACATGACAAGTTCCGCACCGGCTATACAAGTTCCCGTCAAGCAACAAGGAAATTTTGGCGAACAAAAGCAGAGAAGAAATCCACGCCTACCCCGACAATACACACCTTTTCCGGGAACACTTTCTCAAGTTTTGGCTATCCTCCGCAAGAAAGACCTGTTGTCAACTGAACCTTTAAGGCCAAATTATATGTCGTATGTAGGTTATGACCCGTCCAAAGAAATAAGATTACCATCGCGGTGAGGTTAGCCACGACACAGATAATTGCTTTGTGCTTAAAAATCTCATCTAAGACTTGCTCGAGTCAAAGGCGTTTTTGTTCTAGGGTAACGCCCAGCCAAATGTCCAAAATAATCCCTTGCCCGACCATTCTGGCAAAGTCAACGCTGTGTTTGATTACAATATCCAACCGGCATGAGGGTTTGAAGTCCGGTTAGCAGATGTTCTTGATGCTCTAGTTAGAGCAGGATATTACTAGACTAGAGAGCTCCTGTTACTGGATGAGTTAAAGAATATAATTGTGACCCTTATGAAGAATGGGTTGATAGTTAAAGTCAATCACGTGGAGACAATTGCCACTACCTCTCAGATCATCATTGATTGGGACCAGGAGCTTGCTGCCTTCACCATGACTCAGTTTGAGCATTTTTCAAAACCTGGAGTAGCTGAAGCCAATATAGCAAGTCTGGTCAAAGTCGACTTGGATTTGGCTGACGTGCCACCCCTTGAAGATGCATTGGATGATGAGTTAGGGATTGTCGTACCTAAAGCTCTAGTGATCAGCTTACCTCAATCGTTTCCTTACAAAAATGATAAGGTTGTCCCTTGGTCGTATGATCTGGCTTTGGTGACGAGATCCGGGCGTACGTACAATGAAGACCAACCAACCATGCAGGTCACAGAAAGGGATGTAATGGAGTTTTTAGCTGTAATCAAGACGAGCGAGTACAATATCGTCGATTAGCTGCAGAAGTTGCCGACTCAAATTTCTTTACTCGAGCTCTTGCAGTCATTTGAAAAACATAAGGAATCCCTCATGAAGGTGCTGGGGTACGTACACGTCTCGAAAGATATCGACCAGGACAAACTGGAGAATTTTGTCGGAACCATCCTTATGAAGGATCAGGTCGCATTTGCTGATGATGAGATTCCTGTTGATGGACGTGGCCACAACAAGGCCCTACACGTAACGATAAAGCACAAGCAAACTCTATTAGCGCGGGTGCTCATTGACAATAGGTCGGCACTGAACATCTGCCCTTTAGCCACTCTAAATCGACTAGGAGTAGATTTAGCTAGGATGTAGGCTGCCAAGACCTCAGTCAGAGCTTTTGATGGTGTGAAGAAAGATGTCATGGGACAAATCAATCTAGACATCCTAATTGGGCCTTCCGTGTTCGATGTTTTGTTCCAGGTGTTGGATATTCCGTCGACTTTCAACCTCCTACTAGGTCGCCCGTGGATTCACAATGCAGGAGCTGTGCCATCAAATCTTCATCATAAGATCAAATTCGTCGTTAAGGGAAAGCTAGTGAACATTCATGGTGAAGAGGATCATAGGACTTCAATGAAACGGCTATTCCCTACATTGAGCCAGCTTAGAAAGAAGAAGACTCGTATCATGCTTTTGAACTGGTACAAACTATTCATGCATCACCAAAAAAGTCCTCTAGTCATTCCTGAGGTATCTGACGCTTTTATCATGATAGCTAGAGTAATGGTTGGCAATGGTTTCAAACCTGGCACAGGTCTGGGCCGACATGGTCAGGGATCCGCACCCCAATTAAGCTTAACGGACAATCCCCTATAGTTGGCTTAGGACACTGAGGACGTGATCGGTCTAGACATAGTAGGCAATACGAAAGGGTCCGTGGAAGATTCGAAGCTAGTCCTTTACCGCCCCCACTCTATACTACTTTCCAATCAGCTGGTGTGGTCAGTGGATATGATGAGCTGACCTAGTTCGAAGACGATCTAGGGATTGTATTCCCAGATTCTCCACATGGCCAAGATGTTTTGGCTGAGCCGATGACGCTGGACAAGGATGCATCTGACGGTGGACTCATTGATCTCACTGGTTATTTTGATGACCTCATCATTAGAGCCACATCTAAGGATCCTGTACAGTTTGATAAGGTGCTAGAGAAAGACCTTTGCATGGCGTCCAGATCTCTAAGTCTGTCTATCGATGCGATAGTCAAAGATCCAATGGAGGGTTCAGAGTAACATTTTTTGAAATTTTGCAATCCCCTACATTGGATCTTTCTAGCTTTCTTTAATTTTTCCATACCGCATTAAGATTTTGAATTCATGTCGCATGTTAGGATTTCATTTTAATTCAATGTGGCACTCAATAAGATGTAATTTGTTTATTTTCATATCAATAAAATTACAGATGTTTTTCAGTGAATTTTGAAACCTTGATGAGGCATCCCAAACCAACCTGATGACGATAACCAATGAGTGCACAATCTGTCATCCATGGTAAGCACTGAGGATTGGGCTTCCTCAATATTTTCTCATCCCGCATTTTTTTTTAAAGAAAAAAATTAGCACCAAAATCAAAATCAAAGTTTTCAAAATAATAACACTTTGGATTTCGAAAGTTGCAAAGCATGCATGATTAAACCCTGTTTGTTTCTCTGACTTCGCCATTTTATGTTTCAGGGAAAAATATGAGGAGGGTGATCTATTGGATTCTGGCGTGTATGATTTAGATGAATTCACTCCTGATTATGAAGAAATGCGTAAAGAGTTTGAACAGCACGAGATGATTAAGCCTCTGACTGGTGATGAAACTATGTCAATCAACTTGGGCGATAAAGAGAATCCAAGAGAGAGGTGAAAATTGGGGTAAACCTGTCCACTGAAATGGTAGAACGTCTTACCAAACTCCTAAGGGATTACCAAGATATCTTCGCCTGGTCCTATGTAGCTATGCCCAGTCTTGATCGATCGATTGATGAGCATTGCTTACTGACCGATCCCTCGTTCAACCCAGTAGTACAGGGATCACGAAGGGCTAAGCCAAAGCTAGCAAAGAAAATTAAGGAAGAGGTCATGAATCTCCTTGATGTGGGATTTATTGAGGCTACCCAATATTCTGACTGGGTTCTAACATCGTCCCAGTGCTAAAGAAAGACGGTCGAGTTCGAGTCTGTGTTAACTACCATGATCTAAACAAGGCTAGTCCCAAGGATGATTTCCCACTCCCGCACATTGATGTGCTTGTAGACAGCACGACTGGTTTCGAAATGTTTTCATTCATGGATGGTTTCTCAGGCTATAATCAAATCTTGATGAGTGTGGATGATAAACTGAAAACTACATTCACCACTCCGTGGGGATGTTCCATTATGAGGTGATGCTTTTAGGTCTTAGGAACGTTGGCACAACTTATCAACGGGCCATGGTTACTTTATTCCATAACATGATGCACAATGAGATTGAAGTCTATGTCGATGACATGATTGCTAAAACTAGACGTGGAGAGGATCATATTGAAACCCTGACAAAGCTATTCGACAGACTCCGAAAGTTCAAGCTACGGCTTAATCCCGTCAAATGTGTTTTCGATGCCAACTCAGGCAAATTGCTCAGATTCATTGTCAGCAACAAGGGTATTGAGATAGACCCGTCCAAGGTGAAAGCCATATGTGAGCTCAAGCTGCCAACAACGGTAAAAGAAATTCGAAGCTTCATGGGAAGGCTGAATTATATTGCCCGATTCATTTCTCAGCTATTTGAGATTGCTAAACCTTTCTTCAAGTTGTTAAAGAAGAATGTGCTGGTCGAGTGGGATGATGATTGTGATGAAGCCTTTAAGAAAGTAAAACATCTCATGAATTCGCCAGTGCCTGTTCCGCCAGTGCCTGTTCCACTAGTGCCAGGGCAACGTTTGATACTTTATCTCACGATCCATAGTGAATCCTAGGGAGCTATGCTAGCACAGATAAGACAAAACGATGGGAAGGAACACGCCATTTATTATATGAGCAAGAAATTCACAGCCTTCGAGATGAACTACTCTAAAGCTGAGAAGACGTGTGCGGCTCTAGTTTGGGTGCTGCACAGATTGCGGCAATACACTTTGCATTATCAAATTTTCTTGGTGACAAAATGCGATCCCATCAAGTATCTGCTAAATCAACCTGCCCTGATTGGCAAGCTTGCTAAATGGCAGATCCTCATTTCTAAGTTCGATGTGCAGTATTTGTTTCAAAAGTCGATAAAAGGACGAGCCATAGCTGATGTCCTGGCCGAAAATTCGAGGCAAGATGAAGATCCATATCAACTCGAAGATGGAGTCATAACAATGGAAGATTATTTCTAGATCATGTATTTTGATGGAGCTGTGAATTTATCCGGATCGAGTACAAGTGTAGTCCTAATATATCCAGGCGATCAACATTATCATGTGGCAGCAAAGTTAATATTTCCCTGTACTAACAATATTGCATAATATGAAGCATGCATTCTAGGCCTACATGCCGCAATCGAAATGGGTGTAGCTCGGCTTAAAGTATTTAGAGATTCAGCCTTAATCATCCTCTAAACGGTTGGAAAGTGAAAAACAAGAGACGCTAAGTTGATACTTTATCATGAATATCTGGATCATTTGGTGGAAGAGTTTGATGATATTTCGTTCGAGTATTTATCTAGAAATCACAATCAATTCGCTGATGCGTTGGCTACTCTGTCTTCGATGTTGCAAGTCACCAATGGGCTTAAGGTCGAGCCATTGAAGATTTAGGTACTGAGAAAGCCAGCCTTTTGTATGATCGTAACCGATGAACTTGATGGCAAGCCTTGGTACCACGATATCAAGAATTAAATTCAGGAGCAAAAATTTCCTGAAGAGAGTTCAAAAACTTATCAAAGGTACATAAAGAAGATGGCCTCGATGTTTTTCCTGAGCGGAGAGAGTCTCTATAAAAGATCCTTTGATTCAATTCTTTTGAGATGCATTAACTCTACTAAAGCTATTCGTCTGATGATAGAAGTACAAGAAGGAATTTGCGGTCTACATATGAATGGCCACATGCTCGCCAAGAAGATTATGAGGTTAGGCTATTACTGGCTCACTTTAGAAAGCGACTGTATCCAACATGTTCGTAGCTATCACAAATGTCAAATCTATGGTGACAAGATTAATGTTCCTCCGAATGAGCTACATCAGTTACCTGAGCCATGGCCTTTCTCTATGTGAGGGATTGATGTGATTGGTCCAATCAACCCTAAGGCATCAAATGGGCATCGTTTCATTCTAGTCGCCATTGATTATTTTTTTCAAATAGATTGAAGCAACATTGTATCTGGCAGTCACGACACAAAATGTGGTGAAATTCTTTAGTCGAGACATCATCGCTCGATATGGCTCACCTGAGGTCATAATCACTGATAATGTTTCAAATTTGAACAACAAGCTGATGGATGATTTGTTCACAAATTTCAAGATTAAGCATCTGAACTCTTCCCCGTACCGTCCTTAGATGAATGGTGCAGTGGAGGTGGCTAACAAAAACATCAAGAAGATCCTTGCCAAGACTGCTAAGAATTATCTCGATTGGCACGAGAGGTTGCCTTTTGCACTTATGGCATATCAGACTTCGATCCGAACTTCTACCGGGGCAACCCCGTATTCCCTCGTGTATGGAATGGAAGCATTGTTACCTGTTGAGGTAGAAATCCCTTCTTTACGTATATTATCTCAGGTCAAGCTGACTGAAGTCGATTGGACCCAGCAGAGGATGTACTAGTTGAACTTGATCGATGAGAAGCATCTTAAAGCCTTATGCCATGGCCAATGCTACCAGTAGAGGGTTGCTAAATCCTTTAACAAGAAAGTCAAGCCTCAACATTTTCAGGTAGGAGACCTTGTTCTGCGAAAATTATTACCTATTGTTCCGCTTCTAGAGGGGAATTTTGTTTCGAACTATGGCAACCCATACGTCGTGAAGAAGATACTCTCAGGAGGTGCTTTAATCCTTGCAGAGATGGATGGACGTGTTTTCACCAGTCCTATCAACTCTGATGTTGTAAAGAAGTATTATACTTGATTTGCTTTGACATCTTGTGATCAAGCTATAATATTCATCTGGTGTTTGTTTTGCGTACTATTGTCCGCTTCTTGTTTGCATTATTAATTTTCATTGTGAGATAATTTTAGTTAGGAAATCTCTGTGATCTGTTTGAATTGATCATTTTAAATGATGAATGTCAAGACGACGAAAGGCAAACCATTTCCATACACGTCCTATATCACAAATCCCTAGAGAGTAATGCGAGAATTTCCATGCTTATAAGGTAAAAGGTTATCTCGCGAAAAGTATGAGGCATTCATTTCATCTATCCCAAATACTACAGGTTGCCCATTGCTAAACCTCTTTTGAATGGTGGTTTCATTTCATAACCTTGTCAGGAATAACCCCACACAGGGGCAAATTTCAGAGATTCAAAGGATGAGTTGAATTTTCTTGCTTTCACTTGCATCAATCTTTGAGTTTGTTTGTCGCATGCGAATTCTGTGTTAGCTCAAGTGCTTTAGACATGACGAAGAGCATTTCATTTCTGCACCTATATATACTAATCTTTTGCTAAGCTAATTTGAGCAGCGGATTCACTTCTCCAAACCCAATTGATGATCATCTTGAGCAAGAAATCATTTCAAACTATCTGAAAAAAACGACCAAAATGTCTTGGGCCAAGTCGAAACTTGAAAGATCGGCTTACGTAATAAGCAAACAATTCAGATAAGACACTTCCTTCCTAAAGAAAAAAAAATAGAAAAAAAGGTCGCTGCGCAAAAAGAGAAAAAGAAAAGATGGCGAAGATTACCATGCAAAAGAAGGGGGCAAAATCATCCACTCGCATTAAAAAAAGGGAGAAAAGAAAAAGCTCTCTCGAAGAAACTCCAAAAGGAAGGAAGGGTCTTACCTGAGTGGGTTCCTCAAAGAAAGATCATTTCTGAAGCATAGAGTGACAGAGACGGATGATCAGTGATTCTCTGATACAACCCATTATTGAAAATAAGCCTTTCATTTCCAAGCCTACCCTGAACCTACATTACAACCCTCATCGAAAGTATCTTCAGATTAGGACACTTGGGTTAATGCAGGGTTTCAAATGCTTATAAATGTCACTCGAAGAAGTGCGAGCAAGATCATGTCATCTCGTTTTCCGGGGCTCCTGACTTGAAGCCCAATGTAGCTGATGAAGATTTCATTTCATGACTTAAATGACTCAATTGGAGTCCCATTTGAAAACCTTTAACCTGGCCCTCATTATAGTCCTTGTGAAAGACCTCATGGATTGATATGGTCATACTAGTTACGAGGATACTCAGACCCTTGTCAGGCTTGATGATGACAGCTCTGAGCGTTTCTCTTACCCGCATTAATGGACGGGTCTTAAAAGCCTTTTTCGTGAGAAAGAGTGAAAAGTCTTTTCTGATTGAAATTTCTCATTCAATTTGATTAATTTTGCCAGAAAGATCAAATAGACTTTCTTATTGACAAATTTTCTAGCATATGACGTCGCATTTACATTGAGCTTATGCATGTCATCATTTTTCGAGAGATTGGACAGGTATGATGCAACCAGACTACCCATCATTCATTCGTCACTCAGAAAATCCAGGTAAATTTTCTGAACCCCTTTAAAACCGACTTTAGTCGTACCCCTTGTGGTGGCACTGATAATTGTTCAGACATCACACCATTTTGTATTCATACTGATCCAATTCAGATAATACATTATCTCTTGTCTCGATACGATGAGACCCGTTGAGGAGGTCGCAAGAGACAACTCTCGTCTTGATATAGTGAGACATGCTTGAGAAGGTTGCGTGAGATTATCTTACCGGCGCATGCTGACTCGTTGAGGAGGTCGCAAGAGACACCTTATCGACTCATGCTGACTCGTTGAGGAGGTCGCAAGAGACATTTTACCGCCTCATGTGACCTGTTGAGGAGGTCCTAAGAGCATCTCTCGTCTTGATATGGTGAGACCTTTGTAAGAAGGTCGCGAGAGATTATCCTTACCGAATCATGGTGACCTGTTGAGGTGGTCTCCAAGAGACAAATGGCCAGCTCGAACCATAACTCGAGCACATTTTCAAACTCTACACAGATCTTGCACCGTTCGCGTCAGACAGAAACTTTTGACAACAGATGGACTAGTACCTTAGTACCTTGGCATCTTTGTTGGAAGCTCGGAAATTAAGTGAGTCATCATCATATGACGTATTTGGTAAAACATGAATTCTCGTATGCGATCCAAGTGCATGTTTCTCTAATACGGTGAAGAGAGAAATTTTGGCACATGTTATTTACAGCACCGCATTTCATGCATTGTTTCACTTGCATCAGAAAATGGGATTTAAAAAACTCCCGCAAAAAAAAAAAAAACTCATCATCATTTGTATTTTGCAGAATTTAGGTTTCAATATCAGTCTTTGAGCGAACCCTCTACGAGTTTCCACTCAAAGAGGGGCAGCTATTGACACCTAAATTTTGATATCATTTTAATCATTAATTTTTAATATGAAAAATTAGGGATTATTTCCAATTCCTACAAAAATAATTAATTTGTCATTCACGTTGACTTCACATTGCATGAATTGCCACTTATATTAATTGAGTTAATGACGTATATGCTTGCGGTGATTTCGAGATATGATGAGAACCAGTTTGGAAACAATGGACTAGAGCAGATTTTGTTAAATAAGAAAGAAAAATGGAAAGGAGGAAGAAAGGAAAACTCGAACATGATTGAAGTTAATCGATAATCTTGGGCGTGTCATCAAATGCATATGGATAGGAATGTTCAATTTCAGACATCAATTAGCGTCATGGTAAATGAACATAGACATGCTCAAGGCGAAAGAGGCAAATTCCAAGATGGCAGACTACAAGAAAGAGCAATAATTTGTTGAGTATTGTCAATCATGTTTTGGTGTATCCCGAACTTCCAAAGAGACATGAGGACTTTTATTATAAAATGTGGCTGACTTTCGCTTGCGAAAGAAAAAGGACAGAATTTTCGGACACTCTCACATAATCTCTCTCATGCCTCTCTATCTCTCTCTCGCCGTCCTTACTCGCGGCCTCCCTCTCTTGTCAACCGCTCGTTCCTGCCTCTGCCGCTTTTGTGACGTCAAGCAAAGAAGCTCCTCCACACCACTTCATCTTGTTGAAAAATTGCCATCCTCAGCAGCAGCCACCTTGTGGACTTTTCTTTGACTGCTCTTTGCAGGTTGATCTGACGGTTGTCTATCAAATCCTCATCGACATAGCTAGCCGACAATTGTCTGAGCTAGCAAATTTGGAGCAATCTTCTCTGACGAAATCTGTAATGCCCCGCATCCCCTTGGAGTCCATTACATCCGCCTCAAGCCAATCATATACTTAGGAACCTCACACAGCCTAGTTTGATATGAAATGCACAAACGAAAGTGAGCATCTCCGTACAAAGAAAATAAAAAGAAAAGGGGAGTTTTGAAAAAATTCAAAAGCACTCCATTTATACATAGCAGAAATATTCATTACAAACAATGGAAGAGAAAAGATAAAAATGTAAAGCTGCACACCCTGGTAGAAAAGGAACTAAGGCTTAGGGTTCAAAGGCTACTATTAAACATTTCCTAAAGCCTAACACCAAAAATTGTTCCTTCTTAATCACCGAACCCTCTTCATTCAGACTTCCCATCAGAACAGCTTGAATCATCTCTTCCATCATCCCCCTCAGCATCTAGATCGAAATCCGAAAAAGTTTCGGATGGTACATCCTCTGAAGGCTCTTTGGTGTCTTCCTTAGCTTCTCCTTCTCCTTCTTCTTCTTCTTCTTCTTCTGCTTCTTCTTCTTCTTTAGTAGCCTCGATCGCGTCAGCAGATATCTCTATATAGCTCATGTGCTCAGTAGAGGACAAAGGAGACTTAGGCACTTTAGGTACATTTCTTGAACCTCCCACAGATGCTGGGCTGTCCACTTCTATGCCCGGTCGGGATGGATGGCACCATATAGGAATCACCTCCCACGGAACATCCTCTAGTAGTAGGGGTCCAATCAAGCTGTTATCTCCCACTTGACGAAACCAAGCTCCAAAGCGATGAGGTTGCAGTTTCGGCTTCCCTTTGTCTACCCAGTCTGTCGTGCGCTTCTTGATGTACGTAATACCCTTCTAGTACGGAAACTCATCAAAAATGGCGATCGTCTCCTTCGGATCGCCCAAATGAATTGATAGCATGATTAAGGTTTTGGATCTGAAATGTTTGTCCCACTAAGGGGTGAGATTGACATCTCAAAAAGTGAAACCTAACCCTATGTCTCAATGCTAGTCCTACCAGATCACACACAAATGCCACCCAAAATGCAGACAACATGCAATGCAAAGGCAAAAGGCATCACATGGCAATAAAATCCTTAACCAGACATGGACAATCAATGCAAAAACACATTCACTACAGCCACCACTATCTCAACCACCCACATACTCCACTGGCAACTCCCGCCACCTGACATCGCTGGGGTCATCAAACCAAATGATGTCCACATACACAGGGGTCATCAGACCAAACGTACACTCCAGGCTTACAGCCACTCCATGCCACTGGGGTCATCAGACCAAATGGTATCCTCCACACCTTTCTCATTCAGTTTCACCATGCTATCAGGACACACATGCAATTCATTTCACAAAAATGAATCAGTCAATCACGTCATTCAATTACTCATCCAGCATGTTCTAGCATTTAGAGAAATGATTAGGTAACACTTACCCGATTAAATATCACAATATAACACAAAACAATTCTCCTCAAAGTCACAATTACAGGATTCCTACGAATGCGTCATCAACCTAACAAGAATAACCAATATTAAGTCATAAACCATGGAATATTCATTTCCATCAACTCAATCTTTCCCTAGCCACGTCATTGGCAATTCAAGACATTTTTTGCAACAATGTGACACATGGAAATGCTTACTCCGAACCCTTAATATGTTCGGTTTACTTAGCCATAAACATGGCAATACTCAATTTAGCGTTTCATGCACCAAACTTGCCATAAATCACCTTTAAACCTCAATCTACTTCTCACACTTCCCATTGACACCCCATGTCATCTCATACAAGTCATTATAAGTCAATTGAAGTCTAAATATTCCCCAGCATTTATACACCCTCAAAACAGAACCGATTTTGGGTTCTAACCGCTCAATCGAGCCATACTTCAATCTGAAGCCTAACTCTTTGCACAAACAACATTCCAAGACCTTCATTTACATGATTAGAAGGCTCACCAAGTGATTTGGATTCGGTTGACACCCCAAAGACGTTGAAACAATCCGATCTCCTCTTGGTCAGAATCTGTCCAGATTTTATCGTTAGTGTTCAGCCATGAAAACCAAAGTTAACACCATCTATTTGCAGCCACAAATTCCTATCCAGAATTGAAATTCTCTATTTCCAATTTCCAATTTTGAGCTTCCATCTCATGATCATTCGTCCGTCGATTGTAATTCCAGTTTGTTTCGAACTCGGGCGGCTTTTGCAAATGTTACGCGCATCGACTCTGTGATTCTCAGCACACTAAGGATAACTCAAGTTATGACAGCTTTGGTTGTCATGTAATTACGAGAGTTCATCGCTAGCTCCGACGGCTTCAATCATCATAGTTCGATTTAGGAAAATTTACAAATTATACATTGGTTAAGCGGCTTCACCCGCGATCCAATCGTATAACGCTAGCATTGTATTCCTTAATCGTTATCTGATTGGCCTTATTGGCTCTAAATGTTCCCTCGACAATCCTCATGGGCAAAGCGTTATTTTCTTTTTCGAGTTTTCTAGGTCCACGTACCTCGTTATGCATTGGCCCTTCCCTTTTGGTCAGTTTACTCAAGATTGATCAGATTTGAGCGAGACAAAACTGAAATACGTCGAAAGGTATATTCACATTCAACAGCCTCAAAATGGCAGGCAATTCAGAATGTTACAAAATCCGTGCACTTCCACCGCGAGCATTCATTGTACGAGCAAACTGCAGGCGATGTGCAAAATCGTCCCTCACTGAACGTGAGTCTCGCCATCCATAAGCAGCCCGTGATCCGAAGGTGCAAACTGGGAGAGCTAAATAGTACAAATCCTCACAAAAACCGACCGTAGTCAAACTCGACAAATTAAGGTAATGTATACATACTTGCACATGATTGATTTGATTATATTTGGAGTTTGGGAAGCTTACGTTTCGGCTATAATTTATATCCCTTTTTGTGCCGTTCAGCCCGAAGATATATCAATAACTCTTGCAGAAATTTTGAGGACTTGAGAAGATGAATCTTTGAATTTTCTAATGATTGTTTTGCATGATTCTGGATGTCGACATTGAATGATGTGCAAACTTGTTTTTTTTAGAAATTCGAAGGTGACATCAGATCCTAATTTTTTGTTAAAATAAATCTCGGATTTTGTTATCCTGACCTATCGCTGTTTAGGTCTGGTTTGCTATCTCTGAATTTTTTTTAAATTTTAGAAAAAATTAAAAAAAAATGATTAGTCGAGACATTGGCGGTCGCGATTCTTGCCGAGAATATTGATTAATTGATTGACTTTTGCCATATCCAAAAAATTGGTTGCCGAAAATAGGATAGTTTCTTTTTAAAAAAATTCTGAAAATCCATTAAAAAAAACCAAAAAATGTACCATTGGCACTGCATATTACATAATTGCACGTCATTTTGCCACGTCATCTTGCCACGTCATTCTTACACGTCATCCATACATAAATGCCACGTCATCTCGCCATGTCATTCGTACACGACATCCATGCATAAATACCACGTCATCTTTTATGTCATTGCACGTCATATGTCATATATTTAGGTTGCATTAGCATCACATTTAATAAAAGAGAAAATTTTTAAAAAAATCAAGTCACATAAACCAATCAAAAGACTTTTGCATGAAATTGGTACAAAAAGGGCATTAGTTTTGATTAACTAGTGTAATTAAGTCTCCGAATCCACAATCTCTATTTCGTAGAAGTAAAATGGTTCTTTCGTCATTTTACTTAGGTTTCTAATCAACCTACCAATAATGATTAGTGGCGACTCTAGTTTATAAATCATTTCAGTAAAATTTAAGTTGTGATTTGTAGGGCTTGGGAGAGTCCGTATTAGGTTAGTTAATTTTATTGACCTAATAATACATAAGCCTAATTATTTTTTTTAGGTCACAACAGATGGATTTAGAGATTCCTGAGTCCTTCAATTTGAATTTAACGTAACCAAATTATGTGCTTGCGCGAGCGTTTTCCTCGAGTAAACCCTGCACAATGCGACTTTTTTCTCCTTCGAGTTCAATTCCTGTCGTAGCACTGGTTCTCTTTCCTCGACTTCGCCTGCTTTAGCTTGCTGGAGATTTTACTTCCTCATAAGGAAATATTGGAAAATATGAAATATTTTGATGGGTAAGTAAATGAAAAACTGTTTCTCAAAAAATACCCTTGAGTTAGAAGTGTGACGTGACAAAAGCACTAGTTCCACGTTGGAAAGGGAGAATGACTTGGAGTGTTTTATATGTGGTTGCACTCTTTTTGAGTGATAGCTATCATAATGCAAGTACTGCGCCTCGTGTGCACGCACAATGGTGCAAATCCCAAATTTCGACAGAGCCTCGACGAGTTGAAAATTGGGCGCAAGTGCTCGACCTGCGTACGAAATCATAATGGCATGTTAATAGCATTAAATTTAGCCAATATATAATTAAAACATAACGACTCTGCTATTATGGTTATGCTGTTATAGAATTAAAATTACAACTACAGACTTACTCATCCGTTATTCCTTTATTTTCGAAATGCCCCACTTGCCCTATAAATATCCGTTATTCCTTTATTTTCGAAATGCTCCTTTATTTTTGAAATGCCCCACTTGCCCTATAAATAGGTGGCTTCCCATTTTGTTTAAAGAGAGATAGAAGACACTAGCACGAAAAGAAAGCCTCTTCTCCCTCTCTTTCAATTCTCTAGTGTTCACGTTTTGTTTAAGTTCGTCGAAAGCTTTGGAGTGCTGTGCTTCCCTCTATTTCTACCAACCATTGTATCTTGGAAGATAGATGTTCATGAAACCTCAAAATATGTATGGGAAGGGGCGAATCTGTTTTAAGGAAGCTGTGTCGAACACAGGCCTCGGTATTTGCATCAATTTCATTTCTTTCAATACCATTATGGTTCTGTTCAGCATTTGTGCAGTGTTCGTGCTTCTGTCAATTTAGTGTTTGTGCCTCTGCCAATCTAACATTTGTGCTTATGCCAATTCAATGTTTGTACCTCTGCCAATTTAACATTTGTGCCTCTGCCAATTGAATATATTTCAGGTCTTAAATATTATAAAACAATGTTATTATTTTTAAAATTCTTTTCCAACATAACAAACATTAAAAAAAAAACCACCCGAAAATGAATAAAACCATGATATGAAACAGAGTGGAGTTGAGCAAGCTAGGTCTCAAAGAGGAAGCGAGTGGAGAAAAGTGTCTAAAAAAGTTCTAAATCTATTACATTGGTCCCAACCATTTGTTCTGCCCTTCGTGCGTGACTCGGAGCAGGTGGATTGACTATGAATCTAACTCTTCATGTGATTTCAATTTTATACTTTTTGCATTAATACCAATTTAGTCCTATGACTTTTTGCACTTGTGCCAATTGAGTCAATCCGGTTAATTTTGATTGAAAATTGCTAATGTAGACAACGATTGTCCTACATGATACAACTATCGATTGTCTCACGTGACACAACTGGTGCCGACATAATTTTTTTTTAAAATTTATTTTTTTTATTTTCAATGTTTTGAACTATAAATAATAATAATAATAATAATAATAATAATAATAATAATAATAGAAAGTTCAGACTCGTGTCTGGGTTACATATTTTGAGTCATTATGATTTTTTCTTCATATTTTTGGAGCTCTCTATTCACCAATCATCTGGGAGTATTCTTGATCGATCATTGCTTCTGATGCTCGAGATTATACTTACAATTAATATATTGGTAATATTGATGGGTACAATGGTGCCATGACATTCTGTAAGATAGCAGTCAGATTTGAGTCTTCAGGGTACCGCGTGACAACCGTAAACATTACCACAGATCTCCGTAGAGTTGCGTGTGCGCATGAATAGTGCTAATTAATGGTTCACCAATAGCTCAAAAATTATCTACGAACTAGCAGTGAAGCAAAAGCAAGCATTACAGGCTCGTGGTAGAGCTTTTAACCAGCTATGAAATCTCACTTCCCGCTTGATTCGTTCTCTCACAAAGAAAATCGATGCTGAAGCTCGACTTGGTTGTTCAAAGTTACCACATACAGCTTCGTCTTGGAGCTCTCGATTCACCAACATGCTGAAGATTGACTTGGCCATTATGCTTGATTCCTTTCATTATTACAAAGGCACCTCGAACAACCTTCAAAATTTCACATTCTGATGAGTACCGATACCCAGTTGAATCTGGAGCACTCAAGGAAATCAGATTTTTCTTCAACTCTGGAATATGTCTAACTCCAGTCAATGTCTTCATGATACCGTCATACATTCTGATTCTAACATCGCCAATACCTATATCATCGCATTCAGCGTTGTTCCCCAACTGCACTTTACTACTATATGTGCACTGATAAATAGCAAATCAATTCCTGTTTGGTGTAGCATAAAATGAACAACCAGAATCCATAATTCATCCATCAAACGATGAATCTTCAATGACAAACAAGACAATATGAGCATTATCCGAATTACTCTCAGCTATAACTGCAAAATCATTCGTTGATTCAATTCCAATTCCCTTGTCCTTGTCGTTTTCCAGCTTAAGGCAATCCCGAAGATGCCTCCTTTTGCCATAGTTCCAATGGACAACACAACCAATCCTAGACTGACCGCGTCTATTCATCTAACGCGAGTACTAGCTCTTCTTTTATTTCCACCTACTAAATACAGATTCATCAGATTCTCTTTTGCGGATGTTCTCACTCAGAATTAAATCTCGAATCCCATAAAAAGTTAAACTTGTTAATCTAGATGAATTACCAACAACAGTAACAGTAGTATTTCAACTATCAAGCAATGAGGATAGTAGAATCAAAGCACATACCTCAACTTTAAAGTCAATTGAATTCATTGACATGATTAGTAAATGATGCACCTTTACTCATCTTCAAATTAAACAAACATCGCATCAAATAGAGCTTGTTGATCGCAGAGGGTTTTTCATATATGTCTGACAGGGCTTTCATCAAACCCATAGTGATCATCTCTTTAACGATATTAAACGCGACGTTACGGGCCAACATCAGCCGAATAACACCCATCGCTCGTCTATCCAGCAATTCTCAATCAGCTTGCTTCATCGACTCTGGTTTCTCTCTAGATAGGGGCACGTTCAACTTCATCTGATATAGACAGTCCCCTATCTGCATCTTCCAAAAACCAAAATCCTTCCCTGCAAATCTGTCGATTTTCATTTTTCTTTCTTCTATCGCCATTGATTCTTTTCAATTCAAGCAAACCTAGCTGTGATACAATATGTTATGTGGAAAAGCGATTGAACAATAAAATAGACAAAACAAGAAAAGAAATCGAACACTAGATATACATATTTCGATCGTAGAGACCTACGTTTATGGGGACAGCAGCAACGAATTCCACTATAGAACAATCGATACAAGGAGATCACAGATCACTCGAGTTACACAAACACTCTCAGTGTTCCACAAATCCTAATTACATCAAATAACACACAGTGTGTTTAGCCCTCAATTTCTCATGAAATAATCTATCAATCTCGTATAGGAATTTAAACAAATCTAACCTTAAGATTTAATCGAATTCGACACTTGAATTCTTGATGTAATTTCGGGAACAAAATATGTCACGCCCCACGCTCTCCAGCGCGAGCACGTAACTCCCTTCACTATACTCTTGAGGCCCAGGACTTACTAGTCGAGAGACGCATGAAGTAAATAAACATGCGAAAACAAAAATGAACAACTCCTATGTACATAAATAAATGGGAACCTGGATAACGATAACATAAATATATACAACAGCATGAGTTCAAACAAAGGTGCAGGTAAGCTAATCCTGCAGACGGGTTGGGACGATCGGGACTCAACCAAAAGACAACAAAGTTCTAAGTCCCCAAAATCTTACGTACCAACGAGAATTAGCAGCAAAAGACTACTAAGTAAGACCAGGAAACCCTTAAGTCGAACTGCTAGATCCGTCAATCTCGTCCGCATCCTCGTCTGGCTCATAGTCCGAGGAGGTCTCAGAGCGCACGTCCACTATGTCATCCATCTTGTCATCCTCTAGCTCGTCCTCCGAGGCATCGATCTCTATCACCTCATTAGTGTCCTCCGGGGTAGGGGCTTGTCACGCCCTGAACCTGTCAGTCACGTAAAATCCCACCAGGGCTGTCTTATTTCGGTGGTACCCAGGATCCGTCGGTCAACAATTTAACTTCTAAATGATACAAACATACGGAAGCGATAAAACTTCTCCATTCAATTCAATCTTAAGATGACTCAGGACATAGGGAATGTCTTCTTATAAATACCAACTATAGGTTCAGAGGGTACAACTCTAACTTCGAGATAACATGAAATATCTAAAGTCACAAAAGTGTAAATCCATTTCCTATAATTACTTCTTCAAATACCAATCATTGGCAAGCTCAGATTTCCTTCACCTAGGACCTGAAAATGTTAATCTCACGACGAGTGAGATATAAATCTCAGCAAGTTCACCCTAAACCTAGACCAGGCAATTAGTCCTCCCAGATTATGCAATAAAACAATAGACAATGATTCATTGATAAAACAACACATGATGATAAAACATCAAGGCACCTTGATACGTCTGGAATAAGGCAATCACGATTCGAGGACAATCATATCATCACAACCAAGCTTCATACTAGCACAACATTAAATTCATAAGCACAACATTAAATTCATAAGCAAAGGTGTGTCCTCAATTTCATCACAACTTTTAATTCTCATGGCCAAGACCGCGTCAATACGCATCAGGCTAATCAGAAATTTAATCTCAATGGTCAAGCCCGCGTCAATACGCATAAGGATAATCACAACTTTAATCTCAATGGCCAAGCCCGCGTCAATACGCATTAGGCTAATCAGAAATTTAATCTCAATGGCTAAGCCCGCGTCAATACGCATCAGGCTAATCACAAATTTAATCTCAATGGCCAAGCTCGCGTCAATATGCATCAGGTTAATCACGATCTCGATTGGCAACCCGCGTTTTGACGCATCAGGTTCCAAAGGCCATTTCAATACTTGTGTCGACACGTATCAAGACTATCCCGCGTTCTGACGCATCAGGATATTAATTCTCTTTTCAATAGCTATGCCCGCGTCAATACGCCTCAGGCTCGGTCCGCGTCAATACGCCTCAGACCATCAAATTAACAAACCTACGTTAAACGCATCTGATTTTCAATGCCATTCTCGGCCTGTGTTGACACATAATCAATCTCGTCCCGCGTTTGAACGCATCAGGACATTAGCCACCACAACCTCGCGTCTCAACGCATCAGGGTACCAGCCTCAACACATCAGGGTGCCACAAGCTCTTAGGCTCACAAAGTAAACTCACCTCTTAGGGTACTTCATAATCGAGTACAATTTTTATCGGCCAAGTAATGAATCATTGTCATGCGAGGCGTCAAGGCCATATGTCACAAAGCCATACCAGCATCCATGTCAATCGAATGCACACAATAATAATTTAGCCATGAGAGTTATAATTTCTCATCATCAAAAGTACACACGACTCACACCTCCATTATCTCAGTTGATCATGAACAATCAATGCAATAGACTCCTAAATTCATCAATATATCATCCAAATGCATCTAGTAGTGTCCTAACTTCTTAGCAAAGGTTTAGGAGTCACTTACTTTACAATTTAATCTGTAAAATTCTCTCCAAGGCTCCTCCAAAGATTCGGTTCTCTTGATCCCAAAACAGGGGAGCCGTGCAACCTAGTCCAAAGTTCGTCAAACGATCAATTTTTCTAGTCCAATCACCAATTCACAGAGCATACACCTCATTAACATCTCAATTAACATTCAAGTATGTCTTAACGATGAATTTAAAGCATGGCGACACCTCCCATAGCCCTCAAAGGGCTCGGTTCATCCAAATCGAAACAGGGCAGATTTTAGTTCTGCCATCTACCTCCTTAATCAGTCCATAATTCAACTCCAAACCTTGATTTACCATAAAATCAACTTGCTAACATGTCCTATTACACCTATAGGAGTCTTACCACAAGTTTTGGAGCAAGTCGAAGCCTCGAAGTGCCGCAAACGGCCTTGGTTCTACTTGGTCCATCAACGATAAATCAACCATGGAAACAGTCTTCGTTTGGCCACTTCAAGACTTCAAATTGTTTCAAAATTTCGATGAGGACTTCTTAACTCATAGTACTTGTGCTGACTGAGCTGAAATTGTGAGTTTGATTTACGAAAATATAAGACAATAAGCTTTCATTTGGGTTTGGTTTTACTTCGATCCGGTATCGGACGAAGAAGATATGGTTGGAATAGTGGGACAGTTAGGACTGGTTAGTTGAGAGCTCTCGGATTCAAAATTGACCAGCTTGAGCTTTGATCATTCGAAGAGCTATACGGGACAAATGACTGGGTGGATTTGGACCCATAATACCTTGTTGGAACGACAAAAAGATAAGATTTCTAATGATAGGTGGCACACCTTAATCCGATAACGGACGAAGAAATTATGGCCAAAACAATGGACATGGTCAGAACTAAGAGGGTAAGCCGAGCGAGTGAGTGAGAGAGAGAGAGAGTTTTGAGTGAAAATGGCAAGAGAGAAAGAGATGGTCAGCCAAAATGAGAGAGGAGAGAGAAAGTGATTTTCTTCTACATTCCAAATGGTCAACATGAAGAATGGTAGGTTAAAAGTTATTTAATAAATGTCCATCCACCATCCATTGATACTTGTCCATATGTCAATCAAGTCTTCATCCAGGGGCTGCTATTTTTCTTAATTTCGGCAGCTATGGGGTATTGCAATTGATCAAAATGCCCTCATTCCATTTATTAAGGCAAGGCTAAGGCTTGAGGGGCAAAATGGTAATTTTACCATCGACGTCCGGAACGTCGTTTTTCTGATTTCAATTTTCTTCGATGAGACGATATCCAATCCAATTATAACTTTGGAATCTTTGTTTTTCATTTTTCAATTTTTGAGATTTCATTTCATATCTCAAGCCTCGATGGGTCGAAAATTTGGAATGTCATAGGTCTTCTCAAGTATATTTCTCGAGTCAGCTACGGATACCTCTACCTCTACTGAATACTAAGTAGGATGACACCAGCTAGGAATGATCCTTGAGGCACCTCTGTGGACTTCAATGAACCAGTAGTGACCTTATCTACCCTACGGAACTAGGCCTCAAAACTATGTGGTTTCCAGTCTTTACCCCCCTCGTCAACCCACACAACTTTACACTTTCTTAGATAAACAGTACCCCGACAGTCAAGAAACTCATCAAAATAGGCAGTCATTTCTTTCGGATCGCCTAAACGTGTAGGTATCATCTTCAAGGTTTAGGGATTGAAAAAGTAAGGTCCTACAACGGGGTGAGATTCACTTCTCAGTAAGATGAGTCCTAACTCTAAGTCAGGCTGAAGTACACCTAGATGAAGGCAAGTAATGAATATGGACACTCTTATCAATATAAGGCAAACATCAGACACAACATGCCATAAGGAAACAAAAGAGTGATAACCATGCACACATATCACATAACTTATAACTCAAGTCAGACATTGAAACACAAGGTTAAGGCATATATTCCATCCTCCAGAACTATCTCACAATTCTCGTCCACGTCAAAACACCTAAGGCTTGGTCCGCGTCATTACGCCTTAGACCAACATATTCATGAACCCGTGTTGAACGCATCTGGTTTTCAATGCCAATCAAGGCCTGTGTCGACACATATACAATCTCATCCCGCATCAACGCATTAGGATATTAGCCATTACATCCCCGCGTCTCGATGCACCAGCGTGCCAAGAATTCCCAAGCATGCCAAATTCCCTTCCATCTCAAGACTTCATAATCGAGTACAAGCTCATTTATTGAGCTAAAAGTCTATAGCATGCGAGGCAACAAAAGTCATCACTCACAAAATGGTATTCGACACAAGGCATATGTATTGAACAAGCATACTCACATTCACCAAACCACAGTGATAGGCACTGAATCACCATGCAATAACTCATAAAAATTCATCTAATTCGAACCCAAATCATCTAGTAGAGGCATATCCCCCTATTCAAGATTTAGGGACTCCTTACCTTAGGCTAAATCAACAAAATTCGCCTTCCCAAACACTTCAAGGATGCGGTTTAGTAGTCCAAAAATAGGGCAGTCATATAACCTACGAGAATTCATCCAAATTTATTAATTTTCTCGTCCAAATCACCGAACCACAGAGCATAAACAATAATAACATGTCAATTGACATCTTAGTACCTCTCAACTATGAAATTAGGACTTGACGATACCTCGAACAGCCCTCAAGAACTTAGATTGTACAATCCGAAATAGGGCGGTTTCGGTTCTGCCCTATATTCAACCAATCAGTCCATAATTCATTCTTAAACCTTAATTTATCACCTAATTTACTTGTTAACATATAGTCCTATGTCTAATAGAGTCTCACCGAAAGTTCGAGGGTGAGTTAATGCCCGAAAGTCCCAAAACAGTCCCGGTTCTTCGAGTCCAACCGCCGATCAGATTCTGCTCACGGAATCAACACCATTTCATCATCAAAACTCCGTCAAATTTCACCAAACTTATTATCTCAGCTCAGTTTACAAGTGTACTATGTTTCTACAAATCACCATCGAAAATGAAGCGAATCGGAGTTCTAACGAGGCTAAACGAAGACTTACCCTTAGTTGCATCGAAATCTGTCCGCTTTCGAGAAAACAGTTGGTCGGAGCTCCACCAATGTCCAATGGCCGAGATTTCACTTGGAGATTGTCGGCAAGAGGCTGAGGGTCAGGTGGGTGGTCGGCGTGAGGTTAGGTGGTCGTCGGGCGTGGCAGTAGACGGCAGTGAAGGAAGCGGGCAGACGCTAATCGCCTAGGGAAGCTCTTGATTGAAGAAGAAGATGAAGAGAAGAAGAAGAAGATGGCTGGTAGGGGTGTCTTCGGCTGAAAGGAGGAGAAGAGAGACTATACACCAAATTTTGATAGTCAAAGTAGGTTAAAAGTAGAGCAATTAATGCTATATCCCCATCTAATGACACTTGTCTTTTTGTCAATAATTTTGATAATCCAATGGCCATTATACACTCCTATTTTTAGCAGCCAAGATTTGAGGGGCAAAATGATAATTTTGCTCTTGTCATCCGGAACCTTGTTTTTTCAATTCAAATTTCCTTTGATGAGGCGACGTCCAATCTAATTAAAAAGTAGAAATTCTTGGTTTCCATTTTCTAATTTCGAGACTCGTCTCTAGGTCATTTTTCTGTCAAATGTAAGTTCAGACTATCCCGAACTAACGTGCGGCTTTTGCAGACGTTAAGCATATCGACTCTATGATTCTCATCACATTTGGGGCTTGTTAGTTCATGGCGACTTTGGTCGTCATGTAATTGCGAGGGTCTATTACTAGCTCCGATGGTCTCGATCGTCATCATTTGATTTAGGAAAATTTTGCAAATTATACGTTGGTTAAGCGGCATCACCCGCGCTCCAATCGTATAACGCTAGCAATGCATTCCTTAATCGTTCTTAGATTGGACTTTAATTGTGATATTCTAGTTTCCCTGTCATTTCGAGAATTATCAATGAGAATGTATCTAATGATGTATTTTAGTCGTATCTCGCTCGGATCTAATCAATCTCGAGTTAATTGACCAAAAGGGAAAGGCTAAAGCAAGACAATGTACGTGGACCTAGGGAACTCAAATAGGAAATGACACTTTGATCATAAGGATTGCCGATGTACTATTTAGAACCATTAAAAGCCGATCTAAGAACGATTACAAAATGCATTGCTAGTGTCATACGATTGGAGAGCGGGTGATGTCACTTAACCAACGTATAATTTACATAATTTTCCTAAATCGAATGATGACGATCAAGACCGTCGGAGCTAGTAATAGACCCTCGCAATTATATGATAACCAAAGTCACCATGAACTGACAAGCCCTAAGTGTGATAAGAATCACAAAGTCGATACGCGTAACGTTTGCCAAAGCTGCCCGTTAGTTCGGGATAGTCTGAAATTTCATTTGACAGAAAAATGGCCCAGAGACGAATCTCGAAAATTGAGAAATGGAAAACCAAGAATTTCAACATTATATTTGGATTGGACGTCGTTTCATCGAAGGAAATTTCAATTGAAAAAATGACGTTCCGGACGACGAGAGCAAAATTATAATTTTATCCCTCAAGGTTTGGCTTTGTCTTAACAAATGAAGAAGGATAAATTGATCATTGACCCTACCCCAAGGCTACAGAAAATGAGGACTATTATTGGCCACTGGATGAACAAATTATTAATATAAGGACAAGTGTCAAAGGATGGTGTAATAGCATTAATTACTTGGCTTTTTACCTATCATTCTCCTTGGTTGACTAAGCTAATTGGTGTATAGCTTCTTCTTCTCCTCCAACACCCGAACACACCATCATGCTGCCATCTTCTTCTTCTTTTCTTCATCTTCTTCTTCGTTCTTCATCTTCTTCTTGCCGAGAGCTCGATGACCAGCCGCTGCTGCTCCTTTTGCCGCCATTGAGCGCCACCTCCGGCGATCACCAGCTCTCGCGCCGTCCACCAGCCCATAGCCCCTCCTCCTGCCGACCACCTTCAAGTGGTAGTTCGGCATTTGGCCACTTGAGGAGCTCCGGCCAGTCAATCTCCTGGAAGCCGATGGATTTCGTCGCAACAGAGGATAAGTCTTCATTCAGCCTCCATAGGACCTCGAATCGCTTCAAATTTTCGGTGATAGTTTGTGGACATGTAGTACTAGGGTTGACTGAGCTGAGGTGATAATTTATTGGAGTTTGGAAGGATATTGATGGTTGTTTTGTGGTGTGATCTCTGGGACAGAACTGACCGGCGGTAGGACATGAAGAACTGAGGCTGTTCGTGTGCTTTCGGGCATCGTCTTGGCACAAAATTTTTGGTGAGACCTTTAGACACATAGAACTTAATGTTAGCAAGTAATTTGAGCAATAAATTGAGGTTTAATATTGATTTATGGGCTGATTGATGGAGTATAGGGTAGAGTTGAAGTTGCCCTGTTTCAGTATCGCTCAAATTGAGCCTTTAAGGGTTGTTCGTGTGTCGTCGAGTCCTAAATTCTTTGTTGAGACTTACTAGGATGTCAATTGATATGTCATTGAGGTTTATGCTCTGTGGATTGGTGAATTGAATAAAATTGACAAATTGGTTGGATTCCCCTAGGATTATAAGGCTATAACCTGTTTTGGACTCTTAGGGCCGAGTCCTTGGAGTGTAGTGGAGGGATTTTTGTTGAATCAAGCCTAAGGTAAGGAGTCACTAAGCCTTGGCTAGGAGGACAGGTCTTGACTAGATGATTTATTTGTGAATTGGATGAATTTTCGTGAATTTATTGTGTGGTTGTTCAATGTCTACCATTGTGGATCGGTGAATGGTTGCATGCTTGCTAAATGCATAAGCCGTGTGTCTATTGCCACTTTTGAGTGATGAATTTGATTACCTCGCATGCCGTAGACACTTAGCTCGATGCATGGGCTTGCACTCGATCATGAAGTTTTGAATTGAAAAGGAAATTGGCATGCTTGAGAACTTTGATACCCTGATGCGTTGAGACGCGGGGTTGTGATGGCTGGTACCCTGATGCGTTGAGACGCAGGGTTATGATGGTTGATGTCTTGATGCGTTGAGACGGGGGACGAGAATTTATATGTGTCAACACAGGCCTTGAAAGGTAATGAAAACCTGAGGTGTTTAACGCGGGTTTGTCAATTTGATGGTCTGAGGCGTAATGACGTGAACCGAGCTTGAGGCATTTTGACGCGGGCGTGAATCATGAGATAATTCTAGAGGATGGAATGTATGGCTTGATTTTGTGTCCCATGTCTGACTTTAATGATAAGTTATGTTAACATGATTGCTTGATTGTCAATCGCTTGTATCCATACGGCATTTTATGACCATTGAGTGACTTGTATTGTTGAGTGTGTGTTCTTATTCATTATTTACATTGATCTGGGTGTATTGTCAGCCCGACCTATGGTTAGGCTTATCTTACTGAGATGTCGATCTCACTCCGACATGGGACTTACTTTTTGTGACATTTTGAATTTCCACCCTTGAGGCTTGAGATATGAAATGAAGACTCAAAATTAGCAATTGGAAATAGAGAATTCCAACTCTGGATAGGATTTGATGTCATCTCCCCAATTGGTAATTTCGAATTGGAAAAAAATAAAGTTTGGACTGAAAGTGCAAAATTACCATTTTGCCTCTCGACCTTTGCCATTGCCTTAAGAGTTAGTGAAGGGCATAATGATCATTTAATTCTCCAAAGGCCTGCTGAATATCAAGAGAGAGCCCAGGTCAATAGAAGTCAATGGTGGACAAAGTCTTCTAGAAGCCTTGACAAGTGTCATCCATGGAGTGGCTAAGCATTAATTGCCCTCACCAAACATTGTCTAATCAAATTAGCCTCAATAATATGTGTGACACAAGTATATTGAAGACCTTATCTGCTGTGTATACCATCTACCTCACGTTCATTGCATTTCCTCTCCAAACACACACAACTGAAAACTGCCTAGAAAAACAATTTTTGAGCCTTCTGTTCGGTCCGGTCGAGCGGCCCTTCCTGGTGGCTATTTGAGGTGCTCCGACAACCAGAAAGTAGATAGTTGTGTCCTTGACACTTCAAGTGGTAGATCGAAGTTTCGTTGGACGAGTTTTCCGAACCAACCCTTAGACCAAAACCGGACAAAATCCGCGCGAGCTGAGGTAAAGTCTTCATTCTACCTCTTAGAGACTCCGATTGGCCTCAAAATTTTTAGGAGAGCTTCATAACATCTAGTACTATGTTCAGATGGTCTGTGACTGTAAAAAGATGATGATAAATTAGATTTTTATGGCTGATCATGGGTGGTACAAAACTGGACAGATTCTGACCTTGTGGGGATCAAGATATTCCGAAGTCTTTGGAGTGTCAAACGACTTCAAAACTCACGGTGAGCCTTCTAAACTTGTAAATGAAGGTCTTGGTATGTTATTTATGCAAAGAGTTGGTCTTGGAATTGATTTATGGCTTCATTGAATGGTTGGGAATCGAACCGGTTCTGTTTTGAGGGTGTATACATGCTGGCCGGTTCTATTTGGGGGATGAATGAGGAATATTTGGACTTTAATTGACATATAATGACTTGTATAATATCATGTGAGGTGTCAAAGGGAAGTGTGAGAAGTGGATTGGAGTTTAAAGGTGATTTAGGGGCTAATTGGTGCATGAAACTTTGAGATATATATTATGCCCTTTAAATTGTAGCATGAACCGATTATATGGGGGATTAATGAAGGTGTCGTCTTGTATTCGACCAATTGATAGGGCATCCTAAGTTTCCATTTGTTTGGTGATTGAGAGAATGGTTTAACGAAAGTGAAATTCGAATGTTTCTAATCCGAAATTGAATGGATTTTGACTCAAAATTGATGAACTTCCTAGGACAGCACATGGTCCTCATTTGGTTGTGATCTTGTGAATCGAGGAGACTCGTTTGGTGTGGATTTTTGTTGGTTAATCTCTGCAAATGGTTCCTAAACCCTTACATAAACTCTAGGACGCTATTGGATAGTCGTCTTGTGTAGCATGATTATGCGATAAAAGCACGGTGATTGATAGTGTGATATTGAATTGGCTGTGAGCCTTGTTCTTATTATTGAATTGGATGTGAGCCTTGTTTTTTGTTATTGAATTGGCTGTGAGCCCTGTTACTGTTAAAAAATTGGCCAAGATGCCCTAGTAGTGAATTAGCCGTGGGCCCTGGTGATGACATTGTCGCCGTGGGCCCTGGCAATGATTTGGCTTAGAGCCTTGACGATACATCGCGGCCGTAGGCCCTGGCAATGATTAAATGGTTTGTTAATGATTGGTCAATTTTATGAACTATATTGTGCGTATATGATGGTATCGTGGTATTAATGAGAAAGGAGTTGAGGATACCATTTGGTCAGACGACCCCGGCGGTATCGGAGGGTGGTGGAATTGAATGAGAATGTGAATGCCATTTGGTTTGATGACCCCGGCGGCATGGAGTGGCCATAAGCCTGGAAAGTATCGATTGGTCTGATGACCCTAGTGGTACGTGGACATCATTTGGCCTGATGACCTTGGCGATGTTAGGTGGCAAAAGTGCTAGTGGAGTTTGTGGGTGGTTGAGAAAGTTGTGGCTGTGGTGTATGTGGTGCATATGTTTGTATATTGAGAAACTGGAATTGAGTATCATTGTTGTATTGATTGTCCATGTCTGGCTATGGATGTTGTCCTGTGATGCATTGTGTCATTGCATTATTGTTACCTACATCTTGGTGGCATTGTGTGTGGTCTAGGGGGACTAGTGTTCAGGTCTAGGTTTAGGTTTCACTTGCTGAGATTTATATCTCACCCCATTGGGGACTTTACTTTTTCAGGTCCCAAGTGAAGAAAACTCGGACTTGCCATGGGATGGCATTTGAAGAAGTCGTTAGAGTTAGAATTGTAACTGACCTATTATTTTTGGGAAGTGTATATCCATTTGTCCTCAGTCATCTCATTATGAATTTGTTTGGAGCTGTTTAATTGCTTCCGTGGCCTTGTAATATTTTGGAGCTGTGATTAATGGACCGAGGGATCCTGGGAGATTATTGAAGATCCACGGCCAGGAGGGATGTTCACGAGCTCGCCGGGTTCGGGGCTTGACACTTTTTCAGACCCTAAGCCCTAAGATGCTACCGACACGACTAGGCGATCCGAATGAAATGATCGCCTAATTTGATGAGTTTCCTGATGGTCGGGGTACCGTATATGTGAGGAAGTGTACAGTCGTTTAGGTAGTCGAGGGAGGTAAAGACTGAAAGTCGCATAGGTTTGAGGCTTCGTTTCGTAGGGTAGGTGATGACGTTACTGCTGGTCCGTTGAAGTCGACGAAGGTGCCTCGAGGAGTCATCCCTAATTGGTGTCATCCCGCTCTGGTTCTATAGAGGTCGAGGTGTTTGTAGCTGGCTTGGGGAACATACCTGAGAAGACTCCTACTCTGGAAGACACAGATGAGGTGATTAAGATCGATGCCTCCGAGGACGAGTTGGAGGATGACACGATGGATGACACAGTGGATGTGTGTTTGAGACCTTCTCGGACTACGACCCTGATGAGGATGCAAAGGAGACTAACGATTCCAGTGATTCGACCTAGGGGTTTCCTACTTTTACTTGGCTGTTTTTTTTTTGTGCCCTTGTTGGTCCGTTCTGTTTTGGGGGACTTAGATATGAATTGTCTTCTGATCAAGTCCCGTTGCCCCGACCCATCTGTAGGGTTAGTTGACTTGCACTTTTGTACAAACTCTTGATGTGATGCTTATATATATGATGTTCTCGTTACCTAGGTCTCCATTGGTTTATGTACGGAGGTGTTATTGACATTACGTTTCCGCATGCTCGAGTACATTATGCATCTCTCGACGAGTAAGTCTTGGGACTCAAGAGGACCAGGTGAAAGATAGCTACACCCCCATGCTTGAGGGCATGGGGCGTGACATTAATGGTTCTAAATACTCTATCGGCAATTTTTTTGGTCAAAGTGTCAGTTCCTATTTGAGTTTCCTAGGTCCACGTATCTTGTCTCGCGTTAGCCTTTCCCTTTTGGTTAGTTGATTTGAGATTGATTAGATCCGAGTGAGATATGACTGAAATACATCGTTAGATACATTCTCATTGATAAGTCTCGAAGTGACAGGAAACTAGAATGTCACAAAACAAAGACTCAATGCCAACCGTTCTGTAAAATGCGCTTCTAGACTCCACAGCAGCACTAGTCTAAATCTTCGTAAGCAACATCCGCTGACATACATACATACATACATACATATATACATACATATATATACATATATATATACTGATACCATAAGCACGCAGGATCGCAGATCGCAAAAGATAAAGATAAGATTACAAAAGAAGATTAAAAACATCAGTCTTTAGTGATGGTTATTCCAATAATTACGATACAATGCAGGAAGTAAGAAATAAACACTCAAAAGATGATATAAAGTTTCTAGAACAGGGTATAAAATAGCAACATCTATTAAAAGAACAAACAACATATATAAAACCACCAGCAGAAGGCTCGACCTTCCGATTCTGGGGCAAGCACAGTTATAAGTTGCAAGAAATAAATTGCAAAAAGAGAAAGATTACAAGAGGAATAATATGAACATAATTCCTTGGACACCAACAGGAGGCAGAGCATTCCGATTTTGGGTCAACTTAAGGCAAAAGATGAAGAAATGTGTACTTTTATTGAAATGGGATAAAAATTTCCACAAGAAATATAAAAAAGATCATCAGATCTGTGCATCTAAGGGCAGAAATATCAAAAGATCCATGGTAAACCACAATGGGTAGTTCTGGGTAGAAATAGCGATGTCTCAAAAATAAATTTACGGATTTGGTCCGGGAGATTTCTAGAAAGGTTTCTTCAAAATGTGGATTTGGAAGTTGAAAGGATGTTAAAGTAGAAAGGGTTTAAAGGTTTCTCCTCTGAAGGTAGGCTCTGTGGGTGAGAGAAAGAGCTTCAGGAGAGAGAGAGAGAGAGAGAAAGGATTGAGCAAAAACTGGACCTCCTCTGAGCGTTTGGTGTTCAGATATTTAAAAAGAAGAAAAAATTGCTATAGCTATTGTTCTTGTGTTACAATGTTTGTCAAAAAACCGCTACAATGTACAGTAAAAAGTCAAAATATGTACATTGTACAATGTACATACGGTATTCAAAATACAAAATTTTAATCAAAGTCTTCTGCCAAGTTGATGCCGTAGCAATCGTCTTCATTCGTGTTTCCACTGTGATGTGAAGACGTGGCTTGGGACTCTTCATATTCAACAATGGTCTTCTTCAACATTTGGCCAAAATCCTTTTCTTCGGATACACTAGCCAATTTGGAGACTGTCATTGCCTTGTCATGCAAAAAGGAAGATTTGACCAAGACTGGGGCTTTGACCGAGGTATTCCTCCGTTGAAGCCAATTCTGGACGGTTGAGGTTGAGAGTTTATCTCCATAAGAAAAGCCATCCCACCATTTAGTCTTGTATCTTCAAATCAGAATCAAAATATTGGGGTCTTAAGTATTTGGTTGATATTCAAATTCCCAAGTAGAAACCCAAGACATTTTAAATGTCGCAAAAAACACGAGGAGAGATGGAAATTGTTTCTCGTGTGAGTTTGAAGTAAAAGATGTTCTAAAAAGTTGGTAAGATTCCTTAACCTCATAAGGAAGGATTTCGAGGTTAGGACCAAATTATCCTATGACATTTTGAATTTCCTGTCATTTTGAGGCTGTTGAATGTGAATGTATCTTTCAATGTATTTCAGTTTTGTCTCGCTTAGATCTAATCAATCTTGAGTAAATTGAGCAAAAGGGAATGGTTAACACATAACAAGGTACGTGGATCTAGGAAACTTGAAAAATGAAATGACGCCTTGACCATAAGGATTGTCGAGGGAACATTTAGAGCCAATAAGGCCGATCATATAATGATTAAGGAATGTAATGCTAGCGTTATACGATTGGATCGCGGGTGAAGCCGCTTAACCAATGTATAATTTGTAAATTTTCTTAAATCGAACTTTGTCGATCGAAGCCGTCGGAACTAGCGATGAACCCTCACAATTACATGATAACCAAGGCTGTCATAACTTGAGTTACCCTTAGTATGATGAGAATCACAGAGTCGATACGCGTAATGTTTACAAAAGCTGCCCGTTAGTTCGAAACAAACTGGAATTTCGATCGACGGACGAATGATCATGAAATGGAAGCTCAAAAATTGGCAATTGGAAATAGAGAATTCCAATTATGGATAGGAATTTGACAATGTCTCGCTAAATGGTAATTTCGAATTTGAAAAGTGAAGTTTGAACTAAAAGTGCAAAATTACCATGTGCCCCTCGACCATTTGTCTTGCCTTAACAAAATCATGAATGACAAAATGGTCAATAACTCTTCTCATCTATGGCTGCCGAAAATTGTATTGCAAGGGGGTCAAAGATGGGCCAAAGTCATAAGTGTGTTATTGGTCACTTGCCACTTGTCAAGCAATGGGAGCCCCAAGCATTAATGACCCTCACCTAACATTGTCTAATCAAATTAGCCTCAATAATATGCGTGAGACAAGTATATTGAAGACATCATCTGCTGTGTATACCATCTACCTCACGTTCATTGCATTTTTCTCCTCAAACTTACCTCACCAAAAACTGTCGAGAAAGACAGCTTCGGCCCTCTCTGTTCGATGCAGTCGAGCAAGCCTTCCCGACTTCGTCTGGCCGTCCCCAACCACCAAGAGCTAGATAAACGTGTCCTTGACACATTTCAAGTGCTAGATCGAAGTTTCGTTGGACGATTTTTCTGAACCAGCCCTTAGACCAAAACCCGATGAAATCCGCACGAGCTAAGGTAAAATCTTTGTTCTACTTCTTAGAGACTCCGATTGGCCTCAAATATTTTAGGAGAGCTTCCTAATATCTAGTACTATGTTCTAATTTTCTATGGCTGTAAATAGATGGTGATAAATTAGATTTTTATCGCTGATCATGGGTGGTACAAAAATGGACAAATTCTAACCTTGTGGAGATCAGGCTATTCCGAAGTCTTTGGGGGGTCAAACTACTTCAAAACTCATGGTGAGCCTTATAAACATGTAAATGAAGGTCTTGGAATGTTATTTGTGCAAGAAGCTAGGCTTAGAATTGAATTATGGTTCGATTGAACAGTAGGAAAAATCTATTCTACTTTGAGGGTGTACGCATGTTGGCTGGTTCTATTTGGGGACTAAATAAGGAATATTTGGACTTCAATTGACATATAATGTCTTGTATGATATCATGTGAAGTGTCAATGTGAAGTGTGAGAAGTGAATTAGGATTTAAAAGTGATTTATGGGCTAATTGGCGCATGGAACTTTGAGTTCTATATTTAGCCCTTTAAATTATAGTATGAACCGAGTATATGGAGGATTAATCGAGGTGTTGTCGTGTATTCGACCAATTGATAAGGCATCTTGAGCTGCCATTTATTTGGAGATTGAGAGAATGGTTTAACGAAAGTGAAATTCGATTGTGTCTAATTCAAAATTGAATGGATTTTGACTCAAAATTGATGAACTTCTTAGGACGGCATGTGGTCCTCATTTGGTTGTGATCTTGTGAATCGAGGAGACTCATTTGTTGTGGATTTTTGCTAATTAATCTCTATAAGTGGTTCCTAAACCTTTGCTTGAACACTAGGATGCTACTGGATAGTTGTCACGCCTTGCGCCCCGTGCATGAGCACGCGACTCCCTGCAAGCAAACCAAATATCTCTCGTGGTCCCAAGATCCACAAATAAGTCGAGAGACATAATATATATCAAGCATGCGGAAGTAATATTGAAATAACTCCTTCGTACAAAATATAAGTGGGACCTGGATAGCGCAAATACTGTCACACAAATATCCAACTGTTCATGTAGGTACATAGCTACTAAATCTGCTAACACGAGGGGCGACGAGGTATGTGGAATTTTGATTTTAAGTCAATTTTAGGCTCATTCATGAGAAGTGTGTATCTGGAGATGTATTTCAGTCGTATCCCGCTCGAACCTGATCAATTCGAGTAGACTGACCAAAGGGAAAAGGCTAACGCGATACAAGGTACGCGGACCTAGGGAACTCGGATAGGAAATGGCGCTTTGACCATAAGGATTGTCGAGGGGATATTTAGAGCCAACAAAAGGTCGATCCAAGAACGATTAAGGGATGCCTTGCGAGTGTCATACGATTGGAGCGCGGGTCATGCCGCTTAACCAACGTATGATTTGTAAAATTTTCCTAAATCGGACGGTGAAGATCGAGACGTTAGGAGCTAGTGATAGACCATCACAATTACATAACAACCAAAGCCGCCACAAATTGACGAGCCCTAAGTGTGATGTGAATCACGGGGTCGACATGCGTAATGTCTACGAAAGCCGCTCGTCGGTTCGGGATAGACTGGAACCACGTTTGATAGAGAAAACTATCAGAAATGAGTCTTGAAATATTTGAAATGGAAAATCAAGAATTCCAATGTCATTTGGATTGGCCGTCGCCCTATCGAAGGTTTCCAGAACGAGAAAAACGACGTTCCGAACGTCGGGGGTAAAATGACCGTTTTGCCGCTCAAGCTTAGAACTTTGCCCTTGCAATTGAATAAGGGAAAAATGGTCCAAGCACACCCCAAGGCTGCCAAAAGTTCAAGGACAACGAAGTGGCCATTGGATCTCATGGGGAAAGCAACTTGCCTAGCATCAAAGATCCAAGGAGTCAAGGTCATTTCACCTTTTTACCACCTACCAATCAAAGGCCTTTGACCACAAATTGAACATACCACTCTCTCTCTCTCTCCATTCTGCAAAAATTTCGGCCACCACCCTTGGAGAACCGACCAACACCTTCATCCTCTTCTTCTTCATCCTGCTGCCCACCCGACCAGAATCTAGGCTCCACTTCGCCGGACACCAAGGCCACTTCCGGCCACCATCTGCTGCCGGCTGACCACCACAACAAATCTCTATGTCTTTCCGACATCCTCCAACAAGAATCAGAACATTTGGAGCAACGCGGAGCCCGAAGCAAGGATTCTCCCGAGAGTCGATGGAGATTGACTCAATCTGAGGTAGGTCCGGTTTCTGACCGTTTAGTGGCCGAAAACTTTGAGTTTTGAGGTCAAATTTCGTGGAGACCTAGTAGACATGTAAATGGTTCTGTGGTAAAAAGTTGAGATGGATTTGATTAAGTTTTGACCACGAACCGGCCTTATTAATATTGCATAGAAAACTGCCAGATTCCGTGCTTGGAGGAACCGACGACTTTGGATGGTTTTCCGGCGACCAACTGGCCTAAAACTCACGGTGAGCCTCTTGGATCCTTAGATAATCATGTTAAGAGATAGATTGATGATTAAATGGAGGATTTATGAGTGGATTGAAGGCTGGATATGCTCGGTTTGCACAAAACCAAAGTGAACCGATTGGTTTTGTGCAAGACCGGTTCTGTTGGGCTGATGATGGATGGTTTATAAGTCTCAAATTGATATTTAAAGTATTTTAAGATGTTGAGGATTATGCCATGAAGTGTTAGGAGTCATGGATGGTTGAATTGGACATGAAAATTGACGGATTGGTTGGATTTTATTAGGTTGGGTGGTGGATTGGCCTTGAACCATGGTTCGCCAAGACCTTGAGGGTCCATGAGGAGCAACTTGGGTTGTCAAATCAAATGTAAGGGAATTCCTAACCCTATGTTAAGAAGATTGGACTCGATTGGGTAAGTCGAGGACCGATTGGGACGATTATGAGAATTTATTCAAGTGGGTAGCTTAGCGATATACTAAGATGATATCAGATTGATTGTGAGTAATATTGTGTACCTGGGTTATTTGCCATGCCTATATATCGTTTGAATTGAATTGCATGCCATGAGAATTATGAAACGCATTTGAATGCGCGCTTGCTAATGAGTGTGAGATTAAATGACAACCAAGGCATATGTTAGGTTTGTGGCATGAATACAACATGGCAAAGCTCTGAGGCGTGTAAGACTCGGGGCAAGAAAATGAATACCTTGATACGACAAGATCGCGGGGTAAAAATAGACATTGCATAGCGCCGTGATGCGACGAGTTTGCGGGCTTGAGATGGCCAGGGTCCTGATGCGATCTAATCGTGGGATGAAGAGGCCTTGAAGCGTATGAGACGCGAGGCAGGATATATATATACCTTGATGCGACGAGTTCGCAAGATTGAGTATGAACTCACAAACCTTGCCTAGAGATGAACCGGGACCTGATGCGTTTACGAGGGTAACCGATGACGGTCTGATGCGTTTAGGCGGGCTGAGCCTGAAATGACTAGTTCGCGGTCTAGAGAATGAGGCTGACAGAGGTTGAGATAATTTTATTGGCCAGGAGATTTATCGGAACCTGATGCGTTTATGCGGGTTGTCGAGCCTGAGGCGACAAGATCGCGGGCTAGAGATTTAGACAGGTTGAGGTCAGTGAATATGAGATGTGGTAGGCTGAGAGTGCATGGGTATTATTACTTGAGTGTGACTTGAGGTCATCGATGTTTGCCTATTATCCATATGTTGAGTTTATTGACTAGTGCCCTATATGCCTGTGTGAGCCAGAGCCTAATTTTATTGGATATATGACTACCTGAGTGGACGGTCGACCTAACCTAGGGTTAGGACCCATCTTACAGAGATTTATATCTCACCCCTGTGGGGGCTTACATTTTTTAGGTTCTAGGCGAAGGAAGCACGAGCTTACCAAGGACTGGCACTTGAAGAGATAGTTGATCAATTGCACTAGAATGGATTTGTCTTCTGATGATGTTTGGATTTGTACTTTTGATTGGTGGAATACGAATTGAATCCGTGGTAAAAGTGGTTATGGAGACTTTGTTGTTTATGTCCTAAGTCATCGGTATGTTGTCGTATTTATATGATTAGAGGATGGCATCGCTTCTGCATACTTTGACGAAAGAAGTTGTAAGCTATGGGCCGTTGGATCCTGGAGCATTCTTAAATGAACGTCATGGACAGGGATGTTCGCGTGCTCGCCGAGTTCGGGGAGTGACATCCCCGTTAGATTTGGTATCAGAGGAAGGTCAGCTCGATCTAAGGAGATTAAAATTTGGAGTGATAAGGAGCGATGACTTGAGGACAATTAGATGTCGAGGTCTATAAGACTAGGCATGGATTGTTGGGTGTCGAGGATGTAGGCTTGAATTTGTATACACTTGAATGGTCCTAGAGTTGACTTTCATGGCTGACTTTGAATTGTGTGGTGATTAAAGTTTAGTGGAAACAAGCTGTGATTGGAGAGTCATGAGCATGGGCTTTGGTAGTAATTATGCTTGAGGATAATAGGAAATTGTTTATGAATGAAGGGTCAATTGAGGTGTATGGTTGCGATCTTGATTTGTCGATGACCCAATTTCAGGAGTACGAATTATAAAGAGACGATCGATATTAGTGGATTCAGGCTTGGATTGCATGATATTTTGATGGTTTAGCTATCAATTACTTTTGTCAACCTTGAATGACATGAGATGAGATGAATACAAGGAGTATTTGCATTGAAGACCAGTTGTGATCAAATGATTAGGGATTTGATTTGAATGTTGATTGGACTTGAGGTATAGGGTTGAATATAGGCAATTGATCTGTGAGGTGTGACGATCATTGGTGGAAATTAGAACTCTTGAATGGATAGGAACTAACCTGAAGGCAGTTTTGACAGGACAAGTAGTGAGGACAGTCATGCTGTGCTTGAGTTTGTGGCTTTGAAATAAAGGTCGATAAAGGTGCATGCAATGACTTATCGCTGTTGGACTTAATAAATCATCGCTTCGTATGGGACAAGTTGATGGGATACCTATAAACTGTGATGAAACATGGTATGGGACATGTGGAACGGGGCTTTCTCTGTAGATGTATGGCTTGAGACCACCTACATCGGCCAGGTCTGATGAGGGCGGGGAGTGATCGCCAGGATAGAGAGGTCCGGACAAGGAGCGGCTCCTAGCAGGCTTCTAAGATGGCAGAGGCAGGAATGACCCAAGTCATAACTTGAAAGGGGAAGCCTAGGTATTAGGTTGAGTCCAATTGTGGATAAGGGATGTATGGCACGAGATTGATTCTTATCAAGGATGATTGAAAGTGGCATGGCCTGTGTAATGGTGCCTACGAGAGGCATGTTTAAAAACTTTGTGCTTGGCGATGAATGCCCTTGGAAAAAGAAAGATGAAGGTTGTGATGGGCCTGTTGGGCATGTTTGATGATTAGCCTCATGTGATTGGCTTGGCCAAGATATGACTGAGGTGTTAGACGACGTATACCCTTGGAACCGAGGCCTGTTGAGATAAGATAGTCTATTGTGACTATGCTAGAGGGCAGATGCCTTTAGGCCTAAAGTATGAACTTTTGACCCAGTGAATCGCTGTTTTGAGTGCTTGTGTGATAGTTGCCTAGTTGAGGCTAGCCTAGTAAAGGCTGTTAGTTGAGAAGTTGCATCGTTGAGACTGGCTTGAGGAAGGATTGCCGACCAAGGATGATTTGAGATCCTTGAATATTCGGCAATTAATTGGGAATTGCTTGAGAACCATTAGAGAGTTGTTTGGGAACCACGGATGGATGGTGAAAAATATTGAGATGAGCAGCCAGAGGTTGATAGACTTGAGTAGACGACTTGAGTCTTGGATTCCTAGAGGGAATCATAGTGGTTCAAGTGACAGGAGAACCTGATAAGACTAAAGGACCAAGGCATGGTTGCTAGGGTCGCAGTTGACTTGCGTATGTGAGATACGAGAAGATTTAAGGACTAAGATGGATCATGAGAACTTAATGCGGTTGAATGACCAAGGTGTGGTCGTAGAAGAGCGTTGGGCTCGAGGATACGTGGTATGATAAAATCCAGGAATTGAGATGGATCATGAAATTGAGTGACTATGGGCGATTTGAGTAATGAGTACTAAAAGAGGATATGGCTCGATCAGTTGATCGTACGAGACCCAAGAGCTGAATGGGTCGTGAGAGCTTTAAATGGAGATTGGGAAAATTATCGATTAAGCAAGCTCGGAGAGGAGCTGCCATGAATCTCTAGATCACTGTGGTGGTGAATGCTCGTGTGGAGGAGTTAAGTGATGGAAGTCACGAAGAAAGTGACTCTGAGTGAGTCTTTTCGAAATTGAATGTGTGGGTAGAACCATGAGAGGTTGGAAAAGCCTGTAAGATTATGTATAAGGCTGAAATTGATTGAGCCAGGTAGAGGGATGAGATTCGAAATTGCCTTCCTCTGGATTGAGGGTTTTGTGAGTAAACCTCAGAGGCTTTGGGTGCACTAAGGAAAGAAAGTGACCCTACAGTACTAGCCCTAAGAGGCTATTGAGGATTGGTGAAAGGTCACTAGAGGAAGGATTTCCTCGGAGACATGAGATTTGCCTAGACTACCTTTGTGAGTTGTTCGATGGGAAGTATAATCTTGGGGGATTGCTTGAGAGCAAGGATTGTTTGGATCCTGGTACTGTCGCAAGGATCGTAGGATAATCGACCGGTATGAGACAGAGTTCTCAAGGTCGCTTGAGCGTATGGTAAAGGTGGTCAAGGACCCTTGAATAAAACGAGTAAGTCCCTGAGTAGAGTGGAGTTTGAAAACCTTATGACTGTTGTTACTCCTGATTTTGAAGAATGGTGATAAGACTCAGTTAAGGAAGAGAATGATCAAAAGATTTATGAGTAAGAGAACTCTTGCTCACGGATTACGAGCAAAGAAATATTCATTATGAATATGGAGCGTGTCTATGGGAAATGGTTGACTACTGGGCGAAGGCACATAGTGGAAAGTGAGTAGTAAGTCTTTTCTATTGTGAATGAAGTCGAGGAAGGATCGGCATGCTAGATTGCCTGGAGTTAATAATTTCCTGGGATTTGTTGATTGGATTGAAACCATGAGAAATGCAGTCATGAGTTGTTGTTTCCTAAAGAATAGGGCATTGATCTTAAAGGGCGATTGGACCATGAATTGGTCATTGATGAAAGGAAAATTGAACGGACTTGGTAGTCCTGAATGGTTGTGACTCTAGTAAGTGGTGTAGTAAATGAAAAGAATGCTTGAGGAACACTTGTAAAGTGATTTGAGTTAATCGAATTGACCATTCGACAAGTGAGCGGGTGAATATCTAAGGACGAACAGATATCGTCACTAAAGGTGACTGAGTTATGGGAAAGAGAATGTGAAAGCATGGTGGCATTTAAGCTCTAGAGTAAAAGTGTCACCGTTGGCGCAGACTCCAAGATTGCCGTCCTATGGAACGAGAAGGACAAGGTGAATTGGAAGTAAGAAAATGCCAAAGAATTGTGTGGTTTCTTCCTTAGAGTAAGAGACACTATTGTAAAAGGAAGAAAGACTCCAAATTGTCCTAGTATGATGAAGAAGCGTCTGTACCGAGAAAGAGGACGCAGAATTTGAGTGACTCCTGAAAGTGAAATCTGAGAGGCAGTCTTGAAGACAATGTTGAATTCTAGGATGATGTCGACGTTCAGTGGAACAAACGGAATTGGATAAGGTCGCCTTAGCGAGCATGAAACTCAAAGGCTGACATTGATGCTTCTCGAAGAGAAGAGTGACAAGGATAAACGAAATGTCGTGCGGTCCCAGAGGAGACCTGTGACGACAGAGAGCTAAGGTCTGAGCTCAAGAGAAAAGTGCGAGGAATAGTTGGAAAGATTGGACACTTAGTAAAGAGAAGTTGATAGTAGTCGAACTAAGTGCCCAAGGAATGATTGAGTTGGTCGTTACCGTCTTGAGAGACGATGGTTCAACTCATGTAAGAAGCCATGAGAAACATGAACTGTTATGAGGGTGTCATGTGGGCTCTAAGGAAATGTCTATTGCCCACTAAATGTGAAGAGCGTAGGTTGTGAACCTGATGAAGTGAGATTCATGCATTGGAATAAGTGATAAATCCTTTGAGGATTGAAATGAGTGATGAATGACTATAGTCGATGTGAGTTGCTGGAAGTTGAGATTTACTATGATTGATGAATTGCAATAGACGGACCGTGGGAAGACTCCCCACCAGAGCTACTTCATTGGTGAAATGGACTAAGGATGAGTTATGACACGAATGGGTGTAGGAACGTAAAAAGAGTTTTCGAGGACTCGAGTTAAGCTAGTGACTGCGCCGTCTATGACAAATTTCAGTTGGAAATTGAGAAGCTTATGAAGGTCGTAATGGCACTACGCAGAACAAAACTTGAGGCATGACAAAGCCACTGAAAGTGAGCATTGTATGTATACATCGCGGTGATAAGGTCGTAGGACTTGGAACGCTTAGAGCACGATTGGAATGGTCTGCAAATGTCCTCATGATAGAGTTGGGAAATGTTGTTTGAGTAAAAGAACGTTGCAAGGCAACACCTACCACAAGAGTATGAGGTAGCAGTATTCCGAGGGGAATTGATTAAGAGGCAACGCGGATGTACATAAATTGCTTGGGGATATAGGGGCGTCGCTTGTGCAAGAAAGATCTTGAAGTTATGTGAACTAAAGGAGATTGAGAGTATGGACTGTATAAAGGGAGCTGAAGGCGAGGCATGTGGTGTAAAGTGATTACCCAAGTGTTTTTACAGCAATATTCATACAAAAAAGGAAGGGTGAATCATTTAGCGGATGCCTACAGTTGAGAATTGAGCATGGTTTTATTGGCGATGAAGGAACAGATCTTCCCTCAAGAAATAAGAAATTCAACTCCTAAATGGGAAGTTTGCCAATGGACTAGCGTGATAGCTATTAGAAATATCTAGCCTGAGAGCCAGAAGGAGATTGAGGTGTACCATGATTAAACACCGATGCTGGAGGGATTATAGAAATGGATAGAACCCTTGAGGTCATGGACGAAAGTACGATTCAAAGGAGGAATTATAGTATTTCTTGGGGACGGCACAAAGATGTGCCAAGATGCATATATATATATATATATATATATATATATATATATCGGTGATAAGGTTGAGAGTTGAAAGTTGTCTATCTTGTAGTCGAGCACTAGGGGTGCCGATGGAAGGGAAGGACATGACGATGAAAGTTGAAGAACCACTTGATCCAAGGGAATTATCTGATGGAATCGAAAATGGATTACCACGGAAGTAATCATGTGACTGTTTAAGGAGTTGAGAGGGCCATAACTCGATTTGATTAATGGAGGGCAAATTGATAAAGCCCTAAAATCTCTATGGGTGTGATAGGAAGCTCGAAAGGAGTAATACGCTGAATGGTATGGATATTAAGGAGCGCATTCTGGCGAGGGCTTAGTGATAATGGTTATGGACGAATATAAGAGATAAGGTGAACGCTCAAGGAAGAGTTGCTGGCCAATGATATGAATACCAAAAGAGAATGAAGAGAAGCCCATTGGATTGAGGACTGGAGGAGACAAGTCCTAGAGAAGGATGGCCTTGAGTTGGAAAGGACGAACAAGATCGTCAAGCCATGGAAAAGATTATCTGGAAAAGTGAGAATGCGATGAGACGCCTATACCCCTAAGAATTGGATGGAGTAGAAGACTGTGAATTTCGAGGACGAAATTTCTTTAAGGGGGGAAGAGATGTGACATTCTTATTTTCAGTCGATTTCAGGCTCATTCATGATAAGTGTGTATCTGGAGATGTATTTCAATTGTATCCCGCTCGAACCTGATCAATTCGAGTAGGCTGACCAAAGGGGAAAGGTTAACGCGAGACGAGGTACGTGGACCTGGAGAACTCGGATAGAAAATGGCGCTTTGACCATAAGGATTGTCGAGGGGATATTAGAGCCACAAAAAGGCCGATCCAAGAACGATTAAGGGATGCCTTGCGAGTGTCATACGATTGGAGCGCGGGTGATGCCGCTTAACCAACGTATGATTTGCAAAATTTTTATAAATCGGACGGTGAAGATCGAGACCTTAGGAGCTAGTGATAGAACCTCACAATTACATGACAACTAAAGCCGCCACAAATTGACGATCCCTAGATGTGATGTGAATCACGGGGTCGATACGCGTAATATTTGCGAAAGCCGCTCGTCGGTTCGGGATAGGCTGGAACCACGTTGATAGAGAAAATTATCAGAAATGAGCCTCGAAAGATTTGAAATGGAAAATCAAGAATTCCAACGTCATTTGGATTGGCCGTCGCCCTATCGAAGGTTTCCGGAACGAGAAAAACGACGTTCCGAACGTCGAGGGTAAAATGACCGTTTTGCCACTCAAGCTTAGAACTTTACCCTTGCAATTGAAGAAGGGAAAAATGGTCCAAGCACACCCCAAGGCTTCCGAAAGTTCAAGGACAAGAAAGTGGCCATTGGATCTCATGGGAAAAGCAACTTGCCAAGTGTCAAAGATCCAAGGAGTCATGGTCATTTCACCTTTTTCCCACCTCCCAATCAAAGGCCTTTGATCACAAATTGAATATAGCAATCTCTCTCTCTCTCTCTCTCTCTCTATCTCTCTCTCTCTCTCTCCATTCTGTAAAAATTTCGGCCACCACCCTTGGGGAACCGACCAGCACCTTCATCCTCTTCTTCTTCATCCTGCTGCCTGCCCGACCAGAATCTGCGCTCCACTTCGCCCGCCACCACGGCCACTTCTAGCCACAATATGCTGTCGGCCAACCACCACAACAAAGCTCTATGTCTTTTCAACATCCTCCAACAAGAATCGGAGCATTTGAAGCACCGAGGAGCCCGGGGCAAGGATTCTCCCGAGAGTCGACGGAAACTGACTCAATCTGAGGTAGTTCCGGTTTATGACCTGTTTAGTGGCCGAAATATTAGATTTTTGAGCTTAAATTTCGTGGAGACCTAGTAGACATGTAGATGGTTCTTTGGTAAAAAGTTGAGATGGATTTGATTAAGTTTTGACCACGAACCGGCCTTGTTAATCTTGCCCAGAAAACTGCCAGATTCTGTGCTTGGAGGAACCGGCGACTTTGGATGGTTTTCCGGCAACCAACCGACCTAAAACTCATGCTGAGCCTCTTGGACCCTTAGATAATCATGTTAAGAGATCGATTAATGATTAAATGAAGAATTTAGGAGTGGATTGAAGGCTGGATATGCTCGGTTTGCACAGAACCGAAGTGAACCGCTTGGTTATGTGCAAGACCAGTTCTGTTGGGCTGATGATGGATGGTTTATAAGTCTCAAATTGATGTTTAAAGCATGTTAAGATGTTGAGGATTATGCCATGGAGGGTTAGGAGTCATGGATGGTTGAATTGGGCATGAAAATTGACGGACTGATCGGATTTTATTAGGTTGTGCGGTGGATTGGCCTTGAACCATGGTTCGCCAAGACCTTGAGGGTCCATGAGGAGGAGCATGGGTTGCCAAATCAAAGGTAAGGGAATTCCTAACCCTATGTTAAGACAATTGGACTCGATTGGGTAAGTCGAGGGCCGATTGGGACGATTATGAGAATTTATTCAAATGGGTAGCTTAGCGATATACTAAGATGATATCAAATTGATTGTGAGTAATATTGTGTGCCTGGGTTATTTGCCATGCCTGTATATCATTTGAATTGAATTACATGCTACGAGAATTATGAAACGCATTTGAATGGGCGCTTGCTAATGAGTGTGAGATTAAATGACAACCAAAGCATAAGTTAGGTTTGTGGCATGAGTACGACATGGCAAGGCCCTGAGGCGTGTAAGACACGGGGCAAGAAAATGAATACCCTGATGCGACAAGATCGCGGGGTAGAAATAGACATTGCATAACGCCCTGATGCGACGAGTTTGCGGGGTTAAGATGGCCAGGGTCCTGATGCGATCTAATCGCAGGACGAAGAGGGCCTGAAGCGAATGAAACGCGGGCAGGATATATATATACCCTGAT